>JALAZF010000289.1:1825000-3093206 GCA_022829125.1 Lathyrus tuberosus | reverse complement strand
TACTTTCCAGTACTTATCATAAAACAGAAAAATAACCAAGAACCGGTAAAAAGATCGAAGAATTTTTTAAGAACCTAATTCACCCCCCCCCCCCCCTCTTAGGCGCATTTACACTTACAATTGGCATCAGAGCAGGTGATAGGTAACCTGTTCCTATTCGATTCAGATGGCTTCCGCAAACAATGATCTTGTATTCAAAGACGGTGGTAGTAGCAACAAACCTCCTTTGTTTTCTGGCCAATACTTCGACTTTTGGAAAATCCGTATGAAGGCACATTTAGAAGCACAAGGAAGTGATATATGGGAGGCTGTTCAAAATGGTCCTTTTATTCCTACAACGGTTTTCAACGGAGTTGGTACGCTAAAACCACAAGCATCATGGGATGAGGATGATAAGAAAAAGGTTATCTATGACAAAAAGGCAATAAATATTTTACAAAGTGCACTTGGAATGGATGAATTCTTCCACGTCTCAACATGTACAACGGCCAAACAAATATGGGACACTCTTGTAGAAACTCACGAAGGAACCTCCGAAGTCAAAAGATCCAGATTGAATACTTTAAGTCAAGAGTACGAGTTATTCAGAATGCAACCAGGAGAATCAATCCTCGACTTGCAGAAAAGATTCGTGCATTTGACAAATCACTTGAATGCACTTGGTAAGACACTAACAAATGATGAACTTAATCTTAAAGTGCTTAGGTCTTTAACAAGAGAGTGGCAACCCAAAGTGACGGTGATTTCCGAGAAGAAAAGTTTATCAACGATGACATCCGCTACTCTATTCGGAAAGCTTCAAGAATATGAGACGGAACTTGGACTATTGGAGAAACGTGAGAACCAAGAAAAGAAATCCAAGAGCATTGCCTTAAAAGTCGAATCCAAAGTTGTGAAGAAAGAAGACAATCCCGAAGAGGACGAAAACTTTATGCTTCTTGTAAAAAGACTAGGAAAATACTTCAGTGCAAAAAATAATATTGGAAACTCTAGTTTCACAAGAAGAAAGAAGTCCTCAAAGAACAAAGAAAAAGAAGCATCAACATCCAATGGAGACATTATATGCTATGAATGTGGAAAGCAAGGCCACATCAAACCGGAATGTCCCAAACTCGCAAAGAATCGTGACAACAAAGGAAATAAGGCTTAAAAAAAGAAAGCCTACATTGCTTGGGATGACAATGAAATAAGTTCTTCATCGGACTCCGTAGTGATCAAAGCGCAAATCTAGCATTGATGGCATCACATCATTCCGAAGATGAAGATGATGAGGTTAGTAGTAACTTTTCAATTTATGATAATGATGCTCAAGGAGCAATTAATGAACTTTTAAGTGAATGCAAAATTCTATATAAAACCATCTCATCTCAAAAGAAACAAATATCAATCTTGGAAGAAAATATTGAGAAAATGGAAAATAAGTTCAAAGATGAAAAAGAAGAATTAATCAAGAATTTTGCATGCACTAAATGTGAGTCACTTGCTTTTCAAATAGTTCAATTGAAAAGAGTTCTAGAAAGATATGAAAAAGGACGAACTGGATTGGAACATGTTCTTAGTAGTCAAAGAAACTCAAATGATAAAAGTGGTCTAGGTTATTCAAGATTTTCTAAACAAACCTCTAACAAGACCATTTTTGTAAAAGCTAAAGAACAAATTCCTTTAGAGAAAAGTGACAAGCCTAAAGTGGTTCAACAATATAACAAAAGGAAAAGAAATAATAAGAAGAAGTCTTATAATAAGAAGAAATCTTATCCCCCTAGATATAAAAGCAACTTTGAGCCTACTTGTTTCTATTGTGGTATTAAAGGTCATACTCCTAATGCATGTTATATTAGAAACTTTAGTGTTGCTCAAGGCCATTATGTATGGGTCAAGAAAGGAACTGACTTTGAAGGACCCAAGGCAATTTGGGTACCTAATAAAACATAACTCTTTTTTGTAGGTATGCTTGAAGACCTCTTCAAATCAATGGTATCTTGATAGTGGATGTTCGAGGCACATGACGGGTGACCTAAGCAAATTTTCACATCTAACGCTTAAGGCCAAAGGATATGTTACTTATGGTGACAACAACAAAGGAAGAATCCTTAGCGTCGGCATCATTGGTTAACCGCCTTCAACAACTATAGAAGATGTCCTATATGTGGAAGGTCTAAAGCATAGTCTCCTTAGCATTAGCCAATTATGTGACCGAGGTTTCAAAATCAACTTCACTAAAAATGAATGCTTGATTGAAAAAGAAGTTACTCATGAAGTTATGCTAAAAGGTAAAAGAGTAAATAACATATTTTTAATTTCCTTAGATAACTTGTCTTTGAATGTTAGGTGTCTCTTGGCAAACAACAATGAATCATGGTTATGGCATAAGAGGTTTGCTCATATTCATATGGAGCACTTGAATAAATTGATCAAGCACGACTTAGTCATTGGATTGCCGAAGAACAAATTCATCAAAGATGGGTTGTGTGGCGCTTGCCAAAAAGGAAAGAAAACCAAATCAACTTTCACATCCAAGAATGTGGTGTCCACAACTAGGCCACTACAATTGTTGCACATGGATCTCTTTGGTCCATCGAGAACAAAAAGCTTCGAAGGTAATGTCTATGCATTAGTTATTGTTGATGATTTCTCTAGATATACTTGGACATTGTATTTAGTGCAGAAAAGTGATGCTTTCAAAGCCTTCAAGAAGTATGCAAAACAAATACAAAATGAGAAGTCTCTTACAATTGCCTCCATTAGAAGTGACCATGGTGGAGAATTCCAAAATGCCTCATTTGAAGAATTTTGTGAAGAACATGGAATCTCACACAATTTCTCCGCACCAAGAACTCCACAACAAAATGGTGTCGTAGAAAGGAAGAATAGATCATTGGTGGAACTTGCAAGGACAATGCTAAGTGATTCAAATCTTCCTAAGTATTTTTGGGCGGATGCGGTGAGCACGGCATGTTTTGTAAGTAACCGTGTCAATATTAGACTTATTCTCAAGAAGACCCCTTATGAACTTTTTAAAGGGAGAAAACCAAATATTTCTTTCTTTCATATTTTTGGATGCAAGTGCTTTGTCCTAAACAATGACAAAGACAATCTCGGTAAGTTCGACGAAAAGTCGGATGATGGTATTTTTCTTGGCTATTCTCTTTCAAGTAAAGCTTTTAGAGTTTTTAATAAAAGAACTTTAACAATAGAAGAATCTATGCATGTCAAGTTCGATGAATCTAACCCCTAGAAAGAGGATATTATTGTTTGTGATAATGATGATGATCTTGTAGAAATTCGCAAAGAAGATACTTCTAAAGACTTCATTAAAAATCTAGAAGAAAAACAAGAAGAACATCATGATGAACCGGTTCAACAAAAATCGATCAACAATGATCTACCAAAAGAATGGAGAACACATAGGGATCATCCAATAGACAAAGTCATCGGAGACATTAGTCAAGGTGTAGCAACAAGACTAAATCTCAAAGATGCATGCTTGAATATGGCGTTCGTTTCTCAAATAGAACCCTCCAAAGTTAATGAAGCTCTTGAAGATGATCAATGGATCATTGCCATGCAAGAAGAGTTAAACCAATTTGAAAGAAATCAAGTTTGGGAACTTGTCCCTAAACCAAGCGATAAACATATCATCGGAACAAGATGGGTATTTAAGAACAAACTTGATGAAAATGGAATTATTGTTCGTAACAAAGCAAGATTGGTGGCTCAAGGGTACAATCAAGAAGAAGGAATTGACTTTGAAGAAACATTCGCTCCAGTTGCAAGGTTAGAAGTTATTCGTCTATTACTTGCTTATGCTTGCTCAATGAATTTTCAGTTATTTCAAATGGACGTCAAAAGCGCCTTCCTAAATGGATATATCAACGAAGAAGTCTATGTCAAAAAACCTCCGGGTTTTGAAGACTTCAAGCATCCTTCACATGTATACAAGTTGAAGAAAGCTCTTTATGGTTTAAAACAAGCACCAAGGGCATGGTATGATCGTCTAAGTAATTTCTTATGCGAAAAAGGTTTTGAAAAAGGCAAGGTAGACAAGACTTTGTTCATTAAGAGGATAAAGAATAATACCTTACTTGTTCAAGTGTACGTGGACGGCATTATCTTTGGTTCAGCAAACAATCAACTATGTGAAGAATTTGCTTCAATGATGCAAGGCGAGTTTGAAATGTCTATGATGGGAAAAATGAATTATTTCCTTGGATTACAAATCAAGCAACAAAAGGACGGAATCTTCATCAACCAATCAAAGTATTGCAAAGAATTATTAAAGAGATTTGATATGGATGGTTGTAAAGCTATGTCCACCCCAATGGGATCCGGAACCTATGTTGATCAAGATGAATCGGGCGCTTCCATTTATATTACGAAGTATCGAGGTATGATTGGTTCTTTATTATATTTGACGGCAAGCCGTCCTGACATAATGTTTAGTGTGTGTTTATGTGCTCGCTTCCAAGCAAATCCAAAGGAGTCACATCTCACGGCGGTCAAAAGAATCATGAAGTATCTCAAGGGAACGACAAATGTTGGCTTATGGTATCCTAAAGGTAGTGTTTGTACTTTAATCGGTTATTCTGACGCGGATTATGCAGGTTGTAAAACGGATAGAAAAAGCACGAGTGGAACATGTCACATCCTCGGAAATGCACTAGTTTCGTGGTCTTGTAAGAAACAAGCATGCGTTGCACTTAGTACGGACAAAGCGGAGTACATAGCAGCTGGTAGTTGTTGTGCACAAAACCTTTGGTTAAAGAAACAATTAAGCGACTACGGAATTGATCTTGGTTGCATTCCTCTCCGGTGCGACAACACAAGTGCAATCAACATTACGAAGAATCCCGTCATACACTCAAGGACCAAACACATTAACATTCGACATCACTTTCTTCGTGATCATGTGCTTAAAGGCGATGTCGAAGTGACGTTTGTTGATACTCATAACCAACTAGCATATATCTTCACCAAACCGCTCGCAAAAGAATCATTCTACAAAATTAGGCGAGAACTTGGTATCTTGGATGAAGGTGATATCTAAACACATCTTTAAATTATTATGTATGTATGTATGTTATAATTATGAACTGTCATTGTTTTGGAATCCTCTTCCTTTTTGCTAATGACAAAGGGGGAGAAGGATTGGTTTGTCTAACATTTTTGTGCAGAAAATTATTACCCTCATGAATTTAGGGGGAGCTCCACTTTAGGGGGAGAATCAAACTTAGAGAAACATCAAGTCTAAAGATTCAATCTTTCAATGGATTGGTTGTCATCATCAAAAAGGGGGAGATTGTAGGAGCAAGCTTCACTCACATTGAGTTTTGATAAAGACAACACAACAAGCTCTCTACAAAGATAATATGCAAAAAGAAAGAGAATCAAGCTACATGAAGTACAAGAAGTTCAAGTTCAAGAAGATATCCTAAGTACTATCAAGTTGAATCAATTAGCTTCAAGTGTTCAAGTATCATGAAGATCAAAGGTTGAACAAAGGTATATCAATGACATTTAAAATGCTTATACAAGTGTTCAAAAGTGTCTCAAGCATACAATATATATTGATAAAATAGTTCTCAAAATATTTCTTTAATTGGAAAAATTATTTTTCATTTTTGAACCATATTAAATCACTTTCAAATATAATCTATTGACTTGGGTAAATCAATAGATGTTGTATAAAATTGGTTCAAATACTTAGACAAATTTTTTTATTATTTAATTTATTTAAACATTCAGTTTTTGGTAAATTATGGCATTTTTAACTGTCGTAACAGCACCAGAAACCGCCATAATTCACACCGTTCTAAACCAGTATTTTAAATTTTAAATTTCAAAACTATTTGGTAAAATGTGGCGTTTTGAAACGACGTAACAGACCAAACAACCGCCACAATTTACAACGTACTGGAACCGTGTTTTTTATTTAAAATTGAAAAATGTTTTGTTTGAATGCATATTTTCATTATATCTTTTCATGGCATCTCTTACATCATTTATCTTATTAAATTCAGAATTTTTCTAACCATTGCCATGACTTTTGAATGGTTGCTTTCATCAATATAAATACATGTCATTTTCAGATTAAAACTTACCTCCAAGAAATTTCATAATAAAAAATCCAATCATTCTTTTCATCTTTCAGTTATTCTTCAAGTGTTCATTCAAACATATTTTTGAGAGAAACCTTTGCATAAATTTCACACATTATCATTGTTTCATCTCATTTTATTCAAGAACACTTGTATATTTCATTTGAGTGATATTTATTTCAAGGAGAAGATCGATCATCAAGATTGATAATATCATATTCTCAAGACATCTACTTCTTATCAAGATTACTTTTTGTATTACCTTGTTGTCCAGGACTGTTGGAAACAAGTGAGTGTTTTGAAGAGGATTGTTCTTCATACACTTAGTTACCTATAGGTTAGATAGTAAGCATCACCTTTGGTGTGATTAGGCTGTACAATAATTCTAAACTATAGTGAACTCTCTTTCGTGTTGAAGGAGGAGTGGAGTACTCTCGGGCTGTGAGGGGAACCACTATAATTCTCTTGTGTCGTTTTTCCTTTCCGCACTTTACTTTCCAGCACTTATCATAAAACGGAAAAATAACCAAGAACCGGTAAAAAGATCGAAGGATTTTTTAAGAACCTAATTCACCCCCTCCCCCCTCTTAGGCGCATTTACACTTACAAGTATTTAAACCAAGAGGAGGTTGCCAACTACGGGGGATTCGGTGTTTACAGACGGACTGTGACCAACCGAAGAGAAAAGCGAGTAATTAACCAAGAGAAGGTGATTAACTCGAAAGGGCTCAGTATTTTAACAGACGGGCTGTGGTTAACTGAAGAAAAGGGTGATTAACCGAGAAGAGGTGATTAACCCAAGAGGTGCTCAGTGATTAACAGACAGACTATGATTGACTGAAGGAACGGGTGATTAACCAAGAGAAGGTGATTAACCCAAGAAAGGAGAAGAACCAAGTGAGGATTGCGAACTCCTGGGGAAGAATGGTCGTGACAAGAAAACTGTGTTAGACCAAAGAAAGAGAATTGAGACTCTTCAGGGGAATCAAAAGCAATGATTGATTACAGGAAGAAAGGAGTGAGGGAACAAAGAGAGATTGCTAGCGCAAGAATAATGATCTTAACCAAGAAGGGATGGTGATTGATCAAAAGGGGAGATTGAAAGAGATAAGAGTGATCAAGGATCGAAAGGGATCGCAAAGAGAGAAAAGTGATCAAGGATCAACTCGACAGGGGAATGAGAAACATTATAGCAGGAGGATAGAGGTGACTATTCTTGAGGAGAGGACAAGACGCCCTTACCAAAGAAATAGCCAGAATGAGGGTAGGAAAAACTACATCCTCATTCCTTCTCTAGTACCCAAAATATAGTGTGGAAAGTGAAACGGACAACGCAACCGCTCCAATGTTGTCTAGTGCTCCTGCGGAGAGAAACGGACAGCGTAACGGCGTCCATTTGTACAGTACTTTGATGCAAGGCGCAGCGCGAAACTCCAACCCCACGGGGGGGAAACGAGAGAGAAAGCTCTAAAGGAGGCCTAAAGAGGGGAAAAGGGAAGATCGATTAATCGAAACAAAGTTTCGATCAATTAATCAAGGGATAAATATGCTAACAACTTTCCAAAGAGGATGAAAAGTCATTAAAGCAAAAATGAGTGAATTATTGATTATACAAGATTAAGTTTATCCATGAAGAATAAACTTAATGCAAACTGAAATGGAAGGTGCAAAACAGTGCCAAATGATCATCAAAATGCCACACAAAATCATGCATCATGTGAACAAAGATAGTTCAAGAATTGCTATGTTCATACAATGCTAAGAACATGAAACAATTGAATAATCGAAAATGCGCATCGAAAGTTCATGAATATGCTTCAACCAGAAGTGAGATGACATTTAGAACATCCATACAATCAAGCATGATAATCAATGGAAGTTAAAATGAAGAAAGCATGGCAAACACACTTGAAAATGCAAGAAAATGGCCATTTTGTTCAGTGGTAACCGGTTACTCACCATGCGTTAACCGGTTACTTGCTTGAAAATCAGCGTTCTTGAGGAAAATTGCACTGAGTAACCGGTTAACCACCAAACGTTAACCGGTTACCACTGAACAATGGTAAAAAAAAACAGAAAAAATAGCTTTTCAAAAGTAGTTTTCAACACATAATCACTTATGCAAACTACCACATGCTAGGAACTAAAATTGTGCACGAAAATTGAACTTGAAAACAACAAATAAACAGTGATGGAATCAACTAACACAATAGGATCATGGCTCAAACAAATGCCAAACCAAATCACACACAACAATTATCGACTACATTGCGAACGATATGAAAATACGCGAAACGGTAAAATTAGTTAGATCCACCAACCTACAAGCCAGAGATTTTGCTTGGTAAATGTTGCAAAGGATTCTTGATGCAGAAAATCAAAGAAAACCAGAGGAATCTTTAATTTGTAGACGAACCGTGTCGAAATCGAGTAAAATACGATAAAGCTCCAAAATGGGAATTCGGAACATTGGAAGTTGCAGCAAATACTCAAGATTAATCCAAAAGTTGAAATAACTCCAGAAATCCAAGTGTAATAGCAAGAATGATGAAGGTTGAGCTCAAGAAATAATCACTTTTGATGTAAAAGTGATTATCCTTCTAAGTAGAAATGAGCTTTGGTGAGGTTTTGGAAGAGAATTGAGATGAAGATGATGATGTAGTAGAGAAATTCAGAGATAATGTGGGAGAATTGAGAGTGAAATGGAGCAAATGGTTGAAGGTCCTTGAAAATGAGTGAAGGTGAGTTTATATAGATTTTAGGTTTGGAGTGTGAGATGGTTTGGAATTTGGTTTGGAATTAGCTTTGGGTTTGGAACTAGGCTAGGAGTTAGTTGGACTTGACTCACCGAGTCAAGGCGGTTAACTAGGTTAGTTAGAACCAACTCGGTAACAATCCCAAGGTGCACTCCATCATCCAAAGGTTGATATACTTGGAAAATAAGGAACATGGTGCACTTAAATTAGAGTGAAACATTGGAGTAAATGCACTTGGAATGTCTTGAATAGTCTAGAGATGTCTAGAATATTCCACACATTGCTAGAACACTGTTGAATCAATGACCAAAGAGAGTGCATGGCTGCTGTCCCAAAAATGCAGCAGGAATTGCAAATTTTCACTGAGTAACCGGTTACTCACCATGCGTTAACCGGTTACTTCAGTCAATTTTTGCCCAAATTGCTCAGGAAATGATACTGGAGTCCTGGTTGTGGTTTTCCACCTCTTGTCTTGATGAATAAACATGGAAACCTTTATTTTGAGATTGTTTTGATGATGTGATGGCCTTGTGAGGATATGATTAATCGGGCTTGAAAAACCTGAATATCCTGCAATCAAAATACCAGAGGAAAAAATGCAAATGCGTATGCCAGCGATGCGAATGCTTATGCTTATGCAAAAGGCAAAAAGGGAGGTCAAATTTCGGGTTACGACAGCTGCCCCTATTTAATCCTCTTGGACCTGAATGTACGAATTGAGCCAGCTTTTCGATGATTCGAGGTAAAAGGGGATTAAATAAAAGAGTAGCTCGAGAATTTGGCCGATGGCGACAAAGGAAGAGTTGAAAGTGTTTGAAGGTTGATAAGTAAGTGCAAGGTTTGCTGAAAATTTGCTGGGAGATAAGTCCGGAAAAAAAAAAGAGGGAGTATGATCAATGCATATGCTATGTATGTGTTTCTACATGATGCTTGATACCATGCAATGCAAAGGCGCAAGATAAGGCATAGTGTGAAATGATTAGGCATAAACCGTAGCAAAACGACTTCGACATCCTCGGTCGGGGAGAGAACCCGCAGATGAAGAAAATCTCCGCTGGAGACAACAGTTCACAAAGGACGATGATTCCGTCGGGGAAAGAAACTGAGAACATCTCAGGTTTCTAGATCACCATGGTTGTCTCTGTTGGGGATGAAAGAACCAGGTCAATCCTTTCTACCAAGACTGGCTCTATGTGGGGAAAAGAGATTCTCGAATCACGTTGTCTCAGCTGAGGAGAAACCACTGCTGCTGGTGACAAATAGTTCCTGATCATTGGAGATGATGCACAACCCTTGCTGGGGAAAAGTGAGCAAAGCGTCTTTGCTGGGGAATACCTTGGCCACCTGCTGGGGAGAATGATGACTCTGCTGAGGAACTGCTGAGGAGACAACAACTTCTTCATAGAATCATCCCATTGTCGGCCAGGCGTTAGGCTTACCAATGGATATTACCGATCACCCTACAGGAGTTACCAGTAACATATGCAATGCATAATACTTTCTCGATTGATTTAGCTTTTTATTGTTCTCAACGTTTTTTAGTATTATGTGATCACAAATAATTGTTTATTTTGCAAACAAAATACTGGAATGAAAACAAATTGAGATAACAAAGAATGCATTTTATTGAATGTAAAATTTTCGTACATAAAGTGTGTACAAGGATGCAAAATCCTTGATGAGGAAGTTTGCAATAAAATTGAAAAACAAATGTAAATGGCAATGGGAAATCATGCTTTGCATTGATTACAACATTGGCCACCATCCACTGTAAGTCTAGGTTCCAACGCCTTGCCCCAATTGATGATGATTCGACTGCTCTGTTATCGTCTGAGGTCTTGCCGTGAGGAAAAGAGGCTCAAGTGTTCACAGTCAATGTCTTTCTCCCTAATTTTTGTCTGGACATGTTTTCACTTTTTTTTTCGTCCACCGGGATGCCCATTTTTGCCTAAGTCGCCCTTTCGGGTTTTCAACTTAGCGGGCTATTATTGTTTTTTTTTTCATTGTCCCTAACTTTTGCATGGACATTTCCTTTTTTTGTCCATCGGGACGTCCATTTTTGCATAGATTGTCCTTGCGGATGTCAATCTAGCGGACTCTTATCCAATTTTTTTCAGGCATAATATTTTTTTACTGTATCGGAGTTCACGGGCGATGGCAACTCTTCCCCATCCATTGTGGTGAGGATCAGGGCTCCGCCTGAGAAGGCCTTCTTGACAATAAAGGGTCCTTCGTAGTTGGGAGTCCACTTGCCTCGTGGATCCGAGTGAACAGGTGAATATCTCTTGAGCACGAGTTCGCCTTCGCAGAACGTTCGAGGGAGAACTTTCTTGTCAAAAGCTCGCTTGAGGCGTCTCTGATACAATTGACCATGACAAACGGCTGCAAGGCATTTCTCTTCGATGAGGTTCAGCTAGTCGTATCTGGATTGAACCCATTCGGCTTCATCAATACCTGCTTCCATGATGACTCTGAGCGAAGGAATTTCGACTTCGACGGGTAGAACAGCCTCCATACCATACACAAGTGAGTACGGAGTTGCCCCAGTAGAAGTGTGAACTGAAGTTCTGTAGCCATGCAGTGCAAAGGGAAGCATTTCATGCCAATCCTTATAAGTCTTGACCATTTTCTGGACAATCCTCTTGATGTTTTTGTTTGCTGCTTCAACGGCGCCATTCATCTTGGGCCGATATGGTGAAGAGTTGTGGTGCTCGATCTTAAATTCTTGACACAACTCCTTCATTATATTGTTGTTCAGGTTACTTGCATTATCCGTGAAGTAATAGATAGCAACCAGAATAAATCGATGACCGTTGGAAGCCTTCGGCGTGATCATTCCAATCATATCTATACGCCACATGGAGAATGGCCAAGGTGCCGTTAAGACATTCAATGGAGTTGGAGGCACATGGATCTTGTCTCCGTAGATTTGGCACTTGTGACATCTTTTGGCAAAGTTGTAACAATCTACCTCCATCGTTGTCCAGTAATACCCAGCCCGAAGGATCTTCTTAGCCATAGCAGGACCTTTAGCATGTACACTCTCGCAGCCCTCATGTATGGACCTTATGATCATGTTTGCTTCATGTCTATCCACGCATCTGAGCAACACGGAATCATAATTCCTCTTGTATAGTATACCACCACTTAAGAAGAATTTGGCGCAAAGCCGTCTAAGAGCTTTCTTGTCAGTGATGGTGATACCCTCGGGATATTCCTGTTTTTCCAGATATCTTTTGATGTCATAGAACCAAGGCTTGTCATCAAACTCATCCTCGATTGCCAAACAGTGTGCTGGTTCGTTCAAGTGATCAATGCGGATATGAGGAGCTTCATTCTTCCACTTGACCTTGAACATGGATGCTAACATGGCAAGAGCATCAGCTAGTTGATTTTCCTCTTTGGGAATATGATGAAAAGTGATCTCATCAAAGTAAGGAATCAACTTCGCTATGTGTTGTTGGTACGGAACCAGCTTGGAATCCCGAATCACAAAGTTCCTTCTGACTTGACCGATGACCAAGGCAGAATCTCCATAGGCCTCAAGAATCTTGATTCTCATGTCAATTACCGCTTCAATACCATAGATACATGCTTCGTATTCAGCCATATTGTTGGTGCATGCAAAGCATAATCTGGCAGTGAAGGGAAGGTGAAAACATGTTGGAGAGATGAGGATAGCACCGATTCCAAGACCTCTAGAATTGGAGGCACCATCGAACACGAGCGTCCATCGCGCCCCTGGTTCGGGTCCTATGTCAGGGTCTGGAGTCTCATAATCTCTGATAAACAGAACATTCTCATCGGGAAAATCAAACTTCATCTGTTGATAACTCTCTATAGGTTGATGAGCAAGGTAGTCAGACAAGACGCTCCCTTTTATTGCTTTCTAGGTAACATGTTGGATATCATACTCAGTTAACAGCATCTGCCACCGAGCAATTCTTCCAGAGACAGCAGGCTTTTCAAATATGTACTTTATCGGATTCATTTTGGATATCAATAAAGTAGTATGGCAAATCATGTATTGTCGTAGGCGTCGAACAACCCAGACCAGAGCACAACAAGTTTTCTCCAAGAGTGAGTATCTGGTCTCACAATCAGTGAACTTCTTGCTCAAATAGTATATTGCATGTTCTTTTTTGCCAGTGTCGTCATGTTGACCCAATACACATCCCATTGATTCATCTAGGACAGTGAGATACATGATTAATGGCCTATCGGGAACCGGCGGTACTAAGATCGGTGGTTCTTGCAAGTATTGTTTTATTTTGTCAAATACTTCCTGACAATCATTATTCCATTCAACCGATTGATTTTTCCTTAGTAATTTGAACATTGGTTCACAGGTAGTCGTCAAATGAGAAATGAATCTTGAGATGTAATTAAGTCTGCCCAGAAAGCCACGGACTTCTTTTTCTGTTTTGGGAGGCGGCATGTTCTGAATTTCCCGAACCTTATCAGGATCAACTTCAATGCCCTTCTGACTTACAATAAAGCCCAACAGTTTACCAGATCGGACTCCGAAGGTGCACTTCGCAGGATTTAACCGCAATCTAAACTTCTGGAGTCTGTCAAACAGCTTCTTCAGATGAACCAAGTGATCATCCTCAGTTTTGGACTTGGCAATCATATCGTCCACGTAAACCTCAATCTCTTTATGAATCATATCATGAAAGAGGGTTGTCATAGCACGTTGGTATGTTGCCCCTGCATTCTTTAGACCGAATGGCATGACTTTGTAGCAATATGTACCCCATGGCGTGATGAAAGTAGTTTTCTCCATATCAGCTTGGGACATCTTGATCTGATTATATCCTGATAAACCGTCCATGAAGGAAAAGACAGAGAACTGCGTCGTGTTGTCTATCAAGACATCAATATGAGGCAAAGGAAAATCATCCTTCGGGCTTGCTTTGTTGAGATCTCGATAATCCACACACATTCTGACTTTTCCGTCCTTCTTGGGAACGGGGACAATGTTGGCAACCCATTCAGGATACTCGGAAGTGACTAGGAACCCAGCGTCAAGCTGCTTCTTTACCTCTTCTCTGATTTTGAGTGCCATGTCGGGTCTAGTTTTCCTGAGCTTCTGCTTGACAGGAGGACATCCGGGCTTGAGTGGCAAGTGATGTTCAACGATGTTGGTATCCAACCCAGGCATATCTTGATAGGACCAGGCGAAGATATCAACATACTCTTTCAATAACTTGACCAACTCAGAGTGTACATGCTTAGCGAGGGATGCGCCAACCTTGACTTCTCTTCTGACCTCATCAGTACCAAGATTGACAACTTCCACTGGCTCTTTGTGTTGCTGAATCTCTCTATGCTTGTGCTCAAGGAGCCTTGCCAGTTCAGCCGGTAATTCACAATCTTCCTTACCATCTTCTTCAGCTTGGTTAATTGGAAATCCATAATTACAATGGATGTTTTCCATGTTGTTATCAATGCTTTTATTAGTTCTGCATGTTTATGAATATGTTTAGAATCAGCTATTTTAAAAGTGAAAAAGAAAAGAAACTTTTGCCATTTGTTTTTTTGTGAAAAAGTAAAATGAAGAAAGAAAATAGAGCATGATTTTGAATGTAAAAAACTTTTATTTATTGATCACATAATATTGCAAAAGCGCGAGGCCCTTTACAAGCTATCCACTCGTCTCGGGCGAGGACGAAGGAACGAGAAAGAAAAATGCATTACATGTTATATGGGAAAACCACAGGAATCACGGTAGATGTCCAATTGTTGAGCTTGAAACCCGGCAGACACTTGCGCACAAAGCTTGAAATCTTATTGCTAGGACCAGCATCATCATCAGATGCCACGATGTCCCCCTGCTGGAAACCCGTGCTGTGGAACTTGACAAAGTTGCTTTGCTTCTGATCAAAGGAACTAGATTGACGACCAGGATGATAGCCGACTCCAAAATGATTATGCTTCTCAACTATATCAATCACGTGCCCCTAGCCTGGCAAGGCACCTCTATCGATGGTCTCTTTAGCACTCTTAGTAGACGCTAAAGTCAATTGGGATGATCTACTTTGACTGATTAAAGTAGAGCTGACATCTTCGAACTCAAGACACTGCAACGGCACCTCAGCTATGCCTTCTTCGGTCTCGACATATCGAAAGGACGATAACTCGCTTACAATCAGATCCTCTTCCCCACAGACAATGACAAGCTGATCGTCAAACATGAATTTCAACTTCTGATGTAAAGTGGAGGTAACTGCCCCTGCAGCGTGGATCCACGGACGACCCAGTAGGCAACTGTACGCTGGATTGATATCCATCACTTGAAAAGTAATGGTAAACAGATGCGGCCCAATGTTGATGGGTAAGTCCACTTCTCCAATGACCTTCCTTAGAGAACTATCAAAGGCTCTGACAACTAAGGCACTTGGTCTCATCTCGATTCCTTCTACTGGTAATAGACTCAACGTGCCCTTAGGCATCACATTGAGAGAAGAACCAGTATCCACTAGAACACGAGATAACAGGATGTCTGTGCAGGTTGCAGATATGTGCAGTGCTTTATTGTGGGCAGTTCCTTCAGGAGGTAATTCTGATTCATTAAAACCCAAATACCGACTTGCAGTTATGTTGGCCACTACATCATCGAATTCGACGATGGATATATCTTGCATGACGTGGGTGTTGTTCAATACTTTCAACAAAGCTGATTTGTGCGCAGGCGAACTCATGAGTAAGGACAAAATTGAGATCCTCGAGGGAGTCTGACCCAGTTGATCCACAATCTTAAAGTCACTTTTCTTGATCAGCTTAAGGAACTCTTGATCATCAAGGATCTCCTTGCTCTTTGAAACATCCTCAGACGGGATAGTCGGTACTGGAATAGCAGTATATACCCCTTGTTGAACAACAGGGATTACAGATGCAGGCGTTTCCTTAGGAGGAACAACAGTTGGAACTTGAACAGGCTTTGTAGTGACCATCAGAGCAAACACTCGTCCACTACGAGTCATACCTCCACCAGCTGTAACATTCACGATCTCAGATTCGGCGAACCTTATCTCTTGACCTCCAGAAAACACAAAAGACCCATACTTCCACGGTACCTCTTTAGAATTATCATACGAAAATGGCTTTGGTGGGCAAACAACGATGGGTTGCACCTTCTTCTGCTTAGGGGATTCAACTGGAACCTTCCTATAGATGATGGTGAATGGCTCAATAGCAGCAACTTCCTCAACAGGTTTAGATATGGCAAATTGCACTTCACCATGGTCCATCAGAATCTGGACATAACCCTACAGCCTTCGACACTGGTTGGGATTATCGTCACAAATCTGACACTTACCATGCAAACCTTTCAACAGCCCATGTTCCTTCAATTTCCTGAAAACCACAGACATTGGAATCTTTACTTCGTCAACATCCATGATCAATTCAGCCCTTGAATTATCCTCAACCATGTTAACTACAGGCCCACCGTGATTCGGCAATGGATTACTCTGAATGTTGGGTCCTTCCTCAGCGAAAGTCAAAACCTTCTTATCAATGAGTTCCTGAACCTTGGTTTTGAATACAAAGCAATCCTCTGTCGCATGCCCTATGTATCCAACATGATAAGCACAAGATGCATTTGGGTTATGCTTCGGGCCAAATGGAGGAATTACAGGTGCAATCTGCTTGGGGACAATTTCCCCTTGGTGAACCAGATAAGGAAACAGTTTCGTGTATGACACCGGAATTCTATCAAAACTTGGACGCTTACGGTTTCCTTGACTGTTGTTGTTCTGACAATTCTGATTCTGCTGATTTTTGTTCTGTTGATTCTGTTGCTGATTCTGAGCATTCTGAACTGGTTGTTGCGGATGATATTAATATGGAGGTTGTTGATACTATGCAGCAGCAATGTATGGATACGGATAGTACGGCAAGGGAGCCATGGGAGCTTGATACTGAGGAGAAACTTGAGCTGTCACAGCGTTTGCTTCACCTTCCTTTTTCTTGGAATGACTATTCTGAGATTTCCTAGTGGCCGGCTACTGGGAAGCAGCTCCAGGAATCTTTCCAGTCTTTAAACCATTCTCAATCCGTTCACCAATCGTCACAACATCAGCAAAGTTCGATGAAGAACTACCCACCATTTTCTCGTAGTAGGACCCTTGCAAAGTACCCATAAATATGTCAACCAACTCAATATCAGATAGAGCAGGTCGCACACGAGATGCCATCTCACGCCATCTTTATGCATACTCTTTGAATGTTTCAGCTGAGCGTTGTGACTGATTCTGCAATTGCAATCTAGTTGGCGCCAGATCAAGGTTATATTTGTATTGTCTCACGAACGCTTCAGACAAATCTCTCCAAGTACGGATTTTGCTACTCTCCAAGCCCATGTACCAATCTAATGAAGCGCCAGACAAACTATCTTGAAAATATTGAACTAGCAATTCATCATTATCAATATGGGATGCCATCTTCCTGCAGTACATAGTGATGTGACTACGCGGGCAGCTCAAGCCTTTAAACTTTGGCAAATCAGGTATCTTGAATTTCTGCGGCAGCATAACATTCGGAACCAAACACAAATCTTTGGCTTCCATACCAAAAGCAGAGAACCCTTCGATAGCTCTGAGACGGTCTTCCAACAACTTGTAGTTAACCGATCTATTCTGATTAGTGGGCCTAACAAGAATCTGAGGATTTGGCAGCTGAGAAGCGGCAGGAGCATTCACTTGTAGAGTAGCAAACTGAGAAGGATACACCAAACCCGGATTAACCATTTGACAAACATTTGGACCCATCGGAACACCATACAGATAATTCAGAGGAGGTACCCCAGCAGCTGAGGAAGATGCCCTAGGATAGAACATCCCAGGATGAATATTCTGAACAGCAGTTTGAGCAGCCTGAGATGGAACCGAAACATGAATAAGAGGACCCCTATACACATGCTCTTCATTGTCAGGAGTTTCAGTGTCAACCAATCTGGCAGTTTGATGAGTTTAAGCCTGAAGATTCTCAGGATCATCATTCACCACTGGAGGCGGGACTAGAGTAGGCATGACCCATGGATAGGTGGCAGCATTCCCATTAGGCATGGGTGCAACAAAAGACTGATATGGCATGAAGGCACTACCATTATTTGCAATCTGAGGAGTGTAATTCGGAGGCATGCCCCAAGGGAAACCAGCGGGCATCTGATTTAAACTAGGCTGAACAACAGGCTGATTCACAGGCTCAACTGGTACTTCAACCGGAGCAGAAGAAGGAACAACAACAGCAGGAGTAGCCGTAACAACAGGAGGAACAGTCACAACAGGAGTGACAATAGTTGCATCAGTAGTAGTTGAAATAACAGTGGCAGCAGCAGCATCCCTCTGGGCACGAAGGAGCTCCATAATGACATCCATGTTCGTCTGAAACTTATTCATCCGTCCTTGGAATTGTGCCAGAGTTTCCTTGTAAGTAGCGTTCTCAGCTTCAAATTCAGCCATGATTCTGGATTTGTTTGAGCGAATAAAATACCGATGTCGAGTCGTCGTCTTGCTACAAATCGGAAATGATCAGAGTGAGCAAAGGTTCCCGGATGAAGGACATGCATACGCAGGCATGAGTGAATGCAATTCATGCAAAAATAAAGTTTTAAAATGCTTATGCAAAAAATTAATTTGACATGATGAGATGATATGCAACAACATAATCAATAAGCCAGCATAGTCTGAATAATCAAATCTGAACATCTGCAAAGGTAGTGCTGTGTCAGTGCGAGATCTGACGCAATGAGAGAACAGAGGTTGGAAGAGTCTTGGTTTCCTGTAGAAAACCCAATATCCCCCTCACAGGTAGTTCCTAAAAGGCGGGATTCTCAGTTTCGGATTCTCGATTTGAGAAGCAATAGTACATTCATCCCTCGGGGTACAATACTATCGCCAAACAAAGAGGTCGTCCACTTATTCCCCCAAAAAAGGTCATCCTATGGCAAGTTCCCAGCTTTGGGTCCTCGGATCAAGAAGCGTAATGGGTTTGCCATTTCTGGTCTGCCATTATCGCTCCTTGGGAGGAGTTCCGCAACTGAGTCCTCGGGAATGGTCACCAGAGTCGACAACTTTCTAGGTTAACACCCCGAAATGTACAAGACGCGCAAATTAGAACATCTCCCAAGAAAACCTCGTCTGGGTGTGGATTTCATGTAAACCATACGTACCAAGACGCTACGTAGGCTACACTACTTTCCACTCTAATCCTATATGTACTCTCAAGCCTGTGTAATGGGCTTATCTCTCAAGTAACAACCCAACCGACAACAGCAGAGAAAATAGAAGATGTCCAGAATATGCAGCATATGAGTATTTAAAGCAGTAAAGAAATGCAATAAATAAACATAAAGCGAATAAAGCGTAAAGATAAAACTAGTAAAGCGCAGAAGATAAACACCCAAACAAGCAAGAAAGCAAACGAAACTAGGCGAGACCCCTCAAGGGATGGACCAGCAAGAGGTCAATCTGTCCCCAGCAGAGTCGCCAGCTGAAGATGGATGGTTTCTACCTGAGTGAATCACACACTCAAAGATACAACAGAGTCTCCACCGAACTTTATTTAGTCCCAAAGGACAGGGAAAATATCGATAAAACCCAAAGGGAAGAGAAACGGGAACGGGGGGTCATTTATGCGAAAGGAAGGTATTAGCACCTAACGCATCCGTCGTACTCGACGGGAACCATTTCGCTTGCTTCTAGGCTTGGATGGGTTATCTATCTAAAGGCTTCTAGCTAAAAGAAAGAGGAGAGAGAGAGAGAGAGAGAGAGAGAGAGAGAAAGGGGAAAAAGAAAGGAAAGAAAGAATGTGCTCGCGGAGGAACGAAGTCCTCGTGCCTACGTACCCTCATAGTGCAATGAGGAAGTCAGAGCGTCGTAGTTCTTGGAACCAGGGGACGAAGAAGAAAAGAAGAAAGGGAGAAGGAAAGAAGGGTGGAAGTGTGCTCGCCAAGACATTGCATCTCGTGCCTACGTATCATACATTTGAAAGAATGCAGAATCAGAGCTTCCGCAGTTCGGGGAACTGAACGGAAAATAATACAAGAAAGAAACAGGGAGACGAAAACAGTGGTGTCGAAACCAAGAGCAAGAGTGAAAGAAAAACTCTACTGGGAAAGACTCCACAGTAAGAGCGTTTGCACAAAAGAATAGGAAAAGAATGGTGTCAAAACCGAGAATGAAAGAAAAACCGCTGGGGATAACAAAGAGAATTGGTATCGAAACCAAGAAAGTAAGAGCAAGGGGAATAGGAAGGACTCCTCTGGGGATCCAAATAAAGGGATGGTGTCATAACCAAGAGAAAAAAGGGACTCGGTATATTAACTGGCTGGTAGTGGTTAACCGAGGAAAGAGAGTAGACCCTGGCGGGAAAAAGACTGGTGTCAACAGAAGGACTATGATAAACCAAGAGAGAGAGTGCTGAACTGAGAGAAGGTGTTTGACTCTGAAGGGGCCTCGGTATATTAACTGGTAATCAGTGGTTAACCGAGGAAAGAAAGGACTGCAACTCTGTGGGAATAGAGAAGCATTGGTTTTAGCAGAAAAAACTGCGATTAACCAGAAGCACGGGTGTAGGACCGAACGAAGGTCGTGACCCAAAGAGGTTCAGTAAACTGACTGAACAAACAGTACTCAACCGAAGAAAGGGTATTTGAACCAAAGAAAGATTACTAACCCAAGGGTGCAAGTATTTGAACCAAGAGGAGGTTGCCAACTATGGGGGATTCGGTGTTTACAGATGGACTGTGACCAACCGAAGAGAAAAGCGAGTGATTAACCAAGAGAAGGTGATTAATTTGAAAGGGTTCAGTATTTTAACAGACGGGCTATGGTTAACCTAAGAAAAGGGTGATTAACCGAGAAGAGGTGATTAACCCAAGAGGTGCTCAGTGATCAACAGACGGACTGTGATTAACTGAAGGAACGGGTGATTAACCAAGAGAAGGTGATTAACCCAAGAAAGGAGAAGAACCAAGAGAGGATTGCGAACTCCTGGGGAAGAATGGTCGTGATAGAAAAACTGTGTTAGACCAAAGAAAGAGAATTGAGACTCTTCAGGGGAATCAAAAGCAATGATTGATTACAAGAAGAAAGGAGTGATGGAACAAAGAGAGATTGCTAGCGTAAGAATAAAGATCTTAACCAAGAAGGGATGGTGATTGATCAAAAGGGGAGATTGAAAGAGATAGGAGTGATCAAGGATCGAAAGGGATCGCAAAGAGAGAAAAGTGATCAAGGATCAACTCGACAGGGGAATGAGAAACACTATAGCTGGAGGATAGAGGTGACTATTCTCGAGGAAAGGACAAGACGCCCTTACCAAAGAAATAGCCAGAATAAGGGTAGGAAAAACTCCATCCTCATTCCTTCTCTAGCACCCAAAATATAGTGTGGAAAGTGAAACGGACAGCGCAATTGTTCCAATGTTATCTAGTGCTCCTGCGGAGAGAAACGGACAGCGCAACGGCGTCAATTTGTACAATGCTCCGATGCAAGGCGCAGCGCGAAACTCCAACTCCACGGGGGGGAAACGAGAGAGAAAGCTCTAAAGGAGACCTAAAGAGGGGAAAAGGGAAGATCGATTAATCGAAATAGAGTTTCGATCAATTAATCAAGGGATAAATATGCTAACAACTTTCCAAAGAGGATGAAAAGTCATTAAAGCAAAAAGGAGTGAATTATTGATTATACAAGATTAAGTTTATCCATGAAGAATAAACTTAATGCAAACTGAAATGGAAGGTGCAAAACAGTGCCAAATGATCATCAAAATGCCACACAAAATCATGCATCATGTGAACAAAGATAGTTCAAGAATTTCTATGTTCATACAATGCTAAGAACATGAAACAATTGAATAATCGAAAATGCGCATCGAAAGTTCATGAATATGCTTCAACCAGAAGTGAGATGACATTTAGAACATCCATACAATCAAGCATGATAATCAATGGAAGTTAAAATGAAGAAAGCATGGCAAACACACTTGAAAATGCAAGAAAATGGCCATTCTGTTCAGTGGTAACTGGTTACTCACCATGCGTTAACCGGTTACTTGCTTGAAAATCAGCGTTCTTGAGGAAAATTGCACTGAGTAACTGGTTAACCACCAAACGTTAACCGGTTACCACTGAACAATGGGGAAAAAACAGAAAAAACAGCTTTTCAAAAGTAGTTTTCAACACATAATCACTTATGCAAACTACCACATGCTAGGAACTGAAATTGTGCACGAAAATTGAACTTGAAAACAACAAATAAACAGTGATGGAATCAACTAACACAATAGGATCATGGATCAAACAAATACCAAACCAAATCACACACAACAATTATCGACTACATTGCTAACGATACGAAAATGCGCGAAACGGTAAAATTAGTTAGATCCACCAACCTACAAGCCGGAGACTTGGCTTGGTAAATGTTGCAAAGGATTCTTGATGCAGAAAATCAAAGAAAACCAGAGGAATCTTCAATTTGTAGACAAACCGTGTCAAAATCGAGCAAAATACGATAAAGCTCCAAAATGCGAATTCGGACCGTTGGAAGTTGCAGCAAATACTCAAGATTAATCCAAAAGTTGAAATAACTCCAGAAATCCAAGTGTAATAGCAAGAATGATGAAGGTTGAGCTCAAGAAATAATCACTTTTGATGTAAAAGTGATTATCCTTCAAAGTAGAAATGAGCTTTGGTGAGGTTTTGGAAGAGAATTGAGATGAAGATGAAGATGTAGTAGAGAAATTCAGAGATAATGTGGGAGAATTGAGAGTGAAATGGAGCAAATGGTTGAAGGTCCTTGAAAATGAGTGAAGGTGAGTTTATATAGATTTTAGGTTTAGAGTGTGAGATGGTTTGGAATTTGGTTTGGAATTAGCTTTGGGTTTAGAACTAGGCTAGGAGTTAGTTGGACTTGACTCACCGAGTCAAGGCGGTTAACTCGGTTAGTTAGAACCAACTCGGTAACAATCCTAAGGTGCACTCCATCATCCAAAGGTTGATATACTTGGAAAACAAGGAACATGGTGCACTTAAATTAGAGTGAAACATTGGAGTAAATGCACTTGGAATGTCTTGAATAGTCTAGAGATGTCTAGAATATTCCACACACTACTAGAACACTGTAGAATCAATGACCAAAGAGAGTGCATGGCTGCTATTCCAAAAATGCAGCAGGAATTGCAAATTTGCACTGAGTAACCGGTTACTTCAGTCAATTTTTACCCAAATTGCTCAGGAAATGATACTAGAGTCCTGGTTGTGGTTTTCCACCTCTTGTCTTGATGAATAAACATGGAAATCTTTATTTTGAGCTTGTTTTGATGACGTGATGTCCTTGTAAGGATATGATTAATCGGGCTTGAAAAACCTGAATATCCTGCAATCAAAACACCAGAGGAAAAAATGTGATGTGTATGCCAGCGATGCGAATGCTTATGCTTATACAAAAGGCAAAAGAAGGAGGTCAAATTTCGGGATACGACAGCTATAGCAGGCTGACTCAACAAGAGAGTGTTTATATATGTCTTGTACAAAGCCCAAGATTGAGGCTAAACAGGGACTGATTCTTTGGGGGATTTCATTATACAAAGCCTAAGAGGAGGATAAAAGTTTGACTTTTCTGGGGAAAATGTTCTATCTGTCTTGTACAAAGCCCAAGATTGAGGCTAAAAGGGGATTTTGACTCCATTGAGGAGGGTTTGTATGTGTCTTGTACAAAGCCCAAGATTGAGGCTGAAAAGAAGACTGACTCGATGGGAAAGAAATCTTTATTTGTCTTGTACAAAGCCCAAGATTAAGGCTAAAGTGAGACTTTACTGACTCAGCTGAGGGTATTATAGGTGTCTTGTACAAAGCCCAAGATTGAGGCTGAAATGAGTTTAACTCTGCTGGAGAGTATTATCTGTCTTGTACAAAGCCCAAGATTGTGGCTGAAAAGGAGAGGATTGACTCTGCTTAAGAATTTATATGGTGTCTTATACAAAGCCCAAGATTGAGGCTGGAAAGGGTTTGACTTAATAAGAGAGTGTTTTTATTTGTCCTGTATAAAGCCCCGGGATTGTGGCTGAACAAGCTGGAGAAATCATTATACAAAGCCTAAGAGGAGGCTAGCTTCTACTAGGGGAAATCTTTATATCAAGCCTAAGAGGAGGCTGGAAAAGATTGACTCAACAAGGGAGTGTTTTTATCTGTCTTGTACAAAGCCCAAGATTGAGGCTAAAAGGGTTGACTCAACAAGAGAGTATTGAAAGGTGATTGACTCAACAAGAGAGTCTGAAAGGTGATTGACTCAACAAGAGAGTCTGAAAAGGTGATTGACTCAACAAGAGAGTCTGAAAAGGTGATTGACTCAACAAGAGAGTCTGAAAAGGATAGCTCAGCTGGGGGAGAATCATTGTATAAAGCCCAAGAGGAGGCTGACTATGCTGAGGAAAGGAAAGATCATTATACTAAGCCTAAGAGGAGGCTAGCTTCTGCTGGGGATTATTGGGATCCCGAGGCAGGTCCAAATGGGGGATCAACTCTTGCTGAGGGTTACAGAAGAGTTGAGGTATCAGATGCCTTGAGGTTCTGATTTGGGATAGTGTTATACTGAAGATAAACTGGCCCTGGTTGGGGATTTTTAGGAGAGAGACTGGGTTTTTAGAACCCATGGGTTTTAACTCTACTGGAGATTGATCCAAAATGACCAGGGTTTCTTTTATGTTTATAAGGTGCTTGAGAATGTCTTTGAGATCCTGAGAGGGGATTAGACTGTCCAAGTCTACTAGTATGGAAGAGTTTATCTTTGCATGATGCCCAAGAGGAGGCAGGTGCTTTAAGGGATGAGAATCAACCCTAAATTGGTCTGAGATTTGACACTGGAAAGACTGCTCTAGCAAAGGATGACTAAGTTTTGTCTTATACCTTTAAGAGGTCTTCAGGGTCCTTGTATTAAGCCCAAGAGAAGGTGTGAGAACTTCTAAGAAGCCGAAGGGTCCTTGTACAAAGTCCAAGGGGAGGCGGGGATGCTTTTAGGAAGCATGTGGGTCCCAAACTTAAGAAGAGTTCAAGAAAAGTTTCACCAGGAATAATCTTTTCTTTAGTGACCAGTTCCAGGGTTTGAAGAAATTCAAGAGAGGTTTCACCGGGAATTAATCCTCTCTGGGGAAACTGAATTTCTTTGACAAGTTCTAATAGTGACAGTCTGAGAAAAGGTTCACCAGGAATACTGTCTTTCTCTTTGTTCCATATTATTTAAGCCCAAGAGAAGGAAAGACTGTATCTGGAAGTCCAATGGGAATCTAGTTTTGATTGTATCAAAGAGTGACCAACTGGCTTTACCTAGGTCTAGACCTAGTTGCCGGGGAAAACTCTAAGCAAATATACTAGTATATATATAGTTGATATATGACAAGTATTTAAAAGGATATGAAAGAAGGACTTACAGGGGAGCAGCTTCCCACAATACAGTTATATATATATAGGAAAGCAAGTAAATGAAAGCTGATAAAAACTTACAGGTGAGCAAGCTTCCATGTTGTTCAAACAAGTATATATATGTATATGTGCAAGTAAGTAAAAGAAAGCTGATAAAAACTTACAGGCGAGCAAGCTTCCATAGTTGTATTGTTAGTTTTAAAGAAATTAAAGAAATTTTTTATAACAACTATACATTTGAACCTAAATCAAAGGGAAGTTGTTTTTGAAAAGATTGTTGGGGCTTATACTCAAGGAGAGGCCCAGATGAAAAACAGTAATTGTACCGTTGATCTGAAAATTGTATCGGGACTTATACAATGACTGAGGCCCAAACAGGTTTTTTGTACAAAGGGATGGGTCTTACAACTCAAGGAGAGGCCCAAAAGATTTATTTTTGTACAAGTGATGGGGCTTACAACTCAAGGAGAGGCCCATGGTAAAACAGTGATCGCACCGTTGTTTTGAAAATTGTACTGGGACTTATACAATGACTGAGGCCCAAAATTATTAATGTACAAAAATTGGTTGGGTCTTACACTCTATTAGAGGACCAAAAGTGTTTTAAGAAAAAGAAATAGGACTTATAGCTCAAGGAGAGGCCCAGATGATTTGATTTTGAACTGGCGATCGCGCCGAGGTTTTTGAAAATGTGTTGGGACTTATACAATGTCTGAGGCCCAAAAATGGTTTTGGTTAAGAAAGGGATTGGGTCTTACACTCTATTAGAGGCCCATGAGTGTTTTGAAATATTTGATAAGGATCAAAAATCAAAGAAACCCTAATTTCATTTTCTTTTAAAAGTAATTCTTTAAAGAAAATCAATAAAAATGATAAAAATACCAAATAAGTTTAAATAAACTACTTGTGATTTTTGGTTAAGGTTTGAAAAATGAGGTTTTAATCACAAGATGATTTAGAACTCATTTGGTTTTGATTTTCAAGATAAAAATTCACTTTTAAAATGTTTAAAAATAATAAAAAATGAATTTATTCACAAAAATACCGACTATATTAAATAAATAATATAAATCTGATTTTTTTGTAGAATAAAATATTTTAATATTTTTGTGATTTTTCAGAAAAGAACCAATCAACAATGATTAAATTGAGAGAGAAATTAATTTTTCAAATCATTAAAAATAATAAAATAAAATGGGACAAGTGATAAAAAAGAGGTCTGGGGCGAGGGGGATTCGAACCCCAAACCTCTCGCTCTCTCAATGCTCACAAACCAGTTGATCAACCACTGGGGCGCAATGCCAATTCATTTAATATATGGCAAACAATAAATATATAACAAACTTGGTTGAATTTCTGAAGAATGGCACCATGGCCATCTTCATCCTCGAGCTCGTGCAAGAAGCACCCTATCTCACTCATTCCTCAACCAATTCTCATGATTCAAAAATGAAAATTGTGCATTTTCAGATGAGGAACACAATGACAATACCCAATTTTATTGAAATCAAGTGAATCAAAACATAATCTGATAAAACTTGAAGAACCCTAAAATTGGCATGAACTTAATGAAATCCTATACACGAGTTGTAAACAACAATTAATTGAGGGTAAATAATCTACAAACATCCAGAAACACAATGGTAACAAGAAAACATGTTTATGATGCATAATTCATTGAGTTTGAGAGTTCAAGTTTTACCTCTGCAAGTGAGAATCAAATTCTGGTTTGGAGGTGTTACAGATGAGTTCCAATGATTTAGACAGCTTCCTTGTACCTCAATGGATGTGTTTAAGTGCTTAGGTTGATTGGAAAACCTCTGGATTGATCAACCTGATTCCTTCTGCAGCAAGTCATGAGTCTTGTGCAATTGGGTGGCCATTTGGTGATTTTGATGTTACAAATGAGATGTAATGGTTTAGATCACTCCTATATGTTGTGTGTGGGGTATGTGAATCATTGGTTTGAGTTGCATTGGCCTCCAACTCAAAACCCGATAGTGCTTTCTCAAGAATAATGAAATTTGGAGTTTAAGAAGGAAATGAGAGAAAGCAATGTTGTAAGCTGCTTTGGTGTAGTTTGAATGATCAGTTAAGACCTCTATTTATAGTGGATCAACTCTTGTCTTGGAGGAATAGTGAATGGCTGCAAGATCAGATCTCATTCAATGGCTTTGGCTTGGTGGCATTTCTTCTCATGCAAGGCAAACTAGACTCTCCCAAGAGCAGGGCTATGTCTTGACCAAATCCACATTCTTCAGATGTTTTAATTATTTTTTTAAGTGAGCATCTTGATTGATAGAGTGGCTTTATTGAAAGTACACTATTTCACATAAATGCCTTTGAATTCAAGGAATAATGTGACAAAATGTATTAACCTCAAGTTGGAAGATCCCTTGGCTTTTTGACTCAGCTTTGTAGGTTGGATCAGATGGATGAGGATCAGATTGGATGAATGTGGCATAGTGATCCTAGGCCTTGACTCAGAAATCGTGTAAAGCAAGAAAACATGCAAACTGGTTTTTCATAACAACCTTGCCATGGTGTCTTGCAGCAGCCATAACTCTTGGCTTAAGCTGAGTTGTTTCATGCCAATAAGCTCCTTGGATTGTAGGCAATATGCACAACAACTTTGGTGTTTACATCTTGAATTGATTCATCCTAGAACTATGTGAAACATCCCTCCAAGTTTTGGTGTTTCACTTGAAATCTGCCTTGTGCAGAATTTCTTCTAAGTGTTGGAAAAATGCACTTTTATGTTTTTTAGTGATTTTGATCCAATCATAACTTGAAATCCATGAGGAATTAGAATGAGATGTAGTTGAAGCTTTTGTAGAGTGTAATGAGGGCTTCCCTCTGAGCTTTGAATGGGAGAGAAAGACCTTAGGGTTTGGGAGATATGGCCTTGCAAAGTTGGTACCCTAGCCACTTTGTTCCATAACTTAGAAAAATTCTAAGTTTTCTATGGTTACCCCTTTAGCAAGTTAACTCACTTTCTTTGATTTTTCTTGATGAATGATGATTCAAATCACATATTAACATTGTTTTAGGGTTAAGGAACCTTGGTTGACCAAAAATCCAAAAAGTCAAACTTGGACTTTTGTACCGTTGACTTTTTTCATCAGATGAAATTTTGACTTTGTGATCCTTTTGTGAAATCAACCCTTGGGTTTAATTAAACTTCATGGATTGCCTTCAAGGGTATTTAGGAATGCCTTGGACCCCTCCCCAAGGTTTGAGATCAAGGGTAGGCCAACAATCAAGGATAGGGTTGAGTTTTTCCATCAGAAACCCTAATTTGTGATCAGATGGTTTTGAGTTCTTGTGGCTTATGACTTGAGCTCTTTGAGTCAATCAAATCTTATGGACATATCAATATGATGTACTTGAGGTCCTTGAAGTTCATTTTGAGGCTTCAAGCCATGCCTCACTTCACAAGTTAACCAAAGGGTTGAATTAAATTAAAACCCTAATTCCTGATTTTTTGGTAGATGGACCTTCAAGGTGATTTTGCCATTGTGGATGGGCTCTTGAGATCCTTTTGAGCTTATTGGACCATACATTGAGGTATTGGCTCATGCCCAGATGGAAATTTTCATCTGGAGGCCTCAGTCGACCAAAACTTTAATTTGGTGACACTGACGATCTTGAGGCTTGATCCACTTGGTATATTGCAACCTGGTGCTTAATTCTTGATGTGGGAGACCTCTTGATCCTCATGGATGTTTGAGAGGCTATACAAGTTGAAGATCATGTCATTTCTTGATTGATCTTTTGTCTAAATGGTCTGAAAGGGGTTAAAACCCTAATCTTTGATTGTGAAGAATGCGTAACAATCCCTGAGGAGATTGATGAGGCATGAAAGTACATCCATATTGTGGTAATGAGCTTCACAATGATGGGAAATCTTGGTGGTCAAAATTTGGGGTATGACAGTGGGTTCTAGTCTTGGACGACATCCTAGTAGGTCCTCAGTATCACGGACTCTCAAGTCGAGAAATGATGATACGTTCACCATTTCTGGTTTGGCATCATCATCAATCAAGGAGGCCTCAACTGATTTCCAATGAACGGTCTCCAGAGTCATAAGCTCTCTAAGTCAACACCCTATCATATGCACCAGACGCGCAGGATAGAATATCTCCGAAGAAAACCTCATTTGAATGTGGATTTCATGTCCACTAAATGTGGCCAGATGCCACGCAAGCCACACTACTCTCCACTATAATCCTAAGTGTATACTCAAGCCGGGGTATTGGGCTTATCTCTCATGGAACCAACCCAACCAAACAGCACAGCAGCCGAACAATATGATAACAATAATCAAGTGCAAATAAAATGCAGTAAAATACATCAGATAATGTACAACAGATACAGTAAATAAATGCATAAAAACACCCAATGAAATAGAAACAGACAAGCGCTAGGATTGACTCGCATAGGGAACCAGAGTCCCCAGTAGAGTCGCCAGCTGTCGCAACTGCGAAAAATAACTAGCAGAAAAATAGAGAAGATTCGCCACCGAACGTTATTTATCCTAGCGAAGGGAAAGAAAACGATCGAAGAAAACCTCAAAAAAGGGATAAGACATGGTCATCTCAACCGTAGTCTGGTTTGGGAGTCGGTTACGCGAGAGAAAGGTATCAGCACTCACTTGCGTCTGTTTTACTCAACGGGATCCATGCTTGGTTTCTAATCAAAGGGTGTGTCATCTAAAGCCTACTGCTAAATGGAAATGGGAAGGAAAAATGAAAAGAGAAAACAAAAGAGGACTCGTAAGGATCATCGCAATCCTATGCCTACGTATCTTCATGGACAGATGTAGAATCAGAGTCGATGTAGTTCGACGGACTACGGACTAATGGGGGGAGGTTTCTCGCCAAGACATCGCCATTTTGTGCCTACATATCCTTAATCGGATGAGAAAAAGGAAATTAGAGCAGTCGTAGTTCGACCTACGAAACCACAGATTGGTTAAGTGTTTTTTATGAGCGACGTTAGGTTCGCGTCCCGCAGTTAGGGTCGATGCCTGTTTGCGACAGAACAAAAATAACGTGCTCTGTTCTGAAAATGATTTGAAACCCATCCCAAAGGATAAAAAGATTTGTATTTGGTTTGTGTTTTTAAGACAGAAGTGGATTAAGTTAGTTTGTAACTCATATTAAACTAGAGTCTATGACATAGGAGCGAATGCGTCGCATGGTCGCCCCCAAACGGGACGTATGCTAAACACTCTAGAAAAGTGAAGGGAGACCCCACATTCATCATTTCCCATGTACTTAAGGCTCGTGGCGCACAATACTCATTGTATTTATTAAGTGTTTTGAACTTGTTTTGAGATGGTAAGAGAAAGGACTCAAAGGGTGAAAAGAAAACAACTATGGGAAACTTGATCCTAATGTTGTCATACACAATGGCCCTAAGGTTGAGATAGAAGGGAACTCTACCTAATGTTAGCATGCAAAGAGATAGACCTAAGGTTAAGGGTTTAAAAGGAACTATCCTAATTGTTATCATGTAAAGGATTGAAAGCCTAATGTCTCTCCTACCTCAAACTTAATCAGAAATTAAGTCGAGCTAGGAATCCTTAGGGATCATGTGAGCAAACACAAGTAAACATTATATTAATCAATCACAAACAAAACAAACTCAAGGCTTAAAAGAAAAGAAAGAAGAGTGAGAGATGAAGGAAGATGCAACATCAAGTAACCAAATGGTGAAACCCAAGCAATAAGACATAAACATCAAACAATGCAAGCATCATATTAAATCACACATGATAACCATCCATATCATGTCTGAAATTCTGGTACCAGATATGTGATGTTACGTGTGATGTCACAACAACACACTCTGCAATGGACAATGTAAAACAACAGCAGAAACACACAGAATTGTTTACCCAGATCAGTTCAACAACTTAATCTGGGGGCTACCAAGCCAGGGATGAAATTCACTACTTGTAGAATTAATTTACAGACTCAACAACCTAGTTGACATTCTCCTAAACTTAATTCCTACTAATGAACTTTCTACCTAAGAGCCCACTTAGGTATGAGAACACTACTCAATCCCTAAAACCTCTCAAAGATCAAACACTTTGAGAAACACCTTGATCCTGCTTCATAGCTTCGATCAAGTTACAAAACTCTCTTGCTTCACAGCTCTAGAGGGGACAGATTACACTCACCAATTCACACTTGAATGGTCAACACAATACTCATACAAAGACAATGATTGACACTCAGTCTATGCTCTCTCTCTCTCTTCTGTCTTTTTTCTGTGTCTTCTTCCTTTGGTTGATCCGCTTTATATAGCCATCTGAATTGGTCTTGGACCTGCTACAATATCTGACCTGATTTGTTATTTAAAACTGAATCTTCAAAACAGATTTTTATCCCCAAAATCTTTTTAAATCTCAGTCTTTAAACCTCCCTACAAATCTGCATCAAATCTCTATGCAACAGAGAATATATATCCCAAGATATCTGCATCCAATGAGACTAACAGCTCTCCCAATATCCTGCTAAAACGTAAACCCTAACAACATCACTAAACCTGATGTTATTAATCTTCTGCAGACCTGATGTCACAACATCGCATGTGACATCAGACTTCACAACTTCAACAAGATACATACTTAACACGAACCAATGTTAAGACTCAATGTTAAGATATCACCCAAGTGACATCAACATTGAACAACTTTGTTTTACCAAAATTCTAGCCAATCCAAGAACCAACAATCTCCCCCTTTGGCTAATTTTGGCTAAAACAATCTCTGCACCATCAGAGACTTCAGCAGCGGATAAACATGAAAATTTTACCAACCTTTGCAGCAGTATTTCTTCATAACAGCTTCACAATGCTTTCAGCATGTACTTCGTCAGCTCAGCAAAGGGTCAAGCTCCCCCTCAAAACCAGAATCGTCTTACAGCTACACACAACTGCACAAACTCCCCCTCAACTTCTGCAGCACATATGGTCTAACTCTCCCCCTTTTTAGCCACAATTGGACAATCACCAAACACAATGTCCTAACATAGTAAATGACACAGTCAAACACCAAGCTTTCCCCAAAAAAAAAACAAGTTCCAACACCTTGACTGGTCAGGCGATACAAACAATGCTCCTTGTTTGCATTATAAAAACAAGCCTTCTTCCTTCTAGCAGCACCACACAGCAACCAAGAATGAGCCAGTCAAACTCCAAAGATGCAGCAAAGAACCTCAAGCAGGAGGACAAGAAACCAGATCCACTGAAGAAGAAGAGCAAAACACAGACAACAGCTGGAACTTCTTCAGGAGCAATAAGAACAGGCAAAACATCTGAGACAAGGATGTAGACCATCAAGAAACCTCCAGTGCAACAATATGATTCCGATGAAGGAAATGGTGATGAGGACTGGATTTCATTTAAAAACTCATAAGGTTGGGACAGATTGAATAAGAAGACGAAACAAAACTCTATGTTTAAAGCTTTAGATGAACTAATACTTCCAATCTTGTAAACTTTCTGCAGTTGAATAATTGTTATCTTTAATCACACACATAAGACAATTGCATCCTAACACATCTTCCAACTAATCCTTATATATACAACTCCCCAATTTTAAACTATAAAATTGGTTTGCATCTAAGAACTCAGTACAAATATCTGCTAATTGCTTTTCAGTAGCCACATGTTCCAAAGCCACCTTATCTTCAACCAAGTCCTTTATATCAATATGCTTTACCTTACTATTTTGAATAGGATTCTTGGAGAGACTCATATCACAGTGCAATGTCATAACATCTTGCTTGACATTGTTTTTAGTCAACAGTTGCTTCATCCAAACAAGTTAAGAGCAACTACTCCCTGCTGCTATGTACTTTGCATTACCATAACCTATAAGCTCGGTCCCTGATCCATGATTGTAATTCTTCTTAGATCTTCTCATAAAGAGACTTCTCTAGTCCATCAAAAATAGTTGTTTTGTGATTAATGAGGACCAATTTTGCAGTAGCCATCTTGAGAACAACGACATAATTAATACTACTACGCCCAGCAGATAATTTTCCCTTTAGGAACCAAATTTTTGCGGATATATCAGTATCCTTCAACTCACATTCATCTCTCTCACTTCTTCTATCAGCAATGTCAACAGAATTGAATTCATTGACAAGTCTCTCATAGCACTTGTAAAAACTAGGACCAGTTTCCATCAGCCTAGCATCTTTACCAAATTCTTTTTCCAGATTAAGCCATCTTTGAAAAACATACTTCCACCTTTTTATGAAATGCAAAGGAATGTTATCTAGTGAAGCCTTTTGAATTTTCTCAGAAGTTCTAACAACAACAACTTTCTTCATATGAGATATGTCCTTTGGAGGTGACTCAATAGCTTTCCCTTTCCTTGATTTCAGTCTTTTAGCAACCCCAGGAACTACTTTTGCAATTAGCTCATTGTTAGACAGATCAATCACTTCAACATTCTTCTTTACTCCAGCATCTCCATCTTCCAAAACAGAGATTGCCAACCTGTGATGGTTGTCTTGTGAGTTATCAGTCTGCTTATCATCTTGCTTCCAAAACTTCTTAAGATCACCACTACCAGCACCCATATCTTCAGAGAAATCGTCATTACTCTTCATATCTGAGTGATCATCCTCTATGACCTTAGGTTCCTCAAGATTTCTTGTGAACAATTGCATAACACTAGGTTGTTTAGTGATCCTTCTGATGTCACTGTCAGATCTCATAACATCATCCTCAACATCACTTGATGAGCTGAACTCTTGAGGTACCCATTGATAGCAATTATCTCTGGATCTGACTCCCTTCATAGCTACCTCATTCTTCTCATTAGTCACCAAACACTCCTCCTTAGTGTAGCTAACTTTGTATCCTTCATCACAAAGCTGACTTATGCTAATCAAATTAGCACTCAATCCTTTGACAAGAAGCACATTGTCAAGATCAGGTCCATCATGACACTTCACTTTTCCAACACCTTTCACCACACCTTTTTCTCCATTTCCAAAGGTAACATCAATTGAGGAGCAAGAATTGACATCCCCCAATTGGTTTTTGAGTCCAGTCATGTGCTTTGAACATCCACTGTCAAAGTACCATCCATCCTTGGCAGAGTGTCTGTCTGAAAAGTGAGCCAATAGACATTTAACTTCTTCTTTAGGAACCCACTGCTTAACAACCTTGGGCCTGTTATCCTTCTGTCTAGGTTGAGGGATAGACTTTGGATAACCATGAAGCTTGAAGCAAGAAAATTGCATGTGTCCAAATCTGCCACAGTAAAAGTACCTAACTCTGTCTTCTCTGAAGCGGTTAAACCTTCTGCCACCTTGATGATGATACTGCTGTGGCTGCCACCCATAATGTTGTCTTCTTCTCCCATAGTTTGATTGTCTTCTATGGTAAGGATGTTGTCCTTTTGGCTGTCTTCTATGGTGATGAGGCTTCCTTCTTCCATAATAATAAGGCACAACATTATTATATCCATAGCCATACATGTTTCCCTGATGTTGAGACATCTGATGGAACATGTTCTGTTTGAACCTAGAAGCCTGCATGCTCTTATGATATTGTGGAGGCATATACTGCCTAGCTCCAAAAATGTGTGCCTTCCTTTGATGAGGACCATGAGCATGCCTCTTCCCAACATTTTGAGGTTATGGATGAGCTACCTGCTTAGGTTTAGGATCCTGTCTCTTTGTGTGATGTTGAGACATTGGTTGAGACATCTCCTTCTTGGTTCCTGAAGTGCTTGCTTCAGCAGATACCTTTTCCTCAACCACAAATCCTATGCCTGACTTATCTCCAGCAACCTTTTCTGTCTGAAGGATCTTGTCAAGTGTGTCTGTACCACTGTTCAGCATCCTAACAGATTTGGTCATATGATCAAGATAAGCTTTGACCAATAAGACTTCATTTTCCAAATCAGCTTTAGCAGTCTCAAGCTGAACAATCTGCTTCTTCTGTTTTTCACTTTCTTGACAGATTTCTGCACTCTTCAGACAAAGCTCTTGATAAGTGAATGTTAACTCCTCAAAAGTCAGTTCCTCATCACTTGAATCACCATCAGAAACAATTGTTCCAGTTAAAGCTTTGACATGTTTGGCTTACTCTCCTTCACTTTCACTGTCAGAGTCTGACCAAGAAATTGTCATGCCTTTCTTCTGCTTCTTCAGGAATATGGGACATTCTTTCTTAACATGTCCATAACCTTCACACTCAAGCTCAAAAGTTTGAAGAGATCCAATGAGCTCATCAACCCTCATCTGGCTGATGTCTTGTGCTTCTTCAATGGCAGTCACCTTCATCTTGTACCTCTTAGGAAGGGACCTAAGGATTTTCCTTACAAGCTTTTCTTCTGACATCTTTTCTCCAAGAGCACTGGATGCATTGGACAACTCAAGAATACTCATGTGGAAGTCATGGATAGTCTCATCTTCCTTCATCTTCAGACTTTCAAACTTTGATGTTAGTAGCTGAAGTCTTGACATCTTAACTCTAGATGATCCTTCATGTGTAGTCTTCAAGATGTCCCAAGCTTCCTTAGCAACTTCACAGGTATTGATCAAACTGAATATATTCTTATCCACTCCATTGAAAATAGCATTTAAAGCTTTGGAATTACCAAGGGCAAGCTCATCTTCTTCCTTGGTCCATTCTTCTTCAGGCTTCATCTTTGAGGTGCCCTTTTTATCTTTCCCAGCATCATCTTTCTCAAACACAACAGGTGCTTTCCATTCTTTTATGATAGCCTTCCAAGCCCTGCTGTCCAAGGATTTCAAAAAGGTAATCATCCTTGGTTTCCAATAATCATAATTCAAGCCATCCAAAATAGGGGGTCTATTTACAAATCCACCAACTTCCTTGTCCATCTTTACCAGAAAGTATCAGCCCTAGATCTCACCCAGATTCAGAGCAGGATGCCTGCTCTGATACCAATTGAAATTCTGGCACCAGATATGTGATGTTACGTGTGATGTCACAACAACACACTCTGCAATGGACAATGTAAAATAACAGCAGAAACACACAGAATTGTTTACCCAGTTCAGTTCAACAACTTAATCTGGGGGCTACCAAGCCAGGGATGAAATTCACTACTTGTAGAATTAATTTACAAACTCAACAACCTAGTTGACAATCTCCTAAATTTAATTCCTACTAATGAACTTTCTACCTAAGAGCCCACTTAGGTATGAGAACACTACTCAATCCCTAAAACCTCTCAAAGATCAAACACTTTGAGAAACACCTTGATCCTGCTTCACAGCTTTGATCAAGTTATAAAACCCTCTTGCTTCACAGCTCTAGAGAGGACAGATTACACTCACCAATTCACACTTGAATGGTCAACACAATACTCGTACAAAGACAATGATTGACACTCAGTCTATGCTCTCTCTCTTCTGTCTTCTTTCTATGTCTTCTTCCTTTAGTTGATGCGCTTTATATAGCCATCTGAATTGGTCTTGGACCTGCTACAATATTTGACCTGATTTGTTATTTAAAACTGAATCTTCAAAATAGATTTTTATCCCCAAAATATTTTTAAATCTCAGTCTTTAAACCTCCCTACAAATCTGCATCAAATCTCTATGCAACAAAGAATATCTATCCCAAGATATCTGCATCCAATGAGACTAACAGCTCTCCCAATATCCTTCTAAAACGCAAACCCTAACAACATCACTAAACCTGATGTTATTAATCTTCTGCAGACCTGATGTCACAACATCGCATGTGACATCAGACTTCACAACTTCAACAAGATACATACTTAACATGAACCAATGTTAAAACTCAATGTTAAGACATCACCCAAGTGACATCAACATTGAACAACTTTGTTTTACCAAAATTCTAGCCAATCAAAGAACCAACAATGTCAATATAACAAGAATGTGTACATATTTCACACCAAACTCAAAGATTGGAAGTCAAAACAATTAGGCAAAACAACGCATCGATGCACACACAAATGTCTCAAAACCAATCAAGAAGTATTATCAACCATCACACAAAATGAAATGAAGTCAAATGATATGAGGACCAAGATGGGGCAGTAGCCAAGTCATATTGCATTCATCTCATGTTAATGATCAAAGAATGAGCAAGGGAATTCTAGGCATGCATCTTAACAACATTCAATCATTTGTCAACAAATAGATCATGTAGAACACACCTCAAAAGAGTAAACATGTGAGATTAAAGTATGAACCCAAGTAGGGGCAGCAACATAATCATGAACCTCAACTTAAACAACATCTCATGAATTACAAAAAGAAACATCAAAGCATAAGCTCAAAACATGCATCAAGACTAGTCGAACATATACCATGATCATTCTCAAAGAAAAGGAGGTGTTCAAGCAAGTTATAAGGCACAAATGATCAAAAATTATGCACACCATAGCATCAAGGTCAAAATCATACTCAATGTATCACATCACATTCATTTCCAAAAGTTTACACAAGTTCAATAAGTTATTGTCCACATGTAAACAAGTATGCATCATGAACATGCTTCAAGAATGCAAACAAATCAACAATCGGAAGATCGTGCATCAAATATTCACATACATACAACAACTAGAGGTTAAACAACCCTAAAAAATTCCAAAAATATACATCATACAAAGGCATGAGGTTTAGAGGTGGAATGGGTATCAATACATGCTTCCAAACAAGCCAAAAACATAAAGGCTACAGGTGCAAATCGATTGCAACAGGATGCAAATCGATTGCACAGCTCTAGAATAAAATTTCTAGGCAAATTAAATAGGTGCAATCGATTGCATAGCTCTAGAACAGCAAAAATCACTTTTCAAAAGCACTTTTTCAGCACCAACTCAAGGTTCAAATGCAACATGTAATAGCATGTAATTGTGCATGAAATTCACATCAATTAACATCAAATGAACATATATTGAATCAATCAAACATCAAAAACATTAACACTTGAATCAATGGGTCAAATCACACCAAAATCTCAAGGATCTACATCATGAAATGCAAAATAAGCCAACATGAGAAATAGATCTAAGAATTACTAACCTACAAAACGGAGAATTGCTTTGGTACTTGTTGTAAATAGAATTTGACAGATCAAGCAAAGGAAATCCAATATCCAAAGAGCCTCTAGCAAGAAAATTGAAGATCCGCGCGAAAACGAACGAAAACCAAAATTACTTCCAAAATCACTTCAAGAAAGCACCTCCAAAGCTTAGATCTAGATCCAAAAACACTTCAACTGCAGAATTTGTGTTGATGAGAGGAAATGATGAAGGTTTAGCTCTAGAATTAACAAATTCCAATGAAGAATTTGAGAATTCTAATGGAAGAGCTTTAGTGAAGGTTGAAGATGAAAATGGAAAGTGAAAAAATGAGAGAGAATTGAGAGAATCTGAGTGAGAAGTGTAGAAAAATCAGAAAAATGAAGTGTAGTTATGCGTGGTTTTGAGCAAATTGGTTTAACTATGGTTTAGGTTTGGAATAAAAGTGAGGTTTGGAGTGTGGGTTTGAATTTGGAATGGGTTTTTGGTTTGGAATGAGGAATGGAAAGCCATTTGAATTGTGGAGGGAAAGTGAAATTAATTTGGAAATGAACTGATACTTTGAAGCATTCTAGATCCTTCTACTGATATAGCATTGATCCCAAGTGAATGTAGTGCATTGCAAACTGATGTAGTGCTGAAAAATGAAGGTTTGGAACAAAGCTATCACAGTGCAATCGATTGCACAACAGTGAAAATCTATTGCACAGTTCCACAAGGCAAAAATAAAGCATCCTGAAGGGGTGCAATCGATTGCACACTTATGCAAATCGATTGTACCAAGGCAAAAGCATAAAAATTACCTCGTTGCAACTTGTTCTGAGTCCTACTTCTTACTTGAACCTTAGTCACTAATAATACCCTTGAATGATGCCTGAAACATGATAGAGAACCTGTCTGGAACAAGATCAAATGAACCCTGCTTTATGCTATTGATTCTGAAATAATCAACCCATCTGCTGAGCAAAATAAATGCTTGATGTCTCTGATGATTCTGCAAACTCGTTGAGAGACTTTGATGAATATGAACCCTTGTAGTTTGAGAATACCACAAGATTGAGTACATCCTCTTGCTTTGGCCTTGAGAGACACATCCTCCTTTTGAGGGTTAACAAAGATACCTTGATCCCATGCTCAAAAAACATGCAATGCACAAATGAAGATGCAAAATAAAAAGAAACATAAGCCAGTTAAGGTTAGAAACAAGAGGGCAAATTTTGGGGTGTTATAATATAAAGCGGGGAAATTTAAGGAATTGATACATGGCGAAAGTAGAGAAGCAAACACACTTAGAAAGAAAAATATGAATAAGATTATTCCTCATCATCATAAACATCATCAATGAACAACCTTAGAGGTAGTTGCTCTAGATCTTAGGAGAAATTGTGAGCCGGAAAGTATATTTTGTCATTTATCTTTTCCTATTTTTTACTTTTGATATTGAATATGTTTTCAGCTAAGGGTAGTTAAGGGATATCATAGTTGTAATATTCCAGATTTTCATGTGATTCTTGATTTTCTATCTTTCTCTTCTTTCCTTTGGATGGTTTTTAATCAACTTTCCCATCAGTGACCTCATACCTCATTGTTGTTAAAGTTGCTTCTCCTCTTCTTTCCTTTGGAGGGTTTTTAATAAACGTTCCATCAATGATCTCATACTTTCTTCCAAGCCTCGGTGGATGCTTGCTAAAGCTCGCTGTAGAGAGAGAGCAAAGTTATGATTTGTGAGAACATTTTGTTTCTCCTCACTGGATTCTTGCTGTATCTCACTTAGTGAGGCTGCAATTTCTTTTTTTTCTTGCTTTGTGGTTCAGTTATACCTATGCACAAAAACCTGCACAAATCCATGTAGATAAAGAGCAATAAACATAAAAAATTGAGGATTTGATGTTAGAAACTTTCAAAACAAGTTAGAAAGTGCAAAATTTCAATGTGATCAAATACCATATTTTTTTGTACTTATCAAGTCACTTGTCTAACAATCCGGTTGTGACTTTGTTTGCAATTTCCCAAGCTTTTGAAGCAAAATTTTAGCCTGGATATTGTTCATGTAGATGGATTTGACCTAGTAGATTCCTTGATCATATACCTTCTACAACTTTGTATTATCGCCTTAGTTGCTAAGCAATTGCATTCGATTAATGGTTTAACCAACTAGACCCCCAATTTTTTCTGAGTTTTGCATCCCTTCATGAGTTACCAATATACAGAGGATGACTTGTCTCCCTAATCTTTGAGTGTTGTTATTCTGAAACGATGTTGTCAATAACAGAACAAAGTTATGAGGTAAATATTGAGTTTCTTAAACAAACGTAAGAAACCCTATTAAGTTTTAGGAAAGAGAGAGAGAAGAAGGAAGATGAAGAATAAGAATTGGTTAAAACTGTTTTACTGTTCACTTTCTCAATAAGGGTTCAAAGATTACAAGTGAATACCAACAATTAACATTTCTTAACAACTTGAGATAACTATTCTATTTATAGACTACTAAGCTAACCTAGGCTATAAGCTAACTTAACAATTGTGCCTACAAGCAAGGCCCAATTCGACATGCTAACTTAAACACAAAGCTAACATATTTCGATAGCATGCTTAAACAAACTTCGACTACATCATGCATAAATCTTGTCGAACCTTGAAGCTACCCTTGTCGACACTAGAGTTCGATCCAAATACCACTAATCTCCACCTTGGAACAAACACTATACTAACAAAGAAACAAACTAGCTTTCATCATGCATCTTTATCAACTGCATACAATGGAAAACTCGCTACTTGGCAATGTCTTGGTGATCATGTCAATAACATTTTCATCAGTCAGAACCTTAAGCACTTGGACTTCTCCATCCTCGATTATCTCTCTGACGAATTGCAGCCTCACATCGATGTCCTTGGTTTGCTCATGATAGGCTAAATTCTTCGACGGGTGTATTGCACCTTGACTATCACATTTAACAGTGATAACTCGACCTTGAAGTTTTAGCTCCTTAACAAAACCTTCAAGCCACAATGCTTCTCTCACAGCTTCAGTGAGGGCGATATACTCTGCATCAGTGGTTGATAATGCAACAACCTTCTGAAGTGTTGCTTTCTAATTGATTTTTGTGCCAAACTTAGTGAACACATATCCAGAAATAGATTTTATAGAATCCATACAACCTGCATAATCAGAGTCCACAAACCCTTCGATTTCAACTTTGTTATCATCACCACAACCTCCACCATAAATCAGGACCCTGCTCAGAGACCCATTGATGTGTAGCTTCGGTTTTGTGATGCGACCACTACCGCATTTAGTGCTACTTTCTGATTTCTAATATTTATCCTATGAAGCTTAAAAGGAAGGGGAAGATATCTTAAACTAACCCTGATCGCAAACATTTTTTTTCTTACAAATGCTAAGAGATCTGGAATCGGGGGTTGGTTATATTAAGGGAAGCTATTAACACCCAGCGTATCTATAGTAATCTATAGGAACCTTTATTTGCATATATTTCTACTGTTGAATTAGGAAAGTTTCTCCTTTGTGAAAGCTGAAGAAATTTTTTTGTTGTTTTTATGGTTTTCTATTGTTTTTGGGAAGGTACTGGACCTAAGGTTTTTGATTAGTGTGCTCGCTAAGATTTCGCAATCTTATGCTTACGTATTCCCATGAAGAGACTTAGGGAAATCAGAGCGATCATAGTTCCTCCTATTCTATGGGAGAAGGAAGTTTGTTTGGTGTCTTGTTTAAAGCCCAAGATTGAAGCTAAAAGAGTATTTGTGTTTTGATCAAAGCCCAAGATTGAAGCTAAAAGTTTAACTGAGAGAATTTGTCATCTCTAAAGGGAGATATCTCACTTATTCATCACAAATATTGAAGAGTAAAATCACAAAGGAAGAAGCTTTAAACTTGGATCTTTGTCAGCTTAAGCAATGCCACATCTTTCTTTATGGGAGAAATGAAATGTCATGAAGGAAGAAGCTTTAAACTTGGATTTTGAAATATCCAGAGCAATGCCACATCTTTCTTCATGAGTTTTATCAAAAGGGAAAAAGCTTTAAACTTGGATTTTGAAATATCCAGAGCAATTCCACATCCTCCTTTATGTAAAACAGTTTGATTGAAAATTTGATTTGATTTAAAATGTGATGTATATGAGGGATATCCTCCTACAGAGAGGACTCAGAGTCTTATCTGTCGGGAAGTTAAATTTAGTGCCTTGATCCAAGCCCAAGGTTGAAGCTAAAAAAAGTTGAAAACTTACTCAACTGGGGAGTTTTTATCTGTCTTGTACAAAGCCCAAGATTGAGGCTGACTGATTGGAGAAATTATTGGTATAGCCTAAGAGAAGGCTAATAACTATTGAGTAAGCTTGAAATGACTGGCTCAACACTGATGATTTGACTGAATCTTTTGGGAATTTTATTTGTATCCTGTACAAAGCCCAGGATGAATGAGGCTAAAAGAGTTTATTTGTATCCTGTACAAAGCCCAGGATGGTGAGGCTAAAAGATTTATTGCATAGATGACTAAGACTTGACTTATGCTTTTAAGAAGTCTGAGGGTCCTTGTATGAAGCCCAAGATGAGGCTAGAGGATTGAGTGAAACTTACCAAGTCTCCTTGTATGAAGCCCAAGAGGAGGCTATCTTGCTGGGGAGATTCTTTGTATGATGCCCAAGAGGAGGCAATGATGCTTGGATAAGGCCCAATAGGAGGCTAGATGATTGAGTGAATTGAAGAAAGTTTTGATAGGAGGAGATGATTTAAATTTGAATTTTGAATTTGAAAATGACTTTGATTTTTAAAAATGAGGGAGAGAAGAAAGGTGCTGGGTCTTACACTCTGGATAGAGGCCTAAGATTATTGTTTGTATCCTATACAAAGCCCAGGATGAATGAGGCTAAAATATTTTTATATTTACAAAAGGGTGTTGGGTCTTACACTCTATCAAAGGCCCAAGATTATTTGTATTTTGTTTATGTACAGAGGGATGATACTTACACTCCTAATAAAGACACAAATGTTATGAAAACAGTGATCGCACCATGATTTTGAAAAGCGCAATGGGACTTATACTATAGCAGAGGCCCAGAGATTTGTTTATTTACAAATAGGGTTGGGTTTTACACTCTAATAGAGGTCCAAGTGTATTGAAATGAAGTTGGAAAAGGTTGAATCAAGGTGAAAATCCTAATTTCATTTTTTGATATTTTTAAAAGAAAATCAATTAAAAATGGTATAATTTATCAAATGAATCCATTAATCATATCATGAACAATGATTAAGGTTTATAAAAAAGATGTTTTATTCACATAAATATTTGAAATCAATTAGGTTTAAGAAAAATCAAGAAAAGAAATTATTTTTAAAGTATTAAAACAATTTTTAAAAAATAATATTTTTAAACCTAATAAAAATATATCAAAATAAAATATTATTTTTGTGATTTTCTGTGGATTAAGAGAATTGAGTATTTAAATGATATGTATGAAAATTGGGATTAAAAATAATTAATTTGGTAGGAGAAATAAATATTTGAAATTATTTTAAAATATTTAAAATAATTAAAAATAATATTTTTTAATATATTAAAAAATATATCAAATACAAAATATATTTTTGATTTTTTTGGTGAATAAAATATTTAAATATGTGAATTATATGTGTACAAAAATTCATTTGAAAATAATCAAAATTGAATATAAAAATTGATTTTTGAAAATAATATGAAAAATATAAAAAAATATAAAATATTTTAAAATTTTGAAAAATGGCGCCATGGGCACCATCTTCTTCCCCGTGCACCACCACCGTCATCAAATTTGAAAAACCTCTCTTATCTCACTCAACTCTTGATGATTTTGAATGATATAAACATGAAACTTGTTCGTTTTTCAACAAGGAACATGAGAGTTGTGTTTAATTGCATTTATTTTAAGTGTAGAGCAAGATTTCATGTGATGAATAGATGAACCCTAATTTTTGCAAGAACAATGTGAAATCCTATACACGATTGATACATAGCAATTGATTGAGGAAAAACATTCTATATACATACAGAAACATGTTGGTAACTTGAAATATCAAAAATGATGCATGAATTATGGAGTTTGAAAGTTCAAGGATTACCTCTGCAAGAGGAATTCGAATCCTCTGTTGTAGGTGTTACAGAAGTGTTTTGATGATCTGGACAGCTTCCTTGGACCTCAAGGAGTGTGTTGATGTGCTTGGAATGGATTGATCCTTCTGGGTTGATGGGCTCAAATCCACTGCAGCTTGCTTTGGAAGAACTATGATCTTGATGAATTTGATGTTACATGTATGTGAGTTGTTTGGATCATTGGTTTGGGTGGAATTACTCTAGTTTGAGAAATTTGATTTTCACTCTTTGAAACTAAGAACTTTGGAATGAAAGAGGTAAGTGAGAGAAAACAAGTGTGACATTGTTTTGGGTTGTTTGAAATGATCAGAAACAACTCCTATTTATAGGAGAACAAGTTTGTTTTGGGAGGAATAGTGTTGGATGAGGAATCACTCTATTATCCAATGGATATAGCTAGGTAGCCTTTATCTTAAACGCCAAGGTACCAAAGTCTTCTTTGGCCTAACTCTTATCTTGACTCCAACCACATTTGTAGGTTTTAACACTCATGTTTCTTGACTCATCTTGATTGGTATGGCTCATCTCTTGCTGATTCAATGTTCCACATTAAAGCTTGCAAACAAAACTTAAGTTCCATAGCTAGCAATGATGTTTCATGACTTTCAAAGGGATAGATTCTTAAATTATGGCCCAAGTTTGCAGGTTCTTCATGATTAGCTAAGATTCTTGTTGAATTAGATGAGGATCAGTCTTGCATAGTCACCAAATCTGGACTCAAAATCGTGGGATGCAAGTTATGTGTCAAAATTTGTCTTTGAAAAACAGTTGCAGCAAGGTGAGTTGTGAGGTTCATAACTTCTTGCACAAATTGAATTAATGGATGTTCTTGTACTCTTTAGAAAGCTGTTATGATGTACTACAACATTGATGTTTACATTTGGTCTTGAATCTTCTTGGATCATAATGAAAAGTGCCCTTGAAAATTGATGTTTCATGCTGAAAACTTGGCAGAATTTTCACTAAGTGTTGAAACTCATTTTCTTATTTTTTTTTTATTTTGATCACTTCATAACTTAAAATCCATGAAGTTTTTTAATATGGCTTAGTGTAGCAATCTTGTAGTATGTGACAAGATCTATCACTTGAGCTTTGGAGTGCAAAAAATGGTTGCTTGGATCACAAGTTATGGCCTTTGGAAGTTGACTTAGTGAAATTTTCACTTTCTCAACATTACCTCTTTTACATGTAACCTTGATTTCTTGATCAAGTCTTGTTCAAATGCAAAAATGGATCATGTTTTCTTGTATAATAGCTCATGAGGATCATTTTTGGCCAAAAAGTTAAACTTTGACTTTGGATCTCAGATGAATTTTATGCAGAGAAACCCTAATTCCTGATTTTTTTATAGATACATTCTCTGATGCTATTTTGAGTTTATGAATGGACCCTTGAGGTTATTTTGAGCTTCTAGAGGCCTTGGTCGACCAAAAGCCTAATTTGGTGATACAAATTATCTTAAGGCTTGATCAACTTGAAATGATGCAATCTTGTGCTTGATTCTTGATGTTCAGGATCTCTTGACCTTTATGGATGATTGAGAGGCTTGATAAGTGGAAGATCATGTCAATTCTTAATTGATCCTTTGCCTGAATCCTCTGAGAGGCTCAAAACCCTAATTTTTGTCTAGAGTGAACACTCAACAATCTTTGAGAGGATCAGTGATGCATAAAGGTAAATCCATATTGTAGTGATGATTTGCACAATGATGTGAAGTCTTATGGTCAAAATTTAGGGTATGACATGATGTACCTAAGAATCCACTTTAATGCTTGTCAGTGCGCCTTCCCAGGATAAGCCTTATACCTGCTTACTGTCAAGGGCCAAATTGTGTATATAATTGATAACATTTTGTGGCCCTTTTCAATTTCTTTCATGGTGAAGTAGTAATAAAATCATAGTTTTAGTGTAAATAAGTAAATTCAAGCTTATTCTTGTAAATAGCTTGTTGGGTGATCAAATTGGTGAATTTTTGTAGGTTTTATCACTTGAATGGATGCTTAGGGCTTATGGATGAGCAAAAGGAAGTGTAGTGGAGATTTGGAAGAACTTTTCATGTCAGCTCGCGCTTAGCCTGATTTGCAGCGCGAACCGCACTTAGCCCAATATACAGTGTGGTTTCAAGACAGAAGCAATAGCTAAGGGTTTTAAACCACGCTTAGCCCGCTCCACCGTGCTAAGCGCGCTTTTCGGGATTTTGATAGATACTTTATTAACGCTCTAAGAAAGCTCTGCATGGGCTTAGCGTGGTGTCACTTGGAAGCACTTGTATAAAAGGCAAATTAGAAGATATTTTGGAACACATTCCCACTTTTCAGATTTTTAGAAGATATTTTAGGTCAAGAAGCTCAAAAACTTCAAAAGGAGTAAAAATCAAAGCTTTGGAGCATCAATCTTCGATCTTTCGACTTTGATGCTACTAGAGCTTTCTTTCTTACTTGTTGCTCAAGCTATCATGGTGATGGGTAGCTAAACTCTCTTTTGTGTCAAGATTAGAGGTAGTTAACCTTGTTAATATGTATTTCTTTTGATCTTTTGTATGTGAACAAAGTTGATGATCAATATATGATGAATATATTTGCTTTTAATGGTATATCTTTGATTTTAATCAATATTGAAAGGTATTTTTCAAACCATGACCTAAGTTATTCATCTATCAATGAACAAACTCTAGACATAAATTTTTGAGTTGATATTCACTTTGTATCAAGCTTTAAGATTATTGTGTTGATTGTTAGTATGAGACATCATCTAGTAATTAATACGATAATATTCACGAAATCGCTTTAGAGATAAATGGTATTGCGAGGATACGTGATTATAATGATCTTAACCAAGTTCACATGCTTGATTAATAGGATATGTATGAAAATGAAACCTAATCTTGACATGCTTTCTAAACGAACATCTGTTACATTTTACTCTTTGCTACAAAATCTTGTGAAATTTATGATAGCAAACAAAACTCTTTTAAAAACCTCACTTAAGACAATATAAATTGTAGAACGGCGGTAATATCACGATAATCCATGTGGAGACAATAAAACTATTACCCACCTAATATACTTTCAACACTTATAAGGCTCACTATGTACACTATGTCTGGCCTCGTATAGACCATAGAATACATCAAAGAACCTACTATACTAGCATATGGAATTTTATTCATATAGGCTCTTTCGACTTCATTACTAGGACTTTAAGTCGTACTCAGCTTGTACTGAGGATTAGTTGGTGTTAGAACAGACTTCGAATTCGACATACCAAACTTGTCGAGAATCTTCTTTAGGTATGTCTCTTGAGATAAAAATAATCTCGGTTGCTTTCTATCTTTCTTGATTTCAATCCCAAGAATTATGGAGGCAACTCCCAAACTCTTCATGTTGAACTCCTTATCGATTTTAGCCTTCACCTTCATAACATTTTTGACATTATTGCTTGCTATGAGGATGTCATCGACATAAAGCAAATGTGTGCCATGAACTTGTCGAATCTCCTATTCCATTTTCGAGAAGATTGTTCAGGCCATACAAAGACCTATTCATCTTACACATAATCTTCCATTCCCTTTTCTCCATACCCTTCAAGTTGCCTTTTCAGGATTGTTTCATCTAGATCACCATACAGGAAGGCTGTCTTCACATCTATCTATTCAAGTTCTAGGTCGAACTTCGCCACCATAGCAAACAAGATTTGAATAGATATGTGCTTTACAACAGGTGAGAGCATATCATTGAAATCGACACCTTCTTTCTGAGTGAACCCCTAGAAACCAACCTTGCCTTAAATCGCTTTGATATCACTCCTTTTATTCCTTCCTTAACCTTGAAAACCCATTTACAACTAACTAACCTTCCTCCAACAGATTTCATCTAATCAACCATGGTTTTTAGCCATTCAGTCTTGTCTTGACTCTTTATAACTTCCTTATAGTTCATAGGTTCTTCATCCAGAACCTCACTTGCATAGACTAAGGCATAAGCTATGAGATGTTCATAACCAAGTCTCTGAGGTGACTTGATGACTCTTCTCGACATGTCTCTTTCCAGCAAGTAGTCATTATCAGTCTCCTCAGCTTGGACAGCAGCTTTTACTTCTTCTTCGACTTCATCTGGGTCATGCAATGCAGCATCACTATGCTCCACCTCAACAGGAATCTCTTCTTGTTCCATCTCTTCTTCAAAGATCTTTGAACTTCGACCAATGTCATCAGTTTTCTTAAAATCCATCTCAGCTTCATTGAAAACTATATCTCGACTTGTGATACATCTCCTGTGACCTGGCTCTAGGCACAGAACCTATAAGCTTTGACTCCTTCAGGGTATCCAAGGAACATACATTTCAGAGCTCTATGTTTGACATTGTCTTTCCTAATGTGAGCATAGGCTAAGCAGCCAAATACTCTATGATTGTCGAGATTAGGTGGATGTTTCGACTAAACTTCTTCAGGTGTCTTCATTTCCAGGGTTGTCGAGGGACACCTATTTATCAAGTATGCCGCAGTCACAACAGCTTATGCCAAAAACACCTTCTTTAATCATGCACTTATCAATATGTACCTCACCCTTTTCATAATGGTTCGATTAAAACTTTCAGCCAAACCGTTTTGTTGAGGAGCACCTGTAGTGGTTATGTGCCTTGCAATACTAGACGTAGCAAAATAGCTGTTGAAAGCTTCATTGGAAAATTCAAGACCATTGCCGGTCCTCAACCTCTTAACCTTCCTTCTAATTTTGTTTACAACCAAAGTCTTCCAACTTTTGAAATTTTCAAAAGTTTCATCGTTAGTCTTCTAGATGAATACCCATAACTTTCTGGAGTAATCATTAACTATGGATAGAAAATACTTTGCACCTGAGTGTGAAGGATTCCTTGCAGGTCCCCAAAGATCAGCATGAATGTAATCAAGGGATTCATGTGTTCTTTGTTTACCTTTGTTAAAATTCATTCTATGGGATTTACCAAATGCACAAGGTTCACAAAACTCCAGTTTTTTGACCTTGTCACCACACAACAGATTTTGTTTCGAAAATTCTACCAGGCTTCTTTCACTGACATGGCCAAGTCTCTTATGCCATTGCTCAGTCTTAGACACAAGTTTCATGGATACCACATTTGTTGAACCACTTACAACCTCATCCTCAAGAGTATATAATTCTTGTTTCTTCACGCCTCTCAAGACTTCCTTAGAACCCTTCATTACACTTATGATACTTTGCTCTCCTTTAAAAACATATCCTTTGTTGTCGGATTCACCAAGAGAAATCAAATTCCTCTTGAGATCAGGTACATACCTAACATCATTCAATAGCCTTATTAACTCATCATGGAGCTTGAATCTCACGGATCCAATACCTGCAATTTTGCAAGCTTTGTTGTTTACCAACAACACTGATCCACCATCTTGGTCACACAATTCCTCAAACACGTCTTTGTTTGGAGTCATGTGCCAAGTACACCCTGAACCCATAATCCACTCCATGCTAAAGTTGCTTCTTGAAACCACCAGGACATCAGATGATTCATAACCATCTTGCACAATGGTTGCATTACCATTATCCGTTACATCATGATTGTTTAGTCGATCGGGGCATACCTTTCTTATATGACCATTCTTCTTACAATGATAACACTTAATGGTAGGAGCATTACCACCATAAGAATTATGTATAAATTTACCCTTTTTTCTTCTCAAACCTACCATCTTTCTTTAAGAATTTCCCCTTAACGGACAAACCTTCACAATTGTTGATGGCTTTTGCTCCTTTCGTTCGTTCAAATACTTAGAATACAAGGCAGATTAAATATCTTCAAAGATCAGCGACTTTCTTCCATACAAGAGAGTTTCTTTGAAGTGAGCATGAGACTTGGGTAAAGAGCACAACAACAACAATGTTTAATCTTCATCATCAATCTTGACATCGATATTCTCAAGATCAAGAATTAACTTGTTGAAGATATCCAGTTGCTCAGCCAAGGCTTTAACTTCACTCATCTTGAATGAGCACAAAACTTGCTTCAAGTAGAGATAATTAACCAATGATTTTGTCATGTACAAACCTTCAAGTTTTGTCCACACACCAACTACAATTTTCTCCTTGGAAACTGGTCTGAGACCTTATCACCAAGGCTCAATACAATGGCATTGTGGGCTTTTCGACCATCGTTGTCTTCTCCTTCTCTGATAGGGCAGCGTCCATCTTCTCTGATCTTTTCAATGCTTCTAACAAACCCTATCAAACGAGAAGAGTTTGCATCTTCAAGAGCCACAAACCGAAATCATTCACACTGGTGAATTTTTCAATCTCATACTTTGTTGACGACATCTTCTCTTCCACGCTCACTGCACCAGTTTGTTGTGAAACGATGTTGTCAATAACGGAACAAAGTTATGAGATAAAGATTGAGTTTCTTGAACAAACACAAGAAAGCCTGATAGGTTTTACAAAAGAGAGAGAAGAAGGAAAAAGAAGATAAGAATTGGTTAAAACTGTTTTACTATTCACTTTCTCAATAAGGGTTCAAATATTACAATTGAATATCAATAGTTAAGCTATCTCAACAACTTGAGAGAACTAGTATATTTATAGACTACTAAGCTAATTTTAGCTACAAGTTAACTTAATAATTGGACTTACAAGCAAGACCCAATTCGACATGTTAACTTAAACACAAAGTTAACATATTTCGACAACATGTTACAGCATGCACAACTCCTGTCGAATCATGAAACTATCCTTGTCGACACTAGAGTTTGATCCAATACCACAATTGTGAAAGAGAATTGTGTTAATATTTAAGGGAATAGACTTCTTGTGTGACTTAAAACCTAGGAGAGTATGAAAAACAAAACTTTGATCGAGTTGTAGAACCAACATTGAGCTCCAAGGCGGTTTGGGCTTTTGCAAAATTTCTTGCTCAGCTACGAGATTGTGGTCACTGCTCTAAAGAAAGCCTTTATGGATTATAAAGTGGTTGCTGAGTTGGCCCGTCTAAACTAGATCAAACTTTAAACCTTTAAGATGAAGCTTTTTCGAAAATCATCCAAACAAAACAACGAATTTTACCAATAGATGGCCCTCGGTTAAGGATCGTCGTATGTTCACAAGGAATCAATGCCCTCCTATTAATACTCAAGTTTCTCACGAAATGGACATGACTTCTTCTCAGTAGACATCCCTTGTCAACATAACGCCTATTTATACAAGTCGATGAACCATAGTGGCTAGGACTAGAAAGAAAGGTAATCATTGTCCTCATCCTCAATGTGCATTTTCTGTTAGTCGTTCTTTTCATTTAACTTTGTTATGCTCATCACTTTCCAGATAAAGGGCTTGTTCATATTGGCATGAAAGACGAAGAAGAGAAAGAAACTGAATATGATATGTCTTGTAGTACTTTCTAACTCAGCTCGTATTTAAAATAAAAATTTTAACTATAGAAAAAAATAGATAAATTTAAGAATTAACTTATATATAATGTTGTCTCATTAAACTTAGAATTGATCCATGTGATATAGTTGTCTTATGATATCTCTTATCTTGATCATAAGATATCCTAAAAATTGAGAAATAGATCTCTCTTTTACCATATGGATCATCTAATACAACTATTTTTATTGTGAATATGCATAATTTGGGTTTCTAAAGCAAACTTATTAAACAATATTTCCTCCATTTCAAAAAAATATACATTTATTGTTCTTTTCATTAATATACATTAATATATTTAAATTTTATTTTTTTATTACACTTATTATAATTAATAAAAATTAATTCAATAAATAATATATTTTTACTTTTAAATTAACAAAATTAATTGCTTTAAGAATCGCATGCAATAATATTGAAACAGATCTAGTAGTTACATAAATCTGAACTGAACAATAATACTCTAATTGAGTAGAAAAAAAAAACACATTAATTTGTGACAAGACTTTGTGACTTGTGAGAAACACTACTAGACATTATTACTGTAGAATTAAAGTGGCTGTTTTTGTAATGCCGTGGAAGTGAAATACAGGAGGTGACAGCTTGCAGAGGAACAGAGGAAGACGAATAGGAAAAGCAACGAAAAATGAGAAACCGACGACTTTTTTTAGGTTGTATCCATATTAACCTCGTTCTGTTTAGAAAATTTTATCATATATCCTAACGATTATTCATTCACCCATACATTTTACATAAATTGACTATTATATCGTTGTATAAATAGTAATCCATCTGATTTTATTTATTAAAAAAAAGTTTATTTTTTACATACTAAATAACAAATAACAAATATATATATATATATATATATATATATATATATATATATATATATATATATATATATATATATATATATATTAATTACTATACACTGACAGTGTAAAAAATTTTACACTGTCAATACATCACCATCATCCGTTTGGGTTATTTTACAGATTATTAAATTAAAAGTCAAACTCTTCTTTACATTCAACGGTTATAATTAACTGACAATGTAAAATTCTTTTATATTGTCAGTGCATTTCAATTAATTTCATATATATAATATCAATGAGTCTACAAAATAATTTTTTTTAGAGTGAATTTGTTTCATGAATACAAAATATACTTTTGAGAATTTAAGGTTGAAAATAAAAATATGTTTGTTAGAAGGAAATACAAAATTATTTTCAGGAAAAAAATTATGCACAAGAAAGATTTTTTTCTATTTTTTAATCTCCTTTAACAAGTGAGAGAATCTTTTATTCCGGGAAGTTACTATCACATTTTATATTAAAATAGTTGGTTATTTTTACTACTACACACTATTTTATTTTTATAATTATTATTTTATCTATACTTATAATATTTTATTAATTAAAAAATAATTTAAAAATAAAAGATCTCTGAAATTTTAAGATACTATTCAAACACTTTTTATAAAAACTTATTCCTTAGAATATTATGCTTGAAAAAATTGTTCTCGGGATTAATTTTTTATACCATCAAACAAACGCCTCCCTTATAAATAATACCATAGATAGTATATATTTGAAATTTTTCATATTTTTTTCTCATTTTGTTTTGAAGTTGACTCATCTTGAGTTGAGAGAAATAGAAAAATATTTGAGTATCAGAGGTCTTGCATTGATGTCCATCCAATCTCGTCTTGCATTGAAGTTGTTCGGCCCAACCAATCCCTTGGCGATCTTGCATTTAAGTTGTTTGGTCCAAACATTAGTACCTAAGTTGGAGGTCTTATTAGTAAGTTGTTCGGTCTATTCTTTTTTTTTAATGATGTTCATCATAGAACTTAGGCCTAACTTATCTGCTCCTTTGCCAAAAAATATTAAAGACCAGAACTAAAAACATTTGGTAGTCAATTTTACTTGACCGGATGTCTTTAGTATAAGACTTTCATAAATGTTAATTTTTTATCCATTGAAGGTCTTAAGTTAGATTCATGAGGTGTAAAATCTAACTTAAGACAAGGACGCAACAAAAATGATATATCGGGTGGAGACCTAGTACGATGTATTGGAATATTTTAATAATTTTGTAATATATTAATATTTTAATAATTATATGGCCAAATATATTTATTCAATTATATTAGCTATTTTATCAAATAAAGTGTCTTAAATAATTATGTGATCAAATAATGTTAAAAGATTATTTAGATTTTATTTGAGAATTAATTAATTAATTAATTAATTAAATAATTGGGTATGGACTAAAATATGAGTGGATGTCAAGATGGTCCATTTGGAAATAATGGGAACCCTAATTGGCCATCACACTATAATGTACAACAAGCAAATTATCTCTTATCCCCATTTGATAAAAATTCGAGACATAAGGAGTACCGATTGAGGAAGAACCACAAAAGTCATCAACTTCTGGGTATAAGATTACCGTCAAAGGGATTTTTTTCTTAATGGATTCAGGTATTTCTAAAATCAATTTATCGATCTTTTAATTTTATAAATGCTTGATTTCCACGTCTAAATTATAGATTATAATTTCTTGAGCATGTATATTTTGATTAATCGTTATTAATCTAAATCCAACAAATGATATCAGGGCTTACGTTATGATTAAATTACAAATTTAAATGATATATTATTATGTGATTTTTATTTAATATATTGTTCAAGTTTTTATTGTTATCGTAATAGTTAGTGTAATGATATTATGAATTAGATCTATTGTTTACAAATTGTTGCCATGACAATGAATATTTGTTTATGTGTGGATTCTAAATGTTGCTTCACGACACTGTTAGGACACTTTTTTATTGTGACATTAAAATTATATATTGTAATTATAATAACAGTGTATTCAAAGTGCTACATTGTATTCAAAGTGATACAGTAAATTATATATTTTTTATTTTGTTATGTTTAACTATATCAATTTTTATTTTATGGATCCAAATTAATTTTTTTAATTGTGAGAAAAATTTAAATACTAATTTTATTTTATTAAGAAATTTTTTTTATGCGTGTAATTTAATTTAGAATTTTTTAACACCTTTTGAGTACAACTGGTTTATTATACCAGTATGTACATGATATAAACACAATTATGTATTTAATTTTCCAGTTTAAATTATGCGAGTATTTTAGTGCATAATTTGAATAATTTAATAATCATTTGATTATTAAGCGATCAAATTAACATACAATTTTGACATTACATTTGTGGGTAATATTTGTGTGAATTTTAAGACCTTCCCATTTAATTTATTAAATTAAAAATGTCTAGTGACTTTGATTGGATTAGTTGAAACAACAAGTTGCAAAAATAACTTCTGTTATTTAAATTTGATTCAATTAAAATTACAAAAGATGTAGTGTGTAATTTGTCATTCGAACTGTTATGGTCGGCCAAAAGGAAGACACTGTTTGACCGAATAATTGCATACCTGTGGTGGTAAATATATAGTAATTATTAAGTTTTTCCATGTGGTTAATGATTGATGTCAAAGACGTCCATTAATTGACATGGCTTATTACTAATATTTGATCATTGCGTGAGAGTACCGCTTACAGTTAATTCTTCTCAATCAAAGATTGGGAATTGATGGTGTTTTTGGTATCTTGTTCAGGTCTTATTTAATTTGCATATAAACAATATTGTACATGTATATTTGACATACCTACTAAGGTTGTATGCTTGTTGTTCTTTTCAATCGATTCAGTTGTCGCTGCTACCACTCTAAATTTGCTGCTCAGAAGAACTATATTCCTATGGTGAGTGATATGAAATTCAAGTCTTGGAAATAATGTGTTAAGATCATTATTGGATGTAGGACTTAGACTTATCCCTAAGGTAAGAGTGTCCCACAACAATTGTTGAGAACCCAAAACAAACTAAAATAGAAAAATGAGACAGATCTAATCGAATGTGCCTCGTGATAATCATAAGATCCATACATGAAATTATTAGGAGTTTCATTGCTGAGAAAGAAAGCATCAAGAGTGTTCCAAGTATGCCGCATGGCGTGAAAAGAAGGATAATTTTCTCACTTTTGTTTGTTCTGAAATTAATTTAGTTTTTGTACCTACGGATACTTGGTGGGTAGATTCTCGTGCTACTACTCACTTTAGTATGTCCATGCAGGGTTGCCTGTGGAGCCGTCCTCCAAGTGATTCTGAAAGATTCATCTATGTGGGTGATGGCAATAAAGTTGCAGTAGAGGGTATAGGGACTTTTAGATTATTATTAAAGACTGGTTTTCATTTGGATTTGATTGAGACTTTTGTTACACCGTCTATTAGACGGAATTTAATTTCTATTTCTATTTTGGACAAATCAGGTTATACTTGTTCGTTTAGAAATAATAAATTTAGCCTCTCATATGATTCAAATGTTGTTGGTTACGGTTCTTTGAATGATAATCTTTATAAGCTTGATATTGAATGACCTTATAACAAAATAATGCAAATAGAGTCACACGGTACAAAACAAAAATTAAATGAGAATTCCGCCACCTTATGGCATAAGCGATTAAGACATACATCTAAACAAAGAATTCAGATGCTTATGTCAGACGGTATTCTTAGATCCCTTAATTTGTCGGACTTTCAAGTCTGCATTCAGTGTATCAAGGGTAAGCAGAAAAACAAGAGGAATTTCCATGGTGAAAGAGCTAAGGATGTCTTAGAACTAATTCATATCGATATATTTGGTCTTTTCCCCACAGGTTCTTGGAATGGACAACGATATTTTATTACGTTCATAGATTATTACTCGAGGTATGGCTACCTGTATTTGATTCATGAGAAATCTCAATCTTTGAACGTGTTCAAGCCATTCAAAGCTGAAGTCGAACTTCAACTTAGAAAGAAAATAAAAGCTGTCAAATCCAATCGTGGTGGTGAATACTATGGTAGGTATGATGGATCAGGGGAACAATGTCCAGGGACCTTTGCGCTTTTCCTCGATGAGTGTGGAATTGTTTCGCAATACACAATGCCGGGAAAACCCAACATGAATGGAGTTGCAGAACGACGGAACCGAACTCTTAAGGACATGGTAAGAAGTATGGTTAGTCATTCTTCTCTTCTAGAGTCATTTTAGGGAGAGGCATTAAAGACCGCAGTTTATATCCTTAATAGAGTACCTAGTAAAGTAGTATCTAAGACCCCTTATGAGCTCTGGACTGGGAAAAATCCCAACATTAGACACCTGCACATTTAGGGATGTCCAGCTGAAGCAAGGCCTTATAAGCCTCATGAAGGTAAGTTGGATGCAAAGACAGTTAGTTGTTATTTTATTGGATACGTTGAACGCTCTTAAGGTACAAGTTTTACAATCCCATCACTAGAACAATTTTTGAAACGGGAAATGCAAGATTCCTTGAGGATGTAGAGTTTGGAGGGGAAGGAAGCATAAGGAGTGTTGTCTTTGATGAAGAAACTGTTTCTCACAATGATCAAGTCTTTGTACCTATCTTTGTTCCAGAAATAGATCCTGAAATAAACAATGATGTTATTCCTAACATCCCTCAAGAACAAGACAATACTTAGTTTTTTCCTCAAGCACCACCAATAGTTCAAACTCAACAACCTCAAGATCCATCATTAAGAAGATCCACTAGAGAGAGGAAGAGTGCAATTTCAGATGATTATGTTGTATTTCTTCATGAACGTGAGGATAACGTTGGTTTGACTGAGGAAGATCCTATCAACTTTAGTCAAGCTATGCGGAGTCCAAACTCTCTTAAGTGGGTTGATGCCATGAAGGATGAGATGAAGTCGATGGCTGGCAATGATGTTTGGGATCTCGTTAAATTAATAGAAGGAAAGAAACCCATTGGTTGTAAATGGATATTTAAAACTAAAAGGGATTCAAAGGGTAACATTGAGAGATATAAAGCTCGTCTTGTCACAAAAGGCTTTACTCAAAAGGAAGGAATTGATTATAAAGACCCTTTCTCTCTAGTTTCTTCGAAGGACTCTCTTAGGATCATGATGGCATTGGTAGCTCATTTTGATTTAGAGTTGCATCAGATGGATGTAAAGACTGTGTTTCTAAATGGAAACATTGAAGAGATAATATATATGGTGCAACCAGAAAACTTTGTGTCAGGAGACCCAAAGTCTATGGTTTGCAAACTCAATAAATCCATTTATGGCCTTAAACAGGCTTCCCATCAATGGTATTACAAATTTCATCAAGTAATATCCTCATTTGGTTTTGAGGCTAATCTTGTTGATAACTATGTATACCAAAAGTTCAGTGGGAGTAAATTCGTTTTCTTGGTATTATATGTAGATGATATCCTTTTGGCAAGAAACAATATAGGCTTATTACACGAAACCAAGAGATTCCTCACAAATAAATTTGAGATGAAAGATCTTGGGGACGCCTCTTTTGTCTTAGGAATTCAAATACTTAGAGACCATTCTCGAGGTATTTTAGGATTGTCACAAATGAGCTATATTGGTACAATTCTGGATAGATTCTCCATAAAAGATAGTAAACTAAGAGACACACCCGTTGCTAAAGGAGACAAGTTTTGTCTCAAATAGTGCCCCACTACGGATCTTGAAAAGCAAGAGATGCATAAGGTTCCATATGCTTCAGCGTGGGAAGTCTTATGTATGCTCAAGTTTGCACCCGTCCCGACTTAGCATTCATTGTAGGAGTTCTTGGTAGATATCTAAGCAACCCTGGTATGCAGCACTAGACAGCAGTAAAGTGTATAATACGCTACCTGAAGAGAACAAGAGACTTCGTGCTCACGTATCGTAAGTTAGATAACTTGGAGATCATTGGGTATTCTGACTCAGATTTTGCCGGATGCCTGGATAGTAGACGTTCCACATCTGGTTACATCTTTCTCTTGGCTGGAGGAGCAGTCTCCTGGAAGTCTTCCAAACAGACTTTAGTGGCTTCTTCCACCATGGTAACAGAGTTTGTGGCTTGTTTTGAGGCATCAAATTATGAAATTTGGATGCGGAACTTTGTCACAAGCCTACGCATTGTTGGGAGCATTGAAAGGCCTTTGAAGGTTTATTGTGACAATAATGCAATTGTGCTCTACTCCAACAACAATATAAGTTCTACAAAATCGAAATTTATCGATATCAAGTATCGTGTTATGAAAGAAAGAGTTCAGGAGAAACAAATTTTGATAGAACATATAGGGACAGACGTAATGCTAGATGATCCACTAACCAAATGTTTAACACCTAAGACTTTTCATGAAAAGCACTTATGTAAAACTGATCAAAATCAGATGCTAACGATATTCTATTGACTCTAAGGATAAATTGGCATAGGCTTTAACATTCAAATGAATTCATTGTGGAAATTTAATATAATACTTAAATGATGTGCCTCTGACCGAGTTATCCTTCTGAAGTCAGAATGCTATGTAAGTCGGAATCCCTTTGATAATTCATGTAATCTTGACTCTGGATTTAAATTAATCCAATGTGTTTTTATGGCTCTAAAGTAAGACAGTTGTCATACAATAAGCCATCTGAACATTTGAGGAAATCTCTTGGAATGCACCATTTACTGGCTTACCTTCAACAACAAGAACAATATTTTTTTGGAAATGAAATATGAAAGCAATCAGTATCTGGATGCAGCTCTCAGATTTTCAGATTCTCTGGACTAGAAGGTTATCAAATTAATAAGAGTAATATTCCTTTTCCCTATGATAAATCTTCAGTTTTATGTTTATCTACGAATCATATTATGCATTCGGTGTGCTAACCTTATTAAGATAAACACCATTTATTCAAAAACTTGTTCATAAGGGTATTTTAAAATTTGTTGATACAGACCTTCATTGGTCTGATATCTTCTCATAAACCCCTTGTTGAAAATAAGATTCTTTTCATTTATAAGAACTTAAAACAAAATTTTGTCTTGAATGAAGGATGAAATCTCAAAATGTGTAGCATCACGATGGTAAATTATGATTCTAAGTTATTTTACCTTTAAACGATCCAATTCTCTAAGTGAGAAGGTTGTCTTGGTCATAAGGTTCTGAGTCAGAACCCCTCTAAGATTGTTTTGTCTTTTGATCTCTGATTTTTTTTGTTAAGTTCAAGTTCTTTTTCCCCAATCTTGACCTTTTCGGTTGACCTTTAAACAAGATTTCATGGCCATCTTCATAGCTGGGTTGCTTGGTGCAATGTCATGTAGTATAAATGGTTCAAGGAACTTATCATTTAGAAGACTATCCATGCGGTGTCCAAATTTCCTCATGCATAACATTGGGTTATAATTAATACATTATCGCGTTCCCATTAGTGACACATTTGGGAACTCCCCACAGCTAAAGATGGTATCATTGGTTTCCCATTCCCTTTTATACCATTTGATAGTACTTGAAGTAAAGGAATCTAGTCTCTGAGGCCATTTGAGATCCTTGGAGAAAAATGGGCCTTCCTTGGGCATATGAATTGACATCCAAGCGTGCAGGATAGGAGCACAACAAAGAAGAGTTCTACCCTTCTTCTCATGGCGAGTATGAAGAGCATGATAGATATCATCTAAGAGGAAAGGCACTGAGTTTCCCGATAAGAAAATATCAATAGCCAAATGGTCTAAGAAGTTGTTAATGTTTGGGAAGAGCACAATGCCATAGAGCAGGAGGGCTAGAATAACATTAAATGCCTGCCAATTTTCAGATTTTACAAACATCAAGGCTTGACCTTCTAGGAATTTCTTTGAAAACCCCTTAAAGACCTCCTTTGTATCCCAAGTATTTATTACCTCTTAAATATCAACCCCTAAGGCCAAATCTTTTTTTCACTAGAGTAACATCTTCATCAAGTTTTGGAAATGGATTGTGATCTTTTAAAGTTTGGCCCAAAATTATTTCGAATTCTTCAAGGGTATGAGCCAACTAGAAGTCTAAGAATGTAAAACATCCGAGAAGCATGTCATAGTACTGAGCTAAAGTGATAATAGCTCCCAAGTCTACTTTCTAGGTTAAGAGGTCCAAGATATCTCCATAGGCATCCCTGAAGGCAATACGCTTGATTAGAGTCAATTTGGAGCTCAAGTATTTCAAGCTTTCAATCTGAGATTCTTTGTACTTGAACAGGAAAAAGTTTCTTCTTGCTGGATTCATTTTTGAATGTTTGCAGATGCTTAAATTCATGAAATAAACACTATACACTAAGAGCTTTGTTCTTTTTTCATGCATATGGTATATGAATAAATGTAATGCAATGCATTATTTTAGTTTTTCAATACACAGGGTCTAATAAGTTCGAGATACGAATGATGAATAAATATGATTCCTCGATTATACGGGGTTCTCACCATGAATGGTCTAGGGTTTAAAAAAGTTCACAGAGTCATGGATTCTCCAAGAATGATTGCCGCTTACAAAAAATTACTTGTCGCTTGTCAATCAATTCAAGGGAATCTATTATGGGTGAGGTTTTCATATCGACCCCACGAGAAATACATCTTGCAGAACCATACTATGCAATCATCAACTTAGGGATTCTAGACAAGGTTCCTAGAGTCATGGATTCGCCAAGAATGATCGTCGCTTACGGCAAATAACTTGTCGAGCGTCAATTCCTTCAAGGGAATCTATTCTGGATGAGTTTCTCATATCGACCCCATGAGAAATACATCTCGCATACCCATACTATGCAACCATCATTCTTAGTATGCCAATGGGTTCAATGTTCTACAAAGGTTCTTAGAGTCACGGACCCTAATAAAAACATTGAAGCTTACAAAAAATTACTTGTCGGGTGACAACATTCTCAAAAGGATTTACTCTAAGTGAGGTTCTCGTGTCGACTCTAACAATAAATACATATCGCGGACCCGCACTACACAATCATCGCCTTATCTTATGTTTCTTCTCTAGACCCAGGTATAGAGTTTTTCCCACAATGTGTTTGATGCAATCAGAGTACCCATTCCAATACCAACAACACAATAAAGCCATATAGCTGATACATGATATCAATAATATAACACATAAAATATAAAAGCAAAAGATAAAGGAAAGCGAGTAAACAAAGCTAAAAACACTACAAAGCCAACCAAACAAGGCTTGAATCTCATTAGAGATAGCCCCCAGCATAATCGCCAGTGTCGCATCTCAAAAAAATACGACCTCGCGGGTGTTACGTGCCCATGGTAATGATTGAACAGAGTCTCCGACAAACTTTATTTATTCCAAAGAAGGAAAGGGAAAATATCGATAAAACCCTTAAAAGAAAATAATGATGGTTGTCGCAACCATACTCGGGTTCGAGAGTCTATTATGCAAGGGCAAGGTATTAGCACCCCTCACGTCCGTTTTACTCAACGAGAACCTTTTAGATAAACTTACGATTGAACGTTAGCTTATGTTAATTGTTTTCTTCAAATGATAAAAGATTGAAAAGAAAAAGAAAAAGGGTCGCAAAAATGTTTTTATTAGGGTGTTTGACGAGATTGCGGGTCTCGCTCCTACGTAGCTTCAAGTACAACGAGGAATTCAAAGCTACGTAGTTCTACGTAGAAAACTATGTATTGGTTGGTTGGTTTTATTGAACAAGTGTTTAACTCGAGACTATGATTGGACATTACACCCAACTGGTTTCTTTAATCCATTCTTGTTGTGAAAAGGTTTAAATATTTACAAGTGTTTTGAGTGAGAGACAAACACTTGGGCTTGCAAGTCATTACAACTTGGGCCTAGTATTCGGGACTATGACCAGACATTAAACCCAGGTAGTCATTTTCTTTCAATTTATTGAGAAAATAAGACGCATTTGAATTTTTTGGCGGAAGACAAGCATTTGGACTTGCAAGCTATTATGACTTGGGTCTAACACTCGGACTATGAATGAACCTTTCACCCAGGTAGCCTTTTCTTCCTTTATTGTTAAAATAGTCAAAGTATGAGTTAGTCATTTTGATTTTGTTTGAGAAAACAACTTGATGTTGGGTCAAGCGTTTTTATGTGCGTTGCAGAATGAAATAGAATTATGGTTTGATTATGAGGAAAAGACTTGGTGTTTACCATATAATGAATTGCCCTTTTAATGAAAGAATGGTTTGATTATAGGTTGGTTCAATTTGATTTTGAAAGAAAAGGACCCAAGATGTTTATCAAGGGGTTTTATTGAGTTATTTTGGAAAATGGTTGATTTTATATTTTTTTAGTTTTAATTAATTAATTAGCAAGCAAGAGAATGATAAAAGGAAAATAGAAAGAATTACATATAAGGGGAGAGGGTACATTTTTCATTTGGGGGAATAATACGAATATAAGGAAATTATAAAACAATAGAACATTGTACATCCCAGAAATTAGTTTGACTAACCAATATATAAAATTAGAATAAACCTATTGTACATCCCAGGATTTCCTGAAGCCGAGTTAGTGGAAAAGTCGAGGACGAAGAGACAAGTAGGTTGAATGATCATATGTACAAGTCATAGTCTGATTTGGAGTACTAAATAGACAAACCGGATCCGACCTAATGCATATAAGCTGGAACCGATCTCGTGTGTACAAGTCGAGTCTGATGCCAATGTTAGGAGTACCATACGAAGAATCGCAATAGATTGTTACATAATGTTCTATGATGGCATGGGAGTTACAATTATTGATAAGAGAGACGTTACATGACAAGTATAGGGGCGACGGACGTTAAGGTTGTATTTATGAAGGATATGAAGAATAAACATGGGGGGGTGAGAGAGTTAAGCCATATAAATAAGTGAGTGCTTGAAACTCAGAAACCAACAAATACATACATAACAGACACCTAAACCAGTCGTTTTAGGCTTTCCTTGACTTATAACAAGGAAGTCAACCTTTTAGTGTTTTTTAGCAAGAACATTTTAGGCTCTCCGTCAACAAAATGAAATCTTATAAGACAGTGTTCAGATTTTGCAAACACAAAGTCAATAGGATGGGGACACAGAGGAAGAGTCTTTAGATTCCTAACTCTTGTCTGAGGTAATCTGGGATGATCAAGTTCTAGAGAACTTCAAACCACTGTCGTTGGTCGTTTTTTTTATGGAAAAACCGACCCTCGGGAGCACATCATTGAAATCAATAATCAGATGACAAATGTAGGGGCTTCTGATTCCCTTAAATGTAAACTCATGGTCGGGACCTTTAAAGAATGAGCTTTGTAACGGTATGAATTTACCTAGATTCTCGGTCATTAGCTACTCGAACTTAATTAAAAAGATGGTATAACACTTTTTCGCCAAGCAAACATAGAAAAGTGTCGACTACATGTCTATTTAATGTCCGACAAGGATACTCGGAATCCCTCGGAGAATATCTGGCAAGGTTCAGAAGAAACAATTAAAGTATCGCATCCGAATCAAAAAATGTTCGTAGGAGCATTTTAACATGGCCTCAAAGTCGGACAGTTCAACGAATCCTTAGCATAAAAACTAACATTCAACATGGATGAGGTCATTACTAGAGCGGAATGTTACATCAAAGAAGAAGTAAGTAACATGGAAAAAAAATCTCGAGATGTAAAAAAAAAAGTACGAACTAAGGAAGAAAGATTTGGACATAAAAATTATTTAATATGTTAAAAAATGAAAACAATAGACTTAGAATATTTTAAAAATTGTAGGGATGGAGGGCTAATAAAATTTCAGAAAAACTTCATGAAGGAACTAGACATAAAAATTATTTAATATGTTAAAAGATGAAAACAATAGACTTAAAATATTTTAAAAATTGTAGAGATAGAGGGCTAGTAAAATTTCACTAAAACTTCATTCCAATTAATAGTTGCATGTTAGGCCAAACCTCTTATGTTAGTATGTTTTTGTATGAAGGTGCGTTAATGTGAGATTTTTTCCAAATATTTTATGTATAATTTCTTTTTTTACACAAAAGTTGTGTAAGATTTTTTAATATTCCAAAGAAATATATATTCAGCTTTAGGTTCTTATTAAATAATTTAATATGAACTAAAGAAAATACATGTTTTATTTTATTATTTAAATATTTTATAGTAAAATAAAGTAAAATTGCCATCCATCTAAAAAAAAGTGGTAGTAAATACTAAAAGAAACCGATACTACACAACTCTGTAAAATCAAATCTTAAATAGGCAAAACAATAAAATTTTAGCCTAGTCTATTTAATATCACTTGTTTCCCTTCTATTATTATGTCAATTCAAACAGTTTTTAAAACAGTTCAATTTTAATAATCAATACGTATTACATATTTAATACTGAGCTTCTTAACAAAACATCCATAGTAGTACGTCTGGTTAAATTCTCTATCTTTGAATTTCCGAGTTCGATTCCTGGCTACGGAAAAAAATTTCAACGATTATTTTGTTTATTTATATGACGAAACAGCGAAAAATGAAAAACATATATCGACCACAGTGGGAGTCGAACCCACGACCTTTTGATCCGAAGTCAAACGCGCTAATCCACTGCGCTATGCGGTCTTGATGTTAAAGAATCAAGTTTCTTTTATACTACATCTGATTCTACTCACAAATCCATTGTAAAAAAACCCATTAGTGAACTATGCATATGGCCAACCCATGAATAAAGCTATGTCCAATTGTCCATAGACAAACTTTTACTAAGTGAAAAGGTTTTATATTCTATATCTTTTAAATTTAATAAATTTTTATTTAGAAAAATATTATTTTTAATAACAATTAATTAACTAAATCCTTTTAGCATCAATTTAAAAAGAAATATTAAATTAAATTGATTAGATTAATTTAAAGAATTATTTTATATAAAAATACATTAAATATAAAAGTTAAACTAAATTTAAGAATTTGACTAAGTACTAATATATTTAATGAAAAGCCTCATATAAAAATCTTTTGAGACTTATTTGTTAAACCGACCCAGATAAGCACAACTCGTTGGAGAAACTTTTGATAAGGAGGATAAAAAAAAGCAGGGTTTTAAAAACCGGACCGGACCGGCCGGTCGGACCGGTTGGACCGGAAACCGGCCAGGTAATCGGTCGGGTTCACTTGCTCGATCGACCATATCTTTGAACCGGTGGGAACCGAGAAAACTGGCGGTTTTTACAAACCGGTGGTTCAACTGCTTATATTAAAAAAAAAAATTTTAATTTTTTTTAATTTTTTTTTTTTTATTTTTTATTTTTAATTTTTTTTTACTCAAATACATAGGAACTTTTCTCCAAGAATAATAGTGACCACTCATTTGATTCAAGTGATACACAAATTAAGTTTTGTAATATCCACAAAACTATTTTTACTATTTTGTATTTATACATCATACAAATATTTGTATAAAAATTTAAGAACACAGATTAAAAAACTAAATATAATATAATTTTAGACTTAACTGATTTTCATTATATATATATATATATATATATATATATATATATATATATATATACCAGTAAAGAGTTAAAGGATCGTGAAAGACCAGCTTGAGTAAAAGTAATATAAATGGTTGAAGGAATAGTGGAATTAATATTAACATAAGCTTGAATATGCAAATTAAAATTGGGTAAAATTTCAGAGTTTCTAAAACGTAAAATAGCGGAATAATTAACATAAATAGTGACAAACATAGTCATGATTTTATTATACTTAAGAGAATTACAAAGACTTACAGATATAGCAGTGTTCAGGTTTCTCAAGTGTGAGAAGAAATGAGCATGCCAATACAAACCACAAAGGAATGCTTTTATAGCATCCGGACTTCAAAGAAAATAAACTACAACATAATTTACAAACGATAAAGCCAAAGCAAAAGGCCTGACAAACAAATAGTGGCCGACAAACCCTAATGGGATAAAAAGTAAAGTTAAAGGAATCTAATTTTCTTGATAACCTGGCCCACATGGCCTAATAATTCTGCAAATAGTAAGAGTAACTGGGGCCAGACTTGACCTGATAACGGGTGAAAAGGGAAACGAATCCAAAGAGATAAGATTCGTCCTTTCTTTAATCAAAGTAATTTGACTTCTTTCTAAAAGTAACATCTGAACCTCTTTAATCAAAGATTCCGTAACAGTCATCTTCATTCTCGGGCGTAGCATCCAACGAGTTTGAAGAACTAGCATCTTCTGACATAGCACCCATAACTTCTTGTAACTTTTCTTGAAATTTCTTAGGATCGGAGATTGCTGCTAGAGAGGCAAGTAATTTACTTTTGTCTGTAAGAAAACTAGCATCCGAGGTAGTGTTAGCTTGCTTGCAAAGATGAGGATTCTTGGCATACCAAGCGTTCCTAGTATCTGGAGATAAAAGGGCTGGATTGAAGGCATCCCACCATTTAATAGATACTTTTCTAATCAACTGTGCTGCCGTAGATTCCGGCCAAACTTGGTCGGTAGAAAAGGACCAAGACATAATCCAAGTAATACCAAAGGTAGCAGTGAAAGATAACAAACTTTTATGATGTGGGCAAGTGGTAAGATCACAGAATTCTTGATAGGCCTTGGATGCCAGATCTGGGAAGATGATGGTATCCAATCCGTAAATTTCAAACCACTTAATAAACCAGTTAGGAAATTTTAAGGATATGTTTTTATTAAACCAAATGAACCAGGTATGGTCATAAGGCCTAACAGTGAGAAAGTAAGTCCAGGCATCCATGTAATCCAGATAAGAATAGTGTTGGGGTTGGAAAACTCTGGTAAAGCTTTCTGTATGATAAGGATGAGAGCCCCAGTCTGAAGGGGAAAGTACCTTATTAATTTTGAATTTAGAAAACTTAATATTTCCCGTAGCCTCGTCTTGGACATGGGTCAAGGTAATAGAATCAGTGTCAACCAGAATAAATTCGTAAAATGACCTGGTTTTAGTAACATCATTGTTTATAAAATGAGTTCCCAGAGGGAAAATCTTACTAACAGTCTGAAGTAAAGATCCTTCTTTTGGACAGTAATAATCTTCAAGAGTAATAATTGGGACGGTTAATTTTTTGGTAATAAATTTGGATTTGGCTCCTTGTGGAGGAGTGTAATAAGCCAACTTACTCTTAATGGGTGTCATCTTGGAAGATGACGTAATATCCTGCACAAACTGCGAAGGTGAGACCAACGCAGGGTTGGCTCCTGTTCCTTTTTGAGAAGAAACGGGAGAAGTAATTTTTGATATGTAGGAAGGGGATCCTAATATCAACTGTTTTTGGTTATTAGGCTTTTGTAGTGGAGGTCCATAAGACTCTTTGGAAGTGGATTTGATACTCATGTTTTGCCCTGTAAAAATTCTCTAGTTAAAAAATCTGGTAATGCATTTTTAATACCTTCAATATGCATGATTTCGAAATCAAAACATGCAAGTAATGACTGCCATCTGGCAAATATGTGTTTTGACACTAAATTTTTGACATCCTTTTGTAAAACACTTTTAGCTGATTTGCAATCAGTTTTGAGTAAAAATGTTTTTGAAAATAAGTCATCTTGAAATTTGGTTATACAAAGTACAATAGATAAAATCTCTTTTTTGATAGTACTGTAATTCAATTGGGCTGAAGACCAAGTTCCAGAATAAAATCTGACTACTTGCTCCTTATCAGTACCCGGTAGTATTTGTTTTAAAATGCCTCCAAAACCACTGTCAGAAGCATCTGTTTCAACAATGAGATTGGCTTCTGGATCTGGAATTCCTAGACAAGGAAGTTTCTTAACGACTTGCTTTAACTGGATAACGCTTTGGGTCATGGACTCATCCCAAGGAGGGGGATTTTTCCTTAATCTTTTAAACAGGGGTATACATATAGTTCTAAGATTAGGAATAAAATCTGACACATAATTTAGGCAACCTAAAAACCTTTGTAATTGAGTTTTATCTTTGATTTCATTGGGAAATTTGCTGACAAACTCTAAGGACCTAGTAATTGGGGTGTATTCGCCTTGACTAATGTCAAATCCTAAGAATCTAACTTTAGGTTGAAATAATTTTAATTTGCTCTCAGATAGCACTAAACCATTTTCTCTTATTATTTTGTAAAACTGTTCTAAATGATGGAAGTGCTGATTAATAGAATCTGAGTAGACTAGAATGTCGTCTAGATAGACTATGGTGAAGTTTGAGTATTGATAGAATATATCGTTCATTATATTTTGAAATTCTGATGGTGCGTTCTTTAATCCTAAAGGCATAACGTTCCACTCATAATGGCCAAAGGGCACCGTGAAGGCTGTTTTATACTTATCTTCTTCTTTAACTTGTATCTGATAATATCCGGATTTTAAATCAAACTTAGAAAAAATACTTTTATTATGTAGTCTATTAATTAGATCTTTTTTATTAGGTATTGGATATCTAATCCATTGTAATGCCGTATTTAAAGGTTTGTAGTTAATTACTAACCGAGGACTTCCTCTCTCTAATTCAGAGGCATTAACTACGTAAAAGGCTGAACAACTCCATGGAGATTTACTATGCCTAATTAATCCTTTGTCTAAAAATCCTTGAATTTATTTCTTACAATATTCTAAATTTTCTTTATTCATTTGAATAGGGCGAGCTTTAGTGGGTATATTAATTTCTTTGAATTCAGGATTGTAAGGTAATGAGATCTCATGTGTTTTTCTAGTCCAAAACGCATTAGGCTGTTCAGAACATAAGTCTTTAACAAACTTATTTTGGAGGGTATTAATTTTTTCTTTAATAATAGGGGTTTGTATTTGTTCAATTATTCTTTTGTAATGTATTTCTTTATTGATAAAATTAATCTGCTTTTTCTTATTTGTTATAAGGTTAACTATGGTAATATTTTTACTTTGAACTGAATTAAGATCTCTTATTTTAGGTTTGTCTAAAAAGTCGAAACTAACTGAATGTCCCAGGGCTTCAGTAGTAAGGGCTTGATCATTAACACTAAACGGGTAAAGTAGCGATAAGAATGGAGTTCCTAGAATAATGATTTCCTGAAGGTTTTTTACTAAAAGAAAGGAAGTTTTGTAGCAAACTTTTCCTTTGCATACTTTTACATTTGGTAGCTTGTATGTTACTTCAAGTCTACTTCCATTAGCTCCTCTAATTCTTTCTTTTGTCTTTTTGTAATATTGGGTTGGTATTAATCCTTCTTGAACACAATTAAGATCGGCTCCTGAGTCTATTAGGGCGACTAATTTGAATTCTTTATCTTGAATAACTAAATCTATCATGGTATACCATTTGTGAGAGATTATTTTTCCCATATTAAAAATATAAGGTTCTTCATTGTTTTCTTCTTTTGCCTTACTTTCTGGGTTGATGATATTATCTCTTAATTGTTGGTGGGTATTTCTTATTCTTAGCTTATCTTCAAAATTTTGATTTTGTATTATCATTGTTCCTTGTAATTCTAAATATTTAACTTCTAATTCATCCTCCCGGGTTTTTAAAGTTTGTATCTCCTTTTTTAATAATCTAACTTCTTCATACAGATCATTTATGGATAAGGGTTTATCTAGGGGTTTTTTGAACATACTCATAACATCTTTAAATTCAATTTTGCTAACGTGATGTTTAGTAAGATCGTTATCATCAATTATATCTTTTATTTGCCTCATAAAGGCATCTCTAGTTTCAGATGGTTCCATTTTATCTAAAATAGTTATTAATGTGTTGGCTTGGCTATTGGATATAACATTGACAATTTTTACATTGCAATTTCTGCAATCACAGAAATCAATTCCTAAGCATTCTTCATGTTCAGACTCAGAATCTTCCGAACTGTTAATTTGATTTAGATCTTCATAAGAAGATTCTTCTGATGAGGAATTTTCTTCATAATCTGAATTTAGCATAATTTTATTTAATGTATTAACTAAAGTCTCTTTTAATTCGTCAGATATATTCAAATTGCTTAATTGTTTTATTTTATCTTTAACTTTACAGTTACTAGCATAGTGACCAAATCTTCCACACTTATAACATTTTATGTCTTTATTTTTGTTCTTATCAAATTTCTTATCTTTACTGGTATCAGAGCCTGTATAGGTGCTGATACGTGATTATTAAGTTATTTTTACAAATTGTTTTATTTTCTCCAAGATTATCTTAACCCGTACCCTGACCTTTGAGTCTAGGTTGAAAGCTTCTGAATAGCAGGTGGTCCACGTAGTAAAACCCGCAGATAAGGGTAGTAAACCGGTTGGTCAGCCTGTTGAGGTAATCACTCTTAGAACAAACTATAAGGGGGGGAGAGAGATAGTGAAAAAGAAAATATCTTAATTTGTTTAAAAATTTCTGAAGTAATCATGTCAAGCATCGTAAGGGCTTTGAGCTCACTAGGAGGTAGTAGGAGACACCAGCGTCACCAGAGTGATATAGCTAGTACGTCTGAACCCAGTAACCTGCTAGATCAAGATACGTTTCAAAATAAAGAATTAGAAATTCAAGAAATGGAAAATAGATTACTAAATTGGTCTATGCCTGAGGTTAAATTAAAAGAAATATATAAAGTAGGAACATTTGATTACAACGCTAAAAAGATCATACATACAATTGAAAATGCTAGGTCTATTAGTAATAAACAAGAAACTATAGAATTATTAGACAGAAATTTATTAGAATCTCATTACCGTGAAAACTTTAAATATATACATCTAGGATTAATACAAATTGCTATAAAACCTTTACATAAATTAGGATTAAACACCCCTATATTACTAGTTTTAAGGGATACGAGAATTAAAGATTTTCATAATTCAACAATTGCGGTGATAGAATCTAATCTAAATGATGGGCCAGTTTACTTTAACTGCCATCCTAACTACTCTATGAGTTTAGCTGATGAATTTACCAAAAGCTCTTTAGTCGTTATGATTGCTGGCTTAGGAGATACCTTCGTCCAAGGTGCTTCGAACCTAAGTATGATTAGTAGAGTAACCTATAAGGTTTCAACGGTTAATTATGATTTTAAATCAATACGAAGTACTCCTAAAAACCAAGTTTGCCTTTTAGAAGCTAACTTAAGACGTTCAAATGTAATCACTCCCAAAATTCTAACTGCATATGAAATTATGGATAAAATTCCAGAAGAATGGATATTAAAAGATGTAATAAAACCTGAGAAAATAGAGTCTAGATCAATTAGAAATGTTATACAAAGTACTGATGGAACTATAGCCATTAGAATGAATAGAAGCCAATCCTATAGGTATCACAACTCCCCTAGTATTAGCCAAGCTGCTAGTGCTAGACATTCAGTAGATTCCACAATTAGGCTCAACTTAGCCGGAGTTAACTTTAATCCTACGATCCCTCAATGCTTTTATGAAGAAAGGACTTCAAGGTCCCCTTCCCCCACTGAATCCCAGATAGTTAGCACTATTATTAGGGAAGAACCCTTTACCATAGATAAAGCCTGGATTAGAGAAGACTTTGAAGCAGATTATAATAAAGAAAAAAGAAAGTGGTATTTTGCAACTTTCTCTAAACATCAAACCCAAGATTATTTGAAACAGTTTTACCAATTCTTGGAAACCCAAGAAATTAATACTTATTTTTTCGCTTGGTTTGAATTACTCTGTTTACAAGAAGATATTGAAAATCCGTTTGCCATGGACTTATTAATAGAAGTTAATAAACGAATTAGTGTTAGATGGAAAACACTAAAAAGGGAGATAATAGAATCCGTTCATCCCCCTTTAGAATCTATAAAACTTTCCCCAGAAAAGAATTTAGAAATAGAAGCTACACCCTTTAAAGCCATTATTGCCCCTACACCGGAAAGAAGAGACTTAAATAATATACATAGTCAACTTAATTACTCAAATCAAATATTACACACCATAGCTCAGCAACTTGAAAGGATGGAAACAGCTGGGTTTAAATTTACAAAACCAGAAGAAAAACCAGATCCTACTAGACCCATATATCATTATGACATTCCCTCCTCCTCAGAATTACAAAAAATAAAATTAGGAAACTCTACGCATGATAAAATAGAAGAATTAGTAGAGAGGTTAAAAATTTTAGATCTAAAACCTGATCCTCAGGTTAACACTTTATCCAGAGAGAAGGAATTCGATAATATGATTAATAAACTAGGAAGGCCTCCTAGAAACCCTACTAGAAATTACTACCCTAGACATTCCTTTGCTGACGTCCAGTTTGAAGAAAGGTCTAATTTTGTAGAAAATAGCTATTCAGGAGAATCCATTGTAGAATGGAACATAGATGGAGCCTCTGAACAACAAATACTAGATACAATCCAAAATATGACCATGGCAGCTACTGCCTTTATGCTAAGGAAAAACTCAGATAAGAAATCTAGAGAAATGTTAATTATGGGTTTTACCGGCCAGCTGAAAGGTTGGTGGGATAACCTTCTTAGTCCTGAAGATAAAAATCTTATAGACATAGCAGTTAAGTCTGAAACTAATGAACCAGCCAGTATTACGGCGTTGCTCTACGCCATCACAAAATTTTTTGTTGGAGAACCTTTGAAGCTCCAAAAAAGAGCTTCAGATCAATTAATGAATCTTTATTGTCCAACTATGTCTGATTATAGATGGTACAGAGATATGTTTCTCTCTAAGTTATGTTTAAGAACCGATGGCTCTGCAGCCTTCTGGAAAGAAAGATTTATTAGTGGTTTACCCAGACTTTTTTCTGAAAAAGTCAAAATCAACATACAACAAAATTACAAAGGAGAAATTCCTTATGATAGTTTAACTATAGGTGAACTCTCTAATTACATCGTAGAAACAGGAATTCAAATCTGTACAGATTATAAAATTCAAAACAAAATTAAGAATGAACAAGCTAGTAGTAAGCGTGAAATGGGGACGTTTTGCGAACAGTATGGAGCTACTCCTTTAAGGGCTCCTAGTAACCCTAAACATAAAAAGAATATTAGTAAAGGAAGAAGGAGCTATAAAAATTATGAACGACAAAACCGTAATAAACCAGATTATTATCAAAAGGGTAAGCAGCCTTATAAGAAACCTTTTTCCCAGAAAGATAAGAAATTTGATAAGAACAAAAATAAAGACATAAAATGTTATAAGTGTGGAAGATTTGGTCACTATGCTAGTAACTGTAAAGTTAAAGATAAAATAAAACAATTAAGCAATTTGAATATATCTGACGAATTAAAAGAGACTTTAGTTAATACATTAAATAAAATTATGCTAAATTCAGATTATGAAGAAAATTCCTCATCAGAAGAATCTTCTTATGAAGATCTAAATCAAATTAACAGTTCGGAAGATTCTGAGTCTGAACATGAAGAATGCTTAGGAATTGATTTCTGTGATTGCAGAAATTGCAATGTAAAAATTGTCAATGTTATATCCAATAGCCAAGCCAACACATTAATAACTATTTTAGATAAAATGGAACCATCTGAAACTAGAGATGCCTTTATGAGGCAAATAAAAGATATAATTGATGATAACGATCTTACTAAACATCACGTTAGCAAAATTGAATTTAAAGATGTTATGAGTATGTTCAAAAAACCCCTAGATAAACCCTTATCCATAAATGATCTGTATGAAGAAGTTAGATTATTAAAAAAGGAGATACAAACTTTAAAAACCCGGGAGGATGAATTAGAAGTTAAATATTTAGAATTACAAGGAACAATGATAATACAAAATCAAAATTTTGAAGATAAGCTAAGAATAAGAAATACCCACCAACAATTAAGAGATAATATCATCAACCCAGAAAGTAAGGCAAAAGAAGAAAACAATGAAGAACCTTATATTTTTAATATGGGAAAAATAATCTCTCACAAATGGTATACCATGATAGATTTAGTTATTCAAGATAAAGAATTCAAATTAGTCGCCCTAATAGACTCAGGAGCCGATCTTAATTGTGTTCAAGAAGGATTAATACCAACCCAATATTACAAAAAGACAAAAGAAAGAATTAGAGGAGCTAATGGAAGTAGACTTGAAGTAACATACAAGCTACCAAATGTAAAAGTATGCAAAGGAAAAGTTTGCTACAAAACTTCCTTTCTTTTAGTAAAAAACCTTCAGGAAATCATTATTCTAGGAACTCCATTCTTATCGCTACTTTACCCGTTTAGTGTTAATGATCAAGCCCTTACTACTGAAGCCCTGGGACATTCAGTTAGTTTCGACTTTTTAGACAAACCTAAAATAAGAGATCTTAATTCAGTTCAAAGTAAAAATATTACCATAGTTAACCTTATAACAAATAAGAAAAAGCAGATTAATTTTATCAATAAAGAAATACATTACAAAAGAATAATTGAACAAATACAAACCCCTATTATTAAAGAAAAAATTAATACCCTCCAAAATAAGTTTGTTAAAGACTTATGTTCTGAACAGCCTAATGCGTTTTGGACTAGAAAAACACATGAGATCTCATTACCTTACAATCCTGAATTCAAAGAAATTAATATACCCACTAAAGCTCGCCCTATTCAAATGAATAAAGAAAATTTAGAATATTGTAAGAAAGAAATTCAAGGATTTTTAGACAAAGGATTAATTAGGCATAGTAAATCTCCATGGAGTTGTTCAGCCTTTTACGTAGTTAATGCCTCTGAATTAGAGAGAGGAAGTCCTCGGTTAGTAATTAACTACAAACCTTTAAATACGGCATTACAATGGATTAGATATCCAATACCTAATAAAAAAGATCTAATTAATAGACTACATAATAAAAGTATTTTTTCTAAGTTTGATTTAAAATCCGGATATTATCAGATACAAGTTAAAGAAGAAGATAAGTATAAAACAGCCTTCACGGTGCCCTTTGGCCATTATGAGTGGAACGTTATGCCTTTAGGATTAAAGAACGCACCATCAGAATTTCAAAATATAATGAACGATATATTCTATCAATACTCAAACTTCACCATAGTCTATCTAGACGACATTCTAGTCTACTCAGATTCTATTAATCAGCACTTCCATCATTTAGAACAGTTTTACAAAATAATAAGAGAAAATGGTTTAGTGCTATCTGAGAGCAAATTAAAATTATTTCAACCTAAAGTTAGATTCTTAGGATTTGACATTAGTCAAGGCGAATACACCCCAATTACTAGGTCCTTAGAGTTTGTCAGCAAATTTCCCAATGAAATCAAAGATAAAACTCAATTACAAAGGTTTTTAGGTTGCCTAAATTATGTGTCAGATTTTATTCCTAATCTTAGAACTATATGTATACCCCTGTTTAAAAGATTAAGGAAAAATCCCCCTCCTTGGGATGAGTCCATGACCCAAAGCGTTATCCAGTTAAAGCAAGTCGTTAAGAAACTTCCTTGTCTAGGAATTCCAGATCCAGAAGCCAATCTCATTGTTGAAACAGATGCTTCTGACAGTGGTTTTGGAGGCATTTTAAAACAAATACTACCGGGTACTGATAAGGAGCAAGTAGTCAGATTTTATTCTGGAACTTGGTCTTCAGCCCAATTGAATTACAGTACTATCAAAAAAGAGATTTTATCTATTGTACTTTGTATAACCAAATTTCAAGATGACTTATTTTCAAAAACATTTTTACTCAAAACTGATTGCAAATCAGCTAAAAGTGTTTTACAAAAGGATGTCAAAAATTTAGTGTCAAAACACATATTTGCCAGATGGCAGTCATTACTTGCATGTTTTGATTTCGAAATCATGCATATTGAAGGTATTAAAAATGCATTACCAGATTTTTTAACTAGAGAATTTTTACAGGGCAAAACATGAGTAGCAAATCCACTTCCAAAGAGTCTTATGGACCTCCACTACAAAAGCCTAATAACCAAAAACAGTTGATATTAGGATCCCCTTCCTACATATCAAAAATTACTTCTCCCGTTTCTTCTCAAAAAGGAACAGGAGCCAACCCTGCGTTGGTCTCACCTTCGCAGTTTGTGCAGGATATTACGTCATCTTCCAAGATGACACCCATTAAGAGTAAGTTGGCTTATTACACTCCTCCACAAGGAGCCAAATCCAAATTTATTACCAAAAAATTAACCGTCCCAATTATTACTCTTGAAGATTATTACTGTCCAAAAGAAGGATCTTTACTTCAGACTGTTAGTAAGATTTTCCCTCTGGGAACTCATTTTATAAACAATGATGTTACTAAAACCAGGTCATTTTACGAATTTATTCTGGTTGACACTGATTCTATTACCTTGACCCATGTCCAAGACGAGGCTACGGGAAATATTAAGTTTTCTAAATTCAAAATTAATAAGGTACTTTCCCCTTCAGACTGGGGCTCTCATCCTTATCATACAGAAAGCTTTACCAGAGTTTTCCAACCCCAACACTATTCTTATCTGGATTACATGGATGCCTGGACTTACTTTCTCACTGTTAGGCCTTATGACCATACCTGGTTCATTTGGTTTAATAAAAACATATCCTTAAAATTTCCTAACTGGTTTATTAAGTGGTTTGAAATTTACGGATTGGATACCATCATCTTCCCAGATCTGGCATCCAAGGCCTATCAAGAATTCTGTGATCTTACCACTTGCCCACATCATAAAAGTTTGTTATCTTTCACTGCTACCTTTGGTATTACTTGGATTATGTCTTGGTCCTTTTCTACCGACCAAGTTTGGCCGGAATCTACGGCAGCACAGTTGATTAGAAAAGTATCTATTAAATGGTGGGATGCCTTCAATCCAGCCCTTTTATCTCCAGATACTAGGAACGCTTGGTATGCCAAGAATCCTCATCTTTGCAAGCAAGCTAACACTACCTCGGATGCTAGTTTTCTTACAGACAAAAGTAAATTACTTGCCTCTCTAGCAGCAATCTCCGATCCTAAGAAATTTCAAGAAAAGTTACAAGAAGTTATGGGTGCTATGTCAGAAGATGCTAGTTCTTCAAACTCGTTGGATGCTACGCCCGAGAATGAAGATGACTGTTACGGAATCTTTGATTAAAGAGGTTCAGATGTTACTTTTAGAAAGAAGTCAAATTACTTTGATTAAAGAAAGGACGAATCTTATCTCTTTGGATTCGTTTCCCTTTTCACCCGTTATCAGGTCAAGTCTGGCCCCAGTTACTCTTACTATTTGCAGAATTATTAGGCCATGTGGGCCAGGTTATCAAGAAAATTAGATTCCTTTAACTTTACTTTTTATCCCATTAGGGTTTGTCGGCCACTATTTGTTTGTCAGGCCTTTTGCTTTGGCTTTATCGTTTGTAAATTATGTTGTAGTTTATTTTCTTTGAAGTCCGGATGCTATAAAAGCATTCCTTTGTGGTTTGTATTGGCATGCTCATTTCTTCTCACACTTGAGAAACCTGAACACTGCTATATCTGTAAGTCTTTGTAATTCTCTTAAGTATAATAAAATCATGACTATGTTTGTCACTATTTATGTTAATTATTCCGCTATTTTACGTTTTAGAAACTCTGAAATTTTACCCAATTTTAATTTGCATATTCAAGCTTATGTTAATATTAATTCCACTATTCCTTCAACCATTTATATTACTTTTACTCAAGCTGGTCTTTCACGATCCTTTAACTCTTTACTGGTATCAGAGCCTGTATAGGTGCTGATACGTGATTATTAAGTTATTTTTACAAATTGTTTTATTTTCTCCAAGATTATCTTAACCCGTACCCTGACCTTTGAGTCTAGGTTGAAAGCTTCTGAATAGCAGGTGGTCCACGTAGTAAAACCCGCAGATAAGGGTAGTAAACCGGTTGGTCAGCCTGTTGAGGTAATCACTCTGGTGAAAACTATAAGGGGGGGAGAGAGATAGTGAAAAAGAAAATATCTTAATTTGTTTAAAAATTTCTGAAGTAATCATGTCAAGCATCGTAAGGGCTTTGAGCTCACTAGGAGGTAGTAGGAGACACCAGCGTCACCAGAGTGATATAGCTAGTACGTCTGAACCCAGTAACCTGCTAGATCAAGATACGTTTCAAAATAAAGAATTAGAAATTCAAGAAATGGAAAATAGATTACTAAATTGGTCTATGCCTGAGGTTAAATTAAAAGAAATATATAAAGTAGGAACATTTGATTACAACGCTAAAAAGATCATACATACAATTGAAAATGCTAGGTCTATTAGTAATAAACAAGAAACTATAGAATTATTAGACAGAAATTTATTAGAATCTCATTACCGTGAAAACTTTAAATATATACATCTAGGATTAATACAAATTGCTATAAAACCTTTACATAAATTAGGATTAAACACCCCTATATTACTAGTTTTAAGGGATACGAGAATTAAAGATTTTCATAATTCAACAATTGCGGTGATAGAATCTAATCTAAATGATGGGCCAGTTTACTTTAACTGCCATCCTAACTACTCTATGAGTTTAGCTGATGAATTTACCAAAAGCTCTTTAGTCGTTATGATTGCTGGCTTAGGAGATACCTTCGTCCAAGGTGCTTCGAACCTAAGTATGATTAGTAGAGTAACCTATAAGGTTTCAACGGTTAATTATGATTTTAAATCAATACGAAGTACTCCTAAAAACCAAGTTTGCCTTTTAGAAGCTAACTTAAGACGTTCAAATGTAATCACTCCCAAAATTCTAACTGCATCTGAAATTATGGATAAAATTCCAGAAGAATGGATATTAAAAGATGTAATAAAACCTGAGAAAATAGAGTCTAGATCAATTAGAAATGTTATACAAAGTACTGATGGAACTATAGCCATTAGAATGAATAGAAGCCAATCCTATAGGTATCACAACTCCCCTAGTATTAGCCAAGCTGCTAGTGCTAGACATTCAGTAGATTCCACAATTAGGCTCAACTTAGCCGGAGTTAACTTTAATCCTACGATCCCTCAATGCTTTTATGAAGAAAGGACTTCAAGGTCCCCTTCCCCCACTGAATCCCAGATAGTTAGCACTATTATTAGGGAAGAACCCTTTACCATAGATAAAGCCTGGATTAGAGAAGACTTTGAAGCAGATTATAATAAAGAAAAAAGAAAGTGGTATTTTGCAACTTTCTCTAAACATCAAACACAAGATTATTTGAAACAGTTTTACCAATTCTTGGAAACCCAAGAAATTAATACTTATTTTTTCGCTTGGTTTGAATTACTCTGTTTACAAGAAGATATTGAAAATCCGTTTGCCATGGACTTATTAATAGAAGTTAATAAACGAATTAGTGTTAGATGGAAAACACTAAAAAGGGAGATAATAGAATCCGTTCATCCCCCTTTAGAATCTATAAAACTTTCCCCAGAAAAGAATTTAGAAATAGAAGCTACACCCTTTAAAGCCATTATTGCCCCTACACCGGAAAGAAGAGACTTAAATAATATACATAGTCAACTTAATTACTCAAATCAAATATTACACACCATAGCTCAGCAACTTGAAAGGATGGAAACAGCTGGGTTTAAATTTACAAAACCAGAAGAAAAACCAGATCCTACTAGACCCATATATCATTATGACATTCCCTCCTCCTCAGAATTACAAAAAATAAAATTAGGAAACTCTATGCATGATAAAATAGAAGAATTAGTAGAGAGGTTAAAAATTTTAGATCTAAAACCTGATCCTCAGGTTAACACTTTATCCAGAGAGAAGGAATTCGATAATATGATTAATAAACTAGGAAGGCCTCCTAGAAACCCTACTAGAAATTACTACCCTAGACATTCCTTTGCTGACGTCCAGTTTGAAGAAAGGTCTAATTTTGTAGAAAATAGCTATTCAGGAGAATCCATTGTAGAATGGAACATAGATGGAGCCTCTGAACAACAAATACTAGATACAATCCAAAATATGACCATGGCAGCTACTGCCTTTATGCTAAGGAAAAACTCAGATAAGAAATCTAGAGAAATGTTAATTATGGGTTTTACCGGCCAGCTGAAAGGTTGGTGGGATAACCTTCTTAGTCCTGAAGATAAAAATCTTATAGACATAGCAGTTAAGTCTGAAACTAATGAACCAGCCAGTATTACGGCGTTGCTCTACGCCATCACAAAATTTTTTGTTGGAGAACCTTTGAAGCTCCAAAAAAGAGCTTCAGATCAATTAATGAATCTTTATTGTCCAACTATGTCTGATTATAGATGGTACAGAGATATGTTTCTCTCTAAGTTATGTTTAAGAACCGATGGCTCTGCAGCCTTCTGGAAAGAAAGATTTATTAGTGGTTTACCCAGACTTTTTTCTGAAAAAGTCAAAATCAACATACAACAAAATTACAAAGGAGAAATTCCTTATGATAGTTTAACTATAGGTGAACTCTCTAATTACATCGTAGAAACAGGAATTCAAATCTGTACAGATTATAAAATTCAAAACAAAATTAAGAATGAACAAGCTAGTAGTAAGCGTGAAATGGGGACGTTTTGCGAACAGTATGGAGCTACTCCTTTAAGGGCTCCTAGTAACCCTAAACATAAAAAGAATATTAGTAAAGGAAGAAGGAGCTATAAAAATTATGAACGACAAAACCGTAATAAACCAGATTATTATCAAAAGGGTAAGCAGCCTTATAAGAAACCTTTTTCCCAGAAAGATAAGAAATTTGATAAGAACAAAAATAAAGACATAAAATGTTATAAGTGTGGAAGATTTGGTCACTATGCTAGTAACTGTAAAGTTAAAGATAAAATAAAACAATTAAGCAATTTGAATATATCTGACGAATTAAAAGAGACTTTAGTTAATACATTAAATAAAATTATGCTAAATTCAGATTATGAAGAAAATTCCTCATCAGAAGAATCTTCTTATGAAGATCTAAATCAAATTAACAGTTCGGAAGATTCTGAGTCTGAACATGAAGAATGCTTAGGAATTGATTTCTGTGATTGCAGAAATTGCAATGTAAAAATTGTCAATGTTATATCCAATAGCCAAGCCAACACATTAATAACTATTTTAGATAAAATGGAACCATCTGAAACTAGAGATGCCTTTATGAGGCAAATAAAAGATATAATTGATGATAACGATCTTACTAAACATCACGTTAGCAAAATTGAATTTAAAGATGTTATGAGTATGTTCAAAAAACCCCTAGATAAACCCTTATCCATAAATGATCTGTATGAAGAAGTTAGATTATTAAAAAAGGAGATACAAACTTTAAAAACCCGGGAGGATGAATTAGAAGTTAAATATTTAGAATTACAAGGAACAATGATAATACAAAATCAAAATTTTGAAGATAAGCTAAGAATAAGAAATACCCACCAACAATTAAGAGATAATATCATCAACCCAGAAAGTAAGGCAAAAGAAGAAAACAATGAAGAACCTTATATTTTTAATATGGGAAAAATAATCTCTCACAAATGGTATACCATGATAGATTTAGTTATTCAAGATAAAGAATTCAAATTAGTCGCCCTAATAGACTCAGGAGCCGATCTTAATTGTGTTCAAGAAGGATTAATACCAACCCAATATTACAAAAAGACAAAAGAAAGAATTAGAGGAGCTAATGGAAGTAGACTTGAAGTAACATACAAGCTACCAAATGTAAAAGTATGCAAAGGAAAAGTTTGCTACAAAACTTCCTTTCTTTTAGTAAAAAACCTTCAGGAAATCATTATTCTAGGAACTCCATTCTTATCGCTACTTTACCCGTTTAGTGTTAATGATCAAGCCCTTACTACTGAAGCCCTGGGACATTCAGTTAGTTTCGACTTTTTAGACAAACCTAAAATAAGAGATCTTAATTCAGTTCAAAGTAAAAATATTACCATAGTTAACCTTATAACAAATAAGAAAAAGCAGATTAATTTTATCAATAAAGAAATACATTACAAAAGAATAATTGAACAAATACAAACCCCTATTATTAAAGAAAAAATTAATACCCTCCAAAATAAGTTTGTTAAAGACTTATGTTCTGAACAGCCTAATGCGTTTTGGACTAGAAAAACACATGAGATCTCATTACCTTACAATCCTGAATTCAAAGAAATTAATATACCCACTAAAGCTCGCCCTATTCAAATGAATAAAGAAAATTTAGAATATTGTAAGAAAGAAATTCAAGGATTTTTAGACAAAGGATTAATTAGGCATAGTAAATCTCCATGGAGTTGTTCAGCCTTTTACGTAGTTAATGCCTCTGAATTAGAGAGAGGAAGTCCTCGGTTAGTAATTAACTACAAACCTTTAAATACGGCATTACAATGGATTAGATATCCAATACCTAATAAAAAAGATCTAATTAATAGACTACATAATAAAAGTATTTTTTCTAAGTTTGATTTAAAATCCGGATATTATCAGATACAAGTTAAAGAAGAAGATAAGTATAAAACAGCCTTCACGGTGCCCTTTGGCCATTATGAGTGGAACGTTATGCCTTTAGGATTAAAGAACGCACCATCAGAATTTCAAAATATAATGAACGATATATTCTATCAATACTCAAACTTCACCATAGTCTATCTAGACGACATTCTAGTCTACTCAGATTCTATTAATCAGCACTTCCATCATTTAGAACAGTTTTACAAAATAATAAGAGAAAATGGTTTAGTGCTATCTGAGAGCAAATTAAAATTATTTCAACCTAAAGTTAGATTCTTAGGATTTGACATTAGTCAAGGCGAATACACCCCAATTACTAGGTCCTTAGAGTTTGTCAGCAAATTTCCCAATGAAATCAAAGATAAAACTCAATTACAAAGGTTTTTAGGTTGCCTAAATTATGTGTCAGATTTTATTCCTAATCTTAGAACTATATGTATACCCCTGTTTAAAAGATTAAGGAAAAATCCCCCTCCTTGGGATGAGTCCATGACCCAAAGCGTTATCCAGTTAAAGCAAGTCGTTAAGAAACTTCCTTGTCTAGGAATTCCAGATCCAGAAGCCAATCTCATTGTTGAAACAGATGCTTCTGACAGTGGTTTTGGAGGCATTTTAAAACAAATACTACCGGGTACTGATAAGGAGCAAGTAGTCAGATTTTATTCTGGAACTTGGTCTTCAGCCCAATTGAATTACAGTACTATCAAAAAAGAGATTTTATCTATTGTACTTTGTATAACCAAATTTCAAGATGACTTATTTTCAAAAACATTTTTACTCAAAACTGATTGCAAATCAGCTAAAAGTGTTTTACAAAAGGATGTCAAAAATTTAGTGTCAAAACACATATTTGCCAGATGGCAGTCATTACTTGCATGTTTTGATTTCGAAATCATGCATATTGAAGGTATTAAAAATGCATTACCAGATTTTTTAACTAGAGAATTTTTACAGGGCAAAACATGAGTAGCAAATCCACTTCCAAAGAGTCTTATGGACCTCCACTACAAAAGCCTAATAACCAAAAACAGTTGATATTAGGATCCCCTTCCTACATATCAAAAATTACTTCTCCCGTTTCTTCTCAAAAAGGAACAGGAGCCAACCCTGCGTTGGTCTCACCTTCGCAGTTTGTGCAGGATATTACGTCATCTTCCAAGATGACACCCATTAAGAGTAAGTTGGCTTATTACACTCCTCCACAAGGAGCCAAATCCAAATTTATTACCAAAAAATTAACCGTCCCAATTATTACTCTTGAAGATTATTACTGTCCAAAAGAAGGATCTTTACTTCAGACTGTTAGTAAGATTTTCCCTCTGGGAACTCATTTTATAAACAATGATGTTACTAAAACCAGGTCATTTTACGAATTTATTCTGGTTGACACTGATTCTATTACCTTGACCCATGTCCAAGACGAGGCTACGGGAAATATTAAGTTTTCTAAATTCAAAATTAATAAGGTACTTTCCCCTTCAGACTGGGGCTCTCATCCTTATCATACAGAAAGCTTTACCAGAGTTTTCCAACCCCAACACTATTCTTATCTGGATTACATGGATGCCTGGACTTACTTTCTCACTGTTAGGCCTTATGACCATACCTGGTTCATTTGGTTTAATAAAAACATATCCTTAAAATTTCCTAACTGGTTTATTAAGTGGTTTGAAATTTACGGATTGGATACCATCATCTTCCCAGATCTGGCATCCAAGGCCTATCAAGAATTCTGTGATCTTACCACTTGCCCACATCATAAAAGTTTGTTATCTTTCACTGCTACCTTTGGTATTACTTGGATTATGTCTTGGTCCTTTTCTACCGACCAAGTTTGGCCGGAATCTACGGCAGCACAGTTGATTAGAAAAGTATCTATTAAATGGTGGGATGCCTTCAATCCAGCCCTTTTATCTCCAGATACTAGGAACGCTTGGTATGCCAAGAATCCTCATCTTTGCAAGCAAGCTAACACTACCTCGGATGCTAGTTTTCTTACAGACAAAAGTAAATTACTTGCCTCTCTAGCAGCAATCTCCGATCCTAAGAAATTTCAAGAAAAGTTACAAGAAGTTATGGGTGCTATGTCAGAAGATGCTAGTTCTTCAAACTCGTTGGATGCTACGCCCGAGAATGAAGATGACTGTTACGGAATCTTTGATTAAAGAGGTTCAGATGTTACTTTTAGAAAGAAGTCAAATTACTTTGATTAAAGAAAGGACGAATCTTATCTCTTTGGATTCGTTTCCCTTTTCACCCGTTATCAGGTCAAGTCTGGCCCCAGTTACTCTTACTATTTGCAGAATTATTAGGCCATGTGGGCCAGGTTATCAAGAAAATTAGATTCCTTTAACTTTACTTTTTATCCCATTAGGGTTTGTCGGCCACTATTTGTTTGTCAGGCCTTTTGCTTTGGCTTTATCGTTTGTAAATTATGTTGTAGTTTATTTTCTTTGAAGTCCGGATGCTATAAAAGCATTCCTTTGTGGTTTGTATTGGCATGCTCATTTCTTCTCACACTTGAGAAACCTGAACACTGCTATATCTGTAAGTCTTTGTAATTCTCTTAAGTATAATAAAATCATGACTATGTTTGTCACTATTTATGTTAATTATTCCGCTATTTTACGTTTTAGAAACTCTGAAATTTTACCCAATTTTAATTTGCATATTCAAGCTTATGTTAATATTAATTCCACTATTCCTTCAACCATTTATATTACTTTTACTCAAGCTGGTCTTTCACGATCCTTTAACTCTTTACTGGTATCAGAGCCTGTATAGGTGCTGATACGTGATTATTAAGTTATTTTTACAAATTGTTTTATTTTCTCCAAGATTATCTTAACCCGTACCCTGACCTTTGAGTCTAGGTTGAAAGCTTCTGAATAGCAGGTGGTCCACGTAGTAAAACCCGCAGATAAGGGTAGTAAACCGGTTGGTCAGCCTGTTGAGGTAATCACTCTTAGAACAAACTATAAGGGGGGGAGAGAGATAGTGAAAAAGAAAATATCTTAATTTGTTTAAAAATTTCTGAAGTAATCATGTCAAGCATCGTAAGGGCTTTGAGCTCACTAGGAGGTAGTAGGAGACACCAGCGTCACCAGAGTGATATAGCTAGTACGTCTGAACCCAGTAACCTGCTAGATCAAGATACGTTTCAAAATAAAGAATTAGAAATTCAAGAAATGGAAAATAGATTACTAAATTGGTCTATGCCTGAGGTTAAATTAAAAGAAATATATAAAGTAGGAACATTTGATTACAACGCTAAAAAGATCATACATACAATTGAAAATGCTAGGTCTATTAGTAATAAACAAGAAACTATAGAATTATTAGACAGAAATTTATTAGAATCTCATTACCGTGAAAACTTTAAATATATACATCTAGGATTAATACAAATTGCTATAAAACCTTTACATAAATTAGGATTAAACACCCCTATATTACTAGTTTTAAGGGATACGAGAATTAAAGATTTTCATAATTCAACAATTGCGGTGATAGAATCTAATCTAAATGATGGGCCAGTTTACTTTAACTGCCATCCTAACTACTCTATGAGTTTAGCTGATGAATTTACCAAAAGCTCTTTAGTCGTTATGATTGCTGGCTTAGGAGATACCTTCGTCCAAGGTGCTTCGAACCTAAGTATGATTAGTAGAGTAACCTATAAGGTTTCAACGGTTAATTATGATTTTAAATCAATACGAAGTACTCCTAAAAACCAAGTTTGCCTTTTAGAAGCTAACTTAAGACGTTCAAATGTAATCACTCCCAAAATTCTAACTGCATCTGAAATTATGGATAAAATTCCAGAAGAATGGATATTAAAAGATGTAATAAAACCTGAGAAAATAGAGTCTAGATCAATTAGAAATGTTATACAAAGTACTGATGGAACTATAGCCATTAGAATGAATAGAAGCCAATCCTATAGGTATCACAACTCCCCTAGTATTAGCCAAGCTGCTAGTGCTAGACATTCAGTAGATTCCACAATTAGGCTCAACTTAGCCGGAGTTAACTTTAATCCTACGATCCCTCAATGCTTTTATGAAGAAAGGACTTCAAGGTCCCCTTCCCCCACTGAATCCCAGATAGTTAGCACTATTATTAGGGAAGAACCCTTTACCATAGATAAAGCCTGGATTAGAGAAGACTTTGAAGCAGATTATAATAAAGAAAAAAGAAAGTGGTATTTTGCAACTTTCTCTAAACATCAAACACAAGATTATTTGAAACAGTTTTACCAATTCTTGGAAACCCAAGAAATTAATACTTATTTTTTTGCTTGGTTTGAATTACTCTGTTTACAAGAAGATATTGAAAATCCGTTTGCCATGGACTTATTAATAGAAGTTAATAAACGAATTAGTGTTAGATGGAAAACACTAAAAAGGGAGATAATAGAATCCGTTCATCCCCCTTTAGAATCTATAAAACTTTCCCCAGAAAAGAATTTAGAAATAGAAGCTACACCCTTTAAAGCCATTATTGCCCCTACACCGGAAAGAAGAGACTTAAATAATATACATAGTCAACTTAATTACTCAAATCAAATATTACACACCATAGCTCAGCAACTTGAAAGGATGGAAACAGCTGGGTTTAAATTTACAAAACCAGAAGAAAAACCAGATCCTACTAGACCCATATATCATTATGACATTCCCTCCTCCTCAGAATTACAAAAAATAAAATTAGGAAACTCTACGCATGATAAAATAGAAGAATTAGTAGAGAGGTTAAAAATTTTAGATCTAAAACCTGATCCTCAGGTTAACACTTTATCCAGAGAGAAGGAATTCGATAATATGATTAATAAACTAGGAAGGCCTCCTAGAAACCCTACTAGAAATTACTACCCTAGACATTCCTTTGCTGACGTCCAGTTTGAAGAAAGGTCTAATTTTGTAGAAAATAGCTATTCAGGAGAATCCATTGTAGAATGGAACATAGATGGAGCCTCTGAACAACAAATACTAGATACAATCCAAAATATGACCATGGCAGCTACTGCCTTTATGCTAAGGAAAAACTCAGATAAGAAATCTAGAGAAATGTTAATTATGGGTTTTACCGGCCAGCTGAAAGGTTGGTGGGATAACCTTCTTAGTCCTGAAGATAAAAATCTTATAGACATAGCAGTTAAGTCTGAAACTAATGAACCAGCCAGTATTACGGCGTTGCTCTACGCCATCACAAAATTTTTTGTTGGAGAACCTTTGAAGCTCCAAAAAAGAGCTTCAGATCAATTAATGAATCTTTATTGTCCAACTATGTCTGATTATAGATGGTACAGAGATATGTTTCTCTCTAAGTTATGTTTAAGAACCGATGGCTCTGCAGCCTTCTGGAAAGAAAGATTTATTAGTGGTTTACCCAGACTTTTTTCTGAAAAAGTCAAAATCAACATACAACAAAATTACAAAGGAGAAATTCCTTATGATAGTTTAACTATAGGTGAACTCTCTAATTACATCGTAGAAACAGGAATTCAAATCTGTACAGATTATAAAATTCAAAACAAAATTAAGAATGAACAAGCTAGTAGTAAGCGTGAAATGGGGACGTTTTGCGAACAGTATGGAGCTACTCCTTTAAGGGCTCCTAGTAACCCTAAACATAAAAAGAATATTAGTAAAGGAAGAAGGAGCTATAAAAATTATGAACGACAAAACCGTAATAAACCAGATTATTATCAAAAGGGTAAGCAGCCTTATAAGAAACCTTTTTCCCAGAAAGATAAGAAATTTGATAAGAACAAAAATAAAGACATAAAATGTTATAAGTGTGGAAGATTTGGTCACTATGCTAGTAACTGTAAAGTTAAAGATAAAATAAAACAATTAAGCAATTTGAATATATCTGACGAATTAAAAGAGACTTTAGTTAATACATTAAATAAAATTATGCTAAATTCAGATTATGAAGAAAATTCCTCATCAGAAGAATCTTCTTATGAAGATCTAAATCAAATTAACAGTTCGGAAGATTCTGAGTCTGAACATGAAGAATGCTTAGGAATTGATTTCTGTGATTGCAGAAATTGCAATGTAAAAATTGTCAATGTTATATCCAATAGCCAAGCCAACACATTAATAACTATTTTAGATAAAATGGAACCATCTGAAACTAGAGATGCCTTTATGAGGCAAATAAAAGATATAATTGATGATAACGATCTTACTAAACATCACGTTAGCAAAATTGAATTTAAAGATGTTATGAGTATGTTCAAAAAACCCCTAGATAAACCCTTATCCATAAATGATCTGTATGAAGAAGTTAGATTATTAAAAAAGGAGATACAAACTTTAAAAACCCGGGAGGATGAATTAGAAGTTAAATATTTAGAATTACAAGGAACAATGATAATACAAAATCAAAATTTTGAAGATAAGCTAAGAATAAGAAATACCCACCAACAATTAAGAGATAATATCATCAACCCAGAAAGTAAGGCAAAAGAAGAAAACAATGAAGAACCTTATATTTTTAATATGGGAAAAATAATCTCTCACAAATGGTATACCATGATAGATTTAGTTATTCAAGATAAAGAATTCAAATTAGTCGCCCTAATAGACTCAGGAGCCGATCTTAATTGTGTTCAAGAAGGATTAATACCAACCCAATATTACAAAAAGACAAAAGAAAGAATTAGAGGAGCTAATGGAAGTAGACTTGAAGTAACATACAAGCTACCAAATGTAAAAGTATGCAAAGGAAAAGTTTGCTACAAAACTTCCTTTCTTTTAGTAAAAACCCTTCAGGAAATCATTATTCTAGGAACTCCATTCTTATCGCTACTTTACCCGTTTAGTGTTAATGATCAAGCCCTTACTACTGAAGCCCTGGGACATTCAGTTAGTTTCGACTTTTTAGACAAACCTAAAATAAGAGATCTTAATTCAGTTCAAAGTAAAAATATTACCATAGTTAACCTTATAACAAATAAGAAAAAGCAGATTAATTTTATCAATAAAGAAATACATTACAAAAGAATAATTGAACAAATACAAACCCCTATTATTAAAGAAAAAATTAATACCCTCCAAAATAAGTTTGTTAAAGACTTATGTTCTGAACAGCCTAATGCGTTTTGGACTAGAAAAACACATGAGATCTCATTACCTTACAATCCTGAATTCAAAGAAATTAATATACCCACTAAAGCTCGCCCTATTCAAATGAATAAAGAAAATTTAGAATATTGTAAGAAAGAAATTCAAGGATTTTTAGACAAAGGATTAATTAGGCATAGTAAATCTCCATGGAGTTGTTCAGCCTTTTACGTAGTTAATGCCTCTGAATTAGAGAGAGGAAGTCCTCGGTTAGTAATTAACTACAAACCTTTAAATACGGCATTACAATGGATTAGATATCCAATACCTAATAAAAAAGATCTAATTAATAGACTACATAATAAAAGTATTTTTTCTAAGTTTGATTTAAAATCCGGATATTATCAGATACAAGTTAAAGAAGAAGATAAGTATAAAACAGCCTTCACGGTGCCCTTTGGCCATTATGAGTGGAACGTTATGCCTTTAGGATTAAAGAACGCACCATCAGAATTTCAAAATATAATGAACGATATATTCTATCAATACTCAAACTTCACCATAGTCTATCTAGACGACATTCTAGTCTACTCAGATTCTATTAATCAGCACTTCCATCATTTAGAACAGTTTTACAAAATAATAAGAGAAAATGGTTTAGTGCTATCTGAGAGCAAATTAAAATTATTTCAACCTAAAGTTAGATTCTTAGGATTTGACATTAGTCAAGGCGAATACACCCCAATTACTAGGTCCTTAGAGTTTGTCAGCAAATTTCCCAATGAAATCAAAGATAAAACTCAATTACAAAGGTTTTTAGGTTGCCTAAATTATGTGTCAGATTTTATTCCTAATCTTAGAACTATATGTATACCCCTGTTTAAAAGATTAAGGAAAAATCCCCCTCCTTGGGATGAGTCCATGACCCAAAGCGTTATCCAGTTAAAGCAAGTCGTTAAGAAACTTCCTTGTCTAGGAATTCCAGATCCAGAAGCCAATCTCATTGTTGAAACAGATGCTTCTGACAGTGGTTTTGGAGGCATTTTAAAACAAATACTACCGGGTACTGATAAGGAGCAAGTAGTCAGATTTTATTCTGGAACTTGGTCTTCAGCCCAATTGAATTACAGTACTATCAAAAAAGAGATTTTATCTATTGTACTTTGTATAACCAAATTTCAAGATGACTTATTTTCAAAAACATTTTTACTCAAAACTGATTGCAAATCAGCTAAAAGTGTTTTACAAAAGGATGTCAAAAATTTAGTGTCAAAACACATATTTGCCAGATGGCAGTCATTACTTGCATGTTTTGATTTCGAAATCATGCATATTGAAGGTATTAAAAATGCATTACCAGATTTTTTAACTAGAGAATTTTTACAGGGCAAAACATGAGTAGCAAATCCACTTCCAAAGAGTCTTATGGACCTCCACTACAAAAGCCTAATAACCAAAAAACAGTTGATATTAGGATCCCCTTCCTACATATCAAAAATTACTTCTCCCGTTTCTTCTCAAAAAGGAACAGGAGCCAACCCTGCGTTGGTCTCACCTTCGTAGTTTGTGCAGGATATTACGTCATCTTCCAAGATGACACCCATTAAGAGTAAGTTGGCTTATTACACTCCTCCACAAGGAGCCAAATCCAAATTTATTACCAAAAAATTAACCGTCCCAATTATTACTCTTGAAGATTATTACTGTCCAAAAGAAGGATCTTTACTTCAGACTGTTAGTAAGATTTTCCCTCTGGGAACTCATTTTATAAACAATGATGTTACTAAAACCAGGTCATTTTACGAATTTATTCTGGTTGACACTGATTCTATTACCTTGACCCATGTCCAAGACGAGGCTACGGGAAATATTAAGTTTTCTAAATTCAAAATTAATAAGGTACTTTCCCCTTCAGACTGGGGCTCTCATCCTTATCATACAGAAAGCTTTACCAGAGTTTTCCAACCCCAACACTATTCTTATCTGGATTACATGGATGCCTGGACTTACTTTCTCACTGTTAGGCCTTATGACCATACCTGGTTCATTTGGTTTAATAAAAACATATCCTTAAAATTTCCTAACTGGTTTATTAAGTGGTTTGAAATTTACGGATTGGATACCATCATCTTCCCAGATCTGGCATCCAAGGCCTATCAAGAATTCTGTGATCTTACCACTTGCCCACATCATAAAAGTTTGTTATCTTTCACTGCTACCTTTGGTATTACTTGGATTATGTCTTGGTCCTTTTCTACCGACCAAGTTTGGCCGGAATCTACGGCAGCACAGTTGATTAGAAAAGTATCTATTAAATGGTGGGATGCCTTCAATACAGCCCTTTTATCTCCAGATACTAGGAACGCTTGGTATGCCAAGAATCCTCATCTTTGCAAGCAAGCTAACACTACCTCGGATGCTAGTTTTCTTACAGACAAAAGTAAATTACTTGCCTCTCTAGCAGCAATCTCCGATCCTAAGAAATTTCAAGAAAAGTTACAAGAAGTTATGGGTGCTATGTCAGAAGATGCTAGTTCTTCAAACTCGTTGGATGCTACGCCCGAGAATGAAGATGACTGTTACGGAATCTTTGATTAAAGAGGTTCAGATGTTACTTTTAGAAAGAAGTCAAATTACTTTGATTAAAGAAAGGACGAATCTTATCTCTTTGGATTCGTTTCCCTTTTCACCCGTTATCAGGTCAAGTCTGGCCCCAGTTACTCTTACTATTTGCAGAATTATTAGGCCATGTGGGCCAGGTTATCAAGAAAATTAGATTCCTTTAACTTTACTTTTTATCCCATTAGGGTTTGTCGGCCACTATTTGTTTGTCAGGCCTTTTGCTTTGGCTTTATCGTTTGTAAATTATGTTGTAGTTTATTTTCTTTGAAGTCCGGATGCTATAAAAGCATTCCTTTGTGGTTTGTATTGGCATGCTCATTTCTTCTCACACTTGAGAAACCTGAACACTGCTATATCTGTAAGTCTTTGTAATTCTCTTAAGTATAATAAAATCATGACTATGTTTGTCACTATTTATGTTAATTATTCCGCTATTTTACGTTTTAGAAACTCTGAAATTTTACCCAATTTTAATTTGCATATTCAAGCTTATGTTAATATTAATTCCACTATTCCTTCAACCATTTATATTACTTTTACTCAAGCTGGTCTTTCACGATCCTTTAACTCTTTACTGGTATCAGAGCCTGTATAGGTGTTGATACGTGATTATTAAGTTATTTTTACAAATTGTTTTATTTTCTCCAAGATTATCTTAACCCGTACCCTGACCTTTGAGTCTAGGTTGAAAGCTTCTGAATAGCAGGTGGTCCACGTAGTAAAACCCGCAGATAAGGGTAGTAAACCGGTTGGTCAGCCTGTTGAGGTAATCACTCTTAGAACAAACTATAAGGGGGGGAGAGAGATAGTGAAAAAGAAAATATCTTAATTTGTTTAAAAATTTCTGAAGTAATCATGTCAAGCATCGTAAGGGCTTTGAGCTCACTAGGAGGTAGTAGGAGACACCAGCGTCACCAGAGTGATATAGCTAGTACGTCTGAACCCAGTAACCTGCTAGATCAAGATACGTTTCAAAATAAAGAATTAGAAATTCAAGAAATGGAAAATAGATTACTAAATTGGTCTATGCCTGAGGTTAAATTAAAAGAAATATATAAAGTAGGAACATTTGATTACAACGCTAAAAAGATCATACATACAATTGAAAATGCTAGGTCTATTAGTAATAAACAAGAAACTATAGAATTATTAGACAGAAATTTATTAGAATCTCATTACCGTGAAAACTTTAAATATATACATCTAGGATTAATACAAATTGCTATAAAACCTTTACATAAATTAGGATTAAACACCCCTATATTACTAGTTTTAAGGGATACGAGAATTAAAGATTTTCATAATTCAACAATTGCGGTGATAGAATCTAATCTAAATGATGGGCCAGTTTACTTTAACTGCCATCCTAACTACTCTATGAGTTTAGCTGATGAATTTACCAAAAGCTCTTTAGTCGTTATGATTGCTGGCTTAGGAGATACCTTCGTCCAAGGTGCTTCGAACCTAAGTATGATTAGTAGAGTAACCTATAAGGTTTCAACGGTTAATTATGATTTTAAATCAATACGAAGTACTCCTAAAAACCAAGTTTGCCTTTTAGAAGCTAACTTAAGACGTTCAAATGTAATCACTCCCAAAATTCTAACTGCATCTGAAATTATGGATAAAATTCCAGAAGAATGGATATTAAAAGATGTAATAAAACCTGAGAAAATAGAGTCTAGATCAATTAGAAATGTTATACAAAGTACTGATGGAACTATAGCCATTAGAATGAATAGAAGCCAATCCTATAGGTATCACAACTCCCCTAGTATTAGCCAAGCTGCTAGTGCTAGACATTCAGTAGATTCCACAATTAGGCTCAACTTAGCCGGAGTTAACTTTAATCCTACGATCCCTCAATGCTTTTATAGCATCCGGACTTCAAAGAAAATAAACTACAACATAATTTACAAACGATAAAGCCAAAGCAAAAGGCCTGACAAACAAATAGTGGCCGACAAACCCTAATGGGATAAAAAGTAAAGTTAAAGGAATCTAATTTTCTTGATAACCTGGCCCACATGGCCTAATAATTCTGCAAATAGTAAGAGTAACTGGGGCCAGACTTGACCTGATAACGGGTGAAAAGGGAAACGAATCCAAAGAGATAAGATTCGTCCTTTCTTTAATCAAAGTAATTTGACTTCTTTCTAAAAGTAGCATCTGAACCTCTTTAATCAAAGATTCCGTAACAGTCATCTTCATTCTCGGGCGTAGCATCCAACGAGTTTGAAGAACTAGCATCTTCTGACATAGCACCCATAACTTCTTGTAACTTTTCTTGAAATTTCTTAGGATCGGAGATTGCTGCTAGAGAGGCAAGTAATTTACTTTTGTCTGTAAGAAAACTAGCATCCGAGGTAGTGTTAGCTTGCTTGCAAAGATGAGGATTCTTGGCATACCAAGCGTTCCTAGTATCTGGAGATAAAAGGGCTGTATTGAAGGCATCCCACCATTTAATAGATACTTTTCTAATCAACTGTGCTGCCGTAGATTCCGGCCAAACTTGGTCGGTAGAAAAGGACCAAGACATAATCCAAGTAATACCAAAGGTAGCAGTGAAAGATAACAAACTTTTATGATGTGGGCAAGTGGTAAGATCACAGAATTCTTGATAGGCCTTGGATGCCAGATCTGGGAAGATGATGGTATCCAATCCGTAAATTTCAAACCACTTAATAAACCAGTTAGGAAATTTTAAGGATATGTTTTTATTAAACCAAATGAACCAGGTATGGTCATAAGGCCTAACAGTGAGAAAGTAAGTCCAGGCATCCATGTAATCCAGATAAGAATAGTGTTGGGGTTGGAAAACTCTGGTAAAGCTTTCTGTATGATAAGGATGAGAGCCCCAGTCTGAAGGGGAAAGTACCTTATTAATTTTGAATTTAGAAAACTTAATATTTCCCGTAGCCTCGTCTTGGACATGGGTCAAGGTAATAGAATCAGTGTCAACCAGAATAAATTCGTAAAATGACCTGGTTTTAGTAACATCATTGTTTATAAAATGAGTTCCCAGAGGGAAAATCTTACTAACAGTCTGAAGTAAAGATCCTTCTTTTGGACAGTAATAATCTTCAAGAGTAATAATTGGGACGGTTAATTTTTTGGTAATAAATTTGGATTTGGCTCCTTGTGGAGGAGTGTAATAAGCCAACTTACTCTTAATGGGTGTCATCTTGGAAGATGACGTAATATCCTGCACAAACTGCGAAGGTGAGACCAACGCAGGGTTGGCTCCTGTTCCTTTTTTAGAAGAAACGGGAGAAGTAATTTTTGATATGTAGGAAGGGGATCCTAATATCAACTGTTTTTGGTTATTAGGCTTTTGTAGTGGAGGTCCATAAGACTCTTTGGAAGTGGATTTGCTACTCATGTTTTGCCCTGTAAAAATTCTCTAGTTAAAAAATCTGGTAATGCATTTTTAATACCTTCAATATGCATGATTTCGAAATCAAAACATGCAAGTAATGACTGCCATCTGGCAAATATGTGTTTTGACACTAAATTTTTGACATCCTTTTGTAAAACACTTTTAGCTGATTTGCAATCAGTTTTGAGTAAAAATGTTTTTGAAAATAAGTCATCTTGAAATTTGGTTATACAAAGTACAATAGATAAAATCTCTTTTTTGATAGTACTGTAATTCAATTGGGCTGAAGACCAAGTTCCAGAATAAAATCTGACTACTTGCTCCTTATCAGTACCCGGTAGTATTTGTTTTAAAATGCCTCCAAAACCACTGTCAGAAGCATCTGTTTCAACAATGAGATTGGCTTCTGGATCTGGAATTCCTAGACAAGGAAGTTTCTTAACGACTTGCTTTAACTGGATAACGCTTTGGGTCATGGACTCATCCCAAGGAGGGGGATTTTTCCTTAATCTTTTAAACAGGGGTATACATATAGTTCTAAGATTAGGAATAAAATCTGACACATAATTTAGGCAACCTAAAAACCTTTGTAATTGAGTTTTATCTTTGATTTCATTGGGAAATTTGCTGACAAACTCTAAGGACCTAGTAATTGGGGTGTATTCGCCTTGACTAATGTCAAATCCTAAGAATCTAACTTTAGGTTGAAATAATTTTAATTTGCTCTCAGATAGCACTAAACCATTTTCTCTTATTATTTTGTAAAACTGTTCTAAATGATGGAAGTGCTGATTAATAGAATCTGAGTAGACTAGAATGTCGTCTAGATAGACTATGGTGAAGTTTGAGTATTGATAGAATATATCGTTCATTATATTTTGAAATTCTGATGGTGCGTTCTTTAATCCTAAAGGCATAACGTTCCACTCATAATGGCCAAAGGGCACCGTGAAGGCTGTTTTATACTTATCTTCTTCTTTAACTTGTATCTGATAATATCCGGATTTTAAATCAAACTTAGAAAAAATACTTTTATTATGTAGTCTATTAATTAGATCTTTTTTATTAGGTATTGGATATCTAATCCATTGTAATGCCGTATTTAAAGGTTTGTAGTTAATTACTAACCGAGGACTTCCTCTCTCTAATTCAGAGGCATTAACTACGTAAAAGGCTGAACAACTCCATGGAGATTTACTATGCCTAATTAATCCTTTGTCTAAAAATCCTTGAATTTCTTTCTTACAATATTCTAAATTTTCTTTATTCATTTGAATAGGGCGAGCTTTAGTGGGTATATTAATTTCTTTGAATTCAGGATTGTAAGGTAATGAGATCTCATGTGTTTTTCTAGTCCAAAACGCATTAGGCTGTTCAGAACATAAGTCTTTAACAAACTTATTTTGGAGGGTATTAATTTTTTCTTTAATAATAGGGGTTTGTATTTGTTCAATTATTCTTTTGTAATGTATTTCTTTATTGATAAAATTAATCTGCTTTTTCTTATTTGTTATAAGGTTAACTATGGTAATATTTTTACTTTGAACTGAATTAAGATCTCTTATTTTAGGTTTGTCTAAAAAGTCGAAACTAACTGAATGTCCCAGGGCTTCAGTAGTAAGGGCTTGATCATTAACACTAAACGGGTAAAGTAGCGATAAGAATGGAGTTCCTAGAATAATGATTTCCTGAAGGTTTTTTACTAAAAGAAAGGAAGTTTTGTAGCAAACTTTTCCTTTGCATACTTTTACATTTGGTAGCTTGTATGTTACTTCAAGTCTACTTCCATTAGCTCCTCTAATTCTTTCTTTTGTCTTTTTGTAATATTGGGTTGGTATTAATCCTTCTTGAACACAATTAAGATCGGCTCCTGAGTCTATTAGGGCGACTAATTTGAATTCTTTATCTTGAATAACTAAATCTATCATGGTATACCATTTGTGAGAGATTATTTTTCCCATATTAAAAATATAAGGTTCTTCATTGTTTTCTTCTTTTGCCTTACTTTCTGGGTTGATGATATTATCTCTTAATTGTTGGTGGGTATTTCTTATTCTTAGCTTATCTTCAAAATTTTGATTTTGTATTATCATTGTTCCTTGTAATTCTAAATATTTAACTTCTAATTCATCCTCCCGGGTTTTTAAAGTTTGTATCTCCTTTTTTAATAATCTAACTTCTTCATACAGATCATTTATGGATAAGGGTTTATCTAGGGGTTTTTTGAACATACTCATAACATCTTTAAATTCAATTTTGCTAACGTGATGTTTAGTAAGATCGTTATCATCAATTATATCTTTTATTTGCCTCATAAAGGCATCTCTAGTTTCAGATGGTTCCATTTTATCTAAAATAGTTATTAATGTGTTGGCTTGGCTATTGGATATAACATTGACAATTTTTACATTGCAATTTCTGCAATCACAGAAATCAATTCCTAAGCATTCTTCATGTTCAGACTCAGAATCTTCCGAACTGTTAATTTGATTTAGATCTTCATAAGAAGATTCTTCTGATGAGGAATTTTCTTCATAATCTGAATTTAGCATAATTTTATTTAATGTATTAACTAAAGTCTCTTTTAATTCGTCAGATATATTCAAATTGCTTAATTGTTTTATTTTATCTTTAACTTTACAGTTACTAGCATAGTGACCAAATCTTCCACACTTATAACATTTTATGTCTTTATTTTTGTTCTTATCAAATTTCTTATCTTTCTGGGAAAAAGGTTTCTTATAAGGCTGCTTACCCTTTTGATAATAATCTGGTTTATTACGGTTTTGTCGTTCATAATTTTTATAGCTCCTTCTTCCTTTACTAATATTCTTTTTATGTTTAGGGTTACTAGGAGCCCTTAAAGGAGTAGCTCCATACTGTTCGCAAAACGTCCCCATTTCACGCTTACTACTAGCTTGTTCATTCTTAATTTTGTTTTGAATTTTATAATCTGTACAGATTTGAATTCCTGTTTCTACGATGTAATTAGAGAGTTCACCTATAGTTAAACTATCATAAGGAATTTCTCCTTTGTAATTTTGTTGTATGTTGATTTTGACTTTTTCAGAAAAAAGTCTGGGTAAACCACTAATAAATCTTTCTTTCCAGAAGGCTGCAGAGCCATCGGTTCTTAAACATAACTTAGAGAGAAACATATCTCTGTACCATCTATAATCAGACATAGTTGGACAATAAAGATTCATTAATTGATCTGAAGCTCTTTTTTGGAGCTTCAAAGGTTCTCCAACAAAAAATTTTGTGATGGCGTAGAGCAACGCCGTAATACTGGCTGGTTCATTAGTTTCAGACTTAACTGCTATGTCTATAAGATTTTTATCTTCAGGACTAAGAAGGTTATCCCACCAACCTTTCAGCTGGCCGGTAAAACCCATAATTAACATTTCTCTAGATTTCTTATCTGAGTTTTTCCTTAGCATAAAGGCAGTAGCTGCCATGGTCATATTTTGGATTGTATCTAGTATTTGTTGTTCAGAGGCTCCATCTATGTTCCATTCTACAATGGATTCTCCTGAATAGCTATTTTCTACAAAATTAGACCTTTCTTCAAACTGGACGTCAGCAAAGGAATGTCTAGGGTAGTAATTTCTAGTAGGGTTTCTAGGAGGCCTTCCTAGTTTATTAATCATATTATCGAATTCCTTCTCTCTGGATAAAGTGTTAACCTGAGGATCAGGGTTTAGATCTAAAATTTTTAACCTCTCTACTAATTCTTCTATTTTATCATGCGTAGAGTTTCCTAATTTTATTTTTTGTAATTCTGAGGAGGAGGGAATGTCATAATGATATATGGGTCTAGTAGGATCTGGTTTTTCTTCTGGTTTTGTAAATTTAAACCCAGCTGTTTCCATCCTTTCAAGTTGCTGAGCTATGGTGTGTAATATTTGATTTGAGTAATTAAGTTGACTATGTATATTATTTAAGTCTCTTCTTTCCGGTGTAGGGGCAATAATGGCTTTAAAGGGTGTAGCTTCTATTTCTAAATTCTTTTCTGGGGAAAGTTTTATAGATTCTAAAGGGGGATGAACGGATTCTATTATCTCCCTTTTTAGTGTTTTCCATCTAACACTAATTCGTTTATTAACTTCTATTAATAAGTCCATGGCAAACGGATTTTCAATATCTTCTTGTAAACAGAGTAATTCAAACCAAGCAAAAAAATAAGTATTAATTTCTTGGGTTTCCAAGAATTGGTAAAACTGTTTCAAATAATCTTGTGTTTGATGTTTAGAGAAAGTTGCAAAATACCACTTTCTTTTTTCTTTATTATAATCTGCTTCAAAGTCTTCTCTAATCCAGGCTTTATCTATGGTAAAGGGTTCTTCCCTAATAATAGTGCTAACTATCTGGGATTCAGTGGGGGAAGGGGACCTTGAAGTCCTTTCTTCATAAAAGCATTGAGGGATCGTAGGATTAAAGTTAACTCCGGCTAAGTTGAGCCTAATTGTGGAATCTACTGAATGTCTAGCACTAGCAGCTTGGCTAATACTAGGGGAGTTGTGATACCTATAGGATTGGCTTCTATTCATTCTAATGGCTATAGTTCCATCAGTACTTTGTATAACATTTCTAATTGATCTAGACTCTATTTTCTCAGGTTTTATTACATCTTTTAATATCCATTCTTCTGGAATTTTATCCATAATTTCAGATGCAGTTAGAATTTTGGGAGTGATTACATTTGAACGTCTTAAGTTAGCTTCTAAAAGGCAAACTTGGTTTTTAGGAGTACTTCGTATTGATTTAAAATCATAATTAACCGTTGAAACCTTATAGGTTACTCTACTAATCATACTTAGGTTCGAAGCACCTTGGACGAAGGTATCTCCTAAGCCAGCAATCATAACGACTAAAGAGCTTTTGGTAAATTCATCAGCTAAACTCATAGAGTAGTTAGGATGGCAGTTAAAGTAAACTGGCCCATCATTTAGATTAGATTATATCACCGCAATTGTTGAATTATGAAAATCTTTAATTCTCGTATCCCTTAAAACTAGTAATATAGGGGTGTTTAATCCTAATTTATGTAAAGGTTTTATAGCAATTTGTATTAATCCTAGATGTATATATTTAAAGTTTTCACGGTAATGAGATTCTAATAAATTTCTGTCTAATAATTCTATAGTTTCTTGTTTATTACTAATAGACCTAGCATTTTCAATTGTATGTATGATCTTTTTAGCGTTGTAATCAAATGTTCCTACTTTATATATTTCTTTTAATTTAACCTCAGGCATAGACCAATTTAGTAATCTATTTTCCATTTCTTGAATTTCTAATTCTTTATTTTGAAACGTATCTTGATCTAGCAGGTTACTGGGTTCAGACGTACTAGCTATATCACTCTGGTGACGCTGGTGTCTCCTACTACCTCCTAGTGAGCTCAAAGCCCTTACGATGCTTGACATGATTACTTCAGAAATTTTTAAACAAATTAAGATATTTTCTTTTTCACTATCTCTCTCCCCCCCTTATAGTTTGTTCTAAGAGTGATTACCTCAACAGGCTGACCAACCGGTTTACTACCCTTATCTGCGGGTTTTACTACGTGGACCACCTGCTATTCAGAAGCTTTCAACCTAGACTCAAAGGTCAGGGTACGGGTTAAGATAATCTTGGAGAAAATAAAACAATTTGTAAAAATAACTTAATAATCACGTATCAGCACCTATACAGGCTCTGATACCAGTAAAAGGATCGTGAAAGACCAGCTTGAGTAAAAGTAATATAAATGGTTGAAGGAATAGTGGAATTAATATTAACATAAGCTTGAATATGCAAATTAAAATTGGGTAAAATTTCAGAGTTTCTAAAACGTAAAATAGCGGAATAATTAACATAAATAGTGACAAACATAGTCATGATTTTATTATACTTAAGAGAATTACAAAGACTTACAGATATAGCAGTGTTCAGGTTTCTCAAGTGTGAGAAGAAATGAGCATGCCAATACAAACCACAAAGGAATGCTTTTATAGCATCCGGACTTCAAAGAAAATAAACTACAACATAATTTACAAACGATAAAGCCAAAGCAAAAGGCCTGACAAACAAATAGTGGCCGACAAACCCTAATGGGATAAAAAGTAAAGTTAAAGGAATCTAATTTTCTTGATAACCTGGCCCACATGGCCTAATAATTCTGCAAATAGTAAGAGTAACTGGGGCCAGACTTGACCTGATAACGGGTGAAAAGGGAAACGAATCCAAAGAGATAAGATTCGTCCTTTCTTTAATCAAAGTAATTTGACTTCTTTCTAAAAGTAACATCTGAACCTCTTTAATCAAAGATTCCGTAACAGTCATCTTCATTCTCGGGCGTAGCATCCAACGAGTTTGAAGAACTAGCATCTTCTGACATAGCACCCATAACTTCTTGTAACTTTTCTTGAAATTTCTTAGGATCGGAGATTGCTGCTAGAGAGGCAAGTAATTTACTTTTGTCTGTAAGAAAACTAGCATCCGAGGTAGTGTTAGCTTGCTTGCAAAGATGAGGATTCTTGGCATACCAAGCGTTCCTAGTATCTGGAGATAAAAGGGCTGGATTGAAGGCATCCCACCATTTAATAGATACTTTTCTAATCAACTGTGCTGCCGTAGATTCCGGCCAAACTTGGTCGGTAGAAAAGGACCAAGACATAATCCAAGTAATACCAAAGGTAGCAGTGAAAGATAACAAACTTTTATGATGTGGGCAAGTGGTAAGATCACAGAATTCTTGATAGGCCTTGGATGCCAGATCTGGGAAGATGATGGTATCCAATCCGTAAATTTCAAACCACTTAATAAACCAGTTAGGAAATTTTAAGGATATGTTTTTATTAAACCAAATGAACCAGGTATGGTCATAAGGCCTAACAGTGAGAAAGTAAGTCCAGGCATCCATGTAATCCAGATAAGAATAGTGTTGGGGTTGGAAAACTCTGGTAAAGCTTTCTGTATGATAAGGATGAGAGCCCCAGTCTGAAGGGGAAAGTACCTTATTAATTTTGAATTTAGAAAACTTAATATTTCCCGTAGCCTCGTCTTGGACATGGGTCAAGGTAATAGAATCAGTGTCAACCAGAATAAATTCGTAAAATGACCTGGTTTTAGTAACATCATTGTTTATAAAATGAGTTCCCAGAGGGAAAATCTTACTAACAGTCTGAAGTAAAGATCCTTCTTTTGGACAGTAATAATCTTCAAGAGTAATAATTGGGACGGTTAATTTTTTGGTAATAAATTTGGATTTGGCTCCTTGTGGAGGAGTGTAATAAGCCAACTTACTCTTAATGGGTGTCATCTTGGAAGATGACGTAATATCCTGCACAAACTGCGAAGGTGAGACCAACGCAGGGTTGGCTCCTGTTCCTTTTTGAGAAGAAACGGGAGAAGTAATTTTTGATATGTAGGAAGGGGATCCTAATATCAACTGTTTTTGGTTATTAGGCTTTTGTAGTGGAGGTCCATAAGACTCTTTGGAAGTGGATTTGCTACTCATGTTTTGCCCTGTAAAAATTCTCTAGTTAAAAAATCTGGTAATGCATTTTTAATACCTTCAATATGCATGATTTCGAAATCAAAACATGCAAGTAATGACTGCCATCTGGCAAATATGTGTTTTGACACTAAATTTTTGACATCCTTTTGTAAAACACTTTTAGCTGATTTGCAATCAGTTTTGAGTAAAAATGTTTTTGAAAATAAGTCATCTTGAAATTTGGTTATACAAAGTACAATAGATAAAATCTCTTTTTTGATAGTACTGTAATTCAATTGGGCTGAAGACCAAGTTCCAGAATAAAATCTGACTACTTGCTCCTTATCAGTACCCGGTAGTATTTGTTTTAAAATGCCTCCAAAACCACTGTCAGAAGCATCTGTTTCAACAATGAGATTGGCTTCTGGATCTGGAATTCCTAGACAAGGAAGTTTCTTAACGACTTGCTTTAACTGGATAACGCTTTGGGTCATGGACTCATCCCAAGGAGGGGGATTTTTCCTTAATCTTTTAAACAGGGGTATACATATAGTTCTAAGATTAGGAATAAAATCTGACACATAATTTAGGCAACCTAAAAACCTTTGTAATTGAGTTTTATCTTTGATTTCATTGGGAAATTTGCTGACAAACTCTAAGGACCTAGTAATTGGGGTGTATTCGCCTTGACTAATGTCAAATCCTAAGAATCTAACTTTAGGTTGAAATAATTTTAATTTGCTCTCAGATAGCACTAAACCATTTTCTCTTATTATTTTGTAAAACTGTTCTAAATGATGGAAGTGCTGATTAATAGAATCTGAGTAGACTAGAATGTCGTCTAGATAGACTATGGTGAAGTTTGAGTATTGATAGAATATATCGTTCATTATATTTTGAAATTCTGATGGTGCGTTCTTTAATCCTAAAGGCATAACGTTCCACTCATAATGGCCAAAGGGCACCGTGAAGGCTGTTTTATACTTATCTTCTTCTTTAACTTGTATCTGATAATATCCGGATTTTAAATCAAACTTAGAAAAAATACTTTTATTATGTAGTCTATTAATTAGATCTTTTTTATTAGGTATTGGATATCTAATCCATTGTAATGCCGTATTTAAAGGTTTGTAGTTAATTACTAACCGAGGACTTCCTCTCTCTAATTCAGAGGCATTAACTACGTAAAAGGCTGAACAACTCCATGGAGATTTACTATGCCTAATTAATCCTTTGTCTAAAAATCCTTGAATTTCTTTCTTACAATATTCTAAATTTTCTTTATTCATTTGAATAGGGCGAGCTTTAGTGGGTATATTAATTTCTTTGAATTCAGGATTGTAAGGTAATGAGATCTCATGTGTTTTTCTAGTCCAAAACGCATTAGGCTGTTCAGAACATAAGTCTTTAACAAACTTATTTTGGAGGGTATTAATTTTTTCTTTAATAATAGGGGTTTGTATTTGTTCAATTATTCTTTTGTAATGTATTTATTTATTGATAAAATTAATCTGCTTTTTCTTATTTGTTATAAGGTTAACTATGGTAATATTTTTACTTTGAACTGAATTAAGATCTCTTATTTTAGGTTTGTCTAAAAAGTCGAAACTAACTGAATGTCCCAGGGCTTCAGTAGTAAGGGCTTGATCATTAACACTAAACGGGTAAAGTAGCGATAAGAATGGAGTTCCTAGAATAATGATTTCCTGAAGGTTTTTTACTAAAAGAAAGGAAGTTTTGTAGCAAACTTTTCCTTTGCATACTTTTACATTTGGTAGCTTGTATGTTACTTCAAGTCTACTTCCATTAGCTCCTCTAATTCTTTCTTTTGTCTTTTTGTAATATTGGGTTGGTATTAATCCTTCTTGAACACAATTAAGATCGGCTCCTGAGTCTATTAGGGCGACTAATTTGAATTCTTTATCTTGAATAACTAAATCTATCATGGTATACCATTTGTGAGAGATTATTTTTCCCATATTAAAAATATAAGGTTCTTCATTGTTTTCTTCTTTTGCCTTACTTTCTGGGTTGATGATATTATCTCTTAATTGTTGGTGGGTATTTCTTATTCTTAGCTTATCTTCAAAATTTTGATTTTGTATTATCATTGTTCCTTGTAATTCTAAATATTTAACTTCTAATTCATCCTCCCGGGTTTTTAAAGTTTGTATCTCCTTTTTTAATAATCTAACTTCTTCATACAGATCATTTATGGATAAGGGTTTATCTAGGGGTTTTTTGAACATACTCATAACATCTTTAAATTCAATTTTGCTAACGTGATGTTTAGTAAGATCGTTATCATCAATTATATCTTTTATTTGCCTCATAAAGGCATCTCTAGTTTCAGATGGTTCCATTTTATCTAAAATAGTTATTAATGTGTTGGCTTGGCTATTGGATATAACATTGACAATTTTTACATTGCAATTTCTGCAATCACAGAAATCAATTCCTAAGCATTCTTCATGTTCAGACTCAGAATCTTCCGAACTGTTAATTTGATTTAGATCTTCATAAGAAGATTCTTCTGATGAGGAATTTTCTTCATAATCTGAATTTAGCATAATTTTATTTAATGTATTAACTAAAGTCTCTTTTAATTCGTCAGATATATTCAAATTGCTTAATTGTTTTATTTTATCTTTAACTTTACAGTTACTAGCATAGTGACCAAATCTTCCACACTTATAACATTTTATGTCTTTATTTTTGTTCTTATCAAATTTCTTATCTTTCTGGGAAAAAGGTTTCTTATAAGGCTGCTTACCCTTTTGATAATAATCTGGTTTATTACGGTTTTGTCGTTCATAATTTTTATAGCTCCTTCTTCCTTTACTAATATTCTTTTTATGTTTAGGGTTACTAGGAGCCCTTAAAGGAGTAGCTCCATACTGTTCGCAAAACGTCCCCATTTCACGCTTACTACTAGCTTGTTCATTCTTAATTTTGTTTTGAATTTTATAATCTGTACAGATTTGAATTCCTGTTTCTACGATGTAATTAGAGAGTTCACCTATAGTTAAACTATCATAAGGAATTTCTCCTTTGTAATTTTGTTGTATGTTGATTTTGACTTTTTCAGAAAAAAGTCTGGGTAAACCACTAATAAATCTTTCTTTCCAGAAGGCTGCAGAGCCATCGGTTCTTAAACATAACTTAGAGAGAAACATATCTCTGTACCATCTATAATCAGACATAGTTGGACAATAAAGATTCATTAATTGATCTGAAGCTCTTTTTTGGAGCTTCAAAGGTTCTCCAACAAAAAATTTTGTGATGGCGTAGAGCAACGCCGTAATACTGGCTGGTTCATTAGTTTCAGACTTAACTGCTATGTCTATAAGATTTTTATCTTCAGGACTAAGAAGGTTATCCCACCAACCTTTCAGCTGGCCGGTAAAACCCATAATTAACATTTCTCTAGATTTCTTATCTGAGTTTTTCCTTAGCATAAAGGCAGTAGCTGCCATGGTCATATTTTGGATTGTATCTAGTATTTGTTGTTCAGAGGCTCCATCTATGTTCCATTCTACAATGGATTCTCCTGAATAGCTATTTTCTACAAAATTAGACCTTTCTTCAAACTGGACGTCAGCAAAGGAATGTCTAGGGTAGTAATTTCTAGTAGGGTTTCTAGGAGGCCTTCCTAGTTTATTAATCATATTATCGAATTCCTTCTCTCTGGATAAAGTGTTAACCTGAGGATCAGGTTTTAGATCTAAAATTTTTAACCTCTCTACTAATTCTTCTATTTTATCATGCGTAGAGTTTCCTAATTTTATTTTTTGTAATTCTGAGGAGGAGGGAATGTCATAATGATATATGGGTCTAGTAGGATCTGGTTTTTCTTCTGGTTTTGTAAATTTAAACCCAGCTGTTTCCATCCTTTCAAGTTGCTGAGCTATGGTGTGTAATATTTGATTTGAGTAATTAAGTTGACTATGTATATTATTTAAGTCTCTTCTTTCCGGTGTAGGGGCAATAATGGCTTTAAAGGGTGTAGCTTCTATTTCTAAATTCTTTTCTGGGGAAAGTTTTATAGATTCTAAAGGGGGATGAACGGATTCTATTATCTCCCTTTTTAGTGTTTTCCATCTAACACTAATTCGTTTATTAACTTCTATTAATAAGTCCATGGCAAACAGATTTTCAATATCTTCTTGTAAACAGAGTAATTCAAACCAAGCGAAAAAATAAGTATTAATTTCTTGGGAGTAAAGAGTTAAAGGATCGTGAAAGACCAGCTTGAGTAAAAGTAATATAAATGGTTGAAGGAATAGTGGAATTAATATTAACATAAGCTTGAATATGCAAATTAAAATTGGGTAAAATTTCAGAGTTTCTAAAACGTAAAATAGCGGAATAATTAACATAAATAGTGACAAACATAGTCATGATTTTATTATACTTAAGAGAATTACAAAGACTTACAGATATAGCAGTGTTCAGGTTTCTCAAGTGTGAGAAGAAATGAGCATGCCAATACAAACCACAAAGGAATGCTTTTATAGCATCCGGACTTCAAAGAAAATAAACTACAACATAATTTACAAACGATAAAGCCAAAGCAAAAGGCCTGACAAACAAATAGTGGCCGACAAACCCTAATGGGATAAAAAGTAAAGTTAAAGGAATCTAATTTTCTTAATAACCTGGCCCACATGGCCTAATAATTCTGCAAATAGTAAGAGTAACTGGGGCCAGACTTGACCTGATAACGGGTGAAAAGGGAAACGAATCCAAAGAGATAAGATTCGTCCTTTCTTTAATCAAAGTAATTTGACTTCTTTCTAAAAGTAACATCTGAACCTCTTTAATCAAAGATTCCGTAACAGTCATCTTCATTCTCGGGCGTAGCATCCAACGAGTTTGAAGAACTAGCATCTTCTGACATAGCACCCATAACTTCTTGTAACTTTTCTTGAAATTTCTTAGGATCGGAGATTGCTGCTAGAGAGGCAAGTAATTTACTTTTGTCTGTAAGAAAACTAGCATCCGAGGTAGTGTTAGCTTGCTTGCAAAGATGAGGATTCTTGGCATACCAAGCGTTCCTAGTATCTGGAGATAAAAGGGCTGGATTGAAGGCATCCCACCATTTAATAGATACTTTTCTAATCAACTGTGCTGCCGTAGATTCCGGCCAAACTTGGTCGGTAGAAAAGGACCAAGACATAATCCAAGTAATACCAAAGGTAGCAGTGAAAGATAACAAACTTTTATGATGTGGGCAAGTGGTAAGATCACAGAATTCTTGATAGGCCTTGGATGCCAGATCTGGGAAGATGATGGTATCCAATCCGTAAATTTCAAACCACTTAATAAACCAGTTAGGAAATTTTAAGGATATGTTTTTATTAAACCAAATGAACCAGGTATGGTCATAAGGCCTAACAGTGAGAAAGTAAGTCCAGGCATCCATGTAATCCAGATAAGAATAGTGTTGGGGTTGGAAAACTCTGGTAAAGCTTTCTGTATGATAAGGATGAGAGCCCCAGTCTGAAGGGGAAAGTACCTTATTAATTTTGAATTTAGAAAACTTAATATTTCCCGTAGCCTCGTCTTGGACATGGGTCAAGGTAATAGAATCAGTGTCAACCAGAATAAATTCGTAAAATGACCTGGTTTTAGTAACATCATTGTTTATAAAATGAGTTCCCAGAGGGAAAATCTTACTAACAGTCTGAAGTAAAGATCCTTCTTTTGGACAGTAATAATCTTCAAGAGTAATAATTGGGACGGTTAATTTTTTGGTAATAAATTTGGATTTGGCTCCTTGTGGAGGAGTGTAATAAGCCAACTTACTCTTAATGGGTGTCATCTTGGAAGATGACGTAATATCCTGCACAAACTGCGAAGGTGAGACCAACGCAGGGTTGGCTCCTGTTCCTTTTTGAGAAGAAACAGGAGAAGTAATTTTTGATATGTAGGAAGGGGATCCTAATATCAACTGTTTTTGGTTATTAGGCTTTTGTAGTGGAGGTCCATAAGACTCTTTGGAAGTGGATTTGCTACTCATGTTTTGCCCTGTAAAAATTCTCTAGTTAAAAAATCTGGTAATGCATTTTTAATACCTTCAATATGCATGATTTCGAAATCAAAACATGCAAGTAATGACTGCCATCTGGCAAATATGTGTTTTGACACTAAATTTTTGACATCCTTTTGTAAAACACTTTTAGCTGATTTGCAATCAGTTTTGAGTAAAAATGTTTTTGAAAATAAGTCATCTTGAAATTTGGTTATACAAAGTACAATAGATAAAATCTCTTTTTTGATAGTACTGTAATTCAATTGGGCTGAAGACCAAGTTCCAGAATAAAATCTGACTACTTGCTCCTTATCAGTACCCAGTAGTATTTGTTTTAAAATGCCTCCAAAACCACTGTCAGAAGCATCTGTTTCAACAATGAGATTGGCTTCTGGATCTGGAATTCCTAGACAAGGAAGTTTCTTAACGACTTGCTTTAACTGGATAACGCTTTGGGTCATGGACTCATCCCAAGGAGGGGGATTTTTCCTTAATCTTTTAAACAGGGATATACATATAGTTCTAAGATTAGGAATAAAATCTGACACATAATTTAGGCAACCTAAAAACCTTTGTAATTGAGTTTTATCTTTGATTTCATTGGGAAATTTGCTGACAAACTCTAAGGACCTAGTAATTGGGGTGTATTCGCCTTGACTAATGTCAAATCCTAAGAATCTAACTTTAGGTTGAAATAATTTTAATTTGCTCTCAGATAGCACTAAACCATTTTCTCTTATTATTTTGTAAAACTGTTCTAAATGATGGAAGTGCTGATTAATAGAATCTGAGTAGACTAGAATGTCGTCTAGATAGACTATGGTGAAGTTTGAGTATTGATAGAATATATCGTTCATTATATTTTGAATTTCTGATGGTGCGTTCTTTAATCCTAAAGGCATAACGTTCCACTCATAATGGCCAAAGGGCACCGTGAAGGCTGTTTTATACTTATCTTCTTCTTTAACTTGTATCTGATAATATCCGGATTTTAAATCAAACTTAGAAAAAATACTTTTATTATGTAGTCTATTAATTAGATCTTTTTTATTAGGTATTGGATATCTAATCCATTGTAATGCCGTATTTAAAGGTTTGTAGTTAATTACTAACCGAGGACTTCCTCTCTCTAATTCAGAGGCATTAACTACGTAAAAGGCTGAACAGCTCCATGGAGATTTACTATGCCTAATTAATCCTTTGTCTAAAAATCCTTGAATTTCTTTCTTACAATATTCTAAATTTTCTTTATTCATTTGAATAGGGCGAGCTTTAGTGGGTATATTAATTTCTTTGAATTCAGGATTGTAAGGTAATGAGATCTCATGTGTTTTTCTAGTCCAAAACGCATTAGGCTGTTCAGAACATAAGTCTTTAACAAACTTATTTTGGAGGGTATTAATTTTTTCTTTAATAATAGGGGTTTGTATTTGTTCAATTATTCTTTTGTAATGTATTTCTTTATTGATAAAATTAATCTGCTTTTTCTTATTTGTTATAAGGTTAACTATGGTAATATTTTTACTTTGAACTGAATTAAGATCTCTTATTTTAGGTTTGTCTAAAAAGTCGAAACTAACTGAATGTCCCAGGGCTTCAGTAGTAAGGGCTTGATCATTAACACTAAACGGGTAAAGTAGCGATAAGAATGGAGTTCCTAGAATAATGATTTCCTGAAGGTTTTTTACTAAAAGAAAGGAAGTTTTGTAGCAAACTTTTCCTTTGCATACTTTTACATTTGGTAGCTTGTATGTTACTTCAAGTCTACTTCCATTAGCTCCTCTAATTCTTTCTTTTGTCTTTTTGTAATATTGGGTTGGTATTAATCCTTCTTGAACACAATTAAGATCGGCTCCTGAGTCTATTAGGGCGACTAATTTGAATTCTTTATCTTGAATAACTAAATCTATCATGGTATACCATTTGTGAGAGATTATTTTTCCCATATTAAAAATATAAGGTTCTTCATTGTTTTCTTCTTTTGCCTTACTTTCTGGGTTGATGATATTATCTCTTAATTGTTGGTGGGTATTTCTTATTCTTAGCTTATCTTCAAAATTTTGATTTTGTATTATCATTGTTCCTTGTAATTCTAAATATTTAACTTCTAATTCATCCTCCCGGGTTTTTAAAGTTTGTATCTCCTTTTTTAATAATCTAACTTCTTCATACAGATCATTTATGGATAAGGGTTTATCTAGGGGTTTTTTGAACATACTCATAACATCTTTAAATTCAATTTTGCTAACGTGATGTTTAGTAAGATCGTTATCATCAATTATATCTTTTATTTGCCTCATAAAGGCATCTCTAGTTTCAGATGGTTCCATTTTATCTAAAATAGTTATTAATGTGTTGGCTTGGCTATTGGATATAACATTGACAATTTTTACATTGCAATTTCTGCAATCACAGAAATCAATTCCTAAGCATTCTTCATGTTCAGACTCAGAATCTTCCGAACTGTTAATTTGATTTAGATCTTCATAAGAAGATTCTTCTGATGAGGAATTTTCTTCATAATCTGAATTTAGCATAATTTTATTTAATGTATTAACTAAAGTCTCTTTTAATTCGTCAGATATATTCAAATTGCTTAATTGTTTTATTTTATCTTTAACTTTACAGTTACTAGCATAGTGACCAAATCTTCCACACTTATAACATTTTATGTCTTTATTTTTGTTCTTATCAAATTTCTTATCTTTCTGGGAAAAAGGTTTCTTATAAGGCTGCTTACCCTTTTGATAATAATCTGGTTTATTACGGTTTTGTCGTTCATAATTTTTATAGCTCCTTCTTCCTTTACTAATATTCTTTTTATGTTTAGGGTTACTAGGAGCCCTTAAAGGAGTAGCTCCATACTGTTCGCAAAACGTCCCCATTTCACGCTTACTACTAGCTTGTTTATTCTTAATTTTGTTTTGAATTTTATAATCTGTACAGATTTGAATTCCTGTTTCTACGATGTAATTAGAGAGTTCACCTATAGTTAAACTATCATAAGGAATTTCTCCTTTGTAATTTTGTTGTATGTTGATTTTGACTTTTTCAGAAAAAAGTCTGGGTAAACCACTAATAAATCTTTCTTTCCAGAAGGCTGCAGAGCCATCGGTTCTTAAACATAACTTAGAGAGAAACATATCTCTGTACCATCTATAATCAGACATAGTTGGACAATAAAGATTCATTAATTGATCTGAAGCTCTTTTTTGGAGCTTCAAAGGTTCTCCAACAAAAAATTTTGTGATGGCGTAGAGCAACGCCGTAATACTGGCTGGTTCATTAGTTTCAGACTTAACTGCTATGTCTATAAGATTTTTATCTTCAGGACTAAGAAGGTTATCCCACCAACCTTTCAGCTGGCCGGTAAAACCCATAATTAACATTTCTCTAGATTTCTTATCTGAGTTTTTCCTTAGCATAAAGGCAGTAGCTGCCATGGTCATATTTTGGATTGTATCTAGTATTTGTTGTTCAGAGGCTCCATCTATGTTCCATTCTACAATGGATTCTCCTGAATAGCTATTTTCTACAAAATTAGACCTTTCTTCAAACTGGACGTCAGCAAAGGAATGTCTAGGGTAGTAATTTCTAGTAGGGTTTCTAGGAGGCCTTCCTAGTTTATTAATCATATTATCGAATTCCTTCTCTCTGGATAAAGTGTTAACCTGAGGATCAGGTTTTAGATCTAAAATTTTTAACCTCTCTACTAATTCTTCTATTTTATCATGCGTAGAGTTTCCTAATTTTATTTTTTGTAATTCTGAGGAGGAGGGAATGTCATAATGATATATGGGTCTAGTAGGATCTGGTTTTTCTTCTGGTTTTGTAAATTTAAACCCAGCTGTTTCCATCCTTTCAAGTTGCTGAGCTATGGTGTGTAATATTTGATTTGAGTAATTAAGTTGACTATGTATATTATTTAAGTCTCTTCTTTCCGGTGTAGGGGAAATAATGGCTTTAAAGGGTGTAGCTTCTATTTCTAAATTCTTTTCTGGGGAAAGTTTTATAGATTCTAAAGGGGGATGAACGGATTCTATTATCTCCCTTTTTAGTGTTTTCCATCTAACACTAATTCGTTTATTAACTTCTATTAATAAGTCCATGGCAAACGGATTTTCAATATCTTCTTGTAAACAGAGTAATTCAAACCAAGCGAAAAAATAAGTATTAATTTCTTGGGTTTCCAAGAATTGGTAAAACTGTTTCAAATAATCTTGTGTTTGATGTTTAGAGAAAGTTGCAAAATACCACTTTCTTTTTTCTTTATTATAATCTGCTTCAAAGTCTTCTCTAATCCAGGCTTTATCTATGGTAAAGGGTTCTTCCCTAATAATAGTGCTAACTATCTGGGATTCAGTGGGGGAAGGGGACCTTGAAGTCCTTTCTTCATAAAAGCATTGAGGGATCGTAGGATTAAAGTTAACTCCGGCTAAGTTGAGCCTAATTGTGGAATCTACTGAATGTCTAGCACTAGCAGCTTGGCTAATACTAGGGGAGTTGTGATACCTATAGGATTGGCTTCTATTCATTCTAATGGCTATAGTTCCATCAGTACTTTGTATAACATTTCTAATTGATCTAGACTCTATTTTCTCAGGTTTTATTACATCTTTTAATATCCATTCTTCTGGAATTTTATCCATAATTTCAGATGCAGTTAGAATTTTGGGAGTGATTACATTTGAACGTCTTAAGTTAGCTTCTAAAAGGCAAACTTGGTTTTTAGGAGTACTTCGTATTGATTTAAAATCATAATTAACCGTTGAAACCTTATAGGTTACTCTACTAATCATACTTAGGTTCGAAGCACCTTGGACGAAGGTATCTCCTAAGCCAGCAATCATAACGACTAAAGAGCTTTTGGTAAATTCATCAGCTAAACTCATAGAGTAGTTAGGATGGCAGTTAAAGTAAACTGGCCCATCATTTAGATTAGATTCTATCACCGCAATTGTTGAATTATGAAAATCTTTAATTCTCGTATCCCTTAAAACTAGTAATATAGGGGTGTTTAATCCTAATTTATGTAAAGGTTTTATAGCAATTTGTATTAATCCTAGATGTATATATTTAACGTTTTCACGGTAATGAGATTCTAATAAATTTCTGTCTAATAATTCTATAGTTTCTTGTTTATTACTAATAGACCTAGCATTTTCAATTGTATGTATGATCTTTTTAGCGTTGTAATCAAATGTTCCTACTTTATATATTTCTTTTAATTTAACCTCAGGCATAGACCAATTTAGTAATCTATTTTCCATTTCTTGAATTTCTAATTCTTTATTTTGAAACGTATCTTGATCTAGCAGGTTACTGGGTTCAGACGTACTAGCTATATCACTCTGGTGACGCTGGTGTCTCCTACTACCTCCTTGTGAGCTCAAAGCCCTTACGATGCTTGACATGATTACTTCAGAAATTTTTAAACAAATTAAGATATTTTCTTTTTCACTATCTCTCTCCCCCCCTTATAGTTTGTTCTAAGAGTGATTACCTCAACAGGCTGACCAACCGGTTTACTACCCTTATCTGCGGGTTTTACTACGTGGACCACCTGCTATTCAGAAGCTTTCAACCTAGACTCAAAGGTCAGGGTACGGGTTAAGATAATCTTGGAGAAAATAAAACAATTTGTAAAAATAACTTAATAATCACGTATCAGCACCTATACAGGCTCTCATACCAGTAAAAGGATCGTGAAAGACCAGCTTGAGTAAAAGTAATATAAATGGTTGAAGGAATAGTGGAATTAATATTAACATAAGCTTGAATATGCAAATTAAAATTGGGTAAAATTTCAGAGTTTCTAAAACGTAAAATAGCGGAATAATTAACATAAATAGTGACAAACATAGTCATGATTTTATTATACTTAAGAGAATTACAAAGACTTACAGATATAGCAGTGTTCAGGTTTCTCAAGTGTGAGAAGAAATGAGCATGCCAATACAAACCACAAAGGAATGCTTTTATAGCATCCGGACTTCAAAGAAAATAAACTACAACATAATTTACAAACGATAAAGCCAAAGCAAAAGGCCTGACAAACAAATAGTGGCCGACAAACCCTAATGGGATAAAAAGTAAAGTTAAAGGAATCTAATTTTCTTGATAACCTGGCCCACATGGCCTAATAATTCTGCAAATAGTAAGAGTAACTGGGGCCAGACTTGACCTGATAACGGGTGAAAAGGGAAACGAATCCAAAGAGATAAGATTCGTCCTTTCTTTAATCAAAGTAATTTGACTTCTTTCTAAAAGTAACATCTGAACCTCTTTAATCAAAGATTCCGTAACAGTCATCTTCATTCTCGGGCGTAGCATCCAACGAGTTTGAAGAACTAGCATCTTCTGACATAGCACCCATAACTTCTTGTAACTTTTCTTGAAATTTCTTAGGATCGGAGATTGCTGCTAGAGAGGCAAGTAATTTACTTTTGTCTGTAAGAAAACTAGCATCCGAGGTAGTGTTAGCTTGCTTGCAAAGATGAGGATTCTTGGCATACCAAGCGTTCCTAGTATCTGGAGATAAAAGGGCTGGATTGAAGGCATCCCACCATTTAATAGATACTTTTCTAATCAACTGTGCTGCCGTAGATTCCGGCCAAACTTGGTCGGTAGAAAAGGACCAAGACATAATCCAAGTAATACCAAAGGTAGCAGTGAAAGATAACAAACTTTTATGATGTGGGCAAGTGGTAAGATCACAGAATTCTTGATAGGCCTTGGATGCCAGATCTGGGAAGATGATGGTATCCAATCCGTAAATTTCAAACCACTTAATAAACCAGTTAGGAAATTTTAAGGATATGTTTTTATTAAACCAAATGAACCAGGTATGGTCATAAGGCCTAACAGTGAGAAAGTAAGTCCAGGCATCCATGTAATCCAGATAAGAATAGTGTTGGGGTTGGAAAACTCTGGTAAAGCTTTCTGTATGATAAGGATGAGAGCCCCAGTCTGAAGGGGAAAGTACCTTATTAATTTTGAATTTAGAAAACTTAATATTTCCCGTAGCCTCGTCTTGGACATGGGTCAAGGTAATAGAATCAGTGTCAACCAGAATAAATTCGTAAAATGACCTGGTTTTAGTAACATCATTGTTTATAAAATGAGTTCCCAGAGGGAAAATCTTACTAACAGTCTGAAGTAAAGATCCTTCTTTTGGACAGTAATAATCTTCAAGAGTAATAATTGGGACGGTTAATTTTTTGGTAATAAATTTGGATTTGGCTCCTTGTGGAGGAGTGTAATAAGCCAACTTACTCTTAATGGGTGTCATCTTGGAAGATGACGTAATATCCTGCACAAACTGCGAAGGTGAGACCAACGCAGGGTTGGCTCCTGTTCCTTTTTGAGAAGAAACGGGAGAAGTAATTTTTGATATGTAGGAAGGGGATCCTAATATCAACTGTTTTTGGTTATTAGGCTTTTGTAGTGGAGGTCCATAAGACTCTTTGGAAGTGGATTTGCTACTCATGTTTTGCCCTGTAAAAATTCTCTAGTTAAAAAATCTGGTAATGCATTTTTAATACCTTCAATATGCATGATTTCAAAATCAAAACATGCAAGTAATGACTGCCATCTGGCAAATATGTGTTTTGACACTAAATTTTTGACATCCTTTTGTAAAACACTTTTAGCTGATTTGCAATCAGTTTTGAGTAAAAATGTTTTTGAAAATAAGTCATCTTGAAATTTGGTTATACAAAGTACAATAGATAAAATCTCTTTTTTGATAGTACTGTAATTCAATTGGGCTGAAGACCAAGTTCCAGAATAAAATCTGACTACTTGCTCCTTATCAGTACCCGGTAGTATTTGTTTTAAAATGCCTCCAAAACCACTGTCAGAAGCATCTGTTTCAACAATGAGATTGGCTTCTGGATCTGGAATTCCTAGACAAGGAAGTTTCTTAACGACTTGCTTTAACTGGATAACGCTTTGGGTCATGGACTCATCCCAAGGAGGGGGATTTTTCCTTAATCTTTTAAACAGGGGTATACATATAGTTCTAAGATTAGGAATAAAATCTGACACATAATTTAGGCAACCTAAAAACCTTTGTAATTGAGTTTTATCTTTGATTTCATTGGGAAATTTGCTGACAAACTCTAAGGACCTAGTAATTGGGGTGTATTCGCCTTTACTAATGTCAAATCCTAAGAATCTAACTTTAGGTTGAAATAATTTTAATTTGCTCTCAGATAGCACTAAACCATTTTCTCTTATTATTTTGTAAAACTGTTCTAAATGATGGAAGTGCTGATTAATAGAATCTGAGTAGACTAGAATGTCGTCTAGATAGACTATGGTGAAGTTTGAGTATTGATAGAATATATCGTTCATTATATTTTGAAATTCTGATGGTGCGTTCTTTAATCCTAAAGGCATAACGTTCCACTCATAATGGCCAAAGGGCACCGTGAAGGCTGTTTTATACTTATCTTCTTCTTTAACTTGTATCTGATAATATCCGGATTTTAAATCAAACTTAGAAAAAATACTTTTATTATGTAGTCTATTAATTAGATCTTTTTTATTAGGTATTGGATATCTAATCCATTGTAATGCCGTATTTAAAGGTTTGTAGTTAATTACTAACCGAGGACTTCCTCTCTCTAGTTCAGAGGCATTAACTACGTAAAAGGCTGAACAACTCCATGGAGATTTACTATGCCTAATTAATCCTTTGTCTAAAAATCCTTGAATTTCTTTCTTACAATATTCTAAATTTTCTTTATTCATTTGAATAGGGCGAGCTTTAGTGGGTATATTAATTTCTTTGAATTCAGGATTGTAAGGTAATGAGATCTCATGTGTTTTTCTAGTCCAAAACGCATTAGGCTGTTCAGAACATAAGTCTTTAACAAACTTATTTTGGAGGGTATTAATTTTTTCTTTAATAATAGGGGTTTGTATTTGTTCAATTATTCTTTTGTAATGTATTTCTTTATTGATAAAATTAATCTGCTTTTTCTTATTTGTTATAAGGTTAACTATGGTAATATTTTTACTTTGAACTGAATTAAGATCTCTTATTTTAGGTTTGTCTAAAAAGTCGAAACTAACTGAATGTCCCAGGGCTTCAGTAGTAAGGGCTTGATCATTAACACTAAACGGGTAAAGTAGCGATAAGAATGGAGTTCCTAGAATAATGATTTCCTGAAGGTTTTTTACTAAAAGAAAGGAAGTTTTGTAGCAAACTTTTCCTTTGCATACTTTTACATTTGGTAGCTTGTATGTTACTTCAAGTCTACTTCCATTAGCTCCTCTAATTCTTTCTTTTGTCTTTTTGTAATATTGGGTTGGTATTAATCCTTCTTGAACACAATTAAGATCGGCTCCTGAGTCTATTAGGGCGACTAATTTGAATTCTTTATCTTGAATAACTAAATCTATCATGGTATACCATTTGTGAGAGATTATTTTTCCCATATTAAAAATATAAGGTTCTTCATTGTTTTCTTCTTTTGCCTTACTTTCTGGGTTGATGATATTATCTCTTAATTGTTGGTGGGTATTTCTTATTCTTAGCTTATCTTCAAAATTTTGATTTTGTATTATCATTGTTCCTTGTAATTCTAAATATTTAACTTCTAATTCATCCTCCCGGGTTTTTAAAGTTTGTATCTCCTTTTTTAATAATCTAACTTCTTCATACAGATCATTTATGGATAAGGGTTTATCTAGGGGTTTTTTGAACATACTCATAACATCTTTAAATTCAATTTTGCTAACGTGATGTTTAGTAAGATCGTTATCATCAATTATATCTTTTATTTGCCTCATAAAGGCATCTCTAGTTTCAGATGGTTCCATTTTATCTAAAATAGTTATTAATGTGTTGGCTTGGCTATTGGATATAACATTGACAATTTTTACATTGCAATTTCTGCAATCACAGAAATCAATTCCTAAGCATTCTTCATGTTCAGACTCAGAATCTTCCGAACTGTTAATTTGATTTAGATCTTCATAAGAAGATTCTTCTGATGAGGAATTTTCTTCATAATCTGAATTTAGCATAATTTTATTTAATGTATTAACTAAAGTCTCTTTTAATTCGTCAGATATATTCAAATTGCTTAATTGTTTTATTTTATCTTTAACTTTACAGTTACTAGCATAGTGACCAAATCTTCCACACTTATAACATTTTATGTCTTTATTTTTGTTCTTATCAAATTTCTTATCTTTCTGGGAAAAAGGTTTCTTATAAGGCTGCTTACCCTTTTGATAATAATCTGGTTTATTACGGTTTTGTCGTTCATAATTTTTATAGCTCCTTCTTCCTTTACTAATATTCTTTTTATGTTTAGGGTTACTAGGAGCCCTTAAAGGAGTAGCTCCATACTGTTCGCAAAACGTCCCCATTTCACGCTTACTACTAGCTTGTTCATTCTTAATTTTGTTTTGAATTTTATAATCTGTACAGATTTGAATTCCTGTTTCTACGATATAATTAGAGAGTTCACCTATAGTTAAACTATCATAAGGAATTTCTCCTTTGTAATTTTGTTGTATGTTGATTTTGACTTTTTCAGAAAAAAGTCTGGGTAAACCACTAATAAATCTTTCTTTCCAGAAGGCTGCAGAGCCATCGGTTCTTAAACATAACTTAGAGAGAAACATATCTCTGTACCATCTATAATCAGACATAGTTGGACAATAAAGATTCATTAATTGATCTGAAGCTCTTTTTTGGAGCTTCAAAGGTTCTCCAACAAAAAATTTTGTGATGGCGTAGAGCAATGCCGTAATACTGGCTGGTTCATTAGTTTCAGACTTAACTGCTATGTCTATAAGATTTTTATCTTCAGGACTAAGAAGGTTATCCCACCAACCTTTCAGCTGGCCGGTAAAACCCATAATTAACATTTCTCTAGATTTCTTATCTGAGTTTTTCCTTAGCATAAAGGCAGTAGCTGCCATGGTCATATTTTGGATTGTATCTAGTATTTGTTGTTCAGAGGCTCCATCTATGTTCCATTCTACAATGGATTCTCCTGAATAGCTATTTTCTACAAAATTAGACCTTTCTTCAAACTGGACGTCAGCAAAGGAATGTCTAGGGTAGTAATTTCTAGTAGGGTTTCTAGGAGGCCTTCCTAGTTTATTAATCATATTATCGAATTCCTTCTCTCTGGATAAAGTGTTAACCTGAGGATCAGGTTTTAGATCTAAAATTTTTAACCTCTCTACTAATTCTTCTATTTTATCATGCGTAGAGTTTCCTAATTTTATTTTTTGTAATTCTGAGGAGGAGGGAATGTCATAATGATATATGGGTCTAGTAGGATCTGGTTTTTCTTCTGGTTTTGTAAATTTAAACCCAGCTGTTTCCATCCTTTCAAGTTGCTGAGCTATGGTGTGTAATATTTGATTTGAGTAATTAAGTTGACTATGTATATTATTTAAGTCTCTTCTTTCCGGTGTAGGGGCAATAATGGCTTTAAAGGGTGTAGCTTCTATTTCTAAATTCTTTTCTGGGGAAAGTTTTATAGATTCTAAAGGGGGATGAACGGATTCTATTATCTCCCTTTTTAGTGTTTTCCATCTAACACTAATTCGTTTATTAACTTCTATTAATAAGTCCATGGCAAACGGATTTTCAATATCTTCTTGTAAACAGAGTAATTCAAACCAAGCGAAAAAATAAGTATTAATTTCTTGGGTTTCCAAGAATTGGTAAAACTGTTTCAAATAATCTTGTGTTTGATGTTTAGAGAAAGTTGCAAAATACCACTTTCTTTTTTCTTTATTATAATCTGCTTCAAAGTCTTCTCTAATCCAGGCTTTATCTATGGTAAAGGGTTCTTCCCTAATAATAGTGCTAACTATCTGGGATTCAGTGGGGGAAGGGGACCTTGAAGTCCTTTCTTCATAAAAGCATTGAGGGATCGTAGGATTAAAGTTAACTCCGGCTAAGTTGAGCCTAATTGTGGAATCTACTGAATGTCTAGCACTAGCAGCTTGGCTAATACTAGGGGAGTTGTGATACCTATAGGATTGGCTTCTATTCATTCTAATGGCTATAGTTCCATCAGTACTTTGTATAACATTTCTAATTGATCTAGACTCTATTTTCTCAGGTTTTATTACATCTTTTAATATCCATTCTTCTGGAATTTTATCCATAATTTCAGATGCAGTTAGAATTTTGGGAGTGATTACATTTGAACGTCTTAAGTTAGCTTCTAAAAGGCAAACTTGGTTTTTAGGAGTACTTCGTATTGATTTAAAATCATAATTAACCGTTGAAACCTTATAGGTTACTCTACTAATCATACTTAGGTTCGAAGCACCTTGGACGAAGGTATCTCCTAAGCCAGCAATCATAACGACTAAAGAGCTTTTGGTAAATTCATCAGCTAAACTCATAGAGTAGTTAGGATGGCAGTTAAAGTAAACTGGCCCATCATTTAGATTAGATTCTATCACCGCAATTGTTGAATTATGAAAATCTTTAATTCTCGTATCCCTTAAAACTAGTAATATAGGGGTGTTTAATCCTAATTTATGTAAAGGTTTTATAGCAATTTGTATTAATCCTAGATGTATATATTTAACGTTTTCACGGTAATGAGATTCTAATAAATTTCTGTCTAATAATTCTATAGTTTCTTGTTTATTACTAATAGACCTAGCATTTTCAATTGTATGTATGATCTTTTTAGCGTTGTAATCAAATGTTCCTACTTTATATATTTCTTTTAATTTAACCTCAGGCATAGACCAATTTAGTAATCTATTTTCCATTTCTTGAATTTCTAATTCTTTATTTTGAAACGTATCTTGATCTAGCAGGTTACTGGGTTCAGACGTACTAGCTATATCACTCTGGTGACGCTGGTGTCTCCTACTACCTCCTAGTGAGCTCAAAGCCCTTACGATGCTTGACATGATTACTTCAGAAATTTTTAAACAAATTAAGATATTTTCTTTTTCACTATCTCTCTCCCCCCCTTATAGTTTGTTCTAAGAGTGATTACCTCAACAGGCTGACCAACCGGTTTACTACCCTTATCTGCGGGTTTTACTACGTGGACCACCTGCTATTCAGAAGCTTTCAACCTAGACTCAAAGGTCAGGGTACGGGTTAAGATAATCTTGGAGAAAATAAAACAATTTGTAAAAATAACTTAATAATCACGTATCAGCACCTATACAGGCTCTCATACCAGTAAAAGGATCGTGAAAGACCAGCTTGAGTAAAAGTAATATAAATGGTTGAAGGAATAGTGGAATTAATATTAACATAAGCTTGAATATGCAAATTAAAATTGGGTAAAATTTCAGAGTTTCTAAAACGTAAAATAGCGGAATAATTAACATAAATAGTGACAAACATAGTCATGATTTTATTATACTTAAGAGAATTACAAAGACTTACAGATATAGCAGTGTTCAGGTTTCTCAAGTGTGAGAAGAAATGAGCATGCCAATACAAACCACAAAGGAATGCTTTTATAGCATCCGGACTTCAAAGAAAATAAACTACAACATAATTTACAAACGATAAAGCCAAAGCAAAAGGCCTGACAAACAAATAGTGGCCGACAAACCCTAATGGGATAAAAAGTAAAGTTAAAGGAATCTAATTTTCTTGATAACCTGGCCCACATGGCCTAATAATTCTGCAAATAGTAAGAGTAACTGGGGCCAGACTTGACCTGATAACGGGTGAAAAGGGAAACGAATCCAAAGAGATAAGATTCGTCCTTTCTTTAATCAAAGTAATTTGACTTCTTTCTAAAAGTAACATCTGAACCTCTTTAATCAAAGATTCCGTAACAGTCATCTTCATTCTCGGGCGTAGCATCCAACGAGTTTGAAGAACTAGCATCTTCTGACATAGCACCCATAACTTCTTGTAACTTTTCTTGAAATTTCTTAGGATCGGAGATTGCTGCTAGAGAGGCAAGTAATTTACTTTTGTCTGTAAGAAAACTAGCATCCGAGGTAGTGTTAGCTTGCTTGCAAAGATGAGGATTCTTGGCATACCAAGCGTTCCTAGTATCTGGAGATAAAAGGGCTGGATTGAAGGCATCCCACCATTTAATAGATACTTTTCTAATCAACTGTGCTGCCGTAGATTCCGGCCAAACTTGGTCGGTAGAAAAGGACCAAGACATAATCCAAGTAATACCAAAGGTAGCAGTGAAAGATAACAAACTTTTATGATGTGGGCAAGTGGTAAGATCACAGAATTCTTGATAGGCCTTGGATGCCAGATCTGGGAAGATGATGGTATCCAATCCGTAAATTTCAAACCACTTAATAAACCAGTTAGGAAATTTTAAGGATATGTTTTTATTAAACCAAATGAACCAGGTATGGTCATAAGGCCTAACAGTGAGAAAGTAAGTCCAGGCATCCATGTAATCCAGATAAGAATAGTGTTGGGGTTGGAAAACTCTGGTAAAGCTTTCTGTATGATAAGGATGAGAGCCCCAGTCTGAAGGGGAAAGTACCTTATTAATTTTGAATTTAGAAAACTTAATATTTCCCGTAGCCTCGTCTTGGACATGGGTCAAGGTAATAGAATCAGTGTCAACCAGAATAAATTCGTAAAATGACCTGGTTTTAGTAACATCATTGTTTATAAAATGAGTTCCCAGAGGGAAAATCTTACTAACAGTCTGAAGTAAAGATCCTTCTTTTGGACAGTAATAATCTTCAAGAGTAATAATTGGGACGGTTAATTTTTTGGTAATAAATTTGGATTTGGCTCCTTGTGGAGGAGTGTAATAAGCCAACTTACTCTTAATGGGTGTCATCTTGGAAGATGACGTAATATCCTGCACAAACTGCGAAGGTGAGACCAACGCAGGGTTGGCTCCTGTTCCTTTTTGAGAAGAAACGGGAGAAGTAATTTTTGATATGTAGGAAGGGGATCCTAATATCAACTGTTTTTGATTATTAGGCTTTTGTAGTGGAGGTCCATAAGACTCTTTGGAAGTGGATTTGCTACTCATGTTTTGCCCTGTAAAAATTCTCTAGTTAAAAAATCTGGTAATGCATTTTTAATACCTTCAATATGCATGATTTCAAAATCAAAACATGCAAGTAATGACTGCCATCTGGCAAATATGTGTTTTGACACTAAATTTTTGACATCCTTTTGTAAAACACTTTTAGCTGATTTGCAATCAGTTTTGAGTAAAAATGTTTTTGAAAATAAGTCATCTTGAAATTTGGTTATACAAAGTACAATAGATAAAATCTCTTTTTTGATAGTACTGTAATTCAATTGGGCTGAAGACCAAGTTCCAGAATAAAATCTGACTACTTGCTCCTTATCAGTACCCGGTAGTATTTGTTTTAAAATGCCTCCAAAACCACTGTCAGAAGCATCTGTTTCAACAATGAGATTGGCTTCTGGATCTGGAATTCCTAGACAAGGAAGTTTCTTAACGACTTGCTTTAACTGGATAACGCTTTGGGTCATGGACTCATCCCAAGGAGGGGGATTTTTCCTTAATCTTTTAAACAGGGGTATACATATAGTTCTAAGATTAGGAATAAAATCTGACACATAATTTAGGCAACCTAAAAACCTTTGTAATTGAGTTTTATCTTTGATTTCATTGGGAAATTTGCTGACAAACTCTAAGGACCTAGTAATTGGGGTGTATTCGCCTTTACTAATGTCAAATCCTAAGAATCTAACTTTAGGTTGAAATAATTTTAATTTGCTCTCAGATAGCACTAAACCATTTTCTCTTATTATTTTGTAAAACTGTTCTAAATGATGGAAGTGCTGATTAATAGAATCTGAGTAGACTAGAATGTCGTCTAGATAGACTATGGTGAAGTTTGAGTATTGATAGAATATATCGTTCATTATATTTTGAAATTCTGATGGTGCGTTCTTTAATCCTAAAGGCATAACGTTCCACTCATAATGGCCAAAGGGCACCGTGAAGGCTGTTTTATACTTATCTTCTTCTTTAACTTGTATCTGATAATATCCGGATTTTAAATCAAACTTAGAAAAAATACTTTTATTATGTAGTCTATTAATTAGATCTTTTTTATTAGGTATTGGATATCTAATCCATTGTAATGCCGTATTTAAAGGTTTGTAGTTAATTACTAACCGAGGACTTCCTCTCTCTAATTCAGAGGCATTAACTACGTAAAAGGCTGAACAACTCCATGGAGATTTACTATGCCTAATTAATCCTTTGTCTAAAAATCCTTGAATTTCTTTCTTACAATATTCTAAATTTTCTTTATTCATTTGAATAGGGCGAGCTTTAGTGGGTATATTAATTTCTTTGAATTCAGGATTGTAAGGTAATGAGATCTCATGTGTTTTTCTAGTCCAAAACGCATTAGGCTGTTCAGAACATAAGTCTTTAACAAACTTATTTTGGAGGGTATTAATTTTTTCTTTAATAATAGGGGTTTGTATTTGTTCAATTATTCTTTTGTAATGTATTTCTTTATTGATAAAATTAATCTGCTTTTTCTTATTTGTTATAAGGTTAACTATGGTAATATTTTTACTTTGAACTGAATTAAGATCTCTTATTTTAGGTTTGTCTAAAAAGTCGAAACTAACTGAATGTCCCAGGGCTTCAGTAGTAAGGGCTTGATCATTAACACTAAACGGGTAAAGTAGCGATAAGAATGGAGTTCCTAGAATAATGATTTCCTGAAGGTTTTTTACTAAAAGAAAGGAAGTTTTGTAGCAAACTTTTCCTTTGCATACTTTTACATTTGGTAGCTTGTATGTTACTTCAAGTCTACTTCCATTAGCTCCTCTAATTCTTTCTTTTGTCTTTTTGTAATATTGGGTTGGTATTAATCCTTCTTGAACACAATTAAGATCGGCTCCTGAGTCTATTAGGGCGACTAATTTGAATTCTTTATCTTGAATAACTAAATCTATCATGGTATACCATTTGTGAGAGATTATTTTTCCCATATTAAAAATATAAGGTTCTTCATTGTTTTCTTCTTTTGCCTTACTTTCTGGGTTGATGATATTATCTCTTAATTGTTGGTGGGTATTTCTTATTCTTAGCTTATCTTCAAAATTTTGATTTTGTATTATCATTGTTCCTTGTAATTCTAAATATTTAACTTCTAATTCATCCTCCCGGGTTTTTAAAGTTTGTATCTCCTTTTTTAATAATCTAACTTCTTCATACAGATCATTTATGGATAAGGGTTTATCTAGGGGTTTTTTGAACATACTCATAACATCTTTAAATTCAATTTTGCTAACGTGATGTTTAGTAAGATCGTTATCATCAATTATATCTTTTATTTGCCTCATAAAGGCATCTCTAGTTTCAGATGGTTCCATTTTATCTAAAATAGTTATTAATGTGTTGGCTTGGCTATTGGATATAACATTGACAATTTTTACATTGCAATTTCTGCAATCACAGAAATCAATTCCTAAGCATTCTTCATGTTCAGACTCAGAATCTTCCGAACTGTTAATTTGATTTAGATCTTCATAAGAAGATTCTTCTGATGAGGAATTTTCTTCATAATCTGAATTTAGCATAATTTTATTTAATGTATTAACTAAAGTCTCTTTTAATTCGTCAGATATATTCAAATTGCTTAATTGTTTTATTTTATCTTTAACTTTACAGTTACTAGCATAGTGACCAAATCTTCCACACTTATAACATTTTATGTCTTTATTTTTGTTCTTATCAAATTTCTTATCTTTCTGGGAAAAAGGTTTCTTATAAGGCTGCTTACCCTTTTGATAATAATCTGGTTTATTACGGTTTTGTCGTTCATAATTTTTATAGCTCCTTCTTCCTTTACTAATATTCTTTTTATGTTTAGGGTTACTAGGAGCCCTTAAAGGAGTAGCTCCATACTGTTCGCAAAACGTCCCCATTTCACGCTTACTACTAGCTTGTTCATTCTTAATTTTGTTTTGAATTTTATAATCTGTACAGATTTGAATTCCTGTTTCTACGATATAATTAGAGAGTTCACCTATAGTTAAACTATCATAAGGAATTTCTCCTTTGTAATTTTGTTGTATGTTGATTTTGACTTTTTCAGAAAAAAGTCTGGGTAAACCACTAATAAATCTTTCTTTCCAGAAGGCTGCAGAGCCATCGGTTCTTAAACATAACTTAGAGAGAAACATATCTCTGTACCATCTATAATCAGACATAGTTGGACAATAAAGATTCATTAATTGATCTGAAGCTCTTTTTTGGAGCTTCAAAGGTTCTCCAACAAAAAATTTTGTGATGGCGTAGAGCAATGCCGTAATACTGGCTGGTTCATTAGTTTCAGACTTAACTGCTATGTCTATAAGATTTTTATCTTCAGGACTAAGAAGGTTATCCCACCAACCTTTCAGCTGGCCGGTAAAACCCATAATTAACATTTCTCTAGATTTCTTATCTGAGTTTTTCCTTAGCATAAAGGCAGTAGCTGCCATGGTCATATTTTGGATTGTATCTAGTATTTGTTGTTCAGAGGCTCCATCTATGTTCCATTCTACAATGGATTCTCCTGAATAGCTATTTTCTACAAAATTAGACCTTTCTTCAAACTGGACGTCAGCAAAGGAATGTCTAGGGTAGTAATTTCTAGTAGGGTTTCTAGGAGGCCTTCCTAGTTTATTAATCATATTATCGAATTCCTTCTCTCTGGATAAAGTGTTAACCTGAGGATCAGGTTTTAGATCTAAAATTTTTAACCTCTCTACTAATTCTTCTATTTTATCATGCGTAGAGTTTCCTAATTTTATTTTTTGTAATTCTGAGGAGGAGGGAATGTCATAATGATATATGGGTCTAGTAGGATCTGGTTTTTCTTCTGGTTTTGTAAATTTAAACCCAGCTGTTTCCATCCTTTCAAGTTGCTGAGCTATGGTGTGTAATATTTGATTTGAGTAATTAAGTTGACTATGTATATTATTTAAGTCTCTTCTTTCCGGTGTAGGGGCAATAATGGCTTTAAAGGGTGTAGCTTCTATTTCTAAATTCTTTTCTGGGGAAAGTTTTATAGATTCTAAAGGGGGATGAACGGATTCTATTATCTCCCTTTTTAGTGTTTTCCATCTAACACTAATTCGTTTATTAACTTCTATTAATAAGTCCATGGCAAACGGATTTTCAATATCTTCTTGTAAACAGAGTAATTCAAACCAAGCGAAAAAATAAGTATTAATTTCTTGGGTTTCCAAGAATTGGTAAAACTGTTTCAAATAATCTTGTGTTTGATGTTTAGAGAAAGTTGCAAAATACCACTTTCTTTTTTCTTTATTATAATCTGCTTCAAAGTCTTCTCTAATCCAGGCTTTATCTATGGTAAAGGGTTCTTCCCTAATAATAGTGCTAACTATCTGGGATTCAGTGGGGGAAGGGGACCTTGAAGTCCTTTCTTCATAAAAGCATTGAGGGATCGTAGGATTAAAGTTAACTCCGGCTAAGTTGAGCCTAATTGTGGAATCTACTGAATGTCTAGCACTAGCAGCTTGGCTAATACTAGGGGAGTTGTGATACCTATAGGATTGGCTTCTATTCATTCTAATGGCTATAGTTCCATCAGTACTTTGTATAACATTTCTAATTGATCTAGACTCTATTTTCTCAGGTTTTATTACATCTTTTAATATCCATTCTTCTGGAATTTTATCCATAATTTCAGATGCAGTTAGAATTTTGGGAGTGATTACATTTGAACGTCTTAAGTTAGCTTCTAAAAGGCAAACTTGGTTTTTAGGAGTACTTCGTATTGATTTAAAATCATAATTAACCGTTGAAACCTTATAGGTTACTCTACTAATCATACTTAGGTTCGAAGCACCTTGGACGAAGGTATCTCCTAAGCCAGCAATCATAACGACTAAAGAGCTTTTGGTAAATTCATCAGCTAAACTCATAGAGTAGTTAGGATGGCAGTTAAAGTAAACTGGCCCATCATTTAGATTAGATTCTATCACCGCAATTGTTGAATTATGAAAATCTTTAATTCTCGTATCCCTTAAAACTAGTAATATAGGGGTGTTTAATCCTAATTTATGTAAAGGTTTTATAGCAATTTGTATTAATCCTAGATGTATATATTTAAAGTTTTCACGGTAATGAGATTCTAATAAATTTCTGTCTAATAATTCTATAGTTTCTTGTTTATTACTAATAGACCTAGCATTTTCAATTGTATGTATGATCTTTTTAGCGTTGTAATCAAATGTTCCTACTTTATATATTTCTTTTAATTTAACCTCAGGCATAGACCAATTTAGTAATCTATTTTCCATTTCTTGAATTTCTAATTCTTTATTTTGAAACGTATCTTGATCTAGCAGGTTACTGGGTTCAGACGTACTAGCTATATCACTCTGGTGACGCTGGTGTCTCCTACTACCTCCTAGTGAGCTCAAAGCCCTTACGATGCTTGACATGATTACTTCAGAAATTTTTAAACAAATTAAGATATTTTCTTTTTCACTATCTCTCTCCCCCCCTTATAGTTTGTTCTAAGAGTGATTACCTCAACAGGCTGACCAACCGGTTTACTACCCTTATCTGCGGGTTTTACTACGTGGACCACCTGCTATTCAGAAGCTTTCAACCTAGACTCAAAGGTCAGGGTACGGGTTAAGATAATCTTGGAGAAAATAAAACAATTTGTAAAAATAACTTAATAATCACGTATCAGCACCTATACAGGCTCTGATACCAGTAAAAGGATCGTGAAAGACCAGCTTGAGTAAAAGTAATATAAATGGTTGAAGGAATAGTGGAATTAATATTAACATAAGCTTGAATATGCAAATTAAAATTGGGTAAAATTTCAGAGTTTCTAAAACGTAAAATAGCGGAATAATTAACATAAATAGTGACAAACATAGTCATGATTTTATTATACTTAAGAGAATTACAAAGACTTACAGATATAGCAGTGTTCAGGTTTCTCAAGTGTGAGAAGAAATGAGCATGCCAATACAAACCACAAAGGAATGCTTTTATAGCATCCGGACTTCAAAGAAAATAAACTACAACATAATTTACAAACGATAAAGCCAAAGCAAAAGGCCTGACAAACAAATAGTGGCCGACAAACCCTAATGGGATAAAAAGTAAAGTTAAAGGAATCTAATTTTCTTGATAACCTGGCCCACATGGCCTAATAATTCTGCAAATAGTAAGAGTAACTGGGGCCAGACTTGACCTGATAACGGGTGAAAAGGGAAACGAATCCAAAGAGATAAGATTCGTCCTTTCTTTAATCAAAGTAATTTGACTTCTTTCTAAAAGTAACATCTGAACCTCTTTAATCAAAGATTCCGTAACAGTCATCTTCATTCTCGGGCGTAGCATCCAACGAGTTTGAAGAACTAGCATCTTCTGACATAGCACCCATAACTTCTTGTAACTTTTCTTGAAATTTCTTAGGATCGGAGATTGCTGCTAGAGAGGCAAGTAATTTACTTTTGTCTGTAAGAAAACTAGCATCCGAGGTAGTGTTAGCTTGCTTGCAAAGATGAGGATTCTTGGCATACCAAGCGTTCCTAGTATCTGGAGATAAAAGGGCTGGATTGAAGGCATCCCACCATTTAATAGATACTTTTCTAATCAACTGTGCTGCCGTAGATTCCGGCCAAACTTGGTCGGTAGAAAAGGACCAAGACATAATCCAAGTAATACCAAAGGTAGCAGTGAAAGATAACAAACTTTTATGATGTGGGCAAGTGGTAAGATCACAGAATTCTTGATAGGCCTTGGATGCCAGATCTGGGAAGATGATGGTATCCAATCCGTAAATTTCAAACCACTTAATAAACCAGTTAGGAAATTTTAAGGATATGTTTTTATTAAACCAAATGAACCAGGTATGGTCATAAGGCCTAACAGTGAGAAAGTAAGTCCAGGCATCCATGTAATCCAGATAAGAATAGTGTTGGGGTTGGAAAACTCTGGTAAAGCTTTCTGTATGATAAGGATGAGAGCCCCAGTCTGAAGGGGAAAGTACCTTATTAATTTTGAATTTAGAAAACTTAATATTTCCCGTAGCCTCGTCTTGGACATGGGTCAAGGTAATAGAATCAGTGTCAACCAGAATAAATTCGTAAAATGACCTGGTTTTAGTAACATCATTGTTTATAAAATGAGTTCCCAGAGGGAAAATCTTACTAAAGTCTGAAGTAAAGATCCTTCTTTTGGACAGTAATAATCTTCAAGAGTAATAATTGGGACGGTTAATTTTTTGGTAATAAATTTGGATTTGGCTCCTTGTGGAGGAGTGTAATAAGCCAACTTACTCTTAATGGGTGTCATCTTGGAAGATGACGTAATATCCTGCACAAACTGCGAAGGTGAGACCAACGCAGGGTTGGCTCCTGTTCCTTTTTGAGAAGAAACGGGAGAAGTAATTTTTGATATGTAGGAAGGGGATCCTAATATCAACTGTTTTTGGTTATTAGGCTTTTGTAGTGGAGGTCCATAAGACTCTTTGGAAGTGGATTTGCTACTCATGTTTTGCCCTGTAAAAATTCTCTAGTTAAAAAATCTGGTAATGCATTTTTAATACCTTCAATATGCATGATTTCGAAATCAAAACATGCAAGTAATGACTGCCATCTGGCAAATATGTGTTTTGACACTAAATTTTTGACATCCTTTTGTAAAACACTTTTAGCTGATTTGCAATCAGTTTTGAGTAAAAATGTTTTTGAAAATAAGTCATCTTGAAATTTGGTTATACAAAGTACAATAGATAAAATCTCTTTTTTGATAGTACTGTAATTCAATTGGGCTGAAGACCAAGTTCCAGAATAAAATCTGACTACTTGCTCCTTATCAGTACCCGGTAGTATTTGTTTTAAAATGCCTCCAAAACCACTGTCAGAAGCATCTGTTTCAACAATGAGATTGGCTTCTGGATCTGGAATTCCTAGACAAGGAAGTTTCTTAACGACTTGCTTTAACTGGATAACGCTTTGGGTCATGGACTCATCCCAATGAGGGGGATTTTTCCTTAATCTTTTAAACAGGGGTATACATATAGTTCTAAGATTAGGAATAAAATCTGACACATAATTTAGGCAACCTAAAAACCTTTGTAATTGAGTTTTATCTTTGATTTCATTGGGAAATTTGCTGACAAACTCTAAGGACCTAGTAATTGGGGTGTATTCGCCTTGACTAATGTCAAATCCTAAGAATCTAACTTTAGGTTGAAATAATTTTAATTTGCTCTCAGATAGCACTAAACCATTTTCTCTTATTATTTTGTAAAACTGTTCTAAATGATGGAAGTGCTGATTAATAGAATCTGAGTAGACTAGAATGTCGTCTAGATAGACTATGGTGAAGTTTGAGTATTGATAGAATATATCGTTCATTATATTTTGAAATTCTGATGGTGCGTTCTTTAATCCTAAAGGCATAACGTTCCACTCATAATGGCCAAAGGGCACCGTGAAGGCTGTTTTATACTTATCTTCTTCTTTAACTTGTATCTGATAATATCCGGATTTTAAATCAAACTTAGAAAAAATACTTTTATTATGTAGTCTATTAATTAGATCTTTTTTATTAGGTATTGGATATCTAATCCATTGTAATGCCGTATTTGAAGGTTTGTAGTTAATTACTAACCGAGGACTTCCTCTCTCTAATTCAGAGGCATTAACTACGTAAAAGGCTGAACAACTCCATGGAGATTTACTATGCCTAATTAATCCTTTGTCTAAAAATCCTTGAATTTCTTTCTTACAATATTCTAAATTTTCTTTATTCATTTGAATAGGGCGAGCTTTAGTGGGTATATTAATTTCTTTGAATTCAGGATTGTAAGGTAATGAGATCTCATGTGTTTTTCTAGTCCAAAACGCATTAGGCTGTTCAGAACATAAGTCTTTAACAAACTTATTTTGGAGGGTATTAATTTTTTCTTTAATAATAGGGGTTTGTATTTGTTCAATTATTCTTTTGTAATGTATTTCTTTATTGATAAAATTAATCTGCTTTTTCTTATTTGTTATAAGGTTAACTATGGTAATATTTTTACTTTGAACTGAATTAAGATCTCTTATTTTAGGTTTGTCTAAAAAGTCGAAACTAACTGAATGTCCCAGGGCTTCAGTAGTAAGGGCTTGATCATTAACACTAAACGGGTAAAGTAGCGATAAGAATGGAGTTCCTAGAATAATGATTTCCTGAAGGTTTTTTACTAAAAGAAAGGAAGTTTTGTAGCAAACTTTTCCTTTGCATACTTTTACATTTGGTAGCTTGTATGTTACTTCAAGTCTACTTCCATTAGCTCCTCTAATTCTTTCTTTTGTCTTTTTGTAATATTGGGTTGGTATTAATCCTTCTTGAACACAATTAAGATCGGCTCCTGAGTCTATTAGGGCGACTAATTTGAATTCTTTATCTTGAATAACTAAATCTATCATGGTATACCATTTGTGAGAGATTATTTTTCCCATATTAAAAATATAAGGTTCTTCATTGTTTTCTTCTTTTGCCTTACTTTCTGGGTTGATGATATTATCTCTTAATTGTTGGTGGGTATTTCTTATTCTTAGCTTATCTTCAAAATTTTGATTTTGTATTATCATTGTTCCTTGTAATTCTAAAGATTTAACTTCTAATTCATCCTCCCGGGTTTTTAAAGTTTGTATCTCCTTTTTTAATAATCTAACTTCTTCATACAGATCATTTATGGATAAGGGTTTATCTAGGGGTTTTTTGAACATACTCATAACATCTTTAAATTCAATTTTGCTAACGTGATGTTTAGTAAGATCGTTATCATCAATTATATCTTTTATTTGCCTCATAAAGGCATCTCTAGTTTCAGATGGTTCCATTTTATCTAAAATAGTTATTAATGTGTTGGCTTGGCTATTGGATATAACATTGACAATTTTTACATTGCAATTTCTGCAATCACAGAAATCAATTCCTAAGCATTCTTCATGTTCAGACTCAGAATCTTCCGAACTGTTAATTTGATTTAGATCTTCATAAGAAGATTCTTCTGATGAGGAATTTTCTTCATAATCTGAATTTAGCATAATTTTATTTAATGTATTAACTAAAGTCTCTTTTAATTCGTCAGATATATTCAAATTGCTTAATTGTTTTATTTTATCTTTAACTTTACAGTTACTAGCATAGTGACCAAATCTTCCACACTTATAACATTTTATGTCTTTATTTTTGTTCTTATCAAATTTCTTATCTTTCTGGGAAAAAGGTTTCTTATAAGGCTGCTTACCCTTTTGATAATAATCTGGTTTATTACGGTTTTGTCGTTCATAATTTTTATAGCTCCTTCTTCCTTTACTAATATTCTTTTTATGTTTAGGGTTACTAGGAGCCCTTAAAGGAGTAGCTCCATACTGTTCGCAAAACGTCCCCATTTCACGCTTACTACTAGCTTGTTCATTCTTAATTTTGTTTTGAATTTTATAATCTGTACAGATTTGAATTCCTGTTTCTACGATGTAATTAGAGAGTTCACCTATAGTTAAACTATCATAAGGAATTTCTCCTTTGTAATTTTGTTGTATGTTGATTTTGACTTTTTCAGAAAAAAGTCTGGGTAAACCACTAATAAATCTTTCTTTCCAGAAGGCTGCAGAGCCATCGGTTCTTAAACATAACTTAGAGAGAAACATATCTCTGTACCATCTATAATCAGACATAGTTGGACAATAAAGATTCATTAATTGATCTGAAGCTCTTTTTTGGAGCTTCAAAGGTTCTCCAACAAAAAATTTTGTGATGGCGTAGAGCAACGCCGTAATACTGGCTGGTTCATTAGTTTCAGACTTAACTGCTATGTCTATAAGATTTTTATCTTCAGGACTAAGAAGGTTATCCCACCAACCTTTCAGCTGACCGGTAAAACCCATAATTAACATTTCTCTAGATTTCTTATCTGAGTTTTTCCTTAGCATAAAGGCAGTAGCTGCCATGGTCATATTTTGGATTGTATCTAGTATTTGTTGTTCAGAGGCTCCATCTATGTTCCATTCTACAATGGATTCTCCTGAATAGCTATTTTCTACAAAATTAGACCTTTCTTCAAACTGGACGTCAGCAAAGGAATGTCTAGGGTAGTAATTTCTAGTAGGGTTTCTAGGAGGCCTTCCTAGTTTATTAATCATATTATCGAATTCCTTCTCTCTGGATAAAGTGTTAACCTGAGGATCAGGTTTTAGATCTAAAATTTTTAACCTCTCTACTAATTCTTCTATTTTATCATGCGTAGAGTTTCCTAATTTTATTTTTTGTAATTCTGAGGAGGAGGGAATGTCATAATGATATATGGGTCTAGTAGGATCTGGTTTTTCTTCTGGTTTTGTAAATTTAAACCCAGCTGTTTCCATCCTTTCAAGTTGCTGAGCTATGGTGTGTAATATTTGATTTGAGTAATTAAGTTGACTATGTATATTATTTAAGTCTCTTCTTTCCGGTGTAGGGGCAATAATGGCTTTAAAGGGTGTAGCTTCTATTTCTAAATTCTTTTCTGGGGAAAGTTTTATAGATTCTAAAGGGGGATGAACGGATTCTATTATCTCCCTTTTTAGTGTTTTCCATCTAACACTAATTCGTTTATTAACTTCTATTAATAAGTCCATGGCAAACGGATTTTCAATATCTTCTTGTAAACAGAGTAATTCAAACCAAGCGAAAAAATAAGTATTAATTTCTTGGGTTTCCAAGAATTGGTAAAACTGTTTCAAATAATCTTGTGTTTGATGTTTAGAGAAAGTTGCAAAATACCACTTTCTTTTTTCTTTATTATAATCTGCTTCAAAGTCTTCTCTAATCCAGGCTTTATCTATGGTAAAGGGTTCTTCCCTAATAATAGTGCTAACTATCTGGGATTCAGTGGGGGAAGGGGACCTTGAAGTCCTTTCTTCATAAAAGCATTGAGGGATCGTAGGATTAAAGTTAACTCCGGCTAAGTTGAGCCTAATTGTGGAATCTACTGAATGTCTAGCACTAGCAGCTTGGCTAATACTAGGGGAGTTGTGATACCTATAGGATTGGCTTCTATTCATTCTAATGGCTATAGTTCCATCAGTACTTTGTATAACATTTCTAATTGATCTAGACTCTATTTTCTCAGGTTTTATTACATCTTTTAATATCCATTCTTCTGGAATTTTATCCATAATTTCAGATGCAGTTAGAATTTTGGGAGTGATTACATTTGAACGTCTTAAGTTAGCTTCTAAAAGGCAAACTTGGTTTTTAGGAGTACTTCGTATTGATTTAAAATCATAATTAACCGTTGAAACCTTATAGGTTACTCTACTAATCATACTTAGGTTCGAAGCACCTTGGACGAAGGTATCTCCTAAGCCAGCAATCATAACGACTAAAGAGCTTTTGGTAAATTCATCAGCTAAACTCATAGAGTAGTTAGGATGGCAGTTAAAGTAAACTGGCCCATCATTTAGATTAGATTCTATCACCGCAATTGTTGAATTATGAAAATCTTTAATTCTCGTATCCCTTAAAACTAGTAATATAGGGGTGTTTAATCCTAATTTATGTAAAGGTTTTATAGCAATTTGTATTAATCCTAGATGTATATATTTAAAGTTTTCACGGTAATGAGATTCTAATAAATTTCTGTCTAATAATTCTATAGTTTCTTGTTTATTACTAATAGACCTAGCATTTTCAATTGTATGTATGATCTTTTTAGCGTTGTAATCAAATGTTCCTACTTTATATATTTCTTTTAATTTAACCTCAGGCATAGACCAATTTAGTAATCTATTTTCCATTTCTTGAATTTCTAATTCTTTATTTTGAAACGTATCTTGATCTAGCAGGTTACTGGGTTCAGACGTACTAGCTATATCACTCTGGTGACGCTGGTGTCTCCTACTACCTCCTAGTGAGCTCAAAGCCCTTACGATGCTTGACATGATTACTTCAGAAATTTTTAAACAAATTAAGATATTTTCTTTTTCACTATCTCTCTCCCCCCCCTTATAGTTTGTTCTAAGAGTGATTACCTCAACAGGCTGACCAACCGGTTTACTACCCTTATCTGCGGGTTTTACTACGTGGACCACCTGCTATTCAGAAGCTTTCAACCTAGACTCAAAGGTCAGGGTACGGGTTAAGATAATCTTGGAGAAAATAAAACAATTTGTAAAAATAACTTAATAATCACGTATCAGCACCTATACAGGCTCTGATACCAGTAAAAGGATCGTGAAAGACCAGCTTGAGTAAAAGTAATATAAATGGTTGAAGGAATAGTGGAATTAATATTAACATAAGCTTGAATATGCAAATTAAAATTGGGTAAAATTTCAGAGTTTCTAAAACGTAAAATAGCGGAATAATTAACATAAATAGTGACAAACATAGTCATGATTTTATTATACTTAAGAGAATTACAAAGACTTACAGATATAGCAGTGTTCAGGTTTCTCAAGTGTGAGAAGAAATGAGCATGCCAATACAAACCACAAAGGAATGCTTTTATAGCATCCGGACTTCAAAGAAAATAAACTACAACATAATTTACAAACGATAAAGCCAAAGCAAAAGGCCTGACAAACAAATAGTGGCCGACAAACCCTAATGGGATAAAAAGTAAAGTTAAAGGAATCTAATTTTCTTGATAACCTGGCCCACATGGCCTAATAATTCTGCAAATAGTAAGAGTAACTGGGGCCAGACTTGACCTGATAACGGGTGAAAAGGGAAACGAATCCAAAGAGATAAGATTCGTCCTTTCTTTAATCAAAGTAATTTGACTTCTTTCTAAAAGTAACATCTGAACCTCTTTAATCAAAGATTCCGTAACAGTCATCTTCATTCTCGGGCGTAGCATCCAACGAGTTTGAAGAACTAGCATCTTCTGACATAGCACCCATAACTTCTTGTAACTTTTCTTGAAATTTCTTAGGATCGGAGATTGCTGCTAGAGAGGCAAGTAATTTACTTTTGTCTGTAAGAAAACTAGCATCCGAGGTAGTGTTAGCTTGCTTGCAAAGATGAGGATTCTTGGCATACCAAGCGTTCCTAGTATCTGGAGATAAAAGGGCTGGATTGAAGGCATCCCACCATTTAATAGATACTTTTCTAATCAACTGTGCTGCCGTAGATTCCGGCCAAACTTGGTCGGTAGAAAATGACCAAGACATAATCCAAGTAATACCAAAGGTAGCAGTGAAAGATAACAAACTTTTATGATGTGGGCAAGTGGTAAGATCACAGAATTCTTGATAGGCCTTGGATGCCAGATCTGGGAAGATGATGGTATCCAATCTGTAAATTTCAAACCACTTAATAAACCAGTTAGGAAATTTTAAGGATATGTTTTTATTAAACCAAATGAACCAGGTATGGTCATAAGGCCTAACAGTGAGAAAGTAAGTCCAGGCATCCATGTAATCCAGATAAGAATAGTGTTGGGGTTGGAAAACTCTGGTAAAGCTTTCTGTATGATAAGGATGAGAGCCCCAGTCTGAAGGGGAAAGTACCTTATTAATTTTGAATTTAGAAAACTTAATATTTCCCGTAGCCTCGTCTTGGACATGGGTCAAGGTAATAGAATCAGTGTCAACCAGAATAAATTCGTAAAATGACCTGGTTTTAGTAACATCATTGTTTATAAAATGAGTTCCCAGAGGGAAAATCTTACTAACAGTCTGAAGTAAAGATCCTTCTTTTGGACAGTAATAATCTTCAAGAGTAATAATTGGGACGGTTAATTTTTTGGTAATAAATTTGGATTTGGCTCCTTGTGGAGGAGTGTAATAAGCCAACTTACTCTTAATGGGTGTCATCTTGGAAGATGACGTAATATCCTGCACAAACTGCGAAGGTGAGACCAACGCAGGGTTGGCTCCTGTTCCTTTTTGAGAAGAAACGGGAGAAGTAATTTTTTATATGTAGGAAGGGGATCCTAATATCAACTGTTTTTGGTTATTAGGCTTTTGTAGTGGAGGTCCATAAGACTCTTTGGAAGTGGATTTGCTACTCATGTTTTGCCCTGTAAAAATTCTCTAGTTAAAAAATCTGGTAATGCATTTTTAATACCTTCAATATGCATGATTTCGAAATCAAAACATGCAAGTAATGACTGCCATCTGGCAAATATGTGTTTTGACACTAAATTTTTGACATCCTTTTGTAAAACACTTTTAGCTGATTTGCAATCAGTTTTGAGTAAAAATGTTTTTGAAAATAAGTCATCTTGAAATTTGGTTATACAAAGTACAATAGATAAAATCTCTTTTTTGATAGTACTGTAATTCAATTGGGCTGAAGACCAAGTTCCAGAATAAAATCTGACTACTTGCTCCTTATCAGTACCCGGTAGTATTTGTTTTAAAATGCCTCCAAAACCACTGTCAGAAGCATCTGTTTCAACAATGAGATTGGCTTCTGGATCTGGAATTCCTAGACAAGGAAGTTTCTTAACGACTTGCTTTAACTGGATAACGCTTTGGGTCATGGACTCATCCCAAGGAGGGGGATTTTTCCTTAATCTTTTAAACAGGGGTATACATATAGTTCTAAGATTAGGAATAAAATCTGACACATAATTTAGGCAACCTAAAAACCTTTGTAATTGAGTTTTATCTTTGATTTCATTGGGAAATTTGCTGACAAACTCTAAGGACCTAGTAATTGGGGTGTATTCGCCTTGACTAATGTCAAATCCTAAGAATCTAACTTTAGGTTGAAATAATTTTAATTTGCTCTCAGATAGCACTAAACCATTTTCTCTTATTATTTTGTAAAACTGTTCTAAATGATGGAAGTGCTGATTAATAGAATCTGAGTAGACTAGAATGTCGTCTAGATAGACTATGGTGAAGTTTGAGTATTGATAGAATATATCGTTCATTATATTTTGAAATTCTGATGGTGCGTTCTTTAATCCTAAAGGCATAACGTTCCACTCATAATGGCCAAAGGGCACCGTGAAGGCTGTTTTATACTTATCTTCTTCTTTAACTTGTATCTGATAATATCCGGATTTTAAATCAAACTTAGAAAAAATACTTTTATTATGTAGTCTATTAATTAGATCTTTTTTATTAGGTATTGGATATCTAATCCATTGTAATGCCGTATTTAAAGGTTTGTAGTTAATTACTAACCGAGGACTTCCTCTCTCTAATTCAGAGGCATTAACTACGTAAAAGGCTGAACAACTCCATGGAGATTTACTATGCCTAATTAATCCTTTGTCTAAAAATCCTTGAATTTCTTTCTTACAATATTCTAAATTTTCTTTATTCATTTGAATAGGGCGAGCTTTAGTGGGTATATTAATTTCTTTGAATTCAGGATTGTAAGGTAATGAGATCTCATGTGTTTTTCTAGTCCAAAACGCATTAGGCTGTTCAGAACATAAGTCTTTAACAAACTTATTTTGGAGGGTATTAATTTTTTCTTTAATAATAGGGGTTTGTATTTGTTCAATTATTCTTTTGTAATGTATTTCTTTATTGATAAAATTAATCTGCTTTTTCTTATTTGTTATAAGGTTAACTATGGTAATATTTTTACTTTGAACTGAATTAAGATCTCTTATTTTAGGTTTGTCTAAAAAGTCGAAACTAACTGAATGTCCCAGGGCTTCAGTAGTAAGGGCTTGATCATTAACACTAAACGGGTAAAGTAGCGATAAGAATGGAGTTCCTAGAATAATGATTTCCTGAAGGTTTTTTACTAAAAGAAAGGAAGTTTTGTAGCAAACTTTTCCTTTGCATACTTTTACATTTGGTAGCTTGTATGTTACTTCAAGTCTACTTCCATTAGCTCCTCTAATTCTTTCTTTTGTCTTTTTGTAATATTGGGTTGGTATTAATCCTTCTTGAACACAATTAAGATCGGCTCCTGAGTCTATTAGGGCGACTAATTTGAATTCTTTATCTTGAATAACTAAATCTATCATGGTATACCATTTGTGAGAGATTATTTTTCCCATATTAAAAATATAAGGTTCTTCATTGTTTTCTTCTTTTGCCTTACTTTCTGGGTTGATGATATTATCTCTTAATTGTTGGTGGGTATTTCTTATTCTTAGCTTATCTTCAAAATTTTGATTTTGTATTATCATTGTTCCTTGTAATTCTAAAGATTTAACTTCTAATTCATCCTCCCGGGTTTTTAAAGTTTGTATCTCCTTTTTTAATAATCTAACTTCTTCATACAGATCATTTATGGATAAGGGTTTATCTAGGGGTTTTTTGAACATACTCATAACATCTTTAAATTCAATTTTGCTAACGTGATGTTTAGTAAGATCGTTATCATCAATTATATCTTTTATTTGCCTCATAAAGGCATCTCTAGTTTCAGATGGTTCCATTTTATCTAAAATAGTTATTAATGTGTTGGCTTGGCTATTGGATATAACATTGACAATTTTTACATTGCAATTTCTGCAATCACAGAAATCAATTCCTAAGCATTCTTCATGTTCAGACTCAGAATCTTCCGAACTGTTAATTTGATTTAGATCTTCATAAGAAGATTCTTCTGATGAGGAATTTTCTTCATAATCTGAATTTAGCATAATTTTATTTAATGTATTAACTAAAGTCTCTTTTAATTCGTCAGATATATTCAAATTGCTTAATTGTTTTATTTTATCTTTAACTTTACAGTTACTAGCATAGTGACCAAATCTTCCACACTTATAACATTTTATGTCTTTATTTTTGTTCTTATCAAATTTCTTATCTTTCTGGGAAAAAGGTTTCTTATAAGGCTGCTTACCCTTTTGATAATAATCTGGTTTATTACGGTTTTGTCGTTCATAATTTTTATAGCTCCTTCTTCCTTTACTAATATTCTTTTTATGTTTAGGGTTACTAGGAGCCCTTAAAGGAGTAGCTCCATACTGTTCGCAAAACGTCCCCATTTCACGCTTACTACTAGCTTGTTCATTCTTAATTTTGTTTTGAATTTTATAATCTGTACAGATTTGAATTCCTGTTTCTACGATGTAATTAGAGAGTTCACCTATAGTTAAACTATCATAAGGAATTTCTCCTTTGTAATTTTGTTGTATGTTGATTTTGACTTTTTCAGAAAAAAGTCTGGGTAAACCACTAATAAATCTTTCTTTCCAGAAGGCTGCAGAGCCATCGGTTCTTAAACATAACTTAGAGAGAAACATATTTATGTACCATCTATAATCAGACATAGTTGGACAATAAAGATTCATTAATTGATCTGAAGATCTTTTTTGGAGCTTCAAAGGTTCTCCAACAAAAAATTTTGTGATGGCGTAGAGCAACGCCGTAATACTGGCTGGTTCATTAGTTTCAGACTTAACTGCTATGTCTATAAGATTTTTATCTTCAGGACTAAGAAGGTTATCCCACCAACCTTTCAGCTGGCCGGTAAAACCCATAATTAACATTTCTCTAGATTTCTTATCTGAGTTTTTCCTTAGCATAAAGGCAGTAGCTGCCATGGTCATATTTTGGATTGTATCTAGTATTTGTTGTTCAGAGGCTCCATCTATGTTCCATTCTACAATGGATTCTCCTGAATAGCTATTTTCTACAAAATTAGACCTTTCTTCAAACTGGACGTCAGCAAAGGAATGTCTAGGGTAGTAATTTCTAGTAGGGTTTCTAGGAGGCCTTCCTAGTTTATTAATCATATTATCGAATTCCTTCTCTCTGGATAAAGTGTTAACCTGAGGATCAGGTTTTAGATCTAAAATTTTTAACCTCTCTACTAATTCTTCTATTTTATCATGCGTAGAGTTTCCTAATTTTATTTTTTGTAATTCTGAGGAGGAGGGAATGTCATAATGATATATGGGTCTAGTAGGATCTGGTTTTTCTTCTGGTTTTGTAAATTTAAACCCAGCTGTTTCCATCCTTTCAAGTTGCTGAGCTATGGTGTGTAGTATTTGATTTGAGTAATTAAGTTGACTATGTATATTATTTAAGTCTCTTCTTTCCGGTGTAGGGGCAATAATGGCTTTAAAGGGTGTAGCTTCTATTTCTAAATTCTTTTCTGGGGAAAGTTTTATAGATTCTAAAGGGGGATGAACGGATTCTATTATCTCCCTTTTTAGTGTTTTCCATCTAACACTAATTCGTTTATTAACTTCTATTAATAAGTCCATGGCAAACGGATTTTCAATATCTTCTTGTAAACAGAGTAATTCAAACCAAGCGAAAAAATAAGTATTAATTTCTTGGGTTTCCAAGAATTGGTAAAACTGTTTCAAATAATCTTGTGTTTGATGTTTAGAGAAAGTTGCAAAATACCACTTTCTTTTTTCTTTATTATAATCTGCTTCAAAGTCTTCTCTAATCCAGGCTTTATCTATGGTAAAGGGTTCTTCCCTAATAATAGTGCTAACTATTTGGGATTCAGTGGGGGAAGGGGACCTTGAAGTCCTTTCTTCATAAAAGCATTGAGGGATCGTAGGATTAAAGTTAACTCCGGCTAAGTTGAGCCTAATTGTGGAATCTACTGAATGTCTAGCACTAGCAGCTTGGCTAATACTAGGGGAGTTGTGATACCTATAGGATTGGCTTCTGTTCATTCTAATGGCTATAGTTCCATCAGTACTTTGTATAACATTTCTAATTGATCTAGACTCTATTTTCTCAGGTTTTATTACATCTTTTAATATCCATTCTTCTGGAATTTTATCCATAATTTCAGATGCAGTTAGAATTTTGGGAGTGATTACATTTGAACGTCTTAAGTTAGCTTCTAAAAGGCAAACTTGGTTTTTAGGAGTACTTCGTATTGATTTAAAATCATAATTAACCGTTGAAACCTTATAGGTTACTCTACTAATCATACTTAGGTTCGAAGCACCTTGGACGAAGGTATCTCCTAAGCCAGCAATCATAACGACTAAAGAGCTTTTGGTAAATTCATCAGCTAAACTCATAGAGTAGTTAGGATGGCAGTTAAAGTAAACTGGCCCATCATTTAGATTAGATTCTATCACCGCAATTGTTGAATTATGAAAATCTTTAATTCTCGTATCCCTTAAAACTAGTAATATAGGGGTGTTTAATCCTAATTTATGTAAAGGTTTTATAGCAATTTGTATTAATCCTAGATGTATATATTTAAAGTTTTCACGGTAATGAGATTCTAATAAATTTCTGTCTAATAATTCTATAGTTTCTTGTTTATTACTAATAGACCTAGCATTTTCAATTGTATGTATGATCTTTTTAGCGTTGTAATCAAATGTTCCTACTTTATATATTTCTTTTAATTTAACCTCAGGCATAGACCAATTTAGTAATCTATTTTCCATTTCTTGAATTTCTAATTCTTTATTTTGAAACGTATCTTTACTGGTATCAGAGCCTGTATAGGTGCTGATACGTGATTATTAAGTTATTTTTACAAATTGTTTTATTTTCTCCAAGATTATCTTAACCCGTACCCTGACCTTTGAGTCTAGGTTGAAAGCTTCTGAATAGCAGGTGGTCCACGTAGTAAAACCCGCAGATAAGGGTAGTAAACCGGTTGGTCAGCCTGTTGAGGTAATCACTCTTAGAACAAACTATAAGGGGGGGAGAGAGATAGTGAAAAAGAAAATATCTTAATTTGTTTAAAAATTTCTGAAGTAATCATGTCAAGCATCGTAAGGGCTTTGAGCTCACTAGGAGGTAGTAGGAGACACCAGCGTCACCAGAGTGATATAGCTAGTACGTCTGAACCCAGTAACCATTATATATATATATATATATATATAGACTTGGAAAATTTATTATTTAAAATAATGTTAATATTTTATTGTTTTAATTATTAACATTAAAACTGATTTTCTATTAACATTAAAATTATGAATTTAAATTAAACTCTGTTTGAAATTTACAATTAGACTCTGTTTAAAATTTGAATTTAAATTATGAACCTGTGAATTTATGATATGATATTTTCAAAAAATTTAAGTGCTAGTTATATTTTTTAGAGACTGGATCATCCGGTTCGACCGGTTTTACCGGTTTTATACTTATTATAATTACAGGTTCATTCAACCGAGTTATCCGGTTTAATCCGATTGGTCATGCGGTTCGACCGATAAACCAGTGACCCAGTATCCTCACCGGTTTGATGACCGGTCCGGTTTTTAAAATACTGAAAAAAAGTATATTTTAATAAAAATAACAAACATAGCCTTTGTTAAAGATTGTCTAAGACCCCGCTTAATGCCACCAATTTATTTTTGCCAGTACTGACAAAATATATTTTTGATAAAAAAGTATTTGTGTTCTAATCAGGACCGATCCAACCTATTTGAAGACAGGCAAAATCTAAAATTAAAATTTTTAAATATAATATAAAAATTTTAATAAAATTAATATATTTTTATTTAAATTGTAATAAGTTTTTTAGATGAAAAATTATTTAGTTAAATTATGCGAATTGATTTCTCTTAATATTTATTTTTCATCGATTATAAAATTAACCCATTTAACAGCTCTTCTCATCATACTTTAAAAAAATCATCTAAAAATATATTGCCAAAATTTTTAAAAATAAAATAGTAAATGTCAAACTTCTTGTCATCTAAATAAAATTTAATAGGTCATTAAATTTTGTTATCTATAAAACTAATTTTTAAATTAATTAATAAATATTTAAAATAAACATTATTGTTTAACTATTATAATAAATATCTAAAAAATTATTGAATCAAAATTTTCAAAAAAAAAAAAGTTGAGGCCTTAGGCGGTGGCCGCCTTTAATAATAAAAAAAGTTAAATTAATATTGTCATAATAATAGTTAAATTGATTGACTATATTCTTATTTTAATAACATAATATTAAATAAAATTGATTAGATACGTTTAATAATTTATTCTATAGCATTTATGTATATTTATGTATTAATGTAATGTTGATATTTATAAATTAATAACTTTGAAAAAAATAAAAAACAGTTATTTTGTAGTAAATACTTGTTTGGATATAACCTTACATAGATAAATAAACGTTGGAGCACACAACTAAAAAAATGTCAAAAAAAGATAGTGCATAAGGATAGGGAGAAAAAGAAGCAACTTGAAGGCGAGAGTTAGGTATTCCAGTTTTTTTTTTTCTAATTTGTTTTACAAAAAATAGCAATTTCATATTTATTAATAGTTGGATCCAGTTAATTTTTGGATATAAAATTCGTGAGACACAATGTTATATTTGTTGTTGTTTGTGTTGTCGAAAAAACTAGGTATAATTAGTCCATAGGTCATTTAAATTTAAGCGAAGTTTCACTTTGGTTTTTTAATTAAAAAACGAATGGTCTTTTAACTTTTCTTCCGTTAAACTATTTTGCCCCTTTCGTTAGTTTTGATGGAAAAATGTTAATTAGAGCTGAATTGGCATGGCAGATAGACAAATCTTCATATCCTTTCATCTTCTCTTTTTTTATCTTTATCTTCATCTTCAACACATTCATATCAAAACCCAGAAAATTTTAAAACAAACCCAAATTTTTTTTATCATATATCATCTAACAATTAAACTTAAAAAAAAAAAACTTTAACACAAAAAACTTTTTAATGTTTCACCAAAAACAAAAAAACTTCAACACAAAAAACTTAAAAAAAATTTCAACCCAAAAAACTTCAACACCATCATACAACCCAGAAATTTTTTTCTTTAAAGGACAAGACTTCTTCATCCTATTTACTGCGACCTCTGTATCTCCCAAAAAATTAAATTTTTTTTCTAGCACATCGTAAAAGCATAATTCAGTGAATTACAAGATTGAAAAAAAAAAGACATTGAAAGATACAATCTATGATGATTAAATTGTCATTAAAATCATTTGAACTAAAAATATGAGAATCTCTTAAACATTAAAAAGTTTCATTTTTCAACAACGATTGATTAAAAATATAAACTTTAGTGGCACAAAAGAATTAAAAAAAAATCATTCCAGAACCATCAACAACACCATTACATTCCAAATCCTCATCAAAGCAAGTGCTATTGTTTTCAGAACATAGAAGATTAGATGTAACGTTGTCAAAGCTTTCAGCCATGGAAGGAGCTTAAATGGGGAGTGCTAATAAAGAAACACCATCAAAAGGGTGAGATTAAAAATCAAAACTTTATTGTTTTGGGGTTTTGACTAGATGAAAAAACACAAATGACATTGATTGATCATGGAAGGAGAGTGTGGAGTGATGAAAGGGATGAGCTTTATGTAGGAAACGGGTTTGTGGGTTTAGGGTAAAAGAAATTGAGAAAAATTAATGGAGCAAAAATGATGATGGGTATCCATGGATCTTTCAGCTTCTTATTTTATTCATTTATAATATTTAAATCAATATAAAATAAAAAAAATTTCAGGCCAACTTTAAATGGTCCAACAAGGCTACATTTAACGTTTTTCATAAAAATAATTAACGGAAGGGACCAAAATCTGTAACAGAATGTTAGTTAATGGACCAATATGTAACGTTTTTTAATTAAGGGACCAAAGCGAAACAATGAGTAAAATTAAGGGACCAAAAGAGGTATTAAGCCAAAAAACTATGTGGAAGAAGAAATCGTGCTCGCGCTGCACCAGGTATTATGAAGATGCTCTACTTGGATTTGAAAGAAGACATAATCGGTTTAGACTTCTCTGGTGTTAGTCACCTACATGGAGACCTTCCATTGTCACACACATACTGATTTCTAATTTTGTTAAGCCTTGTCTTAAAGGTAATCGTCTCTCGATCAAGATACCTAAAGAGTCTTACGAAGCCGGACTCGAACGTTGCAATAATAATTTACATGAGAGATGGATCACTAGTAAAGGTAATGTGTCGTTAAAGACATTAGAACTATGTGACAAACTCATGAAATTATGGAGTCAAATCACTAATTGGGATTTAACTCCTTTGGGACGTGATTCGTTGATTCGTATTACTATAAGCACAAATCAATCACTAATTGAAATTATGAAATTTTAAGCCCTTGCTCATGTGTTGGTCTGCATGGACACCCAATTTTAGACATGAAAGTTTGAAGATTACACATGCTCAAGTGTGGCTGAGGATGCATGATATGTGCTTATAGTAATACGAATCAACTATTTTATTTGCAACTGCTTATCATATTGGCACTCATTTATCATTTGATGGGCTTACAAGAAAAAGAACTTAGGGGCATTTTGCACGTGTGTAGATAGACCTTAACATGTCAAATACTCTCCATTATCGTATTTTGGTGGAACAAGAGGGTTATGTGTTCTTTGTTGAATTGGAATACAAGAGTTGGCCTCTTTTTGTGATCAATATGCGTGTGTTGTTCATAGTACTGATAAATGTTGGTAATTGAAAGCAAAGAATGTTGAGAAGACTCTAATTAAAGAATGTACAAGATACATGACTAAAAAGTCCAAACATGGTATACCAGTTAATGAAAGTGTGAAGGAAATGGAGAATAATGAATCTGTAAATGTCATAGTGAATGATTACTCTGTAGATTCGAAGAAAGCGGGAAATCATATTCTTAATAATAACATAGAGAATGATGACTCTGTTATGGCCATTTAACTAGAGCATGAGGTTAGTGAAAATAAGGAGTATTTATCATAAGCAAGCTCTCTAGATGAATAAGAAGTAGTAGTAGAGACTACTAATGATTTGAATGAGAATTTGATGATTGAGAAAGAGATGGTTGATGATAGAAGGGAGTAACTTGATCCTGATCTCGTGGTTATGAAAAATAGTGGCAAGAATTCGTTGAGAGATCCCTGATATTTTACATTCGGATAAGAATAATAACCTTTGAGGCGATGAAGACAATCCTCCTCAAACACAATAGGAATAGTTTACTATAGTCAAGAAAAAGGTTAGGGAAAGGCATAAACGTACTCATCCTATAATGGAAATTAACACCCGACCCATGTCGGTTAAGCACAACATCACTCAATAAAAGCCAATTATTGAAATGCTAGAGGAGTAGGAAACCATGAGACTAGGTTGACTATTAAAAACCTACGTGATCAACAGAAGTCTAACTTGCTTTTGATTGCTAAATCAATGATTCCTTATGTTTATTTCCCTATTGAGTGTCTTAAACAAATCAAAATTAAGATATTTGCATAAAATTTTAGACAAATCATGATGCAAACTGTTCCGGTTCGAGAACCATAAATAGAGATTCTAACTCTCGAAGGAACCAGAAATGATGAGAGGTTGTCAATCGTTGATCTTGGATGGTGGCTCCGATCTCCTTTACGATGGTGCGGGTGGATCTGCATGGTTATCACTCCAACACCCAAGTCAGTTCAATATTTAAGAAAAGTAAAGTGAAATTTGAGATCAGAGTCTGTGTACCATCTCATAGAAAGTAAATTGTTTTTATATGTTGGGTCAAGTAGAGTGGGCTTGAGAGTGATTTGGTTGTGATCCGTTGGATCATTGGTCGGTCTAAAACAATTTCCCCCAAGGCTTGGTTGGTCACTAAGGAAGTCGGGGTAAGCCTTACGTAGCCTTGACCGACCTCTGTGTAGTAGTTCATCATGACGTAGAACTGAATTGCTTAATGTTCTTGCTAAAACACTAAAATGGTTTACTTCCTTGTTATGAGTCAAAGAGAGCCAAAAATGTATGGTTAAGTGTTTGTTATGTGTATTTTTTGTTTGCCCCCTTTCTCCCAGACTTCCTCATCTTCTTATAGATCTTCCCCCTAATTTTGTTATGCTTTCTCTAAAAAAGTTTGTCATCTATCATAACTTCCTTATAACGTATGCCTTTCTGATGATTGTAACCCTCCCATCATAATTGTTCTTTTGTAACTGACCCATATATCTTCTGAAGGGTTGTCCAGTCTCTGTCACTTCCACACCCGAGATCTAGCTCATCTTTGCACAAGGTCGACTAGCCTTGGTTTCACCTGGACACTCTACGCCAGAATCCGATTTAGAGGTAGGTCATGAATCGTGCTGAGTTCATATATCGGTTAGCCAACATGATTTTCGGGATGTACATAAGCCCCCTGGGTACTAGATTCGTATGAAGCATAATTTTTGAACAAATAGTCCCAGAAATTTCTTCCTTCGGCCATGCTTACGTCAACCTTTAATGATGACAACATTGTTCTCTTTCCTCTTCATGATGGCTTTATGGGAACTCCCACCTTCATCATTACTTACCACTTCATCTTTTTCTGACCGTTACCTTTTAATCTTACAAAAAATCCAGTTTTGAAACACTTTTCTAAACACCCTTCTTCTCCAGCGCCTCCATCGATTCTCGTCTCTTCTTCCCAGATTCAAGGTAATATTATTTCTATTTCATTTGTTATTATGTACTTTTATTCGATTCTTTTTATGTTAGTGCTAGAAATAATATCTAGAACGACCATGCGTGTGAGTTTGAGGGTTTTTTAAATAAAAAAGATTTTGATCGAATTCTTAGGGAAGTTTATGGTGAAACTTCTTCGCCCGATAGTAACGCTGATATGGGATCTCCCTCCTTAGGTTTTTTCGGATACCCAGATGGATGTGACAGGCTCATGATAGATAAAGAGGTTTTGAGTTATGATCATAGCATTATCGACGAAAGCTACATCTCGAAGATTCGTTCTGCTACTATAGTTTCCTCAACTGGGAGTGACGAGGATGTTATAATAGAACCCTGTATCGTGGGTGAAATAGTTTGTAATGCTCGTCCTAGTGTAGAACAAGAAGATTACTTTTATTTTTACTCGTGAGTCATCGTAGTCTTTAAAATCCAGATTCCTTTACTGATTTCGAGGCTGACCTTCTCAAAACCCTAAACATAGCTCCTTCCCGGCTACGCCCTAATAGTTGCGGGTTCATTAAAGCATCTGAGATTGTCTGTGACACTATGGGTATAATTTCGACGTTAGGATTATTCTTTTCCTTTTTCGAGTTAAAAGGCACGGAAAAAGGAGGTTGGGTATCCCTTAGTGGTATCTCGGGGAAAAGTTTCTTACAGGCGTACACCACTAACTACAAGGGCTTCAAAGATAACTCTCTTCGTGTTATAAAGGGAAATAACTGCCCTTAGGTCATGTATGACGCAGAGGAAAAACCTGGCTTTCCATTTTACTGGACGAACCACCATTTACCCATCTCGGGTTTCGACTACGACAAACTAAATGACTTGGAATTGCGATCCCTAGCCCTGTTAGACGCTTTCTGTGTAGTTAAAGTTAAAGATCTCTTACAGATGTCCGATGACCTTGAACGGACTTTTAATTTCTTGGGTAATATATCTTTGGATAATATCGCTTTTTTATAACTTCGTTTATTTTTCTCACTAGTTTGGTTTCTTATGTTTTAGCAAAAATGACCAACCTCAAACTTTCCGAGCACAAAAAAGTAATGGTCGGGGCTAGAGAAAGGCGGGGGGACCAGGCTACCATTAAAAGCAATCTTACTGGCGTCCATGTCATGTATCTAAAAAGAAAAAAGTTCGACGTTGCTAAGGTGATACTCGCTTTATCGGAGCCCCAACCTTCTGCTACCTCGGCTCCAGAAGGACTTACTCATCCTTCTCCCAAGAAAATTAAAACCTTGATGACTGATGACGTTAGTAAACCTGACCTCATTGTCTTACCTCGAGAAATGAAAACACGACCTCGCAACCAAATGTCAGGTTCGGGAGTCGGTTACGCAAGGGGAAGGTACTAGCATCCCTCATGTCCATTGTACTTAACGAGAACTGTTTGGTTAGTTGTGTGTGTTAGTGTTTGCTTAAAAATGTTAGGTTTCTTGAGTTACTTAAAAGAAAAAAGGAAGGGACAAAAAGGTTTGTTTTTATTAGGGTGTTCGCCAAGACTTCGCAATTTCATGCCTACGTATCCTCATAGTGCAATAATGAAATCAGAGCATTCGTAGTTCGGGAAACTACGGTTGGTTAGTTGATTTTAGGATGACGAGAGCTTGAACTACGAGAACTATATCTTGGATCCTCATTCTCGGGGAAATGTTGACTATACCCCGCTCATTTTTCATCTTTTATTGAAAAGCGTTTAATAGTTGTTTAAGTGTCTTTGATTTGATTTGAGAAAAAACCACTTGATGTTGGGTCAAGGGTTTGATGATCGTCTAAAAGAAGGGTTGAAGTGGAAGTTGAAAATGATTTGAATGGATTGAAGTTGGAAGGTTGATGGCGATGCTAAAAGCAATCGACTTACAAAAAATAGGTATAGAAATGAGGTGGAATGGAATAAGTTAGTGGTTGATGGTTATGGAAATGCTATTGAATTGGTTTTATTTATGAAAATTGTTTGACGTTAGATCAAACTTATTTGTGTTTTTTTAAAAGGTGATTGATTTTACTCTTGAGTTAAATTTACCTAAACGAAAAGCAAACAAAGAGAAAGAAGTAAAAATATTTCACGTAATGGGAATGGGGGTACATTTTATCAAATGGGGATAGTACCAAGCCATTGCAAATTAAATTCATCACACAAATGCATGCAAATGAAAGTGTAAGGTGCAAAGCAAGTCTCAGTGTAAGAAAGCCCACGAGTAAGCTATGTGAGGTTGATGGCGATCGTAGAAACGATCGACTTACAAGGGTGTTTTGAAAAAGAACTTGATATTAAATCAAGAATTAATTTGAAAATGGTATGAACATGCAAATGAGCAATGTAATCAAGATGCATCATGACATAGGCAATATATGTAGGCAAAAGCATAATCAAAATAAAATCAAGCATCACACAATTAAATTAAGGGTTAAATATGTTTTTAGTCCCTATAAAGTTTGAAATTTCATTTTTAGTCCCTCCTGGGTTTTGGCAACGGTTTTAGCTGGTTTTGACAACGGTTTTTTTGTAAAAACCGTTGCCAAAAGGTAGGGAATGACTAAAAATGAAATTTCAAATTTTATAGGGACTAAAAACATATTTAACCCTTAAATTAATCAAGCAAAATGAAGAATTATTAACTAAGTTAAATATAAATATTTAATAAAATAATTAATATTAAAAATTCTTAATGATGCATATTTTTTTTCATTTTGTAATATTAGGAAAAAACAACAAACAAAATTAATTAAGTTAAAAATTAATATTTAATAAAATTCATTAATAAATTCATTAATTAATATTAAATATAAATATTTAAAATAATTAATCAACTATTTTTGATATTTTTAAATATATTATAAAAATAATAAACAAAATAATAGAAAATAAAAAGAGAAAGAGAAAATAAACAAATAAACAAAAAAATAAGTAGAAAAAAACAACATGGTGGGTCTGAAATGAAGAGTAAATTGGGAGTGGGAAGAGCTAAAGCAACCAGGCCCAACAAGAGATCTGGCACGTTGGATCCAATGGAGAGTCAAACCAATGACTCGTCCAAGGGATATAGATGAATGCGAATGGTATAGAAGATGGAAGGCACGCACTGAATCATGGAGGAGGATCACCTGGCCGGTGACACCTGCCCCTGGTAGGTGACAAGTGTCACCGCCCCATCAGCCCAACAAAAACAACCTGGCACGGTCATGGGACGTGGAATAAAATAAGGAAAGGAAAAAAATGAGCTCATTCTTTATTTGTTCTCTCTCTACATACACTTTCTGTCTCTCTCATCTCTGCAATCTCATCGCCGGAAACCTAAAACTCTCGCCGGAGAAAGCGGTGGCACACGGTGGTTGTCGCTATCTCCTCCGGCCAACCACAAAAACAAACACCTACCCTTACATAACCAAATCTTTTGAGTCCAAATTTGGACTCAAAATCCTCAAATTCTAACGCTACATGCCTACATCAGAAAATAAAAATCAAACCCTAAATCTATTCAAAAGCAACCATTTCACACAATTGTCAAGTGGTTTCACAACAACAAAGCAAGGGGAGCTAAGATATGGGGTTAAAACACCTTAAAGAGTAGGATACATAATAAATCGGAGCTAGTCCGAGTTCAAAGTTCCGGCGAAGGTGAGGTATATGCACTCTTCACTTTTTCTTCTCCTTTTTCTTATCTTCTATTTCCCTTCTTCATTTGATCTGTTATTATTGTTTTTGTTGTAAAATGAGCGAATGTGAGAGGGGTTAAGCTCTGACCCAAAATTAGAGCTTCAATTTGAAGCTCTAATGGTCTCTGATAAGAGAGCTTTTAGTGTTTTAGGGTTTGAGTTTAGGAAATTAATTTTTGTGCAGAGAGTTTCTTGTGTGTATGAACATTATGTTGTATAGTTGTACGTTTTGATTTGCAAAATACGTGTGAGCTGTGAGAATTTGTGTGAAAATTTGATGACGTGTAATTCTGAGGGTATTAATCCTTTAGGAGTTGCCTTGCCTTGCCCTGATTTCGTGGGAATTTTGGAATTGTGTGGATTTCTGTTACTTCTGATTATTCATTTTGTCCTTTCTGAGTTTTTTTATTTTATTTTGGTGGTCCCATGTGCAACTGGTCGTACATTGCCTTGCTGTCAATTTGTGGAATGTTTGTGATTGTGGAATTATGTGAATATTATGGTCCCACTCCTACTCATATCCATGCTGCTACTAGGTGTTTGTAGGATGACTTGGTGAAAATTGTGTATTCTTTCTTGCTCATGTTCATGCTGGTTCTTATGTTCAACCTTGTCCCCTTTGCAATTGATACTTGTCTCATGTGCATCAAAGTTTCCTTTTGAATTATGGGCCTTGGATGTATTTTCATTGTGGTTTATTGTATTGATCTTGGCTTACACACTAACTATTCTGTTTTTCCTTATGTATACTTGCTCCAACACGGTTTGACTCAAAGACTTGAAGGTCATGGCAATGGGAGCAACTTGGCTATGGAAAATTGACGAGGCTTGGAACAAGGGTGAAGCTTGTATTGGTGAAGAGAGTTTGCACGCGAGGCTTGGCATGAAGAAACACGGCCTTGGCATGAGACTTGGTAGAATTAGGACTTGTACATCATGTGACATTTCTTGCAAACAACCCTCATATTTTGTACTCTTTGTAAATTTTGAATTCAATCAATGGAAGTTTATCATTTTTGTTCTTGTAATATGAATCTTTATTCTTATAATGTCTTTGGAAAGTGGTTTGAATTTTGCATTTTGAACCTTTGTATCACATGTGAAATCCAAATTGATAACAATTTGAATTTACAACTTAAGGATTGTACCAATTGTGAATCCAAGTCAATGTTGTGCTTGTCTTAACCTTTGAATCTCATGAAATATGGATGTAATGAGACTGAAGTAGTCCACTTGCAATTTTAATCATGTAGCATGCTTCACATCTTTTCTTCTTTAGAATGCAAATTTCCTTTGAATTGGATAAGGAGTAAAACTTTGGGTTTTCACATTAAGACCGTGCCACTCAAATTCCTTGAATAAAGAAGCCAATGGATTTAACCTTTGTAAAAACACACTCATAACAATACTTCTTGGGCTTTACTTGCATTTGTTAGGAAAAAAATGACAGTGTTTACTTCCACATAAGACTAATGTATGATCAAACTTTCATACAATCGTACACTTGAATTCTTTTTAGCAAATCAACAACAAATCAATCATGAATGAGGCCACAAGTTTCTTTATCCAAACTTAAAAGATCATGGTCAAAGGTCAAATAATCACCCATCAAACAGTGCAAATGCTTGGGACAGGAAAATAAAAGGGATGACAAAATTAGGGTATAACACTCACCATCACCGCCCTTATGCTGGGGGCCAAGCAGTGGCAACAACCATCAATCTCATTCTCTATCCGAGTTTAAGTTTTGGTCCAACAACTTCAATGGGTTAAGGTATCTTTACGATAACCTGAATTCTAATGAAGATGTGGAGAAGGTGAAGTTCATTGACGCTCAGCAGTTAACCTAAAACCTAGGGGACTACCTAAATGAGGTGTGTGGTGACGACTATAACACCCTTCTAAACCCCGCTGAAAATATATAAATAATCAGAGTAATTTAATCATGCATCTCAAATAAGGTTGTCACATATATTTTTGAAACATCACACATATACACCTGTCATGCTTAATAACACTTAAAATAAATTCATGTCTTTCATATACTATCACCTTAGTATGTAGCAGCAGAATTACTTCAATCATAATAGACGTAATGAAAGTCTCATACTCATCCTATTCATAATCATCACTTAGGCATAAAGGTCAATATTCCACATAATTCAAATAACAAAAGCAAAATAAAGTAGAGTGCATAAAGTATCTCTCAAAATATGAATCAGAACGTTCCCCTGTATTACATAATCAGAGTACGACTCGACCCAAAATAAATAAAGACACTAAAGCATGCTACTCCAACGGCTACCTTGCTAGAAGGGTGAGAATTCACATAATTATCGAAATCATAAGATGATATATAATTTAAGGCATACAAGCATAATCACAATTATTCTCACACTTTAAAAGTTTCATCAACATAGTGTCACTCAAGTAACCGTACCAATTACAAGTGCCTACTCACAATTCCACACCTTCACCAATTCAACAATTCACATAATACATATATTCTCATATTGCAACCAAAGACACCATGTGACTCGATGCAAGACTCAAATGCAACTTGTAACGCCTCGATTTGTTTAATTGCATTTATTTATTTCATTTATGTGAATTTTGTGAAATGTGTGAATTTAATGTATTTTACCTGCTAATTGAGTTAATTGGTTAATTTCCCTGATAGGTAAAATAATTGCAATAAATTATAATTTCTTTTCAACTTTTATTTTCCGAAATATATTTCATCGTTGTTTATGTTTTGTCGCGTTTTGAGAACGTTTGCGAGATATTTGAGCCGAGGAGTAAAATAGTCTTTTGAGGGGTTAGATATTTTAGAAAGAATTAGATATTTTTACATAAGTGGAAATAGAGGGGAAAGAAAAAGAGAAAAGAAGAGAAAGAGAAAGGAAGGGAAAGAAGAGGAGAGAAAAGAGAGGAGAAAAGGAAAATCGAAGAAAACTCCGTTTCAAGCGCGATTAATCAGGTAAGGGTGAGAAGTCTCGATTATATCTTGTTTGTGTATGTATATGTGTTGTTTGTTGGAATTGTTTTGGTTGTTTCACAACTTTTTCTTATTGATAATTTGTGATCAATTAGATAGAAATCGATGTTTTCACGGTCGGAAATCGATATAAGTTGCATTGTATGATCACATTGTTCATATGAACATTTATTGATGCTTGTTTTGCTGTTTGGAATTGATTGGAGATGAAAATGGTGAATTTTTGGGTGTTAGGAACCCTTAACCTGCAGCAGAAAATTCTGCTTCTGGTGCAGAGCGTCGGGCGACGCTTTGAGCGCCGGGCGATTCGTTGCTCCGCCGGGCGATACCCAAGAGGCGCAGCTTGTCACGCTGCTGACTCTTTTAAGTTTTGGTTGGAGGTTTTACGTCGCTGCTTCGACGGGCGACGCAGAGGTGAAGGAAGCACCGCCGGGCAAAAACATGTACCGTCGGGCGCTCCTAGGGATTTTCAATAAATTTGTTTTCTTAGAAAATGCATAACTTTTGATCCGTACTTCGGATCGGGACGTTCCTAGTATCGTTGGAAAGCTAATGAGATTTTCTTTCTTATAAAAATGGTTTTGGGATTAGTGGCCGAAGTAATTGTGTCGGGAATTTGGAAACGTGTCATTTTTTTTACTTTTATCGTCGTAATTGTGTGCGATTGATGTGTTATCATGTGATATGCTTTTGATATATAACATATAGCTTGTGTGATGTTATGTGATGTGAATGCATGTGATGTGAATGCATGTGATGTGAATGTTGTGATGATGGTTTGTGGTTTTAGGGCAAGTAAATGCATTGTGTTGTGTTTGATTGTATATGCATGATTATGGATGTTGAAATGGTTCACATGGTTGTATATGAGTATGCATTTGATTGTCATGAGTCCTTGTATGCCAAGCATCATGATATGCATCTTGTGATGTCGTGTGCCCTTGTGGGGTGTGAGCGACGAAACGATTCCAGAGGGAATCTGTTGTAACGGTCGTGTGCCTTATACAAAGAGGACCTAAAGCGACGTTATAGACGATTGTGTGCCTTATACAAAGAGGACCTAAAGCGATCGGATCGTGTGCCTTATACAAAGAGGACCTAAAGCGATCCATAAACATCGTGTGCCTTATACAAAGAGGACCTAAAGCGACGGAGAACATCGTTTGCCCGACGGGGAGTTACACTAAGTAACAAGCGATGATTCCAATAATTCCTGAGTGAATTAATGATGAGAATGATGGATGGATGGTACCTCATTGCATTGCATAGAGTCGTTGTGTCGGTCTCTATGCATTTGCATAAATCATGAATGGATTGATTATGTGTGGGAAATTGTGAATTGAATGATTATGTGTTGAGATTTATGATTGGATTGGTAAATTGATATGAATTTGTGATAAATTCATTGGTTATGGATGATATGTTTTATGTATAGACATATGCTATGCGATGTGGTGGTGTGTTTCAATATGTCATAACTTTAGTATGAATTATGTGTGAATATGCTACTATGTTGGTATAATTGATATATGCTATGTGGTTGGATTATTAGAAATATGTTATGTATCTGTGGCATGCTATATGTATTAGTATGTGATGTTTGTGGTGAGAATAATTATGCATGTGAATTTATATGTGTTTGCATATTATTATGCAATCTTGATTTAGTTGTTATTTCTCACCCTTCTGCTGTGGTTTGTTGCTCTATGATGCAATTGCAGATTAGTGTCTTGGAGGCTTTTGTGAAGATTAGTTCTTCATCCGTTTGTCAGTCAGTCTGCTCTGATACGTAACACGGGAGTCGGGGAACGCTATTGCTATATATGTATACATTTGTTGGATCTATTTGGTATTACCTTTGTATGAATATTTTGATGTTATAAAACAATTTATTTTGTAAAACAAGTCAGTTATGGATCTTTCCGCTTTATTCCATAATTGAACTTTCCTTTTGTTGGAAAAAGTTTCCCTTTTATGTTTATTCCATTTTGTGTTATGTATCAAATTTATGAGCAGGGATTGTGTTTTTCTCAAATGTGGCATCCTTATTTCTGTCAAAAAGAATTTATTTTTATTCACTCTGATTTATTTATGTATTATTTATTCGCGATGGGAATTGGGGTGTTACATAAGTGGTATCAGAGCAGGTCGGTCCGTCTGGCCAAGTTGTTGAGTCAGTTGGTGTGACAATTAAATACTGTTGATGTTGTTTATTCCTTAGTATGTGATATGTGTGTGAAACACTGTCAGTACTTTCTGGTTTTTCTAATCCTTTGTCTTCAGGTGTGAGAATGAGATAAGTGGGGGAGAAGCTTGTGCTTCTCCAAGTTGCTTTGGTTGTGTGCCGTTGGTTGCAAGGGTGTAAGTGTTGTTTGGACAGTGTTGTTCCCGGTTCCGGAGGGAATGTGGAGGTAAGGTTTATGTCGACTAAGGAATTGTGCCTTAGGTAGTTTTGTGCACAAGATGCAAGAAATGCTATTATAGTTTGGTAAAGATGGTTTATGTCCCATCATGATTGTCGGATGTCTATTGAAAAATTGAGGAACTGATCACCCTTAATCTCTTGTTGATAGTAGATGGAATTATGTTGGACGGAATAGACGTGTCTTTCCGGCTTTGATAGTGTGTGCGATGAATTGTTTGGAATTAAGAAAATGGTTACGGATTGTTTTGTTGAGTAGATGAAGATTCTAACATCGGAAGATGAGACGGATTTGAGGTTTTGGTATGTTGGTCCAGTTGGGAAGTCATTGAGAGAGAACGATTGGGTATCGTTAATGGTTGTTCTCAGAGAGTAGAGTGTGAACTCAAATTTGAAGAAGGTGAGGATTTGAGGTTTGGATCTGCTAAGTAAGTTAAAGAACTTTTAGGAAGTGAAACTCAGATGTTTGTCATGTTTGTGATGATAGTGTTCTAGAAATTGGCATGAAAGCCACAGTGATGGGTCGTTAGATGTGCATGGTTTTCAGATGTGTTTTTGGATGAAACATTAGTGTGTTGACTTGAAGAGGTCCAACATGGTTGGTAAAGAAAAGGATGATAGCATGAGGTTGCGTGTTAATCAGTAAGTAGTATGGAAACTTGCGGTTGTGTTCTGGATAGCTTGAGTTTTGAATTGTGATGAATTGCGAACGATTTGAAGTTCCTTGATGGTATTACTTTTGTTATGGGTTGAGATCTCGTGTCAGCAGAAACCTTGAGTAAGTTGGAACCTTGTAAGAAGAATTGATATGGAATGTGGTAACCAGATATTGTTAAGCTATTTTGGATTGAAGGTTGTATATGTTATGGTTATGGAGTATATGAATCGTATCTTCCATGCTTGTTTGGATAAGTTCATAGTGATGTTTATTGGATGATATTCTGATTTATTTTAAATTAAAGGATGAGTATGTAGTGTATTTGAGGATTGAGTTACAAGGGCTGAAAGAGAGAGAGCTTTCTACTAAATTATCGAAGTGATAATTTTGGTGGAAAAAGGTTAGTTTTCTTGGATATGTTATTTCGGATGAGAGTATGGTTAATGGATCCATCGGAAATAGATGCAGTTCTACAATGAGAGACTCCGAAGTCGGTTAAGGAGATTTGAAACTTTTGGGCTTAGTTGGTTGTTACTACAGGTTATGGAGGATTTTGCGAAGTTAGTACTTCTGTTATCTCAGTTGACTTGAAAAAGGTAAGTCGTTTGTTTGGGATGTTCGTTGTAAGGAAAGTTTCAGTGAGCTGAAGTAGAAGTTGTCTACGGCTCCAGTTTTGATTCTGCCTGATCCTGATAAACCGTTTTTGAGGTATTGTGACGTGTCTTTGATGAGCTTAGTCAGTGTGTTAATGCAAGAGGGTAAAGTCATTTCTTATGTTTTACGACAATTGAGGATTCATGATTTCAAGATGGCTTCGGTTACTTTTGTGTTGAGAATCTGGAGGTATTATTTTTATGGTTTTGAGTTCGAAGTGTTTAGTAATCACGAGAATATTGAGTGCCTGTTTGGTCGGAAGGGATATAGTATGAGACAGCGAGGATGGTTGGAATTTGTGATGAGTTATGACTTTGGATCGGATTATCCTATTGGTAAAGTTAATGTCGTGCCTGATGAGTTAAGTCGAAAGTTTTTACATATGGCTCTTTTGATGGTCAGAGGATTAGAATTATTTGAGAAGTCAGAGACTTGTATCTGGTGTGTGAGATAACTCAGTGGAGTGTAAGGTTGGGTCTTTTAGAAATGAACTATGCTTTTTCTGGTGAATATTAAGGAGAGTCAGAAGTTGGATATGGAATTGGTGGATTTGATAGTTTCGGGTAATCAGAGTACGTAGCGGAAGCGTGATGTGGCATAATTCGTATATGCGTGTGTGACTGGTAAGGGTTCATATATTGAACATTGGAAACATGTAGGAATGATGAGACCATTGGACGTTTCAGAATGGAAGTGTTAGGTGAAAGGTTTAAATATTATTCATGGGCTACTATGTAGATGGATGTTTTGGTTATATGTTCGATTGAGGAATCGTAGCATTGTTGTAATAATGTTGTGTGACAAGGATGTTGGTATTGTGGTTATGTAGAGGTTGTTGAAATGATGTTGGGTCATGGAACTTTATGTTCTTGTTTGTGTTGTTGCCGCGTTTCCATCATGATGGTTCAAGTGCGAGTAGCTAATTCTTGTGTGGGGAATTAGGGGAGTGTTACCTAGGGTGAGGGTAACAATCTTGTTGTGTTTCGGTTCAAGAGTGAACCTGCGTGTTCGTAACTTGGGTATTCTTTGAGTCGTGAGTTGGTCGTCAAGTGCATTGTATGAGCTTTGCATCTTGTCGTTGTTGTGTCGTCGTTGTCGTGTCGTTGTTGTAACTGCTGTTAGCAAGGTGGATTTTCAGTTTGTGTTATTCGTGGTGTGCCTTTTGTTGGCATGATAGTTTGTTAGTCGGATGCGAGAGTCGTATCCGGAGTTGTTTGTATCAATTATATTTTCGAGGACGAAAATGTCTAAGTGGGGGAGAATTGTAACGCCCCGATTTGTTTAACTGCATTTATTTATTTCATTTATGTGAATTTTGTGAAATGTGTGAATTTAATGTATTTTACCTGCTAATTGAGTTAATTGGTTAATTTCCCTGATAGGTAATATAATTTCAATAAATTATAATTTCTTTTCAACTTTTATTTCCCAAAATATATTTCATCGCTGTTTATGTTTTGTCGCGTTTTGAGAACGTTTGCGAGATATTTGAGCCGAGGGGTAAAATAGTCTTTTGAGGGGTTAGATATTTTAGAAAAAATTATATATTTTTACATAAGTGGAAATAGAGGGGAAAGAAAAAGAGAAAAGAAGAGAAAGAGAAAGGAAGGGAAAGAAGAGGAGAGAAAAGAGAGGAGAAGAGGAAAATCGAAGAAAACTCCGTTTCAAGCGCGATTAATCGGGTAAGGGTGAGAAGTCTCGATTATATCTTGTTTGTGTATGTATATGTGTTGTTTGTTGGAATTGTTTTGGTTGTTTCACAACTTTTTCTTATTGATAATTTGTGATAAATTAGATAGAAATCGATGTTTTCACGGTCGGAAATCGATATAAGTTGCGTTGTATGATCACACTATGCATATGAACATTTGTTGATGCTTGTTTTGCTGTTTGAAATTGATTGGAGATGAAAATGGTGAATTTTTGGGTGTTAGGAACCCTTAACCCGCAGCAGAAAATTCTGCTTCTGGTGCAGAGCGTCGGGCGGCGCTTTGGGCGTCGGACAATTCGTTGCTCCGTCGGGCGGTACCCAAGAGGCGCAGCTTGTCACGCTGCTAACTCTTTTAAGTTTTGGTTGGAGGTTTTATACCGCTGCTTCGTCGGGCGACGCAGAGGTGAAGGGAGCACCGCCGAGCGAAAACATGTACCGTCGGGCGCTCCTGGGGATTTTCAATAAATTTGTTTTCTTTGAAAATGCATAACTTTTGATCCGTACTTCGGATCGGGACGTTCCTAGTATCGTTGGAAAGCTAATGAGATGTTCTTTCTTATAAAAATGGTTTTGGGTTTAGTGGCCGATGTAATTGTGTCGGGAATTTGGAAACGTGTCGTTTTGTCGATTTGTATCGTCGTAATTGTGTGCGATTGATGTGTTATCATGTGATATGCTTTTGATATATAACGTATAGCTTGTGTACATTTATGTGATGTGAATGTTGTGATGATGGTTTGTGGCCTTAGGGAAAGTAAATGCATTGTGTTGTGTTTGATTGTATATGCATGATTATGGATGTTGAAATGGTTCACATGGTTGTATATGAGTATGCATTTGATTGTCATGAGTCCTTGTATGCCAAGCATCATGATATGCATCTTGTGATGTCGTGTGCCCTTGTGGGGTGTGAGCGACGAAACGATTCCAGAGGGAATCTGCTGTAACGATCGTGTGCCTTATACAAAGAGGACCTAAAGTGACGTTATAGACGATCGTGTGCCTTATACAAAGAGGACCTAAAGCGATCGGATCGTGTGCCTTATACAAAGAGGACCTAAAGCGATTCATAAATGTCGTGTGTGTAACGACCCAGTTTTTGTCAATTTTAGTGTTTTTATTTAATCGAGTCGTTTTGATTATTTTATTATTATATTATTTTATTTCTGACTTTTATGTGAAAATATGTTATTTTTCATCGTGAATATATTTTATCGCGTTTTGGGAACATTTGCGAGATACTTGAGTGTAGGGGTATTTTGGGCATTTTGATTTATTTTGATAAGTTATAATAGAATAGAAAGAGAGAAAAATAGTAAGAAGAAAATAAAAGAGGAGAAGAGAAGAGGAAGAGAAGAGGAAAAAGGAGAAAAAGAGAGAAATCTTGGAAATCGATCAACCGACTTTCTAAAACACGATTTTATCGGGTAAGGGTGCGAAACTTGATTATCTTATCATTGTGTATGATTATGTATGTGTGTTTGCATGTTGTATTGCATTTTTCCATAGTTTTTTAGTTATAGGTCAAAAACGCGGAAACGAGTAGAAATCGATGTTTTCACGGACGAAAATTGATACGAATCTCGTAGTATGATCATGTGATATGTATGAATAATTGCTGAGGTTTGTGTGGCTGTTGGAAATGGTTTGGTTGGGAAAAATGGGGTCTTTGGGGTTATGGAACAGTGTCACACGTAGCAGAATTTTGCGCATCTGGTGTAAAGCGTCGGGCGATTTTCTTGTTTCGCCGGGCGATTTGTGATTTCGCCGGGCGGTTCTGGAGAGGCGCAGAGGTTACAAGTTCCTGACTCTATTGAGTCATTTTGGTAGAAATGGTGACGCCTCTGCTTTGCCGGGCGAAGTAGCGGCGAAGGGTGTTTCGCCGGGCGGTTTTTTGGGTTATGCCGGGCGGTTTTGGGAATTTTCCAAATAATACTTTTCTTTAAAAATTCATAACTCCCGAACCGTAATTCCGATTTAAGTGTTCTTTATATCGCTGGAAAGCTTATGAAATGTTCTTTCTTGTAAAAATGATTTCGAGATTGTTGGCCGATTAAATTATGTTGGAAATTTGGAATAATGTCAGTTTGTCAATTTTTGTCGTTGTAACTGTGCGTAATTGATGTGTATCATGCAAGGTGCTGTTGTATGATGTAAGTGCATGTGTTTAGATGGTGTTGTGATGATTTGTGGCCGTATGGCAATTAAATGCATTGTTTTGGGCTTAAGTGCAAAGTGTGATTTTGTTGATGGAGACGAATGCATTTATATGTGTATTTGAATGTCATGAGTCCTTGTATGCCAAGCATCATGATATGCATTGTTGTGACGTCCTGAGTGACGGTTTGATTCCAGAGGGAATCTGCTATAACATCGTGAGCCTTAAAAATAAGAGGTATGAATAGCCTTAAAAATAAGAGGACCGAAAGTGATGGTTATAGATGATCGTGTGCCCATGTGGGGTGTGAGCGATCGGGTCGTGTGCCCGTGTGGGGTGTGAGCGATCCATAAACGTCGTGTGCTCGTGTGGGGTGTAAGCGACGGGGATCATCGTATGCCCGACGGGGAGTTACAGTGATGTAACGAGTGATGATTCCAGCAGAGTTCCTGAGTGAACTAGTGATGAGAAACATTGGAAGTCGGTACTGCATGTGCATATGCATAGAGTCATGGTGTCGGTCTCTTGCATTTGCATAAATCATTAATGGTCGTTTATGTGTGGAATTATGGATAAATTGATATATGGATAGGTGTTGGTGATACTTGTATTGTGTGTGGTTAGTATACCTTGGTGATGTATGATTTGTGGTGAGAACCGTATATATGTGTATTTTTGTGTTATATATAATTGTATGCAATTGTATTATGATTGTTTTTCTCACCCTTCTGCTGTTTTATACTGCTCTATGAGGCATTGCAGATTAGAGTTGCTGGAGGTCTTTTTGTGAAGCTTAGGACTTCATTCTTTTGTCGGTCGGCTCTGATATGTGACACCGGATAGTTAGGGAGGCCGTTTGTGTTTATTTGTATATGTATATATATATATATATATATATATATATATATATATATATATATATATATATATATATATATATATATATATATATATATATATATATATATATAATATATATGATATTCAGTTTTAGATTTTCCGCTTTTATTCTAAAATCTGATATGTGGGTGTAAGGAACTGAGTTCCTCTGTTGATTGCTACCCCACTGTTGCATGTCTTTATGAGCAGGTGTTGTATGATTTGTTTTCAATGTAATGTGATTTCCCCGTCTATGCCATGATAATTTAAAATATACTCTGATGAAATTTTGAATTTTCTTTTACTGTTTTATTTAATAGGGGGTATAGATTGGGGGTGTTATATTAAGTGGTATCAGAGCCAATTTGTGTCAGTCCGTGCCAGTTCGTGTCAGTTGTGTCAGTCCTTGTTGGTCGTTGTGGTTGGATGAGCTGTTTGTGTAACCATAGTTTCTGTTATTGGAAAGGAACAGAATATGGCTGGAAGGAACAACGCTGCTTTAGCTGCTGCGATGCAGGCTATAGCTCGGGCTGTGCAGAGTGCACCGAATGCTGCTGGTAATGATGAGTTTAGGAAGAACAAACCGCCTGTCTTCAAGGGAAGATATGATCCTGATGGTGCACAGATTTGACTGAAAGAGATTGAAAGGATTTTCTGGGTTATAGATTGTGTTGAGGATCAGAAGGTGAGACTGGGTACTCACATGTTACTGGAAGAAGCTGATGATTGGTGGGTTAGTACTCGTCGTGTGTTGGAAGCTGCAGAGGAGGAGATCACTTGGGTTGTGTTTAGCATTGAGTTTCTGAGGAGGTATTTTCCTGAAGATGTGAGAGGAAAGAAGGAAATCGAGTTCTTGGAACTGAAACAAGGTAATATGTCTGTTGTTGATTATACTGCTAAGTTTGTGGAACTTGTGCAGTTTTATCCTCATTATGCTGAAGCGACTGCGGAATTTTCCAAGTGTGTTAAGTTTGAGAACGGATTGCGTCCTGAGATAAAGCAGGCAATTGGTTATCAAAGGATTCAGAGGTTTTCTGATTTGGTGGATTGTTGTAGGATTTATGAAGAGGATAGTAAGGCTCGTTCTACTCACTATAAGAGTGTGAGAGAGAGAAAAGGGAAGCAACAGTTTCGTGGTGGTCCGTATGTAGCACCAGCCGATAAGGGTAAACAAAGGGGAAATTTTGAGAAAAGGTCAAGTGGAGGAGGAATGTCTGGTCCTCTGAGGTGTTATAAATGTGGTGAGTTAGGGCATCATCAGTTTGAGTGCAGGAAAGATATGAGGAAGTGTACTAATTGTGGAGGTGTAGAACATGTTGCTGCTGATTGTGCCAGGAAAAATGTGGTGAAATGTTTCAACTATGGTGAACCTGGGCATATTAGTACAAAGTGTCCGAAACCGAAGCAGGCTCAATCTGGAGGGAAAGTGTTTGCATTGGCAGGAACTCAAACTTCAAGTGCAGATCGTCTGATCAGAGGTACTTGTTTTATTAATAGTACTCATTTAGTTGCTATTATTGATACTGGAGCGGCTCATTCGTTTATTTCGTCTGAGTGCGCGAAGCGTTTGAATCTTGTGTTGTCCTGATGGATGGTGAAATGGTTATTGATACTCCAGCAATGGGGTTAGTAACTACTTCTTTGGTTTGTCTAAGTTGTCCTTTGACCATTTATGGTAAAGACTTTGAGATGGATTTGGTGTGTTTACCGTTGGAGGGTTTAGACGTGGTTCTGGGAATGAATTGGTTGTAATTCAATCGAGTTCATATTGATTGTTATCATAAGCTGGTAAGGTTTCCTTCTCTTGAGGAAGACGAAGACTCGAGTTTCTTATCTACCAAAGAGTTGAAGAGACTTTTGGCGGATGAAGCTCAGTTGTTTGGATTGTTTGCATCTTTGACTGTGGATAGTCAAGTTTCACTTGATGTGTTTCCTGTTGTGTGTGAATTTCCAGAAGTGTTTCCAGAGGATATTTCAGACTTGCCGCCAGAGAGAGAGGTGGAGTTTTCTATAGATCTAGTTCCTGGTACTAGACCTGTTTCTATGGCACCTTATCATATGTCGGCATCTAAGTTGGTTGAGTTAAAGAAGCAGTTGAATGAGTTGTTGGAAAAGAGGTTTGTAAGACCAAGCGTTTCTCCTTGGGGTGCTCTAGTTTTATTGGTGAAAAAGAAAGATGGAAGTATGCGGTTGTGTATCGATTATCGCCAGTTGAATAAGGTGACGATTAAGAATAAGTATCCTCTTCCAAGGATTGATGATCTGATGGATCAGTTGGTTGGTGCGTGTGTATTTAGTAAGATTGACTTGAGGTCAGGGTATCATCAGATTAGGGTGAAGGAGGAAGATATTCAGAAGACGGCTTTTAGGACACGATACGGTCATTATGAATATTCTGTGATGCCGTTCGGGGTTTCTAATGCGCCAGGTGTGTTCATGGAGTACATGAATCGTATTTTTCACGAGCATTTGGATCGATTTGTTGTTGTGTTTATTGATGACATTTTGATTTATTCTAAGTCTCGGGAGGAGCACGCGGAGCATATGCGTATTGTTTTGCAGGTTTTGAAAGAAAGGAAGCTTTTTGCCAAATTGTCCAAGTGTGAATTCTGGTTGTCGGAGGTGAGTTTCCTTGGGCACGTGATTTCAGGTAATGGTATTTCTGTGGATCCATCTAAAGTAGAAGCAGTTCTACAATGGGAGGCTCCGAGATCTGTTACTAAAATTCGAAGCTTTTTGGGTTTGGCTGGATATTATCGAAGGTTCATTGAAGGTTTTTCTAAGTTGGCACTTCCTTTGACCCAGTTGACTTATAAAGGGCAAACGTTCATTTGGGATATTCGGTGTGAGGAAAGTTTTAATGAGCTGAAGAGAAGATTGACAACAGCTCCGATTTTGATTTTTCCGAATCCTAATGAACCATTTGTGGTTTACTGTGATGCTTCTTTGATTGGTCTAGGTGGTGTTCTGATGCAAGACGGTAAGGTCGTGGCGTATGCTTCAAGGCAATTGAGAATGCATGAGAAAAATTATCCTACTCATGATCTTGAATTAGCGGCTGTGGTTTTTGTGTTGAAGATTTGGAGGCATTATCTCCACGGTGCAAGGTTTGAAGTCTTTAGTGATCATAAAAGTTTGAAATATTTGTTTGATCAGAAAGAATTGAATATGAGGCAACGTAGATGGTTGGAATTTTTGAAGGACTACGACTTTGGCTTGAATTACCATCCTGGTAAAGCTAATGTGGTAGCTGATGCATTGAGCCGGAAATCGTTGCATATGTCCGCTTTAATGGTTAAGGAGTGGGAACTTTTGGAATCATTTAGAGATTTGAGTTTGGTTTATGAAGTGATGTCGGATAGCGTGAGGCTTGGAATGCTAACGATTACAAATGATTTTCTGATGACGGTTAGTGAGAAACAGAAGCTGGATGTGAAATTTGTGGATTTGATGTTGGTTGGAGAAAAATATGCGAATAGTGATTTTCAAGTGGATATTAATGGTGTTTTGAGATTCCGAGGCCGGATTTGTATTCCTGATGATGCGGAGTTGAAAAAGATGATTTTGGAGGAAGGACACCGGAGTAATTTGAGTATACATCCGGGAGCGAATAAGATGTATCAGGATTTGAAGAAGATTTTCTGGTGGTCTGGATTGAAAAGAGATGTGGCTCAGTTTGTTTATGCATGTTTGACTTGTCAGAAATCAAAGGTGGAACATCAGAGGCCTAGTGGTTTGTTGCAACCGTTGGATATTCCCGAGTGGAAGTGGGATAGCATTTCCATGGATTTTGTGACGGGGTTGCCGAATACACAGCGAGGGCATAATGCTATTTGGGTGGTTGTTGATAGGTTGACTAAATCGGCTCATTTTATTCCGATTGACATCAGTTTTTCTTTGGAGAGGTTGGCGGAGATTTACATCAGTGTGATTGTGAAGTTGCATGGGGTTCCGTTAAGTATTGTTTCGGATCGAGATCCTAGGTTTACCTCGAGATTTTGGGAAAGTTTACAGAAGGCATTGGGTTCTAAATTAAGATTGAGTTCGGCTTATCATCCGCAGACGGATGGTCAGACGGAGAGAACGATTCAGTCGTTGGAAGATTTGTTGAGAGCGTGTGTTCTTGAACAAGGTGGTGCGTGGGATAGTTATCTTGCATTGATTGAATTTACGTATAATAACAGTTTCCATTCAAGTATTGGAATGGCACCGTTTGAAGCACTGTATGGACGAAGGTGTCGAACACCGTTATGTTGGCACGAATCTGGTGAGAGTTCGGTGGTTGGGCCGGAGTTGGTACAGCAGACTACAGACAAGGTGAAGTTTATTCGTGAGAAAATGAAGGCTTCTCAGAGTAGACAAAAGAGTTATCATGATCGGAGACGGAAGGATCTTGAGTTCCAAGAAGGTGATCATGTATTTTTTAGAGTTACGCCGGTAACGGGTGTTGGTCGTGCATTGAAATCGAAGAAACTTACTTCTCGGTTTATTGGTCCTTACCAGATATCCGCGAGAGTGGCTGATGTGGCGTATAGGGTGGCGTTGCCGCCGAATCTGTCGAATTTGCACGATGTGTTCCATGTTTCACAGCTTCGGAAGTATATTCCGGATCCATCGCATGTGATTCCGATGGATGAGGTTGAGGTAAGGGAGAACCTTACGGTTGAGGCTTTACCGGTGAGTATTTTGGATCGCGAGGTGAAGAGGTTGAGGGGCAAGGATATTGCACTTGTGAAAGTGGCGTGGGGAGGCGCTGCTGAGGGCAATTTGACTTGGGAGTTGGAGAGTCGGATGCGGGAGTCGTATCCAGAGTTGTTCGTCTCAGGTATATTTTCGAGGACGAAAATTTCTAAGTGGGGGAGAGTTGTAACGACCCAGTTTTTGTCAGTTTTAGTGTTTTTATTTAATCGAGTCATTTTGATTATTTTATTATTATATTATTTTATTTCTGACATTTATCTGAAAATATGTTATTTTTCATCGTGAATATATTTTATCGCGTTTTGGGAACATTTGCGAGATACTTGAGTGTAGGGGTATTTTGGGCATTTTGATTTATTTTGATAAGTTATAATAGAATAGAAAGAGAGAAAAATAGTAAGAAGAAAAGAAAAGAGGAGAAGAGAAAGAGAAGAGGAAAAAGGAGAAAAAGAGAGAAATCTTGGAAATCGATCAACCGACTTTCTAAAACACGATTTTATCGGGTAAGGGTGCGAAACTCGATTATCTTATCACTGTGTATGATTATGTATGTGTGTTTGCATGTTGTATTGCCTTTTTCCATAGTTTTTCGGTTATAGGTAGAAAACGCGGAAACGAGTAGAAATCGATGTTTTCACGGACGAAAATTGATACGAATCTCGTAGTATGATCATGTGATATGTATGAATAATTGCTGAGGTTTGTGTGGCTGTTGGAAATGGTTTGGTTGGGAAAAATGGGGTTTTTGGGGTTATGGAACAGTGTCACACGTAGCAGAATTTTTTGCATCTGGTGTAAAGCGCCGGGCGATTTTCTTGTTTCACCGGGCGATTTGTGATTTCACCAGGCGGTTCTGGAGAGGCGCAGAGGTTACAAGTTCCTGACTCTATTGAGTCATTTTGGTAGAAATGGTGACGCCTCTGCTTCGTCGGGCGAAGTAGCGGCGAAGGGTGTTTCACCGGGCGGTTTTTTGGGTTATGCCGGGCGGTTTTGGGAATTTTCCAAATAATACTTTTCTTTAAAAATTCATAACTCCCGAACCGTAATTTTGATTTAAGTGTTATTTATATCGCTGGAAAGCTTATGAAATGCTCTTTCTTGTAAAAATGATTTCGAGATTGTTGGCCGATTAAATTATGTCAGAAATTTGGAATAGTGTCGGTTTGTCGACTTTTGTCATTGTGACTGTGCGTAATTGATGTGTATCATGCAAGGTGCTGTTGTATGATGTAAGTGCATGTGTTTAGATGGTGTTGTGATGATTTGTGGTCGTATGGCAATTAAATGCATTGTTTCGGGCTTAAGTGCAAAGTGTGATTTTGTTGATGGAGACGAATGCATTTATATGTGTATTTGAATGTCATGAGTCCTTGTATGCCAAGCATCATGATATGCATTGTTGTGACGTCCTGAGTGACAGTTTGATTCCAGAGGGAATCTGCTATAACATCGTGAGCCTTAAAAATAAGAGGTATGAATAGCCTTAAAAATAAGAGGACCGAAAGCGATGGTTATAGAGGATCATGTGCCCATGTGGGGTGTGAGCGATCGGGTCGTGTGCCCGTGTGGGGTGTGAGCGATCCATAAACGTCGTGTGCCCGTGTGGGGTGTGAGCGACGGGGATCATCGTATGCCCGAAGGGGAGTTACAGTGATGTAACGAGCGATGATTCCAGCAGAGTTCCTGAGTGAACTAGTGATGAGAAACATTGGAAGTCGGTACCGCATGTGCATATGCATAAAGTCGTGGTATCGGTCTCTTGCATTTGCATAAATCATTAATGGTCGTTTATGTGTGGAATTGTGGATAAATTGATATATGGGTAGGTGTTGGTGATACTTGTATTGTGTGTGGTTAGTATACCTTGGTGATGTATGATTTGTGGTGAGAACCGTATATATGTGTATTTTTGTGTTATATATAATTGTATGCAATTGTATTATGATTGTTTTTCTCACCCTTCTACTGTTTTATAATGCTCTATGAGGCATTGCAGATTAGAGTTGCTGGAGGTCTTTTTGTGAAGCTTAGGACTTCTTTCTTTTGTCGGTCGGCTCTGATATGTGACACCGGGTAGTTAGAGAGGCCGTTTGTGTTTATTTGTGTGTGTATATATATATATATATATATATATATATATATATATATATATATATCTTTTGGCTTGTGCATGTATATCTTGATATATGACAAACTTTTCATGTGATATATATATATATATATATATATATATATATATATATATATATATATGATATTCAGTTTTAGATTTTCCGCTTTTATTCTAAAATCTGAAATGTGGGTGTAAGGAACTGAGTTCCTCTGTTGATTGCTACCCCACTGTTGCATGTCTTTATGAGCAGGTGTTGTATGATTTGTTTTCAATGTAATGTGATTTCCCCGTCTATGCCATGATAACTTAAAATATACTCTGATGAAATTTTGAATTTTCTTTTACTGTTTAATTTAATAGGGGGTATAGATTGGGGGTGTTACAGTGTGCCTTATATAAAGAGGACCTAAAGCGACGGGGAACATCGTTTGCTCGACGGGGAGTTACACTAAGTAACAAGCGATGATTCCAATAATTCCTGAGTGAATTAATGATGAGAATGATGGATGGATGGTACCGTATTGCATTGCATAGAGTCGTTGTGTCGGTCTCTGTGCATTTGCATAAATCATGAATGGATTGATTATGTGTGGGAAATTGTGAATTGAATGATTATGTGTTGAGATTTATGATTGGATTGGTAAATTGATATGAATTTGTGATAAATGCATTGGTTATGGATGATATGTTTTATGTATAGACATATGCTATGTGATGTGGTGGTGTGTTTCCATATGTCATAACTTTAGTATGAATTATGTGTGAATATGCTACTATGTTGGTATAATTGATATATGCTATGTGGTTGGATTATTAGAAATATGTTATGTATCTGTGGCATGCTATATGTATTAGTATGTGATGCTTGTGGTGAGAATAATTATGCATGTGAATTTATATGTGTTTGCATATTATTATGCAATCTTGATTTAGTTGTTATTTCTCACCCTTCTGCTGTGGTTTGTTGCTCTATGAGGCAATTGCAGATTTGTGTCTTGAAGGCTTTTGTGAAGATTAGTTCTCCATCCGTTTGTCAGTCTGTCTGCTCTGATACGTAACACGGGAGTCGGGGAACGCTTTTGCTATATATGTATACATTTGTTGGATCTATTTGGTATTACCTTTGTATGAATATTTTGATGTTATAAAACAATTTATTTTGTAAAACAAGTCAGTTATGGATCTTTCCGCTTTATTCCATAATTGAACTTTCCTTTTGTTGGAAAAAGTTTCCCTTTTATGCTTATTCCATTTTGTGTTATGTATCAAATTTATGAGCAATGATTGTATTTTTCTCAAATGTGGCATCCTTATTTCTGTCGAAAAGAATTTATTTTTATTCACTCTGATTTATTTATGTATTATTTATTCGCGATGGGAATTGGGGTGTTACACAACTCATGCATGTGGTACCAATCACTTGTTATTATTTTTCGGTTTTTACATTAAACCAGGTCCGTTCTCTAGACCAATAACACACAAAAGCCCGTTCTCTAAGCTTTCAAACCCCGCTCTAGGTTTGGGACAAGTCACTAGTTCCCACGAAACTAACAAGCATTGCCTCTTGACACAAATGATGTGTGTGCAAATTCAACAATCATATGCAATTAAGGCCATACACAAATCTTAATATCCAAGCATATCTTCAATAATTCATTACACTTGAATTACCACACAATTGCACACACAATCACATTTTCTTAATCAAAGCATTTATACTTCAAATATTACCACTACACCTAGCAAGTGACTTACAAGAATCAACACAATCCAATCTCATTTCACAAAACAGACAACACAAATTTGGATATAGAATAATTAATTCATTATCAATAATTAAATTCAATATTCAATAAATATTCACTACTCAATTCAATAATCAATAATTATTCAATATTCAATAAATAATTAATATTTTAACAAACAATCATTATTTAAATAAATAATTAATATTTAAATAAATAATCAATATTTTAATAAATATGCAAGAAATATTCAATAAATAAATCTTCAATACTTTAATAAATATTCAACATATTAATATAGATCCAATATTTGAATAAAATTCTATATTGGGTTAATAGTCATTTACCCTCTGCAATATAGGCGAGTTTTGATTTACCCCCTTTTAAAAAAAAAGTTTTTTGGATTACCCCCTGAAATTTTAAAATTCTAAGTCTTTTGCCCTCCAGGTAGAAAAATTACCTCCCTGTAAAATATTTTTTTATTTATTTACCCCCATGGTTTTTACACGCTTAGGGGGTATCCCAAAATTTCAGGGGATAATTTAATTTTTTTTTTTTAAGGGGGATAAATCAAAACTTGCCTATATTGTAGGGAGATAAATGACTATAAACCTTCTTTATTTAATAAAGTTTCAATATTTTAATAATAATCAATATTAACAACATACTGACATTAGCAATCCCAGTTGCTTTCATCACATGTTACTAACCAATTTCAAAGCTCTCAAGATGAATAGAAAACTCTCATGGCAGCAAGTGCACAAACATTCAAATTACCTGTGCTAAACCACTAATTCATACTACATTTCAAACCACTTTGTTTCTAACCGTGAGCATAAACAATTCTAGCTAGCATAACCACAAGTGTTTCAGTCACATTTTATATACGGTATGATTAACCATCGCCAATTCAAACTAGTTTCATTAAATTTAATAGGTTATGTGGCAGATTCATAAATGAAATTGCATTATGTGTATTCATATGATTATAGTGTTAATAATAGATTATAGTGTAATCTGAATAGTTGTTTAAAAAAACAATTTGATCATAATCATGTACCCGTAGTTTATATTCTGATTTATGCAATTAAAGTGTGAAAAGATTTACAAACATTGAATGCGTGTGATTTAACAACCAATACTATTAAGCAATATATGTATATTCCAATGGCTTTACTCTAAATATTGAATGAGTCTCTATAATATACTAACATATCAATTTCAAACATAATTAAATTAACACATTTCAAAGATTATCACTAAAACCTAACAATTTCAAATTCATGGAAAATTTAGGGGTTTTATCTTAAACATGTTTCTACCCATTATACACTATCAAACAATCTCAATAATTATGTAAAAACTCACCCTTACCTTAATTTTTTTTAAAGGATTCTTGAGTTCTTGAATTTAGGTTCCTCTTCTTCTCCACTCCTCTTTTCCTCTTGCCTTTTTTTCCTCTTTACCAACTTTATAACCATATTCTTTCTCTTTCTCTACTTTACTAACTCTCCCAAATTTCTCATTAAACTATTGGGCTCACTCAACCCACTATCATAATTTCTATTCACACTCTCAATTAAGCCCAATTACTAATTCTAGCAATTCTATATTTATTTCACCAAATAAAAATAAATCACATAAATCAATTAATTTAAATTAATCAAATAATTCAATTAAATTCAATAAATCAATTAATTCAAATAAATCAAATAAATCAATTAATTTATATAAATCAAATAAATCAATTAATTTATATAAATCCAATAAATCAATTAATTCATATAAATCAAATAATTCATATAAATCAAATATTTCATATAAATTCAAATAAATCAAATAATTCATTTAATTCAACTAAATCAAACAATTCAATTAAATCAATTAGGCATCAAAATCACACGATTAATTAATGAATATAATAAATAAATAATTACTAAAAATTGGGGTGTTACGACGACCCGAGGTCTATTTGAAGTGAGTGAGACGCACGAAAAGAGCGAGTCTCGCCTTTCCGGGGAAGTAGTTCAGCTGACTTCCCATTTAAAGACTCGATCTGATAAGATTGAGGAGTTAACCAGGCAACCATCGGAAGTAAATAAACAGAAAGAAACTTAGGCGTCTCAGTTGTAGGAACAGGTTAAGCATAGAGAGGTTGCTGATTCTCAGTGTTTGGAATTGGAGGCATCCAACGCCAGTTTGCTTCTCGAATTAGAGCAAATCAAAGCTAAGAATGAAACTCTAAAGAAATCTCTTCAAGAAGCACAAATGGACACCCTCTCTACTAGTGATGAGGCTTTTGAAAGAGCCAAAGTCCAAGCGTCGTGCATTATGTCTGGTATTGACATATCAAAAATGAATTTCTTCAAGGTCTTAGTGAATGGACTACTGGTAGACATGAAAAAGATTTATCCCGAGGATGATGCTCAAGAAGTCGCTCTGACTACTGATCCTACTTTTGAGGTTCAAGATGATGAGAAATGATGTTTTCTTTGTTTTCTTTGTTTTCTTTTTAAGTCAAAGATGAATCAATGATGGTGGATGTGCCTTTGCAATATTTCTTTTTAAATTTAAGTTTCTTGACTAACCGCTTGCACCCTCAACAAGGCAAGCCTTGGACCAGGGCAACCAACCCCATAGCCCAAGGCCTCAAAAAATATTTGTACTGAATAAATACATAATATTAATTTATATTATTTATCCTACACTTATGAGCATAATCGTTATTAGACCCTTTTTATTGGGCCAACGATGTGGGACTAAAGTGATATATATACTAACAAATCTCATACCAGTACATTGCTATTTTGGTTAAAAAAATAATAATAATTTTTTTAAGCATTATACGTGCACCATGATTTTGCAACGTTATACATACTGCACGATTATTTTGGCAATACTACACACACATAAATTTTAAATTTCTTTTAACTTTATTTTAAATTAAATACTATCTAAGAAAATGCTAACATGTGTTCTAAGTACATATATTAAAAAATTATAAATAGAAATATTATCTTAAAAAGCATGTACTCAATTATTTAAAAAAATTTATGTGATTTTTTAATATTAAATTTATTTTTTTGAATTATTTAACATATACTCTTGAGGCATTTTTAAATTGTTAAATCTATTATGAATATTATTAAACATAGAATGGAAAATCACACAAAAGATTAATGGTATTCAACTAACTTATATAGAAAAAATTAATATTATTACAAAGAATATTTAATGTATGTTTGTAGGTAAATATTTTAGATTTGTCCCTGATTGTCTATACAGAAGGGCAAGAAAATAATAATTCACCAAGCTCTTAATTTTAATTTTATTTTCCAAATCTTTGTTTAATGTCATGATCTTTCTCAACTCAATAAGCCCCAATTTTATGTGATATGCCTTAAGCTTATTTTAGTAAATTTCATGATTTATGTGTAAGTGCTTAGAGATTTAAGACATGAATTTTTTAAACCGAACTTAATTAAGTAGTATTTAAAAAACTCTATATTGAGTTTTATTTGTGTGAAATGTTAAAATTTTAAAATTAAAATCTTGTTAATAAAATGGGGATGAATTTTAAATTAAAAAAATGACAAGACTTATTTCTTACAAAATTTAATTTTGATGTTACTAAAAACTAAAAATAGTGAATTATTTCTTATATTGTAAAAAAATGAAATTATTTTAGCAACAAATGTGAATTAATTTATTGTTATTTTTTTTTATAAGTTTAAATCTTGCATTTGTTCAGGCTTCAAAAAATTTTCAAACGATCCTACAAAATTATATTTGTTCTGTCCTCTAAAAAGTCAGGACCGACCATAGCTCTCAGGTCAACTTTTTCGATTTAATGCCAATGCTATTGTGTTGTATGGATTATTGATGCATAGTAACTGCTTACTTTGTAACCACCATTGCATACGGCCTTATAAATCGTTATAGGCTCGTGACATGATGTTTAATAAGGTAATTTATACCTAACCGATTTCACTAGAAGCATTGAATATATTTAGATTTTCGGCCAGAGACACTACGTGTACACAACACGGACGAAGCCGATTTACCAGAGGTAAATTAACTCGGACTTTGGTTAGAGACTTCAAGTATGCATAATCTGGACGAAGCCGATTTGACAGAGGTAAATTAACTTGAACTTTGGTCAGAGGCTTCAAGTATGCATAACCCGGACAAAGCCGATTTGTCAGAGGTAAATTAACTTGGACTTTAGTTAGAGGCTTCAAGTATGCATAACCCGGACAAAGCCGATTTTCCAGAGGTAAATTAATTTGGACTTTGGTTAGAGGCTTCAAGTATGCATAACCCGGACAAAGCCGATTTTCCAGAGGTAAATTAACTTGGACTTTGGTCAAAGGTAAGGATGGCAAAAAATCCATACCCGCGGATATCCGCGGATAAAATCCATCACGTATATGGGGTGGGTAGCTTAATGGATATTCACGAATAAAATAAATGGATATTTAAATATTCGTTTGTTAATGGATATGGATATGAGTTTAATGATATCTGTGCCCGCGGATATCCATATTCGTTAATAAATTATAAAAATCATTTAAATATCATTAGTTAATTATACCTTATATTTTCATCTTCTAAAAAAATTAGTCTTCGTATATTTCTTTTTTTTTATTTTTCTTTGCAGAAAACCTTTCACATTTCATTCAAATTCTATTAGCCATTTCATATTTAAACTCTTCAATACTTCATACCTCACTTCAACAATTTCACAGTCCAATCAACTAGTGTCGTCATTCCTCTATCGAACTAGTGTCTCCCTGCCTACTCCTTTGTCGTTCGCTCTTCCATCATAACTCACAATCACAATATCTTTTATTTGTTTGTTTAAAAATTAAATGTATGTATATTATGTTTGGATCTAATTATGTTTTGGTGAATAAGAAGAAAATTAATGTGATGAAATTTTATTGTTAAATTAAGAGCGAATTGTATGGATGTTATGTGATAATAACTTGTTTGTTTCTTTAAAATAAGTTAAAAATATATTTTCAAAAAATAATTTTTATAAAAAAATATTATCAATGGATATCTATAAATATCCACGGATACCGTAAAACCCGCGGATTATCCATTTAACGGATACCCGCATGGATATGGGGCAGATTTGGATATCATATTTATCTAACGAGGTGAATACGGATATCATAGTATATGTCCTCGTGGATATCTATTTACATTCCTAGTCAGAGGCTTCAAGTATGCATAACCCGTACAAAGCCGATTTACCTGTTCAGATTACATCCTAAGATCGCCTTATCTATTTACATATAATGTTTAAATATGAGTGCCACATTAAAAAACGTTATTTTTGAAAGGGAAAAGAGTACACTCATACGATTTTATTTATTACATTCATTACAAAATCTACCTGAGATAAAATTTAAGACTAGTTATATGCCAAATCCTAGGTATTTATTCACCATTCAAGCTTTCCAACTTATAAGCCTCGTTGCCTATCCTCTGACGAATGTGATAGGGGCCTTCCCAATTCGGGCAAATTTGCCTCTCTTTGTAGGATCATTTATCTTCTTTACGACCAAATCTCCTTTGTTAAAATTTTGTTTCCTTACTTTGATGTTGAACCTTTGCGCAATTCTTTGCTTTGCAGCAAGTTCTTTAATATGAGCGGTCTCCCTGATTTCATCCATCAGGTCAGCTAATTTATTCAATCCTTCCGAGTTAATACCTTCGTCGAAATCCAGACGCCTCCATGTCGGTGTGTGGATCTCAACCGGGATCATTGCATCCGAGCCGTAGACCATTCTGAAGGGGGTTTCCCAGGTAGTTGAGTGTGGCTCAGTGTGATAAGAGCATAAAATTTCATGCAGGTATTCTGCCCATAATCCTTTAACCTCGTCCAACTTATTTTTCATTCCGGATAAAATGATCTTATTCGTTGCTCAGGCTTGTCTGTTTTCTTATAGGTGTTTGACTCAGATGAATCTATTTTGTATTCCAAGATCTTTACAAAATTCCACGACTGATGAACTAGCAAACTGTGCCCCATTGTTGGACACAATAACTACGGGGAGGCCAAAACGACATATGATGTTTCTCCAATAAAAACGACAGACTCTTTCTGCTGTAATTCGGGTTACGACTTCTGATCCACCCATTTTGGTGAAGTAATCCACTGCCACTATCACAAATTTTAGCTACCCTGCTGCCATAGGAAAAATGCCTAAAATTTCCGCTCCCTACTGATAGAATGGCCATGGCGAGAACAGTGAGTGTAACACCCCTGCCAGCGAGCAAATTAAGGGAGCAAATATTTGGCATTTTTCACATCAACCAACAAACCTCACGCAATCTTGTAACATACTCGGCCAGTAGTATCTTACTCTTAGAATTTTCACTGACAACGCCTTGCCTCCATTGTGACTTCCACAAATTCCTTCATCTACCTCCTTCATAACAAAGCTCGAATCATCTTCTGAGACGCGTCTTAACATTGGGGCCGATCTCCTGATTTTATACAAGCGATCAGCCACAATGAGATATCTCACAGATATTCTTCTTATCCGTTTTGCCACTACTTCCTCCTCCGGTAGCTCATTTCAAACTATATCGGATGATAGGAGCCATCAAACCTTTGGCTTCGTTCAGTGTGATGACTTCCTCGGCCTCTGTGCTCGGTGATTCTAGAACTTCCTGAATCATTGTCTTGTTCAACCCACTACCCTTTGTGCTAGTCAGGCATGCCAAGCCCGGGTATTCTCCTCTCAAGGAATATTATTTATTTCAAATTCTTCGAATGTGTGGGATAGCTTAAGGGCTTTCTGTACGTATTTGATTAACGTCGAGTCTTTGGTTTAGAATTTTCCTTTGATTTGGCTGGTGACCAACTGTGAGTCGGTTTGGACTATTAAGTGTGTTACTCCAACTTCCTTCACCAATCTCATTCCTGTGATCAAGGCCTCATACTCGGCTTGATTATTTCTAGCTTGAAAATTGAAACACAATGAATATTCGAGTACCAGATCACCCGGTCCTTTCAATAATATCCTTGCTTCGCTTCTTTTAAGGTTGGAGGATCCATCTACTGACAAAGCAACCATTCTTCCCGCCAGACCCGACTTCTTCAATACTTGCTTGATGGGATAATTAGTCTTAATTATGATGGGATGTCCCTGAAAATAATGTCTTAAATTTCTTGCTGTGACTACCACCACCAATGCAAGACGTTCAATCTTTTAGTAACATAATTCCTTTTCTTTTAACACTTTGCTGACGAAATACATTGGTTTTCCCAGTTATTCTGACGAAATACATTGGTTTTCCCAGTTATTGGTTTCTTGTACCAACACCGAGCTCATTGCCTTGTCTGACACGACCAGATACATAATGTGTGGTTGATTTTCTTTTGGACGTACTAAAATGGCGGGTGCATACAAAAAGTGTTTTACTTCTCTAAAAGCCTCTTCGCATTCCTCTGTCCACTGGAACTTTGCTGATTTTTTCACCGCGGCGAAGAAGTGAATTGATTTGTCTCTTGCACAAGATAGAAAACGTGATAGGGTGGCCAAACGACATGTTAACTGTTGTACCTCCTTTACCGCTGATAGGTTTCTCGTATTTATGATTGTCTGATACTTGTTCGAGTTTGCCTCAATTCCCCTATTTGTTAGTAGAAATCAGAGGAATTTCTGAGCTTTTGCTCCGAACGTGCATTTGTTCGAATTAAGTCTCATGTTATACCCACGGATCGAAGCAAACATCTCCTTTAAGTATTCAATATGTCATCTACTTTCTGAGGTCTTCACTACCATGTCGTCTACATATACCTCAAGATTTTTCCCTATCTGTGAGGCAAACACCATATCCATCAATCTCTGATAAGTAGCCCCCTGCGTTTTTCAAACCAAAAAGCATTACTTCATATTAATAATTATTCTGATTCGTCATGAAGGTTATCTTGGACACATCCACCTGGTTCATGCATATTTGATTCTACTCAGAGTATGCATCTAGAAAACTAAGAAGGCGGAAGCTGGAAGCTCTGTCTATAAGTCGATCTATCTGAGGGAGCGAATATGGGTCTTTTAAACATGTTTTGTTTAGATCAATGAAATCCACACACATTCGCCACTTCCCAGATTTTTTTTTGCCATGACTATGTTAGCTAGCCACGTCAGATATCTAACTTCCTTGATAAATCCGATCTTTAGGAGCTTTCCTACTTCTTCTTCTACAACTTCCTCTTTTCTTCACCTCCCTTCCTTTTCCTTTTTACTACCAGTTTGATGGTTGGATCTAGTGATAAATGGTGGGATACTATATTGGGATCAATTTCGGGCATATCTTTTAGTTTCCAATCGAATATGTCTACGTTCTCTTTTAACACTTCAAGGATTTCAGCTTCTTCTTTGAGAGATAAACTTGACCTGATTTGAGTTGTCTGCAATGGCCGAGTTCTGATTTGCACAGTATTTACATCCTCCACGCTAGACTATCCTCTGCTGGGTCCTCCCTTGGATCTATATCCACCATGTTCACCTTTGGTCGCCTATTTTTCACCGATATGTCACCGTGATCTCTTTTCTTGGGCCTCAAGCTATCTTCATAGCAACTTCTTGTCGCTTCTTGATCTTCTTTTATGACTCCTTCCTGGCCGTTCTTCAATGGATATTTTAGTGTGAGATATAAGGTAGGAAAATCTGCTTCTAGAGCATTTAAGGAAGATCTACCGAGAATGGCATTGTAAGGGGGCGCAATATCAATAATTAAATATTTGACATGAATGCTTTTGGCTTCGTTTCCTTATCCAAAAATAGTTTTTGCAGGCCAATAGCCCAATAATTGTACTTATTCCCTTGAGAATCCAACTAACATCCCAATGAAGGGTAATAGTTTGAAGACATCAAGGTTAATTCTTGTGAATGCTTTCCAGTATAGGATATCAGCGGAACTACCCGGGTCAACTAACACATGCCTTGCGTTCCAGCTTTGCACCATTACCCCGATCACCATCGGGTCATCTTCGTGAGTTGCTATTCCTTCGACATCTTTTTCTGAGAAAGTGATTACATCCTAATTCGCTCCTTCTTCTGGAAACGGTTCTTGCATGATGTGCATTATTGTTTGGGAATATCTTTTCATAGCTAGACTGGATTCTCCGCCACCCCTGAATCCTCTTACAATAGTGCTCACGGTGTCATTCCTATTACCCTATCGGCTTTTTCCTACACCTTCATCTTTCTTTTGTATGGCATTATCCATGTTGGTATCCTGGGAATTTTCGATTATACCAATGGTGGATTGTTGGTAACGTCAAGAGATTTTGTGTGACCTAAGCAAGTTTTACCGAGGCCCCACGGTGGGCGCCAAATGTTCTTGCTAAGAACACTAAAATGGTTGACTTCCTTTTAATGAGTCAAGGAGAGTCGAAAATGTATGGTTAAGTGTTTGTTATGTATATTTTTTGTTCGTCCCCTTTCTCCAGGGCTTCCTCCTCTTCTTATAGATCTTCCCCGTGATGCTGTTATGCTTTCTCTAAAAACGTCTACTGTCTGTCTTAATTGCCTTATAACATATGCCTTTCTGATGATTGTAACCCTCTCATCATAATTGTTCTTTTGTAACTGGCCCATATGTCTTCTAAAGGGTCGTCCGGTCTCTGTCACTTCCACACCCAAGATCTAGCTCATCTTTGCACAAGGTCGGCTAGCCTTGGATTCACCCGACCACTCTACGCCAGAATCCGATTTGGAGGTAGGTCATGAATCGTACCGAGTTCATATCTTGGTTAGTCCACATGATTTACAAGATGTACACTTAGGATCAATTTGAAAAGTGATGGGGAACATGCACATTTGATGTAGTTCCATCATTAAGAATATTTTCTACCCATTCCTGACACGTGCAATGACGTGACCAGCTAGGGTTTGACACCGTTCATAGAGTGTTTTAGTGCACTTGAGTTTGGCATGTTTCCATGGGTGGAACTCCAGTCGTTGATCTTTTTGATCTCTGTATGTAGTCGGTCTTAATCCTTCCACTACCATTGCTTATAACTATGGCGAGTTGAAAATTTAGGAGTTTTTTTTTTACAAGCTTTTAACCTTCAATCTTCCATTCACTCTTCCAGAGATCATCACTAGAAGTGATTTAGAATTCCACTTAAAGCTTCCACCTTTTCCTTCCCACTCGCTTCATCAATATCTTTAATCAGGTCTTTCTCTACTTCAAACTTTATTTTAACATTTCCTACTTTTAGTTAGGATGAATCATAATATCTTTGGTGTAGTGAATGACTAGGATATGGAAACTTCAGCCAGGTCATCTCATGATTGGGTAGATGCAAAAGAAGTAGTGGGTATTTCTTAGGTCCTAAGCACTTAGGCTACCTTTTTCCGAATTTGAGATAGCCTTTCGAAACTAGAGGTTTCTTCAGCTTCACCTAGTCGACTCTTGGTTCAATCCTTTTACTAGGGAAGAAAGTGATTTTTTAAGATGATTTTTATTGGTGAAGCATCTCTCTTTCGCAGCTCACTTTGTTTTTAGGTTCTTTTGCTGATCCTACTTGAAATTCTGGTATCAGATGTGTGATGTTAAGTGTGATGTCACAACAACACAATCTGCTATATGAACAAGGTAATAACACCAGTAAATCAACACAATGAATTGTTAACCCAGTTCGGTCTAACTACCTACGTCTGGGGGCTACCAAGCCAGGGAGGAAATTCACTATAAGTAGTATTAAATTACACACTCAACAATCCCAGTTGACATCTACTAATCTTAATTACTACCCAATGACACTTCTATCTAAGAGACCACTTAGATAAGAGAAACCACTCACTCCCTAAATCACCTCAGTTATACAATTCAAAGATTACACTTTAAAACCCACCTTGATCCTGCTTAACAGCTTTGATCAAGAACAACTCTCTCTTGCTTAACAGCTCTAGAGAAACCAATTACAACTCAAAATAGTAACACCAATTCAAACATGAATGGTTTACAAAACACACACGAAAACCCAAATTGACTCTCAGTCTATGCTCTGTGTCTTCGTCTTTTTTCAACAAGGGTTGAGGCTGCTTTAAATAGTATTATGACTTGGGCTTGGACCTCTTCCAAAAATATCTGATTTGATTTATTATTAAAGAGAATTTAAAAAAGATTTGATCTTCTAATCTTTTTAAATCTTTTCAAATCATCCCTAATGTTAGTTACATGATCTGCTCCATATTTGATTGAAAATATCTTCTCCAAGATATTCGCATCCAATCTCTCTAACAGATATCCTCAAAACAAACAAACACGCGCAACCCTAAAACATCACAACCTGATGTTCTGATGTTCTGATAACTGATGTCAAGACATCAAGTTTAACATCAGCATATAAAACTTCAACCCTGCAACAACAAATGTTAGGAACCAATGTTAAGACATCAGACATATGACATCAATATTGTTCAACTTTGTTTTACCAAAATTCCAGCCAATACAAGAACTAACAATCTCCCCCTTTGGCTAAAACAATCTCTGCCAACATCAGAGGTACCTGCAGCGGAAAAACTTCATACACAAAATATTCCAAAACACAACCAGCAGCAATCACATCGAAAATCTGCACAAAGCTCCCCCTCAAAACAAAAATCAGCATACCAGCTGTTCAAACATGCACACTCCTCCTCAAGCCTAGAACCACATCAGACAACTAGGCAACACAAAGGCTACCTATCCCCCTTTTTAGCCACAATTAGACAACTTCTACATCAAACACAAAGAACTGACATCCATTAAGACATGGTCAAAAGCAAGCTTCCCAAGGAACACAATTTCCAAAAACTTTGACTGGTCAGGCGATACAACCAATGGATTCTTATAGAACTATAAAATCCAAGCCTTCTTCCTTCTAACAGCACCAGACAGCAAACAAGTATGAGTCAGTCTAACAAAGATGCAGGGAAGAAACACATGCAGGAGGTCAAGAAACCAGATCCACTGAAGAATAAGAACAAAATAATGACAGCAGCTGGGACTTCTTCAGGAGCAACAAGAACAAGAAAAACATCAGAGACAAGGATGAAAAACATCAAAAAACCTCCAGTGCAACTTCATGCTTCTGATGATGAATGGGATGAAGATTGGAAAACTTTTCTTGATGTGGGGGGTTGGGATAATCTTTAGACCCTTTATATGTTGCTTTTGTTGTACTAAAATCTAATCTTGTATGCTTTCAGCAGTTGAATAAAATTCTGTTTCCAAAATATATGTAATAAAGATCACAACTGCACAAGACACTTCCCAGTACATTTAATCCTCATATATGCAAATTCCTAATTTGCTTCTTAATTTTTCAAATTGATTTGCATGTAAGGCCTTGGTAAAAATATCTGCTAACTGCTTTTCAGTAGCAACATGTTCCAGAGCAACTACTTTGTCTTCAACCAAATTTCTTATAAAATGATGACGTATATCAATATGCTTAGTTCTGCTATGTTGAATAGGGTTCTTAGAGATATTGATAGCACTCAGATTATCACAGTACAATGTCATGACATCTTGCTTGACATTGTATTCTGTTAACATCTGCTTCATCCAAACAAGTTGAGAACAACTACTCCCTGTTGCTATGTACTCAGCTTCAGCAGTAGAAAGAGACACACAGTTCTGCTTTTTACTAAACCATGATATCAAATTATTCCCTAAGAAGAAGCAACCTCCTGAAGTACTTTTTCTATCATCAGCACTCCCTGCCCAATCAGCATCACAAAAACCACATAACTCAGTACCTGATCCAAGACTGTAAAGCATTCCATAGTCACTAGTCCCATTCACTTATTTTAGAATTCTCTTCACTTGATTCAAGTGACTAACTTTAGGCTCAGATTGATATCTGGCACACACTCCAACAGCAAAAGAAATATCAGGTCTGCTAGCTGTGAGATACAATAGGCTACCAATCATGTTTCTGTATAGACTTTGATCCACACTCACACCATGTTCATCTTTGGACAACTTTAAGTGAGTAGGAGCAGGTGTCCTCTTGTGATTAGCATTTTCCAGACCAAACTTCTTAACAATGTTCTTTGCATACTTGCTCTGGGATATGAATATGGAGTCTTCCATTTGTCTAACTTATAGACCTAGAAAATAGCTGAGCTCTCCAACAAGACTCATTTCAAACTCAGACTGCGTCTGTTCCACAAAATGTTTCACCATTGCATCTGACATCCCACCAAATACTATGTCATCAACATATATTTGAGCTATCATCAGTTTTCCTCCTTCCTCTTTAACAAACAAAGTCTTATCAATCCCTCCTTTTTTGTAGCCATTTACAGCCAGGAATTTAGTAAGCCTTTCATACCAAGCTCTTGGTGCTTGCTTCAAACCATAGAGAGCTTTCCTTAGTTTGTAAACATGGTCAGGAAATGTTGGATCAATAAATCCTTTTGGTTGATCAACATACACCTCTTCATTTAAGTAACCATTCAAGAAGGCACTCTTAACATCCATCTGAAAAAAGCTTGAACTTGAAATTACAAGCCACCCCTAAAAGTAATCTGATAGATTCTAGTCTTGCCACAGGAGCAAAGGTTTCATCATAATCAATTCCTTCAACCTGAGTGTATCCCTAAGCAACTAATCTGGCCTTGTTTCTGGTGACCACTCCTTGTTCATCAGATTTATTCTTGTAAATCCACTTGGTGCCTATCACATTAGCTCCATCAAGCCTTGGAGCAAGATCCCACACTTCATTCCTCTTGAATTGTTCCAGCTCTTCATGCATGGCATTAATCCAGAATTCATCAGTCAGAGCTTCTTTGACATTCTTGGGCTCAATTTTGGAAACAAAACAAGAATTTGACACAACCTCTCTTGATCTAGTGCTAACCCCTGATTTAGGATCACCTATGATAAGCTCCTTTGGATGGTCCTTTTGCACTCTAATAGATGGTTCTTTATTAGATTGTTCAGGTTCAGGCTCAGCATCAACAGGACTGGGAGACCCACTTCTGTCTTCAGTTTCTGTTGTGACTTCTTCAACTGATGTTTCAACATCATCCAGGACATCAGCATCTTCCTGCTTATCAATGTCATCAATCACCACATTTATAGACTTCATCATAACCTTTGTTCTGGAGTTGAAAACCCTGTAAGCTCTGCTATTCGTAGAGTATCCTAGAAAGATTCCCTCCTCACTTTTAGGATCCAATTTTCTCCTTTGTTCACGATCTGACAAAATGTAACATTTACTTCCAAAAACATGAAAGTACTTCACAGTTGGCTTTCTCCCTTTCCACAGTTCATACAGAGTAGCTGAAGTGCCCCTTCTTAAAGTAACTCTGTTGTGAATATAGCAAGCAGTGTTCATGGCTTCAGCCCATAAATGGTAAGGAAGCTTTTTGGCATGAATCATTGCTCTAGCAGATTCTTGGAGAGTTCTGTTCTTCCTTTCAACAACTCCATTTTGCTGAGGAGTAATAGGAGAGGAAAACTCATGACTGATGCCTTCAGCAGAGCAGTAATCGGCAAACTTGCTATTTTCAAATTCCTTCCCATGATCACTCCTTATTATGATGACATTTCTCTCTTTCTCTCTTTGGAGTCTTTGACATAAATCTTTAAATACATCAAACACCTCTGTTTTGTCTTTGATGAAGCTTACCCAGGTGTACCTAGAATAGTAATCTACAACAACATAAGCATACTTCTTCCCACCTAGACTTTCTACCTGCATAGGTCCCATCAAGTCCATATGAAGAAGTTCCAAAACTTTGGAGGTGGTGTTATGTTGAAGCTTCTGATGTGACATATTGGTCTGGTTCCCTATTTGACAATCTCCATAAACTCTTCCTTCTTCAATATTGAGTTTAGGAATTCCCCTGACAGCTTCTGAAGATATGATTCTCTTCATTCCCTTCAGATGAAGATGTCCCAGCTTCTGATGCTAGATTTTGACTTCATCATCTCTAACAAACACACATGTTGAGGTACTTGAGTCTTGTTGCACCCATAGATAACAGTTGTCCTTAGACCTATCACCCTTCATGATGACTTCTCCTTTCTCATTTGTGACATTGCACTCAGATTTTGTAAAATCTACTTTGAATCCTTGATCACAAAGTTGACTAATACTGATCAAATTTGCAGTCAACCCTTTGACAAGTAGAACATCATCCAGTCTAGGAGCACCAGGACAATTCAGCTTTCCCATCCCCTTGATTTCTCCTTTGACACCATCACCAAAGGTTACATGACCTAAAGATTGAAGCTTAACATCTACCAACAAATTCTTAACTCCTGTCATGTGTCTTCAACACCCACTATCAAAGTACCAATCTTCTTTGGTAGAAACCTTAAGAGAGGTGTGAGCTATTAAGCTGGTAACTTTACCTTTTGGAACCCATTGCTTCTTATAATTGAAGGCCTTATTACCTTTGTGAAACTTCTATCTGGGAGTATACTGATGTGTCTTCTGAGGATACCCATGTAGCTTATAACAGTAAGCCTTTATGTGTCCAAAACACCCACAGTGATGACATCTCCAGCGCCTGAATTTCTTCCTAGAAGGTATCCTGTCAGGATGTTTAAACATCTGCTTTAACATCACTGGTTTGGAACTGGTAATAACATCGTTAGAAGCTGCTCCATTGTTGAATCCCAAACCACTTTTTTCTCCAGCAGTTTTTCCAATACTAAGAATGTTGTCTAGAGCATCAGTACCATTGTTCAACATTCTGACAGTTTTGGTCATAAAGTCCAGTTTAGAGTTAAGCATACTGACTGCATTTTCTAGATCAGTTTTTTCAGCTTCTAACTGCACTATGATTTTCTTTAGCTTTTCTCCTTCAAGACAGACTTGTTCACTTCTCATGCACAGTTCTTTATAAGAGGCAGCAAGCTCTTCATAAGAAACCTCATCATCACATGAATCATCATCTGACTCACAAACCCCAATCATAGCTCTAACAAGCTTAGCTGATTCTTCTTCAGATTCACTCTCACTATCAGTATCAGACCAGGAAGCAGATAACCCCTTTTCTGCTTTTTGAGATAAGTAGGACATTCTTTCTTGACATGACCATACCCTTCACACTCAAAGCATTGAACTCCTTTGTCACTATTGGTCTTTTCTTCATCTCTAGCTTTCTTCCCCTGATCTCCTGATCTGTTGGTGTTAGATGTGATGTTCTTGACATTAGGTTTGTAGCTCCTGTCTATCCTTCTTAGAACCTTGTTAAAATGTATTCCCAGCAGAACAATAACTTTTGACAGTTCCTCCTGAGTTTCCTTCTTACCGTCTTCAGTATTAGACACCAAAGCTATGATTTTGGTCTTCTTTTCAGGCTCCTCATTCAATCCCAACTCAAAAGTTTGAAGAGAACCAATCAACTCATCAACTCTCATCTTGCTGATGTCTTGAGCTTCTTCAATAGCAGTCACTTTCATTTTATATTTCTTGGGAAGGGATCTGAGAATCTTCCTTACCAGCTTCTCTTCAGTCATTCTTTCTCCTAAAGCACTAGAAGCATTGGACAGCTCAAGAATATTCATGTGAAAATCATGAATGGTTTCATCCTCCTTCATCTTTAGATTTTCAAACTTAGTAGTCAACAGTTGAAGTCTTGACATCTTGACCTTGGAAGTTCCTTCATGAGTAGTTTTCAAGACATCCCAAGCTTCCTTAGCTACTTCACAAGTGTTTACCAGCCTAAATATGTTCTTGTCAATACCATTAAAGATGGCATTCTAGGCTTTTGAATTTCCAAGTGCAAGCTCATCTTCTTCCTTTGTCCAATCTTCCTCGGGTTTTAGCTTTGTTGTACCATCCTTTTCAACAATAACAGGTGCTTTCCATTCTTTTAAGACAGCCTTCCAAGCCCTGCTGTCTAATGACTTCAAGAAGGTAACCATCCGTGGTTTCCAATAGTCATAATTAGAGCCATCTAGAATAGGGGGTCTATTCACAAATCCACCACTCTCCTTATCCATTGCACCAGAAAGTATCAGCCCTAGATCTCACCTAGATGCAGAGCAGGATACCTGCTCTGATACCAATTAAAATTCTGGTATCAGATGTGTGATGTTAAGTGTGATGTCACAACAACACAATCTGCTATATGAACAAGGTAATAACACCAGTAAATCAACACAATGAATTGTTCACCCAGTTCGGTCTAACTACCTACGTTTGGGGGCTACCAAGCCAGGGAGGAAATTCACTATAAGTAGTATTAAATTACAGACTCAACAATCCCAGTTGACATCTACTAATCTTAATCACTACCCAATGACACTTCTACCTAAGAGACCACTTAGATATGAGAAACCACTCACTCCCTAAATCACCTCAGTGATATAATTCAAAGATTACACTTTAAAACCCACCTTGATCATGCTTAACAACTTTGATCAAGAACAACTCTCTCTTGCTTAACAGCTCTAGAGAAACCAATTACAACTCAAAATAGTAACACCAATTCAAACGTGAATGGTTTACAAAACACACACGAAAACCCAAATTAACTCTCAGTCTATGCTCTCTGTCTTCGTCTTTTTTCAACAAGGGTTGAGGCTGCTTTAAATAGTATTCTGACTTAGGCTTGGACCTCTTACAAAAATATCTGACTTGATTTGTTATTAAAGAGAATTTAAAACAGATTTGATCTTCTAATCTTTTTAAATCTTTTCAAATCAGCCCTAATGTTAGTTACATGATCTGCTCCATATTTGATTGAAAATATCTTCTCCAAGATATTCGCATCCAATCTCTCTAACAGATATCCTCAAAACAAACAAACACACGCAACCCTAAAACATCACAACCTAATGTTCTGATGTTCTGATGTTCTGATAACTGATGTCAAGACATCAAGTTTAACATCAGCATATAAAACTTCAACCCTGCAACAACAAATGTTAGGAACCAATGTTAAGACATCAGACATATGACATCAACATTGTTCAACTTTGTTTTACCAAAATTTCAGCCAATACAAGAACTAACACTACTTATCTTTGTCAGAGTTTGTACCCAAAGTAATGTTTTAAGCTCATTTTAACTAGTCCACTCAATCCTCTTGTACTGAGTCGAGCTCTCTTTCTCCAAACGAGGTAATAGTAAAGGAGGAAATATGATATTGGTTTCATGAACTTTGTTTTGAGGAAGGTTTTTACCCTGGTGCAACGTCCCTTATCAAAGTGAGGAAGAGGTAGATTGACACTTGTTCTATCTTGAGTGCAGTTAGTCTTGAGAGAGGGGGATATTCTTAGGGAAGCAGGATCCTCGTGTTTTTTTTTGTATGCTCGATTGTGTTTTGCAAATATCATGGATAAGGTGAGTAAATTGAGTATGTTCTACCTCTGGAAGACGCCCAAGGTATTCGGGCTGAGGTGAATATTGGAACTTCTTCTTCTGCTCTTACTCGAGTTCTTGCCCCATCTTCCGCTCCGGTTGTAGAATATTTGGCTTCTATATTCGAGGTGGATCATTTTATGGGTGTAGTGGTAGAGTTAGTCCGCTGTGTAACTCTGTAGACATCACATGTCTGTTAATGTGTGTTTCATCATTCAACTAGAAATAGAGGATTTTGATAATGCGACTTGATCGCCTTTCTCATCATCGCTATAAAAATCTTTTCTTGTGTTTTCGACCAAAACAATTGTAAACCCTCCCCCTCCCCATTTACTATTTTAAATTACATTGCATAACACTTCTTGTTCGAAATTCGCAATCCCTGTGGAGACGACTTTATTATATTATTTGATTACAACGATAGTACATTTGCTAGTAATTTTGTCATCAAGTTTTTGGCGTCGTTGCCGGGGATTGTTGATATTTTCAATAAGGGATAGTGTGTAATTTATTTTGTTTTTAGCTTGTAAATTTTCTAGTTTGATATCGCTAAAAATTTATGTTTGTAGTGTAGTTTGATATTTTGAGTTGTCACATATTTATTTGTTTTATTGGTATAATGTTGCTAAGGTATTGTTGTTTGTGTTTGTGCAAGGTTTAGATTCAACGGTTCTCCCATGGGATCTTGAAAACAGAGAGAACTGTTTGTGCATACAAAAGATGGTGATTCCACCACAACAAACATAAGGGGATTACTGTAAAATAATTGATACTAGTCATATATCACATGGATTTAAACCTACAAATCCTGTGACATTTGACATCAAGAGCTCAATATTGTCAGGGTTAATAGACAAACAGTTTGATGGGCAGGCCCTAAAGGATCCTTGAACCATCTGATTAGGTTCTACAAAACATGCTTAATGTGCAGCCCAGATAAGGTCACAACTGATCAGGTGAAACTATAGTTGTTCTATTTCTCGATGACTGGCAGGGCAAAGGAATGGTTGCAATGTATACCAAGTGGTATTATTCAGACATGGAATGAGCTGAAGACAAATTTCTGGGGAGATACTATTTAAATGATCAGTTTGTGGAAAGAAGAACAACCATCACAAATTTTAGTCAGGATGAATACAAGTCATTGTCAGAGGCGTGGGAAAGGTTTGAACTTTTACTTCACAAGTGTCCTGACCATAATAGGAACTTCATGGAACAACTAGCACACTTTATTAGCGGTCTGACAACTCCTCACACATGTTTCTTGATACTTCGTCAGGAGGTACATTGAGAACAAAAACTGATGATGAGATGAGGATTATCATTGAGAATGTATGTTAGAATGAATATTGTTCTAGCAAGCAGTGTACAAAAGAAATAAACATTCACGCTACCAATTCACAAGCAGAGATTATAGCTCATATTGAAATGTTAATAAAGAAACTAACAACATCAAAGGTAGGTAACGCAAACAACAACCATATATAGGTTATTCACTGTGAAAAATGTGGGGGAAACCATCCAGATGAGAGTTGTTCATTTATGAGGGAGCCGGAAGAAAGAAAACACGTAAACTTGTATACAAACAGTTCCCGTACTCCGAGTTGGAGATACCAACAATGCTATCAAGTAGGTAATCATTTTCATTATAGGGACAATCAAAGAAGATCATCCTTAGAGGAAGACCCGAAACAATTTATGCAATCCACTAAAGCAAGTCTGGATGAAATGGTCAGAAATCAAAGAGAGGTGAACCAGAGTCAGACTACCATAAATGAAAGTACTACATCATCAACCAAAGAACATATCACCAAGTTGTCCCTATGGCTGTCACATTTTGTTTTATGCTCAAGTTTTTTGCAAGTAGCGAATACTTGAGCTTATCATAACAGGCTTTAACAGAACTAAACTTGCTTCCATGATTTTTTCGTATCGGATGTTTCAAAGCAACTACCAGATTTTTTTTGTTTTAAATGAGCCTTCCAAAGTGAATTTTTTTACATATTATAATATTTTGGAAAGTAAATAATGCGAAAAATATTTTTATCATTATCAAAATATTTGAGGGTGTCAGACATAAGTGAGGGGTGACAATAAAATTTCTCTAGTATTTTTCTTCTAAGATGTAGGTTGACGTAAGGTTTTTTCAAAGATTCAACAATATAATTATTTTTTTTAAAACAAAAACTTGTGTAATTTTTTATATTCCAAATAAATATATATTCAACTTTAGACTGTAATTAAATATTTCAGGTTTAATATTTTTTTAATTTCATATCTAGAGTTTATTTTGCCCCTTTAGCATAAAAAAGTCTACATTAGTCCTTTAACTCTTCAAAACGTATTATGTTAGTATTTTTTGTTTAATTATCGATAAATTTAGATACAATTTTTTTAGTTTTTCTATTGTTAATTAAACAAAAATAACTATCATGATACATTTTGAAGAAATAAAGAAATAATATGAACATTTCTTAAGTTAAAAAAGTAAAATGAACCTTATAATTAACTTACGAAATAGAAAAGAATATTAAATTAATATTTTAATATGTGGAACAAAATAAAATAAACATTATCGAATTTGAAATAGTCAAAAGAGTAAAATTTTATCCTATTCTATTTTATATCACTATTTCCATTACATCAATTCAATTTTATCAAATTGTTTAATTGAAACTACAATTATGTATTATATATGTAATACAGGACAACACATCAAGCATTCCGTAGTAGCTCAACTGGATAAATTCATAATCAGAATTTCCGGGTTCGATTCCTGGCTACGGAATATGATTTTTTTACAACTGTTTGACAAATATTTTCGTTTATGTATGTTGGGAGAAAGAAACAGCATTGCCCAATCACTCTTTTTGTGCTTTGAGTCCATCCATCGTAAGATAAATATCATTACAATTTAATTACATCATCAAAAATTATATTTTTTATTCTATCATAAAAAATTCGTTTAAAATTATTTATCATCATTTTTGCAAAATTCCCAATCCAATCTAATAAATTCAAGTTTTTAAATTTCCAATTTTAACTTTTTTTTTTTTTAATAATCTTGTGAATATTTTTCATAAGGATTTTTATAGAGTTTATTTTTTATATCATAATGTTTACTTTACAAGTTTTTTATAAATATTTATATTATTAAAAAATCTATAAAATTAGTGAAATAAATTTAATTTTTACTAAATAATTTAAAAATGAATATAAGAAGTTAGTGGAAAAAATGGCTAGTTAGTGAAATAATTATTTAATAAATAAAATAAAAATAGCTAATTAATAGGATAAATAATAATAATAATAAAAAATAATAAATATAAGAATTAGAAATTATAAAATTATCCTCAATTTTAGTTTCAAAATTGTTAAGTGACTTAACAACTTTTATATATAAGATATATAAGATAATTATATTACTCCATTGCTTTGGTCATTATCATGTTAGATCCGTTCAAAACCTTATGATTTCTATCGATATAGAAATCAAGAACATAACTCTAAAATAATTCCTATAAGTCGATATAGCATCAACTTGTATCCCTTAAACCCATATCCGAATACAATTACGAGAATGAAGGCGGAATCGTACCTGAATTTGCCATTGAAATCGTTGAAGGCTGCGGGTATATGATCTTTCAATTTGTAGAGTTCCTTAGGATTCCTTGAATCTCTGATGGGGATGAAGAGAGAAAACCTGATAAACCTTATTTTGAATGTTCTCTACAAATGAGGACCATAACCCATTTAAATAACCCTAGGGTTATTTCTTAGTTTTCAATATTCTAATTTGGCCCCTCATCAAATTAGATATTGACTTACGGTATCTACACAATAACCTGACCTTTCATGACATTTATGCTTTTAGTCACAAAGTTAATATTATATTAATTAGACCCCTTTAAGTCTTGACTAATTAAAATAATGACACTAACACCTTAAATGTTACATTTGTGACCTAAAATTCTAACAATCTCCCACTGGTCACATATGTAACTTTGCACATGTGTTAGACTTTATGAGCTCAAAATTTGCCATTATATTTTTTAAGCATATCCAAAGTATCCCGCCCATTAGTCATGTCAATATACAAAATCAAGGTGATTTTCATTATATCAATCATAACTAAACCCATAAATAATCACCGATAGTGACACAACTAAATGACATAGATCTATCATGAAATGTGTAGCATGAAAATCGCATGAAGTTTGTCTTTATATGTCGATTTTCAACTGGTCCTACTTTACTGTAGTGAGATCATTCAATAACTTTATTGTACAAAATGTAAACTACTGAATATCAAACTTTATTAATTGGACAATATCTAAAATTATAGTATGCATACATAATACCAAACATAGAACATAAAATTCATAATCAACTAACTCCCACTAAACCAAATACTCCTCTAACGATAAAACACCCATGCGAGCAGTGTGCTCATGAAAGACCTTGGGTGGAAGACCTTTTGTAAGAGGATCTGCTATCATGGAGTTTGTCCCCAAGTGTTCTATGGAAATCTGTCCACTTTGTACCATTTCCCTAACAACTAGGAACTTGATGTTAATATGTTTTGACTTAATCGAGCTCCTATTATTGTTGGAATACATGATGACTGATTTTTTGTCACAGTATAACTTAAGTGGCCTTTCAATTCCTTCCACAATTCGCAACCCAGTGACAAGATTCCTCAACTAAATCCCATGGTTGGATGTCTCATAACATGCTATAAACTCTGCTGCAATGGTGGATGAAGTCGTAAGAGTTTGCTTAGCACTGCGCCAAAAAACTGCACCACCAGCCAACATTTAAATATAGCCTAAAGTGGATCTTTTACTGTCTTGGCATCCAGCAAAATCTGAGTCAGAGTATCCAGTGATCTCTAACTAGTCTGACCTTCTATATGTGAGCATATAATCTTTTGTTCTCTTTAAATACCTCATAACCTTTTTGGATGCTTTCTAATGATCCATTCCTGGATTGCTCAAATAACTTCCTAACATCCCAACTGTGAACGTAATATTCGGACGCGTGCACACTTAGGCATACATTAGACTCCATACTGCTAACGCATAAGGAATCTTTTGCATTTCTTGAATTTCTAAGTTTCCTTTTGGGCACTGACTGAGACTGAATTTGTCTCCCTTAACAATTAAAGTATCTCCTGATTTACATTCCTGCATGCCAAACCTTTTAAGTACCTTTTCGATATAACTCTTTTGTGATAATCTTATAATACCACGAGATCGGTCTCGATGTATCTGAATTCCTAATACAAAGAAGGCATCACCAAGATCTTTCATTTCAAAATTTCTTATTTTTGTGCATCATTCCTATATCATTTATGGCAAGCAGTATGTCATCTACATACAAGACCAAGAAAACGTACTTGCTCCCACTGAATTTGTGATACACACAATTTTCAACAACATTCACCTCAAAACCAAATGAGAGAATTACTTCGTGAAACTTGTGATACCACTGACGAGACACTTGCTTTAATCCATAAATGGATTTTGTCAATTTACAAACCATATTCTTTGAGTCTCCTGACACAAAGTTTTCTAGTTGCATCATATAGATTGTTTCATCAACGTTGCCATTGAGGAAAGCTGTCTTGACATCCATTTGATGAAGTTCCAAATCATAATGTGCAACAAAAGCCATGATTGTCCTAAAAGAGTCTTTCGATGAAATCGGAGAGAAAGTCTCTTTAAAGTCAATCCATTCCTTTTGAGTATAACCCTTAGCCATAAGACGAGCCTTATACCTCTCCACATTATCATTAGAATCCCTTTTGGTCTTAAAAATCCATTTACAACCAATGGGTTTCACACCTTCTGGTAATGGGACAAGTCCCCAAACTTTATTGTCTTGCATGGACTTATACTTCTCCTTCATTGCTTCAATCCACTTTTCCGAGTTGGAATCCTGCATGGGTTGACGGAAGTTGATTGGATCATCTTCCAGCATACCATTATTTTCCTCATGTTCTTGGAGAAAGACTATGTAATCATCCAGAATAGCATTTCTCCTTTCTCTAGTGGATCTTCGCAAATGTATTAGTTCTTGTAACACTTGTTCTTGAGGATTTTGAGTTTGTTCTTCATGAATTACCAAATCATCTTGAGTTTGAGGAATTGCAACAATGTCTTGTGCAGGTTCCATACTTGCTTGATCAAAAGCAATTATATGAATCAATTCTAGAATTGTTATCGATTCTTTCTCAAAGACAATGTCTCTAACCTTATTCTTCTCCCCAAACTCAATATCCTCAAAGAATGTGGTTGTTCCCGTCTCAAAAATTGAATTTAATTTGGGATCATAAAATTTGTAGCCCCTAGAACTTTCAGAATAACCAATAAAGTAGTTGCTCACTGTTCGGGAGTCCAATTTCTTTTCATTTTGCCTATAAGGCCTTGCCTCAGCTGGACATCCCCACACATGAAAATGTTTGAGACTAGGCTTTTGCCCGGTCAAGGCTCATAAGGTGTTTTGAAAGTTGCTTTTGTTGGTACTCTATTTAGAATATAAGCTACATTCTTTAGTGTCTCTCCCCAGAGTGACTATGGCAAGGTAGAATGAAAAATCATACTCCTTACCATATCTTTAAGAGTCCGATTTCATCTTTCAGCAACACCATTCATGCTAGGAGAACAGGGCATGGTGTACTGTGGGACAATTCCACATTCCTCTAGGTATTCGAAAAAAGGCTCTTGACGTTGTTCACCTGAACCGTCATATCTATCGTAATATTCACCACAACAGTCGAATTTTACTTTCTTAATTCTTTTGTCAAGTTGATTCTCAACTTCAGCCTTAAACGATTTGAACACATCCAATGACTGAGACTTTTCATGTATAAGAAATATGTATGCATATCTAGAATAATCGTCTATAAATGATATAAAATATTATTGACCATTCCAAGAAGGTGTTGGAAATGGTCCAGAAATGCTGTATGTATCGATTCTAAGACATTCGTAGCTCTACATGCACTAAATTTCTTTGTTTTGGTCTATTTTCCTTTAACACATTCAACACAAACATCAAAGTTTGTGAAGTCAATGGAATCCAAAATTCCATCTGACACTAGTCGCTCAACTCTATTTTTAGAGATGTGACCTAGGCATTTGTGCCATAATGCTCCTGAATTGTTATCCTCAATTTTACGCTTAGTACCACGTGATTCCACATTCAAGGATTCGCCATAGGTAGCTATTGTGTCAAGCAAATATAGATTATCATGACCCATAAGTGAACTAGTCCTAACAATATTTGAATTGAAAGACAGCTTGAACACATTGTTTCCAAATGAACAAAAATAACATGATTTGTCCAAATAAGAAACTGAAATCAAATTCCGTCTTAATAATGAAACCACAAAAGTGTCTTTCAAATCCAAATAAATCTGGTACACATTAATAATCTAAAATACCATATAGCTTCCACCTCCACCGAATTGCCATCTCCAACATAGATGTATCTTTCAACATCATTTGGCTTCCGGTAGTTCAGGCAACCCCTCATTGAAACACTGATGTTAGTAGTTGCACAAGAGTCTAACCACCAAGTGTTTCCAGGTACTAAAGCTAAATTGACCTCATAACAAACTAAACCATGACTTATGCGATTGGAGCGATCCCATTTCTCATAATATTTCCTCTGTTAAGAGGTACCAAATTCCATAGGAGAAGAAGGTTGCTTCATCCTTAATGCAAGTTCAAGATCCATGCAGCCAAGAACAATTTCCATGTTCTCATTCCAATCCTTAAAACCTATCCCATTTAGGACCTGAACCTTATTCATATTAGCACATATTGGAGCAATTTTAGCTGTAAAAGAACAAAAAGCAAACATTTTAAATATACTCACATAAATTAAAAACCAAATCATCAATGTTGTTCAAATAAAGGAATAACCCATCTCAAAATACCCAGTGCACCACCAATATCAAGTCTTTGGACAGTAATATCGACTGCTAGTTGTACTCTTGTCGTAACGATCAAACATTGATAATAAAAAAACATGTCGAATAATAAACCCCTCTTTGGATTGATTTATTATTCACATGTAGAACCTCATAATTATCACATGTTTACCATCACAGGCGCATATGAAAACCGGCCAACCACCAATTGTCCTTTGGGTTAATTGATACTCGCATGGACAAACATACACATAAACCAAAAAAATATTTAACATTTTTCATAAGCAGTTGTTATAAAAGAGGTCACTTTGGCGACTTTTTCATTTCAATTGCTTACCTAAAAAATATTAAATTACTGTATAAAAATACATTCCGTAGCCAAATTCAAAAAAAATTTAACCAAAGTTTAATCAATTTGTTATGCGAAGCACAACAAAACAATAACAAATAATATGTCATATAATAATAATAATAGTAAATAAATAAATAAATAAATAAATTTATACAAATTTATTTATTTATTAAAATAAGTTATCACAATATTACAGTAAGTTATTCATTTATTTGTTACCAAATTAGATAACCATATGACATAAGAATAAGTAAAATAATTCAAGACCACAATCCTAAGTTATCAAGTACACCCTTAATTAAAAAGAGTAATAATGCACATATAAGATTGAAAAACTTTTTAATTTCTTTCTCATGAAACTGGAAACATGGTTATCATTTTAATAATAAACCATTATGTTACGGAAACTTCTAAACCATGTAAAAAAAACCACCTTACAATTTCATTAAAAAAAGAATACATTAACTAGATATTAAAATAGATAGTTACATAAAAAAAAGAATAATTTATTGAAATACTAAACATGTTAATAAGCTTATTTTTTCACATTGGTAAACTTTAGTAACTTAAAATTTGCTTCAACAGTCAAAACCAAGCCGACAACTATTGAAATTAAACATATGACTAGCAGATGACATATTAACTCGAACACCTCAATAACATAATATGTAAATGCCACAATAAGGACTCAACGTAAGTCCCCTCTCTTTTCGAAAAACCCAATGATTAATAATCAACATAAAACAAAACATAAACCTTATACAAATTGAAAGATAAAATAAAATCAATTTTAGAATCCTAATATAAAAAAATTATCAAAAACACAACGTATATTGATATATACAATTGGAAGATCAAATGATACTAAATAACCCAAAAACAAATTGAATCAGGTATGGTGGCTCTGATACCACTTGTTAGATCCGTTCAAAACCTTATGATTTCTACCGATTTAGAAATCAAGAAAAGAACTCTAAAATAATTCCTATAAGTCGATATACATCAACTTGTCTCCCTTAAACCCATATTCGAATACAATTATGAGAATCAAGGCGGAAGCATACCTGAATTTTCCATTGAAATCATTGAAAGTTGCGGGTATATGATCTTCCAATTTCTAGAGTTCCTTAGGGTTCCTTGAATCTCCTTTGATGGGGATGAAGAGAGAAAACATGATAAAACTTATTTTGATTGTTCTCTACAAATAGGGACCATAACCCATTTAAATAACCTGAGTTATTTCTTATTTTTCAATATTGTAATTTGCCCCCTCATCAAATTAGATATTGACTTACAGTATCTACACAATAACCTGACATTGAATGACATTTTTGCTATAAGCCACAAACTTAATATTATATTAATTAGACCCTTTTAAGTATTGACTAATTAAAATAATGATATTAACACCTTAAATTTTACATTTGTTGCCCAAAATTATAACATTTCATTTTTTTAAATATTTCATATGCATCTTTTTGTATGCAAACAGTAAGGGAAAATGGATGTTGTTTTCTCTTAATATTTGAGTGGCACTGCTATCTAATTATAACAAGAGTATCCATCTAAGATACATTAGTAAGTGTATTTGACTAACCTTTCTAGCATCTGATCAATGGATGAAAGAGGAAAATGATCATTCCTTGTTATTGTGTCGAGTCTTTTGTAATATATACAAACTTTCCAACTAATAACTCTTCGATTTTGTATTAACTCGTTCTTCTCGTTTAAGATCACATTTGTTCCTCGCTTCATTTGTACTACATGAACATGGATTACCCACAAGTTGTTAGATATTTGTGTTTGATAGGAATTTTCATCCCTTTTAAGATAACTCTACATTTTTCTATCAAAATCACCAGCTCATTATCCACAGTTATCTTCTTGGAAATTATATCTTTCATAAATTTAAAGTAGATTAACATTTGTGTTAGTTCCATGGTTTTAGGATTGGCAACAATTTTGCTAAAACATGGTTCACAACAAGATGCTGTGTGAAATGTTTTAACTTGTTGGTCTGTCAACATTGAAGACAGATGTTCTGACAGATGCTGTGACATGTTGTACCAGAACATCAGTACATGAGGTAGTCTTATTCTTGACAGATTTGATTTGATTATGTGAGATTTCTTTTGGATATATCTCACTTATATTTGCAGGTCAAGAAGATTTAATCTGGAACATTTGATTTGATCTCCAACTGTTCATAAGTTTCTGAAATTGGATGTTGAGACAATTTAGGAAACTTGATGATTTGTTCTAAGATTTAAGGAGATTTTTTCTGCATAATTGATGCAGTCCTCAACGTGTGGATCAACCAATATCTGGGTGAAGATTTCGAAACCCATAGACTACTGAGGAGTATTTAAAGAGCAATCTAAACCTAATGTTGTTACAAATTTCACTTTTATAAAAATAAGGGGAGGTTTTAGAGTCTTAGGTTTAGAGAGTCTCTTTAGTGTGACTTTGTAAGTCACCCATGTATCTTTTGATATATTGAAGTAGACTGGTTGTATGTTGTTTATTATTCACTCATGAGCTTTTAAGCAAGAGTGTATTGTCCTTAGTTTAAAGCTTTTAAGCAAAGCTAAGTATTGTACTTGGAAGGGTTAGTACTTCTATTTTGGGTTATTGTTGAATTGTCACTAGTTTGTGACTGTTAGGAAGTGAGAGGGGGATGTCATATCTAGAGGGTTTCTAGGTAGAAGTTGCACAAGGTAGTGATTAGGCGAGAAGTTGTAAATGAGGGAGTTTAGCTTTGAACTAATGTTATCATAGTGAATTTCCTTCCTGGCTTGGATGCCTCAAGATGTAGGTGATGTTGCATCAAACTGGGTTACCAACTGATTGTGTTACTTATCTTTCTGCAATTTATTTTTAGTCTGATTTATTTGTTCTGTCAGACAGAAGATGTTGAAACATCTGTCTGGACATTATGTTCTGATGTGAGGACATCAGTATTAACATGTGTTAGAGTGTAAGAATTTCAATTGGCATCAGAGCTGGCACGCTAGTCAGTTTTTGGGTGAGCTTCAGGGAGAGTTTTTTCTGGTATTGTATGATCATTGGAAGGCTAGATCGGCAGGGCTCTTGATATCAATGGACAACAGCTCTTGGAAATATGTCACCAAAGGGTGTGTGTGGATTGTTCCTAGGGAGGAAGAGTATGGGTTGGCTCTTGTTACTCTGAAAGACCCTATAACCAATGGAGTTGATAAAAATGTGTTTAGTTCGTTAAACACATGTGAGGTGGCCAAAGTTACTTGGGAACTCCTCAAGACCTCTCATAAATGGACATCTGGTCAGCAGGGTTCTAAGGTCTCTACTCAAGAGATCTGTCTTGAATGTGACTGCTGTTGTAGAAGAAGATCTAGAGATCATCAGCATAGATGGATTTGTTTGGGTCATATTTGTTTTTGTCCTCAAAAGAACAGATTTGAATAAGAGGACAAGGGCAGGTGTTTTGTCTCCAACTCTGTAGAAGCTTATGACCTTGTGAAGGGTTACTCAGTACTTTATGTTTCTTGGAAGGCATTTCTACCAGGATTTGAGGGAAGTGGATATAAGGTCAATATCAAATGTGATGAACATTAGTCCTGACACTTGTAAGAACTAGGATGTTCTAAGTAAAGGCACTCAGTGTCAAGTAGTTGAAAGTTTTTTTTCTAGAATGCCCTACCTATCTCAAGAAACAACTTAAGGGGCTTCCTATTGCTTGGACTGATGAATGAAATGATCCTGATGATGAATCTGTCAAGCTTGTTTATGCCTTTTCTAGAAGGTGGGTCTCTGGTATAGACCCCTTTATTGAATCATGAAGAATTAACTCATGATGATCCTATCTCTTCACTATTTTGTGCATCAAGGGATATGAGTTTCAAGGCTGTATCAAGCAAAGTAGAACTCAAGTATCGAAGGCGAGCTGAGTGAATGATGTCAATCAAATGTCTCGACATCGTGATGAACATTAGAATATTCATGCTAAAGGCAGGTACTTGTACTGGAGATATCTCTTCTAGGGTAATTTCAGTCATATCAGACACTTTTGTTTCAACTTGGATGGTTGTCTCAAAGGCTCAACTCGGCCTATAGCTAACCAAGCAGTGGTTAGAGCTCAAGGAAGATGCAAATTGCCCTATGTCTCATACCTTCTTGAAGTTGCAACTAAGCAAGATTGGTATTTTGGCTGTGGGTGTTCCAGGCACATTACTGGGTTAAAGGAGTATCTGGTGGATTCTAAGTCACTCTTAATGATGGTGCCATAAGTGAAATTAAAGGGGTTTGAGAGCTGGTTTTTCCAGTCCTGATATTGTTTCTCTTGATCAAGGTCCTAATGTATATTTCTCCAAGGGAGAATATTTGGTCATTAGTGAGATGTATGAAGCTCCGAGAAGGTAGTTAAGTCCAAAGTCAGTTGTCTTGTGTGTACTGCAAGAAACTACGTGCTCATGCTTAATGTCCCAGGAAGATGTAGTAAAGGTGTCACACCAGAAGATGCATCATCATACTTCTACAGAAGTTATAGAACTCCCTGTCATAGTTCTTATGAGGTCAGTGCAAGGTGAAGTCCTAGTGGATAGAGGAACAAAGGGGGGAGGACGAGCAGAATGAGGTTGAAAAGAGTGATAGTGGTGATTTACTCAGTCAACATCCTGGTTCTTAGGCCAGCCCCAATGGTACTCGTTAATGGTAATCTCTTCTTTGTGTTCATAAGGGTTGGTAGTGGTTATGTAATGTCCTACACGATGTCTTGATAGTGTGCTTTAGCGTAGAATATTTTTTGGTTCTTGTTGCGTGTGAGAGTTTATTTCTCTCTGTGGAGTTTTTGCTGTGAGTGTCTCTAATCTGCCTTTGTAGTTTGTTTCTTCACTGTTGTGTTTAAATTGTGGTTCTCAAGTAGTTCATGCAAATGGATGTTCTTGGGTTACTTTGATGATAGCAGAACCTATGAATGTTAAATCCATAACCAAAGTTAATGGTTCAGTCATTGTGAAAGGGACTGATGTCCAAGCTGGTGTTGGAATATCATCTCGGCAGATTTTCACTCCAAAAAATAAGGCAGTCTCCAGAGAGCAAGCAATCACTAAATCAGAGAACTCTCTAGCAAACAAATATTTCTCTAGAATTCAGAGAATTTATTCAAAGGAGTTCATTATGTGGAGCTTGTGTTCACCAACAGATTCAGAAATGAAATATATAATTCTGGTGTTTTGTGGAGTAAAGTTATTGGCCAAGTCTGGTGGTGACTGTGCTTTCGACAGTGTTGAAAGAATGGATCTGTTGTGTAGTGCAGGATGACATACCTAATGTTGTGGAGAACCATGGTTTCTCTGTGTTTTCTATTGTGTTGTTATGATGTGTAGCATGGAAATGATATCTATATTTCTATGTGATCTTTGGTGGTGCTGGGATGCTATGTTCTGACATCATTCTAGTTGTTGGTACTTAAGAGGAAATGTACTTCTACTGATGTGGTTTGTGTGCATGATTTCAAACCAAATGTGCATGACATCTTACCTGCCTGAAGTGTTTTGGAGGACTCTGGTTTCTCTTAATTTTTTTTTAGTCTCATTTTTCTGTTGTGCATGTGCCTCTGATATGTGAACTGGGACAATTCATGATGGCATGGGTATGTCCTTAAGAACAATGATGTTTATTGTCTGGGAGAATTTATTTTTCTCTGTAGTAGGTTGTGGTCTTCAGGAGGAATTGTTGTTCTGGTTGATCTGTGATGCCAGACTAGATGTATTGACATTGTGTTTAGCTGTTCAGTTGCACTTTGCTGGATTCTTAAGCTATGTAATTCAGAGGGAGTTTGTTTTTGTTACTACTGTATGATGTTCTTATGTGGGTCCTGTTTTGTTTCCACTGTGTGTGCCCTTGTTTGTTAAGGATGTTTCTTCTTGAGAAATAATCTTGTCTTTTGGATCAGCAAGAATATATTTTGGGTTTTTCTGGTCTAAGTATATTGTTGAGGAAGCTGTTGCTCCAAATTGAGTTGGATGCTAAAAGAATACTATGTCTAACAGGATGTCATGACATTGTACTGTGACAAGCTGGTCACAATCAGGATTTTCAAGGATTTTCACTCTGCATAGCTGGACAAGTTCATTGGGACTAGTCATCACTTTTTCAAGGGTATTTCAGGTAATTGTAATGCTGAAGAATTATAGTCTTTACAGAATGGGAGGCTTGTAATAAATGCTTTCTCTTCCATCTAGTGGGGCATGCGTATTAAGGAAAAAAATATTGTTCAATGACATGGAGAATGTCATTTCAAATGTTGCAGTCAAAGCTTGGAAAGCGAGAAAGAGGAACAAGAGAATGTCTCTGTTACCAAGGATAATTTCACTTCTTTCAACAATTATATCCTTGAATGATCAGTCGATACAAGCGTGGTCAATTTTTTCTTCTTAAAAGCCAAGACCTTACTGCTTATTCCTCCTATCGAGTCGTGTTTCAATATGAGCCAGTCCTCCAAAAATACCGATGCTAAAAAGGCTCTTGTGCTAGATGCCAAGAAGAATAAGAGTGCGGATCCAAAGAAGGTGGAGTCCGAAGTTGTGACATTTGTTGGATCATCTACTAGAGCATCTAGGATAAGGAAAACATATGTGACAAAGATGAAGTCCTTAAAGAAAAGTCATGCTCAACTGCATGACTCTGATGAGGATGCTGACGAAGATTAAGTTAATTTCATTAACTCAGGTGGTTGGAGTGGATAGTTGGCTCCATAGATGAAGATTTTTTTTGTTTTGTTGGTTGGGTGTGCTTTTGCTGTTTGTGTTGTAATAAGTTCCTAATAGTGTTTGTTTCCATCTGTTGCTTTGTATTTCTAGTTGTTTGCTTCCATTAGAACTGGTTGTTTCCATTGCAACTTTGTGCTTCCATTTTTGTTTGTTTACATTTACTCTATTTTTTGTCAATTTCTGGATAAAAATGGGGAGTAAAGTGTTAGTATGTTTGCTGTTTCTGGTGTTGGATCAGATGACAAGACATCATGTCATGTTTTAGTGTGCTTTATGGTTGCTTGCTGTATCCAACTATTTAGGGGGCACATGATAGTTTGTCATGCTTGTTGCTGCTGTTGATGCTGATCTTACTTATGCTGCTCCTAATGATGTGATGTATGGATGCATTGATGTGCAATCACATATTCTGACATGTTGTAGTTATGGAGAACCTTAGATGCTCTATGGTAATCTATTACTCTGGTGCTATGAGTAATATGTGTGGCTTCTGTTGTATGTGTTTCTAATATGTGTGGCTTCTGTTGTATGTGTTTCTAATATGTGTGGCTTCTGTTGTATGTGTTTTTAATGTGTGAACTTGGATAGCTCATGTTTGTTTGTCTTGTGATTTGGGTTTTCCCCTTGAGAGGGATCTGTGAACTAAGACAATTGAGGTTTGAATTTCTTGTGATTTAAGTTTTTCCCATTTTCCCCTTGAGGGGGATTATTGGGTATGTGTGACAGAGGGAGTAATGGACCTGTCTGAGGTTGATGTGTTGATGTGATGTTAGACCACATGTCTTGCCATCTGATCTCTGGAGATTTCTGGATTTTGAAGGAGCTGTAATCTCTGATGATCTGTAGCTGCGTTTTATCTCTGATATCTTTCTATTTGCAGGTTGTGCAAAGTTTACATGTAGCTTGTGTTTTGTATGTGGTTTTATTCCTCTCTCCAGGTTCATTAAGCAAAGGATGTTTTAGCCAAAATTTTCCAAAGGGGGAGATTGTTAGTTCCATGGTTTTAGGATTGGCAATAATTTTGCTAAAACATGGTTCACAACAAGATGTTGTGTGAAATGATCAAACTTGTTGGTCTGTCAACATTGAAGACAGATGTTCTAACAGATGTTGTGACATGTTGTACCAGAACATCAGTGCAAGATGTAGTCTTATTCTTGACAAATTTGATTTAATTTTGTGAGATTTCTTTTGGATATATCTCACTTATTTTCGCAGGTCAAGAAGATTTAATCTGAAACATTTGATTTGATCTCCAACTGTTCATAAGTTTCTAAAATTGGATCTTAAGACAATTTAGGAAAGTTGATGATTTGTTCCATGATTTAAGGAGATTTTTTCTGCATAATTGATCCAACCTGTTGTACCCCAAATTTTACCCCTTAGATGTCATAACATTTTGCACTTGACATTTAGATTCAGTCATCTATGCATTGTAAACTAACCATTTCATTTTGCAAGTTTGTTTCTTTTGTGAAAAGCCAGGATTTATACCAAGAGAAGGACAAAGTCTCCTAAAGAAGATAAGGCTCCAAATGTAACCATGTGAGCTCACCTACATCCTAGAGGTCTTACTCAACAAGAATTCAAGTCATTTGGCTTTCATCACAAAGTAACTTGAGCCACAAGTTCACCCTGCCTCCAATTAGGGTTTTGTCAAGACAAGTTAATCATGGCCTTTGATTTTGAGCAAGATTTGTTCTCAAACCCTAGGACTTGACTCCATGAGATAATAGACATCCCTAAGGACCATCTGCGAGCTTTAGATGTGATGGAAGAAGTAAGATCATCAGAGATTATCCCCAGTGCATTCACAGTTGAAATTAGGGTTTTGACTGAAACCCTAATCCTTGAGATTTTGATCCAAAATGAAGCACCCGAGTCCTCAATCCATCATGACATGTCTCATTGATGAATTAAGACATGAAAGATCAAGTCCTAAGAAGTTTCTTGCAAAGGAAGCAAGGTTTGGTTCATGAAACTTTTCAAATGTGGAGATTTCACTACTTGGGCAAAAATTGAAACAGTCATAACTTTCAAACCACACAACCAAATTGAGTGATTCAAAGCTCAAATGGAAGCTCTTTCCATGATCTTAAAAACATATTAGATGACCCTCTTCCAAAAAATGTTTGGTTTTTAAGTTACAAGACTTGGAAGATAAAATCACCCTTTGGGACTTAGTGAAATTTCAGCTTTTTTCCCTTAATTTGCACACGACTTTAACCTAATTTTCCATATAGTTCCAAGCCTCAAATAAAAAATCCTTGAACATGAAAGTTGTAGAGGGCATTGAGGGCTTTCCAAAAAGTACTAGAACTCCTCCATCCATTGAGTGAGCTAGGAGTTTCGAAGATCCAAAGTTGGGGGTTCCATTCCTTAAAGTTCAAGAAACCAACTTTTGAGTTTTGACTCAAACACTTCCCTAATCACCAATTTTCCTTGTTTCTGAGTTTTAATGATACATTTAACCCTAACCTCAGCCTTAGCCACGAAATTCAACTTGTTTGGCATTAAAATATGAATTGATGCCTTGTTTGTGCAAGTGGGAGGGAGAGAGAAACTTTACAAAAGCAAGGAAACATTTGTTTATTCCTTGAGCAATGGACCAATCACTTCCCAACAGTCTTTGCTCAGGTATTTAGAGATCCTTGGAAGATTTTGCTCTGCAAACTCTACTTCACACGATATGGAAAGGGCATTGTTGACATTTTTTGGAAAAATGACCTTGCTTTGAATCCTCATACTTCCCCTATAAATAGCAGGCCTTGTTCTTGCATTTCACACCAACAATAGTCACATACTTACTCTAAAACATCTTCTGAGTCCAAGCCTTGCAAAGTGAGAAAAGGAGGAGGAACACTTAAGGAGGTTGTTGCTAGTTCAGCAAGGAAGAGTTAGCATACACTTGAGGGTGCAGTGGACATATTCCACTTGGTAACTTTCCTTCTCCATTTCACATTCATACTCATGTACATTGATATTGCCATTATGTCTTTGTTCTGAATATTCATGTGATGTTGTTTTGGTATTATTCCACTTGCTGTTCTTAATGTAGAAATAGTGTGTTCACAACCATGTGTTTGAGTTTGTGCTTAACTGTTTGTCCATGGTATGCCAAAATAAAGTAAGGAAAATGTATGTGTTTTACTGATACATTGAGATGGTTTCCTGCACTACCATAAGGCCTTAGTATCATGCCTGAGATATAATATAATGATGAATCCATTTGTACTACTCACTGACTGATTTTTGAGTTCATGTAACTCCATTGTTTGTTTGGCATTGCTAATACTTGGGTGCAAATGATGCTAACAAACATATGATTGTTTTGTTGGTGCATGGATGATTATTGCTTGAATGAGAACAAGTAGGATTTTTGAACTTAGTTCACTGCTGATAACTTAAGATGCTTGTATTTTTATGATTGTGAAACTGCCTGGAACTGCTTGCCTTTTTTTATGTTGATATGAATCAGAAATATGTCATGACTGTGTGGGATCTTGTTGGCAATAAGACATAATTGTGTATGAGTATGTTAATGTTGTCATTATGCTACCTGTTTTGCATTCAAGTTTTGTGTATCCATGCTAGTCTTGGTTTGTTTGGAATATCTTGAAGGTATGCTTAAGATAATGTAAATGACAGATTTCTGATCTATACTTGTTCCCTCACCTTGTTGGCATACGACTTCATGTGCAATGGTAATATAGCCCAAATCTTGTTTTGCTACTGTTATGGTGAATGTTGTTTCATTTTGTCTTTGATGGATCACTTGCCTTGGTTGATTTTTGCACATGACTGCATAGTTATCCTTTTGACATTCCACTTTGAGTGACCATGTGCCTACATATAATGTCATGTAACCTGTTCTGTTACATCCTGAGCCTAGATTGATTATGTACATAGGACTGATGTGGGGAATTGCTAATCTTTTGAGGTTTTTGTCTGATGCCATGTACTCTGCCATTGCCCGATTGCCATTAGTTGCTTTGATGCCATGGTTTGGTCTGAATTCATGGTAATGAGTTGAATACATGATATCTTTTTACTTTGAAAACCTATGCATGAGTTATTGCTAGCACTACCAAGATTCCAAGATATACATGTTAAGGTTTGTTTTTGTGCTCTGTCATGATTGTTCTTGCTGCTGTCATTTATGCTGGTTCTGCATAAAATATCAAATGATAAAATAAGTATGAATCTTGTTGATGTATTTCTGAATATAACCTTTTGTTTGATCTAGAGTACTCTCCCTTTATGCTATGTTCTATCATGTGCAAGATTGTATGCTCTTAGTGTTTTGGGTGAGGCCTTGAGTTTCAATTCTAGTCTGCCATCATTGATAGTCTTAGGACAAGGTAACTCTGAGTTTGAGCTGGTGTGGAAGCTTTTGCACTGCCATGTTTAAAATGCCATGAGGTTGTTGTTCTCCCTACTGTTGTTTTTACTTGGTTTTGGTACACGAATTTGGCCTCACTTTCTGTTGCATTAATTAACAGTTGGAAATCCAAGTTTTCTTTGTCATTCCTGCTAACATTTGGTTTAATCTGTCTGCATCAGCATATTGAGGCATAATTGAAATGTTGCTTTTCTGTGAGTATGCCATGACTGTTTGATTAGCATGTATGTAGTTTTAGTCTTCATGTTGGAGTTTGAGTTCTGAATCCATTCTCGAAACTTACTATTATCAGTAAGGATTTATCAAGGTAAGAGCACTACATGAGTGTGTTTGTCATGATCTTTGTTTTAGCTCATTTTGGAATGTACTCTTGCCAGCCCCTCTTCACTTTGAACTGGCTTTTGTTTGTTGTCTTGGAGAGTCCATTAGAGTTATCTTAGTGCAAGAAAGGATTTTGATTCACACTGCCTCTTTTAGATATTGTTGATTTGAGTTTGAGAGAGGATGATGAGGGCTTGTTGCATACTTGCTGCAGCTTTGCCGTGAGTTCAGTTCTTTTGGTCTCTTTTTAGACGCGTGAGGGTTTAAGTAATTAAGGGGTTGGCTCATACATTGGATGTATGGCCACCCCAGTGGTAAAGACACACGCACATTTACTACAAGGACTGGGGTTCGAATCCCCCTCGCCCCAGTCCTTTTGTTTTAATTTTTCTAAAACGCCTTTGTTTCATATATATTGTATTGTTGCTATTATATGTCAAGGTGCGTGTGCTGGTTGAGTTGGTAGGAGTTTTGGACTGCAACTACAAGGACACGGGTTCAATACCCATGGGAGTCATTTCCCTATATTTTTATCACTTGTTTATTTTATATTTTATGGTTTATGCTTTATTTTCCAAAATTCATAACTTGATCATTGTTTATCCTTTTTTGCTCATTATTTTTGTAAATAACTCTTTAAAATGTCTACTTTTTGAATATAAAAAGAAATTAGCAAAAAACAATAATTTTGAGGTACTTATTCATGTTGGAAGTGGAAGGCCTTTTAGGGTTTCTATTAGGAATACTCTTTACTTTTTTGATCCTTTTGTCATGATACCTTGTTCATCTTGATCTATTAATACCTAATGCATAGGGTTATAACCTTGTATGGCATTGTAAGCTTTGTTGCACTTTGATACTTTGTTGTTTGGTGTTGTATTTTCATGTAAATATCTCTACAAAACTTCTTGCCCTTAAAGAATTGTTATTCTCCCCTTTTTCCAAAGGAAAGTCTTTCTATTGACCGCAAGGTCATAGATAGCTCATTCCCTTTTAACCTAGCCTTCCCAAGAGATAGCCATTAATCTCTTATAACCCTTAAACCCTTCTTTAACATAAACAAGAGATAGCCATTAATCTCTTCTCCTTCACCAACTTTTAACCCTTCACAATCCTTTCACAAGAGATAGCCATTAATCTCTTATAACTCTTAACCTTTCTTTTAACCTTCACAAGAGATAGCCATGAATCTCTTCTCCTAAACAATCAATCCTCACAAGCTTTGCTTTCAAGCTTTTCACCCAGCTTTCCCTTGGAACTTTGACCACAGTCAATGGTTTCTCACCCCGTAGTGAGGTGAGCTATGGTTGCTCTGATTCTTTAGTCAGTACGTAGACACAAGATGCGACGTCTTGGCGAGCATAGTTAGTGTACATACCTTAGGTCCTTTACCTTAGCACTTTTTCCTTTAACAAGCAAACATTAATATAATACAAATACTGACAAGAGGTTCCTGTAGAGTACTACAGATACTTAGGGTGCTAATACCTTCCCTTTGTATAACCAACCCCCGGACCTTAGATCTCTTAGTTGTGTTCCTACATAGCGCACTTAGGGTTTTTCGATCTTTACCCTTTCCTTTGGATAAATCAAAGCTCGGTGGTGAATTTCAAAGATGTGTGATTCAAGTTAATCAATAGCTTGCTATCCAATTCTCACCGCAATAGAAAATGGAGACTTCACTGGGGACTATCCCCGAAGAGGGTTAAGCCTATCTTGTTTGTATTTGTGTTATTTATATGTTTGCTTGCTTGTATACTTGTATATTTTATATATATGTATATATCTGCTTGTGCTTGGGTTTTTCTGTGTGCAAGGTTGTTACCTTGAGTGGTGAGAATAAGTCCTAACCCGGAATTGAGCGTACATTTATGATAGGATCGTGGACATAGTCAAGGAGACTTCGAGGGAGTAATCCTAAAGGAGTTGACTTGAGTTTCCACACTCAGTTGAGGCCCTCTTGGGGGTGGTATATGTTGAATGAGTAATCGTGAATGCGTTGCCACTTTTGACCTAGGTACCCGTGATTCTGATGACCTTTAGTTACCCTTTACCCCACTTGGCCTATTAGGACGTAGTGCGATGAGTATGAGGGAGTAATCCCAAAATGGTTGATACGCGATACTACACTCAGACGAGACTCTCTTGAGAATATTATTGACTACCAAGTAATTGGAAAATCGATAATATCCAAAAGATGGGTTGTTGACTCTGGGAACTTCTTAGAACCCTGTTTTACAGATAGAAGAACCCTAGTACACACCCTGTGATTGGTTCTTTACCCAGACTCCATGCTGTGATCTCGAACCCTTGATCCTGTTGCATGTGTTTTGCATCCTGTTTGCATTGCATTGCATATCATTTGCATCTTTGCATGTTTCATTGCATATGTCTGTTTGTCCAGTGGCTCATTTCTAGCTGTCTCTATCTTCCAGTGTCACCTGTGAGTCGTCAAGCTGATTCCTCGACACAAATACCGGACTAGAGCTAATTACAGACGAAGGATGTCATAGCAAGAGGCACACAATGCTGAGGTCCGAATGGAGACCGATGACCTCAAATCAAGTATGACTAAACTCACTGAGATGCTTCAAGTTTTGATTGCTAGAGGAGAGCCTCCCCAAAGAACTGCCATCCAAGAAGTTTCAAGTGTTGATCCTCCACCGGTTCAAATACCACCTTTAACTTGGCCCGAGTTTGGTTTGCCACACAACTATTCTCCACCGATTGTATCTACTGCTATGCCAGTATTTCCAGCTCCTGTTTTCGCCGAGCCCAGACCTGTGCTCCATGCTGTTCCACGGACTGTTTGAGCTTCTTTTGAGAATCCCCTCTTTGAGTACAATGGTGCCAGTTCTCAGGGTGAAGACTGTGAAGGCTTTGTTGAACCTGAAGTTGTCCGTGAGCAGTTTCAGACTTTAGACAAAACTCCAGAATTTGTGAAATACAAGGGCCGTTCTTGTCCAAGGGCTCATTTGGTCAAGTATTGTCGCAAGATGGCTGCTTATACCAAAAATTAGAACCTGCTTATCCACTGTTTTCAGGATAGCTTGAGTGGGGCATCACTCAAATGGTATATGGATCTCGAGCAAAACTCCATCCACTACTTCCAAGATCTTGTAAATGCCTTCATGAAGCAATATAAGTATAACCTTGACATGGCTTCTGATCGCCGCCAACTGCAAAACATGACTCAACATGAGAAAGAATCTTTTAAGGAGTATGCTCAGCGCTAGAGGGAGTTAGCTTCCCAAGTTGAACCGCCTTTAGCTGAGAAAGAGTTGACTGGAATGTTCATGGATACCCTGTCCCCATTCTATTGGGAAAAGATGATTGGAAGTGTTTCCTAAAATTTCACTGATTTGGTTACTATTGGCCAAAGACTTGAGGAAGGTGTTAAGAAAGGAAAAGTGTCAAAAGCTGCTGAATCTTCCAATGGTGTGAAGAAATCCTATGGGAACTTTCAGAGGAAAAGGGAAGATCAGACTAACGCTGTAATGGTTGAAGTGAGAAGGCCTTGTCCCCAACCTCAGTATGCTATTCACCATACTGTTTCTGCTGTCATTCTAGTGGTTACTACTCCACGACCAGCTCAAGCTTCCCAACGTCCGACTGTAGGACAAAACCAGTACCGTAATAGGAATCAATTTGATCCTATTCCCATGACATACACCGAACTTTATCCTGGTTTGGTTCAACAAGGTTTGATTACCACAAGGCCTTTGCCTCCTCCTCCAAATCCTCTTCCAGCCGGCTATAGGGCTGATCTTCATTGTGAATACCATCAAGGTGGTGCCGACCATAACTTGGAAGGTTGCTTTGCATTGAAGGCTAGAGTGCAAGAGCTGATGAGAAACAAAATCCTCTCCTTTAAGGACAATCCTAATGTTTAGAACAATCCTCTGCCAGGGCACGCCAAGTGAAGCTTTAGTCGACTTCAGCTCAGCTACTTCTTAAAGACAGGACAACTCATCTTTGTGTTTAACTAGTCATTAGGCCTTGTTTCTTGTTGTTTGTGTTAGTTCTTGTATTGACTGGAATTTTGGTAAAACAAAGTTGAACAATGTTGATGTCGTATGTCTGATGTCATAACATTGGTTCCTAACATTAGTTATTGCAGGGTTGAAGTTTTATATGCTGATGTTATACTTGATATATTGACATCAGTTTTCAGAACATCAGAACATCAGGTTGTGATGTTTTAGGGCTGCGCGTGTTTGTTTGTTTTGAGGAGATCTGTTAGAGAGATTGGATGCGAATATCTTGGAGAATATATTTTCAATCAGATATGGAGCAGATCATGGAGCAGATCATGTAACTAACATTAGGGCTGATTTGAAAAGATTTAAAAAGATTTGAAGATCAAATCTGTTTTAAATTCTGGTTTTAAAACAAATCAAATTAGATATTTGGAGGAGGTCCAAGCCCAAGTCAGAATTCTATAAAAGCAGCCTCAACCCTTGTTGCTAGATAACGAAGACAGAGAGCATAGACTGAGAGTTAATTTGAGTTTTCGTGTGTGTTTTTGTAAACCATTCATGTTTGAATTGGTGTTACTATTTTGAGTTGTAAGTGTATTCACTCTAGAGCTTTTAAGCAAAAGTGTGTTGTTCTTGATCAAAGCTGTTAAGCAGAATCAAGGTGGGTTTTAAAGTGTAATCATTGGATTGTATCACTGAGGTGATTTAGGGAGTGAGTGGTTTCTCATACCTAAGTGGTTTCTTAGGTAGAAGTGTCATTGGGTAGTGATTAAGTTAGGCAGATGTCAACTGGGATTGTTGAGTCTGTAATTTGATACTACTAATAGTGAATTTCCTCCCTGGCTTGGTAGCCCCCAGACGTAGGTAGTTAGACCGAACTGGGTGAACAATTCATTGTGCTGATTTACTGCTGTTATTACCTTGTTCATATAGCAGATTGTGTTGTTGTGACATCACACTTAACATCACACATCTGATACCAGAATTTCAATTGGTATCAGAGCAGGCATCCTGCTCTGCTTCTGGGTGAGATCTAGGGCTGATACTTTCTGGTGCAATGGACAAGGAGAGTGGTGGATTTGTGAATAGACCCCCTATTCTAGATGGCTCTAATTATGACTATTGGAAACCACAGATGGTTACCTTCTTGAAGTCATTAGACAACGGGGCTTGGAAGGATGTCTTAAAAGAATGGAAAGCACCTGTTATTGTTGAAAAGGATGGTACAACAAAGCTAAAACCTGAGGAAGATTGGACAAAGGAAGAAGATGAGCTTGCACTTGGAAATTCAAAAGCCTTGAATGGCATCTTTAATGCTATTGACAAGAACATCTTTAGGCTGGTAAACACTTGGGATGTAGCTAAGGAAGCTTGGGATGTCTTGAAAACTACTCATGAAGGAACCTCCAAGGTCAAGATGTCAAGACTTCAACTGCTGACTACAAAGTTTGAAAATCTGAAGATGAAGGAGGATGAAACCATTCATGATTTTCACATGAATATTCTTGAGCTGTCCAATGCTTCTAGTGCTTTAGGAGAAAGAATGACTGAAGAGAAGCTGGTAAGGAAGATTCTCAGATCCCTTCCCAAGAGATATAAAATGAAGGTGACTGCTATTGAAGAAGCTCAAGACATCAGCAAGATGAGGGTTGATGAGTTGATTGGTTCTCTTCAAACCATTGAGATGGGATTGAATGAGGAGCCTGAAAAGAATACCAAAAGCATAGCTTTGGTGTCTAATACTGAAGATGGTAAGAAGGAGTGTAATTTTGAAACTCAGGAGGAACTGGCAAATGATGTTGTGATGCTTGGGAGACAGTTTAATAAAGTGTTAAAGAGAATGGACAGAAACTATAAACCTAATGTTAAGAACATCACATCTGACACCAACAGGTCTAATGATCAAGTGAAGAAAACAAGAGATGAAGAAAAGTCCAGTCTTGACAAAGGAGTTCAATGCTATGAGTGTGAAGGTTATGGTCATGTCAAGAAAGAATGTCCTACATATCTCAAAAAGCAGAAAAAGGGGTTATCTGTTTCCTGGTCTGATACAGATAGTGAAAGTGAAGAAGAGAATGCCAAGCATGTTAAGGCATTGACTGGAATATGTGCCTCTGATGGAGAATCTAGTGATGGTGAATTGACCTTTAAAGAGCTGACATCTTCTTATTAAGAGCTGTGTCTGAAACGTGAAGAGGTCCTTCAAGAAGGGGAGAAGCAGAAGAAGATTATTGTACAGCTTGAGACTGAGAAAGCTAAACTTAAGAATGAAGTGTTGTTGTTAAAATCCCAGCTTGATCAAATGTCAAAATCCATCAGAATGTTAAATAGTGGAACTGACACTCTGGATAAAATACTTGAAGCTGGAAAAAGGGCAAGTAATAAGACTGGTCTAGGATATGAGGGTGAGAAGAAGATATCTGCAGAGGCTAGTTCTTCTGGGGTTAAACAAAACATTCCTCATCAGCATGAAAAAAGACATGGTTCTGGAATTAAGAAGGTTGTCCCTCACCTTGGGCCACAAAATAATGGAAAAGGCTATGGTCCTGTACCTAAGAAGTTTTTGCCTCAACCTCAAGGAAAGCCTCAGGTTTCTGGAGCTAGACAATATATGCATCCCCAATACCATAGGAGTATGCCGGCTTATGGTCTCAAACATAACATGTTCCATCCGATGTCTCAACATCAAGGGAAAATGTATGGTTTTGGACCTAATAATGTTGTGCCTCATGGTTATGGCAGAAGAAGGCCACATCATCATGGTAAAAGACAGCCTAATCATTACAAAAGGCAGACTCAACACTACAGAAGATAGCCTAATTATGGGAGAAGACAACATCAATATTTTGACAGATGGCAGCCTCAGCATTATGATAGAAATCATCATCAAGGTGGGAGACTTTTCAATCACTTCAGAGAAGAGATTCAAAGAGTGAGATGTTACTATTGTGGAAGATTTGGCCATATACAATCTTCTTACTTTAAACTACATGGTTATCCCAAATCTATTCCTCAACCTAGACAGAAGCAGAACATGCCTCAGGCGGTTAAACAATGGGTTCCTAAAGTTGCTGTCACATGTCTATTAGCTTACTCATCTGTTAGAACCCCAGCTATGGATGGTTGGTATTTTGACAGTGGTTGCTCAATGTATATGACTGGTTTCAAGAATCAGTTGGTGGATATCAGGACTTACTCCACAAACGATGTAACTTTTGGTAATGGAGAAAAAGGGGAAGTTAAAGGAATTGGAAAATTGAATTGTGAGGCTGGACCTAATCTTGAAAGTGTACTTCTGGTCAAAGGATTGACTGCTAATTTGATTAGCATCAGTCAGTTATGTGATGAAGGATTCAAGGTTAGCTACACTAAAGATGAATGTTTAGTGACTAATGAGAAGAGTGAAGTCGTTATGAGGGGAGTTAGATCCATAGATAACTGTTATTTATGGGTTCCTCAAGAGTCCAGCTCATCATGTAATGTCAAGGATGATGTTATGACATCTGAATGTGACATTAGAAGGATCACCAAACAACCTAGTGTCATGCAACTATTCAGAGGATATCTTGAAGAAACTAAGGTCATAGAGGTTGATCATTCAGATATGAAGGGTAATATGTGTGCTAAAATTTGTGAAATCTTAAGTAGAAATTTGGGCATGTGGAAAAGTCATCTGATGTTAGTGACTTATGGTGTGCATTTATTAAATTTCAAAAATTTAAAAGGAAATTTGTTTTGGTGGGGAAAATACATTTATTGTCTTTTAAGTGATCATCAAAAGCAGCCCCCTTACCTTAGGCTATCATTCCCTATTGTTACTCTCACACGCTACGTCAATCTCCACACTCCAAGTCCGTTCATCTTCCACCCTAAGAACAGAAATTACAAAACTCCTTTGTTCATCAGTTGTTACACAGGAACAATGTCTAAACAAGTGTCATCTCCATCCAAGAAGTCTGCGTCCAAAAGTTCTACTCATGCAAATTCTAGGGTTTCGACAGAAGAGGTATCTTTGGATGAAGCTATGGACATTGCTCCTATCTCTATGATTCCAGCTTCAGAAAAGACAAGACCTGAGAAGTATCAACCTAAGAGGCCTTCAAAAGGTAATACTTCTAATCAATCTATGGGTAAGAAATTTGATAATAGCAAGAGTAGAGCGTTTGTCACTAGTGTTTTGTTTGGAGACAAACCTACGCCTAAGACTACCACCCCTCTTCCTCAAGCTGTTGAAGAAATGGTAGATGTGGACAAAAGTATTGATCAGATTGTCACAAAAATATTTGAGAAAGGGATTTCTGTGAAGGGAATATCTAGACCTCTGAGTCAAATGCATGCTGATCAATCTGTTAGAGAAAAGGGTGACATGCAAACTTCTGAAACCAATCTTCACAGATTGGCTATTTCAGTCATTGAAGATGCTGAGATTGAAGATGAATTTGAAGCTGAAGCTGAAAGAGAAAAGGATACTCATGTTGAAGATGAGGTTGATGTTGAACATGATGTTGGAACATCACCTGCTAGGGATGTTACTCCTAGTCCCATAGGGAAGAAGAATGCTGATGTGGTGGATGTTGTTGACTTATCTGATAATGAAGTAATTGGTAATGCTGTTCCTGGTATTGCCAATAGATTGAAGACTAGAAAAGGAAAGACTGTGGAATATTCTCCTAAGATGACAACTGAAGGCAAGAAGAAAAAGACATTTGTAGTTGGTCCAACTAAATCTTGGAGCAAGGTTGCTGTGACTTCCAAAAAGAGAAAGATTAGAGAAGAATCTGAATCTGAGTATGATGTTGAGGAAGATGTTCAAGACATCACCCCTGTCAGAAAGTCCATTTTGAAGAGAATTTCTGATAAGGTTCCTGAAGTGCCAGTGGACAACATATCCTCTCATTATGCTAGCAGTGCTCCAATGTGGAAATTTGTGTGTCAAAGGAGATTAGCTCTGGAAAGAGAGCTGGGCAAAGATGCATTGGAAATGAAAGAAATTATGGAGCTTATTCATGCTGCTGGCCTGTTGAAGACTGTGACAAAATTCTCTAAGTGCTATGGTGGACTTGTTAAGGAATTTGTTGTTAACATTCCTATAGACATTTCTGATAAAAGAAGTGTGGATTTCATGAAGGTGTTTGTTAGGGGTAAGTGTATTAATTTCTCTCCTAGTACCATCAATAAGTATCTGGGAAGAGATGATTAAGAGGGTTGTGAACTGGAAGTGACTGATAATGATGTGTGTAAAGAGATCACAGCCACTTAGGTGAAGATTTGGCCACTGAAAGGTAAATTGACAGCTAGCAAACTCAGTATCAAGTATGCTATTTTGCACAGAATTGGAGCTGCCAACTGGGTACCTACTAATCACAAAACCACCATAGCTGTGGGATTAGGAAGGTTTATTTATGCTGTTGGGAAAAAGGTCGAGTTCAATTATGGAAATTACATATTTGATCAAGTTGTGAAGCATGGTGCCACTAATGCTATCAAGATGCCTAAGCATTCCCTTCCCTTGTCTGTGGAATGATCTTAGATCAACATCCTGGAATTTTAACTACTTCAGATGTAGCATGTAAGAGGGAGTCAGCTTTATCCTTGCATCCCAAGCTGTTTGTTAGGAATCATGTTCCAGACATTGTTGTAACATCAAGTTCTGGTGTTAAGAAGGTCAGTACTAAAACTGAGTTGATTGAAGAATTGAAGGCGACCTGCAAGGATCTTGATATGGTTATCAGTACTAGCACTGCTAGGAAGATGAAAATTGAGCAGATGATCAAATCCTTGGAACATGGTGAAGATGATGTGAATGTCAATATTGAAGATTCAGGTTCAGAGGAAGGTAATGAGGATGCTGCAGATGGTTCTGATGCTAATGAAGATTGAAGTGTTACTTTTACTGTTTATTGCTTTTGTAGTTTGTAGTTTTTTTGTTTCTGCACATTGTGTGCATGGTGTGTAACTTGGATAAAAGTACTTTTATGCTTATCTTGGCTTTGTTCTATGATTTGTCTTGTCTTGTGGTGCTGAATTTTGACTGACAAAGAGAGCTAGTAGGACTAACTGTAGTAAAGTGTTAGGGTATAACTTGTTGGTAGTTGGCCAATTGTGGCTAAAAAGGGGGAGAGTTAGCCTTTGTGCCTCTAGGCTTGAGGGGGAGTGTGCAGTTTGAACAGCTGGTATGATGGTTCTTGGGAACAGTTGGTATGCTGGTTCTTGATTTGAGGGGGAGTTTAGCTTTGTGCAGTTTGTTTTGTGATTGCTGCTGGTATGAAGTTTTTCCGCTACAGGTACCTCTGATGTTGGCAGAGATTGTTTTAGCCAAAATTAGCCAAAGGGGGAGATTGTTAGTTCTTGTATTGGCTGGAATTTTGGTAAAACAAAGTTGAACAATGTTGATGTCGTATGTCTGATGTCATAACATTGGTTCCTAACATTAGTTGTTGCAGGGTTGAAGTTTTATATACTGATGTTATACTTGATGTCTTGACATCAGTTTTCAGAACATCAGAACATCAGGTTGTGATGTTTTAGGGCTGCGCGTGTTAGTTTGTTTTGAGGAGATCTATTAGAGAGATTGGATGCGAATATCTTGGAGAAGATATTTTCAATCAGATATGGAGCAGATCATGGAGCAGATCATGTAACTAACATTAGGGCTGATTTGAAAAGATTTAAAAAGATTTGAAGATCAAATCTGTTTTAAATTTTGGTTTTAAAACAAATCAAATTAGATATTTGGAGGAGGTCCAAGCCCAAGTCAGAATTCTATAAAAGCAGCCTCAACCCTTGTTGCTAGATAACGAAGACAGAGAGCATAGACTGAGAGTCAATTTGAGTTTTCGTGTGTGTTTTTGTAAACCATTCATGTTTGAATTGGTGTTACTATTTTGAGTTGTAAGTGTATTCACTCTAGAGCTTTTAAGCAAGAGTGTGTTGTTCTTGATCAAAGCTGTTAAGCAGAATCAAGTTGGGTTTTAAAGTGTAATCATTGGATTGTATCACTGAGGTGATTTAGGGAGTGAGTGGTTTCTCATACCTAAGTGGTTTCTTAGGTAGAAGTGTCATTGGGTAGTGATTAAGTTAGGTAGGAGGAGGTCCAAGCCCAAGTCAGAATTCTATAAAAGCAGCCTCAACTCTTGTTGCTAGATAACGAAGACAGAGAGCATAGACTGAGAGTCAATTTGAGTTTTCGTGTGTGTTTTTGTAAACCATTCATGTTTGAATTGGTGTTACTATTTTGAGTTGTAAGTGTATTCACTCTAGAGCTTTTAAGCAAGAGTGTGTTGTTATTGATCAAAGCTGTTAAGCAGAATTAAGTTGGGTTTTAAAGTGTAATCATTGGATTGTATCACTGAGGTGATTTAGGGAGTGAGTGGTTTCTCATACCTAAGTGGTTTCTTAGGTAGAAGTGTCATTGGGTAGTGATTAAGTTAGGTAGATGTCAACTGGGATTGTTGAGTCTGTAATTTGATACTACTAATAGTGAATTTCCTCCCTGGCTTGGTAGCCCCCAGGCGTAGGTAGTTAGACCGAACTGGGTGAACAATTCATTGTGCTGATTTACTGTTGTTATTACCTTGTTCATATAGCAGATTGTGTTGTTGTGACATCACACTTAACATCACACATCTGATACCAGAATTTCAGTTTGCATTTTCCTTATTTTGTAATGGTTGTTTGCCTTTAAATTATGTTTGTACTTCCGTGATTAAAGAAATGAGCATTGCAACTTTTGATTCAATTCATCTGTGTTTGCTATTGACATCTTTATGATTTCTTTTGAAAAATATTTTATCTATTTTCAACTCTCTTTTTTACTATGCAAAGATTGGAGGAAGGATGATGAAAACGCTATACTCATAATTGCGTGGTATGCTTTCAAATCAAAACTTTGCTGACGATGTAAGGCATTGTTTCAATCTCCAAACACTGGAGACATAAGGAAGATAACCCCTCTTTAACCCCTTCGAGCCTTGAAGTAGGAGTTTCTTTTTATTTACAAATAAAAACCCGCAATTTTAACCTGGGGCAGGGTAGTTCTCAGTTAACTGGATTGTGCATTCAATTACAAAAGTTTCATGCAAGACACCTGTCACATAAAAGTTGCACTCATAAGTTTTCCTTCGCACACAACAAGCAAGTGTCGAAGATGTCTTTCATGTCAAATTCCAATGATGATTCACTGTAATCATTAAGCCAGACGTTCACAACCTTTCAACTCTTCCAAATTAAATGAATAAATGTAGTACAAGTTGTTCCCAGAGCGATGGCTGAGAAAGATGGGAAGTTCATGACCTTGCCTTAAAAAAAAATAGAAAGAAAAGTTTGTATGACAACCCAAAAAGAGGAAACCTTCAAATTTTCATCCTGAAAGTCCTTAATGGCAAACAATTTTGTAAGGAAGTAGTGACCGCCGTCTCGAGTCCATTGAATTTTGAACCATCATCATTATTATCATCAGTGCAATTTCCAACATATGGGAACATGAGTACATAGTTTGAGTTAACTGAGCATAGGATTGGAAGTTCATCACGTAGATTGGGTGAGCACAAATAAACTTTGAGCCTTTATCCTTTATTTCATAAACCGTGAACCAGGCCATATTATAACCCTCAAAAGACCTAACTGAAGCAAGGTTATTTTGAAAGCATACTACAGCAAGGTTGCGTAAACTAACTCCAAATGATCTTTGCGGATCATCTGTTTTGGCATTACGCCTTTGCTTTACTCCTCACTTTGAATGCCTTGAACCACCGTGTTCAGACTAGTGACTCATTTTGCTGGGCATCTTTCAAAAAAATGATTTTGATTTCAAAAGTTGCATGAACTTTGCATTTACCATGTTTGTACAAATACTTTTGTTCGCAAACTAGCTTTCTTCTTAAGAAATTTTCAAACATTTGAGAAACTTGGTCGGTGATCCAATCAGGGGCAAGTTCCTTCCATATCCTGTTGAGAATCAGTTCAAGATTTGTGGTTTAATGGCGACTTCTCAGAATTGGTTTATACAGAAGTTTTTTTCAAGACTCATACTGGGGCAAGCTTTCCAAGAGCACTATGAAACAATCATTTCAGAATCAATCAAGCTGAAGCAATGATCAGTTTATCTACAACAGCCGGTTAGTCTGGGGCAGTTTACTTGAAGAATCCCCAAGCAGCACTTCATCCTTCCTACAAGGATCATCAAATTGATACAGTTTACCAGTGTGGCAATGATGTGTTCAACAGTAGCATCCTAGTCCTAGGCAGAATGGCAATGATCTCTGTGTTGAGGAATCGGTCCTGTCCTTCTCACCAAAAGAGTCGAGCGGTGTCGTCAGCATCTGCATTTGCATTTGATCATATATCATCTGCATAATTCATATACATATGCATATCATGAGTGTTTCATCCTGATTTGCATTTCTCCAGAGGTCGTGTCGTTATCCACGTCTTACCTTACCAAAACGTTACATGTCCTTTTCATTCAGTGCCATTCCTGAATGTTGCATTCTCTTGCGCATCTAATCCTATTGATAGATGTTGGTTTTCTCTCATTCCAGTACTATTCCTGGATCTTTATATTCTCTCACTCCAGTGCCATTCCTGGATGTTCGTCTCTTATGATCTCCAGTACCATTCCTGGATATCTTGTTCCTCTTGTTTCTCCCAGTGCTATTCTTGGAGATTTTGCCTCTCTTCTGTAATCCTCATCAAATTTGCCTGGATATCTTTCAATGTCATTCCTGAAAGTCTTATATGTTCATTCAGTGCCATTCCTGGATGTCTTTCTCACTATCATTCGATACCCTTCCTGAATATAGTGATTTTCCTTTACTTTCAGTACCATTCCTGAAAGTTCACAGTCATTCAATTCTTTCTTGGATATTGTGATTCCTTTTATCCAATGCTTTCTTGGATTTCACCTTTTGTCTCATTTGCATCTGATGCCTTCTCAGATATTATGAGTTTACCTTTCATTCAATGCCATTCTTGAATGTAGTCTCTGTTCACATTCATCTAAAGCCATTATTAGATATTGTGATTTGTACCTTTCATTCAAAGCCATTATTGGATGACTGGTTTCTTTGCATTCAATGCCATTCTTGAATGTAGTCTTTTTTTACATTAATCTAAATCCATTATTAGATATTGTGAGTTATACCTTTCATTCAAAGCCATTATTGGATGTCCGGTTTCTCTACCGTCTGATGCCTTTTCGGATGTGTCTCTTTCTGATGTTTTTCTAGATCAAGTCTTTGTTCACTTTTATCTAAAGCCATTATTAGATATTGTGAGTTATACCTTTCATTCAAAGCCATTATTGGATGTCCGATTTCTCTACCATCTGATGCCTTTCCGGATGTTGTCTCTTTTTCTGATGTTTTTCCAGATCGAGTCTTTGTTCACTTTTATCTAAAGCCATTATTAGATATTGTGAGCTATACCTTTCATTCAATGCCATTCTTGAATGTAGTCTCTGTTCACATTCATCTAAAGCCATTATTAGATATTGTGATTTGTACCTTTCATTCAAAGCCATTATTGGATGACTGGTTTCTTTGCATTCAATGCCATTCTTGAATGTAGTCTCTGTTCACATTCATCTAAAGCCATTATTAAATATTATGATTTGTACCTTTCATTCAAAGCCATTATTGAATGTCTGGTGTCCTTTTATCCAATTCTTTCTTGGATTACCCTTGTTTGCTCACCCTTATCTAAAGCCATTATTAGATATTGTGATTCGAAGCCATTATTGGACGACTGGTTTCTTTGCATCCAATGCTGTCTTGGATCCCTATTTGTTCACTTTCACCCGACGCTTTCTCAGATATTGTGATTTGTACCCTTCATTCAAAGCCATTATTGGATGTCTGGTTTCTTTTGCCTTCCGATGTTTTTCCGGATGTGCCTTTCTCTGGCTTTTCTGGCTTTTTCTTGAAGATCCCGTTTGAACTCTTCAGTATAAGAAAATCCCAGAAAATCTTTTGTTGATGTCTATCCTTTTATTTCAAATTGATCCCCAGTAGAGATCATGTCTACTTTCTGGTTCCATGCCCAGTAAAAAGTGTGCTTTTATTTTCCCTAGTGTTTCCTCAGAGTCTCTCTATTGGGTCTCTTATGTTGGTTAGTCTGTATCCCTAGTGAATTTTCCTCATGGATACTAACCTTCATCCTTTCCCAGTAAGCTCTCTGCCTGCACCTTTGCATCTATCATGATATCATATCATCAGACTAGAAGTTCATGGCATGCCAGCATTTGCATGTTTGCTGCTTGTCCTTAGCATCTGCATTCCATCTAAGGGAAAAATTTTCGGTTTGCTATATTTAAATACCTTTCACCTTGATGTCCCGAGGATTTCAATTCCTTATGTCATCCGGTAAAGTTATTTAAATAGGAGCAACTGTTGTACCCCAAATTTTACCCCTTAGATGTCATAACATTTTGCACTTGACATTTAGATTCAGTCATCTATGCATTGTTAACTAACCATTTCATTTTGCAAGTTTGTTTCTTTTGTGAAAAGCCAGGATTTATACCAAGAGGATGACAAAGTCTCCTAAAGAAGAGAAGGCTCCATATGCAACCATGTGAGCTCACCTACATCCTAGAGGTCTTTATCAACAAGAATTCAAGTCATCTGGCTTTCATCACAAAGTAACTTGAGCCACAAGTTCACCTGCCTCCAATTAGGGTTTTGTCAAGACAAGTTAATCATGGCCTTTGATTTTGAGCAAGATTTGTTCTCAAACCCTAGGACTTGACTCCATGAGATAATAGAAATCCCTAAGGACCATCTGCGAGCTTTAGATGTGATGGAAGAAGCAAGATCATCAGAGATTATCCCCAGTGCATTCATAGTTGAAATTAGGGTTTTGACTGAAACCCTAATACTTGAGATTTTGATCCAAAATGAAGCACCCGAGTCCTTAATCCATAATGACATGCCTCATTGATGAATTAAGACATGAAAGATCAAGTCCTAAGAAGTTTCTTGCAAAGGAAGCAAGGTTTGGTTCATGAAACTTTTCAAATGTGGAGATTTCACTACTTAGGCAAAAATTGAAACAGTCATAAATTTCAAACCACACATCCAAATTGAGTGATTCAAAGCTCAAATGGAAGCTCTTTCCATGATATTAAAAACATATTAGAGGACCCTCTTCCAAAAAATGCTTGGTTTTGAAGTTACAAGACTTGGAAGATAAATCACCCTTTGGGACTTAGTGAAATTTCAGCTTTTTTCCCTTAATTTGCACACGACTTTAACCTAATTTTCCATACAGTTCCAAGCCTCAAATAAAATATCCTTGAACATGAAAGTTGTAGAGGGCATTGAGGGCTTTCCAAAAAGTACTAGAACTCCTCCATCCATTGAGTGAGCTAGGAGTTTCGAAGATCCAAAGTTGGGGGTTCCATTCCTTAAAGTTCAAGAAACCAGCATTTGAGTTTTGACTCAAACACTTCCCTAATCACCAATTTTCCTTGTTTTTGAGTTTTAATGATACATTTAACCCTAACCACAACCTTGGCCACGAAATTCAACTTGTTTGTCATTAAAATATGAATTGATGTCTTGTTTGTGCAAGTGGGAGGGAGAGAGAAACTTTACAAAAGCAAGGAAACATTTGTTTATTCCTTGAGCAATGGACCAATCACTTCCCAACAGTCTTTGCTCAGGTATTCAGAGATCCTTGGAAGATTTTGCTCTGCAAATGCTACTTCACACGAAATGGAAAGGGCATTGTTGGCATTTTTTGGCAAAATGACCATGCTTTGAATCCTCATACTTCCCATATAAATAACAGGTCTTGTTCTTGCATTTCACACCAACAATAGTCACATACATACTCTAAAAAATCTTCTGAGTCCAAGCCTTGCTGTCGCACCCGGGATTTTAATCCAGGTACAAACGCGAAAGTGGCGCGGAAATAGAGTCGCCAACAATGTGTATTTATCCCAAGAGAGGGAAAGGAAACACTGCATAAACCTGAGGGAATGGAAAAGCACAGTCATTGCGACCAAGAGAAACGGGTAAGGGAGTCGGTTACGTGAGGGGAAGGTATTAGCACCCCCACGCGCCCATCGTACTCGATGGGATACACGCTTGCTGTCTCGATCAAAGGGTGTCGTCATCTGGAGCTCCACTGCTACTGGAAAGGAAAAGAAACGGGAACGGAAAAAGAACGAAGAAATGAAAAAGAAAAGAAAAAGAAGTGACTCGGTAGGACATCAGCGTCCTATGCCTATGTATTCCCTCGTGCAATGGGAAAGTCAGAGTCAACGTAGTTCGGACACGAACTAAGGGGGTAGGTTGCTCGCCATGACATCGTCGTCCTGTGCCTACGTATCCTCAATCTAACCAGAGAAAGGAAATCAGAGCAGTCGTAGTTCGACCTAACGAGGTATTAGTGTTTTTTATGAGCGACGTTAAGTTCGCGTCCGACATTTAGGGTCGATGCCTGTTTGCGACTAGACGGAAGTAACGTTCCCTTTTCTGAAAATGATTTTGAAACTTAACGATCCCGAAGGATGAAAAAGGTTTGAGTTTGTTTGTGTTTTTTAGACAGAAGTGGATTGAAGTAGTTCATAACTTGCATTGCACCGAAGTCTATGACATAGGAACGAATGCTTAGCAAATCGTTCCAAGATGGAACGTCCACCAAACACTCTAGAAAAATGAGAGGAAGCCCCTCATCCCTCACTTCTGACATGCAAGGCTCATGCGCAATACACGTTAATTTTATTAAGTGTTTTGGAAATGTTAAGAGACGAGAAGAGAAGACTCAAAGGAAAAGAAAACACTAAGGGGAATTCTATCCTAATGTTGTCATGCAAAAGATAGCCCTAAAGTTGAGTTTGAAAGGGAGCATCTAAATCTAAAGAAAAGAAAGGGATAGCACTATCTAATGCTTATCCTACCTCACCTTAATCAAAAATTAAGGATGAGCTAGGATCCCAAGGGGTATATGAAGAAGTTAATCACAAACAAGCATTGCTTCATTTAATCCACAAAATAGAAAAAGTAAAATAAATGAGAGATGAAATGAGGAATGAGCATGGATAAGCATCCACATGCTCATGTGTCTTACCTATGCCCCTACGTAAAAGGTTAGCACAAAATAAGCACAAGTATTGAATACAAGTGAAAGAAAGTAAAACAAACAAAGTTAGTTGTTTTAAGAAAACAACATAAGAAGTAAACAAAGTTTGAATTAAAAGGAAAGGGTCCTAAGGGTTAAGGACCACCCAAGGGAATTAGGTATATGTCAAGGTATCCTACTAAAGTTAGCATGCCAAATTAAAACAATCAATGTCAAACTATGCATCAAATGACCATACAAATGCAAGTTATGCACTAACTATGCAAGATGAGTGCATATGATTCATAAACATGAATAAATGCACATGCAAACATTAAAGTCAGAAGTAAACAACATTTATGAAGGTATGGAGATGTCATTAAGATGGCATGTGAATCATGAATGCAAGCATTAGAGAAGATGAAGCAAGAAGAAGTGAAAACAAAACACCACTTAAGTTCAATCAAACATGCATAACTTGTAACACAAGTAAAGAATGAAGATGCAAAATGAACATACTTGAAAATGAATACAAGTCAGTAGCATATGACATATGGGAGGACATTTAGAATGGAAGGATGAGCATACAAAACTCACACACATCACATGTTAATGCAAGTTCAAGAGTAGAAGCAAACATGTACAAGTAAAGTCAAATAAATACTAAATGTTCATGAACTTATGAAACATGTAAGATGCACTTAGAAATCATGTTATATGATTGAGAATGATCATAAACAAAACAAGAATCAAGTTTGAATGGACATTCAAGATCACACAAGCATTAATGAAAACAAACCATCAAAGTGTGTAAGAAGAAAAACACAAGTCCACATGACAACTCAAGTTCAAACAAAGGCATACAAGTCAATCCAAGATGACCAAGTAATGACCTATAATATGAGAATGAGGACCTATAATATTCACATAACATGTATCAAAAGGTCTCAACAAGTATCACATAAGATTGCATAAAATGCACTTCAAAACCCTAACACATGTTCTATAACATTCACATAAACAAAGGTGCATTTATGAATTCACAAAGAACATGTTAAGAGGTCAAGAAAATTGAAAGATGCAATTAAATTAAAGTTCAAAAAGCACGCAAACATGTCTCAAAATAATAGATCAAAACTCATTAAGAATCATACTCAAACATGCTTCACAAGTTCACACAAGTAACACAAGCATTATACACAAATGTGACATTCAAACATCTATAAAAAATGCTTTTAAAAATCCACAAAAATTGAACAAAGTGTCTCAAGATGTCACAAAAGGATGTATCAATTTTCATGTGAAAATTCAACTCGCAACTATGTCAAACAATTCACCAATTCAACACGTATCATGAACAAAGATCATATACAATGCATCACATTAGAAAATTCACAAAAAATATTAAAATAATCCAAAAATTAAAAATAAAAATGTCAAAAATTAGATAAATGTGCAGGGATGCTTCATGAATTTATTTGGAATTTTTGAACGTGTACAAGTATTTTTAAAAATTAAAATGTAAACAAGTATGAAAAGAAAAATAAAAAATAAAGAGAAAAAGCCAGGGGGTGCAACGAAAGCAAAAAATCAGTTCAAAAAGGCATTGGGCTCAGATTATGGGGGTGCGCATATCAAAATCACTAGGCCCAAGGTGATGACTGGCTTGAAGTGCAAGTGGCACGGATCAGTCAAAATCATTGACTCAATCATAGTCATTGGATCAGGTCAATCAAGATTATCATAGAAGTAGGACAATCAAACGAATCAAGATGCAGGCACACGATATGTTAACATGCAACAGCCACATGGAAGTAAAAGGATTAGAAAATGAATCACGTGAGGGAGAGCCTCCCTCATTAATGCGTTGGCAGCTTGAGGAGCGTTATATCACATTACATCAACGGACACGACTTAAACTGGGATCAAGCTAGGGTTTATGTGAGTTTAAGAACTCAGGCGGCCGGAGAAGACTCCGGTCACCTTCTCCGGCGAGCCTCCGCCGTGCACAGGTGGCTACATCACCAGAAAAGCACAAATCATACACCAAATTGTCCGTCTCTCCATGTAGATCATGAATCTACAATTAGAATTCATGAATAATGCACACACAGAGCGGATCGAAGGCCACAAGTTTTGCCCTAAAAAAAAAAACTAAGCACCTAAGGTGCCTATCAACTAGCCAGAGTTCACATTGCTCCTATTGAGCTCCAAAAACAGACAAAAGCAAGATAAATCACCTTAAAACGCAAGAGATAAATTGAAGAAAAACCTGAACTGTATTGAATCTTCAAGCACAAGAAAACCAGATGAAGATAATGCTTGATCTTTAGAACTTGTTGCTGGCCAAATAAAGGCAAAATGAAACTTTAAACTCTCTTGAAATTCAGTGAAGAAAAGTGAAATCAAGCTTGATGTAGCAGCTTCCTTTGCTTACACACACTTTCTTGGTGATGATTGATGAAGAATCAAGATGAAAAATGCAGAGAGATTTTGGTGAAAATGAAGTTTCGTGAGAGAGAAAACTTTGAGAGAGAGAGAGAGAGAGAGTGAATTTTTTTGGTGAAAAGTGAAGAATGAAGAATGATTCAAGTTGTTGTGAAATTCTGTTAGAAATGGTTATATAGGTAGTTAGAGGTGTGGTTAGGATCTAACTAGAGCTGGTTAACAATTAGAACCTTAGTTAATTGGTTGGAGAGTGAAGGAGAAAGAAAAATGACATGAGAGTGAAGAGTAATGGTGAGCTCGGGTTCATGCTCATGTATGGAGGGAGTATGAGATCTTATGATGTGGTTTAAAATGAAAGGTGATGATGAAGCATAGTACACTGGTGATACTTGTTATGTAAGTTTTCTTTCTCTTTTGTTTGGCCAAATGAAGAAAAAGGTGCATGAGTGTGTATGAATGTACAAGGGTATGTTTGGCTCTAAATGGTAATGTGGTGGTGTGATTCATACGCATGACAAGAGTTGTTTGGCAAGGATTCTTTGGCTGAATTGGCAATGTGGAATGAAGGTGGGTTTGCAAGTCATGGAATCCAATCATCCTCCAATATTTGGACTATCACATCTCATAGATTAAGACACCAATTCATGTGATTTTGGTTGCTATGGAAAAAGAGATGAAAGAGAACAAAATTGGTGTTAAGAATAATTGCAATAGAAGCCTCTAAAATGCTTAAAAATATCCATGAAAGTGTGTGGTCATAACTGAATGGTTGGCCAGCCTGACTTGGTTCGTGCCCAGCCTCCATGTGTGTGAATGAATTAGGTTGAGGTCCCTACTTTGACCCTCCATATCTCCCAAATGGTTGATCATATGAAAAATTTCCCAACATCAAAGTTGTAGAGGAGATTGAGAGGAACAAAACTCATGTTGAACACTTTTTCATTTGAAGTCTCCATCATAGAGATAATTGGCCATGAACTTGAACACTACATGCACACAAGTTGTTTGATGATTTTACTCCGAGCTAGCTTGCCCATGACCTGCTTGCCTAGCCCAAAATGCCTTGCAAGCCTCCAACTTTGAACAATCATAACTCCTTCAATTTTAATCCAATGGAGGAGTTCTTGCTATGGTTTTGAAGCTTAAGATGTGAATTTTAATTAGGCCTCTTGAAATTTTCAATTTAGCACTTGCATCATAGAGAAAGAGAGCTCCAAAGATGGCCCTTCACCTTGCAAAAACTTACTAAATTTAGAAACCCTAGTTTCTATTTTTAGTAACTTTTCACACTTCTTAATTTCTTGTGAAATTCTTGACATTTCTTGATCAAATCTTCATCAATGGACATATTTGAGATGAGGAAGATGAATTTGACCTCAAAAAGTCAGGAGTTGACTTTTTCCTCTGCACAATTGACTTTTCCCCAATCTGATTGATTCTTAACCAATTGATCAATTGAAGATCTTCTGAAATGAACCAATGGCCAATACTTCATCCTTAGATAATTGAAACCATATGGAAAACCTTAAAATCGAGCTTTGACCAAAAAGGACACTTGCACTGACTTTTCTCCAAAACCCTAATTTTGCACTGGTTAGGAGAATGTGATTCTCTTGAGATTTCTTGCCAAGATTGATCACATGATGAGGTGATGGATCAATAAAATACCTTGAGCTCCCTTGTGGCTCAATTATTGATAGTATCATGGATTTTTTTCTCTTCTTCACATCTTGGACAATATGCATAATCTTTGCTTGAAGTTCTGGGAAACATCTTCTTCCCTTGAGTTAGCTCATATACCTTGATCCCATGCTAAGAACCAATGATATGCAAAGATGATAATGCAAAGAATGAAATGAAACATAAGCCTGTTAGAGGTAAAAGTAAGAGGGAAAATTTTGGGGTGCTACAGCTGCCCCTATTCAATCAACTTGGTCTTGAAGGTATGATAGCAACGACTTTCAGATATTCAAGGATACACGGAGATTGAATACCAAAAGAACCCTGAAATTTGCAACCTGTGGGGAAATAACAATAAAGTGTTTGCCAACCGAAGGTGGACTGTGAGACAAAAGATACCAACCAATAGTTGGGATAAACAAAAGATACCAACCAATAGTTGGGATGAAACAAAAGAGATCAACCAAAAGTTGGGATAACATATACTAACCAATAGTTAGGATAACAGAGCGGACCAACCAATAGTTGGGATAAAGGATACTAACCAATAGTTAGGATAACAAGGGAGACCGACCAATAGTTGGGATAAAAGGGTACCAGCCAATAGTTGGGAAAGAAGACACTAACCAAGAGTTAGGATAACGAGGGCGCCGACCAAAGGCGTACTCACAATGAAAGGTTCCAACCAAAAGTTAGGATAAAAGGAATAATCGAAAGCAAACTCGCCACGAAAGATACCAACCAAAAGTCAGGATTCACCTTAAGATACCAACCAATAGTTGGGATTTAACAAGGATTACCAACCAAGAGTTGGAATTAAACTCCACAAAAGGTACAATCCAAGAGTTGGGATGACATACTCTAACCAATAGTTAGGATAACAGAGTGGACCAACCAATAGTTGGGATAAATGATACTAACCAATAGTTAGGATGAAAGAGGGGTACCAACCAATAGTTGGGACAAACAAAAGAGACCAACCAATAGTTGGGATAATAGATACTAACCAATAGTTAGGATAACAAAGGAGACCAACCAATAGTTGGGATAATAGATACTAACCAATAGTTAGGATAACATAGGAGACCAACCAATAGTTGGGATAACAAAGGAGACCAACCAATAGTTGGGATAACATAAACTAACCAATAGTCAGGATAACATAGGAGACCAACCAATAGTTGGGATAACAAAGAAGACCAACCAATAGTTGGGATAAAAGGTGACCAACCAATAGTTGGGATAACATAGGAGACCAACCAATAGTTGGGATAACAAAGGAGACCAACCAATAGTTGGGATAACAGATACTAACTAATAGTTAGGATAACATAGGAGACCAACCAATAGTTGGGATAACAAAGGAGACCAACCAATAGTTGGGATAAAAGAGGGGACCAACCAATAGTTGGGATAAAAGAGACCAACCAATAGTTGGGATGTAGCAAAGGGGACCAACCAATAGTTGGGATGACAAACAAAGGGGACCAACCAATAGTTGGGATAACAAACAAAGGGGATCAACCAATAGCTGGGATGAAACAGACTAACCAATAGTTGGGATAAAAGAGACCCACCAATAGTTGTGATGTAGCAAAGGGGACCAACCAATAGTTAGGATAACATAGGATACCAACCAATAGTTGGGATAACAAAGGAGACCAACCAATAGTTGGGATAAAGGATACTAACTAAAAGTTAGAATAACATAGGAGACCAACCAATAGCTGGGACTAAAGATACTAACCAATAGTTAGGATAACGGAGACGCTGACCAAAGGCGAACTGACAATGAAGAATACCAACCAAGGGTTTGAATACAACAAAATACAGGAAGTAGAATCAACGGACTTACGACCTGAAGAGCTGAGAAGATGACTCCGTTGGGGATAAGAGAAACCTAAACAAACAACTCTGCAGGGGGAATGCGATAGTTCTTCCGAAATAGAAAAACAATCGATTAGGGTATAAAGTTAAACAACACATCCTGAGTTATGCCACTTTTGCTGGGGAAAAAGTCAGGCAAAAAGAATCGAACCTGGGTTATGCTTCAAATGCATGTGTTTGAATTTTTCTATGGCGTAATGCTCCATACGAAATGGAAATGCTACGCATTTGGAGGATGCCATGCAAATAATGCTTATGCAATGCAAAAGAAGCGCTCCAGCAAAATAAATGCTGAAGACGAAGGCAACTCCACCGAGGATGACAACCTAAATTCTCTCCTGAATCAAAGACCCTGCTGAGGAAAATCACACTGAATAACTTTCCTGACCCAAACCTCTGTTGAAGATGAAACCCAAAGAGAACTTCCCCTCACTAGGGGTTACAAATAACCATTATTAAAGATAACTCCCAAAACCTGATGCTTTTGCCTTGCTAGGGGAATTAAGAATGACAACTGCTGAAGATAGAACCCAAAACCTGTTAATGAAAAGTGCCAATAACAATTGGACTTAGAACCTGATGGGGATGTCAACCACCGTTGAACAAACCACTGCAAGGATTACCACCAAACTCTGCTTGGGGAGAGAAGTCAACAATACGAAACCTGCCGAGGGATATCATTGAGCTTAACCTGCCGTTGGAGGAAAGATTTTACCCTGCTGGGGATTAGAGCATGTCGTTGTTGGTGAAAAACACGTTTCCTGACTGGCTGAGGAAAGTAAATAGCAGACTCTGTGGGGAAGATAAAGTCTTTTCAAAGACATCCAACACATCTCCTGCTGGAGATACAACCAGATTCACCTTGGAGCAATCCACTTTAAATGCTTGTTGGGGAATAATAAACCAACCATGACTTCGGATGGAGAACACAATCCTTTGTACTCTTGCTGAGGAAAAGAACTGCTGAGGATGATGAACTTTCAGCGCTGAGGAGAGTAGCTCTACTTGGGATAAACAATATTGGGTGCTTCACGCCTCTGCTGATCAACTACATACTGGTCTCCATACCCGACCAACGGTCCCTTGAACTTTCCACTTGCCCCAAACCACAGGGTCTAATGGAAGAAATCATCTCAAGAGGATTTTATAGAAGATCGGGCGTTCACACTTCCCCAGGGTCTTCAAACTCTTGGAGAGATTTATCAGATCTCGACATAACTGCCTAGACTGCATATCTACAAAGTAACTTGCCTCGAAAGGGTTTGCAATGACTAGAAATATTCTACCCCGGTATCTCGTACCTTGACGAGATGCTTTCAACTGACCGTCCTCAGGATTGGATAACTTCTCGTGCTCTTGAGGTGTCCTGCCCCAGTACGAGCCTTGAAGTGAATTTGCCCCTGACCGACTGGTCTTCGAGAGATTTGTCGAATCTTGACGTGATTGCTCCCTTTTAGCTGCTTCAGGGACAATTTTTAATGTGACTGTTCCAGATTAACTGTATCTTATCACCATTCACCGAGAACGCCTAGGCTACGCACAACCTCTTGGCCACATGCCCCTTGACATGGTTGTCCTCCGAAGTTTTCAAGTATCTCAACTTGGCAGGATCGAGCCTCTCGACTGACGTTCATTATGTAAGCGTCCCTGATGCTTAAGCACATGCATACAAGCAGAAAATGTTCATTCTGAGAATGAGAAATTTAATGCAACACGCATGTTAATCTCGAAGTTTTTTTTGAAAAGATGTCGCAAGGCCACGTGAGCGAATCATTGCTTAGAATACGACATTGATTTTTGAATAGAAAACAATACGCATATGCAATACCAACAAAAATCTTATTAGCACAACTCATGGGAGTCAGGAACGCTATCTCGTTGAAGTACGCCTTCAGAATAAACCCTGTTTCAATTAGGACTTTTGCGGGTTGTATCGTGGCCTGGTTCACGGTTTTGAGAAAAAAGGATTTAAGGCTCAAAGTTTATCGGTGCCCACCCACTCTTCGTGATGTTCTCCAGTCCTACGTTCAGCTAATTTGGCGCAAACGCTCATCTCTCAAAAAGATTTCATGATCTTTAAGGAATCCATGCACTGATGGTTAGAGACCTAATGAGGTTTTGGAGTAACAATCACCCCTCTTGTCTTTTGTGTCTGTAATCACAAGAATTTGTTCTTCTTTGAGGATTTTTCTTTTGTAATCCTTTTCACTTTTCACTTTTCATTCTTTTGCTTTTTAATCCCTAATTTTTTCCTGGACTGACTCTTTTGAGTTTTTCGATTTTGAAGTCCAGCGGGATGCCCTAACTTTTGCCTAAGTCGCTTGTTTTCAAGTTTCGACTTAGCGGGCTTTCTTTCTTTATATATTTTTTCTTTGAACAAATCGTGTGACACTAGTTTGTCTGACTTGTTTGAAAGGGTTGTGACTGCCTCACTCCTTGATCATTGGTGGATAACCATTGTGGTTTCACATCTTTTGACCTCTTGATGGTGTGGAATAAAAGTAATGGATCCTCAGATGCACATTCCTTTTTGAAATTTGGGCTCTCGGTCAAATTACTGACAACTACCCCGCCCCTGGGTTAAGTGTGAGGTTTTTTTCATACGAAAGAAACTCCTACTTCAAGGCTCAAAAGGGGTTAACGAGGGTCTATCTCCCTTATATCTCCGGTGTTCGGAGATTTGAAACAATGCATGTACATCCTCAACAGGGTTCTATCCTTAAACATACAACCAGAGATTTTGCGTTTTCATCTCATCATCCTCCCTCCAAGAGTTTAGGGCAGGAAAGTTGGTATTCCAGTGCATACAAACATTAAAATGAGTGAACATGAATAAAACACTTCAAGAAAACATATTCATTGCATTAAAATCATCATTCAAAACACAAACAAGTTTTTACATGCAAACAGTGCTTAAACAAACAAATGAAAGCTACATATGAAAATGCAGTAAAGGAAGCTGATGATTGCCATTGAGGAGGCTTGACTCCATCTGGACTTATTGCTTCTAATGACGCTCTTGTGATCTCGTGCTTACCCTAATAAAAAGGCTTCACCTCATGAGGTTACCATCTGGGGTGATGACATTTGAGTCGATCAAATCTTGCACCTTGTGTTGGAACGCGTTACAATTATCAATTGTATGCCCAAACGTTCCTGAGTGGAACTCGCACCTAGCATTCATGTCATAGTCTGGAGGAATAGGGTACAACACTAGCGTGGTATTCCTCAGCTGAATCAGAGAGCTTTTGAGCAAGCGAGCAAGCAACTGACTGCAAGGAATAAGAATAGGATCAAATATCCTTTTGGGCCTTCTTGGTCTGAGTTGCCCCTGTTGTTGATAGTTCCGCTACCGATGCTGATTCGGGCGCCCAATTTACCCCTGTACCTTCCTTTCCGCATTCGGCTGAGGCATAAACAAGGGTTGCTGACGTAGAACTTCTGAAGCATAAGGCTGTGGAAGAGGTCCATGACATGAGGTGGATCCTACAGAAAGGGAAGGAGACTCTACTTCCTTTGCAGGAATTGGGGTAAAATCAACTTGTTTACCAGTGCTGACTGACGTGAACTTGATTGCCCCTGAATCAATGAACTCTTGGACCTTATACATGAACCTTGTACAACTTTCAACATTGTGACGAGGTGCACCAGAGTGGAAATCACACCTAGCATTGATATTGAAGCCCAAAGGAAACCTTGTCGGATGTGGTTCTAAAGTGACAAGCTCGACTAACTTGAGCTTGAGCAAATAAGGAAGCAATTGCCCATACGACATTGGAAGGGGATCAAACTTCTTCTTAGGCCTCTCTGGCCTAAGATCCTCTTGGGGAGCAGGAAGTGATTGCTGATGGGAGAGCTCTGAAACTTCAGATTGTGGAGGGGATTCACGAGGCAAACCATGATCCAGAGAAGACTCCATAGATATGGGAGGAGTAAAGACTTCTGTTGCAGAAGCGAGCACATGATTGTTTTCCTTTTTTAACACCGTATTCAAAATTTCCATAACCAGGCTCATCTGAGTCTTCATCTGATCGACCTCTTATCTTAACAATTTCTGACCTTGAAACATGGCATGCATATCCTCCCTGAACTGCCTCATATGAATCTTCATTTCAATCACTTTTGCAGTGAGTTGTTCCATGGCTATCCTCTAATTATCACAGGTTGAGTAGTGGTGACAGATCAAGCCAGTAAATCTGAAGATAATACCAAGTCAGAATGAGAAATCCGCTCCTGAACACCTGTTATGCATATGAGTATGAAAATGCAAATGCAAAATGCCATGTTTGAATATTTCCAAGGAATCATTCTGCTTTGATTCAAGTTTTTTTTTCACTTACAAACTACAAGAAATAGATGGAAATGCTCAACAGCTAGTCTCAAAGTTAAGATCCTTGGAAATACGAGAACATGTATGTCAGAATGCAAAATGACGATGCAGATGCACACATGGGATCAAGGCTTCCACATATTCTGAATAACTATTGTGTTGATGATTGGATAAGTTCATAGGTCTGCTCTAAAGGGAATACCGGAATACCAGAACATCCAAATAACCAAAATACCAGAATACCAAGCTGATAAGTTCACACTGATAAGAGAACTAGAATACCAGGCAGGATGAAAGTTACGGTTACCTGCAAACCTGTAAACACCCACCCATCTCACGTGTGGGTACTAGAAAACTGAAGATCCTCAGTATCCCGGGCTCTCAGGTCGAGAAATGATGATACGTTCACCATTTCTGGTTTGGCATCATCATCAATCGAGGAGGCCTCAACTGATTCCCCTAAAAAAGGTCATCCTATATAAGTTCCCGACTTCAGATCCTCGGATCAAGAAGTATAATGGGTTTGCCATTTCTGGTCTGCCATTACTACCTCTTGGGAGGAGTGCCTCTACTGAGTCCTCGGAGAAACGGTCGCCAGAGTCGACAGCTCTCTAGATCAACACCTTGAAATGCGCAAGACACGCACGTCAGAATATCTCCCAAGATAGCCTCGTCTGGATGTGAATTTCGTGAACACCAAACGTACCAAGATGGTGCGTAGGTCCCACTACTTTCCACTTTAGTCCTAGGTGTATACTCAAGCCTGTGTATTGGGCTTATCTCTCGAAGAATCCCAACCTGCCAAACAGAGAAACCAATACAGCACAACACAGTCCAGCACATGATAACAATGCAATGCAATAAAATGCAGTAAAAATACATAATACAGTAATAGTAATATACAACAAAATAAAGCACAATAATAAACACCCAATGAAATAAAAACAAACAAGCGCAAGGATTAACTCGCAAAGGGGATGGACTAGAAAGAGGTCAACCTATTCCCCAGCAGAGTCGCCAACTGTCGCTCCCGGGATTTTCATCCAGGTACAAACACAAAAGTGGCGCGGAAACAGAGCGCCAGCAATGTGTATTTATCCCAAGAGAGGGAAAGGAAACACTGCATAAACCTGAGGGAAAGGAAAAGCACGGTCATCGCGACCAAGAGAAATGGGTAAGGGAATCGATTACGCGAGGGGAAGGTATTAGCACCCCCACGCGTCCATCGTACTCGATGGGATCCACGCTTGCTGTCTCGATCAAAGGGTGTCGTCATCTGAAGCTCCACTGCTACTGGAAAGGAAAAGAAACGGGAACGAAAAAAGAACGAAGAAACGAAAAAGAAAAGAAAAAGAAGTGAATCGATAGGACATCGGCGTCCTATGCCTACGTATTCCCTCGTGCAATGGGAAAGTCAGAGTCAACGTAGTTCAGACACGAACTAAGGGGGTAGCTTGCTCGCCAAGACATTGTCATCCTGTGCCTACGTATCCTCAATCTAACCAGAGAGAGGAAATCAGAGCAGTCATAGTTTGACCTAACGAGGTATTAGTGTTTTTTATGAGCGACGTTAAGTTCGTGTCCGATATTTAGGGTCGATGCCTGTTTGCGACGAGACGGAAGTAACGTGCCCTTTTCTGAAAATGATTTTGAAACTTAACGATCCCGAAGGATGAAAAAGGTTTGAGTTTGTTTGTGGTTTTTAGACAGAAGTGGATTGAAGTTAGTTCATAACTTGCATTGCACCGAATTCTATGACATAGGAACGAATGCTTAGCAAATCGTTCCAAGATGGAACGTCCACCAAACACTCTAGAAAAATGAGAGGAAACCCATCATCCCTCACTTCCCACATGCAAGGCTCATGCGCAATACACGTTAATTTTATAAAGTGTTTTAGAAATGTTAAGAGATGAGAAAAGAAGACTCAAAGGAAAAGAAAACACTAAGGGGGATTCTATCCTAATGTTGTCATGCAAAAGATAGCCCTAAAGTTGAGTTTGAAAGGGAGCACCTAAATCTAAAGAAAAGAGAGGGATAGCACTATATAATGCTTATCCTACCTCACCTTAATCAAAAATTAAGGATGAGCTAGGATCCCAAGGGGTATGTGAAGAAGTTAATCACAAACATGCATTGCTTCATGTAATCCACAAAAGAGAAAGAGTAAAAGAAATGAGAGATGAAAGGAGGATTGAGCATGGATAAGCATCCACATGCTCATGTGTCTTACCTCTGCCCTTACATAAAAGGTTAGCACAAAATAAGCACAAGTATTGAATACAAGTGAAAGAAAGTAAAACAAACAAAGTTAGTTGTTTTAAGAAAACAACATAAGAAGTAAACAAAGTTTGAATTAAAAGGAAAGGGTCCTAAGGGTTAAGGACCACCCAAGGGCAGTAGGTATATGTCAAGGTATCCTACTAAAGTTAGCATGCCAAATGAAAATAATCAATGTCAAACTATGCATCAAATGACCATACAAATGCAAGTTATGCACTAACTATGCAAGATGAGTGCATATGATTCATAAACATGAATAAATGCACATGCAAACATTAAAGTCAGAAGTCAATAACATTTATGAAGGCATGGAGATGTCATTAAGATGGCATGTGAATCATGAATGCAAGCATTAGAGAAGATGAAGCAAGAAGAAGTGAAAATAAAACACCACTTATGTTCAATCAAACATGCATAAGTTGTAACACAAGTAAAGAATGAAGATGCAAAATGAACATACTTGGAAATGAATACAAGTCAGTAGCATATGGAATATGGGAGGACATTTAGAATGGAAGGATGAGCATACAAAACTCACACACATCACATGTTAATGCAAGTTCAAGAGTAGAAGCAAACATGTACAAGTAAAGTCAAACAAGTACTAAATGTTCATGAACTTATGAAACATGCAAGATGCACTTAGAAATCATGTTATATGATTGAGAATGATCACAAACAGAACATTAATCAAGTTTAAATGGACTTTCAAGATCACACAAGCATTAATGAAAACAAACCATCAAAGTGTGTAAGAAGAAAAGCACAAGTCCACAAGACAACTCAAGTTCAAACAAAGGCATACAAGTCAATCCAAGATGAACAAGTAATGACCTATAATATGAGAATGAGGACCTATAATGTTCACATAACATGTATCAAAAGGTCTCAACAAGTATCACATAAGATTGCATAAAATGCACTTTAAAACCCTATCACATGTTCTATAACATTCACATAAACAAAGGTGCATTTATGAATTCACAAAGAACATGTTAAGAGGTCAAGAAAATTAAAAGATGCAAGTAAATTAAAGTGCAAACAACAAGCAAACATGTCTTAAAATAATAGATCAAAACTCATTAAGAATCATACTCAAACATGCTTCACAAGTTCACACAAGTAACACAAGCATTATACACAAATGTTACATTCAAACATCAATAAAAAATAATTTTAGAAATCCACAAAAATTTTACAAAGTGTCTCTAGATGTCACAAAAGTATGTATCAATTTTCATGTAAAAATTCAACTCACAACTATGTCAAACAATTCACCAATTCAACATGGATCATGAACAAAGATCATACACAATGCATCACTTTAGAAAATTCACAAAAAATATTAAAATAATCCAAAAATGAAAAATAAATATGTCAAAAATTAGATAAATGTGCAGGGATGCTTTTGGAATTTTTGAATGTGCACAAGTATTCTTAAAAATTAAAATGTAAACAAGTATGAAAAGAAAAATAAAAAATAAAGAGAAAAAGCCAGGGGGTGCAACGAAAGCAAAAAATCAGTTCAAAAAGGCATTGGGCTCAGATTATGGGGGTGCACATAACAAAATCACTAGGCCCAAGGCGCTGGCTGGCCTGAAGTGCAAGTGGCATGGCTCAGTCAAAATCATTGACTCAATCATAGTCATTGGATCAGGTCAATCAAGATTATCATAGAAGTAGGACAATCAAACGAATCAAAATGCAGGCACACGATATGTTAACATGCAACAACCACGTGAAATCAAAAGGATCAGAAAATGAATCACGTGAAGGAGAGCCTCCCTCATTAATGCGTTGGCAGCTTGAGGAGTGTTAGACCACATTACATCAACGAACACGACATAAACTGGGATCAAGCTAGGGTTTATGTGAGTTTAAGAACTTAGGCAGATGGAGAAGACTCCGGTCACCTTCTCCGGCGAGCCTCCGACGTGCACAGGTGGCTACATCACCAGAAAAGCACAAATCATACACCAAACTGTTCGTCTCTCCATGTAGATCATGAATCTACTATTAGAATTCACGAATAATGCACACACAGAGCAGATCGAAGGCCACAAGTTTTGCCCTAAAAAAACAAACTAAGCACCTAAGGTGCCTATCAACTAGACACAGTTCACATTGCTCCTATTGAGCTCCAAAACCAGATAAAAGCAAGTTAAATCACCTTAAAACGCAAGAGAGAAATTGAAGAAAAACCTGAACTGTATTGAATCTTCAAGCACAAGAAAACCAAATGAAGATAGTCCTTGATCTTTAGAACTTGTTGCTGGCCAAATAAAGGCAAAATGAAGCTTTAAACTCTCTTGAAATTCAGTGAAGAAAAGTGAAATCAAGCTTGATGTAGCAACTTCCTTTGCTTACACACACTTTCTTGGTGATGATTGATGAAGAATCAAGATGAAAAATGCAGAGAGATTTTGGTGAAAATGAAGTTTCGTGAGAGAGAAAACTTTGATAGAGAGAGAGAGAGTGAATTTTTTTGGTGAAAAGTGAAGAATGAAGAATGATTCAAGTTGTTGTGAAATTCTGTTAGAAATGGTTATATAGGTAGTTAGAGGTATGGTTAGGATCTGACTAGGGTTGGTTAACAGTTAGAACCCTAGTTAATTGGTTGGAGAGTGAAGGAGAAAGAAAAATGACATGAGAGTGAAGTGTAATGGTGAGCTCGGGTTCATGCTCATGTATGGAGGGAGTATGAGATCTTATGATGTGGTTTAAAATGAAAGGTGATGATGAAGCATAGTACACTGGTGATACTTGTTATGTAAGTTTTCTTTCTCTTTTGTTTGGCTAAATGAAGAAAAAGGTGTATGAGTGTGTATGAATGTACAAGGGTATGTTTGGCTCTAAATGGTAATGTGGTGGTGTGATTCATACGCATGACAAGAGTTGTTTGGCAAGGATTCTTTGGCTGAATTGGCAATGTGGAATGAAGGTGGGTTTTCAAGTCATGGAATCCAATCATCCTCTAATATTTGGACTAGATTAAGACACCAATTCATGTGATTTTGGTTGCTATGGAAAGAAGAGATGAAGGAGAACAAAATTGGTGTTAAGAACAATTGCAATAGAAGCCTCTAAAATGCTTAAAAATATCCATGAAAGTGTGTGGTCATAACTGAATGGTTGGCCAGCCTAACTTGGTTCATGCCCAGCCTCCATGCGTGTGAATGAATCAGGTTAAGGTCCCTACTTTGACCCTGCATATCTCCCAAATGGTTGATCATATGAAAAATTCCCCAACATCAAAGTTGTAGAGGAGATTGAGAGGAACAAAACTCATGTTGAACATTTTTTCATTTGAAGTCTCCATCATAGAGATAATTGGCAATGAACTTGAACACTGCACGCACACAAGGTGTTTGATGATTTTACTCCGAGCTAGCTTGCCCATGACCTGCTTGCCTAGCCCAAAATGCCTTGCAAGCCTCCAATTTTAAACAATCATAACTCCTTCAATTTTAATCCAATGGAGGAGATATTGCTATGGTTTTGAAGCTTAAGATGTGAACTTTAATTAGGCCTCTTGAAATTTTCAATTTGGCACTTGCATCATAGAGAAAGAGAGCTCCAAAGATGGTCCTTCACCTTGCCAAAACTTACTAAATTTAGAAACCCTAGTTTCTATTTTTAGCAACTTTTCACACTTCTTAATTTCTTGTGAAATTCTTGACATTTCTTGATCAAATCTTCATCAATGGACATATTTGAGATGAGGAACGTGAATTTGACCTCAAAAAGTCAGGAGTTGACTTTTTCCTCTGCACAATTGACTTTTCCCCAATCTTATTGATTCTCAACCAATTGATCAATTGAAGATCTTCTGAAATGAACCAATGGACAATACTTCATCCTTAGAATTGAAACCATATGGAAAACCTTGAAATCGAGCTTTGACCAAAAATCACACTTGCACTGACTTTTCTCCAAAACCCTAATTTTGCACTGGTTAGGAGAATGTGATTCTCTTGAGATTTCTTGCCAAGATTGATCACATGATGAGGTGATGATTCAATAAAATACCTTGAGCTCCCTTGTGGCTCAATTATTGATAGTATCATGGATTTTTTTTTCTCTTCTTCACATCTTGGACAATATTCATGATCTTTGCTTGAAGTTTTGGGAAACATCTTCTTCCCTTGAGTTAGCTCATATACCTTGATCCCATGCTAAGAACCAATGATATGCAAAGATGATAATGCAAAGAATGAAATAAAACATAATCCAGTTAGAGGTAAAAGTAAGAGGGCAAATTTTGGGGTGCTATACTTGCAAAGTGAGAAAAGGAGAAGGAACACTTAAGGAGGTTGTTGCTAGTTCAGGAAGGAAGAGTTAGCATACACTTGAGGGTGCAGTGGACATATTCCACTTGGTAACTTTCCTTCTCCATTTCACATTCATACTCATGTACATTGATATTTCCATTATGTCTTTGTTATGAATATTCGTGTGATGTTGTTTTGGTATTATTCCACTTGCTGTTCTTAATGTAAAAATAGTGTGTTCACAACCATGTTTTTGTGTTTGTGCTTAACTGTTTGTCCATGGTATGCCAAAATAAAGTAAGGAAAATGTATGTGTTTTACTGATACATTGAGATGGTTCCCTGCACTACCATAAGGCCTTAGTATCATGCCTGAGATATAATATAATGATGAATCCATTTGTACTACTCACTGACTGATTTTTGAGTTCATGTAACTCCATTGTTTGTTTGGCATTGCTAATACTTGGGTGCAAATGATGCTAACAAACATATGATTGTTTTTGTTGGTGCATGGATGATTATTGCTTGAATGAGAACAAGTAGGATTTTTGAACTTAGTTCACTGCTGATAACTTGAGATGCTTGTATTTTTATGATTGAGAAACTGCCTGGAACTGCTTGCCCTTTTTTATGGTGATATGAATCAGAAATATGTCATGACTGTGTGGGATCTTGTTGGCAATAAGACATAATTGTGTATGAGTATGTTAATGTTGTCATTATGCTACCTATTTTGCATTCAAGTTTTGTGTATCCATGCTAGTCTTGGTTTGTTTGGAATATCTTGAAGGTATGCTTAAGATAATGTAAATGACAGATTTCTGATCTATACTTGTTCCCTCACCTTGTTGGCATACGACTTCATGTGCAATGGTAATATAGCCCAAATCTTGTTTTGCTACTATTATGGTGAATGTTGTTTCATTTTGTCTTTGATGGATCACTTGCCTTGGTTGATTTTTGCACATGACTGCATAGTTATCCTTTTGACATTCCACTTTGAGTGACCATGTGCCTACATATAATGTCATGTAACCTGATCTGTTACATCCTGAGCCTAGATTGATTATGTACATAGGACTGATGTGGGGAATTGCTAATCTTTTGAGGTTTTTGTCTGATGCCATGTACTCTGCCATTTCCCGATTGCCATTAGTTGCTTTGATGCCATGGTTTGGTCTGAATTCATGCTAATGAGTTGAATACATGATACCTTTTTACTTTGAAAACCTATTCATGAGTTATTTCTAGCACTACCAAGATTCCAAGATATACATGTTAAGGTTTGTTTTTGTGCTCTGTCATGATTGTTCTTACTGGTGTCATTTATGTTGGTTCTGTATCAAAAATCAAATGATAAAATGAGTATGAATCTTGTTGATGTATTTCTGAATATAACCTTTTGTTTGATCTAGAGTACTCTCCCTTTATGTTATGTTCTATCATGTGCAAGATTGTATGCTCTTAGTGTTTTGGGTGAGGCCTTGAGTTTCAATTCTAGTCTGCCATCATTGACAGTCTTAGGACAAGGTAACTCTGAGTTTGAGCTGGTATGGAAGCTTTTGCACTGCCATGTATAAAATGCCATGAGGTTGTTGTTCTCCCTACTGTTGTTATTACTTGGTTTTGGTACACGAATTTGGCCTCACTTTCTGTTGCATTAATTAACAGTTGGAAATTCAAGTTTTCTTTGTTATTCTTGCTAACATTTGGTTTAGTCTGTCTGCATAAGCATATTGAGGCATGATTGAAATGTTGCTTTTCTGTGAGTATGCCATGACTGTTTGATTAGCATGTATGTAGTTTTTGTCTTCATGTTGGAGTTTGAGTTATGAATCTATTCTAGAAAGTGACTATTATCAATCAAGATTTATCAAGGTAAGAGCACTACATGAGTGTGTTTGTCATGATCTTTGTTTTAGCTCATTTTGGAATGTACTCTTGCCAGCCCCTCTTCACTTTGAACTGGCTTTTGTTTGTTGTCTTGGAGAGTCCATTAGAGTTATCTTAGTGCAAGAAAGGATTTTGATTCACACTGCCTCTTTTAGATATTGTTGATTTGAGTTTGAGAGAGGATGATGAGGGCTTGCTGCAGCTTTGCCATGAGTTCAGTTCTTTTGGTCTTTTTTTAGACGCGTGAGGGTTTAAGTAATTAAGGGGTTGGCTCATACATTGGATGTATGGCCACCCCAGTGGTAAAGACACACGCACATTTACTACAAGGACTGGGGTTCGAATCCCTCTCGCCCCAGTCCTTATGTTTTAATTTTCTAAAATGCCTTTGTTTCATATATATTGTATTGTTGCTATTATATGTCAAGGTGCGTGTGCTGGTTGAGTTGGTAGGAGTTTTGGATTATAACTACAAGGACACGGGTTCAATACCCATGGGAGTCATTTCCCTATATTTTTATCACTTGTTTATTTTATATTTGATTGTTTATGCTTTATTTTCCAAAATTCATAACTTGATCATTGTTTATCCTTTTTTGCTCATTCTTTTTGCAAATAAATCTTTAAAATGTCTACTTTTTGAATATAAAAAGAAATTAGCAAAAAACAATAATTTTGAGGTACTTATTCATGTTGGAAGTGGAAGGCCTTTTAGGGTTTCTATTAGGAATACTCTTTACTTCTTTGATCTTTTTGTCATGATACCTTGTTCATCTTGATCAATTAATACCTAATGCATAGGGTTCTAACCCTGTATGACATTGTAAGCTTTGTTGCACTTTGATACTTTGTTGTTTTATGTTGTATTTTCATGTAAATATCTCTATAAAACTTCTTGCCCTTAAAGAATTGTTATTCTCCCCTTTTTCCAAAGGAAAGTCTTTCTATTGACCGCAAGGTCATTGATAGGTCATTCCCTTTTAACCTAGCCTTCCCAAGAGATAGCCATTAATCTCTTATTACCCTTAAACCCTTCTTTAACATAAAAAAGAGATAGCCATTAATCTCTTCTCCTTCACCAACTTTTAACCCTTCACAATCCTTTCACAAGAGATAGTCATTAATCTCTTATAACTCTTAACCTTTCTTTTAACCTTCACAAGAGATAGCCATGAATCTCTTCTCCTAAACAATCAATCCTCACAAGCTTTGCTTTCAAGCTTTTCACCCAGATTTCCCTTGGAACTTTGACCACAGTCAATGGTTCCTCACCCCGTAGTGAGGTGAACTACGGTTGCTCTGATTCTTTAGTCAGATACGTAGGCACAAGATGCGACGTCTTGGCGAGCATACTTAGTGTACATACCCTAGGTCCTTTACCTTATCACTTTTTCCTTTAACAAGCAAACATTAATATAACACAAATACTGACAAGAGGTTCCTGTAGAGTACTACAAATACTTAGGGTGCTAATACCTTCCCTTTGTATAACCAACCCCGAATCTTAGATCTCTTAGTTGTGTTCCTACATAGCGCACTTGGGGTTTTTCGATGTTTACCCTTTCCTTTGGATAAATCAAAGCTCGGTGGTAAATTTCAAAGATGTGTGATTCAAGTTAAACAATAGCTTGATATCCAATTCTCATCGCAACACAACCCTCCGCGCGTGGATCAAGAAATATCTGGGTGAAGATTTCGAATCCCATGGACTGCTGAGAAGTATTTAAAAATCAATCTAAACCTAATGTTGTTACAACTTTCACTTTTAAAAAAATAAGGGGAAGTTTTAGAGTCTTAGGTTTTGAGAGTCTCTTTAGTGTGACTTTGTAAGTCACCCATGTATCTTTTGATACATTGAGGTAGACTGATTGTATGTTGTTTATTGTTCACTCATGAGCTTTTAAGCAAGAGTGTATTGTCCTTAGTTTAAAGCTTTTAAGAAAAACTAAGTACTGTACTTGGAAGGGTTGGTATTTCTATTTTGGGTTATTGTTGAATTGTCTCTTGTTTGTGACTGTTAGAAAGTGAGAGGGGGAAGTCATATCTAGAGGGTTTCTAGGTAGAAGTTGCACAAGATAGTTATTAGGCGAGAATTTGTAAACGGGGGGAGTTTAGTTTTGAACTAATGATATCATAGTGAATTTCCTTCCAGGCTTGGATGCCTCCAGATGTTGGTGATGTTGCATCGAACTGGGTTACCAATTGACTGTGTTATTGATCTTTCTGCAATTTATATTTAGTCTGATTTATTTGTTTTGTTAGAGAGAAGATGTTGAAACATCTGTCTGGACATTATGTTCTGACGTGAGGACATCAGTAATAACATGTGTTAGAGTGCCATAATTTCAATTTGATCAACTGATTTAGAGAAAAAAATGTTGATCTGCAGCTTTCAAAACATTTAAATGTATATTTTTTAAGATTCATGGTAATTTATGTTAAGATTCATGTTAAGTCATGTTTATTGTATTTTTGTTAAGTAAATTATGTCAAAAAATGTTTACAAAATCCAAAAAAGGTTAAAATATTTACTATTGTTAGGTGCTAAAATGTGTTAATATATAGTTTAGTTTTTGGCACCTTTTGAGATCTTTATTTGTTAATCGATGCATTTTCCCGTTGTATCCGGTAAATAATCGTAGTATAGTTTAAATGAATTATTAGACTAAGTTATTTAACTTTTGTGTTTATAATTGTAGGTTTTAACATTTCAATGGAAGCTTAGAGCATGGAAGGCTCTTAAGGAGCATTTTTGAAGAAATTGGATTTTTTGAAGCATGCTACAAGTGCGCTTAGCGCGCTTCAAGCGCGGTCTGGGAGCTTTTTCCAGCAGGCAGCCCGCTTAGCGCGGTCTGTAGCCCGCTAAGTGCGGTCAAAGGCGATTTAACAATAAAGTGCAGTGCGCTCTACGTTTTTCAGCCCCCTATAAATAAATTTGCTCTGGCATTTTTTGTGGATCCTTGTTATTTTCTTAGAGCAAAAACCCTATAAACACTGTAGCATCTTATTTTCGATAACTCGGAGCATCAATTGTCGAGAGATCGTCGTTGATGCTTGTTTCTCTTCTCTATTTTCTTGTTTGTGAAGCTACCATGACAATGGGTAGCTAAGCACTTCTAGTGTCAAGATTAGTGGAGGTAATCCATCATTTTTTTATGTATTGATATTGTATTAAGTTTGTGAACTTTGTTAATGATAAATATAGAGAAGAAACTTTGTTTTTATGGTTCATCTTTTGTTTTGATTCATGATTGAGAGATATGTGTAAAAACTTGACCTAAGTTTCAGTCCATCAAATATTCATGAGGCTAGAGATAGTTTTGAATGTTGATGTTCATAAATATTGTTCTTAAATGTTATCATATTGATAGATTGTGTGAGAGATCAACAAAGGATCAATATGATAAATCCCACGCCAAGTGTTCGAGAGAAACTTGTTGAGAGGATGTGTGAGTTTATTTATCGTTAGCAAGTTCACACGCTTTTGCGAAGATATACGTACGAAACGGATTACCGGCTACTACTCTTGACATGTTTTTATAAATCGTTAAAACCAACCCTTTTACCGTTTATTACTTAAATTTGAATGCATACGTTCTGACTGAAAACAACCAAAACCCTTTGTTACTTTAAGTTTAAAACGATTTCAACTGTAGAACGACGGTGATATCTCTAAACAATCTCTGTTGAACGATAACAAAAACCCTACTCTATTTTTATTTCAACAAATTGGCGCCGTTGTCGGGGATTTTTAATTGATATTGCAAGCCTTGCAATAGTTGTGAAGTTTTAGACTTGTTTAATTTTATCTTGTGCTTGTTAATTTGTTTGGTTTGGTGTGCCGACTTTGTTTTATGCGAGGAAAACTTCCCGAGGACCAACTTCTTTTTGATCATGAGATTGAAAGAACCGCAAAGAAGTTAAATAGCAAAACAAGGCGAAGGAGGCAACTAGCTAGGCAAAGGCAAGAACGAGAGGAAAGTTTTACGAGATAGCGTTGGCGGCCGGAGTGGATCAAGTGCATGAGTTACCATTATTCAAGAGACTATTTCCTTATGCTTTGCTTGGCAAAACTAATGATTGGTAGCTTGACCAAACTCCTGCTGGGATGATCGATTGGAATGTTCTGGAGGAGAAATTTATAGAAAGGTTCTTTTCACACAATCGTTTTATAGAATCAAAAACTGCGATTTCTGTGTTCTCTCAGGGTACTAATGAGTCTCTAAATGAAGCATGGGAAAGATTTAAATCCATGATCCAAAAATGCAAAGGCCACAGGTTTGATGAGTTAACTCAAATTCACATCTTCAGAAATGGTCTCCAACCAAATTGCAAGACATTATTGGATGCCACTTCTGGTGGAGCTTTGTTATCAAAGAGTGCCGAAGAAGCTACGGATATCATCAATAGAATGACTCTCAATGATCTTCAAAGTCAAAACTGTAACAACTCGGAAAAGAAACCCGGGGTACTTGAATTGGGAACTAATGATGCAATCCTAGAGCAAAACAAGCTTATATCTCAACAGGTGGAACTTTTGACTCAACAAATTAAGGAAATGAAGGAGCAACCGAGCAAGAGTAAACAAGTTGCATGTTGTGAACTTTGCAAAGGAGAGCACGACACCGGATTTTGTCCTCCATTGGGATTTGAAGAAGTGAACTACATGAACAATCAAAGAGATTATCAAGGAAGACAATAACAACCTTATCAAAACAATCCTCAACAACATTACCAAAACAATCAAGGATATCAACCGAGGGGGAACTATCAAAATAATCAAGGTTATGGTGGCGGTTCTTCAAGCCGGAAAAATCCTTATCAACCTCCACCACCTCCGGTTGCTAGCTCTAAGTTGGAAGACACTTTGAATCAATTCATTCAAATGTCTATGGCCAACCAAAAGAGTAGTGATGCGGCGATAAAGAATCTTGAAAATCAAGTTGGGCAACTTACAAAGCAAATAGTCGGGCAATAATCGGGTCCTTCATTCTCCGCAAATACTCAAATAAACCCGAATGAGCATTGCAAAGCAATCGTCACTAGAAGGGGGAAGGAGTTAGCAAAAGAAAATGACAAAACTGTGGAAGAAGAAAAAATTGATGGTATTGTTGAGGAGGATAGTGATGAGGAAGTAGTTGAAAAGAAAAATGATAATGAGGTTGTAGTTGAAAAGAAAAATGATGATATTGTTGAAGTTGAAAATGAGAGTGTGGAGGAAGTGAAGAAAAAAGAGAAACATGTGAGAGTTAAGAAGGAGAAGATGAATCCGATACCGACTCAAAATATGCCTTACCCTCATGTGCCGAAAAGGAAAGACAATTCTAGGCACTACTCAAGATTCATGGATATCTTTAAGCAACTACAAATCAACATCGCTTTTTCGAAGCTCTAGAGCAAATGCCGAAGTACGCCAAATTTATGAAGGATATTCTTACAAAGAGGCGGAAATATTCAGAGCCAGAAACCGTTGTTCTTGCGGCAAATTATAGTGCTATTATTCAAAGAACTCTTCCGAAAAAAGAAGCCGATCCGGGGTGAGTTATCTTACCCGTTACAACTGGTAATGTCTTTGTTGGAAATGGCCTTATTGATTTGGGCTCAAGCATCAATCTCATTCCATTATCTATTGTGAAAAGGCTTGGGAACATTGAAATTAAGGGCATCCGGATGACATTGCAATTGGCCGACAAATCTACCACTCATCCGATTGGGTTGGCGCAAGATGTGTTGGTGAAAGTTGATAAATTTTTCTTTCCGATGGACTTCATTGTTATTGATATTGAAGAGGATGAAGATGCTCCTCTAATTCTTGGTCGCCCTTTTATGAAGACCGCTCGCATGATGATAGATGTTGATGATGGCCTTATGAAAGTGCAGGTTCTAAATGAAGAGGTATCTTTTAATCTATTTGAAGCAATGAAGCATTCCAAAGACAAGCATGATATCTTCCGCATTGATGCATCAGATATGGAAATTATTGAAGTTGCAAAACAAGTTCATGTGAAGTCTCCCTTAGAAAGAGCACTTGGTGAGTCATTTGACATACTTACTAGTGAGGAAGAAAGGGAACTTAAAGAATGTTTGAAAGAGCTTGAGTTACTCAAAGAATTACAACCATGGGAAGTTGAGAATGAAGAGTTGAAGAAAAAACCAAGTGATGAGAAAGTTCAACTTGAATTGAAGGTGCTTCCTTCTAATTTGAAGTATGCATTCCTTGATGAAAGTGGGAATATGCCAGTTATTATTAGCAACGTTTTGTCCGACAAAGAAGAATCCCGTTTGATTCAAGTGTTGAAAAGAAATCAAGAAGCTATAGGGTGGGTTCTTTCCAATCTTAAAGGAATTAGTCCATCTTATTGTATGCACAAGATTATAATGGAAGAGGATTTCAAGGCGGTAGCTCAACCACAACGCTGTTTGAATCCTACTATGAAAGAGGTTGTTCGGAAAGAAGTTGTGAAGCTTTTGGATGCGGGAATGATCTACCCGATCTCTGATAGTCCATGCGTAAGCCCCGTGCGCGTTGTTCCTAAAAAGGGTGGCATGATCGTTATCCTAAACGAGAAGAATAAGTTGATCCCAACAAAGATTGTGACGGGGTGGAGAATGTGTATTGACTATAGAAGGTTGAACACCGCAACAAGAAAAGACCATTTTCCACTTCCATTCATGGACCAAATGCTCGAGAGGTTATCCGTGCAACAATTCTATTGTTTTTTGAACGGTTATTCGGGGTACAATCAAATTGTGGTTGACCCGGCGGATCACGAGAAGACGGCTTTTACTTTTCCCTTTGGCATTTTTGTCTATCGAAAGATGCCTTTTGGCTTATGTAATGCGCCGACAACTTTCCAAAGGTGTGTTCAAGCTATCTTCTCCGACCTCATAGAAAAGACAATGGAGGTGTTTATGGATTATTTTTCCGTGTTTGGAGAATCTTTCGATTTATGCTTGAAGAATTTGGAAACCGTCCTTGAGAGGTGTGTAAAGACAAACTTGATGTTGAATTGGGAGAAGTGTAACTTTATGGTGACGGAGGTAATTGTGCTTTGTGACGCCCCCAATCTATACCCCCAAAAACACGCAATTAAGGCGGTAAAAGAAAATTCGAAATTTCGTCAGAGTATATTTGAAATCACGGCATAGAAAGGGAGGAATCACATCAATTGTAACCAAACATACACATAACATGCAACACCTGCCCATAATGATATGCAACTGTGGGGTAGCAATCATACAGAGGAAACTTTGTTCTTTACACCCACTTTTCAGAAATTAGAATTAAAGCGGAAAATCTAAAATCTGATTAACATATATACATGTACATATATAAACAGTTTGTCATACATCAGGTAGCATATGTACAACTAAAATATATCATCAGATATACAAAATAATAGCACGCGGCCACCCTAACTACCAGGAGTCACATATCAGAGCCGACCGACCAAAAGAATGAAGACGCAAACCTTCACAAAAAGGAATACCTCCAGCAGCTCTAATCTGCAACGCCTCATAGAGCGTTATAAAATAGCAGAAGGGTGAGAAAAACAACCATAATATAATTGAATAAAATTATATATATAAACACAAAAATGTACAAGTAACAAATTCTCACCACAACCACACATAACATAATACCGCACAATTCTCAAGCATTGAATACCATTACACACCACACATATACCATACAATCATCAATCGCATTCACAAATTCACACACAATTAATTCATGATTTATGCAATGCACATAGACCGACACAACGACTCTATGCATATGCCATGCGGTACCGACTTCCAATGTCTCAGGTCTCATCATCAGTTCACTCAGGAACTATTGGAACCATCGCTCGTTACTGAGAATCTCAAGTAACTCCCCGTCGGGCCTACGATGTTCACCCGTCGCTTTAGGTCCTCAGGCAACGCCTCATATTTTCGAGGCACACGACGTTAAGGATTGCTTTAAGTCTCCAAAGGAGCCCACAATCGTCTATAACCACCGCTTTAGGTCCTCAGGCAGCGCCTCATATTTTCGAGGCACACGATGTTATAGCATATTCCTCTCGAGAATCAAACCGCCTCTCAGGACGTTTCCACAATGCACATTATGATGCTTGGCATACAATGACTCATGACACTCACATTGCATCCATGCACATATTCATAATCATGCATATATCATCAAATACAGCACTTAGCATTTTCTTGCCTTTCGGCCACAATTCATCCCCACAACAGCACATAAGGCATACACATCCAATTCACCAACTTATAACATAATACACGTCAAATACGCACCATTTAAAACACCAAAAGTCGAGATTCGACACTATTCACATTTCCCGACAAAATTTAATCGGCTAACAATTCCAAAATCATCATAACAATAAAGTACTGCTCAATAGCTACGCAACGATACCAAGAATGTAAAAATCAGATAAACGGATCAAAAGTTACGAACGAAAACGAAAAACGATATTTTGAAAAGTCACATTTTGCAAAAGCTCTGCCCGTACGCGTACCACCATGAGCCATATGCGTATGAGCAGAGGCTCATTTTCCCAAAGATCACGTGTAAAAACCCATACGCGTAATGCCCTCTCTCGTACGCGTATTGCCCTGAAATGCTGCGCGTATCTTACGCAAATGGACAGATGGCCGAGAAAACAAGCAGCCCATACGCGTATTGCCCTCATGGCTCGCCCACCATACGCGTAACGCCAAGGTTCATACGCGTATGAACATGCCCCATACGCGTATGACCTGGAAAAACCAGAAAAATTCCTGCATAATTTGTTCCTCGATTTTACACCCAAAAACCTCCAATTCATCATCCAAATCTCAGAAAAACAGCAATTTGAAGTGTAATAACATACCACAAACATGTATGAACAATCAACAATGCATTCAACAAGATTTTTACCACAATCAAATTCATTTCTAATCAATTTTTTTACACAATCTAGGTTTTACTAATATTCTCCAAATTAATCCAAAAACAAAAGCAAAACACATACATAATCGTATACAATCATAGAATAATCGAGTTTCGCACCCTTACCCGATTTAATCGACTTTACAACTTGCTCTTGATGATTTTTCCACTTTTTTCTCTCTTCTCCTCTTTTCTTCTTTCTCTTTTTCTTTCTATTTTTCTTTTTCTTTCTATCTTACTAACTTAATGAAAATAAGTGGGAAAAGACCAAAATACCCCCACACTCAAATATCTCACAAACGATCCCAAAACGCGATAAAATATATTCCCGCCGAAAAATAACATATTTTCACATAAAAGTCAAAAATACAATAAAATAATAATAAAATAATCTAAAAGGACTCAATAAAATAAAATTGGCAAAACGGGGCGTTACAATTCTCCCCCACTTAGAAATTTTCGTCCTCGAAAATCTTACCTGATACAAACAACTCCGGATACGACCCCCGCATCCTACTTTCCAATTCCCACGTCAAATTACCATCAGCAGCGCCTCCCCACGCCACTTTCACAAGTGCAATCTCTTTACCCCTCAACCGCTTCACCTCGCGATCCAAAATACTAACCGGTAAAGTCTCGACCGTAAGGTTATCTCTTACCTCAACCTCGTCCATTGGAATAACATGTGAAGGGTCCGGAACATACTTCCGAAGCTGTGAAACATGAAAAACATCATGCAAATTCGACAGATTCGGCGGTAACGCCACACGATACGCTACAACACCAACTCTCGCAGATATCTGGTAAGGACCAATAAATCGAGAAGTAAGCTTCTTAGATTTCAAAGCACGACCAACACCCGTTACCGGCGTAACTCTCAGAAATACGTGATCACCCTCTTGAAACTCAAGATCCTTCCGTCTCCGATCATGATAACTCTTTTGTCTATCCTGAGAAGCCTTCATTTTCTCACGAATAAACTTTACCTTTTCCGTCGTCTGTTGCACTAATTCCGGTCCAACCACAGAACTCTCACCAGTTTCATGCCAACACAACGGCGTTCAACATCTTCGTCCAAATAAAGCCTCAAAAGGTGCCATTCCGATACTAGAATGGAAACTGTTATTATACGTGAACTCAATCAAAGCGAGATAACTGTCCCACGTACCACCTTGTTCTAAAACACACGCTCTCAACAAATCCTCCAACGACTGAATCGTTCTTTCGGTCTGACCATCCGTCTGCGGATGATAAGCCGAACTCAACCTCAATCTAGAACCCAAAGCCTTCTGTAAACTTTCCCAAAATCTCGATGTAAACCTAGGATCTCGATCAGAAACAATACTCAATGGAATCCCATGCAATTTCACAACCACACTAATATAGATCTCAGCTAACCGTTCCAAAGAAAAACTGATGTCAATCGGAATAAAATGCGCCGATTTAGTCAGCCTGTCCACAATCACCCAAATAGCATTATGCCCACGCTGAGTGTTCGGTAATCCCGTCACAAAATCCATCGAAATACTATCCCACTTCCACTCAGGAATATCCAACGGTCGCAACAAACCACTAGGCCTCAAATGTTCCACTTTCGATTTCTGACAAGTCAAACATGCATACACAAACTGAGCCACATCTCTTTTCAAACCAGACCACCAGAAAATCTTCTTCAAATCTTGGTACATCTTATTCGCACCCGGATGAATACTTAAATTACTCCGGTGTCCTTCCTCCAAAATCATTCTTTTCAACTCCGCATCATCAGGAATACAAATACGACCACGGAATCTCAAAACACCAAAATTATCAACCTTGAAATCCACATTCTCATTCCTCATCAAATCAACGAATTTCAAATCCAGCTTTTGTTTCTCACTAACCGACTTCAAAAATTCATTAGTAACTTTCAACATTCCAAGCCTTACACTAACCGAAGTCACTTCACATACCAAACTCAAATCTCTAAATGATTCCAAAAGTTCCAACTCTTTCACCATCAATGCGGACATATGCAACGATTTCCGGCTCAATGCATCGGCTACCACATTAGCTTTACCAGGATGGTAATTCAAGCCAAAGTCGTAGTCTTTCAAGAATTCTAACCATCTCCGCTGCCTCATGTTCAACTCTTTCTGATCAAATAAATATTTCAAGCTTTTATGATCACTAAAGACCTCGAACCTTGCACCATAGAGATAGTGCCTCCAAATCTTCAACACAAAAACTACAGCCGCTAACTCAAGATCATGAGTAGGATAGTTTTCCTCATGCACTCTTAACTGTCTTGAAGCATAAGCTACAACTTTACCTTCCTGCATCAAAACACCACCCAAACCAATTAAAGAAGCATCGCAGTACACAACAAACGGTTCATTAGGATCAGGTAAAATTAGAATAGGAGCTGTCGTCAATCTTTTCTTCAGCTCACAAAAACTCTCTTCACATTGAATATCCCAAATGAATGCTTTGCCCTTACAAGTCAACTACGTCAAAGGAAGAGCTAGCTTAGAAAACCCTTCAATAAACCTCCGGTAATAACCAGCCAAACCCAAAAAGCTTCGAATTTCAGTAACGGATCTAGGAGCCTCCCATTGTAGAACTGCTTCTACTTTAGATGGATCCACTGCAATACCATTACCTGAAATTACGTGCCCAAGAAAACTCACCTCAGACAACCAGAATTCACACTTGGACAATTTGGCAAAAAGCTTCCTTTCCTTCAAAACCTGCAAAACAATACGCAAATGCTCTGCATGTTCTTCCCGAGACTTAGAATAGATTAAAATATCATCAATAAACACCACCACAAAATGATCCAAATGCTCGTGGAAAATCCGATTCATGTATTCCATAAACACACCAGGCGCTTTAGAAACCCCGAACGGCATCACCGAATATTCATAATGACCGTACCGTGTTCTAAAGGCCGTCTTCTGAATATCCTCTTCCTTCACTCTTATTTGATGATAACCCGATCTCAAATCAATCTTACTAAATACACAAGCACCAACCAACTGATCCATCAGATCATCAATCCTTGGAAGCGGATATTTGTTCTTAATAGTCACTTTATTCAACTGGCGATAATCAATACATAATCGCATACTCCCATCTTTCTTTTTCACTAACAAAACTGGAGCACCCCAAGGAGAAACACTTGGCCTCACGAACCTCTTATCAGACGATCTGCACTTGAAGTATGAGTTCCCGCCAATGAAAACACTTTGCCACTAGCCTGAGCTTTCTTCTGATTCGGACACTTCGAGCTAATGTGACCAGGTTCCCCACAGTTATAACACTTCACTACATTCTTCCTTTTACAATCAGCTAAAACGTGTCCGATACCACCACAATTAGAACACTTATCCACTTTCTTCCTACATTCCATCTGGCGATGACCCAATTCACCACATTTAAAACACCTAGGAGCATTAGACATACCTCCTCCACTTGACCTTCGATCAAAATTACCCCTTTGTTTACCTTTATCAGCCGGTGACACATACGGACCACCACGGAACTGTTGTTTCCCCTTTCTGTCACTCACACTTTTATAGTGAGCAGAACGAGCCTTACTATCTTCATCATAAATCCTACAGCATTCCACCAAATCAGCAAACCTTCGGATCCTCTATCCAATCGCCTGCTTTATCTCAGGACGCAAACCACTTTCATACTTCACACACTTTGAAAATTCAGCTGTCGCTTCAACATAATGAGGATAAAACTGCACAAGTTCCACAAACTTAGCAGTATATTCAATAACCGACATATTACCTTGTTTTAGCTCTAAAAACTCAATCTCCTTCTTTCCTCGGACATCCTCGGGAAAATACTTCCTTAGAAACTCTCGGCTAAACACCTCCCAAGTAATCTCTTCTTCCCCCTCATCAGCTTCCAACACCTGACGAGTACTGACCCACCAGTCGTCAGCCTCTTCATGTAACATATGAGTGCCCAGCCTCACCTTAACATCATCGTCATCACAATCCATTACCCTAAAAATCCTCTCAATCTCTTTCAACCACAACTGCGCACCATCCGGATCATGCTTCCCTTTAAAGACCGACGGTTTATTCTTTCTAAACTCATCATTTCCGGCAGCATTCGGTGCACCCTGCACAGCTCGTGCCATTGCTTCCATCGCAGCAGCCAAAGCAGCATCATTACGACCAGCCATATTCTGTTCGTCTAAACACAGAAACTATGGTTAAACAACAACTCGTCCAACACAACTCGCCCAATATGCCAGACACAACAGACACGACCTACACAACTGACACGCAAAAACACGCAATTAAGGCGGTAAAAGAAAATTCAAAATTTCGTCAGAGTATACTTGAAATCAAGGCATAGAAAGGGAGGAATCACATCAATTGTAACCAAACATACACATAACATGCAACACCTGCCCATAATGATATGCAGCTGTGGGGTAGCAATCATACAGAGGAAACTTTGTTCTTTACACCCACTTTTCAGAAATTAGAATTAAAGCGGAAAATCTAAAATCTGATTAACATATATACATATACATATATAAACAGTTTGTCATACATCAGGTAGCATATGTACAACCAAAATATATCATCAGATATACAAAATAATAGCACGCGGCCACCCTAACTACCCGGAGTCACATATCAGAGCCGACCGACCAAAAGAATGAAGACGCAAACCTTCACAAAAAGGAATACCTCCAGCAGCTCTAATCTGCAACGCCTCATAGAGCGTTATAAAACAGCAGAAGGGTGAGAAAAACAACCACAATATAATTGAATAAAATTATATATATAAACACAAAAATGTACAAGTAACACATTCTCACCACAACCACACATAACATAATACCGCAAAATTCTCAAGCATTGAATACCATTACACACCACACATATACCATACAATCATCAATCGCATTCACAAATTCACACACAATTAATTCATGATTTATGCAACGCACATAGACCGACACAACGACTCTATGCATATGCCATGCGGTACCGACTTCCAATGTCTCAGGTCTCATCATCAGTTCACTCAGGAACTATTGGAACCATCGCTCGTTACTGAGAATCTCAAGTAACTCCCCGTCGGGCCTACGATGTTCACCAGTCGCTTTAGGTCCTCAGGCAACGCCTCATATTTTCGAGGCACATGACGTTAAGGATTGCTTTAAGTCTCCAAAGGAGCCCACAATCGTCTATAACCACCGCTTTAGGTCCTCAGGCAGCGCCTCATATTTTCGAGGCACACGATGTTATAACATATTCCTCTCGGGAATCAAACCGCCTCTCAGGACGTTTCCACAATGCACATTATGATGCTTGGCATACAATGACTCATGACACTCACATTGCATCCATGCACATATTCATAATCATGCATATATCATCAAATACAGCACTTAGCATTTTCTTGCCTTTCGGCCACAATTCATCCCCACAACAGCACATAAGGCATACACATCCAATTCACCAACTTATAACATAATACACGTCAAATACGCACCATTTAAAACACCAAAAGTCGAGATTCGACACTATTCACATTTCCCGACAAAATTTAATCGACTAACAATTCCAAAATCATCATAACAATAAAGTACTGCTCAATAGCTACGCAATGATACCAAGAATGTAAAAATCAGATAAACGGATCAAAAGTTACGAACGAAAACGAAAAACGATATTTTGAAAAGTCACATTTTGCAAAAGCTCTGCCCGTACGCGTACCACCATGAGCCATATGCGTATGAGCAGAGGCTCATTTTCCCAAAGATCACGTGTAAAAACCCATACGCGTAATGCCCTCTCTCGTATGCGTATTGCCCTGAAATGCTGCGCGTATCTTACGCAAATGGACAGATGGCCGAGAAAACAAGCAGCCCATACGCGTATTGCCCTCATGGCTCGCCCACCATACGCGTAACGCTAAGGTTCATACGCATATGAACATGCCCCATACGCGTATGACCTGGAAAAACCAGAAAAATTCCTGCATAATTTGTTCCACGATTTTACACCCAAAAACCTCAAATTCATCATCCAAATCTCAGAAAAACAGCAATTTGAAGTGTAATAACATACCACAAACATGTATGAACAATCAACAATGCATTCAACAAGATTTTTACCACAATCAAATTCATTTCTAATCAATTTTTTTACACAATCTAGGTTTTACTAATATTCTCCAAATCAATCCAAAAACAAAAGCAAAACACATACATAATCGTATACAATCATAGAATAATCGAGTTTCGCACCCTTACCCGATTTAATCGACTTTACAACTTGCTCTTGATGATTTTTCCACTTTTTTCTCTCTTCTCCTCTTTTCTTCTTTCTCTTTTTCTTTCTATTTTTCTTTTTCTTTCTATCTTACTAACTTAATGAAAATAAGTGGGAAAAGACCAAAATACCCCCACACTCAAATATCTCACAAACGATCCCAAAATGCGATAAAATATATTCCCGCCGAAAAATAACATATTTTCACATAAAAGTCAAAAATACAATAAAATAATAATAAAATAATCTAAAAGGACCCAATAAAATAAAATTGGCAAAACGGGGCGTTACATGCTTGGCCACAAAGTTTCTTCCAAAGGCCTTGAAGTTGATCAAGCGAAGATTGAAGTGATTGAAAAGTTGCCTCCTCCTACCAACGTCAAAGGAATCAGAAGCTTTTTGGGGCATGCAGGATTTTATAGGCGATTCGTCAAAGATTTTGCAAAAGTAGCAAGGCCACTGAGCAACTTGCTCAACAAAGATCAGGTATTTCTCTTTGACGATGAATGTCTTATTACTTTCCAAATTTTGAAAGAGAAACTAATTACCGCTCCAATAATCATCGCACCAAATTGGACTTTAAATTTTGAACTAATGTGCGACGCGAGTGATTACAGTGTTGGAGCGGTGTTAGGTCAAAGGAAGGACAAAACTTTTCATGCTATACATTACGCAAGTAAGGTATTAAATGAGGCGCAAGTAAATTATGCCACAACCAAAAAAGAGTTGCTTGCGATTGTATACGCACTTGAGAAGTTCCGTTCTTGCTTAATAGGGTCAAAAGTGGTAATCTACACTGATCATGCGACAATCAAATATCTGCTCACTAAACCAGATTCGAAGCAAAGGCTCATCCGTTGGATCCTTTTGCTCCAAGAATTTGATTTGGAAATAAAGGACAAAAAGGGTTCAGAGAATTTGGTGGTGGATCATTTGTCCCGCCTGATCAATGTGGAAGTAACCAAAACAGAAAAGGAAATCCGAGAGGAATTTCCCGATGAAAAATTATTTCGAGTCCAAGTTAGGCCGTGGTTTGCGGATATTGCTAACCACAAAGCAACCGGTTGGATACCCGAAGACCTAACTTGGAATCAAAAAAGGAAGTTCTTATCGGATGCGAATTATTATGTGTAGGATGACCCTTACTTGTTCAAGTTAGGAGGTGACAACCTTTTGAGAAAGTGTGTCACGAGTGATGAAGCTCAGAGTATTCTTTGGCATTGCCACAACTCGCCTTATGGAGGCCATTTTAATGGTTCGAGAACGGCCACGAAAGTCTTGCAATCAGGCTTTTATTGTCCTATTCTATTTAAAGACGCAAATCTCCATGCGGAAAGTTGTGATACTTGACAAAGAACTGGTGGAAATGGAAAAAGAGATGAAATGCCCCTTCAAAATATCCAAGAGGTTGAAATTTTTTATTGTTGGGGCATAGATTTTGTTGGTCCATTCCCACCCTCTTTTGGAAATGAGTATATTTTAGTGGCAGTTGATTATGTTTCGAAGTGGGTTGAAGCGATTGCTTCACCGAAGGCTGATGGCAAAACGGTAATAAAATTTTTAAAGATAAATATCTTTTCCCGTTTTGGCACTCCTCGGGTTCTTATAAGTGATGGCGGGTCACACTTTTGCAATACATCCCTTGAAAGTGTTTTGAAACATTATGGTGTAACGCATAAAGTGGCGACCCTTTACCACCCACAAACGAACGGTCAAACCGAGGTGTCTAACCGAGAGGTGAAAAGGATTCTGGAAAAAACCGTGTTGAGTTCAAGAAAAGATTGGTCACAAAAATTGGATGAGGCTTTGTAGACGTACTGTACCGCTTACAAGGCAATTGACTTAACTCCGTTTCAAATGGTCTATGGTAAAACATGCCATTTGTTGGTGTAAGCCCTAGAGGCCAATACTTTTGGTACTTGTATCAAATTATTTATTAATAATAAAAGGCATTTCTTTATTATGTTTGTTTTTCCAAAATGATAAAGTCCCTAGAATAGCTAGTTCGTTTAATGAAACATTAAGTATGACTTAATCATGAGATTCCATTAAACATAAGGACACTATTCTTAAGGCATCCATAGTCGAGCTTTAATGTGAAATGGGATAGCCTTAAAGCATTAAGACTATTATGTAGATAGACTGATGATCACATCTCATGGATCATGGATAAGGAGTTATCAAGTCTTGACATAGGTATGAATATTAGGAGTAATATTTATACTGGATTGACCCACTATGAGAGTACTACATAAAATGTTATGCAAAGTGTCATAAGTTACTCTCATGGTGATAGTGGTGTATACCACCCTTTGACCTGAAACTACTATGTACCCTAGATGTAAAGTCAAGTACTTTATTGCTGATCAAACATTGTCTGTAACTGGATGATCATAAAGACAGTTGATGGGTACTTCATAAAGCATGCTGAGGGACATGAGTAGCCTAAATGGAATTTGCCCATCCTGCATAACAGGATAAATGTCTAAGGGCCCAATATTGAACTGGACAAGGATGACACGGTATATGCCTTGTGTTCAATATAGACATAGGGGCAAAAGGGTAATTGTACACACAAGTACTATCACAAAAGGTTTTGTCAGATCACGTGACAATTTTGTGACTTGGGTAGCAGTGATGTGTTGCTAGATACCGCTCACTGTTTATTATGTTAAATACATAATTTAATATTATTGCCAACGTCGCGAAATCCTACAGGGTCACACACATAAGGACAGTTGGAGAAGAGATAAAGTAAATAAGAAACACCGTAAGGTACGGTGCACTTGAATGGAATACGGAATATGGTAGGGTACCATGTAACATAATAATAGTTATTATTAATTTTATAATAGTTATAAAATATAATAATAATAAAATTATATTTATTATAATAATAGTTATTATAATAATATAATAATAATACAATTATATTTATTATAATAATAGTTATTATAATAATATAATAATATTATTATTGAGTTGGGCTTTTTAGGTTGTAGCCCACACAAGTAGTTCTATAAATAGAACCCTTGTGCAGAAGCTCAATATTATTGTTGTAGAAACCCTGGCCGTATTCTATTTTTCCTCTCCCTCACTCAAAACCTTCAATCGTAATCAGCTAGCACTATGACTGAAGGAGGCTGTTCGTGTGGACTGAGTAGAGGCGTTGTTCATCGTACAACGCTCGTGATCACCCATAGATTTGGAATCAAAGGTTTCATCGCCATAAGAGGTAACCTTTCTATCACAGATCGTGATCTTTCGTAAGGATCTCTAAAGGGAAATTTTTGTTTTCCGCTGCGTTTAGATCGCAAATTTCCCTTCACCATTTACCAGTTGAAATGGAGCACAAAGCATTGTGGGCCCTGAAACTGTTAAATTTTGATAACAACTTGGCCAGAGAAAAAAGGAAAATACAACTACATGAATTGGAGGAAATGCCGAATGCCGTATATCATTCGAGTTGGTTGTATAAGGAAAAGGTGAAAGGTTATCATGACAAGAAGATTCGGCAAAAGGATTTTAAGGTTGGGCAAATGGTATTGCTGTTCAATTCCCAGTTGAAACTTTTCCCGGGAAAGTTAAAATCGAAGTGGTCAGGACCATTTCTTGTCAAAGAGGTGAAAAGTTTTGGAGCAATTGTGATCGAAGATATGCAGAAAAAAGACAGTTGAACCGTAAATGGTCAACGTTTAAAAATCTACCTTGGCGGTAATTTTGATCGAGAAAATTGTTTCGTTCTTCTAGACGTTCTTCATTGATCGTCTTGTGCCGTCGAGCTTATCCGACGTTAAACAAGCGCTCATTGGGAGGCACCCCAATTTTGTAAGTTTTTATCGTCTTTTTGGTTAATTTGTTGTTTAATCGTGTTTTTGTAAAGTTGGTGTGATTTTGGATGCTGGAAATGAAGTTTTGTGCTGCTGGAAGTGTTTTTGGTGTTGTAGAGCCCACTTAGCGCACAGGAGCCCGCTTTGAAGTAAAATTCAACCCCAAATTCCTGTGAGTAGCGCGCTTAGCGCTGCCATAGGCCGCTTAGCGCGGTTTGCGAAATTTTGAAAAAAAAAATTATTTTTTCTGGGCCCAATAATGCTGACCCGACCCAGATTTTGTTTTAGAAGCTAAGGTTCTGAGGTTATGTGCCTCATTTCACCCTTTTCTCACAAAATCCCTAGTTCTCTCTTCTTCTCCCCAACTTCATTTTTCTCCAAAATTTTTGAGAGTTCCTTGGATTCCTTGTGCCCTAGCTTCATCTTTGTCATTTTCTTGCTCATTATCTACATCAACAAATGTAAGTTCTTCATTTTCTTTTTAATTTTTCATGTAAAAAAAAACCATTTTGGGTTGAAGCTTTAATGTTTAATGTTCTTGTTCATCTTGTTCTTCTTTTTGTTTGTCATTTTCCATTATTATCACTAGACTAGTGTAATTGCATATGGATAGGAACTTTGATTTTAGAAATTAGGGATTTTGAATGTAGAAATTAGGTTTTTTGTAGATATTAGGGTTTTAATTTTATGTATTCGTGATTGAAGAATCTCTCTGAATATGTTTGTTTTTAGGAATTAAGGTTTTGCCCATTATATGATTGTCTGTTGCACAGAGGAGTTTTTCTGCAAATCGCAGAGCCCGCTTAGCGCGCTCCTGTGCGGTCTGGGATTTTCAAAAAAATTCCCCTATTCTAAAATTCTGTTTTGATCCCTTGGATGAATTGTTGTATTTGTTTAGGAATTTAGGCATATTTTAATGTTGTTTTCTTTAACGTATTTGTCTGTTTTGTGGACGTTTTGTTGTGTTTTTCAGATGTCAGGTTGGAAGAAACAACGTGTAAGGTCTACATCAAACCCAAAAAGACGTGCTCCATCAGGGCCATTTGATCAAAACTGATTTCTTGGTCTGGAATAACAGCTGAGATATCAACAACTCGAGAGAAGGACTGTTTGGGCTGATAGGATTATACAGATTGATCCTCAGGGAAGTTATCGCCGCACAACTTCTCTTGTGCAAGGAGGTGGCTGGGACAAGCTCTCTAAACCTTACTCCGAATATCATCTGGATATTGTTAGGGAATTTTTCGCGAATGCCTTACCTTCGGGTGATGAGGCTTTCAATTTTAAAACTTGGGTAAGGGGAAAAGAGATTGATTTCTCTAGAGACGCCATTAATACCTACCTTGGGAACCACTTAGAGTTGGCGGAGGATGAGTTATGCGATTACGGGAAAATGTTAGCTCGAGGAAGTTGGAATGCCGAACAATTAAGAGAGGTTTTGTATGTAAGAGGGCAGTCTTATCAGTTGGGTGCTAATGGATCCCCTCTGAAGTTCATGCGAGGTGTGTTGACTACGGAAACTCAAATTGTAATGTCGGTTGTCTTGCACAACCTAGAGCCTCGTAGTCACACCTCCTCCATTCCCATGCAGACTGCAGCCCTCTTAGCTTGTATTCTTGATGATGAGAAGACGTGGATTTGGCACGAATTATTTCTAATGAGCAGAAGAGGAATGCTGGGAGCTCTACACCTTTAGGAGATAGGGTAGCTTGTACATTGACTTATCCTGGGCTGATTATGGCATTGTGCCATAAGGCGAGAGTTACCCTTCCAAACCATGGGAATGTGAAATTGGGTGTTTTGGATGATAATTTTATCACCCGTTTTTGTTTACAGGCACATGATGAAGCTGTCCCTGTTGTTGCTGCTGCCCCTGTAAGGCGTGTTCGTGATCCGAGTACTGAGGCCAACTGGGCCATGCACGAGGCTCATCAGCGTGCCTTTTTATTTATGCATGGTTTTATGATGCAGCTGCAGCTCCAGATCAGAGAACCTCATGTTTATCACCCATTGAGGTCTAGAGAGGACCTCATGGCATATGTTAGGTGGCCTGAGGCCAGGCCAGGTTTTTCGGTGGGGGCAGCTGTCCATGATGATGATGGTGGTGATGATGACCGAGATGGAGCTGATGATGGAGTATCAAGTTCGAGTTCTTATTGATTGGTTTGATTGTTTCACCTTTGTATTTTATTATGTTTAGTATGTTGCTAGTATTATTGACTTTTGTTTAGAATATTGTAGTTCACATCCGAGCGGATGTTGACATTTGTATTTTGGATATGTGTTAATTGTTAAAAAATTTCTTTTTTATTATTGAAGTTTCCATCCGGGCAGATGAGGTTTTTGGTACAAAATTTTTGTGTTTGTTCTTGATTAAGGTAATTGATTGATGGAAGCAAGTTTGTTTTAATTTCATTTGTTCAAAAAGTGATGTGCTACACCAATCATTGATGGTGATGATAAAATTCTGGATTGTTGCACGAAAAAGGTACTCTGTTTGTGCTTTGTAGAATGTTAATATGTGTATGAACTTTTTGCTTTACACAAATTTCAAGCTATTTTTCATTTTGCATATATGTTCATATGGGGATCAATTAGGACATTACCACAAATGTGAGTTTCCTCCATTGTTCATAAATTATTGAGGGATTCAAGTAGTTGTTGCTTACTCAAATGGTTTATGTTTAATCTTGCTTTTGGTTTTGAAATTTTGGAAACTTTGAAATGATCAAGGCAAATTTTTGAGTACTATGAGTAGAACCACTTCTCCAAAAAATCACTTCAAGTCACCTTGTGAGTGTGTGAACATTAGAAACCTCTCTTGAGCCTAAAGCGAAAATTTTTGTATCTTTGAAGCATGAACCCGGACTTTAACCATTTTGAAGAGCATTTTGATTTAAGTTTGTAGTATTGTCAAAGTTGGGGAGATTGGTTCATTGTGAAAATAGAAGAAGGAATTGTGGACACAATGCATTCTCAAGTGAAATAAAAAAAAATAGAATGAAAAAGAAAGAAAAGGAAAAATCAAAAGAGAAAGAAATAGAATGCATTGTGAGAATAAGTTGGAAGTTTGAGCAAGAATGGTTGTCTAGAAAAGAAAATGCTCTTCATGAAATTTTCCCTTTCTTGTTTCAATAGCCGTGTACATATGCCCCTTGTTTCAATAGCCGTGTACATATGCCCCTTGTTTCTTAATCCCGGCCAAGTTACAACCGATAAAAGTCCTTTTGTGATCTTTGTTTCCATTGTTTTCATTAGTTGTGAGATGATTGCATAAATTGTTTTGGATGTGGCACAATTGCTTATGAGTGTGTTTTGGCCCTTGTAAATATTTCGTGTAAATAAATAGGTGATTCCCGTTTGAACATTTGATTGCTTATGATGAGTGCTTGTTATTTCTGTTTAGAAGTTAGTTCATAGACATGTTTTGATTCTTTGTTGGAGCTGAGCATTACTTGCAAGCGCATCAATTTAGTTTGAACCATCAATTTTTTATTGTGTTTTCTTATCCGATATTCTTCTTGTTTCTATTCTATCTTACCTTTGTTTGAGGACAAACAAAGAAGCAAGTTGGGGAGAGTTGTTAGGTGCTAAAATGTGTTAATATATAGTTTAGTTTTTGGCACCTTTTGAGATCTTTATTTGTTAATCGATGCTTTTTCCCGTTGTTTCCGGTAAATAATCGTAGTATAGTTTAAATGCATTATTAGACTTAGTTATTTAACTTTTGTGTTTATAATTGTAGGTTTTAACATTTCAATGGAAGCATGGAGCATGGAAGGCTCTTAAGGAGCATTTTTAAAAAAATTGGATTTTTTGAAGCATGCTACAAGCGCGTTTAGCGCGCTCCAAGCGCGGTCTGGGAGCTTTTTCCAGCAGGCAGCCCGCTTAGCGCGGTCTGTAGCCAGCTAAGCGTGGTCTAAGGCGGTTTAACAATAAAGTGCAGTGCGCTAAGCGCAGTGCTGCGCGCTTAGCGCGCTCTGCATTTTTCAGCCCCCTATAAATAGATTTGCTCTGGAATTTTTTGTGGATCCTTGTTGTTTTCTTAGAGCAAAAACCCTATAAACACTGTAGCATCTTATTTTCGATAACTCAGAGCATCAATTGTCGAGACATCATCGTTGATGCTTGTTTCTCTTCTCCATGTTCTTGTTTGTGAAGCTACCGTGACAATGGGTAGCTAAGCACTTCTAGTGTCAAGATTAGTGGAGGTAATCCATCATTTTTGTATGTATTTATATTGTATTAAGTTTGTGAACTTTGTTAAGGATAAATATAGAGAAGAAACTTTGTTTTTATAGTTCATCTTTTGTTTTGATTCATGATTGAGAGATATGTGTTAAAACTTGACCTAAGTTTCAATCCATCAAATATTCATGAGGCTAGAGATAGTTTTGAATGTTGATGTTCATAAATATTGTTCTTAAATGTTATCATATTGATAGTTTGTGTGAGAGATCAAGAAAGGATCAATATGATAAATCCCACACCAAGTGTTCGAGAGAAATTTGTTGAGAGGATATGTGAGTTTATTTATCGTTAGCAAGTTCACACGGTTTTGCGAAGATATACGTACGAAACGGATTACCGGCTACTAATCTTGACATGTTTTTATAAATCGTTAAAACCAATCCTTTTACCGTTTATTACTTAAATTTGAATGCAAACTTTCCGACTGAAAACAACCAAAACCCTTTGTTACTTTAAGTTTAAAACGATTTCAACTGTAGAATGGCGGTGATATCTCTAAACAATCTCTGTGGAACGATAACAAAAACTCTACTCTATTTGTATTTCAACAACTATCTACCAGGTTTTTCGAAAATATCAAAAACAACATGCGGATACTGAATTTTTAATATATCTGATCATGGAACTTATCAACATTTTTAAATATCCGACTTTTAAACATTCAGATTTTTAAAACAACTTCCTAAAATTGGATTTTTCCAAAAAAATCTCGTAAATTTTCATGCTTTTCTCTAATATTCGAAAAAATTTATCCAAAACAACTGAATTTTACTAGAGCTTTCATAAAATTCTTGTAAAATTTCATTTTGCATAATATATATATATTTGGTAAATCACTAAAGCTTACAAAAATAATTTGAAAATTTAATTTACCTTTATATGAATAATTTAGTAAATATGTAGATATTGGGAGGTGTTAGTTAAAATTTGAAGGGTGCTAGGTATAAATCCCAATTTGTGACCATCATACAGGTGTGGCCCATCTTCTGATCGTAGTATTTTGAAAAGTTTTTCTGTGACCCCTCACAATTACCTGACACCTCCATATGAAGGCTGCTTTTCCAGTTATACCCATAGTAAAAGCTTATAGGTCTTTTGAAAGTTCATGAAAATATCAGATTTTTCGAGGTAGTACCAGTATTTTGCAATTGTATCGTTTGGGGATAGAAATACAGTTTTTTAGTAAAAAAAATACTTGATTTAGAAAAAAATACAAGACATTTACAATATTGCCGATAAAAATTTAAGGGAACATGTAAAACTATTGAAGAAATACTGTTTTTTTGAAAAATCCGATGTATATATATCTACTGTTTAAAATATCTGATGCAGTTAAACAAGTTTTTTTTCCCGAAAAATCCCGTTAAGTATAAGACCTACCAAAATTTTTGAAAAATTTGGTACATACCAAATTTTTTTGAAATATTAAAAAATCTGGTAGATAGTTGTGAGATATAGAAAAAAGCATAACTTTTTGACATTTTTTACAAACTAAACCCGATAAAATATATACATATAATGCAAAAAGTGCTACAATATCAATACAAAACAAATTATGTTAACTTCATAACTTCTTCTTCCCACAGCCTAATGCGTCTCGCATATGCTGATTCCCATGCTCTTGCAGCTTCACTCACTACTACAAATAACACATCTCATGCCGGTCGCGAAATGCATTTAACCTCGCCAACATAGCCGAGGTAATGAACGACGACATGAAAAGCAATCAATTATCACCTCAGATTTAAAAAGACTGAGATTGCATATTAAAAGGTCACGAGTTTGATCCTCAACAACTGCATATTTTTTATTTTCTAAATTTTGTTGCACATGCCATTTACCCCTCATATTTATTTAAAAAACAAGGTAATAAGTTATTTATTGACCTCGGTTTTAAGTAATAACCGAGGGATAAAATCTCATATTTTTGTCTGTATCATTTTCACTGCCTATATCATTTTTGCTTGCCTATATAATTTTGTCTGTATCATTTTCACTGGCCTGTATCATATCATTATATATCTACTAATCTGCCTGTAGTATTTTTTACACAGAAACTACAAAATATGTGACAGAATTGGAATTTATCATATCATTTACATTGTTCTGATCATCAAGACAGAATACACACATTTGCATATTTACACAGAACAAATTAATGGAATTTACACATGTACAACCAAGAAAATCTATTGTTTTAGAGAATCATAATAAGATAAAAAGACTCTGGCCCAACGTGATCGGATGTCATTCACATCTTCTTTTGAGTAGGTTTTTGGTTGTTAAACTCCTATAATTGGAACAAAAATTAAATTATGATAAGCTAACAACAACAACAACATGAAGTTAAGAACATAAGGATTAAGTTAATACCTTATGCTTCATCCATCTATATGTAATGCTTGTGGAGACAATATAAAGCCTATATATCTCATAACATAGTATCCACATGAATGACAGTCGAGTTGTTTTTGCCACTACAAATAATTTTCATATATTTATATCACACTAATACACACAAATAATATAATGTCAATAAATGCACAATTAACATGCTTACTTTTGGGGAAACATAAGTTAACTTTTTACCAAGTACACTGTATTTGAGTGCATTATACTCCTCCATCGCTCTACACTTATAGGTTAAAATTAAACATGAATAAAAACTATTTAACTATAAAGTTAAAAATAATACCACTTACCCATTCAAAGCATTAACTGTTTCTTCGGGCAGTTGAGAGTGCAATGAGCAAAACACAACTATAGTATTTCTCTTGAGATATATTACAATTAGTTGCCAATGTTCGCTGCATAAGCATTCATAATAATTAATATGTATAAAATTGATTTATAAATGAAAACACAAATTAGTATATACTTACTTGTGGTAAAATAGGGCCAAATAACAATCTTTGATGTTCCCTTTCAATTTATCTTTTAAGTAATTGCAGATATTGTGTCCTGTTGAACCACGTGTGAGAGCAATGAGCGCCAAATCTAAGACACAATACCTGTTTTGAAGTTTCCTTTCAATTTAATAGCCCCATCGAATTCAATTTCTGCATCATAAAAATAACATAAATACAATCCAAAATTAAAATACGTAAACAATAATAACAACAACATACATCTTATATCTCAAGCACATCGCGGATACACTTCTCGAACACCTTAAACTTAGTCACCCTCTCTAGCTTCTTATGCTGCTTCATAACACTCTCCTGCACCATCTCGGATAACCTCTCCCTCTCCTCCTCCAACTTCCTATCCTGCTCCTCCCTCCACCACTTCTTCTCCCCCTCAAACTTCTTCCTCTCATCCTCCAACTTCCTATATTGATCCTCCCTCCACCTTTTCGTATCCTCCTCAAACTTCTTCCTATCGTCCTCAAACTTCCTATCCTGCTTCTCTATTTCCTTCTCCACCTCAATAGTAACAATCTCTTTAATCTCTCTTATGGGTTTTCCCACTAGATGATTTTGGTGGTCCAAAAAAAACCTTGAAGCCAACGCCTATTCCAACACCACAGACACGCCCACGACTCTCCTCGGTTCCAATCGCTTATACCAAGGTGTCATGACAATCTTGTGAAGTGAAGAGGCCAGCTTCAGTTTATTCAACCAGCTCATCCTACAACACATATGGAATTTCATCTTTAACAAATAGATTTAACTAAAATAAATATTATTGAAAAAAGTATCTACTTACAATCCTTTGAGCCACTTCGCGTGTAGCATCTGACGTGAACTCGCCGTCTTTTCTTTAACGTACTCTCTTCCATTTCTCGTGGTGTGATGGTGGAGATGGAGTGCGGTCAAGCCTTATAGAACCTCCCATATCTTCCTCCTTTTGTTTTCTTTTTTCTTCGATCATCGTCTCTTCAAGTTTACGATATCCTCCATGACACAATCTATGTGGTTAGATATTTCTAGCTCGATTTTACTTTCCTTTTTGGCTCTTTGCCAAAAATTCAGGAGTGGTGCGGGACTCTACAAATTTCTCCAAAACATCTTGATCAATATATGAATACACATTGTATGGAGGATTTTCTTTATCTTCTCCATGTTTAATATAATCACGGGTGATCTGTGTCTTAAAGCCCCTCCAACGCTCACCATAATATGTAATCATCTTATTTTTCACTATATCATTATTTGGACAAATAATGAACACATCCTATGTTTACACAATAGAGATGTTATTAGTAACAATGAACATATCCTATGTTTAAACAAATCATAAAATACCTGAACATCTAGCTATATGGCGTCTTTCAAATCACCATCAACATCGTGCCAACTATCAACCAAAATGCTCACTTTACTTCTACCTTGTAATGCAATGTAACCCATAAAATCGTCAGCGTGTTTACCATAAGCCCTGTCGGTTGTAGCATCGATTGTAACTGGGTAGCGATTACCGATTTCTTGGGTCTTTTTTCACCTTGACATACATCGTGGCATCTCTAGTTTTTCTTATACGATTTGTATTAACAGATGTTGCAGAAGATGTTGTATGGGAGGTGCTTGTTGAATTAGCCATGACTATCAAGAGAAATGATATAAACCTCAAAATGATCAAGAGAAACTATACGTTTCAATAAAAAGCAAATGGAAAATCATAGAAACAAAATGATAAAAAACAAACTAACGTAAAACCCTAGACAAAGTGATAAATGGAAAACAAAGTGATATATAACTCGTTTCAATAAAGAACAAACCTGTTGTGAAATGACTTTTGATGAATATCTGTTGGAAGAGTTTTGATGAATATCGCCTAAGGTGTTTGCGAAATAAGAGTGACAAAATCACGTTTGAGCATTGATAGGTAAATGAAAAGTTAGAAACTAGTTAGATTGTAGTCTAAAGTTTCTCATGCAATAAATGTTTCACGTTGGTTTTTCTATAAAAACCGAAGTGAATTTATTAATAAAAATTTAAAATATAAAAAAACATAATAGCGTCATATTCTGGGAATTCAATTAAAAGACATATAACGTCAATTTTTGTTGTAACACCGAGGGGTTTGAAAAAATCAAATAAAAAATTAAAATAAGATTTTGAAAATAGTATAGTGAAATTGATTAATGCAAAATATATTACCTCTCAGTTGAACAATGTCACCGAGTTAAATACTAATAAAAAAATTAAAATTATAAAAAAGGTACTTGAAAAGGTGTTAAGTGAGAAACACAAACTAAAAATCTGAAGAAAAAAACATAAAATGCAATGACTGGGTGTCAAAGCGAGTTCCCTTATAGATCTATTCCCTCGCTTTTCTAAAAACCTGAGGTAAATGGTTGTTAATTTCTTTTAAAAAAAAGGTGGCACTCCCAATACCTATTCCCTCATTTTTATATTGTTTAAGGTCTTAGCTTCGTCATAAAAGTCATTATTTGTTGTAGTGACTACAGTTCTATCTCCTTCGATCTGTGACGGGAGGCAAAGGACAATTGAGCTTCAAATTCACCTGAACCCAATGAGTGTTGTCAACCAAACAAACTGCAATGATTTTGTGTCTACTTAAAGTTATCCATGAAGTTGTCATTAATGGGAAGAATGTGATATTAAGCTTCATGGACAATGAGACCAATATGACACTATATCTAGAAGCAATAGAGTAACCGATATCAGAAATATTCATCGACTTCTCACGACCCTATACACCTAAGCCAGCGAACTGCAAAACACTCCTAACTTCCGATACTGTGCCATGGAAGACTTTGAAATACATTGGAAGGAGTCGATAAACTTTAGTATCTAAGTGCATCCGGACCCAAGACCAATGCTCTTTTTCCCATCCAAGTAAACCTCCAATAGCACGGAAACCACAATTTCTATCTGATCGTACCTCGATCAGACAGTGATAGTGGCCAACGGTGTCTGGAACGGCAACTCCGATGGTGATGAGAGACGGCCGGGGGGGGGGGGGGGGGGTTGTACCTGCAAGGTACTCCGACGCTCAAGTGAGAGAGTGTACAGAATATCAGCAAATACAGAAAGTGTGAATGGTAGGAAGAAAGTGTCTAACCTGACCCTCTCACATGAGAGGGTATTTATAGAGAGCCCCCAGCGCGGGGCCAACGGTTACCTGCAATGGGCTGGATTAACTAGGCCCACTCCAAGTAACTACTAGGGCATATAGAGTAACTGCTCCTAGATTTTCGGAAGTAGGGCAGACCGAATCTTTCGGAAGTGGGAGGTTACTTGGAACGTGTCCACGCGGGATGGACCGTTGGGTACTCCTCGCGGGGAGGAGCCTTCCGCGTCGAGGAGATATGAAGCCCGTAGAAAGGGCACAGCCTCGCGGGGAGGGATAGTGTCCGTCGAGGAGTGACGTGTAGCATGCTCGCGGGGGGAGAAGCTAGCCTGTCGAGGAGTCACATCTCAGCGGGGTGTGATGTCCTCCTCTCCTATTGTCCCAAGTGCCCGACACTGCCTATGTGCCCGACGAAACTGTGGCTAGCACGTGGCAATCGCGTGTCTTGCAGAAGGACCTTATTGGGCCTCCCCAGGCTGTATGGGTTGGGCCTGCTCGACTGTTGGGCAGCCTCGGCCCAGTCCAGAATAGGAGTCCCCCAAGTCGTTGCTCTGAGATGTCAGAGCAATGACTTAAGGGTTATTGGCATGCCGGGGATACGCCAAGAGAGGGACCGAGGAGGCCATTCTCGTGCTCGACGTTCCTACAGCCGCACATAAGTCGGGCATCGATTAGCTGTGTCTGGTCGTAACGCCGGGGAGATGAGGAGTTTCAGATTCGAAACGTTGGGGAAGACTGAAACGACAAGCGTGGGAGGATGGACAGTTGCATGTGCGCCACGTGTCGTCTGTCATTATTACCTAGGGAGGCTGGCTTAGGTAGCGCACTCAAGTGCCCTATGTCCCTCGAGTCCCGCGAGAGCCACTTATAAAAACTCCTCCCCTCATTCATTTCCCACTTTTCCGTTTCTCTCTCAACAATCTCGCTCCTTCTCTCTCTACCTTCTACAGTAGCCGTTCGCCGCCGTCAACCGCCGGAAACTCCGTGCCGGAAACCTAAACTGCCGCCTATAAGGTATTTGCTCCAAATTGACCTTTTTCTTGCGTTTCTTTTTAATTTTAACTAGTGTATAGCGTTTCCTTGGTGAACTGATGGAGTTCCCACGAGAAATGAAAGGATTCCTGGCGAATACGGTGGGAATCTTTAGTTGTCGAGAGAGGGGGTGCTAAGAATTTCACCCGCTTTTGTTGAATATCTCGGGGACCAGGGATGAACATCTCAGGGACACGTTGAATGTCCCGGGGTCCCCAATAGTAACGCTTTTCGTTAGCGTCATGCGAACACGGGGGAAGAATTTTCCGGGGAGGCGATGAGTTCCCCGGTGAACATGTTGATCCTCGGCCGATTATGTCAGGGAACCGAGAGAGCCTTGCCCCTTCCTCGCCCGTTTGCTTGAACAGTGGTGGAGGGGTGAATTTGATATGACCCATCGAATTCACCATTTCCTTCTGCTTTTCAGGTAAATGGACGATTTGGCTGCGAAGGTGGCCGTAAGATCCTTCGAAGAAGACGACCAACCCGAATCCTCTATGGCTCACATGGCTTTCGCACAGGAGCGCCCGCTCGAGGAGTGGGTCTGTGATGAAGCCCTGGATATGTCGTCCATCTTTGTCTACAAAGACGTGGACGACGCGTTCTGCACCGTCGAGCATAGGCTCATCGGGTCTGACAAATCCTGGAAGGTTTTCTGCCCAGAGGAGCATCATCGGATATGTTCGCCTTACCGGGGAATGCGCATCCCGTTATATGAATTCATGTTCGACAAGGCGGGGTGGAGGCTGCCCTTCACGGACTTACAAGAGGGGATCTTCGCCTGGTTGAAGCTGGCCCCCTCGCAGATTCACCCGAACTCGCTGGCCTTCATCCAGGCCTTCGAGCTCGTTTGTAAGCACTTGAAAATTGTTCCGACAGTGTCCCTCTTCTTTCGGATATTCCATCTTCAAAGGTCGTCGGCCGGTGGACGACACGGATGAGTGTCCTTCAAGCAAAGCAAAGCTCTATTCCATACGTATTTAGATCCGTCCGGGACTTCAAGTTCCGCTACTATTTCGTGAAGCCGGTCACCCTTGAGGCTATCAACTCGCTGTACTGGAGAGTCACCCGCAAGGTCGACGGTCGCTCTGAGGAGGTTCTGGAGCCGAGGTTCCCCCTGTACTGGACGGAGGAACACTTCAAGAAGGGAGTTGACAAATACAAGGTGAAACATAATCAGCTGGACGTCGACGACCGGGCAGCTTATGATAAGATCGTCGCGTTTGTCGAAAGCTTCAATGAAGCTCAATACGAAACGCTGGAAGGCGAGCCTATAATGGGGGCAGACGGGCAGGTGTTGGTGCAGAAATAGCAGCAAGCAAAAATATATAAGTAACCCAGTTTTGTCGTTCTCCACAGGGATCAGTGCGAGGGAAAGAATGCCATTCAACGGTTTCTATATTTCTAAACTCATGGATCAAAAGTTCTGGTTTAAAGACAAACCAAAAGCAAATGCGAAAAATATAAAGTAAAGACAGAATTATAAACGGGGCCTTGTTGGAATTGGATCTCATTAATTGATAACACATGCATTCTTCTAATCAAGTAAACACAAATCAATCATTCGCCAAATATCCTCGCGTATCACTCACAACGGAGGTTATGTCTAACGCAACGTCGAGAGGCCAACTGTATTGTCTCATCAGTGATGTCTCACGCAACAAAACCAACACAGAGCTTTAAGAACAGATACTCATGCAAGTGTTAATCCTAAATCTATCTCTAGAGTTCAGTCCTAACAGATATTACTATAACATCCATATCAAATAAATGATTTCTTCATATTTAAGCAAGATCAAAATACGTACACACGCTTTACCCTTTTTACATGTATTCAACTAATTTGTCCAATGAATGTCAATATCCTTCTTCATCACTATTATCACGCATCCTCGCGATACCGTATCGATCCTACTCATGCTACCCATGCTACTTAATCAACACAATACAACAAAAGATAAAATGAATATCAACTCACAAAACCATGTCAAAAGCTTGTTCATTGATAGATGAAAATCTAAGATCAAAGATTTGTAAAGGTTTTGTCAAGACCACAAATAATCAACCAAAGACAACAACAATAGAAAATCAGATTTCAATTCACAAACATACATTAGATGAAATACATAAGGTATCAAGAGATTACATCCAACACCAACAAGAAAGCAAAGATCCTACCTTTTCTCCCTTGAAAATGAAGAAATTTCAAATTCTGATCCCAAAATTACAACACATCAGAACAACATAAAAAACCCCCACCTAAAAAGTGTAAAAATTGTATTTATACAATTCAGAAATTTGAAGGTTCGCTAGGCGAACCAATTCATTCGCTAGGCGAATGGTTAAAAAAATAGGCACATCAGGTGCCTCAAACAGTCAAACCGCCCCAGAAATTCACGTGCATTCGCGAAGCGAACAAAACACTCGCGAAGCGAGCGTTCGCCAAAACCTTCGCCCAGCGAATTTAGGGACTTTTCCTACTGAAACTTTCTGCCACCCCTTCGCTGGGACACTCGCCAACGTTCGCTAGGCGAACCTTCGCTAGGAGCTCGCCAGCACTCGCGAGGCGAATCCTGCTTTGCAACTTCAATACTTTAGCAGCTTGCACCATTTCTTTGTGTCTTCAAACTTTGATCATTTAGTGCATTTCCTGCACAATAACACACACATTACAAGCACCAAAGGTATATTCTCAATGTGTAGAAGAACAACAACAATCATGGATAAAAACCATGAAAACATGAGAAAAGAGATGAAAAAGTGCAAAGAAAGATATGCCAATTTTGGGCCAAATCCGCACCTAACAACTCTCCCCAACTAAACTCTTGCTTGTCCTCAAGCAAAGTATGCCCCTCGTTAAAAACAAGCGGATTTGCTCAAGCTTAAGAATCAACCAAAATCCAGAAAAACCAAACATGAAAATGCGCACAAGCAACGTTTACCACTCAATAGAATCGAACAATGATAAAGAATGAAGTACTTAAACAAATATCATGGAATGGTTCAAATGACAACTAAATTTTCATACTTGAATCACTCTAACACTCCTCTTCAAAATAAGAATGAAGAAATTGACGCGTTTGCAACCGCGGGGAAATTTCACTCACCTGACAAACAATGCAAATAGCAATCCAATTCATACAACATCTAACACTCAACATGAAAATATGGAAGCAAAAAGATCACTAAGGGCTTTAAAGGTTGTAGCTTGGTCGGGTTAACAACAAAGGGACATTTCTAAAGGTCTTTGAATCTAAATTGCCGATAAATGATATTTACACTTTCACAACTTCATTCACCATTCTCATTCCTTTACCACCAACCTTCTCAAACTTCCTTTTGCACAATTATTTCACTTTCTATTTTTTTCATCAAACAAGCATTCTTTTTCTTGTGTTTTTCACATTCATATTTACACTTTTTTTCTTTTCATGCTTGTTTGAACTTTTTCAAAAGGTTCAAGCAACCTACCATCTTCTTTTTCATTCTCCCCAACTTGAATTCAACCAAACCTCAAGTGAATGCTCCTTGCCTTTTCCGCAAGGAAATCAAAGTATACAATTTTCAAAGGTTCAAGAAGAAAATTTTCAAACCTCACAAAATTCAATGATGAACCAAACTTGTAAATTATGTACATAAACCAAGTTCATCACTAAAATGAGATTTAAATTGTTTTAGGCTCAAAGGGGCTAACAAATTCTCACTACTCACGGGTAAGAAACTTTTGGATACGGTTGTGCTCAATATAAACAAATGCCTTGATCATTTCTAATGCTTCCACAAAATCACAATAATCAAAAGATAAAGCATGAATCAAATGAATTAAACAAAGTTATCATCATCCTTGCATATAGTAAACAATGGAGGTTTCCTCACAATTTGTGGCTTTTGGACCTAAGTGAAACAAGCATTCCAACAAGTTGCAAAATGAAACAAAGATACACATTTGCACAAAGCACAAAATTCTAAAATCATTCTAGCATTCTATAAAGAAATACAATTTACCAGGCATACTTTCAAAGCTCAACAACATCCAGACTCGGTCGAAGCTTCGTCGAATACTTTTATACAAAGCAACCAATCTAGAAGGAGTTCTCAACATTCCTGAACACGCTAGAGAAAACATTAAAGGAACACAAATGCATATAATATAAACAAATGTACAAAGCTTAAAAATATAGAAACTATGCGATGCGATTCAATATCGACACACCAATCCCCGGCAACGACGCCAATTTGTTGGTGCAGAAATAGCAGCAAGCAAAAATATATAAGTAACCCAGTTTTGTCGTTCTCCACAGGGATCAGTGCGAGGGAAAGAATGCCATTCAACGGTTTCTATATTTCTAAACTCATGGATCAAAAGTTCTGGTTTAAAGACGAACCAAAAGCAAATGCGAAAAATATAAAGTAAAGACAGAATTATAAACGGGGCCTTGTTGGAATTGGATCTCATTAATTGATAACACATGCATTCTTCTAATCAAGTAAACACAAATCAATCATTCGCCAAATATCCTCGCGTATCACTCACAACGGAGGTTATGTCTAACGCAACGTCGAGAGGCCAACTGTATTGTCTCATCAGTGATGTCTCACGCAACAAAACCAACACAGAGCTTTAAGAGCAGATACTCATGCAAGTGTTAATCCTAAATCTATCTCTAGAGTTCAGTCCTAACAGATATTACTATAACATCCATATCAAATAAATGATTTCTTCATATTTAAGCAAGATCAAAATACGTACACACGCTTTACCCTTTTTACATGTATTCAACTAATTTGTCCAATGAATGTCAATATCCTTCTTCATCACTATTATCACGCATCCTCGCGATACCGTATCGATCCTACTCATGCTACCCATGCTACTTAATCAACACAATACAACAAAAGATAAAATGAATATCAACTCACAAAACCATGTCAAAAGCTTGTTCATTGATAGATGAAAATCTAAGATCAAAGATTTGTAAAGGTTTTGTCAAGACCACAAATAATCAACCAAAGACAACAACAATAGAAAATCAGATTTCAATTCACAAACATACATTAGATGAAATACATAAGGTATCAAGAGATTACATCCAACACCAACAAGAAAGCAAAGATCCTACCTTTTCTCCCTTGAAAATGAAGAAATTTCAAATTCTGATCCCAAAATTACAACACATCAGAACAACATAAAAAACCCCCACCTAAAAAGTGTAAAAATTGTATTTATACAATTCAGAAATTTGAAGGTTCGCTAGGCGAACCAATTCATTCGCTAGGCGAATGGTTAAAAAAATAGGCACATCAGGTGCCTCAAACAGTCAAACCGCCCCAGAAATTCACGTGCATTCGCGAAGCGAACAAAACACTCGCGAAGCGAGCGTTCGCCAAAACCTTCGCCCAGCGAATTTAGGGACTTTTCCTACTGAAACTTTCTGCCACCCCTTCGCTGGGACACTCGCCAACGTTCGCTAGGCGAACCTTCGCTAGGAGCTCGCCAGCACTCGCGAGGCGAATCCTGCTTTGCAACTTCAATACTTTAGCAGCTTGCACCATTTCTTTGTGTCTTCAAACTTTGATCATTTAGTGCATTTCCTGCACAATAACACACACATTACAAGCACCAAAGGTATATTCTCAATGTGTAGAAGAACAACAACAATCATGGATAAAAACCATGAAAACATGAGAAAAGAGATGAAAAAGTGCAAAGAAAGATATGCCAATTTTGGGCCAAATCCGCACCTAACAACTCTCCCCAACTAAACTCTTGCTTGTCCTCAAGCAAAGTATGCCCCTCGTTAAAAACAAGCGGATTTGCTCAAGCTTAAGAATCAACCAAAATCCAGAAAAACCAAACATGAAAATGCGCACAAGCAACGTTTACCACTCAATAGAATCGAACAATGATAAAGAATGAAGTACTTAAACAAATATCATGGAATGGTTCAAATGACAACTAAATTTTCATACTTGAATCACTCTAACACTCCTCTTCAAAATAAGAATGAAGAAATTGACGCGTTTGCAACCGCGGGGAAATTTCACTCACCTGACAAACAATGCAAATAGCAATCCAATTCATACAACATCTAACACTCAACATGAAAATATGGAAGCAAAAAGATCACTAAGGGCTTTAAAGGTTGTAGCTTGGTCGGGTTAACAACAAAGGGACATTTCTAAAGGTCTTTGAATCTAAATTGCCGATAAATGATATTTACACTTTCACAACTTCATTCACCATTCTCATTCCTTTACCACCAACCTTCTCAAACTTCCTTTTGCACAATTATTTCACTTTCTATTTTTTTCATCAAACAAGCATTCTTTTTCTTGTGTTTTTCACATTCATATTTACACTTTTTTTCTTTTCATGCTTGTTTGAACTTTTTCAAAAGGTTCAAGCAACCTACCATCTTCTTTTTCATTCTCCCCAACTTGAATTCAACCAAACCTCAAGTGAATGCTCCTTGCCTTTTCCGCAAGGAAATCAAAGTATACAATTTTCAAAGGTTCAAGAAGAAAATTTTCAAACCTCACAAAATTCAATGATGAACCAAACTTGTAAATTATGTACATAAACCAAGTTCATCACTAAAATGAGATTTAAATTGTTTTAGGCTCAAAGGGGCTAACAAATTCTCACTACTCACGGGTAAGAAACTTTTGGATACGGTTGTGCTCAATATAAACAAATGCCTTGATCATTTCTAATGCTTCCACAAAATCACAATAATCAAAAGATAAAGCATGAATCAAATGAATTAAACAAAGTTATCATCATCCTTGCATATAGTAAACAATGGAGGTTTCCTCACAATTTGTGGCTTTTGGACCTAAGTGAAACAAGCATTCCAACAAGTTGCAAAATGAAACAAAGATACACATTTGCACAAAGCACAAAATTCTAAAATCATTCTAGCATTCTATAAAGAAATACAATTTACCAGGCATACTTTCAAAGCTCAACAACATCCAGACTCGGTCGAAGCTTCGTCGAATACTTTTATGCAAAGCAACCAATCTAGAAGGAGTTCTCAACATTCCTGAACACGCTAGAGAAAACATTAAAGGAACACAAATGCATATAATATAAACAAATGTACAAAGCTTAAAAATATAGAAACTATGCGATGCGATTCAATATCGACACACCAATCCCCGGCAACGACGCCAATTTGTTGGTGCAGAAATAGCAGCAAGCAAAAATATATAAGTAACCCAGTTTTGTCGTTCTCCACAGGGATCAGTGCGAGGGAAAGAATGCCATTCAACGGTTTCTATATTTCTAAACTCATGGATCAAAAGTTCTGGTTTAAAGACGAACCAAAAGCAAATGCGAAAAATATAAAGTAAAGACAGAATTATAAACGGGGCCTTGTTGGAATTGGATCTCATTAATTGATAACACATGCATTCTTCTAATCAAGTAAACACAAATCAATCATTCGCCAAATATCCTCGCGTATCACTCACAACGGAGGTTATGTCTAACGCAACGTCGAGAGGCCAACTGTATTGTCTCATCAGTGATGTCTCACGCAACAAAACCAACACAGAGCTATAAGAGCAGATACTCATGCAAGTGTTAATCCTAAATCTATCTCTAGAGTTCAGTCCTAACAGATATTACTATAACATCCATATCAAATAAATGATTTCTTCATATTTAAGCAAGATCAAAATATGTACACACGCTTTACCCTTTTTACATGTATTCAACTAATTTGTCCAATGAATGTCAATATCCTTCTTCATCACTATTATCACGCATCCTCGCGATACTGTATGATCCTACTCATGCTACCCATGCTACTTAATCAACACAATACAACAAAAGATAAAATGAATATCAACTCACAAAACCATGTCAAAAGCTTGTTCATTGATAGATGAAAATCTAAGATCAAAGATTTGTAAAGGTTTTGTCAAGACCACAAATAATCAACCAAAGACAACAACAATAGAAAATCAGATTTCAATTCACAAACATACATTAGATGAAATACATAAGGTATCAAGAGATTACATCCAACACCAACAAGAAAGCAAAGATCCTACCTTTTCTCCCTTGAAAATGAAGAAATTTCAAATTCTGATCCCAAAATTACAACACATCAGAACAACATAAAAAACCCCCACCTAAAAAGTGTAAAAATTGTATTTATACAATTCAGAAATTTGAAGGTTCGCTAGGCGAACCAATTCATTCGCTAGGCGAATGGTTAAAAAAATAGGCATATCAGGTGCCTCAAACAGTCAAACCGCCCCAGAAATTCACGTGCATTCGCGAAGCGAACAAAACACTCGCGAAGCGAGCGTTCGCCAAAACCTTCGCCCAGCGAATTTAGGGACTTTTCCTACTGAAACTTTCTGCCACCCCTTCGCTGGGACACTCGCCAACGTTCGCTAGGCGAACCTTCGCTATGAGCTCGCCAGCACTCGCGAGGCGAATCCTGCTTTGCAACTTCAATACTTTAGCAGCTTGCACCATTTCTTTGTGTCTTCAAACTTTGATCATTTAGTGCATTTCCTGCACAATAACACACACATTACAAGCACCAAAGGTATATTCTCAATGTGTAGAAGAACAACAACAATCATGGATAAAAACCATGAAAACATGAGAAAAGAGATGAAAAAGTGCAAAGAAAGATATGCCAATTTTGGGCCAAATCTGCACCTAACAGCAGGTGAAGAAACAACGTCGTTTGATCAATACCCGTGTTCTGCTCGAGACCTTCTCCGACGAAGACGCAGACGAGTTGTTAGGTGGTGAAAACATCCTCGATCTAAGCCTTCCTTGGCTTCCTCGCGTATGTATACCTTGCCTTACTAATGTTTTCTTTCTTTTTACAGGAAAAATGGCCGGAGCCGAGGAGAGACTCAAGAAGTTGAAGGCGAAGAGGGCTCGGGAAGAGCAGGCCCGGGGAGAGGCATCTCGCTCAAAGGGTCAAGATGTTACTCCTTCTGGGGTCATGCCTGAGGGTGTTTCCTCTGCTGCGATGCCTAAAGGTTCCAGCCAATCTCAGCCTGCTGCGACCGTGTCAGGGATTTCAGACAGGCGGACACCTCCTGCTGGGAGCCAGTCTCCTGGTGCTCAAGGGACGCCGAAACGACAACGGGTTTCAAACGCGAAGATCGTCGACCTGGCCCACGAAGACAGTCCCCTACCTCCTTCAAGCTTCGAACTCCCACCATGCCATCTCAAGCCCCGCTTCTTCTCTGAAGTCATCTATCCTCGCGTCCCTCCCTCTGAAATCCAAGTTGTGCTGGGGGCCGCTGCAGAAGCGAGGAGAAAAACGATCTTTGAAGACATGTCCGCGGTCATGCGGCTTTACTCGACTGCCATTATCCTGAACGATGAGACTCGCCTCGCTGCTGAACTTTCTCGACTGCAAGAAAAGCTCGAGACCTTGGATGCTGAGCTGCTCGACCTGCGCAAAGAGTTAAAGGAATGCAGGGATCTGAACAAAGAACAGAGCGAGCAGCAGCAGCGGGCTGAGACCAAGTTAAAGGAAGCCGAGGAAGCGGAGAAAGTCCATCTTGCCCGGATCACCGAGCTGGAGGCAGAGGAGAAGCGACTCAGGGAGAGGGTTACCGAGTTAGAGGATGCTGTTCGGCCAGCTGAAGGAGAAACTAAAGAAGATAAGCTCATAACCACCCGAGTGGCGCTGGTGGCCCAACTCAGGAGACTCGAGCAGGATCTCCGGCTAGCCGAGGATGATGCTCTTGAAACTGCGGGCATAGGGTTCCAAAATGCAGTGGTGCAGCTTCGGATCCTAAATCCCGACCTGGTGACCGATGGGGCAGATGCTGACTACGAGGTGGTCGATGGCCGGATAGTGCTGCCCGGGCAAGGAGGAAATGCCAACGAGGGAGGTGGGCCAGACGCCGCTGAGACTGCCGCAGAGTAGGAATATAGTTTGCTTGGCCTGCGTGCCATTTTGTTGTTTTTGCCCGGCTTGTGGGCTTACTTGATGTAATATTCGCACAATGGTTATTTTTGCCCGGCTTGTGGGCTTATATATGTAACATTCGTACAATGGGCTTTTCCCAATTTTCATACTTCGCTATGCCTCTTTATTAATTTTACTTGTGTGTGATATTTTATACATTACTTATTTTTGCCTAAGTAGTTGAGATCACTGGCGCCTTGGGAGTTTGCTCGACTCTGATGATCCTCGACTGCGGAGAGAGCTAGTCGATTGGTCGGGGGTTGTACCCCGACCTTCAACGAGGCCAAGACATCGGTCGAGGTCTTAGCTTCGTGGCGCGAACTTCCCATCGCGAGCTAGGTGTTCTGCCTAATTGGTACGTCGACGACGGAGCTCAATTGAGGCCTCCTCGTCGGGCCAAAAAGTCTCACGCACACACTTCGTGGTTTTTGACCGTCGTGTGTTATATAGAGGTGTCGCACATGTACCGTTGCACGCCCCCGTGGTCGCGACGTTGTACTGTCCCGGGCAGTGTCTAACTGTAGTATTGCCTGAGCTTCTCAGCATTCCATGGTCGAGCAAGTTGTTCACCGTGGAGGTTCTCGAGGTAATAGGCACCCGTCCCCGTCTTTGCGGTGACGCGGTATGGGCCCTCCCAGTTTGCAGCCAGCTTTCCTTCGCGTGAATCTTTTTGATTCCTCCGTAGGACAAGACTACCTACCTGGAAGTCTCGTTTGATAACTTTGTCGTTATAACGCAAAGTTATTTTTTGTTTTAAAGAGGCTTCTCGGAGGGAAGCGTCTGTCCTTATCTCTTCGACAAGGTCGAGTTCCTCTCGTAGGGCTTCGTTGTTTGTTTCGTCATCGAGGGGAGCTTCTGTCCTCCTCGAGGGTTCCCTGATCTCCACGGGGATAACCGCTTCGGTCCCGTACGTTAGGCGAAACGGGGTCTCCCCGGTCGTGGAGTGCGGGGTTGTTCGATACGCCCAGAGGACGCTGCGCAACTCCTCGACCCACCGTTGTTTGGCCTCGTCGAGTCATCGCTTCAGTCCCCGGAGTATCACTCTGTTCGCTGCTTCGGCCTGCCCGTTGGTTTGAGGGTGTTCGACCGACGTGAAGTGCTGTTTTGTGCCCAGTTTGGCGACGAAGTCTCGGAAGTTCCTGTCGGTGAACTGTGTCCCGTTGTCCGTGACAATGGCTTGGGGCACCCCGAATTGGGCGAGGATGTTTCTCTTGTAGAAACGGAGTATGTTGAAAGCAGTGATTTTGGCCAGCGCCTCGGCCTCAATCCACTTCGTGAAGTAATCCACCCCGACGATGAGGTACTCGTTTTGGTACGACCCCATGACGAAAGGTCCGAGGATATCCATTCCCCACCACGCAAATGGCCACGGGGACGACAATGACTTAAGCTCGTTTGGAGGAGCGAGGTACATGTCTCCGTGTCTTTGGCAGCGGTCACATTTCTTAACGTGCTCCTTTGCATCATGTTGCATAGTGGGCCAATAATACCCTGCTCGGAGTGCTTTTCGGGCTAGGGACCTTCCGCTGAGGTGCTGGGCGTTGATCCCTTCGTGGATTTCTTGGAGGATCCCCGAAAATTTTCCTTCTTCGACACACCGGAGTAAGGGAATGGAGAATCCTCGACGGTATAGCTTACCTTCGACGACGGTATACGCACATGCCCGCCTCTTGACTATCCCCGCTTCTTTAGGATCGTCGGGCAATTTGCCCATCGTCAAGTATTCGTAAACTGGGGTCATCCAACAGTTTGTGTCCACGATTGCGTTGACCTCTGTGGTCGGTGCGGTTTTGTTTATGCTCGGCTGGGTCAGTATCTCCTGGATAACTGATTTGTTCCCTCCTTTTTTCTTAGTGCTCGCAAGCTTGGAGAGCACGTCTGCTCGAGTGTTGTGCTCGCGCGGGATGTGAGCCACTTCCGCGGAGACAAATTTCTTCAACTTTTCTTGCACCAAGGTTAGGTACTCGATGAGACTATCGTTTTTGGCCTGGAATTCTCCCCGAACCTGCGATGCCACGAGCCGGGAGTCTGTAAAGATTTTGACTTCTTTTGCAACAAGGTCTTCCGCAAGTCGAAGTCCCGCGAGGAAGGCCTCGTATTCGGCTTGGTTATTCGATGTCTTGAAGGACAGTTCGAGGGAGACCTCTATCAGGATGCCTTGCTCGTTTTCGAGGATAATGCCCGCTCCGCTACCTTTTTGACTGGAGGCCCCGTCGACGTAAATCATCCATTTCTGGGAGCCACTGGTCGAGGATTCAGGGACGGTCATTTCCGCTACGAAGTCGGCCAATACTTAGGATTTCAAGGCTTTTCTTCCTTCGTTTCGAAGGTCGAACTCGGATAGCTCGAGAGACGACCGGAGCATTCTCCCCGCCATATCTGGCCGACTGAGGAGCTGTCTGATGGGCTGCTCTATCCTTACCACGATTGTGTGGGCCAGGAAGTAATGACGTAATCTTCTGGCTGCAGATACGAGGGCCAAGGCGACCTTTTCAATCTGTTGGTATCTGAGCTCGGGGCCCTGAATGGCTCTGCTCGTGAAATAAATCGGTTTTTGTCCGTCGGGGGTCTCCCGTATAAGGACAGCACTCACCGCTTCGCCGGTGACGGCCAGGTATAAGAAAAGTGTTTCCCCGGTATCTGGTCAGGACAAGACCGGGGGTTGTGACAAGACTTGTTTTAGATGGAGGAGGGCTTGTTCGCATTCTTCACTCCATTCAAAAGTCGCCTTTTGTCGGAGAAGCTTGAAAAAGGGGAGTGCGTACTGGGCAGATTTGGCTACGAAACGGGAGAGAGCAGTCAGCATTTCGTTGAGTGACTGGATCGACTTCTTCGAGTTCGGGGTAGGGATTTAGGAGAATGCCCTACATTTGTCGGGGTTCGCCTCGATGCCCTGCTCCGTGAGGTAGAAGCCGAGGAACTTCCCTGCGCAAACATCGAAGGTGCACTTGTCGGGGTTGAACCTCATGCGACATTTCCTCGCCGTGTCGAACACTTTCTTGAGATGAGCGGCATGGTCGACTTCTTTCGCAGATTTGACGATCATGTCGTCCATGTAAACCTCGAGTACGTCGCCGATATCTGCCCGGAAGACCTTGTTCATCATCCGTTGGTAGGTGGCGCCAGCATTTTTCAAGCCGAAGGGCATTATGTTATAGTAGTAGTTGCCCGACTCGGTCATGAAAGCGGTATGCTGCTTGTCGGTCTCGTCCATGGGGATTTGGTTGTACCCCGAATAGGCATCCATAAAGGATAGTAATTTGATTCCTGCAGAATTATCGACCAGTTGGTCGATGTTAGGTAAGGGATAAGAGTCTTTCGGGCATGCCCGGTTAAGATCCGTGTAGTCAACGCACATCCTCCATTTTCCATTATTTTTCTTAACGAGTGCAACATTTGAGAGCCAAGTTGTGTACTTGGCCTCGGAAATAAAGTTTGCCTCTAGGAGGTCTTTTACAGCTTTTTCAGCAGCCTTCATTTTTTCCGAAGACTGCCTACGCCTACGTTGAGCTACAGCCCTAGCGGCCGGATCTATAGTCAGCTGATGACAAGCTACTTCAGGATCCAGTCCGGGCATCTCTGCAGCACTCCAGGCAAACAAATCTGTATTTTCTCGGAGGCATGCCTTCAGCCGCCTCTTCGCCAGGTCGGGGAGTCCATAGCCAATCTTCACGCTTCGGTCTGGGCTGTCGCCGAGGGGAACCAGCTCGAAATCTACATCTGGGACGGGGCGCGTTGGGTGGAGAGGTTGCCCGTTGATTTCAAGTGGGAGGTCCTCCACCGAGCTCCCCTGGTCGACCAAAATTCTGTGGACGTCAAAGTTGGCCATCTGTGCCCGGATCAGGAGGGGGATGTTTGCGTTCGGTGCCCCATCGGGAAGTTCCTCGAGGTAGAAGGTAATCGGATTTGATCTTCCTTTAACTCTCTCGAGGGTAGGGGCTCGAGGAGTTGTTGTTTTCAGTTCGTCGAACTTCCTCTTTATTGACCCCACGGTCAAACGGTCAGGGGCTCCGCCCGATATGACCAGGGCTTGGGGGAAAGACTCCTAGGTGCTGCGGGCACTTATCGAGTCTTCTGCTGGGAAGTTCTTCCACATGTTTTGGACAGCTTTAGGGCTGTCGAGTTCTCCTGAAAAACCAAAGTCTTCAGGTCGCGTGATGCTCAACGCGACTTGCAGCGATCCGTTGTTGGGAGAGGGAGTTGACTCCTCGACATTCTGGGCCTCCTGGCCGCTGGGGCGGGGGGCCTCTTGCTGGTTGGCGTACTTCTTCAGGTACCCTTCTTTAATTAGCGTCTCGATTGCGTCCTTAAGGTGGACGCAATCTTCAGTAACGTGCCCGTGACTGCGATGGAACCGGGAATACTTGGACTTGTCAGCATTTGGTTTGGAGGCCGCCGGTTTCGGGAAGCGGATTCCCCCTTTGACGAACTCCGAATTGGCACAGTCGCTGAAAATGCGCGCGCGGGACGCGTTCAGCGGTGTGTAGTCTTTGAAAAGGCCAGGCGGTCCCCGTGATTCGCGGGGCTTTTTGGTCCGGGCTTCTTTCTTTCTTTCCCCGCCTCGCCTGGGTGGAGGGGAGTCTTCTCTTCTCCTGTCTCCACCTCGCCTGGGTGGAGGGGAGTCTTCTTCCTTGTTGCCGCGGGGGCCTTCTCTGCGCCTCGAATCGAGGGAAATTTGTGCAGCTTCAGCTTCCTCGAACTCAATATGCGACTGAGCCCTCTCGAGGAGGCCTTCAAAGCTGCGGGGACGGTGCAGCCCGACGGATTCTGCGAACTTAGATCCTATCCTCAAACCCTTGATGATGAGATACATTTTGATGTGATCGGTCACGTGGATTTCGACCGCTTCTTTGTTGAACCTCTCTATGTAGCTCCGGAGAGGTTCGTCCTTCCCCTGAAAGATGGCTTCCAGGGAGGCTATCGTCTTCGGATGTCGACGAGAAGTCGTAAAATGTTTTCTGAAACGCTCCCTCAGGACTCTCCACGACGTGAATGACTCAGATGCTAGGTTTTTGTACCAAGCCATGGCCCCTTTCCGAAGAGTCGTAGGGAATAATCGGCATTTGATAGCGCCGTAGACATTCCTGAAATCGAGCAGGGCTTCAAAACTCTCGACATGGTCATCAGGATCAGATGTCCCGTCATATGTCCCCAAGGATGGGGGCCTCCCCAGGCCCTTAGGAATAGGGGCGTCCATGATGTGCCTGGCAAGAGGGGTCCGGTAATCGTCATCCTTGCTGGCTCCCGGAGACACAGAGGGGGAGTGTTGTCCATGAACATAGTGACGTCTCGAGGAGTGGTCCTTCGGGCGGCCTCTGGGCTCCTCGGCGTCCAACCTGCTCCTTTTATTTTTCGAGGAGCGAACTGGTCCCTTTGGTGGCGGGGAACGGTGGCGTTTCTGGGGATGCTCCGGCTGAGTACACTCCAAGCGCGGTCTGCGTCCCCTGGGAACCGGGGAGGGGCTGCGAGATGCCTCCGGGGACAGTGAACGTCTTGGAAATGGTGGTGGTCGGTGCCTTCGCGGGGAAGACCGACCACGACTTTTCTCCAGCGCCTCGATCCAGATGTTCTGGTTGAAGATCATCTGGTTGGTCTGATTGACCAACGCAAACAGGGCAGCAGTGCTCAGATCCGCATTTGGCGGCGGGTCCACGGGCTGGAAAACGGGCTGGAGGACGGTTTCCTGTCCGTCTTGGTGAGCTGTCTCGTACTCCACTTCTTCGGAAGATGGAGAAGCGGTGAGTCCGTCTCTGACGTCGTTCTCCGCGACAGGTCGGGTAGAGTTGTTGTCGGCGTGGTTGTCAGTCCTAAGCTGCGCAATAACGTTGTCTAGAGCTTGATTCGCCGACGGGTTAGCCATGATAGTTGTTGAACGGAGAAAGCTTTGGTTTATCGAACAGAAAAACGGAGAAGCTTATGAGTCCCCACAGTTGGCGCCACTGATCGTACCTGGATCAGACAGTGATAGTGGCCAACGGCGTCTGGAACGGCAGCTCCGATGGTGATAAGAGACGCCGGGGGGGTGTACCTGCAAGGTACTCCGACGCTCAAGTGAGAGAGTGTACAGAATATCAGCAAATACAGAAAGTGTGAATGGTAGGAAGAAAGTGTCTAACCTGACCCTCTCACATGAGAGGGTATTTATAGAGAGCCCCCAGCGCGGGGCCAACGGTTACCTGCAATGGGCTGGATCAACTAGATCCACTCCAAGTAACTGCTAGGGCATACGTGTAGTAGTGAAGACCAGCACGTGGTCTTCGCCTTAGAGTAACTGCTCCTAGATTTCCGGAAGTAGGGGAGACCGAATCTTTCGGAAGTGGGAGGTTACTTGGAACGTGTCCACGCGGGATGGACCGTTGGGTACTCCTCGCGGGGAGGAGCCTTCCGTGTCGAGGAGATATGAAGCCCGTAGAAAGGGCACGGCCTCGCGGGGAGGGATAGTGTCCGTCGAGGAGTGACGTGTAGCATGCTCGCGGGGGGAGAAGCTAGCCTGTCGAGGAGTCACATCTCAGCGGGGTGTGATGTCCTCCTCTCCTATTGTCCCAAGTGCCCGACACTGCCTAAGTGCCCGACGAAACTGTGGCTAGCACGTGGCAGTCGCGTGTCTTGCAGAAGGACCTTATTAGGCCTCCCCAGGCTGTATGGGTTGGGCCTGCTCGACTGTTGGGCAGCCTCGGCCCAGTCCAGAACACTATCTTTACCCATATCATCAATGTCATCAATTTACTGATGTAAGAAAACAGAAAACTAAGACAAGTAAAGATGTTTTGAAGAATGGCTACACGGTTGACTTTTAGTTGGTTTTGTACATGATCTCCCCAAAAAAATAACTGAATCATTGAAACATATTAAACAACTTCACTGAATCAGAATGTGTCCAAAAGATATCATCAACAACCTCTCAAAATATCACTGAATCATTGAAACATATTAAACAACATCAAATGTTCTTAATTTGACTGCAAAACACCCTATTGCAACCACCATGCCTATATCTATGAGCCATCTATATTACACTTTATCCAACCCAACAATGGAGGTTGCCAAATAACTTCCACATTTCTAGGAGTTTTAAGATGATGAGTGCTAATTTATAGTTAATGAAAGTATGATTTGAAGTCTCTTGTTACTTACTTGTAACACAAGCTACACATAGAGGGTTGATTGCAGCCTTTTTTTAAGTTTCTCATCCATAGGCATTTTGTTATGTTGTATACCTTAATCTCCAAAGCATGAAGCACTTTGCAGGTGGGATAGCCATATTCTAGATTAATCGCCAAAGCATTAATCTCCAATATTTCTGAGTGGAAAAGGTAAGCATGTTGTAGGGACAGATCACCTGAATTGGAATATTGCCAAAGCAATTGATCTTTTTTCTGCTCAATAGAGATAGTGACAAGTTGAATGTGGTTCAACAATTTTGGGAAAGCTGCTTGTAACTCCAATGGGCCGGGTAAATTCCACCGAGAGTTTACAAGATAGTCATTAACAGTTGACTGGAGATTAAGGTGAATGTGTTGTGGAATTTTAGGCAAGTTGACTAAATAAATTCCACTTTTCTAGTCATGTAATCAGAAGTTGATCAACTTTTCATCACCAAGAAGCAATGTTTCATTGTCTTTAATCACATTAGTTTGTTCTAATACCAATCCAAATAGAGGAGAATATATGAATCTTAGGAATAGATCTCATCCATATATCACCTTCTTTAATTGGAGTACAAGTTGAGTTCCATGCAACTGTAACCAATATCTTGTTGTTGCCAAAGTCCATTGTAATATAAACAACTTCACAACAATAATACGAACCACGTCAAACACAATAAAATCAATTTATCTTAATCTTATTGAATAAAATTATTTAACTATGATATGTTTATTTCAAAAATAAAATGTTTGTTTTTCTGCTAGTGTACATAATCATGTATTATTTGTAGTATATCGTTAAGTTTTTTAAGCAATTGAATACATTTTAATTCAATTGTAGTCCTATTTTATTCAATTGTAGTCCTATTTTATTTTATAAAGATTAAATATAATGACTAATAATATTTATTTTTTTCAATTGTAGTCCTATTTTATTTTATAAAGATTAAATATAATGACTAATAATATTTATTTTATTCAATTGTAGTCCTATTTTATTTGATAAAGATTAAATATAATGACAAATAATATTTATTTTTTTAATAAAAAAATTAACAAAACTACCAATGTAAATTTACTAATTTTTTGTTAATAGTAAACTAAAAATCATTCTTTTAAAAATCTAGGATTTATTCAAAGAATCAGTATGAGTTTTTATCAGGTTTATTGAAAAATTCAGCATTCCTTGCATTTCTACCGGAGTTTTTTTGGAAATATCTAGGATTTTGTTGAAATTTTATCGGTTATTTTGAAAAAACTGATAAAAAACCTTGCATGTCATAATGTTTGGTACATTTATACTTGATATTTCAAAATAACCAATAAAATTTAAAAATTACCAGATTTTTTTAAAAGATCGACACACCACATTTTTTGCAGGCTGTGAAAAATCTGGTTGTTCAGAATGTTTCAGTTGTGCAGTCCAGATTCTAATGGTTTCCTTACAAATATTACATAGTTTTTCACCACTGACACGTTATGGATGTTTAATTTTTAATTTGTTCAAAAATTAATAGGCTTATGATATTGCTGTCAAATATTTCTCTCTCAAGTTGATGTTTTGGCATGAGCACAGTTTGTTGGTAAATAATATGGTATTATTGTAGTTACTATTTGGTCTGATATCACAAATGAGATTGGAGGGAGAAAACATAAATTGATTGGGTTGTCAGAAAGACGGAAACTACAAATATGAATGTTAAATGTCCGTACTTTCTTAAATTAAGGAAAGAAAGTAAACCTTAAAATTTAAATACGGAACTGAAAAAAATATTAAATTAATATTTTAATATGAATGGTGTTTTATTCTGTTAATTAAATATTTTATTATAATATGAAGCAAAATTTTCATTCATCTAAGTTTAAAAAGTGTCAATAAATAGTAAATAAAATAAATATTATCGAATTTTAAATAGTCAAAAGAGTACAATTTTATCCTATTCTATTTTATATCACTACTAGTAAGATACCCGTGCTCCCGCACGGGTAAAATTATTTGATACAATATTAAATATGTTTAAATGTAAATTTGAACGTTATAAAATGTATTTATATATGTATTTAAATTTAAAATTAGTTATTAATTTTAAAATGAACAATGATTATGTAAATACGATTGTAATTAAATACAAAGAGAAAAAAGAACTTGGAAAATAAAATAAAAAATTAATATTTTATAATAAGGATTTTATTTTTCAAATTAAGGTAATTATTGATTAAAATAAAATATGTATTATTTTTTTAGTGACCCGTAAAATATAAAGTTTATTTGATAGATATTAAAATGTATTTATATACATATGTAAATTTGAAGTGAGTTATTTAATTATAAATTGAAAAATAATTATACAATCTCAATTGTATTAAATAATCATGCAAAAAGAAGAGAGAAAAAATCATAAGATGAAAAAAAGACAAAAAAGGAAATTTTGATGCGATAATGACCCGTGAGATAAAAAAATTATTTGATGCGATTTAAAATGTATTTAGATACAAATGCAAAATGTAAAATGATATACTTAATGGTAAAATGAACAATAATCATATAAATTAAATTGTATTAAATAATTATATAAAATGAAAAAAAAGGAATCATGAGATGAAGAAACAAAAAAAAGTAACATTTAATTTTGTCTCTCAAATTAATGATATATTAAAATAAAATAAATATTATGTTGACAGTGACCCGTGAGATAAATAAATTTTAATTTTATTAAAATTAAAAAATAATTTTTTGGTATTTTTAGTAATAATAATTAAATAGAGAAAAAAAGGTGAGGGAGAGAGAGAAATTAAAAAGAGAAATGAGTCTCAAGCGAGTAACTTGAATTTGGTGGGAAGGCCAAATAGAAAATTTCAAACAGACGGCATGATGAATGACAAGTGGCAAACACATAGAGGGTATCATGGAATTAATTTTTGGATTTAGTTGTTTACCGAAATAGCTATTTAGCTGTATAATTTTATAAAAAGAGATGGGCAAAATTGGCAAACCATGCAATTGACTTTTGATATGTTGATAATAGATTTCCATTCCATCAATTCACATTTTATCAAATTTTTTAATTGAAACTATGATTACGTATTATATATTTAATACCAAACAACACATCAAGCATTCCGTAGTAGCTCAATTGGATAAATTCATAAGCATATTTTCTGGGTTCGATTCCCGGCTACGGAATATGATTTTTTTACAACTGTTTTACAAATATTTTCGTTTATGTATGTTGGGAGAAAGAAACAGCATATAGCCCAATCACTCTTTTTGTGCTTTGAGTCCATCCATCGTAAGATAAATATCATTACAATTTAATTACATCATCAAAAATTATATTTTTTATTCTATCATAAAAAATTCGTTTAAAATTATTTATCATCATTTTTGCAAAATTCCCAATCCAATCTAATAAATTCAAGTTTTTAAATTTCCAATTTTAACTTCTTTTTTTTAATAATCTTGTGAATATTTTTCATAAGGATTTTTATAGAGTTTATTTTTTATATCATAATGTTTACTTTACAAGTTTTTTTATAAATATTTATATTATTAAAAAATCTATAAAATTAGTGAAATAAATTTAATTTTACTAAATAATTTAAAAAATATATAAAATTAGATTTTATTTTTTACTAAATATTTATATACGATTTAGGGTTTATATGCGTATACACTGTTGGACTAATTCCTTTCAAGTCTCCAATCGCCCAACCTATTGCACCTTTGTGTTGCTTGAGCACTTGTAGTAGTTTATGCTCTTCACTTGTGCTAAAGTTAACAATGATGGTTTTTAGGCATTTGTTTTCTTCAGTTAAGAACACATATTTTAAATGGGATGGCAGTTGCTTGATATCTATTCATTTTGTTGATTATTTTACCTATTCCTTTACCTTTGATGATCTAAAGTCTTCCCACTAAATCAGTTTAAATCTTCTTTAGTGTGGTTGTGTTTCCATCATGGCTAGAGTTTTCCTTTCTCTTTGATCTCCATTAACTTCTAATATGCTTTCTTATAGACTCAGAACTCATTCTCGGGGAAGCTCGAGCACTTGATTTTCTATAGTCTCTTCAATGATGGTATCAAGGATCTCCACATTACCATGAGTTCCCACATATTCTTTGTAATTTGTGTATTTCTAACATCCATAATAACTTCTTCATCATACACTTTTAGGGTTTGTGTACCACCTTCTAAGTCAATCATGCATAATCTTGTCTCTAAAATCAGTATCCCAAGGTTAAGAGGTATTTCTTCTTCCTTAAGCATCTCCAAAATAAAAAAAATCCACTGGAAATACAAACTTATCTATATTCACAAGAACATCATGTACTATGCTATAAGGACACTTGATCGAATGATCTACAAATTGTAGGTTCATTCTTATGTCTTGAACCGTTCCAATGCCAAGCTTTTCATAGATAAAAATTGGAATTAGACTCAAATTAACTCCTAAGTCAAATAAAACATTTTTAAAATTTTTGTCCGCTATGGTACATGGAATGGTATTCAATCCACGATCTCCAGCTTTCAGAACATTTAAAAAAATCTCAATTTTATCTCATTTTGATCTTTGTTCTTCAACCTTTGAGGATAAGGTAGTCTAATAAGTGGTTTCATTCGATTCTTCTTTTGTTGTTCAATTGGATCTTCTAGGATCTTAATTTCTTCTTTAGTTTCTTTATTCTCATTCACCTCCAGGTCTACTTGTATCAATGGTTTTTCTTCTATTGTTTTCTCCTCTTCATTTTCAAGAACTTTTTGTCACTATAACACTAACATTTTTATGTTCTTTAGGGTTGTTTACTATCCCACTAGGAAGACTACCTTCAACTTGTTGTGAGAGTTTCTAAGTTATTGGTCCCACTTATATATCAATATTTTTTTATGTCGAAGTGTTTTTTTTCTATCATTTATTGATTATTATTGAAACTGAGCATTTTGAGTGCCAATTTCTTGATTGTTATTTCCCTATCTACTTTCGTTGGATGTTGGTTTTGATGAGCTATTTGCGGATTTTGTTGTTGATTTTGCTAGTAAGGTTGCTTCCATTGAAATTTTATTTGAGGTTCCCCTTGTTGGTATTTCCATGAGAAAAAATGAAGATTTCTCCATCCTAGATTAGAAGTGTTCAAATATGGGTTCTTTGATTGACGATTGCTCTTATTGTCGATGAAGTTCATCACATCTACCATGTAAGAGTGCTTTTAGCGGCATCCTTGGTAGGTCCTTTTTGGAAAAACTAGATGATGCAGCTTCCAAAGTCCACCTTAAATTAACATATCACATCAACACCGAGAGGCTGGTCGTACTTAACAACGACCTGAAGACGACAAGATGTATCTGCGAAGTTATATTAAAGAATCTCCTCACCACCTCAGTGACATCAAAGGAAGGTCATCGAAGAGTCAATATGCCCGACCTTGATGTGCATAAAGACGAAGCAAACTAACTCTAAATGGCAATTTCAAAGTCGTTCAGCTTGATTATAATCCCATCAGATTTGTGAAGATAAGATCAGGACTTCATTCTGAGGTAAAAAAAACACGATAATCAAATGTCTTCAAGCTATTGCGAATCTCATTTCCATTTCTTCATAGGAAATTCCCGACATTGACCTCCACCATAGCCTTTAATGAGTTAAACGTCGATCCCAACGCCTGATATATCTCCCATCGAAGAAGAAGGTAGCTGTCGTTGCGCAGAAAATCTTGGGCGTTCGCACTCTCAAAATAAAAACAGAGTCGCCACCGAAGTTTCTTTATTCCAAAAGGAAAGGAAAAATATCAATAAAAACCCTAAAATAAAAATAAAATGGTCTTCAAAACTAAATTTGAGTTTGGGAGTCGGTTATGCGAAGGGAAGGTATTAGCACCTCTCACATCTGTTGTACTCAACCGAAACCATTTAGTTAGTTTTGCGAATAAAATGTTAGCTTTCGTTTGTTTCTTCTAATTATTAAAAGTTTGAAAAAAAGAAAAGGACTAAAAATAAGTTTTATATTAAGGTGCTTGACAAGATTGCGAGTCTTACTCCTACGTATCCTCAGGTGCTATGAGGAATTCAAAGCTACGTATTTTTGGACAAGAAAAAGAGATTTTTGGATTTTTAATTATAGTGCTTGACGAGACGTTGAATCTTGCTCCTATGTATTCTCTGGTTCAATGGGGAACTCAAGGCTACATAGTTCTGGGTAGCGAATGTTTATGGGTTGATCGATTTTAGAGAAAGGTACTTATTCGAATTTGAATGGAAGATATTGCTTGCTACCCAAAACCTGGAGAAATGAAGATTCACATCACATTAGAATGGACAACATAATCCGGATTCTCAAAAATTTATGTTCTCATCGCATTCGAGTGGAAAACGTTCTTACTTCTTGCGCATGGTAGAAACATAGCGTTGTTTGCATCATCTCGGAATGGACGAAGCATCTTTTGTTTATGAAAATGTTTGCAGTCGCGCTAAGGTGAAAAAAGAGGTTTGATTGATTGAGTTTATTTTAGGTGGAAGACGAATATTCTAACGATAAGCTAATTACGACCATCATGTAAATACTCGGGGACTAAGATGGATAATTACATCCAATTAATCCTTTTTTGTCCAGGTTATTTTTGAAGTTTGTGAGGCGAATTAAGTTACGTTTCCTTAACGAAAGACAAGTATTTGAACGGTAGACTAATTACGACTATCGTCCAAATACTCGGGGACTAGGATGGATGACTAAATCCAACTAATCCTTTTTCGTCCACTAAAGAGATGAACTAGATTAAGTTATTTATTGTGTTTTGAATGGTAAACGAGTACTCGAACGGGAGGCTAATTACGGCCATCATCCAAATACTCGAGGACTATGATGGATAATTACGTCCAACTAATCTTTTTTCACCTGATTGTTTATTTTGAAAAATATTTCGAAACACTAATTTTGAAAAGGACTTGATGTTGATCAAGTATTTAATTTGTGTTTGTATGAAAATGTTTTGATTTGGTTTTTTTATTCGATGATGAAATGGTTGCGAAATGGAACGAAAGGTCGGTGAAATGATTTTTAAAATCGCGTGATCTTGATCAAGATTCTTTTTATTTTTTGTAAAGACTGATTTTGAATAATGGCGTTGACCATTGGAAATTATTGATTTTAATTTATTGAAATCAACGTTAATTAATAAAGGAAATATTTTCATATATTATTATCATATATATTTTTTATTCATGAAATTAATATACAAAACAAGTAAATAAAAAAATGAATAAAAGAAAAAAAACACTAGAGAAGGGATGGGTCAAAAGCCCAATTAATCAAACAGATTGGGGGTGTAACTTGTAAGTGGGCATGTTGTTAGACCAAAATTTGATTTTATATCTGGCCTTTAGTTTTGTTGATAACAATACATTGACTCTTAGAGAACAAATTTTGTATACTAATAGTTTCTGTCAAGAGTGTAGCTTTTAATCTATAAGTTATGACTCTGAAGCATTGACGGGTGACGTCATCAGATTCTGAATTAAGCACACTCTGACTCTGAAGAGAAACAAGCAACGTCAAGATCAAGAAAGCTGTTAGACAACGGCTCTGAAGAACGTTCGTGCTAAAGCCTTTGATCGAAATTCTATATAGTGAGCCTCTGGAAATTTTGTATTACTCAAGACTCTGTGCTCAAGAATTGAAGATTCTGAAGAATGAAGTGCTGAAGACTCTAAAGACCAGGTTCTGAGGAACAGTGTCAAGACTCTGAAGACTTTAGTTTTGAAGGTTCTTAACAAGGCTCTTGACTCTTTTAACCATGCTTCAAACATATACAATCATAAGCCTCTGATGCTTAGAACATGACAAGAATAAACCGTTGGATGAGAGATAAATAGTACCTCGTACAAGATCAAAACATTCCTTCCACTACACGGATTTCATGGAGTAAGGATATTTATGTTGTACGATTTTGTCTCCCACCTTAATGACGGATATTCAAGGTGCCAACTTATATCTAAAGCTTTCCATTCTACCCCTAACAAATCTTTCCTTAGCTATAAAAGGAATACTTGAAGAATGGAACGAGTTGCTAATTCACAAGTTATTCACTTCTATTATTCAAGCTGCCCTATTCTCTGGTATTATTCTTGTGAATATTGTATAGACACACTTATAACTTTTGTTCATTTTGTGTGAATATTTATCTGTACTTAAACGTTGTGTTAATAAGCTTTGTAGAAGCAATCTTTGTAAACACAATTGTAAAATCTCAAATCTGTTTGAGTGAGTACCTTGAGTGACTAGGGTTTAGTTTGTATACTCAAGAAGACGAGGACAGTTGTCTTTGAGGTGTTTGTAAGTAGGTTAATTATAGTGGATATAGTCCTTTTGAGAAGGAGAAATCACCTCGGCGGGTGGACTGGAAATAACTTAGTTAATAGCGAACTAGGATAAAAATAACTTGTTATTTTTATTATTCTTGTTCTTGTTTGTTGGATTGGTTTTGAAAAAGTATTGATTTTTAGAAATCCAATTTAAACCTCCCATTTCTTGTGTTTCTCGTAACCTTCAATTGGCATCAGAACTCCGGTTCTGGTATTGATAAGATTATATAACACTTAATAGTGTCAGATAAAATGTATTTAGTTATACATGTAAATTTGAAATGACTTACTTAATTGTTAAATGAATAATGATCGTATAAACTCAATTGTATTAAATAAGCGTACAAAACTAAAAATAAAAAGGAACCCGCAAGATGAAGAAAGAAAAAAAATTGACATTTAGAAATCACTACTACGGAAAACATATACAACAACAGTTTGAAAAGATATATCATCACGTAGGACCGACCGTTGTTACGTAGTGTGTTGTTGTATGTGTGTTGCTTACAATCACGGCCGCTTGACCGTTGTAGAATACCTGAAAGCGCGCGACATATTACCACAATTGTTTTAACTAACTGTTGTAATATATTAAAGATCTCCAGTTCGATTCTCACCAGGGCCTTTTTGGTATATATATTATTCTTGACAGCGTTTACTCTATAACAACGGTCATATTTAACAACCGTCGTTAAATTATCTGCTTTTTAAAAAAATAATCTTCTTTTTGAAAAACTTCCATTTTGTAACCTGTATTTTTATGAACCGTATCAGAACAAAAACAATAATTGTATCATAACAATAATTGTATTGTATTACATCAAATCCATACATTGGATTAAGAACCAAACACTGTATATATATTACATCAAAAGAAAAATGGCACAAAACAACCTACAAACAATATATAAGATCACATAATTGTATCTTATAGTGTTTTGGTTTCTTGTCTTTTGGTGTCTTGACTTTAAACACCTACAATTTTAAATAATCATACTTGTTAGTAAATATGCTTAGAAATAATAACTTACATTAAATTATGAATAAAGAATAAAATACTTACTCGTTAATTTTTCCCATATGCCTTCATTATGATTGATACGAATAGCATGCACATCATCTCTATCAACTTCATCATATGTGGTATGCATACTTGTTGTGTAAGAAAGAGTAAAAGGAATATCAAAACTTTCATCGCTACTAGGAATGTCTTTTACTTGGAGAACGATTGACCATTTCCCCGATGTGTCCAAAGGGTTGGTCATATTGAAAACTTGTTTTTCTTGTGAAGGCATGATGAATGGTTCGATCATATAATTTGTCTTGCAAGGTCAACCCGGGTGAATCCTAAGTCATCAGTTTGTACACCATTAATATTATTGGGAATCCATTTGCATTTAAATACAGACACTTTGAAGATAACATAATAAATCTTCCAAATCTCCTCAATGACACCATAGAATGCACTAGATGCCAATATTGGATTCTTATCTTTTGAACTAGAGAAATACATGGATTCGGCCTTAACCATAACCCCGCTATTTTGCATTGTAATACGATCATCTTTTGATTTTGTATAAAAGGTATAATGGCCAATGTCATATGCAGTCCAAGTTATCACATTAAATTTTGGCATGTACGACAGCCATTTAATTGTCTCAGATGCACTATGATCATTTGGTATCCTTTAATTAAACCAATCTAGGAATTTATTTTCCCTTTTTCTATTAGAGCCAATTATTTTCGTATACCCATCACCTCCATATCGAGACGAGATTGCTTACTATCTTTAGTCTTGCCTGGAATGTTTAGAAGTGTTTCAATCAAACTATCACACACATTTTTGTCCATATGCGTCACATCAAGACAATCTCTTAGATCGAGACTTGACCAATATGGAAGATCAAATAACACAGACCTCTTTTTCCATATATTTTTCTCAACTGACCCTTTTCCTTTTTCTCTCTTTCCAAAGACAACATTAATGTGTTTCTGTCGTTGATAAATTTTATTCCCGATTAAAGGTTTAGGAGCGATATCAAACTCCTGCTCTCCATTAAAAGCCTTCCGCATTTTACAATAAGAATGACCGGGTTTTAGAAATTTACAATACCTAAGGTAAACGGTCTTTTTTCCAAATTCAAGTTGGTGATAACAGGTATCAGATTCACAAATAGGACACACTTTGTGTTCTTTGACACTATATCCAGCCAAATTACCATATGCAGGAAAGTCATTGATTGTGCAAAATAATATTGCACGCATCTTAAACTTTTCACCAGAATATGCATCATCAACTTCAAAGTCTTCCTCCCGCAAAAGTCTTAAACTTCAATTAATGGACTTAGATAAAAATCTATGTTGTTTCCAGGTTGTCATGGTCCAGAAATCATCATACTTAACAACATATACTTACGCTTAATGCACAACCAAGGAGATAGGTTGTAAATCGTGAGAAGAACAGGCCACGAAGAATGGTTAGTACTCATATTACTAAAGAGGTTCATTCCATCGGTGGCAATCCCAAGCCTAAGGTTTCTTGGATCAGTGCCAAAATCCGGAAACAACGAATCAATTTTCTTCCATTGCAAAGAACCAGCTACATGGCGTATGTTTCCATCACTTATTCTTTCATCTGCATGCCATCTAATATTTTTTGCGTCACTCGTATTAGCAAAAAGTCTCTTGAATCTTGAAATTATTGGAAAGTACCATAACACTTTAGCAAGAGGACTCTTCCTACTAACATTGTCATTGTCATTGTCATCACCATTGTTATCCTTCGGCTTGTAACGCGACACCCCACATTCCGAACATTGATCCAAATTTTCATACTCTTCCCTATATAATATGCAGTCATTAGGGCATGCATGTATTTTGATATACTCCAAATCCATTGGACACAATATCTTCTTAGCATCATAACAATGATCAGGAAATTGTTATCTTCTGATAGCATTTGTTTCAGCAAATAAAGCAATTCCATAAAAAACTAAAGCATATTCATAACAATATTACAACTCTAAATCTTAAGCATATGGATATCCATTGTAGCAAAGTTATAATATTTTTGTTCACTGATAAATCCAACAACAAAATATAAAGCATATGAACTTTACACGAAACAGACCACAAAATCAAACAAGAATGAAGATAATGAAGATTATCAAGAATTAGGAAGATAAGGAAGAGAGTGAAGTTTGCACGAAACATATCATACTTCGAAGAGGAAGAGACCAAGAATGAAGATAGTGAAGATTATCAAGAATGAAGATTCAAATGAACAAAGATTGTGAAGATGAAGATTTCGCTATTGCTATTGCTATCGTCTCTGGTTCGCTAGTTCGCTTAGGGCAAGTTATGAAGGAAATAATGAATCTGTTTTATTTTAAATTTATCAGGAAAACCTTTGACCACGGTTGTTATATCCAACAGTGGTTAAATAGTTTTAAATTATTTATTTATTTATGAAATTAAGTGACACATGCTTTTTGTAATAGGAAAAATGGAAAAAAAATGTAGTTGCTAGGATTCGAAGTTTGTAACACTTACTTTATAACCACGGTTGTTTATCTCAACCGTGATTAAATAACTTTATATATATATATATCATGCACATCCAGTTTTCGATATTCCAACGGTGGAAAGCATAACCGTGGTAGTATTATATTATCGAAGGTGTATTTTGTAGTAGTGAATAAAGATTTTATCTCACAAATAAATATAATTGTTGATTAAAATAAAATAGATATTGTCCTAATAGTGACCCGTAAGATAGAAAGTCAATTGTCTACACCGCTAGTGAGTATTATTCAATTTAATAAGGTATTAAATGTAGTTAGATACACATATAAATGTGAAATGAGTTAGTTAATTGTGAAATGAACAATGATCTTATAAATTCAATTGTATTAAATAACCATACAAAAAGAAAGGAAAAAAAAAGAAGTCGTGAGATGGAAAAAGAAAAAAATATTGACATTTAAAAATAAGAATTTTGTCTCTCAAATAAAAAAAATGTTGATTAAAAATAAAATAGATATTGTATTAATAATGACTCGTTAGTTATATGAACAATTTGATAAAATAACTTGTTAATTTTATAACTATGCATTATTTTTTGAATAATTTTTTAATAACCGTGAAATAATTATGTTTTATGTTGAGACTAAATTTTGTGTTTTAATATTCAATGTTTTTATGTATTCTTCTTCAATTCATTAAAAAAGGGCTTTAGTTTTTTATTTATGCTTGAGAGAGAGAGAGAGGGAGGGAGGGAGGGAGGGAGGGAGGGGGAGAGAGAGAGAGAGAGAGAGGGAGGGAGGGAGGGAGAGAGAGAGATTTAAAATGAAAGTGAGAAAGTGAGGAAATACGAAATTCGAATCAAAAGAAGAAAAGAAAAAAATGAGAAATTTGAAGTTAAAAAATGAGTAAATGTGATGGAATCACGTGTCACGTTGTGCTTAATTTAGACTGAGAATAATTGACCTATTATCTAATTACTATATTGTTCCGAATGTAGTGTAAATTTTATTAACACAAATTAAAAGGGTAACTTAGAGCATTATGTAGTAAGTTATATTAATTGATGTATAGTTGATATAGTTGTTTCAACTTCCATAGCTCTAATTCAATGATCAAAGGTCATCTTTATTTTGTTGAAAGTCGGGACCTAGAATTATGGGGCGCCATGTTATTAAAGTTGTTCATGAGTACCATTTGACAGCGAAGCTGTTTGGCAGTAAGATGGAGTTGGCTCGAGAGGCTAAGCAAATCAAGTGGACTCCTCCTCCTTTGAGTTGGGTGAGATTGAACATGGTTAAAGCTGATAAGAATGAGTTGATAGCTGGATGTAGTAGTCTTTTAAGAAGTTGTACGGGTGAGTGGCTTGATGTTTTGCAAGATATTTGGGTAACTAAACTTTGGAGTGTGCTAGAAGGATTAAGAATATATAGTAAAAGATTTTGGATTTCAAGCTATTGAGTTTCATATAGATTCTAAAGTGGTTGTCCAAAACATTTGGGGATTCTGGATATGGTAGTATAACTGGAATGTGATTGATACAACAAATTTAGCAGTTACTCAAACTGGATTGGAAGGTGTGAGTTTGTCAAATTTATCTCAAGTCGAATATTTGTGCAGATGCACTTGCCAACATGGGCATGATCTAGGTTCTAACTTGATGTTTTAAGAGCGAGTTCCTACTTAAATTTCTCTTTTTTTGTTAGTTGATTATATTTGAGTATCTATTCATAAGTTATTATTATGTAATATTTTTTATTTGGTTTCGCTCACAATCGAACCATCATAATAGAGAACATAACACTAAGTGATGAAACATGGCCAAAACTAGAATTCTCAAAAACTGGACTTTTTGACCCATGTGCCACATAGCAGAAATTAATTTTTCTTAATGCCACCCTTTGAAAAAAAAATCACCTAAACCTTTTTCATTTTTTTCAAAATTTTTTATTTATTTTTTTGACCTCCTTCATCCTAGATGGCAGACGCGTCAGAGTCCATAAAGGGGTCCTCCATCCTAGATGGAGCACCCTTATTTTCGTTTTTATTTTCTTAAATTATTTTAAATGATTTTAATTAGTTTTTTAATATTAAAATTAATAATTAATTAATTGATTAATTAATTTTAATTTTTTTCATTTTATTATTTTGTAATTTTTTTATTTCATTAAAAATCTTTTTTTAATATTTAAATTTTAAGAGAATAAATACTTTATTATTATAATATGACATATTAAATATTTATAAAATTCAATGTGAAAATAAATAAATTGTATTATAATTAATATATAATATTGAAAATTACAAGTGGATAATTGCATAATTAAAAAGAAATCAATTTCCATGTCGATCTTCTTGTTGGGGATCTTCGTTAAAGTAATAACTACCAGTTCCCCATCTTGTATGAACCCGAACACGCTGACCACGACCTAACGATTCTGTTGAAGTAGGTGGAGGAGGGGCTGAAGTTGTGGACGGATAGGCAGAGGTTTTAAAAACGGGTTGTTGGTCAAGGAAAATTTGGAATGTATCAAAATTCTCAAAATCGATATTCGGAGGAAAGTCGTTACATAATTGTGTGAATGAGATGGGGTTGGGGTTCGAAGGTTCTATGGTTGCAATGTAATAATTTAACACATCGGTGGTTGATGATTGTTGATTGGTGTTGCAGTAATCAAATTTAGGAGGTAGGATTGGTGTGTAGTTGTGTGGGGGACGAAGGCATGGTTGTTGTTGGGTTTGATCAGTGTAATTTGTTGGTTGTTGTGGTATTTGATATGTGTAATTTGTTGGAGTATGTTGTGTTTGGGTTTGGTAGTTTGGTTGTTGGTATGTGGTGTATTGTGTTTGTTGTTGGAATGGATGATTGTATGGGGGTTGTTGTTATTGATTGGTTTGGTTATAATGAGTTAGTTGTTTATATTGGTTGGACGTGGATGTTTGTGTATAATGTTGATTGGGAGTGATTTGGGTTTGAGGGTTTGTGAAAGTTTGGTCACGGTGGAGCCGACATCTGTGATGTGGAACAGTGCTGACGTAGGTCATTTAGTAGTTGTGATGTTGATGCATATTGAAATGGAAGAGATTGAAACCAATTCAAATAGTCTTTAGTTGGCCTCAATAATCCATGAAACACGTCCCTAGTCAAACACAGTTGGTGTCTATTTTCCCAAAGTTCTTGTTCATTTTTATTTAAAATTTTGGAGTTATACTTCCATGACTCTTGCATAGTCATATTATGGTGTTCTTAGAGGCATTTTGGAGGGTTGTGTAGGTCTTATAAGTACCCAAATTGCAATTTAACCCTATCAAATTGATGCATTTCAACGGTCCATAAGCATAAAATAGGTGTTGTTGCACTCCAAATCAAGTTGTCATCATTCTCTATAGGTAGCAGTTAAGATATGGCCTCCACGTAAACTGTTACAGTATAAATAATATATGTTAGTGCAACATAAATAATTATAATAATGTAAAAAAATACGTTGTGTGGGAACATGTGATCAATCATAAAACGGTAACCCATAAGATGATGGGGGAGGGTTGTTAACATGATTCTTCTTGGCCGTAGTCCATTTGGAAAAAAAATTGAAAAAAAGTAGAAAAATTAACATATTTAAATATATAAATTTTAAATAATAGATTAACACGAATAAATTAAAACTAACCTTAAAGCATAAAGGTGAGATGGTATGATTGGACTGATTGGTGCTATAAATGGAAGTTGTGTAAAACCCTATGCTTGGAGCAAAATAACACATCCACCCATTCTATCATCATCAAGTGCTTTACACGTTTCCCTAAATAAAAATGCTAACACAACCGATCCCTAACTATATTCACCGCATTTATGTAAATCGTGAAGAAATGGTATCCACATACTATGTACAGTTTTGCTGGACTTGTCGGACATTAAGGAAAGTGCAATGCACAATATGTTGTAAATCCTAGAATATATAATTATTTCTTCTTTTGAGGAATTTTCGGATATTTTGTTGTCTTTTAAGAGTTTCTTTAACCACGAGATATTCACTCATCTACCTTTTATTTGATCTTGCAGTGGTTCACGTCCCAAAAACTCGGTCCGAGCATCTGAACCAATCTCGGTAGGTCCTATCACAACTTTAGCCTTCACGCGTAGACCTAAAAGCATACTTACATCTTTCAATGTGATAGTACATTCACAAGTTGAAAATTGAAAAGTATGCATTTTAGGTCACCATCGTTCAAGTAGAGCATAGATAAAATTTGTATCAATTGTGATATCTTAAATTTAGCCACGTTTGCAAAATCGGTCGTTTCCAAATATGGGATTAAAATAGGGGGACATTAACTATCTTGATGGCATGTGGTTAAATGGAAAATATATGGGCACCTTGTTAATGGCTGTTGCACAAGACAGAAATAGGAACATATTTCCAATAGCATTTGCATTGGTAGAGGGTGAAACTAGTGATGCTTGGATTTTTTCTTAAGAAATCTCAGAATGCACGTTACACCCAAACCCAACCTATGTTTGATCTCAGACCGACATGAGTCAATAAAGTGTGCCTATAATAAACCGAAAAATGGCTGGCAATACCCTCTCTCGTCACTCGTCTATTGCATTAGACACATAGTGCAAAATTTTATTAGGAAAATCAGAGACAAGGATCTTCGCAAAAAAGTTGTTAACATGAGTATTTTTCTAAATATGTCTTTATTATGACATCTAGCAATAACTTTTTCATACTAATTTATTTTTCATTTTCATACACAAGATATGCATTAAATGAGTCTACATACGAATACTACAGTGGAGAGATACGTAAGGCTAACTTACAAGCATTACAATGGGTAGACAATATTCCTAGAGAAAAATGGACCAGAGGGTTTGATGAAGGGCAACGGTGGTGCCATATGACTACCAACCTTGCTGAATCAATGAACTCAGTTCTGAAAGCCACACGTAACCTACCTATCACAGCTTTGGTAAAATCAACATACTTTAGGTTGTGCATACTCTTTAGGAAAATAGGACATGAATGGATTAAAATGTTGGGTTCTGGTCAAGTGTATACTAATAACTGTATGAAGGGAATTAAGGAAGAGACAATCAAATCCAAAAGCCATAAGGTTATGCAATTTGATCGTCAGAGGTTCTGCTTCATGGTCCAAGAAATTGTGAATAATAACGACGGTATACCTACTACCTTTTTCAACGTCGACCTCAGGAACCAATCGTGTGAGTGTGGAAGATTTCAAACTTTCCATGTCCCTTGCTAACATGTTATTGCAGTGTGTTCAAGCATAAAACAATACTATTTTATGCATATAGTTGATATGTTCAAAGTTGTTAACGTCTTTAAGGTCAACGATGAGAGCTTCCTCGGGGTCCCGACTAAAACAACTTGGCTGCAATATGAAGGTGTCACTCTTTACCACAATGACATTATGCAAAGAAAAAAGAAAGATCTTCCAAATAGTAGTCAGATTAGAATTGAAATGGAAAATGTTGAAAAAGAAAAAAGGTGTTATATTTGTCGCAAAACCGACTATATGCGTAGAAAATGTCCGAACATGGTTGGACATTCTAGTTAGTTGTGTTTGAAGTTTTAGTTTATTGAATCGTCGTTTTATTTTAGAGTTTCATGTATTTTTTTCCAACATCAATAACAACTTTTATTTAGATTCCAACTACAACACAATAACGAGGACAACAAAACACTGAATTCAAATAAAGTTAAAACAAAATAAATATTACAACAAAACCCAAACTTTTGATAACGTTACAACAGATAAACACTACAATACCATTTATCATGTTAGACTATTGCAATGACAACAACTAAAACAAGTGTATCTTCAACGCCACAGCTTACTTCTCCACTATGTGTGGAAAACATACAAATGACATCTAAATCATTTTCTATAAGATCCCATTAATAGAGATGGGTACCATCTGGGCTAGCATCCGTCAGAGTTATGTATGGACAACGATATTCTATTTTTCTAACACTTCGAATTGGACCACCCAACTATTGAAAACTTATGTTGATAGCAGAAACTAATCGTTTGAAATTTCAATGTGGATTTAAACAAACCCTCACGTGTTTATCTATTTCAAAAAACACAATACACCACACAACATGACTAAGAAATATGTGAAATGAGTAAAAGAGAAAATTTATAATTTATCCAACTTAGACACCTTTATTTATAGAAGATCAGACCCTAACCGAGATGGTGAACTCATACTAAATTTTTCTGACGGGAAAATATTATAATAATAACATATTTATTCTTTTAAAATTTAAATATTAAAAAATAGAGTTTTTTAATGAAATACAAAAAGAAATTTCAAAATAAATAAATAAATAAATAATTAATATTATATTATTAATTAATATTTATTAATTTTAATATTAAACAAACTAATTAAAACAAATTAAAATAATTATACAAAAAAGAGTGTTGCATCCTGAATGGCGAACCAGTCTCTGACGCGTGGTCAGAAAAATTATTTTAAAATTCCGAAAAAAAAAATGGTAATTTAGATTTTTTTTTTTAAATGATGGCATTATAGAAAATTAATTTCAACTATGTAGCACATGGGGGTAAAAAAATCCACAAACTGCATCACATGCAGCAATGACACTATGGTTAATACATTTTATTATTATTTATGTGAATTTGTCAATTGTATAGCTATTTTTAGCTAGAGAATATTTGTTAGGCAAGTTTCATTTCTAAGTGTACTAATTATGATCCTTATATAACAAATACGTAATGCCATATTGATGTCTCCTTAAAATAGTTCACTACAAAATGCACATTGGTTTGTTAAAGGCATAATAAACATTTACCAAATGTGAAGGTCTCTCTTTCTTTTTCTTTAGATGTGGGGTTTAGAAGTTAGAATCATTCTACGAAGTGTTCAAGAGAGCAACGTCCTTAAAAGAAGTCACAAACTGAAGCGTTGAAAAAGGCAAGACAACCTGGTAAGGAAAATTAAAATTAATAGCATAATGACACCCGCATGTTACTTTTTTATTGGTCCCAAACTTGTGTTTGTGCCTAAACTGTGTGCACCAAACTTAGTGACATTAATTATAGATATGGACGTTCACCCAAAAGAAAAAAATACTTAATGAAAAGGACAGATATCAAATCAGATCATTAAATGCCGTTTAAACAGATCACATTATTATTAGATACCAGTAGGTGTTTAACAAGAAATCCAAAAGTGGAACGAACTATAATTGTTTTTATTTTCTTATTATAGTAGTTGTTTCTATTTTCATATTGTAGTTACAAAAAAATTTCTCGCCAGATTAATTATGACTAATTTCCGTAAAAATAATGTGAAATGTATAAATAGATTGTGCGAAAAAATTATTAGATTATAAAGGAGTTGTGAAATGATTGTTAGAAGAATCGAGTGGACGCATTCTCGAGTCTCTTAGGCGTAGTTTGGGTTGCCCGATTCGAATTTCTGTCTATTGCTAGTTCATCTCGCCAATACATGGCAAATGAGATGTCCTTGAAAGGGCCGTTATTTGTCGTATCTAGAAAAGAGAAAATTGTTCCTCCTAAAAGACCGATCATCCCCTTACTTCCACGTACTTGTTAGGAAGTTGAGGGAAAATTGTTTCCTTCCCATAATCTGACTCATAGTTTTATCTATAAATATCACAACCTCTAGGGTTGGAGCGGCATTCAGTACTCACATATTCAAAGCATACAAAACCTCTTGTGGTACCCTTCATAAGCAGGAGCATGCTCATTATCTTTACATGTATAATTGGCGTCCACTGTGGGGTATCGATAAAACTAACATAGGTCATACTTACATCCCATTTCCACTCGCCCCAGTCATCTTCTTCAAGATGGTGACGCGACAAGGCGTTACAACAGCTAGTACTATCGATAGCGGTGACAATGAGGCCTTAGCAGAGATGTGTGCTACTATCGAAGAGTTGTGTCGTTCCAACCAAGATTTGCAAGAGAACATCCTGACCCTTCGAGAGCGACCTCAAGAAAACCTCCTGGTAGAAGACGGGGTCTTGGACCCTAACCCTCTCTATGACAAGATTTGGTGCACTCCAATACCAGTCAATTTCAAGGCACCACATTGGTGAAGTTTGATTGGAAAAGTGGCCCCTAAGAACATAGCACTGCCATCAACACTCAGATGGAAATCTTAGGCGCCTTTGACTCCTTGAAGTGTAAGCTCTTGTCTAATACCTTCAAGACCTCTCAAGTAAACTGGTCTATTAATTTTCGGCGAGTAAGCACTTAATGGTTTTGACGACCAGCCTGTTCAATGTCCTCCCGGGGCATGCCAAGTCTTTAAGGGAATACCTCACCCGTTTCAACGAGGAACCCATCAAAGTGATACATGAAACTAGAAGATGGTTGTGGGAGCATTCCATAATTAGTTGAGAATCAGGAATTTTAACGAGTATCTCGCTCAGAAGCTCACCGTCTCAATGGCTAAAATCATGTCATGAGCATAATGTTACACTAAAGGGAAAAAGAGCAATACGGAGAAGAAAGACGGGACGCCAAAGAGCATGCTTCCGAAAGATATGATTCATCGTAACAACAATGCAAAAGTCATTACACCTCGTCCGTAAGAGATAAGGTGACTTTAAAACATAGTGGGAGGCTCATGGATAACTTCATGCCCCTCAATACATGTTGAGAGAAGATGTTGCGTGAAGAACTCCACACCCACAACATTCTGCCTTCTCTAGCTCTTAAGCCGGAGACAATGGGTTCCAAATCCAACAAGTGGTGAAAATACCACAAAGTGAAGAGTCATCACACCGTTGACTGCTACCAGCTCAAGAAGGAGATTGAGCTTCTTATCCAAGAAGGCCACTTGAAAAAGTATGTTAGGGGAAGCTATCATCAAGTAGAGGAAATTCCAAGACTCGTGAGCAAGAACAACCAACAAGCCTCAGGTCTAGAAAAGACAAATATCTAGAGAAAAGAGAAAAGGACATGCCACTCTGCCAGACTCTAAATACCAAAATGGGAGGCTTCGTCGAGGGTGCAGAATCCAGATCCTCCCATAGAATATATGTTTTCCATGTTGTGGTAGTAAGAGATTTATCCATTAAACCTAAGGGATACCTAGAAGGCACTCTAAACCCTGAGATCACGTTCTCCCGCAAAGACGCTGCATGGATCCTCCCTCGTGAAAATGATTATATGGTCATAAAGGTGTAGTGTGATGACTTGGAGATCAAGCAAGTATTGATCGATCTGGGAAGTTCAAATAAAGTCCTATATTTGGATGCCTTCAAAAGACTCAAGTTAGATGTAGAAGATTTTCAATCATTTAGAGGTTCCTTGGCTGACTTCTCTAGTGAACAAGTCCATATGAAAGGCTACATTACTCTCAAGACGTTGTTCAGGCTGAAAGATAACACGGACAAGATAAAATTTAGGTATCTCATAGTAGAGGCCTCGTCTTATTGAAACATAGTCACAGGGAGGCATGCTTTCTTTCCTAGGGTTGCCATTTAAATAATATACTTAAGTATGAAGTATCCACTACAAAATGGGCATATTGGGTAATCTAAGGAGATCAAGAAACTGCCAGCAAATGTTACCAAAAAAATTTAAAGATCAAGAGGGAGATCATGGCAATTATCACAACACCGTGAACATACACCCAGAGGTAAACTTTGTGGATTTAGACATCATAATAGAGCATGATAAAGAGTGGCTTATTCCTATGCAAGACCAGAAGGATGTCCAAATTATGCTTATGGAATTCAACACCTGCAAGCTAGACACCTCCATGACAAAAGTATAAGAGTAGGAGTTAGTCACCATGCTCAAGAAGAACATTGATTTTTTTTATCGTCTACCTCCAATATGCCAAGAATTGACACCATAGTTGTATGTCACTGCCTTGCCATTAATTCCTCAATGAATCCAGTGGCCCAAAGAAAACAAAAAGTTGACAAGGAGAAGCGAGCAGGCGTTGTTAGACGATAGGCTTCGATTTAGAGGGGGTGAATAGATCACAAATTTAAAACCAAAAACTCTTGGCAAAAATTTGTTTTCAAAAAGTATGGTACAACGAAAACACCCTAAATCGAATCGCCTAAACAAACCTACTATTGAAAAGCTCAGATATGCGTAATGAAAACCGATGAAATGATAATGAACACAAATTGATCAATCAACACTTAATTCACGGATCAATCAAATGCAACACTATACGTAATGCTTATTTCCAATGAACGCAAAGCGATAAAAATACTCAAAGACAATTTATTGAACATTTTGTGTGCGATTGATCACGTTTGGAAATTTGATTTATTTTGTTGACGTAAAAAGCCAATCACTATCAAAGTGATTGTGATTATATATACAACAATAATTTAAAAGATAGTTGAAAACAATTTTCAATCGAAGTAATGGAAACAACAACGAAATCGATAATTTGCAAGAACAACAATTTAAAAAAAGTAAAGCGATAAAGAGACACAAAGATTTGTTTAGGCAGCTCCCTAATCGGCCTCGCTATGGGTACGTCTTTCCTCAATCCGAAATCGAATTGAGATACTTGCAATTAACCTTATCTTTGCAAAAAAATTTATACAAGAGGTGAAGAATTCTAACCCCACAAATCCTATTGTTTGTTGTTGATTCAACCACCTCCAAACCCTTGATCAAAGCTTGATCAAGTCACCAACAATGCGGATACAATCCTCCGATTATCCTGAGCACGCACTTGTTGAACCCAAGATTCCCGAACACGATTCACCGTCTCACACAACTCCCTTGAAAGGAAACCACCTTGTCCCATGGCCTTAACTCGCTCGAACCCGTGTTGATGTGATCTTGTCCAAAACATTCAAATCACACTAATCTTGAAGGAAAACCCCATATTGGTTTTCTTATTTGAAACACACAAAGATCCCAACCCAATATTCTCAGTTACACCAAACCTAATTGGACGTTAGCAACCCTAATCTCAATGGTCACCTAATTGGAAAATGATTATGTGTAGTTCAATTGTGTGTATGCATAGAAGAGAGTTTGAAGATGATGGGAATGCTTTATAATCTGGTTTTGTATAGGTAATTCACTAGTACCTTGCTAGAAAAAGTTACTTGTATGAGTATATATATGTGTATGTTGAATTTGGCAAAAATGATGCAAGAAACATAGAATGCAAAATAAAATTTTCAGTTTTGGAAGATTATAGGTCAGCCTATGAGACTAATAGGTCAGCCTGTCAAGGTCTTCATGTCGACCTGAAGAAGGCGACCTATGGACAGAATCCATAGGCTTCATTCTTGGAGTGTGAGAGCTGACATGTAATCATATGTATCGGTCTGTACTGAAGCAAAAGCTTCTATAGGTCGGCCTGAGCACGTATAGGTTGGCTTGTGTAGATGTGTTTTCAAAAATGACTTGGTTCTTGATGTGTAGTCCATGCTAAGGCTTGTAAAAAACATTTGTTTGCATCCTAGGGCTAAAATGATTCAATGCACATCTAAACTTTGGTTGATACCGTCCAATATACAAAAACGATAAGTCTAAGTCTTACTCCTAGTTTTGACATCATTCAAAACATTCATAAGTTAAAGAATGCACTCACATACTCCCATTTTTTATAATGGCAAAACTTGAATCAACTTAAATCTCATAGCAATTGCGTTTTTCTTTGGTACATTGAATAGCTCCCCTTAAAGCTGTGCATAATCCTCAATAACTCCCTCGAAATTTATGCATGATCCTTGTCATAATCTTCTCCCCCTTTGACAACATCGAAAAGAGAAAAAGAAGTAATTTGTTAGAATCATCACGTAGATGCACAATTCACATAAAATCTATACTACACAGAGGCAATGCAGATAATAAGAGGTACACTCACACACAATATATATGTAAAGAACACAAGCTTGATAAATCACACAACAATACTCATATTTATTAATCTTCATTAATCAGAATACAAGCATTGTATCATTGCATAAGTCACTGGAAAACATCAAAATAAACCAAATGAAAATGCATGGAAACAGGCAACAAACGAAAGATTGAATGCAAAAAAAAAACTAAGACACACACTATAAAAGCAATCCAATCTCTGCACGTCACTGCCTTCCGCGACCTCCAGGTCTCACTCCACGGAACCAGCCTTAACCATTGCTTTCGAACTGACGGTCCAGGAAGTCATACATTTCCTAATAGAATTGTGTGTAGTGATAGTGGTATTTATTTTGGGCAGCAATTATTTGATTGACCCTTTAAATGGTAGAGGTTGTGTTTGCATCCATTTCATCCTTCAAGGAGACCAGTTTCTCTGTGACAAAGGATGAAAAGGCTTCAAAGTTAGCATCTTGTGTCTTCATATGTTCTTGCATATTTCAAAGTTGAGTCATCTGAGCATCTTGCTTGATCATCATATTTTGAAGAAGCGAAGTGATGGAGGATTGATCTTCATGAGTATCATTATTCATTTGAACAACTACATGGTCCATATCTTGCATAGGCTCATCGTCCCCAACTTGTTGCTCAATAATGGAGTCAACAAATTCTGTAGGATCATCAAAATTGTACACCTTTCATCCATGTTTTCCCAACCTGAGGTAATACGCTTGATGTTTTTCATCCCAAAAGGACCCCATATTTGTTAAGGTATGTTGGGAGAATTCTTGAACTAGGCCAGGTAAGATGAGCATCAGGTTTGGCACATTGATGTGGAAGAAGTTTAGGATTTTAGAGATCATGGATGTGTAGAAGAAGGATGTACCTTTATTACATTCCTTGATAGTGAACATTCTGGAGACAAAGTAGTGTTGCTAGTTGATGTGAATCTTGTGCATAAGGATATACACAAGATGTATATCTGCACTGTCCACTCTTGAGTATCCTCCTTTCTTAGGGCGCAAAATATGTGAAACCAGCCATAATAGAATCCTTGGAACATTCTTTAGTTGGCTGAAAAATATACCTTCATGAAAATCTTCTGGCCTCGGAGCTTTGAGCATTTCATTGAGATGAGTATTCTACTTGAAATCCCTATGAATGTGGACACCCGTTTCCAAAGAATCAGGTTCATCCTCAACATCAGGATCATTAATGGTGATGTCAAACAACCTCTTCAAAATGTCATCAGTAACCTCATAAATCTTGTTCCCAATAGTGAATTTGAAAGTAGATCCATTCTGATCATGCAGTCCAAAATAGAACACCTGAACGAGATCTTCGTTGTAGTCTTGCGACAATTACAGAAAATAGTTGGTCTGATAGTGTTCAACAATTCGAACCACTATAGGAATTTCCAGAGATCTAACTATTGCAAGTTTTCACGTATGTTGTTTCACGACAAGGCGGTGCCTAAACTTTTCTTCAAATTCTTCAATGCAATTGTCTGAGACCAGTGACACCACATTTTCTAGAATGGTTGATGATGCGGTAACTTTTCCCTTGTTACTTTTATTTCTCGCAATTTTGGGAGCCATTTTGATGTTCTAAGAGATATTTGATAGTAATGTGATGTTTGGACATGAAAGAAAGTGATGAAAATTTACAGAGAATGAAAAAATGATGAAAATTAAGGTTTCAAAAAGGTGAAAGGTTGAATGACTTAATGACATGAATTGAACATAAATAGTGGAGAGTTAAGGACACTAAAGGAGTTACATTTGTTGATTGGAATTTGAATAGCAAAGGAAACAGATTCATGAATCAACCATGAATGCAGGAAGATGAAAAATTATGGTCAAAAGAGCAATAATGTGTCCACTTACTGTTATAGGATGGCCTGCACGAAAGATGTGTCGACCTATACTGTAAGTTTTAAAGAAAATGCAAAATTTGATTTGCATAAGTCGACCTATACGAGGTCATGCATCCTAACTTGATAAGAAACACACACATTTGATAGATTTGTATGGTTTGTTTGCTTGAATCATTCAATCATGTAAAATTCATGCATGGGTTGGTTCAAGATATAGATGACATATGAAGACAATTATAAGTAGCTACTATAAACACATAAAATGCAACATACAACAATCACACTTAAATTTTTGGAAGTAAACACACATCACAATTTTCACACATATAGTTCATCACATATCTTCATGCAATAAACAGGTAAAAGAAATAGTTACATACGTAACAAGAAAAAGGATTGAAACAATATTACCTAACCGTACACAAGACGGAGGATGCACTTGCATTCAACGAATAACTTTCAACGAAAGTTAAAATAAATGCAACACGTGCCACAAAACACAATTGAGACTAAAACGTTCTTACCACTTTTCTTCTTGTACAAGTATTTGAAAGTGTGACCAACAATGTATCCAATAGGTGATTGACTTGATGATTATCCTTGATGTTGGACTCTCAATCTTGTACAATCATGATGATTATCTTACTCCTCTTCATATTTCATAATCTTAGGTTGATCACTCCCAATTTTGATGCACTTGAGTATGTCTTCTTGAAGATAAACCTACATTATTGAACATAATACCTTTTCGACACTTCTCGGATAGAAGATTAGTAATCATTCACACATTTTTACCACTTAAAAAACCACTGAGAGTTAACCTGATTGGCAACATAATCCACCTTGTTAGTCACAAAGATAAAAACAATAAGGACATGTCACTGTGTTGTGCCTTGATGCTCCAAAAACGAGATCCCATACTCTCGTTCATAGAGTCAAGATATTTTTCCTGCATGATTAACAAATAGTGCTAGGTACCCAATCTTCATTGGGTCCTTGGGGATTATTAAAACTTTGGTTGCATCTAGGCAACCATTGAAAGGCACCATTAGGAACCAAGAGTTTCTTAAATTTGCACTTAGCAATGGTGTGACCTTTTTTGAAACAATAATGACATTAAAGGTTAAGAGAAGATAATCTTTTGCTATTTGTTCCTTTTTACCGTAACTATACCTTCGATAAGGACTATAAGATGGTAAGTCATATTTGGAAGTATCTATAGAAAAAGTAACCTTAGATTGCAAAGCCTTATCTAATTTAGCTTTAAGAGTCATTGGCTCGTTTTTCCAAATGTGACAAGTTTCACAATCAAACCATAAGGATTTATGATCCTCATCTCGATCCTTTGGAATATCTAACATGGATTCCTTAGTGCTTCCATATTTTTTTCATTTTCTGAAATCTTAGCTTCTAAATGCGAAATAATAATTTTATTTGTAGCTAATCTTTTGAAAGCATTTATGTCTTCCCTTTTTAAATTTTCAAAAGATTCTTGAAGTTGAGAAAAAGCTAAATCATGTGAAGCTTGAAGTTTAGGATGACTTACAACCTTTTTGTTTCTGTTGTTTTCCATATAGCAAAGCTTAGTCGATTCATCACTTGAGGTAGAGCTATCGTTACTTGATGAATCACTTTCGCTCTCCCAAGCGGCCTATGCTCTTCTAGATTTTCTAGACAAGTTTTGATGACCTCTTTCCTTTTCTTTCTTGATTTTAGGACACTCCGGCTTGAAATGACCGGGTTTACCACAGTTGTAACAAGTACTTCGAGACTTCCCCTTCTTGTTCTCATCTTCTTTTGAGGAACTTGACAACCTTCTTGATTTGTCATGGTATTTATCAGGATATTTGTTACCATGTTTCAACATGTATTTGTTAACTCTTTTATTAACAGTCCCATATCTTCTTCGTCGGATTCGTTGTCATCATTAGATTCATAATCCCCTTGCTCATTATGGACTTCTTCCCTTATTCTTCGTCATTCGCCTTTCTCTTTCTTCACTTTCTTTTCACATTCTTTTTCGTATTTCGCTAAGCAAGTGAGCTCTCTTACTCATGCTCTTCCAACTTACCAAACAAAGCTGTGAGATCAAACGACTTAAGATCATTTGCCTCCTTGATGGAGGTAACCTTGGGCTGTCGTTCCCTACTTAAACACCTCAAAAATTTGTTAGTAACAAGTTCATTGGAAACATGATTACCTAGCACATTTAACTGATTTATGAGATAAGTGAACCATTTTCGCATATCTGCAATGGTTTCACCATGCACAATATAGAACAGCTCAAACTCTTGATTTAATGTGTTGATCCTAGCTTGTTTGACATCATTAGTTCTCTCATAGGCAATCTCTAATGCGTCCCACATAGCTTTAGCGGCCTCACAATGAGAAATGCGATAAAACTCATTAACACCCAAAGCGGATGGGAGGATGTTTTTCACTTTCCAATCATGTGACCACAATTTTCAATCATTAACATCTCATTATGCTTCTGATTTAGGTAATGTAACACCCTCCACATTGGTCATAGTTATTTCATTTGGACCATTTTGGATAGCGTCCCATATACCTTTGTCAACGGAGTTGGCGTGATGACACATAAGAGCTTTTCAATAGCCAAAATTTTCGTCGGTGAAAATTGGTTCTCTATTGTACGCTCCCTTAGGTTCGGCAGCCATTTTTCTAAAGAGTAAATCTCAAGCACGAAATTAACCATAGATCTTGATACCACTTGTTAGACGATAGGCTTTGATTTACCGGGGGTGAATAGATCACAAATTTTAAACCAAAAACTCTTGGCAAAAATTTGTTTTCAAAAAGTATGGTGTAGCGGAAACAACCCGAATCGAATCGTCTAACCGAACCTACTAACGAAAAAGCTCAGATATGCGTAATGAAAATCGATGGAATGATAATGAACAAAAATTGATCAATCAACAATTAATTCTCATATCAATCAAATGCAACGCTATACGTAATACTTATTTCCAATGAACACAAAGCGATAAAAATACTCAAAGACAATTTATCGAGCACTTTGTGTGCGATTGATCACGTTTGGAAATTTGATTTATTTTGTTAATGTAAAAAGCCAATCACAATCAAAGTGATTGTGATTATATATACAACAATAATTTAAATGATAGTTGAAAACAATTTTCAAACGAAGTAATGGAAACAACAACGAAATCGATAATTGTAAGAACAACAATTAATGAAAAGTAAAGCGATAAAGAGACACAAATATTTATTTAGGAAGTTCCCCAATCAGCCTCGCTATGGGTACATCTGCCCTTAATCCAAAATCGAATTGAGATACTTGCAATTAACCTTATCTTTTAAAAAATGTTTATCAAGAGGTGAAAAATTCTAACCCCACAGACCCTATTGTTTGTTGTTGATTCAACCACCTCCAAACCCTTGGTCAAAGCTTGATCAAGTCACCAACAATGCGACTATAATCCTCCCATTATCTTGAGCACGCATTTGTTGAACCCAGGATTCCCGAACACGATTCACCGTCTCACGTTACTCCCTTGCAAGGAAACCAGCTTGTCCCAAGGCCTTCACTCGGTAGAATCCGTGTTGACGTTATCTTGTCCAAAACCTTCAAATCACACCAATCTTGAAGGAAAACCTCACCTTGGTTTTCTTATTTGAAACACAAAAAGATCCCAACCCAATATTCTCGGTTACTCCAAACCTAATTGGACTTTATCAACCCTAATTTAGATGGTTACCCAATCGAAAAATGATTATGCGTAGTTTAATTGTGTGCATGCATAGAAGAGAGGTTGAAGATGATGGGAATGCTTTGTAATCTGGTTTCATATAGGTAGTTCACTAGTACCTTGCTAAAAAAGGTGAATGTATGAGTATATATATGTGTATGTGGAATTTGGCAAAAAGGATGCAAGAAAAATATAATGCAAAACAAAATTTTCTGTTTTGGAAGGTTATAGGTCGGCCTATGAAAGCAATAGGTCGGCCTGTTAAGGTCTTCAAGTCGGCCTGAAGAAGGCGACCTATGGACAGAATCCATAGGCTTTATTCTTGGAGCATGGGAGCCAACCTGTAATCGTATGTGTCAGCCTGTATTGAAGTAAAAGTTTCTATAGGTCAACCTGAGCGTGTATAGGTTGGCATGTGTAGCTTTGTTTTCACAAATGACTTGGTTTTTGATGTGTAATCCATTCCAAGGCTTGTAAAATAGATTTGTATGCATCCTAGGGCTAAATTTATTCAATGCACATCTGAATTTTGGTTGATACCATCCAATATACAAAAACGCTAAGTCTAAGTCTTACTCGTAGTTTTGACATCATTCAAAACATTGCTAAGTCTAAGAATGCACTCACAAACATGAACTAGGAAGTTGGGAAATTGAAGGAATTGTGTTTCATAACATGAATCAAATATCTGATCTAGTTAGAAAGTGTGGTATTTGTTCATATGTCATCCCGAAAATGATGAATGTGTGTAGATTTCATTAATTTAAACTTTGTGTCTCCTAAAGACCCTTGATTCGTTTCCAAACATCAACTAATCGTCACGGTACAAGACTCTTAGCTTCATGGATGCATATTCCGGCTACAACAAGACAAAGACTCCATTCATGGATAATAATTGAAACTACTAGTATAGTGTCATGCCTTTCGAACTAAATAATGCAAGTGACATTTATCAAAGGCTGGTGGAAGCGATATTCTCTGATCAAATAGGGAACACCCTAGAAGTGAACTTTGATGATATGGTCATAAAGATCCCTAAGGAAGTAAACCACTACGATTATCTAAATGATATTGTGAAGTCACTCATGAGGTATGTACTTGTCAAAAAGTGCAGAAGTTACGCCAGTAGGGGATATTCAGGGGCATTTATAGTTAGGGGTGTTTAGGACCTGCTCATGGTGGTGTGAGACCTTTTTTGGTGATTTTTATGGTGGTAAGAGAAGGCAAGCTCATGTGAGGTGAGAGGATCTATATTATGCGTGTGTAATGAGGGTATTATAATCCGACTTCTCATTTTAAATGGAAAGGTATTTATAGAGGCTCTTTGACCTAGGATTTTCTAGAGACTGATAACTGCCCACTCAATCAATGTGGGACCGTTGAATCCCTATTTCCTAGGGAGACATGGATCAATCAGTTGACTCTGACTTTCCTCTAACTAAGAAACGTATTTTCCAACATTTCCATGACTAGGTGAGTAGGGGGCACTTAAGTTGAGACGATTCCTAATGGAAAGTGACGTATATGTATCTCCCCTCTAAAAGTCATCACTCTTAAGCCTTTAATAGACCCTTTACAAATATATCACTACACAGTCCCTCAAGCACAAGGGCTTTGACAAAGGGTGAAATGCTTTTAACTGCATAACATTAGGGCATCATGAGTACCTATGTCTCCTGAATAAAAATTATATGTTGACCTTGACTGACGAGACTTCAAGTCCCTCACGCAAGGTGATAAACCTCTCGGGTGGGACTTCTATCAAGCCCTCATACAAGAGTTTAAGTTAAGTATCTTGGGCTAGAATTTGGTCGTGTCCCTTATGCGAGACTTTATGTTGGATCTCGCTCGAGGAAACTCCAAGTCCCTCAGGCACGGAGTTTATATAAGTCTGTTTGAATGGAATCTTAGTCCTTTAGGCGTGGTTACGTTGAACCTAAATGATAAGACTTCAATTCCCTCAGGTGAGGCATTATAATTCTCGTGCGAGACTTATATCAAGTCCTCAGACAAGACTTTAAGTTAAGTCTCTTGGGATAAACTTCGGTCGCGTCTCTTGGACGAGTCTTTATGTTAGATCCTGTCCGAGGAAACTCCAAATCCCTCAAGTAGGGAGTTTATATAATCGTGGTTGATGACACTCTTAGTCCTTCATGCAAGTTTATGTTGAGCATGATTGATGATAATTTAGGTCCCTCAGGTGAGGCATTAAACCTCATGGGCGAGACTTTTATCAAGTCCTTAGACAAGACTTTAAGTTAAGTCTTTTGGGCTAGAATTCGGTCGTGACCCTTGGGAAAAATGATGAAACTTTGGCATTGTCACACCCTAAATTTTCCTCTTATTCCTTTTCTTAAGTGTTTTGAGTTTCATCAGATGACGAAGTGTTTGGTCCATAATGTCCATGTCCATCTATTAAATAACTTTCAATTCATCTGCATCATTGCATCATGACAATTCCATTTGGTCATTAACTTTCATAACCATTCATTAACATATATTATATATTAGGTCAATTAGTAAAATTAAAATAAAATGATAAAAGTCAGAGGTTTGACTTTCTTTTGGATTTATTGAATTACCATTCATTTCATATACATTTACAGTTGTTTGTTCATTATATTTGAAATGACTTCATTTGTTAAGTAATTTTAAGTAATTCATCTATGTTCATTTTGAGATTCTATTTTGTTTTGCTGATCATCATCATATGCATATTTCATTCTAGGTGAAGATCTAATCGTTTACATAACTCATTGTTGTTTGAAGATTTCAATCATATGTGTTTTTTAATTCAAGTGATCATCATTTAAAATTGTGTTTTAAATTAAAACAAATATTACTTTTTTAATAAGAAAAATGATTGAAAAAGACAATTTTGATTTACATTTTATGCTAAAACAAGTTGAATGAAACAAATTATTATTTTCTACATTACAATATTACATCATACCAATAACTCAAGGGTCATTCCTCTACTCAAATGCACTATCATCATATGTGGAAAATCTTCATTTTTCATGCTGCCACAATTGCCAAGATTAATAAATGATTGTGGCTCAAAATGAGAATCACCACCACTATACTCAATTCTACCAAGAGATATGTGGCTTCTTGGATTATCATTTTGGAAATGATGGACAAGGTTGGCACCATGGAGTAAGGTCAATGGCTAGAGGTCATGTAGGATGTTGAAGTGTTGAGTTCGTGTGTCGTTTATGTCAAACATCGTGTGGAACTTTTGTGTCATGCATTTCATAGTCTAAGTTATCATGCATTTTATGTTTTTCATCTGGTTTGTTTTAGCTTATGTCTTGGCAATATTACTATAATTTTTATGTGAGACAATGGTTTTACTATGTGTATTTCCTTGTATGACTATTATGTAATGTTGTTATATTTCCCTTCTATTTATATTGTGTTGATATCTATTGTGTATCTTCATATATGTAGCGTATATGTGAGTGCACGCTCTTATCTTTGCAAACGCCTTTGTATGGTATATTGTATATGTGTTATATTGTATCTACGTGATACTGCTAATAGCTTGCTTTGTCTCTTTTGGATGTTGTCAATGGGGGAGAAGTATATGCAGCTATAAATATATGATGTATACATTCAGGGGGAGCCTTCATGTACAAGAAAACACATCGTCTTAAGTTTTGACATCATCAAAAAGGGGGAGTATGTGAGTGCAACTTTCCGATTAGATTTATTTTGAATGATGTCAAAACTAGGATAGTTTAGCGTTTATGTATAATTGGACGGTATCAACTAAGTATAGCTGGCATCATTTGAGTCTAGTTGTAAATTTTAGCATTATGGAGCATGACAACATGTTGGAAAAGGTTTAGAAAAGATTCATATACCTCAAAAATGGTTTTATGAATCAAAAACTCATTTTTATGTGAAAAATTGCCTACAGGTTGACACATACGCATCTTAGGTCGACACATAGAAGTATAATTCTTCTACAGGTCGACACATACGCATTATAGGTCGACACATAGAAGAAAATTTCTTCTAAAGGTCGACACATACGTTTTATAGGTCGACTCATGTACTGTATTTTTAATGCCTGTAGGCTCTATTAGATGTGTTACTTCTACAGGTCGACACATGACCTCCATAGGTCGACACATGACTTGCATAGGTCGACCTGTACATTAAAATTGTTGAAAATTTGCATTATTTTCCATTCCTTTTGCTTTATACTTGCTCAAATATATAAACTTTTTACATGCATAATTTCTTTTAGATGATTTTGGTAAAATCATAAACGAAACCTGGAACATACAAAGAGTCTTCTTCATCTTCAACCTTGATTTTATGCATACACACAAAGTACACATAATCATTCATTGTTGTCGCTACGAAAAAAAATAAAAATTCGCCACCGAACTTTATTTATTCCAGAGGAAAAGGAAAATATCGATAAAACCACCTAAAAGGTGAAGAAAATGGTCTCACAACCAAATTCGGGTTTCCAAGTCGGTTTCGAAAGGGGAAGGTATTAGCACCCCTCACATTTGTTGGACTCAACGGGAACCATATTGGTTGTCTATGCGCGAATGAGTGTCGTTATCTAAAGTTTACTCGCGAAAGGGAAAAACATTTTTAAATTAGTGAGCTCGCCAAGATCTTGCAATCTTGTGTGTACGTATCCTCGTAGTGCAATAAGGAAATCAGAGCTCTGTAGTTTGGGGTAGAAAATAAGTGTGTGTTGGTTGATTTTATCCTTGAAAAATTGTTTTTGGAATGATGGCCTAAGGCGCAAAAAGAGTTTGATGACTTGATGTTTATTTAAAGGTTTTGAAAAGAAGCTTGTTTAGACTTGAATTGCACTAAAGTCTATGAGTAGAGGTGAATACCTCAGACAACCAGGCCAAGCGTCCTGTGTTCAAAACATTTAGAATGAGGGTAGGAATGCTCCATTCTCACTCCTTCTCCACTACTTAAGGCTCATGGAGCACAATTCTAATCATATTTTAAAGCGTTTATGAGTTTATATGATAAAATGCCACTTGACGTTGGATCAAGGGTTTTTGATTATTGTTTAAGAGTGGTGAGGTTAATCCTAGTCCCTAGGGGTTAACTAGCAAGCAATACCAAACCAAACAAAAGCAAGAAAGAAAAGTACAACAAATGGGGGAGAGATACATGAAAAATTACAAGGGATATAGATGCGAGAAATAAAAGATCTCATTGTAAGGTAGACCAAGAGAAATCCATGTGTGTGCAAAGTGTCCTAAGCTAAGCAATGAATATAGGAATCAAAGTCACATGTCTCCCTTTGTCTTAGGGTAGTGCCATGAGTAACCAATTTTGAAATTAAGATCCTAAGTCTGTAATGATGCTCCATGTCTAGCAAAAATCATACACAAGGTCCAATGGGTCCATATTGATCCTCCAAGTCAAGCTTAGGGCATACACAAAGTCTAGTGAGTCCCATTAGGTCTCACTTTTAAGTCCCAAGGAGAAGGATTAAGTATTTTTGGTCTTTTCCATTTTATCATGTTTTGGTTCATTTTCAATTATAACAAGATAAGGAAATAAAAGTAGAAGAAGATAAAATGACATAAAAGTAAAAGTGCATGAAATAAATGGATGATAATGAGCAATAAAAATAAATTGCAAGAAGATAAATTGCAAGAAAATAAAGTGCAAGAAATTAAAGTTAGGAGTTAGATGAATTAAGAAGTCAATAGTAAGAAATTAGGGTTAGTGATCAAGTAATCAAATCGGGACGATTTATCTCTATGTTAAGTAATCGTAGCATGGTTTATATGAAGATCATACTATGGGAGGTCGAGCAATGAAACTCGTGCGTCAAACGTATTAAAGAATTAATATGAATTAACTCCTAAAATACGAAGCACAAAAAAGAAATTAAAGAAGAAAATAGAAATAAAAGAAATTAATGTTCAATTATTAATAATAAAAAATAAATTAAATAATAAAATTAAAATGAAATTCAAATAAAGAGAAGGAAAAAGTCAAGAGTGTGAAATTATGTTGAAAAGAAATTAAAATGAAATAATAAAAATAAAACAAGAAATAAAGTGAAAATAAAATAAAACCAAGGGAAGGGGTGCAAATGGAGTCAGGATGCCCAAGGGCGCTGAGGCCCACAACCAAGTCTGAATGGAAAAGAAAATAAATAAATAAAGACCTCAACTAATCAGACCAATTGGATATGATCCAATTATCTAAAAACACGCTGCCAGAAGACTACCCCTTGCCATTGGATTTGATTACTAGGGGAGATAAGCACAATGAGAGACTCAAATCTGAGGATGCAGCGCGCGCAAGTGTTGACTAAACCTTACTATGATTAGTCAGCCAAGTCATACCACATAACTAAACATGACACACCATGTGGATAATATTTAAATTATTTGAATTAAAAATAAAATGAAGGGAGAGGTACGAAGAACACATGATCGTCTTCAACCTTCAGCCATGTGAAAGTTCAAATCTTGCAACTCAAGGTTTCAGGTCAATTTAAACATGGATTTTGCCTTGTCCTTACTCATTGTTGCAGGTTTCATACTTAGGAGCCATTGATTGGCTCTGGTTATGGAGAATTTGAGCCAAACACAGATGAATACAAAACCCTAAAAATAAAATTAAATGACAATGGTGCAGCAATACGGGATCAAAGCATGGGGGAAACACTTAGTACATCAAGACGAGCAGACTAGTAACAAGTTTGATCCAAATAGATCAAGGTTTCTACCTTGACGAAAAAATGATCAAATGCAGATTCTGATGAGTGTGGGGGCTCAGGTGAGCTTGTTCCAGGCCTCTCTCTTGATCCTTCTAGCTTTAGAGATGTTTAGTGAAGGTGTTTGAGTGCTTAATTTGGTCTAAAAATGGCCAAATTAATCTAATTGAATGCTTTGTTTTGAAGGAATGTTATGGAGTGATTTCTTCATAATTTTAATGGCTCTCAAGCTTTATTAATGTTTAAGGAGTTTGTTCTATTTATAGAGTGGATGGGGGTGAATTGGTACGTGTCAAATTGGATGAAGCTCGTGTGAAGCATATGGAACTCGTGACTCATTTGGAATGGAGTGTGCTGAACAGGCTATAACACCCCAAAATTTGCCCTCCATTTTTCAACCTTGATTGGCTTATGCTTCATTTCATTTTCATCTTTATTTATGCATTGCATTGGTTCTAGACATGGGATCAAGGTTTATTGGCTTTCCTCAAGAGGAGGAGATGATTCTCAAAGCAATGAGAGAGGAGATGTACTCAAAGTCATGGTATTCTTAAGCTACAAGGGTCCCATATTCATCAAAGTGTTCTCAACAAGCTCACCCAATTAACAGAGGATTAGGGTTTCATTGGTTTCAAGGGATTCATCTGATCAAGCTCTTAGTGGCTCTGAGCTAGGGTTTTGATCAAAGTTTACTTGTGACTATTTTCTTTAGCAAAGCATGGTCCTATGGTTTAATTTACATCTCAAGGGCTCTCTCCATGTCTCATGGTTCATCACAAATCATTTTAAGAGTTTTTGAAGTGGATAGAGGAGGCATTAGATTCATTTGATTAAAAAGTCAACTCTTGAGTTCTTGGGTCACATTTGGGCATTTCAAGTCATCATCCATGATATTATGAGGTTTGATCAAGAGGAATCAAGAGAAATCATAAAATCAGGAGAAGTTACTAAATTAGGGTTTTGAGAATTTTTCTAAGTATGGAGGAATTTATGTTCATGGTGCTATCTTGCAAGATTCATAACTTCCTCATCCTTGATCCAAATGATGCAAACTTGTGCTCAAATTGAAGATGATGTTTCATACTACAAGTTTTTAGAAGAAATCAACTTCAAAAGATGCATAGATCAAGAGTTATGATGGCATAAAGTTGGGAAAAATAGGATTCAAGATGTTCAATACATAGAATTTTTCTAAGTATAGAAATTTAGCTTGGAGGGCATGTTTTCAACAGCAATTTTCTTGATGATCCAAGCTTCAATTCAAATTTCTTCCAACATAAAAGTTGTTAAGCATTCTTCAAGATTTCTTTTGATACCAAGAACTCTCCATTTGGATCATTAGAACTCAAGTTATGACGTCTCAAAGTTAAGGTTTTTCAAGTTGTCAAAATTATAGGTCATGGGTCAATGTCATGAAGCCAACTTCAAGTCCCTTTTTCACATGATTCTAACCTTCATTTCAACTCTCTTTCAACATGAAACTTGTTCTTTGTTCTTCCTATCTTTAATTTGAGCTCAATTTCACTTTCATTGGGTCATTATTCATCAAGTTACAATGGTGCAAAGTAGGTTGCATGAACTTAGTCACCTTGCATCATCTTTTTTTCATGTTCACATTTCTTGGCACATTTTGGAATCTTCTTTCATTAATACCAATACCACACGCATAACCATTATTTTGTTTGCTTAAAATGGCAAGCAACATGCCTTCCAACATGCACACCTCATGCTATTTTTTGCCAAAAAAATGAGAAAGAATAAAATTGCACCAATTATGACCTCACTAGCATTCCTTCACGTGCCAAACTCCACACATATTTCAGGTTGCATTTCATCCTTTTTCACTCACTCAAAACCTCATACAAAGCTCACTCCAAACCATAACCCGTGTCAACCCCTATGTGAGCATTTTTTCACATTTTTCTTCCAAACCAAGCACAACCAACTTCCAAGCCTCAACTTCACTTCCAACCCTAAAAACAGGTCATAGAAAAGCACTTGAACTCCAAATTCGTGCCATTAAACTCCATTTCAAATCTGAATCTCTCATTTCTCTCAATTTGTTTTCATCTTCGAAGCTTGTTTTTCAAGAGAGTTCTCCACATTTTCTTGCTAGCTTCATAATCTTTGAGGATTATTGAAGCTTTTGTAGAAGTTTTCCACAAGGTTTTGCAAGGTTTGAAGGTGCAGTGGACACTCTCCACTAGGTAACCTTCACAAACTTTTCTAGCTAGATCTATGCGCATTTTGAAATCATTTTTGTTGAATCTGAAGTCCTACTTATTGTTGGCATTGATTGCTATGGCTGTTGTGTTGATTTTGTTGAGTTTCAGTTGTGATGTTCAATTTTTGTGCTAGCTTTTGATCATGATAACATGCTTGCTTGTGAAAAGTAAATATGGATTTGGAATCAACATTAAAAAATAAGTGGAATGATGGCTTTGTTTCATGTTTTTGGACAGGACACGGTGGCTTCGGTAGCCAACTCGCCGGAGGAGACGATCGGAGCTAGGGCTCCGGCGTCTGAGGGTTAGGGATGATGTGACGTGGCCTTGGCGCCATCTTTCAAATTTAAATTGAATTGCATAGCCATATTCTATTTGTTTGCGTTGCTGACTCACTTGCCATTTCAATTAATGAAAGCCAGCGTGGCTGGCTGATTGTGTTCTGTTTGATTTGGGCCTGCATATTCTGCTTTTCACACCCTCCCTATTTGTGGCCCACATGCGTGTTAACATGATTCATGTTCATTCTGTATTTGCTGGTACACCCTCTCCTAATTCCTTTTCTTTTATTTTCCTACTTCTTTTCATTTTACCATTTGATTTTATTTTAATTGTTAAAACCATTTTAAAAATTGGTAAAAATACATTTCTAATATTTTAATGTCTCAAGATTTTTTTGGTATTTTTTATTTTATTTTTCAATTAATTTTTATATTTTCTTTGAATTAATTGTGTGAAGTGCTTTTACCTTTTTGTCCTTGAACTAGGTTTTGATCATTAATGCTTTGTGCTTGCCCTCTTGATCCAATATTTTGGCCATGCTTTGATACAAGGGTTCGATCGTTGATGAATGTTTGAATGTTATTTTGGTTACTTGATGATCAATTTTTGGATGCTTATTATTTGGTTTTAATTGGTCCTCGATATATGCTCTATTAATGACATACTTGAACTTGTTGGATGATTTTGAGGATGCATTTCATGCAATTCTTTTTGGGATCTCTTTCATAATTGATCTTGATTGCTTTTTCATGAGTTAGAGCCTTAGATCCGTATTTTTTTGGTCATTTAACTATTTTTGAATGATGATTTCTTTGGATGATGTGTTAAGCATGATACTTGTTTGTCTTTGACCTAGTCTCTTGAGTTTGCTCTCTTGTGTGAGCCCTTGATATTCATGACTCTTGTGTGGCTTGATTGACTTGTGTGAGCTTATGACCTTCATGTATTGATTCCCATTGCATAATCATTTTTCTTTTTTTACTTCTCATGACTATGTGTTCCTTTTGAGGTTTATGTTGAACGATGCTTACCTAGTTGTTGATATATGCTTTGAACATGAGGCTTGGTGTTTCTTTCTTAATATTTTGAGCTTGATATAGAATTAATTTCTATGCTTGTGCTACTTCCTCTTATGGTTTTCATACCCTAATTTCATTACTTGAACCATTTGTGACTTGTTTTTCATGAGATAGTTGTTGTCAAATTGTTTGGCAATTGACATGATTCATCTTTCATGCTTTTGTGCTCATTTCTTCATATTTGAAGTGTGTTGATCATGATATGATATAGCTACTGACCTTTGTTGAATATTACCTTGCTTGATCCATTTTGCTTTGGCATGTTGATTGATGATGCTTGATTGATGTTTCAAATCATGTTTGCTTGTGCACTAGTTATGTGTCTTTGCTTAAGTTCTTAAACTTTAATGTGTGAATCCTGTGAGCATGATTTTTTATGATTGGAATATGTGTGTTAATTGTTTGACTTATCCATCTTTGATGCTTTGATTCAACTTTGAAACATGTCTTGGATTTAGCATGAATGTTTGCCATTTATGAATTGATTGTTGAATCTTCTTAATTGGTGTGATGATTGACTTGATTATTTGATGCCTTGATATTGCTTCTCTTGATCTCCTTTCTCTTCCTTTGAGTTTTGAATACTTGGTGTTGTTTATGATTGAGTTGTGTAATGTTTACTTGTGTTTGTTCACATGCTCCCTTAAGGCTCCTAGTCCAACTTAATTTCTGATTAAGTTTGGAGTAGGATAGACATTAGGCTCTCAATCCTTTGCATGAAAACATTAATTTATCTCCCTTATTGACCTCAACCTTAGGTCCATCCTTTGTATGATAACATTAAGTAGACTTCCCTTTCTCATCATCAACTATAGGACCATTTGACATGACAACATTTAGGGTGGAGGTCCCTTAGATTTTTCTTCGCCCTTTGAGTCTTTCTCTTCTCTCCCCTAAACATAATCAAAATACATAATAAATATGATGAGTATGGTACGTCACGAGCCTTAAGTACATGGGAAGTGATAAGCGGGAGTCTCTACTTACCTTGTCTAGAGTGCTTTGCATGCATCCCGTTTTGGGTCGATCTTGCGAAGTATTTGATCCTATGTCATAGACTTTAGTGTTATATGCATCTCAAATAAAGTCAATTCACTTATTTTAAAACTCTTGAACAAATGCAAATCATTTTGTCCTTCGGGATTTTTCTTCAAACCTTTTCAGAAAGGGCATGCTGTTTTCGTTTTAGCGCAAACAGGCCTCGACCCTAACTGCTGGAACGCGAAATTAGCATTGCTCGTAAATGACACTTAGCCACCCATGGTAGGCCAAACTACAAATGCTCGGACTTCTTCATTCTCGTCCGTATGAGGATACGTAGGCACATGACGGTGAAGTCTTCACGAGCAACCTTCCCCCTTTTTCACCCATAGTCCTCCGAACTACGTTGACTCTGACTTTCCCATTGCACGAGGGAATACGTAGGCATAGGGCGGCGAAGCCCTATCTAGCCTCCTTTTGTTTTCCCCTCTTTTTGTTTTTGTTAGCAGATAGGTCTTTAGATAAACACACCCTTTGATTAGAACAACAAGAGTGGATCTCGTTGAGTACAATGGATGTGAGGGGTGCTAACACCTTTCTCTCGCGTAATCGACTCCCGAACCCGAAATTTGGTTACGAGACCATGTTATTTCCCTTTTTGAGGTTTCTTCAATCTTTTCCTTTCCCCCATCTGGTTAATAACGTTTGGTGGCGACTCTGTTTTTCCGCCGGTCATTTTTCGCGTTGCAACACAGGCAAAACAAATTTCAGTGCATAATCTACTCCAAAATTCTTGGGGATGATTATGCAATCATTGGTGGTCCCCCCTTCTAGAAGCTTTCTAAATTTTGTATTTTTCTTAAATTTGCACATGTGTTATATTTGGCTGCGTGTACTTTTGTACACTTCATGTATTTGCTGCAACTTGGGCACATTCTTGTTGCACTTATTTAGCTCCTTCTTGGTTGCACACTTGTATTGGGCACGCATAATGATGGCTCTTATTGATTTTAGCACATGTTTATTCCTTGCACCATGGATGCTTGATCTTGGCATCTTGATATGAACCCTTGCCTTGCTCGAGCTTCACGATCAACACTATTGCAGTTTATTCATGTCAAACCATGGCCTTCATCTTGCTTGAATTCATGGATAGGGTGATGATGTTATTTTACCTTGTATTGATGTTGTTATTGTTGAACCTGAGTTGGACTCCTTTTCACTTCACCGTGTCTTGCTTATGTTTTCTTGATTTGTAACAATGAAGTTTGCATGCTTGGTGATGAAACAACCTTGCCATACCCATTTGAACCAAGATGAACCTACACTATAATTTGACCTTGGCTTGATGATCCTTGTCATTTAAATCTTGCATGATCATTGCTTACTTTGAATGGCACTTGATTAAGATGAAACAACACCATGATGCCTACTTGTTCACTTAGGATCCACGTGTGTAATTTTGTAAATGGATGGAAATTGTCATGACAAGAATAAAGTTTTAAGCTTGAATTGATCCAAGAATCAATATTGACCACACTTGAACCCCTTTTTTTACATAAGCTTGAATTTTCATCCCATCCAAGTTGAAAATGGATGAAAATGGCTTAATTTCATCTTGAACAATCTTACGTCCCTCTTGAAATAAAAATTTGAACAATGAATGGATGGCTTGTACATTTCTTGCCACTTGAACCATGATAGACCATGATCAACCTTTTGACTTTTATTTGACCAATGTGAACCCCTCATACCATATTGAACATGTCTTGATCATGATCCTTCATTTAAGTACAATAATACTTGGATTCCAATTAGCCTTTATTTGAAACCATGAGCATCCTAATCCATTTTTGCCAACCTACATGTTTGAACAAAAAAAGAGAAGCAATTACACCATATTTTTGTACTTTTGGATGCAAATTGGTTAGAGGATGTGTTTATGAATAATGATGTAATAATGTGAAAAAACCCTAAAGGAAACAAGCAAAAATAAGGGTAACAATCAGAAGAATAAGGTACTAAGATAGAAGACAAGATATGCCATGGGTGACCTTGGTGAGAACCTTGGGAAAGCCATCAAAGAGAAACCCTAGTCTTTAGCCATCATGCTAAAACTTATGATTCACTGTGCTTGGGGACCAATGATCAAGTGATATGGTCATGCTAATGAATTTGTGTGATGAATGAATGACATGAATGATAGGGTGTGTAATACCCCAAATTTTGACCACTTAGTTTTCCCATCATTGTGAAAATCATCATCACAATATGGATGAACCATCATGCTTCATCAGTCTCCCCAAAGACGGGTGGGCATCCAATACAATCAAAATTAGGGTTTCAAGCCCTCTCTGAGTGCTTAGACAAAGGATCAATCAAGAAATGACATGATTTTCAACTTGTCTAATCTCTTAAACATCCACAATGGATAAAAAAGGACTCCTACTTCAAGGATTAAGCACAAGGCTGCTCCCTCCTAGGTGGATCAAGTCTCAAGATCGACAGTGTCACCAAATTAGGGTTTTGGTCAACCAGGGCCTCCAGATGGAAATTTTCATCTGGGCACAAGGCATTGATCCAAAACATGACCTAATATACTTCATGGAACCTCATGAACCCATGCATCAAGTCAATTTTGCCTCAAGGGATGCATTCATCAAAAATCAGGAATTAGGGTTTCTTGACCTAATTCACCCCTAAGTTGACTTTTGGGACAAACCATGAGCTAAGACCTCTAGAGATGATTTGAGGGTCTCTAATACACCATATTGATCCATTTGGAACAATGGATTGATCCAAGAAGTTTGAGTAACAAGTCTCAATTTCAGCTGCACCACAATTAGGGTTTTAAGGGAAAAGTCAACTGTAACTTTGACTTTTGACCAGGACATGCTCCCAAACCCTAATACATGATTAAATATACCCTATGACACCCATGGAACATGTCCATCAAGTTTGATTTGGGTCAAGGACATGATTTCCTGAAGAATTGCACAGTTTAGAATTCATCTGATAAAAAGTCAACTGTGCACAAAAGTCAACTTTGACTTTTTGAGATTTTTCACCAAAATGGATTTTTAACCCTAAAATGATGTTAATGTATGATTTGAATCATCATTCATCAAGAAAAATCAAGAAAAGTGAGATAACTTGTAAAAGGGGTAACCATTAAACTTAGAAATTTTTCTAAGTTAAAAATAAAGTGGCAAGGGTACCAACTTTGAAGGACCATAACTCCTAAACCACAAGGCCATTTTTTCTCATCCAAAGATGGATTTGTAGCCCTCATTATCACCTACAAAAACTTCAACTACAAGTCATTCCAATTCATTAAGTATTTTGAGTTATAGAGTGATCAAAGTGGCTGAAAAGTGAAAATGTCACTTTTTCCAACACTTAGTGAAATTTTCACTAAGTCAGATTCTGCCTCACTTTTTGCCAAATGTAGGGGGATTTTTCACTTGGAATCAAAAGAGATCAAAACTAAACTTGTTCAAACAGTTGTTGTATCATGTAAGAGCTTTCCAAAATGGCCAAGAACATTGCCAAATTCAACCTACACCATGAGATACAACATTGCCAAGTTGCCTTGCTGAAATCTGTCAAGGCAAGGCAGAATTTGCAACTTTGGTCGATTTACAAAAATTAGCCAAATTCAATTGCTCCTATCCACTTGGACACCTCAGAGGATTGAATCTAAAGGGGACAATCACTGAGCCAAGCCTCCAAAGTCCATGGAACAAGAAATAGCATGTTGAACCTAGAATGGCCAAAATAGGGACAAGACTTCAAATTTGGAATGAGGCATTCAATGGAACCATCAAGGTGGCATGGACTGAGCCATTCTCATCTAAAATCAGTCAAGACTTATCCAAGACCAAGGGGACCAAAGCTCTGTGCCCTAACCTCTAGTCAATGGCTAGAGGAGACTTGGATTTTCATTTGCCAACATTGGCCAAACCTACTTACCATCTGCCATACACTATTCCTTGCAAAACAAACTTGCTCTACTATAAATAGAGCTTAATTGGGATCAGTTTGAGTACACCAAAGCCATCTAACAGATGCTTTCCTCAAAATCTCTTCTTTCACTCCAATTTTGCCTTCTAAGGCAAGTCACTATCGGGTTTTGAGTTTGAGAGCAATTCCAATCAAACCAATCACTCACACACCTCACATACATCACATATGAGCTGATCAAACACTTAGATTACTTCTGAAACATCAATTTCATGAAATCACCAGCTGGTTGCTCAAGGTTTTAACCAAAGTGCAGCTGAGGTACCACAAAATTATCCAGCCAATTTCAATCAAGTCCAACCATCCAAACACAATCCATAGGGTGTAGGGAAGCTGTTCAAATCATCACCACTCATCTGTAACACCTCCAAATAAAAAATCACGTTGAACTTGCTGTCACGGCTTGGAGGTAAGCACATGCTTGGTCATCTCTCAATCTATGCATATTTCCTCGCACAATAATTTGGCCATATGTTCATAATCATGCATGGAATGTTTTCCCTCAATTAATTGCATTGTTTGAATCGTGTATAAAAAATCCTAGCCTTCATGCAGAAATTAGGGTTCTTGAGGTCTCTTCGTGATTTCTTGTTGTATGTTTAATTTAAATGAAATTAAAGTACATAGACATGATCGTGAGGTTGAGACGAGCATAATGATATGTGGATTGCATGATATGATTACGTATTCATGGAGATTGGATAGAAAATGCAAATCTGAGAAACCAAGAACACGCGCGTGTTCTTCAGCTTGTTCTTGGCGCCATTTTTAGAAATTCAAATATTTCAATTTTGTGATTTTATTTAATTGATTCAAAAATTAATTTCTCTCTGAGTTTTAATGATTTTGAGTTGATTCTTTTTTTAATAATTCACAAAAATGTTAAAATATTTTATTTTATCAAAAAATCCCAAAAATATTATTTATTTCATATAATTGATATTTTTGCAAAGAATTAATATTTTGATTGTTTTTGGCATTTTAAATATTTTTTCTACATTGATTTTGCAACTTTTAATGCTTTCTAATTATTTTGTAGGTCAATACTTAATTTTTGAAGCATTAATCCAAGATCACAATTTGTTTTCCATGTGTTAAACAATTTTTGATCATTTTAATTGAATTTTTATTCAATTAAATACATTTTGAAAACAAATTAGGGTTTTGGATTAATTCAAGCCTCATAAATCATTTTCAAAACATTCATGGGCCTCTATTAGAGTGTAAGACCCAATCCTTTTTTTTGACCAAATCATTTTTGGGCCTCACTTATTGTATAAGTCCCGATACCGTCAAAAAACAAACGGCGCGATCGTCGCCTTTTCAAAAATCATCTGGGCCTACCCGCGAGTAGTAAGACCCATTTCTTTTCTTTAAAAACTTTTTGGGCCTCTTGAGAGAGTGTAAGACCCATCCCCCCTTGTACAAAAACTTTTTGGGCCTCACTCATTGTATAAGTCCCTCTGTACAAGTAAACAGCGCGATCGTCGCCCGTTTAAAAATAAAAACCATCTGGGTCTCTCCTTGAGCTATAAGACCCATTCAAAACACTTTGGGCCTCTATTAGAGTGTAAGACCCAATCCCCCTTTTAACCAAAACATTTTGGGCCTCACTTATTGTATAAGTCCCTCTGCGTTAAAAGAAAACCTCGGCGCGATCGCCATTTTTAAACGAAAAATCATTTGGGCCTACCCTCGTGTTATAAGCCCCAATCTTTTCTTTAAACCTTTTTGGGCCTCTTGAGAGAGTGTAAGACCCATCCCTTTGTACAGAAAACCATTTTTTGGGCCCCAATCACTTGTATAAGTCCCGCTGTACAAAGTTAAACAGTGCGCTCACTGATAAAACCCTGGGCCTCTCCTTGAGTTGTAAGCCCCAAATCTTTCTTTTTCAAAGCACTTTCTCCTTTGATTTTGAATATACTGTTGTTTTCAATCTTTCTTTGTTGAACAACTAACCAAACAGCATGGAAGCACTCCAACCGAGTAAGTGGTTATCGCTTTCATTTACTGCTTTCATATTATAAACTGTATTGTGGGGCTGCTCACTGTCAGTCTCCTTTCATAAACTCATATCTACTGTGTAATAATAGTATAGATATTTCGAGTTTCCCCGGCTACTACGTCTAGAACTAGGTGACGCCGTTTCATTTATTCATAGAAATAGACGCCTAGATCCCCAATAGGAGTACCAGATACAGTCTTCTCTTCGGCTGTCCTCCTTAGGAATCGTCAAGAAGCTCTACTCCCCAAGATGAATGTATTCTCCGTGAATGGCATCTTTGAGTTTCTTCTAAATTCTCGAACTTTCCTGACTTGATCTATTCCTCGTGGATAGCTTGCCTTGAATGTCTCGGGGTTTGGGTACCCACTACGGTCATAATCTTGGACCTTAACTAAGGAACCCTCTTTAAAAGCTAGAAGTCGCTGGATAGTAAACCTCGCATGTTTACCAGTGGTTTTTATCTTTAAAAGAGTTATCTCTCCTAATGGAAAGGAGATGATAGAGCCACGGGCTTCTTAAAAGCATCGGCCTCTTCTTGGGCATTATTCAAGGACCCTACGGCTTCTTAGAAGTATTCACAGCCTCCTCTTAGACTTCGTATAATGATCTCTTCCTCCGGGAATGATAGCCTCCTCTTGGGCTTCGTACAAGGACCCGTCGGCTTCTTAAAAGTTTCCAGCCTCCTCTTGGGCTTCGTACAAATTGTCCCGACGACCTCCTAGAGGTATAGGAACAGAACCTAGTCATCCTCATAGAACAGTCCTTTCGTAGAGTCTACTACTGTTTCTCAAAGCATAGTACCAAAGATAAAACTCTAGACTTGGACAGTCTAACTTCCTTGAGTCTCAAAGACATTCTCAAGCGACCCCTTCGTTAAATAGGAAGGAAACCCGCAGACTTGGACAGTCTCAAAACCCCTATGGATTTCCCATTTCCTTAAAGAACAGGAAATAACCCTGATCCTCTGATCAAGCGCCAAAGCATAGCCTTACTTTTAATCAGTCTCTTTATAAGAACTGATTTTCTCTTTTAACCAACATACTGGACCTGTCACTCAACTGAAACAGCCAACCTTTCGCCTCTATCTCGGGCTTTGTACGAGATACAAAACATTCTCTTGTTGAGTATAAAAGACTCTCTTGTTGAGTCAACCTCCTTTAGCCTCTCTCTCGGACTTTGTACGAGACACACAAAGACTCTCTTGTTGAGTCAAACTATTAACCTTCATCTCGGGCTTCGTACGAGATACAAAAACACTCTCTTGTTGAGTATAAAAGATTCTCCTGTTGAGTCAACCCTTTTAGCCTCTCTCTCGGGCTTTGTACGAGACACAAATTAGCCTCCTCTTAGGCTTTGTATAATGATTTTCCTAGCGGAAATTAGCCTCCTCTTAGGCTTTGTATAATGATTTTCCTAGCGGAAATTAGCCTCCTCTTAGGCTTTGTATAAGAAAACCACTGGCTGATCCAATCAACCTATTAGCATCAAAGCTGTGCCTCGTTCACAGCATACAAACATCAACAACAACTTCTTTCCCTTCATCTAATCGTTGTAAGCGGCAAGCCTCTGGATCATCTACATCCATGCCACTGTCCCTCTTTTAGCATGAGAAATTCCTAAGGAAAGATGGCATTGCTCTACACTGAGTTAAAGTCTTCTCCTTCAGGTTAAAACCCTTTCTTCGGAAATTATGGCATTGCTCGGATCCGCGTATCCTAGTTAAAGTAATTCTCCTTCTCCCCTCTTTAGAGATGACAAATTCTCTCTAAAGTCGAGGTCCTTTCCCTTCACGTCTTGGGCTTTGAACAAGACAGAAATAGACCTTTCAGCTTCACATCTTGGGCTTTGAACAAGATATAAACCACCTTTCGCTTCACGTCTTGGGCTTTGAACAAGACACCAAAACACCCATTTCCTCCCATAGAATAGGAGGAACTACGAACGCTCTGATTTCCCTGTTTCGGTAAACGGGAATACGTAGGCATAAGATCGAAAGAAAAGATCTTAGCGAGCGTAATCAACAAAAAACCCAAATCCCATATCTCCGTCAATCAAAAGCAGTAATTCAAAAGCATCAGTCCTAACATCCTAATCCTTGTTCCCCGCCAGAAATCGTCTGCCCAGGTAAAAAGAAAGAAAACAGTATTGGCGAAAATACAAATAACCAGTACAAAAGCCCCCCACATTGATAGCATCCGTAACCTAACAGACCACTGTTTAAACTCAGTATGCAAAGCAGGGTTAATTGGAGACATCTATTTCCCTTCCTTATTCAGCTCACAATAGGATAAAAAATGAATCGACCTGTAGTCAAAGCTCAAACCGCAGAGAGCGACCAGCGCTTAAGAACCGCATCCAAAATCGCTCGCTACAGAAAAAATGGCGCCCACCGTGGGGCCGATTCTTTCTTTCTTACAATTTAAACCTTGGGTAAGTCATTTTCATGGCGGTGGCCGCCAACAGAAAAATGGCGCCCACCGTGGGGCCTTTCAAAGTTAGATCTAGGCACGGTCTTCCTTCTCTTCACTTGTGTGAATACCACAGATTGGGGCTTCCGCCGGGGAACTCATTTCTGTCAGGAACTTAGGAATCATAGCTTTATAAGTCTAGGATGATTAGGACAAATATATATACTGCTTTTCCTAATTTCTATACGTGTTTATTTTTCTGCTAATGGGAATGCGTGTGATGCCGCATGTGGTGAGAATGAGTATACACTTAAGATAAGTGATGGCGACGGGGTCGACCATCAACCTCAGTGGAGGCTGACCAACGCAACCCATTCACTCTTCTAGCCAATGGGCCGGTTATTAAGTCTGAGAAGCTGAGGAGCCAAACCCTTTCGTAGTGCGGAAACTATCGGAAATAGTTGTTACACGATACTACCCTCATTTGAGGCTGGTGATCTATTCTCGGGAATGGCACTTACTCTAAGATTGCTCTACAACTCGCTGGAGATCCGCTTGTTGTTTTGCTTTCCTGGGAGGAGCTGATGATAATGAGTACAGGTACAAAAATCACCCTAGTATAAACCTTTGGGGATGGGTAGAGCCTTGACTTCATGACAACGACCCTTTGACCCCATGTTTTTTCTATGTTTTTGTGTGCTGCATTCATGCATTCATCTAAAAAACATTAAAACATTCAAAAAACTTCTCTTCTAGTCTCTCTGTTTTTCAAATTAAACTAAGACTGTGATTGTAAATATCAGAGAAAAAGATTGCATTAATGGATTTCGGTAGAAGGAGAACTCGCCAGTATACCTTCAAGGTTCCAAAGCTAGCGGATTTGAGAAAGTTAGCGAGGATGATCGTTAACCCAGAGGCTTTCAGAGCCAAGCACGGAGGTTTGCTACCACTGTTAAGAGTCCATGTGATTGAGGGAATCATGGATGCGCTCATTCAATTCTACGATCCGGTTTATCACTGTTTCACATTCCCGGATTACCAGCTAGCACCAACGCTAGAGGAGTATTCTCATCTGACTGATTTACATATCACTGATCGAGCTCCATTTTCTGGACTGGAAGAAATTCCAAAGAATCAGACTATTGCAATAGCAATTCATTTGGACAAGTCTGAGGTCAGGACTCACATGACCACTAAGGGTGGCATCCAAGGTTTGCCAGCCCAGTTCTTGACAAAAAAAGCTCTATACTTCGCTAGTATAGGGAACGGGAGTGCTTTTGAAAGCATCTTTGTCTTGCTCACCTACGGGTTATTTTTGTTTCCCAACATCAATAACTTCGTCGATATCAATGCTATTAAGGTTTTTCTCATTGGAAACCCTGTGTCGACTTTGCTCGCAGATGCGTATCATTCTGTACACTTAGGAAATTTGTACAGCGGAGGGGAGATCACATGTTGTGTACCTCTGCTTTATAAATGGTTTATCTCTCACTTGCCCAAGTCTGCTGCTTTTTGGGATTGCAAGAGTGCCTTACGTTGGTCGCAGAAGATCATGTCTCTCACCAATTCCGATATAGATTGGTGTAATAGGATTTATGAGGGAATCAGAGTCATTGACCGTTGTGGAAACTTCCCCAGCGTACCCCTCATAGGAACTAAAGGAGGAATCAACTATCATCCGATATTGGTTCTTCGTCAATTTGGATACCCGATGAGACACATCCCACTGGGTGTTCATTTGGAAGGTCTTTTCTTCAAAGAAGGAGAAAGTGACAGAGCACTAAAGATGGAAATAGTGCAAGCTTGGAAACATGTTCATAAGATAGGACGAGAGTCTTTGGGAAAACCGGACTGTGTCTCGGTGGAGCCTTATCTTCATTGGGTACAAACTAGAGCTCTCAAGCTAAAGATGCCTTATCCTCGTTACGGAATTCTTCCACCGAGGGAAACTGTCATGTACTTCATGACGGAAACTGAAAAGCTTCAGGTTACTCTCAACAAAGTTCAAAAGGAAAGAAGGTCTTGGAAGAACAAGTACCGCACCCTCGACGTAGAGTGTATCCAAATACAGCAACCACTGAGAGAGAAAGATGCTCTGATTGAAATTTTGGAGCAACATGCTGTAGAGAATCAAGATGACCAAAGGAATTTGCTCGCTCCTTTCACTTGGCAAAGGAATGACAACCCGACAACGGTCCAAGAGCCCCGGTCAAAGAAAAGGAAGATACCAGAATCAGCACCCGATTTCTCTTCGGAGAGGACTCGAGACCCATTAGTTTAGGTTTCTGTTTCTGCACTTTGTAATCTACTGTATTTCCATTTCTGTAATCCTTTGGAATTCAATAAAAAGGGGTTTCCCCACTGTTTGATATTTGCAATCTAATTGTCGAAGTTTATTTTGATTAAACAAAAAAAATAACAATAATTAATATAATCATTGCATTCACCATTCTCACATCGCGTATTTTCCTTACCTACGAATCTCACGTTTGTGTCTCGATTCTAGAGTCAAACTGTCTCATTCGTATAATACTCGGGCCAATCGTCAGAAAAAGATGGATAATCTTGAGGAAGAAAACAGAGAGTTGAAAGAAGAGATCGACGCTCTGAGAGAGGATATGAGAAAGCTTTGTAACGACATGCAAGCCATGGCAGAAGCTCGGCTACAAAGAACTGTGATCACAGAGATCACCTCAACGCCCATCATAGAAAAGTATGATCCTAGGTATCAGATGCTGAAAGATCGTCCTTGGGGCATGCCTGTTAACTATATCCCAGAAGGATATGTTCCTCCGATCACTGAAGATCAGGGAATCGCAACAGAAGCCACTGGGCCTGAAGGTTACAAACTTCGGGAAAGCGAAGATGCTAGGGGCATACTGAAGACTCCTGAAGGTTACAAACTTCGGGAGGCGCCAAGACTTACTGCCATAGTCACGGTACCATCCCCTGTGGTGCACACTGTCCCGGAAGGACAGATTCCACAGACACCTTCTGGTAAGAAGGAAACTATGTTTGACAGAATGGAGGAATTCCAGGAACAGTTCCTGGAAATGCAGAAGGAACTGCAAGCCATTCGCGGTCAGGATCTATTTGGAAAGGACGCCGCAGACCTCTGCTTGGTCCCAAATGTGAAAGTCCCGCACAAGTTCCAAGTGCCCGACTTTGAAAAATACAAGGGTAACTCTTGCCCTCAGAGCCATCTGGTGATATACGCTCGGCGGATGTCAGCTCAGAAGGAGAATCAGGACCTGCTGATTCACTACTTTCAGGATAGTTTAACTGGTGCCGCACTCAAATGGTACATGGGTTTAAACCGTACTACGATCAGTACATTCAGAGATCTTGGTACTACCTTCGTCCAACAATACAAGTACAATTTGGACATGGCACCCGACAGAGATCAACTCAGATCAATGTCACAAAAGGACAAGGAAACCTTTAAGGAGTATGCTCAAAGGTGGCGTGAAATTGCCGCTCAAATTTGTCCACCTCTTGAGGAAAAAGAGATGACAAAAATCTTCTTAAAGACCTTAAGCTCATTTTACTATGACTGAATGGTTGCCAGTGCGCCCAGTGATTTCACCGAAATGGTCGACATGGGCGTACGTCTTGAGGAAGCCGTCCGAGAAGGACGTTTGGTAAAAGACACTGGATCAACGAGCGGTACTAAAAAATATGGTAGTGCTCTCCCTAAGAAAAAAGAGCAAGATATTGGGAATATCTCTCTCGGAAAGCAAAGGCGACGTTATCAGCCAGTAGCAGCTGTTACTCCTGCTATCGGCCCCGCGCCTATTCCTATGTATCAACCTCAGGTTGCGCAGAACCAACCTGACCAGCAAAGGACACAACAGCCTCTTCAGCAGGCTCGTCCTCCATATAACAACAACCGTACAACACGGCCACCAGGATTTGATCCTATACCTGTAACGTACGCAGAGCTATTTCCGTTACTGCTGGCTAAGGGGCACGTCCAGACTAAGTCTCCCCTTTCGGTTCCGGAAAATCCGCCTTTTTGGTTTAAAGCGGATCAAACATGCCCTTATCATCAAGGATGTTCAGGGCATAACATTGAGACTTGTCTCAATTTCAAATCCGACGTGCAAAAGCTTGTTAGGAGCAGGCTCTTATCTTTCAAAGATATGAATCCTAATGTTCTTACGAACCCGCTGCCTCAACACGAGAAAGCTGCAGTCAATCTGATTGAGAAAGAGACTAACAATGTCTATCAAATTCATGATGTACTCTTGTTAAAGACCAATCTGGTTAAGATGCATTGTAGACAGAGTGGATATGGCCATGTGCCACCTCATAATTATCACCAGTGTGATATCTGCTCTAAGAACAAACAGGGATGCTCTTTCATACAAGAGGCCCTCCAGTGTCAGATGGATCTTAGATGGATCCAAGACTACCATGATAGGAACTCCTATCAAATCAACATGGTTCAGATCTTTGACATTCACGTGATGAATACCAACCTGGTAGAGTTACATGCTGAGCAGGTCCGACTTGGATTCTTAATATCACATGACTATCAAAGCTGTAAAGCGGGTTGCGAAAACGATCGAGGTTATACCCTTGTCCAGGAGGCACTTCAGCACTTGTTAAATCATTGGTGGATGCCAATCTATATGGACGAAGATACTCAGCAGATTAGTATCAATCACAGGAATCCTACTCGTCGTCAAAGTCAGGATGTCCGATCAGTGGAAGCTAACCTAGTGAGGTTACATTGTATTCAAAGTGGGCGTGGCCAGGTGCCACCACACAACTATGACAGTTGTAGCGTCTGTTCGGAAAGTAACCAAGGGTGTTACCTTGTGAGATCAGCTCTTCAGGGTCAGGTCGATCATGGAGAAATTCATCCATATCCAGGTTCAGGACCCATCATTTGGTCGCCGAACTACCTTGCCGAGCAAGTTGAGGATGTTGTCACGATCTCTGGTCATCACAGGACCAGGAATGTTTTTGCCATCATCCCTCTACTTGAAGAATCTAGAGTTCCCAACCGGGAACGGATCAAGGTTACTTATGATGGTCAGAAAAATCAGAAGGTTCCCATAGTCATCTATCTGCCGGGGCCACTACCGTATGAATCAGCTAAGGCAATCCCTTACAAATACGGTGCAACAACAATTCAAAATGGAAAGGAAATTCCATTACCCTCCGTCGTGAATATTGCAGACATCAGTCGTGTAACACGGAGCGGTCGAATCTTCAACCGAGGGGTTGGAGAATCCAACAAGGAAAAGGAACTTCAGGCAGAAATTCCTGATCCACCAGTCGGTCAATCCAGTAATCCTGACCTTTCGAAAAATAATGATGAGATGCTGAAGCTCATCCAAAGGAGTGAATACAACATTGTCGATCAACTGTTACAGACTCCTTCAAAGATCTCAGTATTATCACTGTTACTCAGTTCAGAAGCACACAGAGAGGCTCTACAGAAAGTCTTGGAGCAAGCCTTTGTGGAACAGGATGTAACAATCAGACAATTCGATAACATTGTCTCTAACATCACTTCCTGCAATAATTTAGGATTTAGTGATGAGGAATTACCTGAAGAGGATCGCCGTCATAACATGGCGCTCAATATCACAGTTAACTGCCAGGGCGATGCTTTAGCCAACGTACTGGTAGACACAGGGTCAGCCCTGAATGTTATGCCGAAGTCTACCTTGATGCAATTATCATTCAAGGGCCCTCCGATGAGAGTCAGCGAGGTCGTCGTCAAAGCATTCGACGGATCCAGAAAAACGGTTATCGGCGAAGTTGATCTTCCCATAACTATTGGTCCTCACACTTTCCAAATCACTTTCCAGGTCATGGACATCTGGACAACGTACAGTTGTTTATTAGGAAGACCTTGGATACATCAGGCTGGAGCGGTTACTTCAACCCTCCACCAAAAGCTAAAGTTCGTCAAGAACGATCAACTTGTCACAGTTTGTGGGGAACAAGCCTTGCTTGTAAGCAACTTATCATCATCTACTTGTGTGGAACCCGAGGAGGTTATTGGAACTCAGTTCCAAGCACTATCGATGAGCAAGGACAATCAGTTCAAAGAAGGAACTTCAATTTCTTCATACAAAGATGCTATCAAAGCGGTCAAGAGTACCGATACAAAAGGATGGGGACGGCTTGTCATTCCTATTGACAATAAAACAAAGAAGGGTCTTGGTTTTTCTGCAACCTGTACCCAGATAACTGCTAGCGATGAAAGTCTTCATCCCCTTCAAAACTTCTTCCACGGTGGAGGTTTTCTTCACCCAGTGTCTCAGACAGTTCATGCTATCAATGAGGAAGATCCCTCTGACACAGATGAAGAATGGAAGTCCTATCTTAACCAGGACGGCTATATGTCTCAGGAAGAGGTGCCTATGCCTTTTTGCTTTCCTACAGAAAGTCCGAGATTTATACCCAGGTCAGATGTTGAAATGATCTACGGAGATTATGATCCGGAAGGATGTCATGCTCCGCCAAATTCATTAGAGGAGGACACTCTGATGAAAGACAACTTTGACCATAATTACTATGGCCCGATGGATGGTCTGCCAATGTGGCAACCTTATCCAGGAGACTTGGGGCAAGAGAGTCAGCCGAACAATGAAAATCAGCTGACCATCATTGAACAGAATACCTGTGTCCCCACCATGTCATGGGATCAACACTCAGGTCATTCGGAAATTACTCAACATGACGATGAATTCGCAACGTTGGCAGGACTAGAATTCATCAACTATGCTTTCCCGACATCAATGTCATTGAGAGAGATGACTCCTCCAGTTCCAAAGAAGTTTGGGACACTCTGGGAGAACCAAGTGGAAAATACGACTATATGGTCAAGTACACCGCTCCCGAGAGCTCTCGTATCAGGCTCGAAGACATCCAGCCGACTGGATGGGGAGATGTACCTGAGAGCACAAATGCTATACAAAATGCAACAGAGGAATCCTCCTACGACAATTCTGCCTGGGAGACAGATTCCAACGATCCTGCTCCACCAGAAATCAGCGTCATTTCTGAAGACAAATCAAGGAAGGTGCCAGACTTTGTGATTCACTGAGGAGTTCGCCGCCAATGGGTTGCTGTCGAGGTTCCGAAGGTCGTTCATCAGTCAAAGTAAATGCCATCTTTAAGTCTTTCACCCTGCCCAGGTGAAACGGATGTTTTGATAGGGCTCGGTTTCTGTAAATTTCCCTCTTCGCTTTGCCCAAAGCGACAGAGTTTTGTTTTATAGGGCTGTAGTTTCAAGAGTCGACTTGTTCATTAATAAAATAACGTCGTTCTGTAATTTCTGCATTAATTACTGTTTTCTCTTTTTGCTTTTTCTCAGAAAATGGTAATCCTAAAAAACATTCAAAAAAAAACAAGCAGTAAAATAAATACACTGCACACACTTGCATTTTTCTCTATCTCTTCTAAACACGAATCATCACGTCATGCAGATTGCTTGTTTTAAACCCCGTTGAAACATACGATCCGATGCCTTCTTCTGACTTTGAGTTCCCGGTATTCGAGGCTGAAGAAGAAGTTGACAACGAAATTCCAGAAGAGATCTCCCAACTACTCAGACAAGAGGAAAGGTCCATTGAACCTCACAAAGAGCCGTTGGAAACGGTGAACTTGGGTTCAGAAAAAGAGAGAAAAGAAATCAGGATTGGAGCACTGCTCAGTCCAACTGCCAGAGAGGGTTTGATAAAGCTTCTCAGAGAATTTCCCGATGTGTTCGCTTGGTCCTATCAGGACATGCCTGGGTTGGATACCAGCATCGTGGAACATCACTTACAGTTGAGATCGGAATGTCCGCCAGTAAAGCAAAGGTTGAGACGCACTCACCCGGACATGACCATCAAAATCAAAGAAGAGGTGCAAAAATAGATCGACGCGGGTTTCCTCGCTACATCTGAATATCCTCAATGGTTAGCCAACATCGTACCCGTTCCCAAAAAGGACGGAAAGGTTAGAATGTGTGTTGATTACAGAGATCTAAACAAGGCAAGTCCAAAGGACGACTTTCCTTTACCACACATTGACATGCTGGTAGACAGCACAACAAAGTTCAAAGTTTTCTCCTTCATGGATGGATTCTCGGGCTATAACTAGATCAAAATGGCGCCGAAAGACATGGAGAAAACTTCGTTCATTACCCCATGGGGTACCTTTTGTTACAAGGTAATGCCGTTCGGTTTGAAGAATGCTGGGGCAACCTATCAAAGGGCCATGACTACTCTGTTTCATGACATGATACACAAAGAAATCGAGGTATATGTCGATGATTTGATTGCAAAATCAAGAACAGAGGATGAGCACGTTGAACATCTGTCAAAATTGTTCGAACGTCTAAGAAAATTCAAGCTCTGCTTGAATCCCAACAAGTGCACCTTCGGTGTCCGTTTGGGGAAATTACTAGGGTTCATTGTCAGCCAGAAAGGAATTGAAGTTGATCCTGACAAGGTCAAGGCCATTCAAGAAATGCCTTCTCCGAAAACTGAAAAACAAGTCAGAGGATTCCTGGGACGTTTGAACTACATCTCCAGATTCATATTCCTTATGACCGCCACGTGTGTGCCGATTTTCAAATTACTCAAAAAGAACCAGGATTGCGTTTGGTCAGAAGATTGCCAAACTGCCTTCGACAGTATTAAGGAATATCTGTTGAATCCGCCGATTCTATCACCTCCAGTCGAAGGAAGACCACTGATCATTTACCTCACAGTCCTAGAGGACTCAATGGGATGTGTACTTGGGCAACAAGACGAAACTAAAAGGAAAGAGTCAGCCATTTACTATCTAAGCAAGAAATTCACCGACTGCGAAACTCGGTACACAATGCTTGAGAAAACTTATTGCGCTTTGGATTGGGTAGCCAAACGTCTTCGCCAGTACATGATTCGTCATACTACTTGGTTGGTCTCCGAAATGGATCCAATCAAGTACGTTTTCGAAAAACCTGCTCTCACGGGAAGAATTGCCCATTGGCAGATGCTGCTATCAGAATATGACATAGAGTACCATGCTCAGAAAGCCGTTAAAGGAAGTATTTTAGCCGATCATTTGGCTCATCAACCGATTGACGATCAAGAACCAATCGGGTTTGACTTCCCAGACGAAGATGTCATGTATCTAAAGATGAAAGACTGCGATGAACCGCTACCCAGTGAAGGGCCAGAACCAGGTTCCCAGTGGGGACTTATCTTTGACGGAGCAGTCAATCATTATGGAAACGGAATTGGGGCAATCATTGTTACCCCTCAGGGTTCCCACATTCCTTTCATTGCCAGACTTACGTTCAAGTGTACGAACAACGAGGCCGAATATGAAGCTTGTATTATGGGTCTCGAAGAAGCGATTGATTTAAGGATCAAAAATTTGGACGTATACGGCGATTCAGCCCTGGTTATTAACCAGATAAAAGGAGATTGGAACACATACCAATCAGGATTGATTCCTTACAAAGACTATGCAAGGAGGTTGTTACCCTTCTTCAACAGAGTCGACTTTCATCACATCCCTCGTGATGAGAATCACATGGCTGATGCATTAGCCACACTCTCTTCCATGATTAGTGTAGGTCGATGGAATGACATACCTAAGATCGACATCATGCGCCTTGAACGGCCCGCTTACATCTTCGCGATTGAAGCAGTCATAGACGACAGACCTTAGTATCACGATATCAAATGCTTCCTTCAGAAACAAGAGTACCCATCTGGGGCACTCAGAAAAGACAGGAAAACCCTCAAAAGATTGGCTGGAAACTTCTTCATGAGCGGTGACACTCTTTATAAGAGAAATTCTGACATGGTCTTGCTCCGATGCGTCGACAGACCAGAAGCAGACATGCTCATGAAAGAGATTCATGAAGGATCCTTTGGCACTCATGCCAACGGACACACCATGGCGGGAAAAATTCTCAGGGTCGGGTATTATTGGTTGACAATGGAATCCGACTGCTACAAGTACATGAGGAGGTGTCACAAGTGTCAGATATACTCCGACAAAATTCATGTACCGCCATCACATCTCAAAGTTTTTTCTTCCCCGTGGCCATTTTCCATATGGGGAATCGACATGATTGGCATGATTGAACCTAAGGCTTCAAATGGACATCGGTTCATTCTAGTAGCCATTGACTACTTCACCAAGTGGGTCGAAGCTGCGTCATTCGCCAATGTAACCCGACAAGTGGTGGTCCGATTTATCAAAAACAATATCATCTGCCGTAATGGTGTTCCAAGCGAGATCATTACTGATAATGGATCTAACTTGAACAATAAGATGATGAAAGAGTTGTGTGCAGAGTTCAAGATCGAACACCATAACTCATCTCCCTACCGACCCAAGATGAACGGAGCGGTAGAAGCGGCTAACAAGAATATCAAGATGATCCTTCAGAAGATGGTTGTAACCTACAAAGATTGGCACGAGATGCTACCCTTTGCTCTTCACGGTTATCGCACATCTGTCCGCACTTCAACAGGGGCAACCCCTTTCTCTCTAGTATATGGCATGGAGGCAGTTCTCCCCATAGAAGTAGAGATCCCATCAATCCGGGTATTGATGGAAGCTAAGCTCACCGAGGCTGAATGGTGTCAAAATCGACACGACGAACTGAACCTGATCGAAGAGAAGGGAATCACGGCACTATGCCACGGTCAGTTGTATCAACAGAGAATGAAGAGGGAGTTCGACAAAAAGGTCCGACCTCGTGTCTTCAGGAAAGGAGACCTTGTGCTCAAAAAGATACAATCATTTCTCACTGATTCCCGGGGCAAATGGACCCCGAATTATGATGGCCCCTATATGGTCACGAAAGCTTTCTCAGGCGGCGCCTTGAGACTTGCAACCATGGACGGAGAGGAATTTTCCTACCCCACGAATGTTGATGTAGTCAAAAAATACTTCGCCTAAAATAAAAAAAAAAACGTCTCGGTGGATTGAAAACCCGAAAGGGCGGTCCAGGCAAAAGTTAGAGACATGAAAAAAAATCATCCCGATGGATTGGAAATCTCATAATACAATCCAGGCAAAAGTTAGGGATAATGGCAAGTAACTATGTTCAACAGAGGCAAGTCCCTCAGCAGCAGTTGCATCATCTATCGGAGGAAATCTCCAATCAAAGGTCATCTTCGACGGAAGCTCAGGATGTCCCGAACTCAAAGTTGGTAGAAGGATAGTGGTCGTTATGTTTCAACGTAGCCCTTTTCCCTGTAAATTACCATTTTCTAACTTTGTATATACTCTTTGGAATCACACGTTTGGCTGATCTCCATCTTATCAATAAAATTTGAGCCCTTGTGCTTTTGTTTGTAATTCTTTACTTGTTTTAGCTTTACAGAACGACGTTGTTTAAACTTAATCAACGATTCTTGAAACAAAACAAAAATAAATTTACTTGTTAAAACTTTTTCTGCTTTTAAATTAAAGATGGCATTTCTTTTGACTGTTGAACATCAGAAGAACATCGATCGCTTCTCCCGAAGTAAGCGGACTTCAAAGTGCAGAATCAAAGTACTCCTTCTAAGCCAGTATGCTTGAATGAAGGATCAGCAATGTCAGAGACCATGTTTCGTCTGACATCTTCGGCCGAGTTCTCATCTCCTAAGCCCGATCAACATCGCTCCCAACGGGACTATCTCTCCTAAGCAAGGTGGAATTTCTATTTTGAATCAACGGTACTTCTTCGCCCCGCGATGGCCGAGTATCCAATTGTGTTCATCCATTAGTCTGTATGTCGCGTCTGTTTTATCAGCATATACATACATACATCATGCATTTTTTATTTGCATTCACATTTCGTATTGCATCACTATCACTCTAGTCGGTCTTGTCCCCTAGTAGTAGAAGTCCTCTCAATCGAGTTGTCAGTTCTTGCCTCGTCAGGAAATACTGTGTCTGAACAACCTCGCTTCCAGTTTAATTCTGGAAAGAAGTTGGTCCTTGACAACTTTGATAACTTGAACCTCTGAAAAGCCAGAGAAAACTTTCAATAAACATCACTCTTCGCCATTGAAGATGATATCCTTGCTTTCCCGGATTAAGGAAAATCCACAGAGAAAGCCTCGTGATCAGAGATTCGGCAGCACGCCAGTTTTGCTCCAAAAAACACTGATGAGAAGGTCATTGGCACCTCAAAATTGGACCCCATCACATGGCGTTTCTCCGGGAAGATCCTGAGAAAAGTATGATGAAAGATCCCAAACGAAAACAGTCTCTCAAGAGACTCGCTTTCCCCAGTAGAATCGAAAAATGGCGTCTCCAAAACAGAGAAGTTTGTGTACCTCTACAATTCAGACGAATGGGTTCCCCAGCAAGTTTGACATCAAATCTTTTCCCACTCAAATGGCGTCTCCCCAGGAAAATTCGGCGAGAAGTTTGAAGGAAAACCGCTACACATAGCGTCCCTTGTCAATAAAGTTTATTGACAAAAGAAACTAAGACCAGTTCCTTGGTAGGAAACCAGGATCGAGGGGAAGTTCAAAAGAAACCAAGACCAGTTCCCTGGTAGGAAACCAGGATCGAGGGGAAGTTTATTTCAAAAGAGACTGAGACCAGTTCCTTGGTAGGAAACCAGGATCGAGGGGAAGTTTACCTTTTCTAAGCATCATTGCTTAGCTAAAGAAGATGAATGCGTAAGCTACCATTCATAACCACCATCAAAATTTTGGATATTCCGATATTTAATCCTCTTGCACCACGAATGCCCGAATCCCTTCGTCATTCACACCTTTGGGTCCAAGAAGATTAAATAGGGGCATCTGTAATACCCCAAATTTTGACCACTTAGTTTTCCCATCATTGTGAAAATCATCATCACAATATGGATGAACCATCATGCTTCATCAGTCTCCCCAAAGATGGGTGAGCATCCAATACAATCAAAATTAGGGTTTCAAGCCCTCTCTGAGTGCTTAGACAAAGGATCAATCAAGAAATGACATGATTTTCAACTTGTCTAATCTCTTAAACATCCACAATGGATCAAAAAGGACTCATACTTCAAGGATTAAGCACAAGGCTGCTCCCTCCTAGGTGGATCAAGTCTCAAGATCGACAGTGTCACCAAATTAGGGTTTTGGTCAACCAGGGCCTCCAGATGGAAATTTTCATCTGGGCACAAGGCATTGATCCAAAACATGACCTAATATACTTCATGGAACCTCATGAACCCATGCATCAAGTCAATTTTGCCTCAAGGGATGCATTCATCAAAAATCAGGAATTAGGGTTTCTTGACCTAATTCACCCCTAAGTTGACTTTTGGGACAGACCATGAGCTAAGACCTCAAGAGATGATTTGAGGGTCTCTAATACACCATATTGATCCATTTGGAACAATGGATTGATCCAAGAAGTTTGAGTAACAAGTCTCAATTTCATCTGCACCACAATTAGGGTTTTAAGGGAAAAGTCAACTGTAACTTTGACTTTTGACCAGGACATGCTCCCAAACCCTAATACATGATTAAATATACCCTATGACACCCATGGAACATATCCATCAAGTTTGATTTAGGTCAAGGACATGATTTCCTGAAGAATTGCACAGTTTGGAATTCATCTGATAAAAAGTCAACTGTGCACAAAAGTCAACTTTGACTTTTTGAGATTATTCACCAAAATGTATTTTTAACCCTAAAATTATGTTAATGTATGATTTGAATCATCATTCATCAAGAAAAATCAAGAAAAGTGAGATAACTTGTAAAAGGGGTAACCATAAAACTTAGAAATTTTTCTAAGTTAAAAATAAAGTGGCAAGGGTACCAACTTTGAAGGACCATAACTCCTAAACCACAAGGCCATTTTTTCTCATCCAAAGATGTATTTGTAGCCCTCATTATCACCTACAAAAACTTCAACTACAAGTCATTCCAATTCATTAAGGATTTTGAGTTATGGAGTGATCAAAGTGACTGAAAAGTGAAAATGTCACTTTTTCCAACACTTAGTGAAATTTTCACTAAGTCAGATTCTGCCTCACTTTTTGCCAAATGTAGGGGGATTTTTCACTTGGAATCAAAAGAGATCAAAACCAAACTTGTTCAAACAGTTGTTGTATCATGTAAGAGCTTTCCAAAATGGCCAAGAACATTGCCAAATTCAACCTACACCATGAGATACAACATTGCCAAGTTGCCCTGCTGAAATCTGTCAAGGCAAGGCAGAATTTGCAACTTTGGTGGATTTGCCAAAATCATCCAAATTCAATTGCTCCTATCCACTTGGACACCTCAGAGGATTGAATCTAAAGGGGACAATCACTGAGCCAAGCCTCCAAAGTCCATGGAACAAGAAATAGCATGTTGAACCTAGAATGGCCAAAATAGGGACAAGACTTCAAATTTGGAATGAGGCATTCAATGGAACCATCAAGGTGGCATGGACTGAGCCATTCTCATCTGAAATCAGTCAAGACTTATCCAAGACCAAGGGGACCAAAGCTCTGTGCCCTAACCTCTAGTCAATGGCTAGAGGAGACTTGGATTTTCATTTGTCAACATTGGCCAAACCTACTTACCAGCTGCCATGCACTATTCCTTGCAAAACAAACTTGCTCTACTATAAATAGAGCTCAATTGTGATCAGTTTGAGTACACCAAAGCCATCTAACAGATGCTTTCCTCAAAATCTCTTCTTTCACTCCAATTTTGCCTTCTAAGGCAAGTCACTATCGGGTTTTGAGTTTGAGAGCAATTCCAATCAAACCAATCACTCACACACCTCACATACATCACATATGAGCTGATCAAACACTTAGATTACTTCTGAAACATCAATTTCATGAAATCACCAGCTGGTTGCTCAAGGTTTTAACCAAAGTGCAGCTGAGGTACCACAAAATTATCCAGCCAATTTCAATCAAGTCCAACCATCCAAACACAATCCATAGGGTGTAGGGAAGCTGTTCAGATCATCACCACTCATCTGTAACACCTCCAAATCAAAAATCACTTTGAACTTGCTGTCACGGCTTGGAGGTAAGCACATGCTTGGTCATCTCTCAATCTATGCATATTTCCTCGCACAATAATTTGGCCATATGTTCATAATCATGCATGGAATGTTTTCCCTCAATTAATTGCATTGTTTGAATCGTGTATCAAAAATCCTAGCCTTCATGCAGAAATTAGGGTTCTTGAGGTCTCTTCGTGATTTCTTGTTGTATGTTTAATTTAAATGAAATTAAAGTACATAGACATGATCGTGAGGTTGAGACGAGCATAATGATATGTGGATTGCATGATATGATTACGTATTCATGGAGATTGGATAGAAAATGCAAATCTGAGAAACCAAGAACACGCGCGTGTTCTTCAGCTTGTTCTTGGCGCCATTTTTAGAAATTCAAATATTTGAATTTTGTGATTTTATTTAATTGATTCAAAAATTAATTTCTCTCTGAGTTTTAATGATTTTGAGTTGATTCTTTTTTTTAATAATTTACAAAAATGTTAAAATATTTTATTTTATCAAAAAATCCCAAAAATATTATTTATTTCATATAATTGATATTTTTGCAAAGAATTAATATTTTGATTGTTTTTGGCATTTTAAATATTTTTTCTACATTGATTTTGTAACTTTTAATGCTTTCTAATTATTTTGTAGGTCAATACTTAATTTTTGAAGCATTAATCCAATATCACAATTTGTTTTCCATGTGTTAAACAATTTTTTATCATTTTAATTGAATTTTTATTCAATTAAATACATTTTGAAAACAAATTAGGGTTTTGGATTAATTCAACCCTCATAAATCATTTTCAAAACATTCATGGGCCTCTATTAGAGTGTAAGACCCAATCCTTTTTTTTGACCAAATCATTTTTGGGCCTCACTTATTGTATAAGTCCCGATACCGTCAAAACACAAACGACGCGATTGTCGCCTTTTCAAAAATCATCTGGGCCTACCCTCGAGTAGTAAGACCCATTTCTTTTCTTTAAAAACTTTTTGGGCCTCTTGAGAGAGTGTAAGACCCATCCCCCCTTGTACAAAAACGTTTTGGGCCTCACTCATTGTATAAGTCCCTCTGTACAAGTAAACGGCGCGATCGTCGCCCGTTTAAAATTAAAAATCATCTGGGCCTCTCCTTGAGCTATAAGACCCATTCAAAACACTTTGGGCCTCTATTAGAGTGTAAGACCCAATCCCCCTTTTAACCAAAACATTTTGGGCCTCACTTATTGTATAAGTCCCTCTGCGTTAAAAAAAAACCTCGGCGCAATCGCCATTTTTAAACGAAAAAATCATTTGGGCCTACCCTCGTGTTATAAGCCCCACTCTTTTCTTTAAACCTTTTTGGGCCTCTTGAGAGAGTGTAAGACCCATCCCTTTGTACAGAAAACCATTTTTTGGGCCCCAGTCACTTGTATAAGTCCCGCTGTACAAAGTCAAACAGTGCGCTCACTGATAAAACCCTGGGTCTCTCTTTGAGCTGTAAGCCCCAAATCTTTCTTTTTCAAAGCACTTTCTCCTTTGATTTTGAATATACTGTTGTTTTCAATCTTTCTTTGTTGAACAACTAACCAAACAGCATGGAAGCACTCCAACCGAGTAAGTGGTTATCACTTTCATTTACTGCTTTCATATTATAAACTGTATTGTGGGGCTGCTCACTGTAAGTCTCCTTTCATAAACTCATATCTACTGTGTAATAATAGTATAGATATTTCAAGTTTCCCCGGCTACTACGTCTAGAACTAGGTGACGCCGTTTCATTTATTCATAGAAATAGACGCCTAGATCCCCAATAGGAGTACCGGATACAGTCTTCTCTTCAGCTGTCCTCCTTAGGAATCGTCAAGAAGCTCTACTCCCCAAGATGAATGTATTCTCCATGAATGGCATCTTTGAGTTTCTTCCAAATTCTCGAACTTTCCTGACTTGATCTATTCCTCGTGGATAGCTTGCCTTGAATGTCTCGGGGTTTGGGTACCCACTACGGTCATAATCTTGGACCTTAACTAAGGAACCCTCTTTAAAAGCTAGAAGTCACTGGATAGTAAACCTCGCACGTTTACCAGTGGTTTTTATCTTTAAAAGAGTTATCTCTCCTAATGGAAAGGAGATGATAGACCCACGGGCTTCTTAAAAGCATCGGCCTCCTCTTGGGCATTATTCAAGGACCCTACGGCTTCTTAGAAGTATTCACAGCCTCCTCTTAGGCTTCGTATAATGATCTCTTCCTCCGAGAATGATAGCCTCCTCTTGGGCTTCGTACAAATTGTCCCGACGACCTCCTAGAGGTATAGGAACAGAACCTAGTCATCCTCATAGAACAGTCCTTTCGTAGAGTCTACTACTGTTTCTCAAAGCATAGTACCAAAGATAAAACTCTAGACTTGGACAGTCTAACTTCCTTGAGTCTCAAAGACATTCTCAAGCGACCCCTTCGTTAAATAGAAAGGAAACCCGCAGACTTGGACAGTCTCAAAACCCCTATGGATTTCCCATTTCCTTAAAGAACAGGAAATAACCCTGATCCTCTGATCAAGCGCCAAAGCATAGCCTTACTTTTAATCAGTCTCTTTATAAGAACTGATTTTCTCTTTTAACCAACATACTGGACCTGTCACTCAACTGAAACAGCCAACCTTTCGCCTCTATCTCGGGCTTTGTACGAGATACAAAACATTCTCTTGTTGAGTATAAAAGACTCTCTTGTTGAGTCAACCTCCTTTAGCCTCTCTCTCGGGCTTTGTACGAGACACACAAAGACTCTCTTGTTGAGTCAAACTTTTAGCCTTCATCTCGGGCTTTGTACGAGATACAAAAACACTCTCTTGTTGAGTATAAAAGATTCTCCTGTTGAGTCAATCCTTTTAGCCTCTCTCTCGGGCTTTGTACCAGACACAAATTAGCCTCCTCTTAGGCTTTGTATAATGATTTTCCTAGCGGAAATTAGCCTCCTCTTAGGCTTTGTATAAGAAAACCAGTGGCTGATCCAATCAACCTTTTAGCATCAAAGTTGTGCCTTGTTCACAGCATACAAACATCAACAACAAATTATTTCCCTTCATCTAATCGCTGTAAGCGGCAAGCCTCTGGATCATCTACATCCATGCCACTGTCCCTCTTTTAGCATGAGAAATTCCTAAGGAAAGATGGCATTGCTCTACACTGAGTTAAAGTCTTCTCCTTCAGGTTAAAACCCTTTCTTCGGAAATTATGGCATTGCTCGGATCCGCGTATCCCAGTTAAAGTAATTCTCCTTCTCCCCTCTTTAGAGATGACAAATTCTCTCAAATGTCGAGGTCCTTTCACTTCACGTCTTGGGCTTTGAACAAGACACAAATAGACCTTTCAGCTTCACATCTTGGGCTTTGAACAAGATATAAACCACCTTTCGCTTCACGTCTTGGGCTTTGAACAAGACACCAAAACACCCATTTCCCCCCATAGAATAGGAGGAACTACGAACGCTCTGATTTCCCTGTTTCGGTAAACGGGAATACGTAGGCATAAGATCGAAAGAAAAGATCTTAGCGAGCGCAATCAACAAAAAACCCAAATCCCATATCTCCGTCAATCAAAAGCAGTAATTCAAAAGCATCAGTCCTAACATCCTAATCCTTGTTCCCCGCCAGAAACCGTCTGCCCAGGTAAAAAGAAAGAAAATAGTATTGGCAAAAATACAAATAACCAGTACAAAGGCCCCCCACATTGATAGCATCCGTAACCTAACAGACCGCTGTTTAAACTCAGTATGCAAAGCAGGGTTAATTGGAGACATCTATTTCCCTTCCTTATCAGCTCACAATAGGATAAAAAATGAATCGACCTGTAGTCAAAGCTCAAACCGCAGAGAGCGACCAGCGCTTAAGAACCGCGTCCAAAATCGCTCGCTACAGGGTGAAAATGAGGGTATGACAACTTCCCCTATTTATTCTTCTTGGACCTGAAGGTATGAATAGAAACGAATTCCAGACATTCGAGGTAGAAGAGGATCGAATACTCGACTACCCAAAAAAAATTTCCATTAGGAAGGGAAGGGATGTAGTGTAAGTTTATCATAGTTTTTTTTTGTTCATTGGGATTATGGAATGGTGATGTATGTTTATCTATTAGGGATTGAGCAAGGTATTATGTTGTGGGAACAAGGTAGTTATGAGAGATATGCATGATATACATGATATGCAATGCAATGTATGGTATGCTTCAGTGAGTATATTTTTTTTTCCATGATGAGCTTCGCAGGCATTGGTAGCCAAGACATTCCCGCAGGATTCCAAGGGTAGGAGAATTATGCATTTGCAAAAGGCAAACAACAAGGGTATAGCTGTAATTTGGATTTTCTTCTGCAAAAGGCAGAGACGTCTTGCAAAAGGCAAACATAACTTGGTTGGGGAATAAAAGGCTTTTCTCTACAAAAGGTATAGGAGGCTTGCAAAAGGAAAGTAGGAGTATGATACTTCCTTGTGCAAAAGGCAATGAGAATCCCTTAACAAAAGTGAACCCTTCATACCATAGTGAATATGTATTGATCATGAGCCTTCAATTAAGTGTTAGAACGTGATTTGGTTCTGCATCTACACCTTTAAGTTTTGATGATAAAGAGGTAGTATTTGTGTGAAAAAAATTTTGGTACCCTAACGGTTTGTTATTGTGAAGCTTTAACAGCCAGTTCTGATTCTGAGAATATAAAGTGCAACGTCATCAGTTTCTAAACTTTTGTGTTCAGAAAGTCATTTCCGCGCTGATTCATTCCTAAGAAGCTTCTGAGAAGATGCCATGTTGATGCTGCAATGTTCTCTCTGTTTCTTTTTCTGGATGTGACTCTGATCATCGGGCTTCTGAAGAATGGCAAGCTTCTGAAGTTTCTGTTGCTAAGTTGATGATTCTGAAGATTCTCAAGCCAGACGCTGACGCTATCAAAAGGTTTTGACTGAAGATTATGAAGTTTTTGTTGCTAAACTGAAGATTCTTAAGCCAGACGCTGACGCTGTCAAAAGGTTCTAACTGAAGATTCTAAAGATTCTGAAGTTTCTATCACTAAACTATAAATTCTGAAGATTCTCAAGCCAGACACTGACGTTGTCAAAAGGTTCTGACTGAAGATTCTGAAGGTTCTCATTCCAGCTATATGTCTCTTCATTTTCATGCTTCGTTAAATATCTACTAGAAGCCTATGAATATGAAGATAAGGATAAAAGGATACGTGATCAAAATAGTACATAGTACAACCCAAAAATATTCCTTCCACTACCTGATTTTGTGGGCGAAAGGATTGCACTATTCTTCACACCTATCTGTAGCGTCGGATTTTTGGTGACGCGACCACCTACCGCATATTTGGTGCTACTTTCTGATTTCTGTATTTATCCTATGAAGCTTGAAAGGAAGGGGAAGATATCTTAAACTAACCCTGGACGCAAATGTTTTCTTTAACAAATGCTAAGAGATCGGGGATCGGGGTCTGGTTATACAAAGGGAAGCTATTAACACCCAGAGTATCTATAGTAATCTATAGGAACCTTCTTTTTGCATGTATTTCTGTTATTTGAAGTGCTTTCTTGTGTTTATCTGCCGTTGATTGGGAAAGTTTCTCCTTTGGGAGGGTTAAGAGAATGTTTTTGTTGTTTTTGGGTTTTCTATTATTTTTGGGAAAGTACTGGCCCTAAGATTTTTTATTTGTGTGATCGCTAAGATTTCGCAATCTTATGCCTCCGTATTCCCGTAAAGAGATTTGGGAAATCAAAGCAATCGTAGTTCCTCCTATTCTATGGGAGGAAAAATATTTGGTGTCTTGTTCAAAGCCCAAGAATGAAGCTATCGGAGTATTTGTGTCTTGTTCAAAGCCCAAGATTGAAGCTGAAAGGGTGATTGAGAAAGAATTTGTCATATCTAAAGGGAGAAAACTCACTTATTTATCACAAATGTTGAGAAATTGATTATAAGAGAAATTACTTTAACTGGGATATGTAGAATCCAACAATGCCATAATTTCCTTTATAAGAGGGATATCATGAAGGAAGAAGCTTTAACTCAGTGTAGAGCAATGCCACTTTTTCCTTTATGAATCTTTCATGCTAAGAGAGGGACATTGGCTTGGATGTATATAATCCAGAGGCTTGCCACTTACACCAGTCAGATGAAAGATAAATTTTAGCCGGGATAAGGGAAGGACTCTAGCTTGGATTTTGAATCAACAAGTGTGCCACTTACAGCAATTATCTGGACAAAGATTTTGATTATTTGTTTTGATATGTGATGTATAGAAGATGCATCTTCCTGCAGAGTAGACTCATGGTCTCATCTGAGGGGATGTTGATTTTTGTGTGCCTTGATCAAAACCCAAGGTTGAAGCTAAAGGAAATTGAATCCTCTGGGGAGTGTTTTATCTGTCTTGTACAAAGCCCAAGATTGAGACTGATTGGGGGAATTTTTTATATGAAGCCTAAGAGGAGGCTGACTTTTGCTGAGGATTATTGAAATCCAGGGGAAGGTCTAAATTGTATTGGGGAATCCAAAGGGAAACTACTCTTGCTGGGAATCACGGAAGAGTTGAAATACCAAATGTCGTGAGGCTCTGATTCTGTTGAGGGTTTATTGATGGTAAATTGACCCTGGTTGGGATGTTTAAAGTGAAAGTTAAGCCTTGTTGGGGGTCAGGGAAGTTTAAAGGTGAGTTTGAAAACCTTAGAAGTTTTTAACTCTGGTGGAGACTGGTGTATTGGTAAAATGATCAGGGTTTACCCTATGCCTTTAGGAAACCTGTGGGTCTTAGTGTTAAGTCAAAAAGAAGACTATGAGAGTGAGACTTTCCAAGTCTACTTGAATGAAGCCCAAGAGGAGGCTGTGACTATCCAAGTATTATTAAGAAGAGATAGACTCTGGTTGGGAATATATCTTTGTATGATGCCCAAGAGGAGGCTGTTGGTTGAAGATCAAGTTTTGAATGGTAGGATGTTCTGGGCTTTTGACTCTCATGGGGATTGAACTAGTAGAGATGACTAATTTCTATCTTATGCTTTTAGGAAGCCTTTCGGTCCTTGTACTAAGCCCAAGAGAAGGTTGGGGAACTTCTAAGAAGCCTGTTGGTCCTTGTACTAAGCCCAAGAGGAGGCTGGGGATGCTTCTAGGAAGCCTGTGGGTCCAAGCCTAAGAAGAGATCAAGAAAGGTTTCACCGGGAATAAGTCCTTTCTTTGTTGAACAGTTCTAAGGTTTGAAGAAATTCAAAAAAGGTTTCACCGGGAATTAATCCTCTCTGGGGAAATGAATTTCTTGTATATGTTTCTGAGTTTTGACAGTCTTGAGAAAAGTTTCACCGGGGAATAATGCCTTTCTCTGTTCCATATTGAATAACCCTAAGAGGAGGCAGACTGTATCGAGGGGAATTTCCTATGAGGGAACTAGTTTTGACTAAGTTAGAAGTAACCTCTGGTTTGACCTAAGTGTAGACCTAATTGCTGGGGGAAACTCTAGACAGATATGCATAAGTATATACAGATAAGTGTATTGACAGGTATATAAATAAGTATGTATTGAAAAGAAATATGTCGGGTCTTACACTCTGAGAAGAGGCCCAAGTGTATTGTGATTGGTTGTATTGATGACCACTGTATAATTAGGGTTTTAAGAAATTGAAGAAAGTTTTGAGAAAACTTTGAATTTGAATTTGAATTAAAAGAAAGTTGTTTAAAAGAAAAGAATGTTTGGGGCTTATAAGTCAAAGAGAGGCCCAAGTGGTCTAATAGCAGTTTCACCGGGAATAATGCTCCTCTTAGTACCAGTTTAAAACAGACAGATGATTTTGAAAACAGATGTATGGGGCTTACAACTCAAGGAGAGGACCATAGAAGTTGTTTATTGTTTAAAACAAAGTTTGTGCACAAAAGATTGGGGCTTATACTCAAGGAGAGGCCCAGATGACTTATTTTAAAATAGGGATCACACTGCGATACTGAAAGGCGTTGTGGGACTTATACTATAGCAGAGGCCCAAAATTTATTTATGTACAAAAGGGGCTTGGGTCTTACACTCTATTAAAGGCCCAAAAGTGTTTGTAAAGAAGAAAAATGAGGCTTATACTCAAGGAGAGGCCCAGATGAAAAATAACAAACGTGTCATTGTTTTGAAAATCGCACTGGGACTTATACTATGACAGAGGCCCAGGAATTATTTATTTACAAAAGGGGTTAGGTCTTACACTCTATTAGAGGCCCAAAAGTGTTTCAAATGAAGATTGAAAATTTAAAATCAAGGAGAAAACCCTAATTTTAATAAAATTACAATTTTTCAAAGAAAATTAAATAAAAAATTATATAAAATATCAAATATATTCAAAAACATGTTGTTATCTTTAAAACATTTTTTGAAAAATCAAGTTTTATTCATATGAAAACTTGAAATTCATTTAAGTTTGAAAAATCAAGAGAAAGATTTCATTAAAAAATGTTTAAAAACAATTAAAAATAAATTCTTTACAAAAATTCAAAATATATTAAATAAATAATATTCTTTTATTTTTTTGTAGAATAAAATATTTTAACATTTTTGTGAATTTTGAAAAAAAAGAATCAATAAAAAATGATTAAAAATCAGAGAGAAATTAATTTTTGAAATTAATTAAAAAATAAAAGAAAAATTTGTAAATTCGAAAATTTGAAAATGGCGCCAAGAACAAGTCATCTTCTTCGCGCGAGCTCTGGTTTCTAGATTTGCAAAACCCTCTCAATCTCACTCAATACGTGATGAAATGGAATGATTCAAATATCAATCTTGCTCGCTTTTGATCAAGGAACACGATGGTGGTATTTAATTTCATTTATTTTAAGTGTGGAGTGAGATAATTGTGATGAACACAGAAACCCTAGAATTTGCAAAAACTATCATTAAATCTTAAACACGAATGAAATCATGCAATTGATTGAGGGTTATTACTCTATGAACTACCAGAAACAAGCTCGTAACTTGAAAACAAATTTATGATGCATGTAATATAGAGTTTGAGAGTGTCAGGCTTACTTGTGCAAGAGGAATTCAAATTTTGATGTAGAGGTGTTACAGATGTTGTGTGATGGTCTGGACAACTTCAATGGACCTTATGTAAGGTGTGTAGAAGCTTGGAATTGATTGAAGACCCCTGGAACTCTTTGTGGTACCTTAGCTGCAATTTGGCTTGAGTGTGATTTGGAGGTTTGTGATTCTGGTGTTACAGATGATGGAGAAGTGTTTGGATAGCTTCTATATGATATATATGATGTGTCTATACTCTTAGTTTTGATAGAATTACTTCCTATTGAAAAATTCGCATGTTACTTGAAAAAGAAGCAAATTCTGGTTTTGGAGAGTGAAGTGAAGGAAAACATGGATTGGAGATGTTTTGGTGTGTGTTAATCAGTCACACATTACCTCTATTTATATTAGAGGAAGTTTGTCTTGGATGAACAGCTTTAGATTGGAAGATAAGATTTTGGTTCAATGGTTTTGGAATGGTATCATTACCCCTAATGTAAGGTACACCAATGTGTCCAAATAGCTCCGCTACCAATTAGCCAATTCGACATTCCTCAGTCATTTTTATTGTTTTTTATGTGAGCATCGAGGAATGTCCTTTTGTTGAATGTGCACTATTGCACATAAATGCCTTTGAATTCAAGGCATAATGCGACAAAAGCCATTACTCCAAGTTGAAAGATTTCTTGACCCTTTGACTTAAATTTGCAGGTTTGCCATGATTTCTTCTGTTATGCAATGAATTTGAGTGGAATTGATCTTTGCTCTTGACAAGAAAATTGTGTATGGCAAGTAATGACCAAACTGATTTTGCAAAACAGTTTGCAGAAAGGCATGTTGGTCACTCCATATCTCTTTGATCAAATGGAGTTTGATGATGTTCTTGTACTCTTTGGAAAGCTTGCATGTCATACTTCAACTTTGATGTTTAACTTTGGTCTTGGATCAATGTGGATCATGGAGAAAAATGACCTCAAAGTTGGAAAAAATACAAACAGATTCTGTCCAAAATTTCACTAAGTGTAAAAGTGAAAATCTCATGAAACCCTAACTTCATGGCTTAATAACTCAAAATCCATCCATCTTTTGGCTATGGGTCATGAGGACACTTTTATAGTATGTAATGAGAGCTTTCATTTGAGCTTTGGATGGAAGAAAATGGTTGCTTGGATCAAAAGTTATGGTCTTGTAAAGTTGGGTAAAAATCATCTTTTTCCATAACTTAGTGAAATTTTAAGTTTCTTAAGATTAGCCCTTTTGCAAGTAACCTCACTTTTATTGATTTTTCTTGATGGATGATGATCCAAACCACAAATTAACATTGTTTTTTACTTAAAGAAGCCATGTTTGTCAAGAAATCTCAAAAGTCAAACTTGGTTTTGGGGTACAATTGACTTTTTATCAGATGAATTTTAAACTTTGTGATTCTTTATGAAATCAAGTTCTTGACCTAATTCAAACCTAATGGATGGATTCCATAGGTGTTTTAGAGTGTCTTGAATCATGTCCCAAGGTTTGAGATCATGTCTTAGTCAAAAGTCAAAGGTAGGGTTGACTTTTTCTCAAATACCCTAGTTTGTGGTCCAGATGAATTTGCATCTTTATATTGCTTATGGACCAAGTTCTTTATGTCCATTTGAACTTGTAAGAGGATCAATATAAGATATTTGAGGTCTTAAAAACATTCCTTGAGGTTTTGGCTCATGCCTTGCTCCAAAAGTCAACTTAGGGGTGAATTAGGTCAAGAAACCCTAATTCCTGATTTTGATGAATGCATCCCCTGAGGCTATTTTGAACTTATGATTGGATCCATGAGGCCTCTTTGAGTTTATTGGATTATGTTTTGAAGTATTAGCTCATGCCCAGATGAAAATTTCTCTCTGGAGGCCTTGGTCGACCAAAACCCTAATTTGGTGACACTGGTGATCTTGAGGATTGATCAACTTGAAATGTTGCACTCTTTGTGCTTGTTTCTTGATATTGGAGACCTCTTTATCCCTCATGGATATTTGTGAGGTTTGACAAGTTGAGAATCATGTCCATTCTTGATTGATCATTTGTCTGAGTATCCTGAGAGGGTTTAAAACCCTAATTCTTTGGTGAGGTGAATGTTTAACAATCTTTGAGTGTATTGATGAGGCATAAAGGTACATCCATATTGTGGTGATGATTTGCACAATGAAGGGAAATATTTTAGTCAAAATTTAGGATACGACACTATCATTATTCTGTAAGTGGACACCTGCAATTCTCATATTCCTAATTTTCCCTCCAACGGTTCCTTTTTCATTCTATACAAAGGGGACATGAGACTTGAAGAAAGTTGCCAATTTTACAAGACTATTTCTACGTGAAAAGCTCTCAAATTTGTGCATACTTTTCTTTGAGTATTTGTAATTCATTTGTGTAAATCTGCTTGTGTATAAGCAATTTGTAAACACACATTCTTTATTCAAATTTGTTGTTTGTATTTCCTTAAGGGACCGGTTAGGTCAGAATCCTTAAGAAGACATTGATTGTTTATCTTGTGATCTATTAATCACCAACTATTGCTAGTGCATTTGTAATCAGTTGATTATAGTGGATTAAGTCCTTGTGTATAAGGAGAAATCACCTTGGCGTGTGGACTGGAATAGCTTTGAGTTTCAAGCGAACCAGGATAAATATCCTTGTGTCTCTCTCACTGTTCAATCTTTTGATTGTTGAGTATTTGAGTTGGAAAAAAGCTTTTGTTTTTAAATCCCAATTCAAACTCCCCTTTCTTGTTTTTTTTTTGCACCTTCAATTAGTATCAGAGCCTGGTTCTGATTGTGATAAAAATCTTATCAACACTTCACCATGTTGAGTACTGATCTAGTTTATGTGAGAAACAATGGTTGTTGTTGCTCCTATTGTTAACAATGAGAAAGATCACTACAACACTAAACCACCAGTCTTTGATGGTGAGAAATTTGACTATTGGAAATATAGAATCAAAAGTTTCTTTCTTGGTTACAATGTAGATCTTTGGGATATTGTAGTTGATGGCTACACTCACCCTGTTGATTTTGCTGGTAACATAGTAGCATGAAGTGCTATGACAGATCAACAAAAGAAGGACTACAAGAATCATCACAAGGCTATAATTATATTGGTGAATTTTATCTCTTATACTAAGTATGAGAAGATAACAAACAGAGATACTGCTAAGTCTATCTTTGATTCTCTAAGGATGACTCATGAAGGGAATGCTCAAGTTAAAGAGACAAAGTCTTTGGCCTTAATCCAGAAGTATGAGGCATTCAGAATGGAAGATGATGAAACCGTTGAGACTATGTTCTCAAGATTTCAGATGCTTGTTGCAGGAATTAAGGTTTTGGACAAAGGATACTTTACTGCAGACTATGTCAAGAAAATTATCAGAAGTCTTCCAAAGAAATGGAGACCTAGGGTAACTGCCTTGAAGCTATCTAAAGATTTGAAGAATATTAGTCTTGAAGAACTTATTAGTTCTTTAAAAAGTCATGAGATATAGCTCGAGGAAGATGAACCTCAGAAACGAGGTAAATCTGTTGCGTTGAAGTCCAAACCTGAAAATGAAAGGGCCTATCAAGCTGAGGAAGAATCAAAAGATTTTGATGAAGACTCAGAAGATGACGATGAGTTGTTGCTGATTTCCAAGAGAGTTAATAGACTCTGGAGGCATAGGAAGAATGGTCAAGGGAAGTTCAGAGGAGCCAGAAGAATTGTTGGTTGTTTTGACTCTTTGTCTGGACAGAAGAAACAAGGTTCTGGCAAAGAGGTTATTTTCTATGAGTGCAAGGAGCCAGGTCACTACAAGAATGAGTGTCCTAAGCTCAAGAAGGACAAGAAGCCTAAGAAAAAGTTTTCTAAAGGGTTCATGGCTACATGGGACAACTCAGATTCAGAAGAAGAAGAAGATTCTTAAGAGGAACAGGAAAACGTTGCATTGATGGCAACTGCAGTTGATCCTGAAAGTTCTGAAGGACCAGAAACCAAGGAGCTGTCAGAATCAGAATCATACTTCGATTCTAAAGAGACATCCTTAGCATCTCAGTTAAGACACCAATCATGGTACCTGGACAGTGGATGCTCGCGACACATGACGGGCAGAAGGCATATATTCCAATATTTGGAACTTAAGCCTAGAGGCTTTGTTGGTTTTTAAGGAAACCAGAAAGGAATGATCATTGGCTCTAGAACTATTGGTAATGGTAAACTCCCCTCTATTACTAATGTTCTTTTAGTTGATGGTTTGTTGTATAACTTATTGTCTATCAGTCAGCTTATTGACAATGGTTATGACATCATTTTTAATCAAAAGTCATGTAAGGTTGTTAGTCAAAAAGATGGCACAGTCCTTTTTAACGGAAAAAGGAAAAACAATATTTATAAGATTAGACTTTCTGATCTTAAGGACCAGGGTGTTAAACACTTAATGTATGTTAATGAGGACCAATGGGTATGGCATAGACGTTTGGGACATGTTAACATGAGGTGGATTTCTCAGCTATTCGTCTTTTAGTTTCTTTTCAGTAAATCATAACATCATTTTCTATCAGATGGATGTTAAGAGTGCATTCTTAAATGGATACATTTATGAAGAAGTGTATGTGTGTTTACCGTGAAAATTGGTAAACACCCGCTGATCTTCCAAATCTAACTTTGGTGACTCACAGGATCGATCAGATTGATCCTAGGACATGTGCTAACAACTGGCTTAAAGTAAATTCTAAAGAACTGAACACTTTGACGGTGTTTATGGAGAAAGGTTTGTTAGAAATACAATTTAAAATACATTAAAAAATGTTAAGTTAAGAGACTGAAAATGTAAAGGAAATGGTCGAAGGGGTACGGTAAAGGTTGAAAGTAAACAAGACAGGGTGCAGAAAAGTAACTTGCGTCAAATAAAAGACAAGTGCTTAACGAAAGATTAAAGTAAATTGCATTGACAAGATAAATGGTGTTTACATCACGTACATTCTCACAAGACTCTTTTCTCTACACACGGATACTTTGAGTAAATTTGGAGTAACTTGTACAAAGTGAACACAACACACCAATTCTATAGCTAGAACTCCTATTTATCATAATAAAACTAACTGCTGTTAACTTCCTAAAAACATTAACACAGGACAAGTGTCGCACTGCATGCTTCTGTACCTTGGATATACGCCACTTGTCTCTTTCAGGAGCGGACCAGAATAACTACTCCCTCCTTTATTTAAATTTGAATTCCTTAGCGTCGAACATCATCAGTAGTCTCAGTCGAAGGTTGTTTCCATATTCTCGGAAATATTTCTAAGTCCCAAGCATATTCTTTATACAAGCATCTTCGACTTAAAGTCCACCTCAACTTCCAGTCGAACTCTCTTTTGGGCCTCTTCCAAGAATTTTAACATCAGTTAATTCTTCCAACTTAATACAGGCGTCGAATTTATGAGCCAACAATGTGCACCAGTCCCCCTGGCTTTGAGAGTTCTAAAAACCTAGATTTTGTTTTCAAACTTAAAAAGTCGTTATACGATCTGAAAAAATCTCCTAGAGCTTAGTATGAAATACCAAGTAACTTCCTTTTGGAAAATAATTTCACCAGAGGGAAAGTGTACACAACACTCTTTTACAAAACCTTTAAGAATGATATTGTGGTTTTGAAAATTTATGTTGATGATATTATATTTGGTTCTGCTAATGCTTCATTGTGCAAGGATTTTGCTAAGTTAATGCAGGCAGAATTCGAATTGAGTCTAATAAGAGAACTCAAGTTCTTTTTGGGGATTCAAATTGATCAACATTCGGAAGTAACGTACGTTCACCAAAGAAAGTATACAAGAGAACTTCTGAATAAGTTTAACCCATCAGAATGTAAGCTAGCAAAGACTCTAATACATCCAACATGCATTCTAGAGAAAAAAGAGGTAAGTGGTAAGGTAGATCAGAAGCTATTCAGAGGTATGATAGGTTTCTCCTCTATCTAACTACTTCTAGACTTGATATTTTATTTCGTGTTTGTTTGAGTGCTCGCTTCCAATCAGATCCTAGGGAAACTCACTTAACTGCTGTTAAGAGAATCTTTAGGTATCTTAAAGATACTACTAATCTTGTTTTGTTTTATAGAAAACCAAGTGAATACAAATTAGTAGGCTATTGTGATGCTGACTATGCTAGAGACAGAGTAAAAAGGAAAAGTACTTCTGGAAGTTTTCAATTTCTGGGAGAAAATCTGATCTCGTGGTTCAGTAAGAGACAATCAACAATTGTGATTTCAATATCAAAAGCTAAGTATATCGCAGCTTCTGGATGTAGCACCCAAATACTATGGATAAAGAGTCAGCTAGAAGATTGTCAGATCTTTGAGAGTAACATTCCTATCTTCTGTGATAATACTTCTCCTATTTGTTAATCCTAGAATCCTATCTTGCATTCTAGAGCTAAACATATTGAGATTAAGCATCATTTCTTACCAGACTATGTTCAGAAGGGTATTTTTCATTTAAAATTTATTGATACAGACCATCAGTGGGCTGATATCTTCACAAAACCCCTTGCTGAGGATAGATTCGTTTTCCTTCTGAAAAATCTATTTATGAAACCTTGTCCAGAATGAAAAGATGTTATCAGAATGTTTTGTTTCCAGAATTCTTGATTAAAATTTTGAAGTTATCTAGTTGTGTTGTTGTTTAGTTATTTCTAAAACATGAGCTCTCTAAAGTGAGAAAATTTCATGAATCATAAAGGTTCTGATCAGAAGAAAATCCTATTGATTTGTCTTCTGGATTTTGAACAGTCACCGCATTAATGGTTATCTTTTCATTTGATATCGTGTGGTCTTTATTGGAGACAGTTATCCCACTTCCCGAGCATGCGTGTTGATGACGTGACGTTTAGTAATTTCTTGGAACTAGGTTAAATCCCTACGTATTCCCCTTTTGTCTGAGTTTTTACCTTTTTGTAATTTCTTTTATGGTAATTATTGTTGAAACGTTTATTTAAACCCACCTCACTCACATTTCACACTATGCTCACATTACTCTCACACTTTTCTCTCTTTCAAACCTAAAACCGTCCTTTGCATTTGTTCATCTCCTTCATCTGCTCCTTCAACTCTCAACCATCTACAATGGCCGAATCTTCTCAACAACCTCAACGACAAGTTGCTTCCATTTTCATTCATGAAGAATCTGATATCACTCTTGATACTTCAGTTGATGATCTCTCTGTGCTTTGTGAGACTATTGTTGATCTCCAAAATCTGAAAGATAATGGCTTTGACCTAACTAGAAGGCTTGGATTCCAAGACTCAAATGCCTTCTTTGAAAGGCTAAAGGGTTGAGTCTGCCCAGTCCTCGTTGAATAGTTTTAGCTTCATGCTATAGCTGAAAAGAAAAAGGTTATCTCTTATGTCTTTGGCAGAAAACTTGAGATTTCGGAGAAGACAATCTCTGATTTGATCTCTCATGATGATAAGAGGTCTCTCAACATCAAAACTGACCCTTTAGCACTTTTCAGTGAAGAAACTGTGATTGAAGAAGTAAAGAATATGGATTTGAAGGATGCCTTAATGGTTTAGTTCTATATTATTTTGGGTAGCATCTTTCACACACCTAGCATCAACTCAGGTGATACTTCCCACAAATTCATGTAGTTCTTTGTAGAAGCTGGTGTCAAGTTAACACTTCCAACTCTTCTATTTAAACTTATCAGGGATTCAATGGTCCTTATGAAGAAGAACGCTATGATAAAGATATCTGTTAGGATGCACGCTGAGAAGACTGGAAATAAAGCTTTTATCAACCTGGTTCCACTTCTTGTTGGAGACATTGTTTGGATCGTTCTGAATAAAGACTTGAAGGAGGTTAGCAAAGAGGTTACCAAGTACAAGGTGTGTACTTGCTATGCTGGTTATATATATCATGAAGAAGAGAAAGACTTCGAAAAACAGAAACCTGCGGATAATGTTTTTGAGAACCAACAAGTTGTTGGAACGTCTTCTTTTGGGATGCTTCCTGAGATTCTGAAGACTCTTGTTGAGCTTAAGGAAGAGAAAGCCATGGTCAGACAACGCTTAGAAAAGTGGGACAAGATGTTTGAGCTTATCCTCTCTAGAATTCCTCCACCGAACCCTAACCCCTAGCTTTCTTATTTTTTTAGGCACTTATCCTTTTGTTTTCGTTTTGTTTAAGTATTTTTTTTTTGTTTTATTGTTATGTACCTGTGCGCCTTCTGGTGTTTTTATCAATGCAATTATGTTTCTTTCTTTTTGTTGTGTTTCTTTCTTTTTTATTGTTGGAAAAAAGGGGGAGAAACATATTGATTTTTATATACCTATGTTCGTGAATCAGAACCACCCAAATACTGTTAATGTTTCGGCTAACAATTAGTTTGAGAATATTGTGTTAGCTGTGTTTCAGGGAAAGTCACATAGCTCTGAAGCTTTTGAGATTTTTCACATCTTAAGATTACCAATTTCTGTAGAAATTGTTTTAAATCTGATATTGATGAATTAACTTCACAATTTGAGAAAGATTTCCAATTAGACTTTACCAGGCATTTAGGTTTTTAAAACTTTAACCAGGATCCGAAAAATCCTTCAACAAGTTTTTAAACGAAGCTTCTGAAGTGAAGTTCATCAGAAGTTTCGAATTTGATAACCAGTGCTCTGGATTAGTTCAAGCAACTTCTGAAGAAAAATAGATTCTGATAGAAGATCACTATGGTTCTGCAAAAATGTTAATTAGGAAAGTGCTCTTTCATTCTGATTTTATCTTTTAGAGATTGTACATCTCAGGGGGAGCTTTGTGCTTCTTTCTAATTTGTATTTCTATATTTACCCTATACAAATTGTTCATCAAAATACATGGTTTTGTCATCATCAAAAAGGGGAAGATTGTTAGAACATGATTTGGTTCTGCATCTACACCTTAAAATTTTGATGATAACAAGGTAGTATTTGTGTGAGAACAATTTTGGTACCCTAACGGTTTGTTATTGTGAAGCTTTAACAGTCAGTTCTGATTCTGAGAATATGACGTGCAACGTCATCAGTTTCTAGACTTTTGTGTTCAAAAAGTCATTTCCGTGTTGATTCACTCATAAGAAGCTTCTGAGAAGATGCCATGTTGCTGCTACAATGTTCTCTTTGTTTCTGCTTCTTGATGTGACTCTGATCATCGAGCTTCTAAAGAATGGCAAACTTCTAAAGTTTCTATTGTTAAGCTGAAGATTTTGAAGATTCTCAAGCTAAACGATAACGCTGTCAAAATGTTCTGACTGAATATTCTGAAGTTTCTGTTGCTAAGCTGAAGATTTTGAAGAATCTCAAGCCAGATGCTGGCGCTGTCAAAAGGTTCTGACTGAAGATTCTGAAGTTTCTGTCGCTAAACTAAAGATTCTGAAAATTCTCAAGCCAGACACTGACTCTGTCAAAAGGTTCTAACTGAAGATTCTGAAGGTTCTAGTTTTAGCTATATGTCTCTTCATTTTTGTGCTTCATCAACTCTTTACCAGAAGCTTATGAATTTGAAGATACGGATAAAAGTATACGTGATCAAAATAGTACATGGTACAAACCGAAAATATTCCTTCCACTGCCTGATTTTGTGGGCGAAAGGATTGTACTATTCTTCACACATGTTACTATTTTGTTAGTTGACAGCTGCAGTTTTCGTATTCCTAATTTGCCCTCCAACGGTTCCTTTTTCATGCTATATAAAGAGGACTTGGAGACTTGAATAAAGTTGCCAATTTTACAAGACTATTTCTATGTGAAAAGCTCTCAACTTTGTGCATACTTTTCTTTGAGTACTTGTAATTCATTTGTGTAAATCTACTTGTGTAGAAGCAATTTGTAAACACACATTCTTTATTCAAACTTGTTGTTCGTATTTCCTTAAGGGACCAGTTAGGTCAGAATCCTTGAGAAGACATTGATTGTTTGTCTTTGTGATCTGTTAGTCACCAACTATTGCTATTGCATTTGTAATTAGTTGATTATAGTGGATTAAGTCTTTGTATATAAGGAGAAATCATCTTGGCAGATGGATTGGACTAGTTTTGACATTCAACCGAACCAAGATAAAAATCCTTGTGTCTTTCTCACTGTTCAATCTTTTGATTGTTATGTTTTTGAGTAGGCAAAAGGCTTTTGTTTTTAAAACCCTATTCAAACCCTTAATTTCTTGTGTTTTTTGCACTTTCATTAAGTACAATAACACTTGGATTCCAATTAGCCTTGATTTGAAACCATGAGATCTCAATCCTATTTTGCAAACCTACATGTTTGAACCAAAAAAAAAAGAAGCAATTGCACCATGTTTTTGTACTTTTGGATGCACACTGATTAGAGAATATGTTAATGAAAAATGATGCAATAGTGACAAACAAACCCTAAAGGAAAAAACAAAATTAATGGTAAAAATCACAAGAACAATGTACCAAGATAGAAGACAAGACATGCCATGGGTGATCTTGGTGAGAACCTTGGGAAAGCCATCAAAGAGAAACCCTGGTCCTTAGCCCTCATGCTCAAACTTATCATTCTAATGCAATTATGTGATAAATGAATGACATGAATGCTAAGGTGAAAATGAGGGTATAACAATTATTTGGGTGCCATCTAGAATCAAGTATATAAGGTACAATTTAGCTTGTGGTATTGTAAATTGGGTTGATATCTTTCGAAGGTTTCAAATAAGAAAACGAAGGTGGGGTTTTCCTTCAAGATCAAAGTGGGGATTCGAAGGTTTTGGACAAGATTATGCATATTTGGATTCGACCAAGTGAAGGCTTTGAATAGCCGCAGTTCTTGAAAAGAAGTTGCTTGAAACGGTTAACCAAATTGGTAAATCTTGGGTTACAACAATTCTCAATTTGGATTTGATCGAGTGTTGGCTATGAAGATTTTCGGTTCTTGCAAATGATTAGTGTCAGACGGTGAATCAAATTGGCATTATTGGGTGACTTGATCCAGCTCAGATCAAGGGAAGAGAAAGTGTTAAGGTCAACATCAAACATAGGGTTTGTAGGATTGCATTTCTACATTTCTCTTGTAAATTACAATTTGCAAAGTAAGGTTAATTTCACTGTCTCAATTCGAGTTCGAATTGAGTGCACATAGCCATAGCGAGGGCAATTTGGGAACTTCCTAAACAAATCCTTGTGTACTCTCTCTCTCTCTCTCTCTCTCTCTATATATATATATATATATATATATATATATATATATCTATATATATATATATATATATATATATATATATATATATATCTTTTACATTTCATTTGCAAATTATTGAGTTTATCATTTGTGCGATTAATTCATTCGGTAAATTATTTTGAAAATGTTTGAAACACGTTTTGTTGAGTTGATCAAAATTCTTTAGATTTTGTTTGGATTTTAAAATCAACAAAACTATACAAATTTTCAAACAAAACCGATTGCACACAAGATATTCGATAATTTCTCTCAATAGTATTTTTGTGTGATTTATCATTGGATATAACAGTTCTTGTTAACTTGCTTTTAAGGGATTGTGATTGACACAGATTGATTGAGTTGCTTATCATTATCTTCGATGGTTTTTCATATACACATATCCGAGTTTTCGATAGCGGTTCAGTTTAGACGAATCAATCCAAGTTACTTATGCTAGCCATTGTTTTTTAAAATAGTTTTTGGCAAAGAAATTTTTTATTGGGGATCTATTCACCCCCCTAGATAATTCGCCTTCGTCTAACAAAATACTCACTATGAGAAATACCACTAGCTTAGCCTAGGATTGATTTGGGCATTCATGAGCAATCATAGAATCTTGGCTTATACTATGCACGTATGTTGTATGATAATGTATGAGATGATGGATGTAATGCATGGTCAATACATGTGATGGGTTAATGGGTATGGATGCCAATGAAATTTGAACTTTAAAGTTGAACTTTTAGATGAGAGCTGGATTTGAAGAATAGACTACCAGTTGGGAGCTGATGACTAAGATTAAGTTTCCAAATGGGGACTGGTTTCTTTTTTGTCATACGGGAACTAACTTTAAAACAGACTACCAGACTGAATGTAGTGAAAAAGATTAAGTTTCCAGACAGGAACTAGTTTTTTTGTTTGTCTGACGGGAACTGACTTTAAAATAGGCTACCAGACGGAAACTAGTAAAAAATATGAACTACTAGATGGGAACTAGTTTTGATTTGCTTGTCAGACAGGAATTGTGTAACACCTTAATTCCCCAACGCATAATTATAATTAAATCAAAGATTTTTTTCACAATATTTTCACATAGGATGTTACACCTCTCAAAACACACACAGACCTACTGATCATGTAACACTTAATTTAAATAAACATGCAACACAATATTTTAATGCACACAATTTCACTTAGGATGTTTACACGACATCAATTCATCTGATATGTACTTGGAATGTTTACACGACATCCAACTCATCTGATATCATGGCAGCAGAATCATAATTAACATACACACACACACATCAATTTAAGTCTCATAATAAAATTACATACTATAATTAAAAGCATCGACTCGTAAGTCTTATCCAAATGCTTATCACACCAAAACATAAACATACGACAGCATAAATTGTCTCTTAAAAAACCTCAACATAAAACAAAGAAAATTGTTCCCTAGTGTTACATATCAGAGCATAACCAAAACTAAAACAACAAAACTAAAAGAAATAACTCCACGAGTTAGCTTCCACTCATAGCAGTGTCTCTGCTTTTGAGTATTTTCACGATGCTCATGTAAAGGCAACATTCAAACAAAAGGGGTGGGAAATCACAATTAATAATAACAGGCATATACTGCAAGGTAGGATATTAAACACATAGCATATTCTACACAATCTTAATCACAATATATCAATTACATTCCCAAATCCAACTCACCAAATCAATCACAACTCAACAAATATATCTCAACAAATGCACATATGACTCGTTATGCAATGCAACTCGTCTATGAAACTCTTTGCATATGCATGTGGAACCAACTCAACATTTGGTTCTCTCTGGAACCGATTCCCCTCTTCTGAACCCATGAGCCCCTTTTTCTGAGCTCCAAGCCACCTCTTCTGAGTTTGGGACAAGCCATCAGTCCCCTCTTCTGGACTAGTGAACATGTCTCTTGACACAACTTAACATGAATGTATGAATATTTTAACAAAATTCAATGCGTTAATACCCCTCTTCTAATCCTAACATACATGTGTTGACAAACTCACATAATTCTCTCTCATGGATTACCACAACAGCTCACACAATACTCAACATATCAACACAACTCCAACACATATAATATTTTACCTCAATAAAATTAATTAAAATTTATTTTTAATCATTTAAGTCACGCCAAACAGCCCCTAACACTACCCAATGGTAGCCAACAGTTCCGAAAACTCAAAAGAATTAAAAAATATTTTTATGAGTTCAAAACATATCAACAGAATATTTTTATTAATTTCTTCTATACTCTTAACATGTAAGAAGTTATATCAATACATAATTATAACTCAACAAAGTTTTCAAAAAAAAATCTCTAAACAACTCTACAACAATCCCCGCAACTCTAAAATAACTCTAAGGTGCTAAAAAATTCTCTACTAACACCTCTTGCCCATAAAGATAACTCTTATGAACTCAATTGGTTATTCAAACAACTCTATTGACGACTCTAAATAATAAATATCTCCAACTCAACTCTAAAATATTATTATAAATTACTCAACAACTTTATTTTAACTCTTTTACTTAACAACCTTAAACACATAAAAATATTACTCAAAAGGTAACCTTATAGTGTCAACAGTGCTCCAAATTCAACTCAAGTGCATCCTATATTATGATCTCCAACTCTAAACAACTCAAAAGCAACTCTAAAAATTCTATAAAAAATCTAACCAAATAAAATATGATTGTTAAACACTTTAAAAAGGTAACAAGAGGTCACCACTCTCAATATTTCTCAAAACTCTAGACCTAACTCTAAAATTGTCTAACTTCAAAATAGCACAAAAAATTAAACACTTATGATAAAATTATGAAAATTTTCAGTCTAAAATATATTTTAATCCTCTTTAAAATGCACTTAACCGTACCTTAAATAGAGTTACGAAACTCCAGTTCTATTCATTTCAGTTCAGCCTCATCGCCATAATTTATACATAAACTCTAAAATAGAATGTCTGACTTCAAAATAGCACGAAAAATTATATTCTCTTGATAAAATTATGAAACTCTCCAGTTTAAAATATCATTAAACCCTATTTCTAACGCAACTGACGGCATCCCAAAAGGACTTACGAAACTCAAGTTATGCCTAAAACATGATGAGCAACGCAGGGCTGAAATTGACTACGTCTCTAGTATAAAAACCAGCAAACTGCTACTATTGAAGCACCTATAGAATCAATTTCTCTACTTCAAAATAAGGATCATTTCATTAGCTTTCCATCGCTTTGAACCGGATTTCAATCTGAGTCCCGAAATTCAAGTTATGCCTAAAATAAGACGGTCAATCACCTCCTACGTCTACCTGCAATTTTCTACGCTTTTCTCTATATATAACATATTTCAAAACTCGCATATTTCGCCTATTTGAGTTCTAACCACCCCGAAACACACACCTATTAGACTCCAAACAGGTTTATACCATGATTCAGTTATTATTAGGTAATTCACCTCCAAAGGGTACAAACACGAATCATCACACAATTACAAGGCAAGTCAGGAATCCCAAAAATAAATAGTTATTCCTAACCTTATACAAGGTATTCAAGAACATGACATCAAAATGGTTATCACATTAACCTTTTCTTATCAAAGGCATCAATATATGTATCGAATCAAAATACAAGAATACACACAGATCACTCAATAAAGCACAAAAAAAATCATACAATAACAACATAACAAAACAGAATTTACACAATCCCTATTCGAGGTTAAGGAATTCTCTACCCTACCAGTCATGCATAAGCTCTTTTCATTTAAAGTTATTCTCCCCTTTACTTTAGATTTCTCTTGCAATTTTTTCAAAGGTTCTTCGATGGGTGCTCTTCAATGCCCTACCCTTCTCCCTCCTCTAGCCTCTTTTCACTTTTTTTTTCAACACAATGTCAAACTCCCCTTCTAATTCTCTTTTTACTCTAGAAACTTAATATCTTAATTAGGATTCCTACTTTTCCCTTAATTTTCTCTCTAATATCCACTTTGCCCCTAATATATCTATAACTTCTATTTTCTTTTTATTCTATTTATTTTATTTCAATAATATAACCAAATCATTATTTTAATTAATAAAATAATTCTAATTATTCTCTCTTCCTCTAATTACTTTCCACACCCTACAATAAGGTCATACATCCCCACTCTCACTCACATTTATTTAATAACCCACACATAATAACTAAATAAATAAACAAAATTATAATTAAATTAAAATAAAAATAATTTACTAAAAATGTGGTGTTACAAACTAACTTTAAAATGTTCTACTAGATGGGAACTAGTGAAAAATATTAAGTTGCAAAATAGGTTGTTTTTATTTACTAGTCAGATGGGAACTGACTTTAAAATAAGCTACTAGGCGGGAATTAGTTTTTTGATTTAACTGTCAAATAGGAACTGACTTTAAAATGAACTTCCAAACGAGAACTGGTCTTTTAATTGAAAAAGATTCAAATTCAAGACATGTACTTGACTTTGGATTGATAGACGCTGGCCTTTGAAGTGTCAAACAGAGATGGACTTTTTGATTGCCAATGTTTAGATTGTCTCTTGCCTATCTTACAAGGCTTTTTATGATGTCAGGTTGATGATATGGGAATATGCCCGATGGATGTTTTGAAATGCATGGCATGATTCTAGAGAGAAGCGACATGATTAATACATGAGGATGATTTATTCAATGACTAGATGGTTTCCAAAAGTGTCCATGTGTTCGGTAATGGAGGGAATGGTTCTTTTGCAGCAAGGTTTCTTATAAAAAAAGGCAAAGGTTATAGGATGAGGCGTTACCATGATTCGTCAAAACTCATTTTGAACTCAACGGTTGTTGATGCACGGCAGGGTTTACTTGTGTTGCTTGAAGGTTTATGGAGAATTTTCCCCTCTGCAACTTATCTTTCCCCAATCTATTGGATCTTCGATGAAATTTTCCTCAAGATGTATTCAGAAGAAACTTGCCATAATATGACCTTTAGGTGGCTTGCCCCACTATTTTAAACTTTGAAGCAATATGCCCTTAATTAAACGAATTTTTGAGTGGTTGGCTTCATTGTGCTCTCGAGGTGGTTTTCCCCAGTAAAAGTCTTGAAGAGATTTATCCTTGACTAACCGACTCTTGGAGTTGTTGGCTTCATTATGCTCATGAGGTGGTTTTCCCCAATATGAACCTTGAAGTTGTTCACCCTAGAATAACTTAGTCTTGAAACAATTTGCCCCAGCCTGACCAATCTTTGGAGGGATTTCCCCAGATAAACAAGGTCTTGAGGTGATTTCCCTCTGCTGTAACCGATTCTTGAAGTGATTTTCCCCTGACGGGTCTGACCTTTGGAGGGATTTCCCCCTGATCAATAGAACCTCTATGTGATCTACCCCTGGTCAATAGAGTCCTAAGGTGGTTTTCCCCAAATTGTGTCCTTTACAAATAATCGAATTCCTCACCGATTGCTCACTGATTGCTCATTGTTGGAACTTCCTTAATGTTAAGTGCTGACTTGCAAATAAAATTGTTCCTTCAAAATGGTAATTCTAATGTAATGTCCATGCATGTTTTGAAATCAAAATCATTATTGAGATGAAGTTGTGATACATAATGAATGAGTCAATGATCAGAACACAATGTTGATCTAGACATTCAAAGTGTGAAAATGGTGATGCGAGAACATGATATCAAGACAAATGATTAGCAAAGATATTTGGAGTCAGGTTAACACAACCTTGTCGTAGTATGCTTTCAAAATAAACCCTACTTCAATTGGATCTTTTGATGGTTGCAACATGGCCTAGTTCATGGATTTTAAAACAAAAGGATATAAGGCTCAAAAATTTGATTTTAAATTCTTCTTGATGATCTCTAGTCCTACGTTCAGCTAATTCGACATATGCATTCAACTTCCAAGAGGATTTTGAAGGTAAAAATGTGATGGTTCAAAAACCAATGAATTTTTGCTTGAAATGGTAGTCACCTATTCTGTTTAGTAGTCATAAAACTTTGTTTTTTTGTCAAGAATTTTGGCGACCCTTTAGTACTTGATATAGTGGTAACCTAATCTTGTTTTTTTGTTAAGGATTTTCATGACCTCTCTTTTTGCTTTTTATCTCTATTTTTTTCTTGGACCGCTTCTTTGAAGCTTTTAGTCCACTGGGATGCCCTAAATTTTTCCTAAGTCGCCTTTTTTGGTGTTCGACTTAGCAAGCTTTTTCTATCCTTTTTTTATTGTCTTGAAAGGTTGTAATTTCCTTGTTAATGGTTGGTGAGGAACAACCATTTTTTGAATTCTTGCAATCTCTTTGACTCTTCATGATGTGTGCGAAGAAGAACATGTGGTTGAACCTCTTATTGGAAGGTATATAAATGGAGTTATTCCCTTGAAATTTGAATGCATAATGAAATTAACTGGACAAAACTACCTTTCTACTAATTAAGCATAAGGGCTTTTAGTTCTGAAAGAAACCCCAACTTCTAGGCTAAAAATGGTTGACTAGGACTAACTCCTTAACTCCCCAGTGTTTAGAGATTTGAAACAGTGCCTTACATCATCAACAAATTTTTATTCGAAAGAATCCATGGCAATTTTGGGTATTTCATTTTCATCATTCTCCCTCCAATCTATGCTTAAACAAAAGTTTGATAAAGATGAGTGAATATGAGAAGTATTAATATTTTTTTGTGATAAACAGGAAAACCGAATGAACACGAAAAGATTGATTAAAAGACGCATGATCATTTTCTTAATATTACCGTTAAAAACCAACAATTTTTAAAAGCACATAAGTGTTCAACATGCAAGGAAATTACAAATTCAAAATACCAAAATGATTACAACCGTTTGAAGATGCTTTCATGTCGGATCCAATAGTTTTAGGAGGTGTTCCCTAAAGGCTTCGCGCTTATTCAAGCGAGGAGCTATTGTTCACCAACATGTACCCTTCTTCAAAGGCCACACATTTGTAATCAATCAAATCCTGTACTTTGGCCTTAAAAGCTATGTAGTCCTCAGAAGAGCGTCCTGCTGATCCGGCATGATATTCACATTGCACATTGGGATCATATCTAGGTAGGAATGGTTGTGGCACCGGCTTGAGAGATCAGTGAAACACCAGAGAGATTTGAATTAGATGCGGTAAAAGTTGACTATATGTCATAGGAATTGAGTCAAGGGGAACATTCCTTCCTTCCATATTATTTTGAGGCCTAGGTTGATTCTGATATTCTCGGCTCTGAGCTTGCCGATTTGAATGAGGAGCGGTCCATGGTTGCTGGTACGGAACTCAGGGCATTGTTGGTTCTCCATAAGAAGTTGGTGTTGCCACTTCCATATAAAGATCGTATTGTGCTGGAAATGGTGACTGCTGAAAAGATGGGGAACCACAAGGTCTTGCCAGTGCACCATTAGAATATATAACACCTATTGTGACTGCATTAGTTTCACCCGCTTTCTTCTGCTGGAAGTTGTTATGGGATTCCTCCTAACCAATCTGGATACTCGAGGCATCTTGGATTCTTCCGCTTTTGAGGCTGTTCTCGATGCATTCTCCCACCATCACTACGTCAGAAAAGCTTGATGACATACTGCCTATCATTTTCTCCAAATAAGAGCCTTGCAGAGTATCCATATACATGTCAACCAGTTCCCTCTCTAAGAGTGATTGTTGCACTTGGGCTGCCAATTCTCTCCACCACTGTGCATATTCCTTGAAGGATTTATTGTTCCTTTGAGATAATTTTTGCAACTGGGAGCCATGTCCAAATGGTACTTGTGCTGCTTCAAAAAGGCGCTAGCTAAGTCCATCAATGATTGAATATGATTCCTTTCTAACTTCATGTACCAGCTCAATGATGTCCCACTCAAGCTGTCTTGAAAATAGTGAATCATTAACTTATCGTCATGGGTAAAGGAGGCCCTTTTTTGGCAGATAATCACCAAATGGCGCATTGGGCAACTAAGACCTGTGTACTTCTCAAAGTTGAGTACTTTGAATTTCAGGGGTATAACCACATTCGGCACTAAACACAACTCAAGAGCATCAAGACCAAATGCATCAAATCCTTCCAGATCCTTCAGCCCTTTCTCCAGAGCACGATATTTTCTGCGACTTCAACATCTTGAGGACCCTCCACATTTGTCACACGGTGGACACCCTGAGAATTTGGCATGTACCTTGTAAATCGAGGATCCCCTTCATCAATATGAACAACGGGGTTCTCCTACATAATGGGGACCTTATTAGATACTGTGACATGCACATGATGAGGTTGAGTAGGAACGTCCACTTGTGGAGGAATATAGTCATAGGGAAGATCATACATTGTGTTAGTCACCACGGTAAATCCTAACGTGGGATCGATATTCTCCACAACAACATGTTGAAGATTGTTCTTCGACCTAGCTAGTAGAGCTTCCAACATCTGGCCCCCTTGCCTTTTATAACGTCCATATCCTCTCTCAACTCAACTTGATTATGTTCTAAACGCTCTATTATCCTTCATTAGCTACCACATTTTTTATAAGAGTGTCGAGAAGTCGGCTTGGTGTTAATGGGCAAAAGGTAGGATGCGTTTGTTTGGTTTTTGGATAAATGCATATGCATGTTGATGAATGCAGATGCATGAATTTTTTTCATTTTTGATTTGTAAAAAATGCAATGCTATGTTATGCATGTTTTTAATACAATTTCATGTATAGATTTAGGATGATATGGGTAATAGAACCACGTAACAACCTATTTTAGAAGGCTCCTTACAACCAGATAACTCTAAGTTTTTTTACCCAACCCCTTACAAGGGATAACTCTAGGTCTTTTGATAAAAGGTTCATAGAGTCACGGACCTTAGCCGGATATGCGTCATGCAACGGGCGAGCCATCTTATGATGAGACTCGCGAAAAAAGCTCTCCTCTAGGATGAGTCTTCATGTTATCCATTCAAGGTGTGTACCTAGAGGAGGGCTAACGTTACGCAACTTCCAAACTCAAACGGGTTCTAATAGGTCCCTAAAGTCATGGACCTTAGCTGGATCTGGATCATGCAATAGGAGAGAAATTTAATGATGAGATTCACAAAAAGGTATACTCTAGGAGGAGTTTTCATGTTATCCATTCAAGGTGTGCACCTCAGGGGCTAACACCTTGAATGAGAGGTTTTCAAAGCTCGGGTATAGAACTTTTCTCAAAGTGCAATTCCTAAACCCACAAATAAACAAAATAACAATCATGTGAGATAAAAAGAAGAAAAAAATAGAAAACAAGAAGAAGTAAAACAACGTTAAGATTCATCACAAAATAAGCTAAATTAGGCTTCACTCTCTAGTTAAGTTCCCTAGCAGAGTCGCCAGTTGTGGTGGCACGAAAAATACCACAGGTGTTTTCATGCTCAAAATAATAACAGAGTCGCCATCTAAGTTTATTTATTACAAAATGAATGGGAAAATATCGATAAAACCCTTAAAATAAAGAGAAAATGGCTGTCTCAACCAAATTCGGGTTCAGGAGTCAGTTATGCGAGGGGAAGGTATTAGCTCCTGTCACATCCGTTATACTCAACGGGAACCATTTAGTTAGTTTTAAAAATAGAAGTGTTATATTTTATTTGTTTATTAAAAGTTTAAAAAATAAAAGGACTAAAATAAGTTTTTTATTAGGGTGTTTGATGAGAAGTTGAATCTCGCTTCTACGTATCCCAGGTGTGATGTGGAACTCAAAGCTACATAGTTTTTAGCCAAAAAAACCACATATGTGTTGGTTGATTTTAGTGAACGATGTTTAGGTCGCATCCTAGTTGTTAAAGGTTGCTTGTATGCTCACGCATGAGAGGCTTAAGCGTTCGTTTGTATGTCGCGTCAGAATGGATTGTGTTTGATCGCATTCGAGCGGTTAAATGTTGCTTGTATGCTCACACATTGGAGGCTTAAGAGTTTGTTTGTATCGCGGTAGAATAGATAAAACATGGTTTGTTTGTGAAGATTTTGCGGTTGCGCTAAGGCAGGAAAAAGATAGTTTGATTGGTTGAGTTTGTTTTTGGGTGGATGACGAATGCTTAGTTAGACCAAGGCTTGTGCCCTGGGGCCAATTATTCAGGGTTTCAAAGGAGTGTGCACCCCCAATGTCCTTTTCCATCCAAAATTCTTATGAAAAGGATTTTGATGAAAGACAAATGCTCGGTATGATCATGGCATGTGCCCCTGGGCTGATTATTCGAGTTTCAAAGGAGTGTGCACCCTAATGTCCTTTTTCATCCGAATTTTGATTATGTGTTTTATGGCGGAAGTTGAAGGCTCGGTAAGATCAAGGCGTGTGCCCCAAGGCCGATTATTCGGGGTTTCAAAGGAGTCTGCACCTCAATGTCCTTTTTCATCCATTTTTTATTAAGAAAAATATTTAAGACGAATCGCGAAAATAGGCTTGAAGAAATGTCATGAAAAATATCAAAAAGTAATGTAAAGCACGAAATGAGTTGGCGTACGCAAAGGTTAAAACATAAAGACGTGAATTGTAACGTACACAAATGTAAAAAGTAATGCTGCAAATTGTAACGCCACAAAAGTTAACGCCCTAATTCTAACGCAAGGTCGTGAATTCTAACAAACGCGAGATGTAACACCCCGTTTTCCTTATTAGATATTTTATTGTATTTTATTTGTTTGAATTATATATTTTAATGATTTATGATATTGTTGGGTGTTGGTGGGATATGAGTCCTTGAGTTAGAGACATGGTGATTTAATTATTATATTAGCATAATATTTAGAATTAGTTTATTAAGTAAATTAATAATTATGTTATATGATTGATTGAAAATAAGAATATATATATATATATATATATATATATATATATATATATATATATATATATATATATATATATATATATATATATATATATATATATATATATGAGGAATTGAGAGGTTAGATGGAATCATGATAATAAATAAAATAATAGTTTTATATAATTATTTAATTAAAAAAATAGATGTGTAGAGAAAATAAGGGCATGGTGGTCCTTTTGAGAGTAAGTTGCGGGTAGAGGTGGTAAAGCCTAATTAAAAGAGAATAAATTATTAGAGTGAGGGAGAGTTAAGAAGAGACAGTTCTCATTTTGTACGTGAAAAGTTGGAAAGGAGAATAAAGTTAGGGCAAAGAAAGGCTTAGGAGGAGCACCGTTGTTAGAGCTTGAGAAGCATTTTTGTAAGAGAAAATCTAAGGTAAGGGTAGGAAATTCCTTCAATAATAAGGGTATATGAATGAAGGGTAGGGTAGAAGAGTCCTTAAAATCCAATAGGGCATTTGATATTTTACTAAATTCTGAATTCATATGATATCTTGATGTTATATGCTGTGATTATTGATGATTTTCGTGCACTATGTGTGGCTGTATTTTCTGTTTTGAGTGTTGGGATAATTTCACCATTGTTGAGAGTTTCGAAGGTTTATGGAATTGATAAAGTTATGAATTATATAATTTAATTGATTACTATATGTGATAAATCGTAAATTTGATATTTTAATCATTGGATAAGTGTTGGGTTTCGAATTCTGAGATCGGGACTTTTTGCGGAATCGAAATTGGAGGTTCGGAAGGTCTCCAACGGCGAAAAATAAGTTTCTAGGTTGTTCTTCGAACCTGTAATCGGTTACCGAACTGAGTGTAACCAGTTACCACTTGAAAAATAGGTTTCTAGGTTGTTTTCGAGCTCGTAAACGGTTACGGTTTTGAGCGTACCGGTTACCACTGTTACGTGAAAATTTGGAAATTGAAAATGACGTAACCTGAGCTCCGTAACTCCGTTTGACGCGCGGTTCAAAGTGTTGGAAAGATAACGCATAGTACTATCTCATGGTGATGCCTTAAGAGTCTGAATATGATGTATTTAACATTGAATTAATTGGTAATGCATTTATTGTTGTAGATGCCTTAGTCGTTATATGGAAGTTGTTTATGTGAAAGTTGCAATTGTAAAATCTCCGTGTTTTGTTGGTTGTTGGCTACTATTAGTTGTTGTATGATGTTGTTTTAATGTCAGTTGCTGATTTATCATGATTTTAATCAGTATGATGTAGTAATTGATGACTGATGAATATATGCCAATGATAAATGATTGATTAAACATGAATAATTGTTGTGTGACAATAATGTTGTTATGTCGGTGTTGTTATAATGATGTTATTAAGATGATTGTGTTGATGTTGTTTTGTTGGTATTTTTATGATGACGATGTGAACATGATGAAATTATGTTGATGATGTGGTGTTGATGTTGGCATACACGGTCAAGAGTGGAATGATGTGTATGTGTTGATGATGTTGTTGTTGTTGTTGCATGTTGTGAGTTATGCATCCATGTTGTCGGAACTTCGGTTTTATTTATGTTGTGGCATCGATCATATGGTGGTGTTTCGGGTGCGAGTAGCTAATTCCTATGGTGGTTGAATTAGTGAGTGAAATGAACCATGAGAGTTCATGTTTTTGTACCATATGCATTTTTGAGTCGGTTGTTGAATACATTGCATCCTTGTTGTATTTGTATGTTTTATTGTTGATGGTCTTGTTGAATGTTGTTAATGATTGATTTTTGGCGTGAGAATTATGATGTTGCTATGAATGATTATGTTGAGTGTAATCTATCTTTCATGTTATGCCTTTTATAATTGATTGTGATTTCTCACCCCTTCTGTTTGAATGTTTCCTTTACATGGGCATCATTCAGATACTCAGGAGTAGCTTTGACTAAAGTAAGTGGAAGGATAGCTCTTGAAGTAACTTCCATTAGTTGTCGTTTATTTAGTAGGTTCTTCTCTGATCATGTAACACCAGGATGGAAACCATTCGTGTTTATTTCACTTGTTATTTTTTGTTAGAGTTTTGATTTTATGTTGTTGAGAGCTGAACAATATAACTTTCTTGTTTATGTTTTTAATGTTAAAGTAGAGTTTATGAGACCAACGATGTGAATGTTATATGTTTGATTGTGTTGTTTTTAACTGTGTTCCACTGCTAAGTTATATCAAATGAGTTTGGATGTTGTGTAAACATCCCAGGTAAATATCAGATGAGTTTGGATGTCGTGTAAACATCATAGGTGAAATAAAGTTACATGATTAGCAGGTGTTGTTTGTTGTGTATGTATGGCATCTTATGTGATAAGTTGAAAAATATTTGATTTATTTAGGAATTATGTGTTGGGGTAAATAGGGTGTTACATGAGGTCGTGAGTTCAAATTCGAGGTCGCGAGTTTTAACGTGACGGTACGAATTTTAAAGCGAGGTCACGAATTCTAAAGCGTGGTCGTGAGTTCTAACGCGAGGGCACGAATTGTAACACGAGTTCATGAATTGTAACGTGAGGTAGTGATTTCTAACGTAATAGCGCGAATTCTAACACAAGGACGCAAATTCTAACGTGAGGTTGCGAGTTCTAACGCGAGGGCGTGAATTCTAACACGAGGTTGCGAGTTGTAACACAAGGGCGTAACTTAACGCCACATATCGTATGAAATTCAATGTCGCACGCAAACACGCAAAAAAATGGTAGAAAACTCAACATGTATACAATTGTTAGAGCCAACACACACTTATCGCATCGAATCAAGAAGAAGCATTCAATACGTAATGCGCATTTATCATGCCAATGTTCAAAAAGGCGTCACGTGCGAATTGTCATGTAAGGACGCATCACATAATGTAATGGCGTCACGCATGAGTTGTTACGTAAGGACACGTCACAGAATGCAATGGTGCATTACATAACGCAAAGTTGCCGACAACGCGATACTAGAATAAAACAGTACCAAAAGCACGCATATGTATAAACAGGTTTGGCACACAATATCGAAACATCTTGTTGTTGAACCTTCCAAATGCGTCAGATCTGATTTCGATGCAAAGAAACTGAAATCATCTGCACAAAACAACACAAATATTTACATTATTACAGAATTATAATCGAAATAAGTCCAACAATAGTCCAGCAAATTCAGTGCACAAATTAACGCATGCAATCGAATTTTGGATTTAAATACACTATAAACATCATATATACAATAATCACAAAATAAAAATATGTCAAATTTTTGCCAAAAGTCGAGTGGTTACGATGGAGGAAATAAATCTACGACTGACATTCATAGTGTGTTGTAATTGTTGTTGTTGTTGTGAAGTTGTTTTAATGTTAATGAGCACATGACAGTGGTATTATTGTTGCTCAGTGATGACGGACACGGTTGTTTGATGAGTGGTGTTTGTCGGCATAGTTAGAGATTGCCGGAGAAGGAGATGTTGTTTGGTGTTGTTGTGTTGATGAAGTGGTGGCATCCGAAGTGATGAAGGAGGGTGTTGTTGAGACTTTATTAAAGATAAAGGGTGAGGAAACATTTTAGTTGAAAGTGAGCGGTCTACGCTGGCTAAAGGAAGTTCGCAGGTGGTGGTTGTAACACCCTTCTACCCCCACAAAATACTCATGAATAAAATAACTAATTAAAGATAAGTAAATCAGAGTACATCACCACAAAGGTGCCACATTTCTTCATAAAACATCCAAATAACATCCTGCTCCGTAACACGGGTTCTTTCATCGATACAAAGTCAAAATAAAGACTACATTGCAGCGGAAAATAAAAGTTCAACTCAAGAACGTCCCGACCCGATGTTACATATCAGAGAAATACACATTTTAAGTTCAACGGAAAATAAAACTAAACACTCCAACAGCTAAACCTTCACGCAACAAGAGAGCTAATCCTGATCACCCGCATGTTACCCACGTGGAGGCAACATTCAAACAGGCAGGGTGAGTAATCACAAATCATTATACGAGATATAAAGAAAGAAATAAGCAGGTACACCAGTATCAACAAAATAAGCATCAATAAGTCATCATCATAATACTTCACTTAGAATCACATCATTTATCACAACTATGAAATGCCACAAAATATGAAATGCAACAACATAGACTCATGCATGTGGTACCAATTCATTTGATGGACACTGGGCCATCACCCTCCAAAGATCCCCACCATATGATCGATTCCACCTTTAGAACTGGAGCACATCACAAACACTTCAATCCACACAATGGGATTGAAGTCAACACTGGATCGGAGTCGTAACATCATCACTGGACCGAAGTCCTAAATATGCTATGATTGCATGATGCAAAACGTCATAATAATCACCACCCTAGGATCGTCAAAATTGCATCATTATTCATGAGGATTCGTCAAAACATCATATTTCATCATATTACTTCACAACTAATCATGTTTTAGTCATTAATATGCAACACGTCAACTACCACACGGCACAAGGTCAACAACGAAACAGTGCAACACGCTGAAGAAAATGAAATAAAACAAATAAAAAATCATCTGCTCGTGCTCGCCTGGTGTTCGCCCGGCGAAGCAGGGGCGAAAACCCTCCCCCATACAAATTCCAGTGGCACCTATTTTTCACTCTCTTCTTGCCTCTCTTTTCGCCTGGTGAGGTTGGGGCGAAAATTCTTCGCCCGGCGACACGGGAAGCTCGCTCGACGAATAATGCGAACCTGCAACTTCTCAGTTGCGATTCTGCACCGGTTCATACCCAATTTACCTTGCGATTCCAACATTTTTCAGTCCAAAAATACACCTCAATCCCAAGGTAATTGATACTATAACAGCAACACATCATACTAAACAACATATACATCATTTTCCCTCATCCTACACATTCCTAAATCACAAAATTCATCATATTTTCATCATGTTCCCAAAATCCCCTAAAACCCCAACTACCTACATACCTCTAACCTTAATCAATTATAATGACAAGAGATCCTCCCCATACCTTAGAATTCTCAACAAATGACTTTTTTCTCTGCGTTCTACGGATGATCTCCTTGGTTCTCTGTGCCCTAGCTCTCCCTTCACTGTTTCTTCCAACTTTTCACGATCGTACCAAATGAACTTGTCCACTCCCTCTTTTCTTTTTTTGTCATTCTTACCCCTTGGACCCTTATTATGGTTTTCCCATCTTGCCCTCACTTATCCCCTTACAAAAGACCACTTTGTCCTTAGTGTTCCATACCTTTTATTTTAAATTAATAATTATAATCTAAATAATATTATCCACATTATTCTATTATTATTATTTCACTAAAATAAAAATTCCAATTTCATCACTTATTTCCTAAACACTCTAATTATTCCCTTAGTTCATCAATATCACACATCACACCATACACATACACCATGCGTCATAATATTTCATCGAAATTCACCAAAATCACGAACAATTATAATAAACCAATTAAATAAATATTATAATTATTTTGGGGTGTTACAACTCTCCCCCACTTAAAGAATTTTCGTCCTAAAAAATTACCTGAAGGAAACAGAGTCGGATACGACTCCCTCATCTGATCTTCACGCTCCCAAGTCCAACTTTCACCAACTGGTCCACCCCACAATACCTTCACTAAGGCAATCTCTTTACCCCGCAACTGTTTCATTTCCCGACCATCTATTCGCACAGGTGACGCTTCAACCGTCAGGTTGTCTCTCACTTGTACGTCATCCATTTGTATCACATGAGACGGATCCGGGATATATTTCCTCAACTGAGATACATGAAACACATCATGAAGATTCGCAAGCGACGGTGGTAAACCAACTCGATAGGCCACTTCTCATATCCTCTGCATAATATGATATGGACCAACAAAATGCGGAGTGACCTTTCTAGTCTTCAAAGCTTGACTCACACCAGTTACTGGCGTAACACTCAAAAACACATGATCTCCCTCTTGGAATTCAAGTGTTTTCCTCCTCTTATCATGATAGCTCTTCTAATGACTCTCTGAAGCTCTCATCCTCTCTTGGATCATCTTAATCTTCTCAGTCGTCTCCTGCACAATCTCAGGTCCTAGTACAGCACTCTCGCGTGACTCATACCAACACAATGGAGTCCTACACCTCCTACCATACAACGCTTCATACGGTGTCATCCCAATACTAGCATGGAAACTATTGTTATATGTGAACTCAATCAACGGCAAATGGTTATCCCAAGATCCTCCTTGGTCCAACACACAAGCCCTTAGCAAATCCTCCAAAGATTGGATAGTCCTTTTTGTCTAACCATCCATCTGCGGATGATATGCAGAACTTATCCTCAACTTAGTACCCAAAGCATCTTGCAAACTTTTCCAGAATCTCGACATAAATCTCGGGTCTCTATCTTATACAATACTCGACAGTATCCCATGCAACTTCACAATTTCCTCAATGTACAACTCAGCCAACTTCTGCATAGAATGATTAATCTTCATCGGCAAGAAATGAGCTGATTTAGTTCATCTATCCACGATCACCCAAATCGTATCATTTCCCTTCGCAGTCTTCGGCAACCCCGACACAAAATCCATGGAAATACTAACCTATTTCCATTCCGGAATATTCAACAGTTGCATCATACCCAAAGGCTTCTGATGCTCAATCTTCGATTTCTGACAAGTTAAACAGGCATAAACAAATTCAGCAATATCCCTCTTCATACCTGGCCACTAAAACAACTTCTGCAAATCCTGATCCATCTTCGTAGCACTGGGATGAATACTCATCCTACTTCGGGGTCCTTCCTCCATAATACACTTCTTAATTTCTGGAACATCCATAACACACACTATATCTCTAAACCTCGTCACACCATTCTCGTCAATCCGGAATTCACCTCTGTTACCTTGGTTAATCAAGGCCAATTGATCAACCAATCTCAAATCAAAATTCTCACCATCTCTAATTTCTTCGAGAATGCCACTCGTCAGTTTCAACATTCCTAACTTCACACTGTCAGGAGTCTCTTCACATACTAAACTCAAATCTCGAAATTGTTCGATTAATTCTTGTTCTCTTACTATAAGCATCGACATGTGCAATGACTTCCAACTCAATGCATCTACCACCACATTTGCTTTACTAGGATGGTAACTCAACTTAAAATCATAATCCTTCAATAATTCCAACCACCTCCTCTGCCTCATGTTCAACTCTTTCTGATCAAATAAGTACTTCAAACTCTTATGATCACTAAACACTTCAAATTTAGAGCCAAAAAGATAATGTCTCCAAACTTTTAACACGAACACCACAGCTGCCAACTCTAAATCATGCGTAGGATAATTCCTTTTATGAACCCTCAATTGTCTCGAAGCATAAGCAACCACTTTACCATTCTGCATCAATACTCCACCAAGACCCATCTTCGATGCATCACAATATACCACAAAAGACTCACTCGGATTAGGCAAGATCAATACCGGAGCGGTCGTCAATTTCTTCTTTAATTCTACAAAACTCTCTTCACAAGAAACATCCCACATATAAGCTTCGCCATTTCGAGTCAACTGAGTTAAAGGTAATGCCAACTTAGAAAAACCTTCTATAAACTTGCGATAATATCCTGGCAACTCAAGAAAACTTCATATCTCCGTAGCAGACTTCAGAGTCTCCCACTGTAACACAGCATCAATCTTAGAAGGATCCACTGCAATTCCACCACTTGATATCACATGGCCAAGGAAACTCACTTCATTCAACCAAAACTCGCATTTCGACAGTTTTGCATATAATTTCTTCTCTCTCAATACTTGAAACACCGTACACAAATGTTCAGTATGCTCTTCTTCAGATTTGGAGTATATCAAAATATCATCAATGAAAACCACAACAAACCTATCCAAATATTCATGAAAAATCCGATTCATATACTCCATGAACACACCAGGTGCATTGGATACACCAAACGTCATCACAGTGTATTCATAGTGACCATACCTCATCCTGAAAGTTGTCTTCGGAATATCATTTGGCTTAAGACGAATCTGATGATAACCAGACCTCAAATTAATCTTGCTAAACACGTAAGCGTCCACTAGTTGATCCATCAATCGTCGATTCTCGGAAGTGGATACTTATTCTTGATAGTCACTTTATTCAATTTCCTTTAATCAACACACAACCTCATACTACCGTCTTTCTTATGAACTAACAACATAGGAGCACCCCACGGAGAAACACTATGTTGAACAAACTTCTTTTCAAGTAATTCTTCTAATTGTTTATTCAATTCTCCCAACTCGGAAGCCAACATCCTCGTACCTGGTATCAAGTCCACCACAAACTCTACTTCACGCTCGGGAGGCAAATCACATATGTCATCTGGAAACACATCTGGAAATTCACGAACAACAGGCAATTCGACACTCGCATCTTCACGATCAACTTGCAATGATGCAAACAGTGCAAACATCGAGGCTTCGTCTTCTAGAATTTCGTATACTTGCTTAGCAGACAAGAACATTAACTCTCCATTATCACCAAGCTCAGGAAACTCCACAGTCTTATTATAACAGTTGATATGAACATAGTTAAACTCCAACCAATTCATTCCCAGGATTACATCGATTTGGTGTAAGGGTAAACACCCCAAATCCATCACGAAACTCTTCCCAAATATCGTCAAAGGACATCTCAAACACACAAAAGTAGTAGTAATAAAACCATTAGCAGGAGTTTCTATTACCATACTACCATTCATATCAGACAATTTCAAACCTAATATATTAGCACATTCAAGCTAGAAAAATGAATGAGTAGCACCAGTATCAATAATAGCGACCAGCTCAACATTGTTAATAAAACAAGTACCTCGGATCAAGTTATCTTTCTTGGGGACTTCTGCACCACTCAAAGCAAACACTCTGTCATTAGTCTGAGCAGCAGTAGTAGTCTTCTTCGGCTTCTGGCATTGGGTAGTGATGTGACCCTGTTCACCACAATTGAAACAAGTCGGACCCTCATTCTTCAATTCAGTAACTCGATGACCCCTCTTACTGCATCTGTAACATCTCAGCATATTATTGTTGTAATCCTCAGCATAGTGACCTTGCTCGCCACACCTGTAACACTTAACATAACCGGGAGATGCTCCCCCACTTGTTTTCTTCCCATCTGAAGCCTTCTACTTCCCTTTTTCAGCTGAAGTCACATAAGGTTTTCCTCGAAACTGTCATTTCTCTTTCTTCTCACTAAGATGTTTGTAGTGAGCCGATTGAGCTCTTCTATACTTACGAATCTATTGGTATCTAATACCCTGTTTGATCTCCGGTCTCAGCCCAGTCTCAAACTTAAGGCATTTGGAAATCTCAGCATCAGCACGATTATAATGCGGACAAAACTTCACCAGCGCCTCAAATTTTGCAGCATACTCTGCCACCGTCATGTTTCCTTGCTTCAATTCAAGGAACTCTAACTCCTTCTTACCACGAACATCCTCAGGGTAATACTTCTCTAAGAACTCTTTCTTGAACACAACCCAAGTTATCTCAGTACCAGCATATTCCAATCTCTGACGGGTGTTATCCCACTAATCTTCACCCACTTCCGACAACATAAGAGTACCAAATTGTACCTGCTGCGCGTCAGTGCATGCCATCACTCAGAACACCTTCTCAATCACTTTGACCCACTTCTGTGCACTCTCTGGATCATGGGTACCCACAAAAGTTGGCAGATTGTTCCTCTGGAACTTCCCCAAAGTACGAAACTTATCAGGAGCCCCTCCATTCTGATTATTCTGTGCATTTTGGGCCATTGCTTGAGCAAGCGACTCCCACGCGTCAGCAATAGCACGATCATTTCTCCCAGCCATTCTGCACACCATCAACAATGTTAAAAGAAATAATTCATCGACAGTATACACACACTCATCGGCTGACAGGGGAATAACATCATACAAAAACCTGGCCGGACAGACCGACCTGCTCTGATACCACTAATGTAACACCTTCTACCCCACAAAATACTCGCGAATAAAATAACTAATTAAAGATAAGTAAATCAGAGTACATCAGCACAAAGGTGCCACATTTCTTCATAAAATATCCAAATAGCATCCTGCTCCGTAATACGGGTTCTTTCATCGATACAAATTCAAAATCAAGACTACATTGCAGCGGAAAATCATAATCTCAAGTAGTTAATACCAAAAACGTCAAAATAGTAAAATTCATAGTGACATCATGTCTATAAATCCAACATAAAAGTACAACTCAAGAACGTCCCGACCCGATGTTACATATCAGAGCAAGACACCTTCTAAGTTCAACGAAAAATAAAACTAAACAATCCAACAGCTAAACCTTCACGCACCAAGAGAGCTAATCCTGATCACATGCACGTTACCCACGTGGAGGCAGCATTCAAACGGGCAGGGTGAGTAATCACAAATCATACGAAATATAAAGAAAGAAATAAACAGGTACACCGGTATTAACAAAAAAAGCTTCAATAATTCATCATCATCATACTTCACTTAGAATCACATCATCAATAACATCATTTATCACAACTATGAAATGCCACATAGTATGAAATGCAACAACATAGACTCATGCATGTGGTACCAATTCATTTGATGGAAACTGGGCCATCACCCTCCAAAGATCCCCACCATAGGATCGATTCCCCCTTTGGAACCGGAGTACATCATAAACACTTCAATCCACACAATGGGATTGAAGCCAACACTGGACCGGAGTCCTAACATCATCACTGGACCGAAGTCCTAAATATGCTATGAATGCATGATGATAAACGTCATAATAATCACCATCCTAGGATCGTCAAAATTCCATCATCATTCATGAGGATTCGTTAAAACATCATATTTCATCATATTACTTCATAACTCATCATGTTATAGTCATTAATACACAACACGTCAACTACCACACGGCACAAGGTCAACAACGAAATAATGCAACACGCCGAAGAAAATGAAATAAAACAAATAAAAAAACATCTGCTTCTGCTCGCCTGGTGTTCGCCCGGCGAAGCAATTCGCTCGCCTGGGCTTCACCCGGCGAAGCAGAGGCGAAAACCCTCCCCCATACAAATTCCAGTAGCACCTATATTTCACTCTCTTCTCGCCTCTCTTTTCGCCTGGCGAGGTTGGGACGAAAATGCTTCGCCCGGCGACAAGGAAAGCTCGCCCGGCGAATAATGCGAACCTGCAACTTCTCAGTTGCGATTCTGCACCGGTTCATACCCAATTTACCTTGCGATTCCAACATTTTTCAGTCCAAAAATACACCTCAATCCCAAGGTAATTGATACTATAACAGCAACACATCATACTAAACAACATATACATCATTTTCCCTCATCCTACACATTCCTAAATCACAAAATTCATCATATTTTCATCATGTTCCCAAAATCCCCTAAAACCCCAACTACCTACATACCTCTAACCTTAATCAATTATAATGACAAGAGATCCTCCCCATACCTTAGAATTCTCAACAAATGACTTTTTTCTCTGCGTTCTATGGATGATCTCCTTGGTTCTCTGTGCCCTAGCTCTCCCTTCACAGTTTCTTCCAACTTTTCACGATCGTACCAAATGAACTTATCCACTCCCTCTTTTCTTTTTTTGTCATTCTTACCCCTTGGACCCTTATTATGGTTTTCCCATCTTGGCCTCACTTATCCCCTTACAAAAGACCACTTTTCCCTTAGTGTTCAACTCCTTTTATTTTAAATTAATAATAATAATCTAAATAATATTATTCACATTATTCTATTATTATTACACTAAAATAAAAAATTCCAATTTCATCATTTATTTCCTAAACACTCTAATTATTCCCTTAGCTCATCAATATCACACAACACACCATACACATACACCATGCGTCATAATATTTCATCAAAATTCACGAAAATCCCGAACAATTATAATAAACCAATTAAATAAATATTATAATTATTTTGGGGTGTTACAGAGGTGAAAAGAAAAAGGAAAGGGAGACTGCGGTTGTTGGTGGTTCGGCTGAAGGAGAAAGGTCGATTGGAAGAAGGTGGTGGTTCGGTGTCAGGTGATAATGATGATACGAAGGAGGATCATATGGTGTTTGAAGGGAGCGAAGAGTGGTGAGAAGATATGATCGACACTGTGAGTTATTTGGTAGGTGGTGAGCTGAGTGGTGGATGGGAAAAGGGAAAGGAATATGGGAGAGGAATCTGGTCCGGTGTGGTGATCTGAAGAAAGGGGGAGATATGGTGGGTTCAGTTTTCTCATGAAGAGGAAGAAGAAAATATGATGTAGCGGCTGATATCGAGAGAGAAGAAAATATCTTTCTTCTCAACTTTTTTTATTTTTTTATTATTTGGGTTATGAGATTGAGAAAAAAAGAGTGCATCGGCTGATAAGTCTCCTCAATTCCCAATTGCTTTATCTTTTTATACCCTCCTTTTAGGGTTCCAATTTAGTTTAATTCCAATTTTGCTCTTCGACTTTGTTTAGTGATCAATTGGGTCTCAAAATAATATCACCTAAATTTTTATCAAAAAACAAATAAAACAACTTAATTATTATCATACTCTAATTTTTACCCCTAAGATTCCACCTATCATATCATTTACATCTCATTAAAATGCCAAGCATGGTGTCTGTCATACCCTGATTTTTACCCATAAGATTTCACCTATCATATCATTTGCATCTCATTAAAATCACAAGCATGGTATCCTCCTAACCCTCTCTCTTTGGGTTTGCCTTTAGGGAGAGATCACCAGGCACCTTTGTGTTTTCTTAGCTTACTTATATGCTAACAATGCTAACCTTATTCAAAATACAAAATATGTGTTGTTTCCTCTTTCTTATTGTACAAGGTAGGGACTTGCAATAAATGAATCAAGCTTGGTTTCTAAATTAAGGTTTTGGTTCCTTAAGTCAAAGTTTTGGTCAACAAGTGGTCCATAAAGCTTTTCTCTTCAAGGCATGATATATAATATTAGGCCATCTTCATGTCAAGTTTCATTCAACATCATTTGATCAAGAGAAGTTCAAGTTTAGTGCTTGATTTCAAAGTTTATTCAAGTATGGTTCATTTGTGCCATCTCCATCCAATTCTCTAGCAATTATCAAAGATATTCAAAAAAACAATCAAGCTTCCTTCATTTGGTGTTCAAGTGATCATTATTGAGCCTTTGGATACAAGGAAACTCAAGAAAATTCTAGTTGTTATATAGTTGGTTGACCTAAAATCAAGTATAGCATGCCTTTTGGTCCAAATATCATAACTCCCTCATTTCTCAACATTTTCGGGATCTTATTTAAGCCAAATGTCACATTTGATGTCCTCTACAACTTTGCTTCAAGGGTCAAGACTCAATTCATCCCCTAAGCCCCTCAATTTTTGAAGTTGCTCAAAGGCCACGCGTGCACAAAACTAGGTTCATGACATGGTTCACCTAATACTAGACCTGTTTTTCAGTGCCACGACCTCAAATTTTCAAGCATGCCATTTTCAGCTCAAGCATCCTTTTGACTTGGTTCTTTTTGAATTTTTTTCTACTCCATAAAAGGATCATTTGGCCTGAAGAAAATCACAAAACGCACGAGTGGATTTCATTTGGCCTAAGCATGAACATGGTGACCCGACTCTACATTTTTTTATCCATAACCCGTAATTAGAAATGACCTAAAAGTTACTTGGGACCACTTAGCACATGTGAAAACTTCTTTGGCGTGATGAAACGCAACTCACACATAGAAAAACGACCTGAATTGATCAAAAACTCACACATTTGGTGCTTCATTTCACACGGCTTGGATCTAGAATTTTCTCAACTTGGTTCACTCGTTTGAGATCCAATTTCACACGTACCATGACCTCACTCCCTTTCCTATAAATAGAGGATCGTTTTTCCTTCATTTCCAATCTTGAACAGCCAAAGAAACTCTGAAACAATTTGAACCTGATACCTCAAAAAAACAGTTCATCATTTCTTTGATTCAAGATTTTTTAGCTTCGTTTCTTCGCCCAGAATCCTTCATCGGTGTAACACCCATATATAAAACTCATACATCAAAGCATAAATGATATATATGAATCCAAGTGTTTGGTACTGAAACACCATAAGCTCCTAGTTAACACATTATAATCATTATATGCCCCAAATACATCAACTAAAAGTTCTAAAGGCATAATATACATAAGATGTTCAAAAGATAAACAATGATCTCAAAATAAACTCCGCTACGGAACTTAGCCATCAACAAGCAAGGAAAAGATCACACGGCCTTATCCTTACCCTTCTCGGAACCTGAGGCACCTGAAATACATCAACAACGTGGGGTGAGATACATCAAATCTCAGTGAGTTCCTATCTTATGGATTCTCTCGGATTAACAAGGTTCTAACAATCCTAACTCAAGTCCGGGGAAAAGGGAAAGGACTCTTGAGTTCACACTTTATAATTCTCACACTATATGGAAACATGACATGAGTTCATTAACTTACGACATCACTAATCGATAACCTTACCAAGACATCTCGTCTTCCCATCCGCTTCTACGTCTAGAAGGCGACCCGAGTCATGGATCCTTGTAGTTACTTGGCATACGAATTGGACTCGGGATCATCGGCCTGTTAACCGTGAACCGTCACTTCTCATGGCCTGTTAACCATCACAAGTCTCTACCCATAGCATAGGCTCCAATCGTACTACACGTAGGGAATTCAAACCTACCAAGTAATTGTGTACCCGTTTCAGAGGAGCTCGAGACCCATGAAACTACACTCAAAATATACCGGTTACGATTACATGATCACATACAACAATACGATTGTATTCGACAATCACAAGGCTATAACGCCTTAAGGCCTCTCTTGCCTTTTCAAAACCGCAAAGGTTAACCACATGTTCCATACTAGTGTTTCACTCTCAACTAGGCCAATACTCGGCAAGGATGTATCTTCCAACAACACGTGCCCGAGCATCGCCATCTAGAGTTGTCTATAATTTCTAGCTCCTTACTAGATTCTCCTATAGTTCAAGTTTGAGGTTTCCTCACTCTTCCTATCTTATTTTCATATTAACATGCATACTCTATTACAATCATGTTAAACAATATTAGGATAGTCAAGACATGTCATAATTGCATAGTAGAATAATATATAACAATTAAGACATAAATATATCACTTTTGGAACTTTCTCGATTATTTAATCAGTTGGTAAAATCGACATATTTCATCTCCATTGCATAGAATATCTTCTCGGCTTTACATGGATATAAAGAATGTCCGATTCCGATAAATGAATCAAAAGTTATGAATTTTCTCATTTTGGAGGAAAAAACTTTAAGTCCCAGGTCGCGCTAAGCGCACCCCTGAGCGCGCTAAGCGCGCAACTCACTGCCTTCTGGGGTTGCAGAATTTCAACTGCGCGCTGAGCGGGCTTCTACGCGCTAAGCGCGCTCTGCGAAACTCAGAAAAATTCTTCAGTAAAACAGAAGTCTCCTACACCTCCAAACCTCTTCCCAACCACAAATAACAACCAACAGAGAAACAATAACCTGGTTATAGTATGGTTTGAGCAACAACATTCCAAAAACATGGTTTTACTCAAGAACACAAGTTCTACAAAACCTAACATTTCCAATCAAACCAAAACATCAAAACAATCAACAATATATGTTTCTATAAGTATATTAATCATTCATTTCGATTTATATCAATTTCCAACCGTTGGACATCGATTTCCATAAATTCGGCCTAAACCAAACAATTCCAAAACTTCTAAAAATTGGTACTAACTAGAACCCACCTTGGATAGAGGTTGAAAATGAGGAAGATGAGATGATTGGATGAAGCTTGGATCAATGGATGATGATCTTGCTCTTGGATTTTCTTCAAAACCTTTTTCTCCTCTTTTTCTCCTTCCTTTCCTTTTCTTTCTTTCTTCTTTCTCTCTCTTTCTTACTATCCTTCTCTTTTTAATGTTTGGAAAGTGGGAGGAAAAGAATAAGTAGTAAACTTAGTATTAGAAATAATACTACTAAATGTCCAAAAAGTCTCTTAAGTCCAAATTAATAAAATACCTCAGAGTCTGATAATATTAATTGGATTTATTCTAAGTTCCACAGTTACTCTAATTATTTTGTCAAATAATTTCTCAGAGTACACTGGGCTCAGTCGATCACAATATAATATTATCCGGAGTAATAAAATACGGGGTATTACCCCCTCCCCCCTTAAATAGAAATTCGTCCTCGAATTTAAAGATTACCTGAACAGATGAAGGTAAGCGTCTCGCATTTCCGATTCAAGTTCCCAAGTTACATCACCCGGATGCGTTACATCCCACTGCACCTTAACGAGAGAAATGTCCTTGTTCCTTAATACTTTCGTTTCTCTTTCCACAATGCGGCTCGGTTGAGGTTCAAACGTTAAGTCTGCTTCTATTTCAACAGTATCCAGTAGAATCGGCTGAAGAGGATCTAGAACAAACCTCCGAAGTTGAGATACATGGAAAACATTGTGCATTTCCGACAGAGAAGGCGGTAAGGCCAATCTGTAAGCTACTTCACCAATCTTTTCTAAGATCTGATACGGTCCCACGTATCTCGGGCTTAACTTGCGTGACTTAAATGGTCCTTTCAATCTCAATCTAGGAGTGACTTTCAAAAACACATGGTCACCTTCTTCAAATTCTAAAGGTCTCCTTCGATTGTCCGCATAACTCTTTTGTCGATCTTGTGCTTGCTTAATTTTCTCGCGGATCATTCGAATCTTTTCTATAGTCTTTTGGATGATTTCGGGTCCTAAGATTCTATCTTCCCCAACTTCCGCCCAACACAAAGGTGTCCTACACTTTCTTCCATACAAAGCTTCATAAGGAGCCATTCTGATGCTCGCATGGTAACTATTGTTATAAGAAAACTCAATCAATGGTAGTAGTTCTTTCCAATTACCCTTACTTTCTAGTACACAAGCTTTCAACATATTTTCCATTGTTTGTATTGTTCGTTCAGTTTGACCATCCGTTTGAGGATGATTAGACGTGTTCAAACGCAACTCCGTACCCATAGCCTGTTGAAAAACTTTCCAAAACCTTGAAGTAAACTTCGGATCTCTATCCGACACAATATTAGAGGGAATACCGTGCAATCTTACAATTTCCGCAATAAACAACCTCGCAAGATGACTTGCCTTGAAAGTAGTCTTCACAGCTAAGAAATGCGCAGATTTCGTTAGTCGATCCACAATCACCCAAATCGAATCATAACCACCTTGTGTACGGGGTAAACCTACTGCAAAGTCCATAGAAATAATGTCCCACTTCCACACTGGAATGTCTAAAGGTTGCAATAACCCACCCGGTCTTTGATGTTCAATCTTAACTTATTGGCACACCGCACATTCTGACACAAAGACCGCAACATCTCTTTTCATACCGAACCACCAATAGTCCTTCTTTAAATCTTGATACATCTTTGAAGAACCCGAATGTATAGTAAAAGCACCTTTATGCGCTTCTTCCAAAATCTTTCTTTTCAATGTCGCATCATTCGGAACATAAATTCTTTGATCGAACATAATAATTTCGTCGGTAGTCTGAACAAAACCCGGTAGAAGTAAGACTTCTTGCAACTTCTCATCCAACGTTTGACCTTGTTGAATCTCAACTCTTAGAGTAGAATTTACATTCAAATTTCCCATAATTACACCATCTTGAGTCCACACAAACTGAAGATTAAGATCTCTAAAATTCTCCAACAAAGCATATTCCAATACCATCAATTTCGCACTATGAACTACTTTCCGACTTAAAGCATCTGCTACCTTATTCGCTTTTCCTGGATGATACTTCAATTCTAAATCATAATCCTTTAAGTACTCCATCCACCTTCGTTGTCGCATGTTTAACTCCCTTTGGTCAAATAAATACTTCAAACTCTTATGGTCACTGAACATTTCGAAACATACACCATACAAATAATGCCGCCACACCTTCAGTGTAAACACAACCGCCGCCAATTCCAAATCATGAGTTGGATAATTCTGTTCATGAATTTTCAATTATCGGGAGGCATAAGCCACTACCTGACCGCCTTGCATCAGAACACCTCCAAATCCCATCTTAGAAGCATCACAAAACACTTCGTAAGAGTTGTTAGGATCAGGTATGATTAACACAGGAGCCGTTGTCAATCTTTCCTTCAACTTCATGAAACTTTGCTCACAACTCGAATCCCACTCAAAAGCAAAATCTTTACGGGTAAGTTTCGTCATTGGTAAAGCCAACTGAGAGAAACCCTCGATGAATCTTCTATAATAACCCGCCAGTCCTAAGAAACTCCTGACTTCCGAAGCATTTCTCGGTCTCTCCCAATTTATCACTGCTTCTACCTTCGACAGATCCACTGCTACACCACCTTGTGATATAACCTGACCAAGAAACTTAACTTCCGCCATCCAAAATTCACACTTGCTTAACTTAGCAAAAAGTTGCTTCTCTTGCAACACGGATAAAACAATTCTCAGATGTTCTTCATGCTCTTGTGAAGTACGAGAATAAATAAGAATATCATCAATGAAGATTACAACAAACTGGTCCAAGTAAGCTTGAAATATACGGTTCATGTAGTCCATAAAAACAGCTGGAGCATTAGTTACACCGAAAGGCATCACTAGGAATTTGTAATGACCATAACGGGTCCTAAATGCAGTCTTAGGCACATTGGAACTCTTCACTCGAATCTGGTGATAACCCGACCTCAAATCAATCTTCGAGAACACACAGGCTCCTTTCAATTGATCTAACAGGTCATCTATCCTGGGTAAGGGATACTTGTTCTTAATGGTGACTTTATTCAGGTGACGATAGTCGATACACAACCGCATCCCACCGTCCTTCTTCTTTACTAACAATACTGGAGCTCCCCACGGTGAGACACTAGGTCTAACAAAATGCTTAGCCATAAGCTCTTCCAATTGTTCCTTCAGTTCTCTCAATTCAAGCGGTGCCATCCGATACGGAGAAACGGATATAGGAGCTGTTCTCGGTACCAGGTCAATAGAAAATTCCACTTCCCTCACCGGAGGAAGAGAAGTGACATCTTCGGGAAAAACTTCAGAAAACTCGCAAACTACAGGAATATCCAAAACTTGAAGGTCGCTACTTCCTTCCTTAGTGAGAACCAAAAGAACAGATTTTTCTTCTTCGAACAAGAAATGTATCATTCCAACCGTACCTTCTAGAATAGTTGTTAAGACATCTTTCGGGGTAGCATCAATAGATGGAATGATGATGAGCTTTTCTTCACACCCAATAAACACCGAATTAGCAGAAAGCCAATCCATCCCCAAAACGACATCAACTTTTTTAAGCGGTAGACAAATAAGATCAATCTGAAAAACTCTACCGTCCATAGACAAAACAAAGTTTTCACACATCAACGGTGTCTCAACTATTCATCCATGGCGGTAGTGACCACCATAGGAGGAGATAAAGGAACGGACCTCAACCCAAGTCGCTTCATACATTGCATTGATACAAAAGAGTGTGTAGCTCCGCAATCAAATAAAACAAAATAAGGAAATCCGTTAACGAAGCACGTACCAGCAATTAAGGAGTTGTCACTCTTCTTCTTCCTTGCATCTAAGGTATAAACCCTTCCTTGTGTCTGAGTCCTATTTTGAGGACAATCTCTTTTCAGATGACCCACCGTCTGACATTGGAAACACTTTACCCCTTCAAAACTACACCTTCCAGAATGATTCTTGCCACAAGTGCGACACATAGGAGGTGTACTCACCCTTGAATCTTGAACTTGTTTCCCTTTGAAGGATTGTTGCCTAGGCCTGAATTGTTGGTTGGATCTTCCGCGATCCCCTTGATTCACTCTACTCGCAACACCTTCAGCTTAGACTTTCTTCAAACTATGCTCGGCCACATAGCATTGCCTTAAAACTTCAGCATATGTAGTGAACTCCCTCTGAGATACACTATGAGATATTTCAGCTTTTAGTCCAAACAGAAATTGGTCTATTTTCCACCTTTCGTCAGGAGCATACATAGCCTGCCTAGAATAAGCAGCCATGTCCTTAAACTTCTCAGCATAACTGGCCATAGTCATACTACCTTGTCTTAATTGTTGAAATTCAAATTCTTTCTGAGTCCTCAATGAGCTCAGAAAATACTTCTCCATGAAAATAACTTTGAACTATTCCCAAACTTTAGGCACTTCCTGAATAGCCATCAAAGCTGAAGTGATCTCCCACCATCTCATAGCGGGACCCTTTAGTGAATGAGAAGCGAACAACACCTTGTTCTCTTCGCTGCATTGGACTATCAAGAAAATCCTCTCCATACCAGAAATTCATTCGTGAGCCTTCACGGGATCTAATCCACCATGAAATTCAGGGGGATTCATGCGGATAAAATCCCAAAATTTCCCACCTTCAGCTTCTGGAACAACTACCGTAGGATGCAAACCTCCATTCATTTGTTGCACAATTTTCTGCAAGAATAGATTTTGTTGCTGCTGCATCTGCTGCATAAACTGATACAGAGGAGTATTGCCATCGCCGCCCGGCGGATTCGTCCCTCCAGGAGTGGTACGGGGTCTACCACGAGTGTTTCTACGTCCCTCAGCCATGTTCCTAAAGGTCATACAAATAGGATCAAGTTGATCAGGCTCAATGCCATAAATATAACACTTAAGACCAATGGCGACTCGACGTATATGAAACGGAAGGAAATACTTATACTATTTCATGGCTAGGTCGAGGATACAACCTGCTCTGATACCAACTGTAACACCCATATATAAAACTCATACATCAAAGCATAAATGATATATATGAATCCAAGTGTTTGGTACTGAAACACCATAAGCTCCTAGTTAACACATTATATACATTATATGCCCCAAATACAATAACTAAAAGTTCTAAAGGCATAATATACATAAGATGTTCAAAAGATAAAAACTAAAAACTAGATCAACAATGATCTCAAAATAAACTCCGCTACGTGGGGTGAGATACATCAAACCTCAGTGAGTTCCTATCTTATGGATTCTCTCCGATTAACAAGGTTCTAACAATCCTAACTCAAGTCCGGGGAAAAGGGAAAGGACTCTTGAGTTCACACTTTATAATTCTAACACTATATGGAAACATGACATGAGTTTATTAACTCACGACATCACTAATCGATAACCTTACCAAGACATCTCGTCTTCCCATTCGCTTCTACGTCTAGAAGGCAACCCGAGTCATAGATCCTTGTAGTTACTTGGCATACGAATTGGATTCGGGATCATCGTCCTGTTAACCGTGAACCGTCACTTCTCATGGCCTGTTAACCATCACAAGTCTCTACCCATAGCATAGGCTCCAATCGTACTACACGTAGGGAATTCAAACCTACCAAGTAATTGTGTACCCGTTTCAGAGGAGCTCGAGACCCATGAAACTACACTCAAAATATACCGGTTACGATTACATGATCACATACAACAATACGATTGTATTCGACAATCACAAGGCTATAACTCCTTAAGGCCTCTCTTGCCTTTTCAAAACCGCAAAGGTTAACCACATGTTCCATACTAGTGTTTCACTCTCAACTTGGCCAATACTCGGTAAGGATGTATCTTCCAACAACACGTGCCCGAGCATCGCCATCTAAAGTTGTCTACAATTTCTAGCTCTTTACTAGATTCTCCTATAGTTCAAGTTTGAGGTTTCCTCACTCTTCCTATCTTATTTTCATATTAAGATGCATACTCTATTACAATCATGTTAAACAATATTAGGATAGGCAAGACATGTCATAATTGCATAGTAGAATAATATATAACAATTAAGAAATAAATATATCACTTTTGAAACTTTCTCGATTATTTAATCGGTCGGTAAAATCGACATATTTCATCTCCATTGCATAGAATATCTTCTCGGCTTTACATTGATATAAAGAATGTCTGATTCCGATAAACGAATCAAAAGTTATGAATTTTCTTGTTTTGGAGGAAAAAACTTTAAGTCACAGGTCGCGCTAAGCGCACCTCTGAGCGCGCTAAGCGCGCAACTCGCTGCCTTTTGGGGTTGCAGGATTTCAACTGCGCGCTGAGCGGGCTTCTACGCGCTAAGCGCGCTCTGCGAAACTCAGAAAAATGCTTCAGCAAAACAGAAATCTCCTACACCTCCAAACCTCTTCCCAACCACAAATAACAACCAACAGAGAAACAATAACCTGGTTATAGTATGGTTTGAGCAACAACATTCCAAAAACATGGTTTTACTCAAGAACACAAGTTCTACAAAACCTAACATTTCCAATCAAACCAAAACATCAAAACAATCAACAATATTTGTTTCTATAAGTATATTAATCATTCATTTTGATTTATATCAATTTCCAACCGTTGGAACATCGATTTCCATAAATTCGACCTAAACCAAACAATTCCAAAACTTCTAAAAATTGGTACTAACTAGAACCCACCTTGGATAGAGGTTGACAATGAGGAAGATGAGATGATTGGATGAAGCTTGGATCAATGGATGATGATCTTGCTCTTGGATTTTATTCAAAACCTTTTTCTCCTCTTTTTCTCCTTCCTTTCCTTTTCTTTCTTTCTTCTTTCTCTCTCTTTCTTAATATATTTCTCTTTTTAATGTTTGGAAAGTGGGAGGAAAAGAATAAGTAGTAAACTTAGTATTAGAAATAATACTACTAAATGTCCAAAAAGTCTCTTAAGTCCAAATTAATAAAATACCTCGGAGTCGGATAATATTAATTGGATTTATTCTAAGTTCCACAGTTACTCTAATTATTTTGTCAAATAATTTCTCAGAGTACACTGGGCTCAGTCGATCACAATATAATATTATCCGGAGTAATAAAATACGGAGTATTACAATCGGCACCTTATGAAGTTAACTGAACCGTTGTCTTACTTTGAAGCTCTCTGAAACCCGCAACTCAATTTCACCATTGTTGGACCTTCGAGCTTCAACTGAAAAGGTAGTTACATGTAACATTTCTGAGAAAACAAGATACTAGTGTGTTCTTCTTGATTCACATATTAAAGCCCTTTTTTAACTTGAATTTATCTTTTGAATTTGTCATTTAATTTTACTTTGAAGAACTAGGATTCTTCACGTGTTTGAGCGGATTTTATGTGCTCAGAGCAAGTCAATTGTTCCGATGCAGAGAGACATGAACGATGGTGTGTTGCGCATTAGAATCCATGCTTGATTCTAGTTAAAAACATGAGTTCATGGATTTGCAAATTCAAGCTAAAGGTTGAAGACAGAGTTGCTTCACGCGCTTTGGTGCCAAATTTCAAATTCTGGCCAACGAGGATGCGCCACGCAGCTAGCCGTTGGATCCTTTCCCAATTAAATTATTTTTTATTTTATTTTATTTTCTGATTTTTATTTTAATGCTTTTTTACTCCAATTCTTTTTCATAATTTCATAAAAATATTTTGCACCACATAAATTTTTTTGCATAATTTTTAAAAATCATTTTGCATTTTATTCATATTTTCTTCTATTTTTTCATTTAATTTCCATTTTCAATTTTATTTTTGATCATTTTCAAACATTTTTGCATCCAAATTTTGAAAGCCTTTTATTTGCAATATTCTTGACTTTTCATAATTTTCTCAACCATTTATTTGATGTTTTGATGCCTCTTTGGTATTTTCTCTTTATTTTCCATTTTAAAATATTTTAAAATTGTTTTTAATTGTTTTTTTTGTCCATTTTATGCTTTGACTCTTGTTGACTTTGATCATTTGTGGGTGGTTGATGCTTCATCTTGTTCAAGTGGATTTTGGATTGATGTCTTGATGGTTTGAACTTTCTTCATTTCAAACCTATCATTAAATTATCATTTGATCATTTTTGGTACTTTGGATTGATGATAAGTTTATCTCAAGCTATCATCAAGATGATTGATTGAAGTTGATGATAGATAATCCCAATTGCCTTTGTGGTTGATCATCTCTTCCTCCATCTCCTTCTTCTTCTTATTTTGTTTTGACTTGTGCTACATTGTTTTAGGAGAATGACTTTGTGTTATTTTTCTAACATGTATGACACATAAATTGTTGTTGACCGGCCTCAGATAGTTGTGACTTCTACATAAGTACTGAATCAGTTTAATTCTCATTAGGATTGCTTAACATAGTGCTAAATTTGTCCTGAATCGGTTTAATTTTCATTAACACTAACCATAACCAATATTAATTGTGCTAACATTTATGCACTTTACATTAATGCAATTTATTTTATGTCATTTATCTTTTATGTCATTTACATTTTTGTCATCTACATTTCAGCATTTTACTTTTTGCTCTTACTATATGCACCACTGTTTTTTTTATCCTATTAAAAAGCACAAAAACATGATAAAAATGGATAAAATCTTTAAAAAAAAACTTAAATCTGCTCATCTTGAACTTTGTGTTAATATCCCTTGCTTGAGGAGTATTTCAGAATATGGACTTAGGACTAGTGCCTTCCCTTTGCTTGGAGTGATATTTGAGACTTTGGAGTTCATATGAGACATAGTACTACACTTGAGACTTTATGATCCTCAATTCAACACTTAGATGGTTTCTTTATGGCTCTATGATCTTTTTGCTAAGCTGGTTTTCTTTAATATTCATCGGTACCTGTTGCTTGCTCATCTTGTGGCTCAATTCAAAGGGAAAGGAATGTTGGCTTTGACTTATGTCAAATACTTGCCTCTTCTTGGTTAGTAAACTTGCACACACAAAGGCTTTCTCTTGGGCTACCTTATAATGAGACCATTTACTTTATGCTTTAGGATAGTCTCTTCATCTTCTCCCCACTTCTTAAAATTTTAAAACTTCTCTCTATTTCAAAAACTTCTTGTTTTCGGACTTCACACTTCTTTCTTTATAAACTTTGACTTTGCCAAATGATCCAGAAAATATTTTCACAATAAATGCTAAAACAATTAAGCATATTCAAACTCTTTTCAAAACTTCTAAAAAAGACAAACCTCATCAAACTTCTTTTTCTGCCTTTGTGCATTTTTTTTTTCTTTAAGGGCCTTTTTTTTCAAAAGATTAGATATTAGTCAATTGTTTCAGTGATGAAAACCACTATACTTCTATAAGATGCTGAGAAATGATTTACATTTTCCACTTGAATGTTGATATGTACTTGTGAGGAAGTACAAGTAGAAGTTCTCCATATCAAGATGACGCAAATGCTCATTTCCTCATACTTGTGGGTAGTAAGTTGAGTTCTTCCACTCGAATACGACAAAATATCTTCTCACTTAAAATCAATCAACAAACAGCATAGCCTTTTATAAACACAGATTAACAAGTGGTTCCCGTTGAGTACAACGGATGTGAGGGGTGCTAATACCTTCCCCTTGCATAACCAACCCTTGTATCCATATCTCTCTTTTTTAGCTTTTTGCTTTTTGTGGGTTTTGTTCAACCTTTTCCCTTTTCCCTTTGGAAATAATAAAGTTCGGTGGCGACTCTTGCTTTTCTGAGTTAAGTTAATCAATAGCGTAATCTCAATTTTTCCCACCACGACATCTGGCGACTCTGCTGGGGAGTAGTCCCTAAGAGGGTTTAGCATAGCTTGTTTGTTTGTGATTATTATTGCTTTTGTATATTATTATTGTTGTTTGATGTTTTTGTTTTGGGTGCTTGGTGATCTCTATGTGGTGAGGATAAGTCCTTTACCCAGACTTGAGTGCACTTAAGCTAGGATGGTGGTATAGTCATGTCGACCTTATGGGCGTTAAGCTTTGTTAGGTTGGCATGAGAACCCCGCTCAGATGAGGCCCCTTTGGAGGTACTAATGTCTTGCGAGTAGTCGTAATTGCATTATTATTTTCGACCTGGGAGTCTGGGATTCTGAGAGACCTTTAGAACAATTTTAACCCATCTGGCCTTTTAGGACATACTGCGGTGACCTTCCTGGCGTAGGCATGTAATGGTTGATACACGATACTACACTCAGACGAGGTTCTCTTGAGAATATTATTGGTCTAGGAGCAAGTCATTAAACTGATAATATTAGAAAGATGGATTTACGACTCTGAGAACTTTTTTAGAACCCGGTTACTATTCAGGATTACAAAACCATAGAGCATACCCTGTGGGATGGTTATTACCCTATCCATCTGGCTCCATGCTTGTGACGTCGAACCTTTGAACCGACCATGTTTGTGATTGTTACATTATCATGCATCCTTGCATTCATAAACATTTTTTTCACCTGGTTTTCAAGGAACTTATGAACCTTACCTGCAAATATTATAGGTAATTTGATCATGGACTCTGGATGGAGAAACACTCATCATTTTCGTTTCAAGCATCCTGAATTGAAGGAGTTAAGGAGGTTAGGATCTCTAGTGACTTGTCCTTCTGATTTCAAATATCGATATGGAAGACTTTTGATTGTATTGAACACTGATCCCGAAGACGGAGTTCTGAACACCTTAGTCCAGTTATATGATGCAGTATACAGGTGCTTCACTTTCCCTAATTATTAGTTTGCGCCTACTTTGGAGGAGTATTCTTATCTTATAGGATTGCCTGTATCAGATCAGATACCGTTCAGAGGTTTGGAGGAGATTCCTAAGTCTCATGTCATTGGAGGGATTTTACACTTGAAGAAAGAAGATATTGATGTTAATCTTGTGACTAAAGGAGGTAATTTTGGTCTACCTGCTAAGTTCTTGATGGAGAAGGCTACTACTCTTGCTAGTGCGGGGAGTATGGTTGCTTTCGAAGTTGTTCTCGCTTTGCTTATGTATGGCACAGTTTTGTTTCCTAATGTTGACAACTTTATGGATACCAATTCCATCCTTATCTTTCTGTTTCGAAGTCCAGTCCCTACTTTACTCGCAGATACCTACTATTATATCCATCACAAGACAGGGAAGAACCGAGGAACTATTATTTGTTACGCACCTTTACTATACAAGTGGTTTATTTCTCACTTTTCGTGGTCTAGATTATTCAAGGATAACAAGAAGGGTTTGAGGTGGTCTTAGAGGATTATGTCTTTCACTAATGCAGATTTGAATCGGTATTCTAGAGTTTATGATGTCATAAAGATAATTGACAGTTGTGGTGAATTCCCTAATGTGCCTCTTCTTGGTACAAAAGGAGGTATTAACTACAATCCGGTTTTGGCTAGATGTCACCTTGGATATGCTATAAAGGATAAACCATGCAACATCCTGTTGGAAGCATTCTTTATTCAAGAAGATGTTGATAACAAGGGTTTGAGGAAAAAGATCATCCACGTCAGGCGCAAGATTCATAGGAAAATAAATGATGAATTAGGAACGAAATATTGTGTCGCTTTGGAGCCTTACACTTATTAGGTGCAAGCAAGAGCTGCTAAGACCAAGATGCCTTATCCTCTTGAAGAACCAGTGTTCCCTAAAGTAATAGGATCCACTCTTTTTCTAGTTGAAGATACAGAGGGGTTCCAAATTTCTGTAACTCAGATGAAGCAGGAAAAAGATGCTTGGGAAATCAAATTTCATGTTTTGAATGCTGAGAAAATAGAGTTGCAAAGGCAATTAAAAGAGAAAGATGATCTTCTAGAGCAACATGGAAAGAAAATAAAGAGCGAGCAAGAAGCTAGGTCTGGCGCTTGGAAAGGTGTTGTTAACAAGATCTTGAAAGAAAAGGCCAAGATGAAGACTACTTTTAAAGTTCAGATTAGGAAGCTCAAAAGGAAGTTGCAGCATGGAGATGGATCTTCTTCAGTTGTAGTCACCTCAGATCCTAGGCCCCAGTTATATTTTTTGTTTAGGATTGCTTTGAAATGATGCACTGAAGTTTGTAATCTTTCCATATTTTTTTAATGAAATGTAAATTAAATTCTCTTTTAGTATGATATCATTTATGATATTTCCAATGTGTTTGTGGTTCCTTAGTTCCTTGGAAGTAATCATTTGCATATGCATTTCAAGCATCATTTGGTCTTGCTTTCTGCTAGTCTTTCGGAGTCTCATTTGTTTCCTTCGTCTTCGTAGAAGAAAAGCTGACACACTAGTATAATACTCATACCAAATCAAGAGGAAAGATGGATAGAGCAAAGGGAACTCCGTGAGGAAGTGAATTCATTAAAGACAGGAATGGACAGAATGACTGCTCTGTTGGAATCCTTGGTGGCAGCTCAGAATCAACCACCACCTCTGTCTCAGCCTCAGGTGAATGTTATCTTAGAAATTGCAACTACTCTTATTGCAATTGTTGTGCCTATTGGACCTCCGCGTCAGAATCAGATGTCTGCTGGTTATCCTTGGGGTATACCTCCCAATTATGTGCCATAGAATTTTCATCCTGTTACTAAAGCTCGGTGGTAAGTCAAGTTCCTCCTTTTCAACCTGTGATGGTCACTGCTCCTCCAGTTGTCCATGCTATGCCACAAGAGGATTCTATTTTCCACACTACTCCTAGTCAGAATCTAGATGTTTATGAGAGAATGGATGAATTCCAGGATCAATTCCTAGAATTGCATAAAGAGTTGAAGGCTATGAAGGGTAAAGATCTGTTTGGTAAGAACGCTTATGATTTGTGCTTGGTTCCTAATGTCAAGATCCATGTAAAATTCAAGGCCCCTGACTTTGAAAAGTACAAGGGTAACTTCTATCCTCAAAGTCATTTGACTATGTATTGTTAAAAGATGGCTATTCGCGCTGATGATGACAAGTTGTTGATCCACTATTTTCAAGATAGTTTGATTGGTGCAGCTTTGAAGTGGTATATGGGTTTGGACAATGCTCATGTTAGTTCTTTCAATGACCTTGCAAATGCATTTATGCATCAGTATAAGTATAATTTGAACATGGCTCCTGATCGTGACCAGCTTCGTGTTATGTCACAGAAGAATAAAGAATCATTCAGAGACTATGCCTAGAGGTGGCATAAAGTTGTTGCTTAGATTAACCCTCCGATGGAAGAGAAGGCAATGACGAAGATGTTTCTCAAGATTTTGAGTTCTTTGTTACTATGAAATGATAGTTGTTAGTGCTCCAAATGATTTCACCGAAATGGTGGGTAAGGGAGTCAGACTTTTTACATTTATGTCATTTACTTTTATGTCATTTACATTCATGGCATTTAAATTCTTGCCTTTTATCTTTATGCCTTTTATTTCTTGCTTTTCTTATTTCAAAAGCACAAAAACATAATAAAATGGCTAAAACTCTAAAAAACTTAATCTCTTGGACTTTGTGCTACTATCCCTTGCTTGAGGAGTATTTTGGACTATGGACTTAGGACCTAGTGCTTTCCCTTTGCTTGGAGTGATATTTGAGACTTTGGAGTTCATCTGAGACATAGTGTTACCCCTGAGACTTTATGATCCACAATTCAAGACTTTGATGCTCTTTATGGCTTGGTGGCCTTAATTGTCCATCTAGTTTTCTTTGATATTCATATGTGTATGTTGCTTGTTCATCTTGTGGCTCAATCCAAAGGGAAAGGAATGTTGTTTTTGACCTATGTCAAATGCTTGCCTCTTCTTGTGGTTAGTACACTTGCACACACAAGGGCTTTCTCTTGGGCTACCTGACAATGAGACCATTTACTTTTTGCTTTAGGATAGTCTTTTCTTCTCCTTACCACTTCTTAAATTTTCAAAACTTCTCTCTATTTCAAAAAACTTCTTGTTTTCAAACTTCACACCTCTTTCTTAATAAACTTTGACTTTGTCAAGAGATCCAGAAAATCTTTTCTCAATAAATGCTAAAACGCTAAGCATATTTAAACTCTTTCCAAAACTTCTAAAAATGACAAACCTCGTCAAACTCATTTTTGTGCCTTTGTGCATAAATAGCATAAATCAATCAACATATGCAATTATGTATGCAACATATTCATCTCCTCTATTCTCATGCATATGGTACCAATAATTCAGATATTCAAAGGTGTGTTACTGAAACATAAAACTCGTCACTTGAACCAAAATCCCACTCGTCACTTGACCAAAGTCCAACTGTCATTGAAGTGGAGTCTTACTCGCCACGATCGAAGTCATACCTATCTCTGATATACATGATGCATGAATGCTATAAACAATGCAAGTTGACATCCACAATTCTCTAACTCCATTCCTCGTCACTGGACATAGGTCTTACACGTCACTAGTCCTTTCAAACCTAAATACATCATCATCAAATAATTGCTTATGTAAGGCCACGTCACTGATTCCCTTAAACATAAACATCTCAACACTAGTTCTTTTAAACCTAAACATACAACACATGAACTCTAACAGTTATAGTTAAAACATTGGTTTATCTCAAATCCAAACCATCAAATTTCAACAATGCATACATGTGATTTAATTAACAAATAAACAACAACAACAACAAAAATCATATACACATTGTCAAGACATTGGGCAAAAGTCCTAAACATTTACAAATAGAGTTTCATAACCATTTATCAAGACATAGCTCATATCTTACAACACTCACAACTAAGGTTACACATGTATTCATTGAACTAACAGACATTTGTTCCCAACATTACATCACTTACTCAATAATCTTTCCCTAAATCATTTATCTTATTGACATCATTATTAAATCATTATATTCACACCCTTATCTACATATTTAAATATCTTGGGAGATTACCATAAGGTAGTTATATGTGTTAGCTTTTCAACGCTTCAAATCGCGTCTCAATCAGAGTCGCGGAAGTCAAGTTATGATTAAAACAGTATCTGAACAAAATCAGCCTCTTCTAATTCGAATCATGTTGTTTTCCATATTCAAATCATATCAGTCAGAAGCATTTTCTACTAAAATTTGACTTCTTATTCGAATCATGTTGAAACCCTGATTCAAATCAAACCTGGATGTAGCATTTTTCACCATTGCAACACTTTCAGATCTCAATTTTTTAGTCTCATACAGCCTCACACGCATAGTAATCATCATACACTATTCATATAACATTTAACACGTTAAAACACACAGATTCAACACATATATAATCAACTAATCACAAAATCATTATCATATTCATCAAAATCATCACATATACTCATGAACATCAAAAATCAGAATTATGCACATAAACCCACACAAAACTCAACAATTTACATAACACGGAAACAACATCGCATCAAAACAATCTAGAGAGGTTTTGGACAAATCATCTCAAGATTCAAATTGCTCATCAATGGAGGAAAAGGAAAGGAAAAAGGAAAGGGGTTAAGGATTCCCCTCTATCTTTCATGCTTAAGCACTCATATCATGAACAATTGCTCCCCTCCCCCTAACTCGAATTCACAGAGAAAGCTTGGAGTTTTGGTTATGGAGACTCTTATCCTACTATTGCTCTTCTAGGATTTTCCTCTCAACTCTAATGACACCTTGTTTCACAAAAAAGCTCCATTTTTCTATTCTCTATCTCTACTTAAATAAAACCCTATTTTTATTTTATTAATTCTATCAACTCCTAATGATTCTATTCCCTTCCCTTAATTTCAATTAATTTCTATTTTTTCCCCAAATCACAATTTTCCACTTTCTACACTATTTTAAATAAATTAAAATATAGCTAATTTCTATTAAAAACCAACAAACTCAATAATACTAATTAAATTAAATTAAAGCAATCTAAAACTCAAATAAAATATTAAAATCAAAATCAGTATGTTACATTTAGTGCTAGATCGATGGTTATTTTGCTCATTCCAAGGTTGTTTGGTTGTCAAAATCCAGTAGAGGTGTTGAGGTAGTGGTGGCTTTCCTCTTTTTTTTGTATTCGAGTTGAGTACCTCTTATACTCGCTTTAATATAAACGCTTTGCTTATCAAAAAAGAACATGGAGAGGGTTTTGGAGTTTTACTTTTATTCATAAATCAAAATCCTCTAATTTAGGAAACTAAAAAATTATATTAAATGGAGGATTTAGAGAGTTTAGATAAATTGTTCAAATATAAACTATATTGTTATAACATTTAAAAAAAAAATAAGAATATATTACTAATAAACACTCTGTTATATTATTCTATACAAAATCATTCTTTTAAAAATTATTAAAAATTTCTCAATATTTTTAAGAAAAAATCTTCTTCTTAAATCCTCTTCTCCCTTCCCCTCCTGCCTCACAAAGTCTTAGAATGATGCATTTCCTCCACACAATAATTGTAGCACTGAATTGATTCATCTAGACATGCTCCCATTACAACACAATTTTCCCAATCTAACACATGGCCTTCTAATGCAACCATTGGTGAAGCAATGCACATAATTGTAAAGATGAAAAGAAGATAATTGTTGCGACTTGCCATTATCTTTTGGTAGATTGACAACTAAATCCTTGCAATAAAGTTATTTCATTTTTAATGGTAGGTGTATGTGTATAAAAACTTTAAACACCGTACAAAAATAATATGAAGCATACTAGTACATACAATCTTAATAAAACTGTTGCTAGTACTTGGTGACTCATTTGACTCCATTGATTTCTTCACAAGAGAAAAACATATAGTAAATGATTTGTCGTTGACCTTAAACTTGAAAGAGGCAGTGTCCATTATATTGCATTAAATGTTTTTAAACTCTTTTAAGTGTCAGCCGCTACATTAGTTATTTTAGTTAGACATAAATTTTCGATCACCTCTCCATATTGAATTGAACCACCTCTTCTCTAGGTTTAACCAAAGTTGTTGAGTCCATTAACTACATGTCACTATCTCTCACACTTTTCCATTCCCTGAACCACCCCATTTTTTCGGTACTAACTTCTTGCAAGTACAGTTAACTTCTCTGTCCATACAATATTCTGACATAGGTTATTCACTTTTAATTTTCTACTACTATGGAAATGTGAATATGGTAGGAGTTATGCCTTTTTAAGGTTTGAAGTTAAAACCTCATTCTTAAAACAATTTAGAGCATGTTTGGATACGTGTTTGAAGGGTTCTCCACCGTGAAAATCAGAAGCTACATAGCTTCTATGCTACCGTGAATTTTTGCCGTGCAGTTATATATTTTGCTGTCAAACCAAACATGGACGTAGTGTAATAAGTGTGATTTTGAACAACTTGAGTTTAAATCATTGCTAAAATAATTACTCATATCCTTTCTTTCTTTTTTTCAGAAATCAAAACATTCTTTAATTAATAATTTACTAGTAAGCGACAATAGATAGCATAGTTGAAATTAGCAAAAAAAGAGAATGAAAGAAGAAAAATTGCAGTAAAAGATTCATAATTTGACCATTTCTTAATACACCATCCTAGTTTCTTATACACCACGTGAAATTTCGTTTTTGCCCCCTGATTTCGGATGTGCACATCTGGACGCACCGTTTTTTTTAAAAACGCTGATGTTTTCCGAATGTGCACATCCAAAAACATAGTATAGCTTTATTATGTATAATTTCCGGAACTGCAGATCCGGAAAATAGCATAACTTTATTATTTTTTTTTAAATCGGTTTTGTCGGTTGGTCGCATACGTTAATATATCATCGCAAGTTAATATACATTCGAATGAGGGGAGCGAGAAGGGATTAGGTTTCCCGCCCATAGAAAACTTTGTTCTTCGTATCTCTTCAATAGAAAACTTTGTTGATCCTTTCTCTCTAGTGTAACCACTGCTCATGTTATCTTTCTTTGTTGATCGTCCAACACTACAGATGAACTCAATATATTTCGGAGATACACCCTTTTCGTTATTGAAAATAAGTAATGTGGCTGGTGCACCAGTAGCAATAATGTCATCAGAAGTTATAACAAACTCTAAGGTTGGAGTCTCTCCGTCAATATAATGGTTGTCTTCGGCGTTCTGATAAAGTTAGGACTCAATATATTTCGGAGATAAACGCTTTTCGTTATTGAGAGTAGTTACTAACTTACACGATACAAGAAATGTGTTTAAATGCATAAATAACTCATTATTATTTACCATTATGGTTTTCAGGGAGTGACGTGTGGCTTTCTATAAATCAACTGGGTTTAAGCCTAAAAGGATTATATTTTCCAGGTTCGAAGATTGTAGGACAAATCAAGATCAACAGTAAAACATTACTTCTTTGACGTTATCCAAGAGAAATGACATTGAAACAGTATATAATATACATATACATCAATATACATCAGTATGTATCATTTAGAAAAAACCAACGTGAACTTGTAAAATATAATCCTTTTAGACTTAAACCCAGTTGATTTATAGAAAGCCACACGTCACTCCCTGAATTATCCTATCATGAGGAATACACAAATCTAACAAAATTATCTTATCATTCTAGCGGGCCGATTTCCCTTCTAAGGATCCACTGTTATTTTAAAGAGATCTTGAATTATCTCCTCGCAATGAACCTGAGCAGAAACAATTCTTCTGTATCTTGTGACCCAAAGTCAGTCCATTGGTTCTGCAAGTGGTAATAGGAGTACCACCAACTTTGTGTCGACTATGCTGCCATTAATCTTGGATAACGTCAAAGAAATAATGTTTTACTGTTGATCTTGATTTGTCCTACAATCTTCGAGGATAGATTTGGGAGTTCGGATAACGTCAAAGAAGTAATGTTTTACTGTTGATCGTTATTCTTTTAAAATACATATTATTATTATTTCTTAAAATAAATATATTATTATTATACCTTTTTAAGTTTCAGCCATTTTTCCGGATGTGCACATCCGAAATACGCATAATTTGTCATTCCGAATTTGCACATCCGGAACAAGGCAACGTTTTTAAAAAACGGTGCGTCCGGATGTGCACATCCAGAACTGAGAGGCAAAAAAATAATTTCACGTGGTGTATAAGAAACTAGGGTGGTGTATTAAGAAATGGTCCATAATTTTTTAAATATAAAATTTTACTTTTTCTATTCATGCATTTAAAACATACTTATTTTATTTTAAATTATAATAAAGACTTAATTCATTTTTTAGTTTTTTAACTTAATTTATTGTTTTGATTTAGTCCCTTAATTAAAAAATAGTATACTATAGTCTCTTAAAACACTTTTGTTAGCCTAACAAGTCCCTTCTATTAAATTTTATAGGAAAAACGTTTAAAAAAACACATACATGGCAGTTGTGCAGTATATCTAAAATATGACATGGCATATTATTTGGTTTTTCTAGTTATTAATAAATTTATTTTAATTTAAATTATGAAAATCATTTCCAACTTTAGACAAATCATTTCTCAACTATTCACCTACCAACAAAAGCACATTTGTCTCTCTAAAACTCTTCAATTTCGAACTCTAGCTTAGTGTTCTACTCTCTCATACGAAGAAGATGATACTTGGAGCGGCAGAGAAGACGATACTTGGAGCGACGTCACAATTGTTCATTTCTAGTTTTATTCTAAGGTACGGTTATGTATTTATAATATTAAAAAGCAAACTTTTATCGTTTACTCCTTCTTCAAAGACTGATTTCTTCATTATTTGGCCCGATTAGGTCATGACTGATAGGTTTCAGTGTGTTATCCATCATGGGGGTATGTTTGTTTAATTTAACATATTAGGTTACAAGGGGTTAGAGGAGGTTTGGGAAGTAGACCCTGATTTTTGGAGTTATTTTGAGGTTCTGAGTGGTTTAAAGGATTTAGGTTACCCAAAAGTGGATAGTTTGTGGAATTACGATGCAATGGATATTAATGAGTTAGTTTTGCTGAAAGATGTTGCTTGAACAAATAGAATGAAAATCATAGCACTGATTAATGGGAATGTTCATTTATATGTCATGCATCCAGTTTATGGGGAAATAGGCAATACTCTCTCTAGAAAACAATGTAGGACCCAATGGAAAGGATAAAGAATGTGAGGTAAGAGATAAGGACAGTTTGGAGGATCTGAATAGTTTAAAAGACGGCAATTTGGATGATTTGAATAATGGTGTAAAAGGTAATTTTGATGATTTGGGTACTTTTGAAGATTTGAATAATCTAAGTGACAAGTTTAATGAAGGATAGACCACTGGTGTAGAAGATACAGATGCAGTTGACCAAGAATTATCACGTGAGGATGTTAATTTGGATGGGACCACTAAGGGCATTGACCAAAAAGATTCATGTGAGGAGGATAATTTGGAAGGGACCACTGAGTATGAGGATGTAATAGTGGATATTACTTTGGAGGGGGTCGTTGATTATATGGTATGTGATCAAGAAGCTAATGTATTGGATGACACACCTTATCTAGTACGCGTTCAAAAGGATTCAGTAGTTGAGGGACTAATTTGTAACCAAGAAGAAGATGAGGGATTGGAATGTAACCAAAAAGATGGTGGTGGTAATGAAGATGACAGTGCTTTGAATGTGAACTTTGAAGATTCATATGAGGATCACATAGGAATTGGTGAAGAGATTGCAGTTGATAGTGAGGATGACAAAGGAAATGGGAAGGGAAAAGGAAAAGGAAAAGGTAAAGGAAAGGGGAAGGGCTGAGGTAAAGGAAAGGGGAAGGGCAAAGGAAAAGGTAAAGGGGATGGGAAAGCCAAGGTTGGGAGACCATGGAAACAAAGGGAGGTGGAAGAATCAGTTGAAGGTAGTGGTTCAATTGATGATGTGAATGAAGGTGAGGTTTCAAAGGAAAGCTTTAGAGGATTGAGTGACATTAAGGAATATGATAGTGATGAGTTACATCAAGAGTATGATAGTGATGATGAAGAGGTTTTAAAAGATGATTTTCAAGCATTTAAGCTTCTAAAAAGAATGGAGGATTACAAGTGGGAATTAGGAAAAAAAATTCTACTAAGGAAGACTTTAAAGAGGCAATTAGAACATATTTTATTCATTCAGGTAGAAACCTGAAATTTAAGAAAAATTATAACAAAAGGATGATAGTGAAATGTAAGAAATATTGTCCATGGGAGTCATACTGTGCAAAAATACAAGATGAAGAGACTTGGCAGTTGAGAAAAATAGTGGACAAGCACACATGCAGTAGGGATTATAAGGTTAGATTCCTTGTAAGAGAGAATCCTAATTTGAAGTTGACTGATTTTAATGGAGAAAAAATAAAAGTAGAATGTAGGGATCAATAAGACACTTGCATATAGAGCAAAGTCACTTGTTGTTGACATTGTTGATGGTTTATTTAAGGAGAAATATACAAGAATCTATGATTACGGTCATGAGTTGTTAAGGGAAAACCCCTGGATGAACTGTGAAAATTACAAGTTAACCAATTCAAGGTGGAGAGGAAAGTAGTGACCATCCTGAGAGGTCTTTGAATCCACATTTCCAAAGGATTTATATATGCTTTAAAGCTTGCAAAGATAGTTTTTTCAAGTGCAGACCTATCATAGGATTGGATGGGTGTTTTTTAAAGGGCTATTATGGTAGACAGATACTTGCAGCCATTGGGAAGGATCCAAATGATCAAATGTTGCCAATAGCATTTGTTGTTGTTGAGGGTGAAACTAAAGATTCATGGAGTTAGTTTTTGGAGCTATTGACATATGATTTGGGAGGGGTCAGATTATGCAAGACTTGTACATTTATAAGTGATCAACAAAAGTTGGATATGACAGATCTGTTTTAATTATTTGTTACACATTAAGGAGTTTCAAACTTACACATTCATGACTAATATGTTTTAACTGTAATGCAGGGTTTATTGTCAGCACTTTATGAGTTGCTACCAGAGGTTGACCAAAGGTTTTGTGTTAGGTATTCATATTTGTATAAGTCATATTTAATATGTGATATTTGTGTCGGCATGTGATATTTGTATAAGTCATATTTGATATTTGATATTTGGAGCATTTGTGTGGGAATTTATACAGCAATTTCAGAAAAAAGTTTCCAGGTGTTAAGTTAACAGAACTGATGTGAAAGGATGCTACTGCTACTCATGTAAATGCTTGGGAAAAAATAATGCGTGAAATGAGAAGTGTTAATGAAGAGGCATTCAAGCACCTTTGGAAGATTCCACCAAGGCTATAGAGCAAATCAAGGTTTAGAACCAGTCCAATGTGTGATACTTCGGTGAACAACATGTCAGAGACATTCAACTTAGTATTTGTAGCTAGAAGAGCCAAACCTATTGTGACTATGATTGAATAAATTAGAGTGTACCTTATGCAAAAGTGGGAGTCCAACAGGTAGAATATTGTCAAATTTGATGGTAACATTCTACCAAATATCAAAAAGAGAATGGAAAAGGAATCACAAAGAACAAACAATTGGATTGTTAGGTAAATGTGTGTATTTATAATTCATACTTATGTTTTCTGCATTTGTAACTTATGACTTGTTATAGACGTTAACTTATGGTTCATACTTGTGTTTTCTGCATTTGTAACTTATGACTTGTTATAGACATTAACTTATGGCTCAGACTTGTGTTTTCTTCATTTGTAACTTATGACTTGTTATAGACATTAACTTATGGTTCATACTTGTGTTTTCTTTATTTGTAACAAACGTGCGGGTGAGTTTGACTACGAGGTTAGGCATATATCATTCAATGGAAAAAAATTTGTCGTCAATCTTTCAAAACATGAATGTTCATGTAGAAGGTGGATGCTGACAGGGTTGCCATGCTGTCATGCAATTTCATGCATGAAAGATCAGCCGTTAGAAGTTAATGGTTTTGTGCCTGATTGTTACAAAAAGGATTGTTATGAAGCTTGCTATTCACCATTGTTATATTCAGTTAATGGAGAATCTCTATTTACAAAAACAGATGATGTTGATCTACAACCACCACCCATAAAAAGGCAACATAGTATACCCAAGTAGAACTTCAAATTAACTTAAGGGACCTATAAACAATAAAAATTATTTTTAATTAAAATGATAAGGATAAAATTTTTTTTTAAAATGACATACTAAAAACTATAAACTCAAAAGCTATTTCAAATAGTTATGGAGAAAAAATCACAAGCTAGTTAAAAAAAACTACAAGTTCATGTAAAAAAACATTAACTGAAGAAAATTATTGATGTGAGCCAAAAAATTAATAAATTAAAAGGCAAAAGTTAGTAAAAGCTAATTTTTTATTTAATAATAAAAAAATTAAAAAAAAATAAAACTAACTGTTTCTACAACTGCCGCACAAGCAGCTGTAGATGATGAAGTCTCTCATATAGCTGCCTCACTTGTAAGTCCAACCAATCATGCTAGCAAACTTGAAAGTGCTTTTATTATACCTACCTAAAATTTCACACTATCCTCCATTAATATAACCACCTATCTATGTATTCTCCATTCTTATAACAATCAACTCCACCAATTCCTTCTTTAATTTTCCCTTTCATTCCAAACCAAAAATGGCCTCTTCTCTCTTTTCATCCACTGCTTCTCTTTCCTCTCACTACCATCTCATCTTCACAGTCTTAGCCTTTCTCTTATCAGCCATCATTTTCTTCCTCACACAAAAAACCAAATCCAAAAGCCTCAACCTTCCACCAGGTCCACCGGGATGGCCTATCGTCGGCAACCTTTTCCAAGTTGCGCGTTCCGGGAAACCATTCTTTGAGTATGTGAAAGAAATGAAAGCGAAATATGGTGGAATATTCACACTCAAGATGGGAACAAGGACAATGATCGTCCTCACGGATGGGAAACTTGTGCATGAAGCTTTGATTCAAAAGGGTGCTCTTTATGCAACTAGACCACCTGAGAATCCTACAAGGAACATCTTCAGCGCCAACAAGTTCACTGTGAATGCAGCCGTTTATGGTCCTGTTTGGAAATCACTGAGGAGAAACCTGGTTCAGAACATGCTGAGCTCAACTAGACTCAAAGAGTTTAGAAGTGTCAGAGAGAAATCAATGGATAAACTCATCAATAGGCTTACTGTTGAAGCTGAGAAGAATAATGGTGTTGTTTGGGTTCTCAAAGATGCAAGGTTTGCAGTTTTTTGCATACTTGTTGCTATGTGTTTTGGTTTAGAAATGGATGAAGAAAAACTTGAGAAAATAGATCAAGTTATGAAGAATGTTCTCATCACTTTAGATCCAAGGATTGATGACTTTTTACCAATCCTAAGCATGTTTTTCTCTAAGCAGAGAAAAAGAGTTTTAGAAGTTCGAAAAGAACAAGTCGAATTCATAGTTCCTTTCATTGAACAGAGAAGAAGAGCAATTCAAAATCCTGGTTCAGATCAAACAGCTACAACATTTTCATATTTAGACACACTTTTTGATGTCAAAGTTCATGAAGGTAAAAAATCATCACCTTCTAATGAAGAATTGGTTTCACTTATCTCAGAGTTTCTGAATGGAGGAACAGATACAACAGCAACTGCGGTTGAGTGGGGAATAGCACAACTCATTGACAATCCTGAGATTCAAGAAAAACTTTATCAAGAAATTAATATGACAGTTGGAGATAAAAAAATAGATGAAAAAGATGTTGAGAAAATGCCTTATTTACAAGCTGTGGTGAAAGAGTTGTTAAGGAAGCATCCTCCAACACATTTTGTACTAACACATGGTGTTACTGAACCTACAACTTTAGGAGGGTATGATATACCAATTGATGCAAATATTGAGATTTACACAGCTGGCATAGGTGTGGATCCTAAACTGTGGCCCAACCCTGAAAAGTTTGATCCTGAAAGGTTCATTTCTAAGGGTGAGGAAGCTGATATAACAGGTGTTACTGGTGTGAAAATGATGCCATTTGGTGTTGGGAGAAGGATATGTCCTGGTTTGGCTATTGGTACTGTGCATATTCATTTGATGATGGCTAGGATGGTTCAGGAGTTTGAATGGAGTGCTTATCCACCGGGGAAGAAGATAGATTTCACTGGAAAGATGGAGTTTGCTGTTGTGATGAAGGATCCATTAAGAGCAAAAATCAAGCCTAGAGGTTAAACTGAGTAGTAGTTGTATAATCTTTGTTGGTTAATTCTGGTTTGTTTGCTTCTACAACGAAGATTTTATATCTTTTTTTTAAATACACATCATGTAATGACTTCTGCGTTTTGTTATCTTAACTACTAGTAGTACTCTTGTTTGTTGGATAAATTTGATTTGGAGCTGTCACAGTTGTATCTTATTATATCAATAAACGAATTAATCAAGGAATTATTTTCTTGATTTATTTTTCCCCTGTTTAGAAAGTGTGTCTAATGTGCCTCTTGTGCAAGTGTGGACGATTTGAGGGTGAAATGGGAATACTGATGTGAAAGTTCCAGCCAGGACACAAGGATAAAGGAACAATTAGGATATGCAGATAGCAGCAGTTGAACTGATTCATATGACACGGTCACAATAAGTCTTACTGACAAGATAAACATTTTGCAGAAATGTGATGAGTATGTGTACAAGTACATATAGAGTAATTTAAATGAATTTCAAAAATAGAAAAATGAATTCAGGAGATTCTGCAACACTAGTAATGTAATTCAAGTCCTTCCATTCATCCATCATTTTGAGCTAATACATTTGCAAATTGGAAATGCAGTTATTTATTTTTTGACAGAAGGAAATCCAGTTCAACAATTACTAGGCTGAGATAAAAATGTTTACTTCATTCTGCACATATCTTGTTTGATTACAAACTTACTAAGTTCGGTCCATTTATTGAAGGACAGACAAACACACCTCAGTATGTCATCATGACAGACTAATAACTAATAACACATGTACTATAACATTGACACATGCTTGTACAGTCATTACTTCAGCACTCAGCAACTAAATTGAATATAGTTGTATACTATTTTATATGTATGGAAAACCAATGTGGACTAATAGTTACACATTAGAGCTTCTGAAAATCACGGTGGAAGAACTCCAAACTCACGGTGGTGTGGCGGATGCCCACTGATCAACCGAACACAAAATTTACAAAGGGGAAAGGAAACAAAATCCCACATCAATACCGTGGCAAAGAAATATAGTTCAACACATAGGAGACATAAATCAGTTGAGAAGAGAATTTATAAAATACGGATACTAATTTAACTAGTTTGAGTAAATGGTAGTGGGCTTTTTTAATTTCGGATTATTGTTAGCCTTGTGAAAAATGCTAGCAACACTCACTTATAACACCCTACTTAATATTCACTCTCTAAATGGGTGAAATTCATATAGGTCCCACAACTTTACGAGAGACTCATTCCCAAGTTTTCACAACCTACATGAGTTTCACCCAATAACCGAAAGAGTACTAAAAAGTGAGTGTTGTTAGCGCTTCATGCATTCTCATTCAACATTCTTTCCAGCATTATCAATATTCATATTACAAGCAAATAAAAATATGTTCCGCGTGAAAATGGTAAGTTGACAGATATTGGAGAAATGAGAGCAAATTTGTGTCATTCCTTTCTGTTATACAAAAACAGAAAGTACACCACATCATATCAATAACAAAGAGTGACTAGACAACATTAACATTCAGTTTATACCAGTTAAAATTATTCACTTTACCCCCATGTCTTAAATAGCTTACTTTACAAAAGTTGGGTCACCTTTTTAATCCTTCTAGTACTCTTCCTTTTCCTGATAAAAAAACAAACAGGTGGATTCTATGGTGTACAAGATATAATCTTTTCACAGCAAACCAAGGACCATAATCTTGAATTTTCCTTCAAAAACATCATGAAAAAAGAATGGAAGTACTCACCAAGAAATAAGAATCTTGATAGGAAAACACATGTATCCCAAAAAAAAAATGATAAATTGTTGGACAAAAAGACAATACATTAATGGTGGTGTGAATTGTATTAATACAATGGTCTGCAGGGTGAAAGACAGCTGTAGCTCCAGCCCGACTCAACTAATTCTAGTCTTTAACAACAATTACAGGTAGGAAAGTGTGCATGTGTGTGTGCGTCGTGAATGTGCGTGTGTGTGATTGATTCACCTTTCAAGTCCTAGCTATTGTTGAAGATTAAGAAAAGAACAAAGGAGAAGACAGCAAAGGGAGGCCCTGTAGAGGGGCAAAATTTCGTTGCTATATATACAATCAAATAAAAGAAAGTAACCATCTTTCAACATGCTAATACATTTCACTCCAATTTTGGAACATGATCTTTACTCAATTAGTAAATTGAAAGGAACCAACTAAATCTATAAATTTGATGGGCTCTCTACATGTTTCTTCTCTTCATCTTTAATGAAATCACCCTGACTTAAGGAGGTGATACTCTCTACATCAACTGCTCCATCACCCTCAGATGGAAAGTGATCCTCTTGAATAGGGTTTACTCCGTGGTTATCATGGGTTCTTGTCGATAATCCATTATTAGCCATTCTACAATGATAATGATGAGTGTCAAAGGACTCCATCCCATAATGAGAGCTATATACAGGTTGCATTGATTGCGTTCTCTCAGAAAATTCACGCAGTGATATTCGACAAACAGGACAAGTTGCATTCTGCTGCAGCCATATGTCTATGCAGGCCATATGGAAGGAGTGTCCACAATGGGGAAGGATACGCAGTGTATCTTCACCTTGGTACTCTGAGAGACAGACTGTGCATCTGCAAGTAAAACAGTACAACAAAATTGAATGTTCCGTACCATGGAAGTGATTATCTGAATGAGAAGTATATGTCACAAATTATTTGAGAATACTCCAATACCTAATGCACAACCCACACTTAAGTTCCTGGAATCTTAAACTAAATAAAATACTATTTCGTATTTGACAGGTATTGATAAGTAATCACTATTGTTAGTTAGCCAGTTAGTTAGGGGGCAAGATGTGAGTTATATAAATAGAGAAGGGGGTTAGAGGAAAGCCAACTTGTCGTTTCAGAGAAACAGTGCCTTTAGGTATTGTGGGAGGTGCAGACCTTCAAAGGTCTGCAAAATTCGTTGTAAATGGAATTTAAGAATTACGCAAAACAATGGGACTTGACATCTTCCCAAGTTATATTCTAAATTACCAGTATAATGGTCAAGGATGGAATAATAATTCTTTTGATAATTTACAAGAAAGACAGAAAAAGGGTACTTATAAGTTATAACAAGCATAAATTGCTCCGACCTCCCATGAGGTTTGCATAAGTTGTTATATCACCCTTTTGCTTGTGTCATAATATATGACAAGTTATTTGAAGGCAGTATACACGTTCAGAAAGAAAATGAAATAGATTTAGACTGTGAAGGGATTGAAAATTCATTAAAGAGGTTACGATAATTAGCTCTGGTAAAATGGCCAAAACAATCAATACACACAGATTCACCGCAAAGGAACTACACTCTGATGTTAGATTCATCGCAAAAAATCAACAAAACACACAATTATGGGACAACCAAACCACGACACCAATAAAAAGTAGTTCTAAGCGAAAGGGGCATAAATCAAGGGTGCATTCGGAATAGCTTGGCTGGACTTATCTTATAACATAAGCACTTGCATAAAGTATTTGAGTGAGCCTATAATTAAAAACACCTTAAGGCATGTCCTTAAGTTGTTTCCAACTATTTTCAACAAGTTCTCTAGAATATCTAGCAAAAAAATAATCTATATGATAACTTATTAAAACACCTTACTACATATGAAAATAGTTTATCCTTACTTTATCATGAATTATAGAACTATACATAAGTACTTGATTAAGTTGTTTACCTTTGACTGTAACACATAACACTTTTTCTAGCAAGATAGACACATTTTCAAGTTAAAGAACATGTAAACAAGCATGCCATCAAAAATCGCATAACAAACAGCCATAACTCTCGTAAGACTTACGGATTTCATTATCAACAAAGCCCTGTTGGCATTTTCATTACAAACTCGCTAATCAAATTGGGAAGAAGCCACACTATACTAGTTTGCTGAGAAAGTGTTACTAGTAATTAACAAATATTGTTTTACTCGTTCTCATTAATTTCTCAGCTCACTAATCAATAATCATACAAAAATTAAGATAATAAAAGAACATCATAAAACAAGTAAGATATAAACATACTGAGAATATTCCCCAGCTGCAAAAAACTTGTCACTGTACTTCTTAACTGGAAATTTAGCTACATCTATGCGTTCAAGACCTTGACAACCCCTCTCCATCTGCACATAGAAAGAAAAAAAAAAGCCCAAATCATCAAAAGACATTTTCAAAGGAAAATTTCCAAATCAATACAAAGTTCAAATTTCATCTACTTCACAAAGAAATCAACAATTTTTTTTACCTACCAAACTGAGATTTGATCTAGAAGCAATGAGAAAGGATCTCCTAGAAGCATTCAAGTGAATCCTAGCACAAATGAGCCTAGTGCAAACAAAAACAATGAACATTGTGCTAACAGCAAAACCAATCACAGTCATTACCAAGTTAATCCCAGTCGAAATCATAGTGAAAAAATTTCCTAATCGATAAACACAATCCCCAAATAGAAAGCACCGAGAAAAGAAGAATGAGAAAGTGAATTGGGTTTACGAGAGTGGGAATTGAGAGTGTTGAATTGAAACCCTAAAAAAGGAAAAAGGCATGGTTGGTGGTAAATGGTTTGGGTATGCTAGATTTGAGGGTGTGAATGTAATGATAAAGATTTTTTAGATCTACAAAGTCGAGGTGTTAGTGTATACACTCACTTTGATGTGATATCACTTGTTTTTTTCATGCTATGTCTTATGAGTTGTTGAAATGGAAAAGTGGAAGATTTTTTTACTTTAATTTAAGATAACTAATCTTTTGGTTTTAAAGATTTAAAGATGTTAAATTAATTTTAGAATGATTTTGAGTAATTAATTTAAGATGAACTAAGTTTTTTAGTTTGAGTGTACGTTTCGTTCTAAAGATGAAGAATAAATTTTAGAATGATTTTAAAGTATTTAATTTTTATAGAGTAGAATTGATTATGGATCTATAATTGATTTTTAATTAAAGTTATATTTTTAGTTTTTAATTTTAAAAATAATTTTTACATTTAAATTTATTATTTAACTTATTTTTATATAAATTTATCAAAATATCAATTTTACATGATCAATTTATTTAAAATTAATTTTTCACTGAAGAACAAAACTCGTGTGTAATCTCTTTATATAAGATTTAATATAAATTTTTACATATATTAATAATTTCTTTACAATAATACCAGTAAAATTTAAAATTGAGAAATATAACTTTTTTCTTTATAGTTTTATATTATTAATTAGTCTAGCATTGTTATGCGTAGCCGATCTCAGGATCGGATAAAAGTAAATTATTATGATAGGTTGTTTCCCTTAAGCAAGACGTTGTATGACTCAATTACAATGTCAAAAGAGCAAGAGTGATTGCATCGTTGTCTTAATCAAGTGAAAAACAAGCAAGGGTTCTCACATTTTTGTGAACGGGTGTGGGTAAAAAAGTTAGTTTATGAAAGTAAGATTCATTTTAGAACAAGGAATATAATAATGTTTATTAGAAAAATTATGAAAATAGTAAACATTACGGTTAAGAGGACGATCAATTTCATGTTCCTGTATGAGACTCAGTGGACATGTGAAAAGGCGAAAGAATTCGACAGTTCAGAATTTAAGCTTTGGTACACCGACAAAGTTAGATAAAAAAATCGGGTTCGTATTATGATATCTTGACACCCCCTTGTACACTTACACCGTATATGCTTTTTCAACATACTGTTTTTTGTGTAATTCAGCTAACATGTAGGGGCAAGTGAGTAATTTTGTTTTGCGTGCTAGGATAAACCACTAAGTGCTGCTTTATCTTTCTCGCCCAGTGTTGCATCTCTTTCACGAAACACCTTTCCTCCAAAAAATTCTCTCTCTCGCGAGACATTGTTCATTCCTCTCCAATGACCTGAATCGCTTCTTCACACAACTACCGACGGCGACGCTCTTTCACCGACGACAACACTCTTTATGCTCTCATCACTGTTCGACGACGACACTCTCACTACTCACCGAACGAAAGAACTACTCTCTCAAGGTTAGATGTTCTTCTCACCTGCGACGCATTTCCTTTTTATTTTTTGTTTAATTTGTTGTTCAAAGAGGGAAACTGAAAGAGGATTAAGGTTTAGGGTTTTTTCTTTTTAGGTTATAGTAATAGATTTCTCAATCCCGGGTTGTTGTACTGATCATGTTTTTATTTGGTTATGGATTGTTATTAGGTTGAGTACTTTGTTGTTGAAACTATGGCATCACCAAGAAATTTAAATAAAATTGACGTAAGTAATCAAGTTTTTATTTGTTTTGTTATTCTGGTTGGACTGTTGCATCTTATTTATCAGTGAAATTAATCAAGTTTTTTCGTGAATTTAAGGTGCAAATGAGGTATAGTTGTATCCCGGTGAATTTGAGCATCATCAATGAAAAGTTAACACCAGCTCAACGAGCCCACATCGAATGCACCCCATTCAAATGGGCGATGAATATTTCTAACAACTTCTCAATCTCACGTGGTTTATTTTGGGAGTTAGTAAGTAGGTGGGACGTACGTAGTAGGGGATTTAGGATTAGGGATAGGATAGTTCCCTTTACTCCGGTTGATGTTTGTTTTGCTCTTAGATTATCTATTGTTGGTAAGTCTCTAGTAGTAGAAGAAGACCAACAAAGTCAAACATTAGATCTATTTAAAGGGGTTGAGGTAACCATTCCCAATATTCGCAAACAACTTCGTTCCCACAAGAAAAAATTAGTTAATTTTATTAGACTTTACAAATTACGTGCATATGCAGAGTTTTACTTTCCCAAAACAGGGAATAAGGTCTTTATAGGATTTATTAAGCAATTGGATGATTTTGACTCACTTGATACATTTTGTTGGGGACTTGGTGTTAATAACTTTGTGGTTTCTAGTTTATGTGAGTCTTCGGTTGTGTTGAAGGAGGGAAAAAAACAAGGCACAAAGACATTTAAACGGGCGTGCTGCCATATTGCAGGTAAATAGATTATATAACTTTATAGTTTCATCATGTGTTTTGAAAATTTAAATTTTTGAAATTTACATCTTCTAATATTTGTTATAGATTTGGGCATTCAACCACTTATCTTTGGGGAAAGCACATGTTGATTCTAGGTTTTCGTTTCCACATGTATTGAATTGGCCGGTTATAACTATGCAGAAGAAAAATATTGAAAAATCATTTGACAAAAATATAGTAAGATTTTATGAGTTTGAATTGAGAAAAATAGGTTTTCTGTTGTCAGTGTTTGAATTGATTGTTTTTTGTTAGATAATTCATATAATGGTTGCAACAGAGGAAGAACTGAAATATGACATAGTGAATGCTGCTTTGTTTGAACATGGATAACAATTTGTGAATGTGTATGATTATCAAATATTGGTGGATGAGAATAAATATTTCAAAGAGAGGATAGCAGTTCTTGAGGAGGAAATGAGGATGATGAAAGAGGCGGGAGTTAACACTTCGTTTTAGGACGAGGATGTTTAAGATGATCGGCAGCTTGTGAACTTTGTCACTGAAGATGAATTAGGGACTTCGACTGGAGATGTTGGACATAACACTCAATTTAATGATGATGTCATTGTTGAAGAAAACCAATCAGAGTCTAAATCTAACATGGCTACAAGAATGAGGAAGAAACCAGGAAAGCGTGGAAAAAGAACTAGAACGAATTTGTAATGCATTGGTGTTGTAGAAATTTGATAAATATGTATTGTAGAATTTGGCACAATTATGATGTGTTGTAGTGCAGAATTCGGCACAATGTTGACATTTTGTGGTCTTGTTTTGTTTATGTGCACAATGTGTTGATTATAATATAGTTCATTTTGTATTTAATATGTTGAGTATGTTATAGTTCATTATTATGTTAATGCGTTGAGTATGTTATAGTTCCCTTGTTTTGAAGTTTGGAACTGCATTAACCAAGTTTGGTCTAACAATTTCCCTTGTTTAAAAGTCTGGAACTGCGTTAACCAAGTTTGACAGCGTATTAACCAAGTTCCAGTAATGTATTAACCAAGTTTATTTTAAACAATTTCCCTTGTTTTGAAGTCTGGAACTGCGTTAACCATGTTAAACAACGTATTAACTAAGTTAAACAACGTATTAACCAAGTTCCAGCAATGTATTAACCAAGTTTGCTTTAAACAATTTCCCTTATTTTGAAGTCTGGGACTGCATTAACCAAGTTTGACAGCGTATTAACCAAGTTCCAGCAATGTATTAACCAAGTTTTTTTTTAAACAATTTCCCTTGTTTTGATGTCTGGGACTCCGTTAGCCAAGTTTGAAAATGTATTAACCAATTTCTAACAATGTATTAACTAAGTTTCACTACAAGAAAATTGGCAAGTTGCGACACTTAATTTGGGAAGGTTACGGCGGTTTTTGTTCTGTCACAAAAATGTGTGTCGCCAGGCATTATTGCGAAGGTTTCCAAAACCGTCACTCCAACTGTCGTTGTAAGTTGCGACGAGTTTGAAACGGACGTAAATTGCAAAAAAGGACGGTTTCAACCGTCGTAATTTTATCTATATGATTTTTTTATAATATTTTTTTTATTTAAATTATTATCATCTCAATTTTTTTATAATATTATTTTTTATTTAAATTATAATTTTTTGATAATATTTCTATAATTTTTTATTTAATTTTCTATCACTTTTTAATATAATAAATTTTCAAACACAAACATCTAAAATCAAATAAATATCATAATGTCAAAAAAATGCGAGTTTCATAATCATCTCATATAGTAAAGTAACTGATCCATTATCGGCAATTCGATAATCATGTCATTTTGTAAAACACACCGAAAACATATCAAATCCTAATCTTATAATAATAAACATTGTAATGCCAAAAATACATAGAAAAATTCATAATATAATTAATTCATAGCAAAGTCTAAGATGTCCTTCTAGATGATCCATTATCTCCCATTCGGTAGCTAGACTCAGAAGAACGCCTACCATCAACGGGTGATTCCAATCCCTGACAAAAATTAAAATAATATACTCTTTAAAATAATACTTGTGGTCTTTAACTTTTAATGTATCAAAAATAATATACCTGTCTTCCATTAGAATTTTGCATTTGCCTTAAGAATTCAATTTCTTCTTTCCTAGCATTGTCCATTTCCTTTAAGAGTGCGATTTCCTCCATCAATATATCAATTTTGGAATTTTGTTCTTTAAGTGCAATAATTTCTTCTTGCATTTTCTTTATTCTTTGATTTTCTTCAGAAGAAGACACCGATCTCGTAGATCTATTAATCTGAGATGGCGTAACTCCAAGTCCCATACAACGAACATATCCAGGATGTTTTTTTCCAAAGACTTTCAGAAATGCCTCATTTTCAGGCATAGAGTCTTTCATTCCAGCTTGTAATTTATCCTGCACATGCAAAAGAGCAAATTGAGCAAGCAACATTGAGCAAGCAACATTGAGCAAGCAATATGATTCTCTCAATCCTATTTAATTACAAGTCGGTCACATCCTTAACTAATCAACTGATTATAGGCAATTTTCACTACACATGTTAAATAATGAAATAATTCAATTATGAAGGAGCTGCAAACAGTCCTATTCTCCCTGTGTTCTGCTTGTTCTATAAGAATTATATACAATGAAATAGAATAAAAATGAAAATCGTAGAAATATCAAGAAACATCCAGAAACTCATATTTGAGAATCACACAACAATGATACATACGAATAAAACTGCAATTAAGAAAAACTAAGAAACACATACACTCACACTCAGTAACAGAAATTGAAAAACTCAGTAACAGAAATCAATAACAGAAATCAATAACTATAAAACTTCTGTAGAAAAACTAAGAAATAAATAATAAACACATACACTCACACTCAGTAACAGTAACTATGTTAAATCAATAAGAAACACATACACTCACACTCAGTATCAATAAGAAATCAATAAGAAACACATACAAACTCAACTAGTAACTATGTTAAATGAATACATTAAAAACTCAACTAGTAAACTTCTGTAGAAAACTTCATTTACATTTAGAAATCAAACAGTGAACTAGGTTTTTTCCCCTGCATTCTCGGCCACGAAGCTGCAGGGTACTAACTAACTCTGACCTAACTTGATGATTTTTCATAGGATTTAATTGAATTGAATTGAGGTTTTTATTTTGTTTTTGTTTTGTTAGGATTGTTGAAAGTGTTGGAGAACGTGTGACTGATGTTAAGCCTGGTGATCATGTGATTCCGTGTTACCAGGCTGAGTGTGGAGAATGTAAGTTTTGCAAATCCGGCAAGACGAACCTCTGTGGCAAGGTTTATGCTGCTACTGGTGTTGGGGTTATGATGTCGGATAGGAAGTCTCAATTTTCTGTTAAGGGAAAACCGATTTATCATTTTATGAGAACTTCTACTTTTAGTCAATACACTATTGTTCATGATGTTAGTGTGGCTAAGATTCATCCAGATGCTCCTTTGGACAAAGTTTGTCTTCTTGGATGTGGTGTTCCAACTGGTAACTCTTAACAATAAGAAATCAATATCAATAAGAAATCAATAAGAAACACATACAAACTCAACTAGTAACTATGTTAAATGAATACATTACAAACTCAACTAGTAAACTTCTGTAGAAAACTTCATTTACATTTTGAAATCATGACCTGAAAACTTCTATATACTACTTATTGGTTTAATGATTGTAAACTTTTATAGCATCTCACAATGTACACATGGATGTAGTCTAGAATGTTCTGTAGTTTGCCAGTCTAACGAACAGGATTGTGTTTCTTGTATGAATATCATTGTTACCATCAAAATACGGTGAAATATAATTGTTTCAGTGAACTTCATACAAATTTCTCAGTTTTTCTTTCAATTTACTCCCAATTCTAATATGGTAGATAGACATCACCTTCAATGAGATTTGTTGGATTCTTGTTATGTTGTGTTCTGTGTGTTGACAGTGGTGCTGAAAAACTCATCCTCATGCGATCTACAACTTTAGAGACTCCAACTACGACACTGGAGTCGTAACGGTTATTGCATTTGTGCTAGTTCTTAGGGATTATGGTGAAGACTTTTCCATAAGCATGCAAGAAAATACAATGATGATTTCATAAACAATGGAACTAACACGGAGCCATAACATCCTCGTATCTTCTACTACCTCTGGTCTTTCAAGGTTAGTTTTTATCTTTTTGAAAAGTGAAAAGATTATGAATGAAAAGTTCATTTTTAATTAATTATGATGTGTCAAAAATCTGCTTCATAAACTATGTTGCAGAATATATACCGACCAGGAAGTAAAATATTACACATGACACCGATACTGACACCGACATAAAAGGCTTTAGTAATAAGTTGAAAAACTGAAAGTGATTATTCGTAACCACATGTGTGAGGGTCTAAAAGATTTTAAAGAGAATGTTAAGTTTGATTTCTTAACTGTTGTGTAATGATTAATGAATATTCTGAACCTGCGCACACTAAGGCTAACCTACACCGAGAATGTGTATAACGAAACCTAAAAGTTAACGGTTCTACACTATGTGTTTGAGGGGTGTGTTAACTGTTCTACACTATGACCTGAAAATGTGTTTATAAAAGGGTTAAACTTAATGTTGCAGAAAATTACTGCCAAATATTGCTAACTAGTTGTATTTGAAGTGTTTGTAGATACCTCGAAAACATTTAGCTTGCCATTAAAATTTTAAACTAAATAGTACACTCCAAGTCACTAGAGAGTGTCTTACTTTTGATCTTTTTTAACTATAAAGTCAGAATTTTAACTAAATCAGAATTATAACTATTTAAAGTCAGAATTTTCAACTTACAAGTTCACAAGTTGATGAATCTATAACATGAAACACAATCACAATTCTCAACTTAATTTAACCAGTTTTCAGACAGATTCTCCCCACCTCTAAGAGATGCCAAAAGGTCCGGTCTTTTCTCAAACCTTAAGGAGACTAACAAATATTTCAAAAGAATCAACTTGCACTTACATTATTGTTGTATGCATCTTCATTGATAAAAGACCCGTCAGATTTTTTATGAGAAACTGCATACATTTCTCCTCTGTTGTATGGTCGTTTATCTCTCAATTCCTACAAATAAGCACAAATGTTAACTATTTGTACTATTAGGCATACAATCAACAATATATAGATTTATACATACCAACTCATGTTGCTTCCTTGCAAGCGACTTAGATCCGAGTGTATGCAGATTCTTCAAATTTCCTCTATTTTGGGTATTTTATTTTTGCTATTTTCTACATTGGTAACAACATAAAACTTTATTTATTGAAAACAATATACTTTATAGCACTTGCACAATTGAAAAAAAATGCCTTAGAATTAAAGAGAATTGAAATTCAAGACTTAAACATCTAAAGCCTAACCCAAATGGTTCAATATCAAAAATTTAATTGTAAAGTCTTAGAAATTTTGAATAAATTCAAATACTATATTAAAATTTTGTTACATGTGTTTCTTTTCTCGCCTATATTGAATAAAAACAGCCCAATCGTTTTCGTTAATGTCTTTTGGATAATTTGCAAGATTTTCCTCCAATGTGAGATCCCATCTATAATATTTATGAAACATATGATGTCGGTCATCCTGCCATTTCTTTGCAGCAGAAGCAAGTATGAAATCTTTGTCACGCCCATCATCAACAGCAAAATGAAGCTAACCATAAAAGTAAAAATTAGTTGACAAAGTAAATAATAATCACCATGAAATTAATTTTAAAAATAGGTAGTTGTTTATTAATGATACCTTTATCTTTTCATCATAAAACTTTGTTTTTTTATCCGTTGAAATTTTCTTCCAGTTGTCGAACATAATGGGCAAGTGTTTAAACATTCTAATAATTCTACCCAAATACCCTGCTAACAAACGAGAAGCTTGTCCTACTGCACGATGTTTGTCATCCCATTCAAGTATTATCCATGTCCCATCAGACTCTGATTTCGCAACCAAGTCTTGCACACATAAACGTGTGTTTGAAATATGACCCGCCTCATCTATCACAAAAAAGTAAACAAAATAATATCATAACTCAACTATGTAAAACATTTAAATCATTTAAAGATATTGTAACCTTAAATTACTTACTAATGATATTTACATCCCAATACTCAGAACTAGGCACTTGAACAACATCTTCATTCTCATCTTCTGCCACAACATCTTCATCTTCTACCACAACATCTTCATCTTCTACCACATCATCTTCCGAATGAGGGGATAAAACATCATGGTGAGGAAATGTCTCGGAAGAAAGTGATGGTTCTGTAGTTTGGATTGGCGGAGGGGTTACTATAGTTTGGATTGGCTAAGGGGGATTTGGCTTTTCGATTGGCTGAGGGGGATTTGTAGTTTGGATTAAAGGCGGGGTTATTGATGATTTTGAAGTTGTCATTGAACGTAGGCGCTTCTTGTTAACTTCAAGCTCTCCAGGTTGTACAAACCTCGGACGACCCTTCATAGACTAAATAAGATGCATAAGTGAATATCAATCAACAATTAATTAGTATAAAGTAGTATTGAGAATTTATTACTAACCAATGATGGTTTTGAAGAAGACGGAGATGGTTTGTAAAGGGATTGAGAGAGTTTAGTAAGATTGAGAACCTGCATCTTTTTCTGATTCTCTTCAATTGTTTTGCGGCGAATATCCTCATATGATGAATTCATTCTTTCACAACAGACTTCAACTGCAAGTATAAGTGATAAACAAGTCAGTACACTAGAAGATAAATTATGACTACAATTTTAATAAACATAACATAAACACAAAGAGTAACATAAATTATGGATACAAATTTAATAAACATAACATAAACACAATAAATTAAAAGATAAATTATGCAATAAAATATAGAGTAACAATAATGTCATATCTTGGTACTTCATTTTTATAACGATGAATCAACATAAAAAGTAAGAATCTCATACATTAGTTGGGGATAAACAACAAAAGACATAAGTCTCACACAAGTTACAAACAAGCTAGACTTCTTATCAATAAAAAACTATATCTTAATTATAGTCATCATTTGCCGCTGAAGTTCCAGGATCATCATTAGAAAAAATTTGTTCCAAATTTTGTGATGGATATGGCTCAATGGGTGTCATAATTTCATCATTTCCACCCATGTCATACAAGTCTCTTTGCTTCAAATGAACAGGTATGCTCCATCCTTGTTCATTCTCGTCATCCACATAAAAAACCATCTGAGTTTCTGACGCTTGAATGTATGGCTCATTATCTTCATGTTCCCCAGTATGTAGTAGTCTTACAAAGTTTATAGAGGTAAAACCCAACTTATTTATCTTAATGCCTCTTGAGTTTGTGGTATTAGCCCATTCACATTTAAACATTGGCACTGTGAAGCCATCATAGGAAAGCACAATAATGTCTACCAATCTTCCATAGTAAGGAACCCCTCCAAATCTCATTTGGGTATCACTATTGCTTGAATAACTTCGTGTCCCAAACATGCCAAAAACTCTACTGTTTTGAGTTTTTAAATAATTGTCTCGTTCCAACGTTCAAAACTTGAACCCATTGACATTGAACGCGGTAAACCTTTTAACTTTATCATAAGGGCCATGAGCAAGACTAATGAGAACATCTTTATCTGGTCCATCAATGTTGTCAAGATTATTGCAAATCTATATACAATACAACATCCAATTAGTCTTGTTATTATTAAAAAGCATTTCAATACAAATACTATTTTTGTACAAAAACTCACACGTTTGCGAAACCAATGAGCAAACTCTCTATGAACCTTCTTGTCTATATCAGCAGCACTTCTTTGACTGCTCCTCATTTGGTTCTGAGTAATACTTCGGAACTGCCTATTTGGTTATCCAATATTAGATGTAAGAAAAATCTTAATAGTGTAGATGAAACTATTTAAATATAATAAAACTACTTACTTTAGATAGTCGTCAACTATTGGCCAATTCGTTAAAACGTGTCTATGAGCCTGCAACTTTTCAATTGGTGTTAGGGTGTAATATGAAGATCCACCCACAGGTTTTCCAACTCTAGGAAACAATTCTGCTACATGTGAACCTGTTTGGATATCACCAATATGGTCATCATCTACACGTCCAGGTTGATTCCATCTAGTCTCAATGTTTTCTAGATATCTCGAACAAAATGTAAGAATCTCTTCAAAACGGTATCCTTCCGCAATAGACCCTTCTGGTTTTGCCTTATTACGTACATGCGATTTAAGTTTTCCTAAGTACCTATTATCGAACCACAATAATATCAGTTAAAAAAACTTTCTACTTTCTAAGTTAGTAACATTAGAACAAAATCACACAACCTACCTTTCAACAGGATACATCCATCGATAATGAACAGGACCTCCAAGTTTAACTTCTTCAACAAGGTGAACAACCAAGTGAACCATAATCATGAAGAACGGGGGAGGAAATAACATTTCCATGTGGCATAAAGTGAGGACAATTTGGTTTTTCAACTTTTCCAAGTCATCAATTTTCAATACCTTACCACATAATTGCCTAAAGAATGAGCACAACTCAATCAATACTGCTGAAATCTCATGAGGTAATGTTGTGCGTATGGATAATGGTAGAAGTTGTTCCATTAATATATGGCAATCATGACTCTTCATCATTCCATTTACCTTGAGATTTACCAAGTCAATGCATCTAGAAATGTTGCTTGAATAACCATCAGGCACCCTAATATTCTTTAAAATTGTTAAAAAACTCCTTTTATCTTTACCTGTTAGAGTAAAGGTCGCCGGAGAAATTTTACCATTTTCATCAGGCCAAAAATCAGGTCTTATGCCCATATTTTGAAGGTCTTCTCGAGCTTTAAAATGGTCTTTACTCTTTTGCCTATCATTTAGTAAAGTAAAGATGACATTATCGCACACATTTTTCTCAATATGCATCGGATCAAGATTATGGCGCAAAAGATTATCCTTCCAATATGGAAGTTCAAAAAATATGCTTTTCTTTTTCCATTGTTGAGGATAACCTTTTGTAGGATCACACTGAGTACTATCACCTTCTATAGGTTGTCCTTCACGTGTTTTTTTTACCGATTTTTCTTTCACTGACTTTTTACCAAAGATGACTTCAACATCTTTAACCTGTTCAAAAACTTGATGTCCAGATAATGTTCTCGGTGGACTCCGCATTTCTTGTTCACCATTAAAGCGATTCCTGTTCAATCTACACCTGTGTCTCCGATCAAGGAAACAGAGATGACCAATAAAACACCATTTATGACTAGCTTTAAGACGGAGAGATGTAGTTTCAAAGTTACAAGATGGGCAAGCAAGTTCTGTGTATGTTTTCCACCCAGAAAGTGCACCCAAACCTGGAAAGTCACTAATCGTCCACATCAAATTTGCATGTAACTTTGAACATTTATTTCTTGAAAGAATTGTATGTATCCACACCATTTATCCATAATTCCTTCAGCTCTTTGACTAAGGGTTGTAAGTAGACATCAATATTATTTCCTGGTGCTTCTTTACCGGGAATTATCATTGACATTATATACGATGTCTGCTTCATGCAAACCCATTGAAGAGTGTTATATGGAATGAGAACAACTGGCCAAATACTATTATTTGTACTCATCACACCAAATGGATTAAAGCCATCACTAGCCAATGCAAGACGAACATTTCGCGGATCTGATGAAAACCAAGTATGTGTCAAGTCAAACTTCTTCCAAGATTTTGAATCTCTAGGATGCCTCAACATTCCATCATTGTTTGTATCTGTTGCATGCCACCTCATATCCTCGTCCATCTTTGATGACAAAAATAATCTCTATAATCGAGGTTTTAATGGAAAATAACGAAGAACCTTGGCAGGAATTTTCTTCTTTTTCTTGTTAACAGAGACCTCTTCATTTGTTTTCCATTTTGAAGTGTTGCAAGTTTTGTAAATCTCCCTCTCTTCATCTTCTCCCCAATAAAGCATACAACCGTTTGGACATGCGGGTATCTTTACATAATTCAAACCAAGTTTTGCGATTGATTTCTTGGCTTCATAGAATGAACTTGGAATGTTTGCATATTCAAATGCATCTTTTATTAACTCTAGAATCATTGTCATTGCCTTCTCACTCAATCCACATAAACACTTTATATGGTACAACTTTACCAAAAAAGATAGTCTTGAATATTTTCTACACCCTTCATATAAAGGTTGTTCTCCTTCTCTAGCCAATTCATAGTACTCCTTGGCTTCTTTTCTTTCCTGAGTTGCATTTGGCATCACATAATCTTCTTGGTCAATCTCCAAATTTGATGCAGATGGTATTTCATTAGCATGATTCCTATCAACTCCAAATGCATCGTTGATCATGTTCTGAATAGGATCTTCAACAATGATAGTATCTTCAACTATATTTGGAGAAGTACTAGGGGAGATAGTACTAGGTAGTACAAAGGACTCTCCATGATGAATCCACCTGGTGTATCCCTTCGGAAATGGTGACCACATTAAGTGGTCGAACATGTCACTCTTACTCTGTGATTTTCTGAAACCACAACGTTTACAAGGGCATATTACTACGTCGTTTGTTTTTGCACCTTTAAATGCGAAATTAATAAATTCTTTTATCCCTTGCTGATACGCAATCGATGATTGTGGCTTCATAATTCATGACTTATCCATTTCTTCAAAAAAATATATGTTATATGCTCTATTTAAGAACTCGAATATTATTTAATAAAAAATAAATCATCACATATTTGCAGAACATATAGAAAAAAAAAACCGTGAGAAACTTGATCCTAGATATTTTCATATCACATATTTTCATATCAATCAATTGTCAATATATATACTTCAAATTCTAAAGTAAATTTCTCACTTTTGAGAAGCCTGATCCTAGATTTCGGATAAGAAATTGCTTATCCTATACTATTCATGTAAATTTAGTGTAGTCTGCTTATATATAATTGATATCCTTCCAGGTCGCCAGCCTTACCGTAGGACTTTAGTAAGGTTGATAACACAATTAAATTGTCATGTTTAACTCTATAGCAGGTTATGAAAGCCAAAGCAATGTGAATTCAGAAATTTTAGAAATAAATGAAGTTTGAATTTGATTCTCTGTAGTTAGGAAACAAAACTTAATGAAAATATGTAGTTAGGAAACAAAACTTAATGAAAATCTGTAGTTAGGAAACAAAACCTTGATGAAAATCTGTAGTTAGGAAACAAAACTTAAACCTGAGAATCTGTAGTTAGGAAACAAAACCTTGATGAAAAATCCTTGATGACAAAACAAAACCTTGATGAAAATCTGTAGTTAGGAAACAAAATCTGTAGTTATGAAAATCTGTAGTTAGGAAACAAAACTTAATGAAAATCTGTAGTTAGGAAACAAAACCTTGATGAAAATCTGTAGTTAGGAAACAAAACTTAAACATGAGAAAATGATCACACAAGTAAATCAATTTCAGACAAATAAATTGTCCATAAAGGAACTTACCGTCAACAATAGGAACCCAAACTTTCTACATAATTCTCACACCACCAAGGTATATAGAATTTCTCTACTCTATTATCTCTCCAGTTATAGCGTATTGCTCTTCTAGTAACTATGTTTGTCAATAATACTGTATTATTCTTCTCCGATAGACATAATGGCAACAAATGAAAGTCCCTGCTTGGATTACGGGTTTAAAGACATAATGGCTAATCAATAATCAAGATGATAAAACCTATCAGCCCTGTTTTAGGGATTACGGGCAACAATCAAGATCATCCAAGTCAACATTCCCACCTGAGTCAACTAAGGCTTATCAAGATGAGTCAACTATTGTTTCGTATTGCAGAAGACGTTCTCAGCAGGGGACTGACTCGTCTGGTTTCTAATAACAAGATCAAGCTCATTAAAGCCTCTAGAGACATGAAGGTTCCTTCCCACACTTTATATGCGATGATATCATGCTTTTCATCAAAGGAAGCTTCTTAACAATTGATGCCATTAAGAACCTCTTCAGAGATATGCTTATTTTTCAGGTCATGCTTGTAACCCCTCCAAATCTATTGTCTACTGCAAGACATGGTTTACTACCATGATGGATTGGCTTCTCCATGGGACATATGTCATTTACCTACCTTTGTGTCCCTATTTTCAAGGGGAAGCCAAAGAGTTATTATTTTCAACCTGTTGCTGACAAAATTAAAAACAAACTTGCTACTTGGAAAGCCTCTCTACTATCTATTACAGGTAGAATTTAGATGGTGAAGTCTGTTACGCAGGGTATGATGATGCATTCACTCATGATTTATTGTTGGCCAGTCAATTTAATTAAAGAGGTGGATATATTGTAGTCTGGGGGATTCATATTAAGATCTCTAAGGCTTATCAACTATGCTACAAATTTGAAGCAGTGCTGGAGCAAATGCATATCAGCCCTATCAAGATTATGAAGTCTGTTACGCCCTATCAGCCCTATTTTAGGGATTACGGGCAACAATCAAGATCATCCAAGTCAACATTCCCACCACGCCAATTCTTCTAAAACCTATCAGCCCTATCGAACTCACCAACATCCGTCAATACCGTAACAACAGTTAGGAAAAGGCCTCTCATTCTCATATGCTTAATCCACAAAAGAGCCTCTTTGGCAAGACCTGCTTTGGCGTAACAACTATGATGCCCCTTGGACCAAGATTCGCATAAAAGGAATCAAGGACACCTTCAACATCATCAGACGATTTCAAAGTCCTCAAAAATGAATTTAAATCACTCTCATAATTACATGGAATTTAGTGTTATATTTAATTGTGTTATCAGCCTTACTAAAGTCCTACGGTAAGACTGGCGACCTGGAAGGAGTAAACTCTGTAATAGGGATGTTGATATGAGATTCAAGTTCGACTCATAATCGCAAATTCCATCTACAAGCAGATTAAACTCTGCACTAGGGATGTTGCTTATATAGTTATTGAATTGAATCTTAAGTGAGGATCTATTCTACTCCGTGACCAAACTATCAGACTACACGACATTACCGCAAAATAAAAACTGACCTCTATACCAGCAAAATAAAAACTGAATGGAAATCACTAGTTTAATGACCTACAAGCAGATTAAACTCTGCAATAGGGATGTTGATATGAGATTCGAGTTTGACTCATAATCGCAAATTCCATCCACAAGCAGATTAAACTCTGCAGTAGGGATGTTGCTTATATAGTTATTGAATTGAATCTTAAGTGAGGATCTATTCTACTCCGTGACCAAAGTATCAGACCACACGACATTACCGCAAAACAAAAACTGACCTCTATACCAGCAAAATAAAAACTGAATGGAAATCACTAGTTTAATGGCCAGAATTACACACCTTAATGTAGAAAACCAGAGAATGAGATAGTCGTTGCACTTGAGAAGTTGCTTAGTAAAACTACAATAGAGAAAAGTTGCAGATGTAAATATTATAAAATCATAGAGTTCATAATCAAATAATAGATGGTCAAATAACAACAGAGTTAAATAACAACAAAGTTCAAAACCCTAGAAAAAATGGCATTAGAAGTCAAATAACACCTTTAACTTTAGTTTAGAAATAACTTTCAAAAAGTAAAGAAAATTGAATTTAAGAAAATTTAGTGGTACTAGAACCCATGTGCCATACATAAAACGATCTAATAAGCAGGTAAACCCAAGTACCAAGGTCCTGATAGAATGAAACAGAAATATGAAAAATTACATAGTGAAAGACTAAAGCCAAGAAGAGTGCTTCTCAGTCTGACATCAACAGAGTTCATTTTTACATAGAAATACTTTGTTTTATGCTTTTAGTATGTAATTAGATGCAGTAACCAGGAGAATTTACAGAGATGTTCAAATTGAATAAAATTTAAATTCACCCTTAGTTTTTAGTTACTAGTACTATTTTCTGAGACGAAATGTCAGCTAACTTTTCAAAAGAAATATCAAAGGCTAACATGTCAAACCGATGAAATTTTAGTAAGTGCAATAAAATAAATTTCCATGCATATTTATTAGCTAAATAGAACTCTTCAATTCAATGGCTATTATTTGGAGGCAAAAAGAGAATAACACAAAACTAAGCCCTCTTTAGATCCTTCCCCAAAGTCATGAAGCTCTCTGAGCACATAAGTGAAAAATTTCAGAGGTCAAAATCGAATTATAGTGTATAATAATTACTGTTATCAATCATAGATCGCAAAAAGTAGCGGTTTGTTCAAACTCTGCTACGCTATAGTAAAACATATCCGTTTTATGAAAAATTTCAGAGGTCAAAATCGAACAAGTTTCTGTCAGTACAAATTAGGTGATAAAGGGAGCACAATCAAAAACTAAGTGAAAACAATCTCAAGAAAATCATCGCAAACCCTAATAGAAAAACAACCTCATTCTCGTGGATAATCAACCTAATAGAAATACACACAAAAGCTATTGGTTTTCGAACTGACCTGTTAAGATTGGTTTGGGATGTTGGTCGTGAACGGTTGTTGCAGTGACGTTCCGTCAGCGTCAGCGGCAGCGGCAGCGGTGTCTGCTTTCAAGTTGTCAAGAATAGAAGTTTTGAATAGAAGAGACCTTCTGAATAATAGTGGCGCGTTCTTTGATTCGTGATGGGAGGCGGTTTATATCCGTCGTTGAATTTCATTCAGAACAAAAGTAATGGCGGTTGGGCTCAACCGTCGCAGCCCAATAAACATTTTAGGGTTTGGCCACAAAATAGAAGGTTAACGGCGGTTATTTACCCGTCGCGACATGGGATTTACGACGGTTAAGATGATAACCGTCGTTATCTGCATTTAAAAAAAAAATAAAGGGCGGTTTCATAAAACCTCCGTAATAACCGTCGTAATATATGGATAACGACGGTTTTCAATGAACCGTCGTAACTTTAGTGTCGTAAAATGATATTTGCCTTGTAGTGTTTGTTTTAAATAATTTCCCTTGTTTTGATGTTTGGGACTGCATTAACCAAGTTTGACTTCCATTAACCAATTTCCAGCAATGTATTAACCAAGTCTGGGATTGTATTAACAAAATAATTTTATATATTATATACACCAACAAAGTTTAGTACAATTGTTACTATGACAAAAGTAAATTTACAATATTGCAACATTTACACTCCAAAAGTATATTTACAATCTTGCAACATTACACTTGAATATTCCACCTGAATTACCTGCACCACCAAATGTAACTATTGTTAGTGTATGTAATGTTTTGAACAAGATTAAAAAAATGTTTGAATCTCATACCATCATGTCAAATTTATCAAAATAGTATAGATATGTGACAGACTTCCCAAAATACACATGCCACTAGTCAATAACCAAAAATTCCCAAAGATCATCATAAATTTGTACAAACTTGGGATGAACCCGTCAAGGGTGTTTCACATGTTGTCAAAAGATCCATGAATGACATGCAATTTCCAACCTGTATAATAACATACAAAAATCTAAAATATGACGTACATAAAATCAAATACATAATAAACTAGTATTACAATGATTACACATAATTTATCCTCAACAACTACATATGTTTTCCGCAACTCGTACATGCGAATTCCTCAAATTTAAAACACAACAAATTCCTCAAATAGTACATATGAATTCAAACATTATTTAATACAATATTATAATGGACACAAACCACAATACTCGAATTTAAGCAATTTCCTCCACTAACAACCTCAAGAGATGATTCTACACAAACATTACTTCCAAATTGATTTCCCACCATTCCAATATTGCACTCCTACACATTTAGAGAAACAACATAGTTAGATTCCATATACATTACCATTTGTATAGGATATCATTTATGAATGAAAATAGACATACCGTAGTAAGCATAATGTGATCATTTTTTTTTGTTCGCTTCCTTGACCTCTTAGCAATCGTTTCAGCGATGGATGTCTTTATTTTAGATGGAGGACGACCTTTGCGCTTGACATGTTTTGGATTGCGAATTCTATTACTATTGATAATCATCATTGATATTTTCGTTAATAAGTGTACTATCCTTTGTGGCCATATTAGAGTTCAACAAATGTAATGTTTCATGGAGGTCTTCGGTAGTCTCTTCTGACTTAGCAGCTACTTCAGCAATCTCATAAAAATACTTGCATAATTTGTCAAACATGTCCATTTGTGGCTTTAACTCTGTTACACCATAACTAGTCTTGATATATGAATGCTTCCTTTTAGTGTTTTTCTTCCATCTCGATAAAACATACTTCTCTGGAAGACTTATAATCCTCTCCTGACTACACACGGATAACACATGTCGACACACAATACCTCTAAACTTAAATAATGAGCATTCATATTTGAAATCATGGTTTTCCTTATTAAGCACAACTTTTAAGACTCGCTGTTGCGGTGAGAATCGGATATCAAGCTATTAATTAACTTGAACCACACATCTTTGAAATTCACCACCGAGCTTTGATTTATCCAAAGGAAAGGGTAAAGATAAAAAAATCCTAAGTGCGCTATGTAGGAACACAGCTAAGAGATCTAAGGTTCGGGGGTTGGTTATACCTAGGGAAGGTGTTAACATCCTAAGTATCTGTAGTACTCTACAGGAACCTCTTGTTTGTTTGTGTTATGTTATGTTTGCTTGTTAAGGGTTATGTTAAGGTTAAAGGTAAAGACCTAAAATGCTAAAGGTAAGGACCTCGGGGGTATATACTAAGTATGCTCGCCAAGACGTCGCATCTTGTGCCTACGTATCTGACTAAAGAATCAGAGCAACCATAGTTCACCTAACTAAGGGTGAGAGAGGAACCATTGACTATGGCCAAAGTTCCAAGGGGAATGAGTATGAGCTCATATAGAGTTTAAGAAACTCTCTAAGTCTAAATTGTGATATAAGTGGTTATGAGGCCAAAAGGAAAGTATCATATGACTATGAGGTCAAGAGAAGATGGATGCCTATGACTATGAGGTCAAGGTTGATATTCTATGACTATGAGGTCAAGGAGGGATGTGGCTATGACTATGAGGTCAAAGCTGGTATCCTATGACTATGAGGTCAAGGAGGGAGATAATGAGCTTTCTATGACTTTAAGGTTAATAGAGAGGCTTTCCTTTGGAAGGAGGGGAAAATAACAATTTCTTATGGGCAAGAATGTTATAAAGGGAATTGAGTTTGAAATGAACAACATAAGCTCAAGAAACTTCAAAGAGAACACACAATAGTTAAGCATGATTAATCTCAAAAGCATGATTCCAACCTCAATATATGGCAAGAAATAGTTATGTAAATCACAACAACTAAGCACATACATATCATTTTCAAACTTGACATTAAAGGCAAAGCAAACAAGGCAAGAAACTTAGTAACAAAGCCACACAAAATCCTAGTATGGTGAACTTATCCAAGGTTAATGAACCTTCTCAAAAACATCTCTCTCATGTACCAAAAATTATCACAAGAACTTTTAAAGAAAAGGTGTTTTTTTAAGTGGAGTACAAAATTTTAAGGAAAAAGTTTTATATGTGTTTTTTTTTGTAAATTTTCAATTTAATGTAAAATAAAATAAAAATTAAATTAAATTATGAAAGAAAAAAAATTGAGCAACAAAGAATAAATAGGAATTTTTTGGAATTTTGGTTAAAGGGAAATATTTTTAGTAATTATAAATAAAAAGGAAAAATTAAAAGGAAAGAAATAAAATGGAAATAAAATGGGGGGTACGTTAGAATTTCTGAATGAAGTAAAACCAATATAAGGCGCATAGTGGGCCTGGCAGGGGGAGGTGTTGGTAGCAATTTGCTAGGCCCAAATCCAAATTAAAACAAAAAATAAGAAGAAAATAGAAAACAAAAGGGGACTGGGGTGAGGGGGATTCGAACCCCAGCCCCTTTGGTTTCAGCGCGTATCCTCTACCATTAGAGTGGCTATACATCCGTTGTATATGCCACCCCCAAAACCAAATAAACCTTTAGGCGAATGGATTTTTGAAAAAGAACGCAGAGTAAAAACTGCAACAACATGCCAATGGTCTTTATCAAATGGTCCAGGAAACTTTGAATCAATACATGCCAAACTTAAACAAACTGATCATGCTAAGCTTTTTCCAATCACAGCCAAACAAACTTATCATAACAACATGCAATAGCAACAACCAGTCCCTCATCCATCTAAATCATAATCATTTCAACAAATCTTAACTAAAATAATGTGGATTAGAATCCTGCCTTTAACCACTTAGAGCAAAGATTGTTAATGAACTCTTCATGATTCAAAACAGAAGCATCATCAAAGTGAAAAAAAGTGGATTGGAAAGGGTGCATTCAGAAATGAGCTAAAACATAAAATCATATCAAACACACTCAAGCAGTGTTTTCACCTTGGATGTCCAAACTGATAACAGTCAGCGTGAGAGTAGACTCAAACTTCAAACTCCAACATGAAGACCAAAACTACATACTCAACAACAAGACATGGCATGCTCACAAGAATGGAAAACAACACTTTCAACATGCCTCCATATGCAGGTACAAACAAATTAATCCAAATATTAGCAAGATGACAAGGAAACTTGGATTCCCACTTTCAATCCAGGCAGTGCAAAAGGAAGTGATACCAAACTCATATATCAATACTAAGTGATAACAACAGCATGAAAACAACAATCTCATGACATTCTAGGCATGGCATTATGAGCTAACAGTAGTGAGAATGAGAACAAAGGCTTGTCACACCAACATGTTCTTCAACCAAAACTTTCATATCATTCAGTCTATCCTAACATCATATGGACATTTCAAGAACATGCAAACTTTATCATGAACAAACAAATATTGTATCACCAAACAAAAACAGTGTTAAGCATGCATTATGAACCAAAACTTTGAAACAGATGAACATATATCTCTAAATGGTATTGAAGGCACTTCTCATCTTAACACATCTTACATGAATTCTTGAGGATGCCCTCTAATATTCAAGCATGACATCAGTGTACAACATAAAACATAACCTCAAGTTACTGGCAGTGTTACAAACATTCATTTTTATACACATACCCACTTGACTCAAGATGTAAAAAAAAACAAACTACATGACATGATATGGTAGGCATATAGTCATGTATTATCAGGGTGAGCATTTGTCAAAGCAGTCAGGTCACGTAATCTAATCATAATATTCCAAGGGCAGTTTAGGCATACAACCTTTAGCATTAAGACATGAACACATCTGAGTTGTGGCCATGCCTGTGTAAAGCCTACTTAAACATGGTAGCAACAAGGCTATGAACCAGCAGTATGAGAAAATGTGAATAAACTTGTCATAACAGCATCAAAGCAAACCTTATGTCATTCAAAATATCCTATCATACTATGGACAAAATAAACACCCTCAAATAAAATAACTACATCAAAAAGACATCAACATTATCTAACTTCTTAACACAATTAAAATGGAAATCAACACGAACTTGGCTATGTCATCAATGACATCCTACAGATGATGTTATGAGTTAGCAACAGAGAAACAAAGGATAGAACTGAAACTTGTCACTAATATGACCCAAACACAACCTTCATGGTATTCCAAACCAACTAGCCTAACTTGGCCAGTCTGCATTAGTTCAAGCATTCAAAATATATCATGAAGACATGGACAACATGTTATCCATTTGGTAGTTTCAAACAACACCATAAGGGTCCAATGAAATCAAGGCAACACAAGGTTTTTAACAACATAGTCAGTATGTAACACAACTGAACTTGGTTATATGATCATTACATTTTAAACATGAAGTTAGGGTTTAAGATACAGTGAGGATAACTACTTAGTGTGCCAGCAAAACATTCACATAAGGCTTCATCTTGCCTTAACTCATTTCAACATGACATGGATAAGCAGTTCAAGGACAGTTTCAAGCACACGAGTATGAACACAATATGTTCTATATTATGAACAGATAAAAAAGTGCTAAAACATGCTACATAAACATTCAGAACAAAGACATGATGACAGTGGCAATGTACATGAGCATGATCTTTGAATATGGAGTGAAAGAAAAAGAAAGAGGAATACCTAGTGAAGCAATGCACTCTTAAAATCCCAACAGAACAAGACTCACTTCTCCTTGCAGCAGCCTTACTCCAACTTTCTCAAAAACTTCTTCACTTGCCAAGCTAGAACTTAGAGATTTTTATGAGTTCTTCAGTGAATTGTTGGTGTCTTGGTGTGAGAACTGAGCCCCTATTTATAGGAAAGGGTTGAGGATAGAAGGCATGGTGAGAATGGCACAATCTGCCAACTTTGCCCTTCTTGGAGGATTTGCGTGTGAGCTGGTTTTTCCAACAGTCTTCAAGAGCTCTGATATATGACAGGGTTTGGTTTTGATTTGGTGGACTGATGGGATTGGACCAAGGCTCAAGGAAATAGGAATAAACAATGCTTTGTTTTGAAAAGTTTCTCTCACCTCTTGGTTCACTTACCTTGCCTTTGCATAAATTATGTTATTTTAGTGTGCAACTTGAGGAAAATCGTGGCAGAGGTCCAAATGATGTTAGGCTGGCCTCTAAACATCAGAAAAAGTGAAGGCTTTGGTGACATTCTGATTTTTTAAGTGTAAGACAAAGTGCCAACATACCAACTTTAGTGTACCATAACTTAATAACCATGCATCCAAATTGTGAGATTTTTTATCCTTTGCAAAATAGGCATTTGATAGAACAAGTTTCATGTGGAAAGATTTTTGAAATGAGGTTTGGAATAGTGTGAAAATCAACCATGAAGTCATGCACCCCGAGCTGCCAAAAAGACTTAGAAAAAATTTCTAAGTTATGGAATTTCGACAACTTGAAACAACCATCTTTAGGAAATCATAATTTGAGATTGGTTTATCCAAATAAGGAGTTCTACACATGCTTGGAAAGCTTGAAGAACAAGGAACAACTTTTATGTTCAAAGATTTTTTTATTTGGAATTTGGAACTAGGTGAAAAACATCCATGAAGTAGTGTTCAAAATTGGGGCAAAATGCTGAAAATATCACTAAGTCCTAAAGGCAACTTATCTTCCAAGTCTCATATCTTAAAAACCATGCATTTTTTGAAAAGGGGTCCTCATTTAAACTTTGAAGATCATGGAAAGAGATTCCATTTGAGCTTTGAGTCACTCAATTTGGATGTGTGGTTTGAAAGTTATGACCTTCTCAATTTTTACACAAGAAGTGAATCTTCCACATTTGAAAAGTTTCAAAGACCAAACATTGCCTTCTTTGCAAGAAACTTTTCAAAACTTGGCTTCTCATGTCTTAACTCATCAATGAGACATGTCATGATGGATTGAGGACTTGGATGTTTCATTTTGGATCAAAATTCGAAGTTTAGAGCCTCAGTCAAAACCCTAATTTTACTTGTGAATGCACTTGAATGATCTCTGATGATATTTCTTCTTCAATCACATATAAGGCTCAAAGATAGTCTCTAGGGATGTCTATTACCACATGGAGTAATGTCCCAGGGCTTGGGAACATATCTTGATCAATATCAAAGGCCATGGTTGTCTTGTCATAACAAAACCCTAATTGGAGGCAGGGTGAGCTTGTGACTCTTTGTGCTAGTGATGAAAGCCAGATGATCTTGATTTCTTGTTGAATAAGACCTCTTGAATGTAGGTAAGTTCAATTGGTTGATGAACCAATCAAACCTTGACTGATCATGACAAACCTCCTTAGTGATTCTTTAGGTTACAACCCTAATTCCACAATTTGGTCTGATGGTATCCTGTTGACTTGATTTGATCCAATGTCTTGAGATCCTAGTTCCAATCAAATGGTGAATCTTTGTGATGATTGTATGGAGCCAGAGAATGCATTAGGAGACCTTGAATCAGGTGAGATCTTGACTTAGGAGACCTTGAATCAGGTGAGAGCTTGACTTAGGAGACCTTGCCCTTTTTCTGTGTGAACCCTAGTTTCCAACACAAAAGAAACAAAACTTGCAAGATGTGGGTTAGTTAAACAGTGCATATATGATTAATCCTAAATGTAAATGCCAGATGTTATGACATCTAAGAGTAAAATTTGGGGTACAACAGTTGCCCCTATTTAAGTAGCCTTACCGGATGGCACGAGGAATGGAAATCCCTGGGGCATCAAGGTGAAAGGGTGTTTAAATATAGCAAACCAAAAATTTTGCCCTTAGATGGAATGCAGATCTAAGGACAAGCGACGGACATGCAAATGCTGACATGCCATGAACTTCTAGTATGATGATATGATGCCATGATAGTGCAAAGATGCAGACAAACCGGACACCAGAGATAAAGGTCAAACAACCACAGGTGAGCATCATGGGGAAGGATGAAGGTTAGTATCCATGAGGCAAACTCACTGGGAATACAGGCTGATCAAACAAAAGAGACTCATTGGGGAGACTCTGAGGAAACAATGGGGATAGAAAAATAAAGGGGAACACCCTACAGATCCTTACTAGAGATAGGAGCCAGAGAGGTATTCTCCACTGGGGAAAGATCCAGAGAGATGGACGACGGTTCATATGTGACCGGACGACACTGGGGAAATACAGACACATTCTTACTGGGCATGAAACCAGAAAGAAGACCTGATCTCCATTGGGGATCAGTTTGAAATAAAAGGATGGACATCAACAAAAGATTTTCTGGGAATTTCTTAGACTGAAGAGTTCAAAAGGGATCTTCAAGAAAAACCAGAAAAGACAGAGATAAACATTTGCGCGCCAAATGATGAAAGATAATGACTGAATCTTAGCTGGGAATAAGGTTAATGAGCCATCAATGATTAGACTCAGGTACCAATATGAGTTGGATTTTAAATACCAGTATGAGTTGTGTTTGAAATGCCAGTATGAGCTGGACTTTGAATACCAGTATGAGCTAGATTTTTGAATACCACTATGAGCTGGATTTTTAGAGACACCAATATGAGTTGGTTCGCCAGCGAAAACTAGACTTTGGACACCAATATGAGTTGGGCCTGAAAATACCAATATGAGTTGGATTTGAAAACACCAATATGAGTTGGACTTAAGATACCAATATGAGTTGGATTTTTGAATGCCAATATGAGTTGGACTTTTGGATACCAATATGAGTTGGATTTTTGAATACCAATATGAGTTGGTTTGCCAGCAAAGACTGGACTTTGGACATCAACATGAGTTGGGCCTGAAAAATACCAATATGGTGGTGATTTTGAATATCAGTATGAGCTGGACCTTTGAATACCAGTATGAGCTGGATCTTGAATGCCAATATGAGTTGGACTTCGAATTTTAAATTCACGTCTGACCAAGGTTTAGGTTCATATCTAACCGGAGGTTTAGGTTCATGTCTGACCAAGGTTTAGGTTCATATCTGACTGGAGGTTTAGGTTCATATCTGACCTGAGGTTTTGGTTCATATCTGACCAAGGTTTGTAAGTTATAAATGTGCCTAAGAGGGGGGTGAATTAGGTACTTAGACGATTATCCGGATTTTTTACGGTTTTTGATTTTTACTTTCCTAAAGATTTCTAAGTGGTGAAATGTGGTAAGTGCAGAAAGTAAAGAACACCAGGAAGTATACTGGTTGCCCTCACAGGTCGAGAGTACTCCAGTCCCCTTTCAACTTGAAAGAGATTTCACTATAGTTTTGGACAAGACAAGACTCTTCCTAGTCTTTCTATACAAGTCACTAACTATGAACCACCAAGAACAATCCTCTTGGATTTTCCACTAAGTCCTATTGAGAACAAACCTCTCACAAAGGACCTCTTGTATCCACAATCCGGATAACAAGGACTACAACTTCACAATCTTAATTTTTAACAATCCTAAGAATAAGATGTGACAAAGAACTATAATTCTGAATTTTGTAGTAAGTGATGAAAGTTGGATTTTGAACTTGAATCAATCAAAAGATGGATCTGCTCCTTTTGTAGTAATCACTCTAAGAATTTTATACAAGTGTTCAACACAATTGGAATGAAACAAATGCAGTATGTGTGAAGGTTTAATGCAGAGGTTTCACTCTTAGAAAGTTTTGAAGAACACTTTGATAAAGATGAAGGATTTTGTAAATGAATGATTGTGTGAAAATTATTTACAAGGAGGTGAATTGAAATTCTGAAAAAAAATGAGAGTTTATATAACACATAAACACCTCCTCAAATGGTTGCAATATGCCAAAGGATGCCATGCTTCAAAAGGAAGAAATTAAAATTAATTTTCTGAAGAGATGCAATTATTTTTGAAACTGGAACAGTGGTAACCGGTTAACGCATGGTGGGTAACCGGTAACTTGAAACAACGTCTTTTTATTTTTGAAAAATTACACAGGGTAACCGGTTAACGCATGGTGAGTAACCGGTTACTTCCAGACAGATTTGTGAAAATCAGTTAAAAACAGAACTGTGACAGTGTTTTTGATGCTAAAACTTTTCCTATTGATCATGGCATGAATGATGACTAGTTTGAACACTTGTATGCATATTGCTAAGAGGTAATTGTTTATACCTTCGATCAATCCTTGAGAATTCTTCAAGACTTAAAATAATGTGCAATCTTGTTCAATCTTTAATGTAGCTTCAAAGTCTTTGATCCAATTCCGTTTAAGCAAGCATAGCATATAATATGAGCATTGTTGTCTTCATCAAAATCATTGAGAAGCCATGTCTTCACATTCTCCCCCTTTTTTATGATAACAACCCAATATTTGAAAGTTAATTTCAACCTTGTTTCTCTAACCAATGAAAGCTCTCCCTTAGATAATGCTCCCCCTAAATCCATGATTCTTGGAGGTTTTTTGAAGCTTTTAAAATTTGCAAAATTTGTTAGAGAAACCATACAACACGATACAAGCTTCTCCCCCTTTGTAATTACCAAAAAGGAAGGGAAAAAGACTTTGAAACAAAATATCATATGTTATATGAACATGATTTAAAGATGAGAAGAATACCAACTCATACAAAGAGAACATTACACAAGGCTTAACAAAACACTTAATATATATTAAACTTGATCAAAAGAAAGTAGCACCAAAACAACAAAGTACGAAACAAAATAACTCAACAAGTCTAAACATCTTTGTCTTAGAAACTTAATTCTTAATAAAAAAACTAAACTTAGTTCTTAGAAACTAGATGCATACATAACACATGAAATTAGTCACTTTTGGAATTCTCTTCCATTTCCTCATCGTCACTTCCTTCTTCTTCCTCTTCACCAACATCATTTCCTCTTTCCTCTTCCACGGTGGCTTGGTTGCGGAGCATGGACCGAAATAACTTTCTAAGGGAGTTTATGCCTCGAGAGGTTTGTTGGTGGTTATGGTTCATGGTTGCCTTTATGCTCTGCATTTTATTATAGAGAAACTCATTTGTGAAACCACCTTCAGGAGCAACAACGGGGGCAGCCACTTCATCTTTATAGCGATACGTACCATTAGACGCAACAATGATTCCAGTGTTCTTAGTAACAGTTGTTGCATTTATCTCACACACCCTAGAAGACATTTGATTCCTTGGTTCCCTTTTAAGCAATAACTCATTATATTCCAGAATTTTTGAGACAATCCTTGCATAAGGTAGACCGCCGGAGAGAGAGAGAGAGTTGATGTTGCATGTGGTGAAAGATCACATATGCCCAGTTAATTTTTAGTCCCATTTTCATTGCCCGAATGAGTCGAACTTCCAACTTACTCACTTGGGAATGATTTGAGTGTTTCGGGACCAAAATATATGCCAAAATGTAGTGTAGCATACGGTCACTGACAGATAGGGAGGCAACATATTTGAGAACTCTTGTGGCATTTGAAGGTTGTTTAGCTAAAAGATCATCATGAGATCCTCTGGAAATTTCCACAAAGTATGCTAAGCTGTCAAAATCCTTCCAGGTGTTAGTGTTAGGTAAAGCACCCTGACGCAGTTCCTCACCATCAGATGGAACACCCAAACATTTTTTTAACTCTTCTAAATCCATAGAAATCTCCTTATCCTTAACAGAAGCAGTAAGCAAGTCTTCAATTCATCTTTTCCAAACTTAACAATATGATAAAATTCCCTAATTAGGTCAGGATAGTAAGGACCTACCTCAGCAACAAGATCCTTAACTCCAGAGTTCTTCAGCAAAACCTCAAAAGTAAAACTGTGATTTGGAAAAGCTGAGAAGTTGACATATTTTACCTGCATCAAGGTTCTGGTTCTGACATCAAAATCCATCCTTCTGAGTTTGACAGGTTGCATGTGATGTTCTTCAACAGAGTCAGAACTTTCTCCCATTTTCTTCTTACCCTGATCTTTCCTTGAAGGAGCCATTGCAAGAGCTTGAGAGTTAGGGTTTGGAAAGGATTTTCGGATTTTGGGTTAGAGTGAGAGATGAAGATGAGACTTTGGAGGGTTAGGGTTTATAAAGAGTAAAAATGTTGAGTGGGGTTTGAATCCTCTTAAAGTGTAGTAAAGGGGTTTATGGAGAAGAATTTGGAAAAAGTTGAAGAATAAGTGGAGGAAATGAGTTCCAATGCTATTTATGACAATAGATGCAATTAATTTATTCTTATAAGCACTTTTGACCAACCAAACAAGACAAAAATAACATTTAACACACAGACCACATAAAAATAACGTAACATTAATTTAATTTTTTTCAAAAAATATCAGTGGTAATCGGTTACTTACCACGCGTTAACCGGTTACTTAGTGTTAAAAAATGCGTTCTGGGGCAAAAAAATACAAGGGGTAACCAGTTACTTACCACGCGTTAACTGGTTACTTAAGCTCAAGTTTGAAAGCAGTAGCTTTGCAGCGCAAAAACTGTGAGATTTTTCAAAAAAAATTTGTGTTGACATGTTAATATACATAATAATGCAATTTTGAGTGATAATCACAGATTATAAAAATTAGGTTAAGCAAGTATAAAATCAAGAAATAGCATATTTTCAACATAAAACACCTTTTAAAGAAAGCTTGTAATATTTAAAAAATTAATATTTTGTGTACCTTGGCTTCATTATAGTGTATAATGAAGAAATATTGAAGAGTTATAGATCACCTTCATCTAAAATGCCAAGTTCTCTTCGAATCTTGAAAAATGGTTCTTTTGCGAGTGGTTTTATGAAAATATCTGCTAGTTGATTATGCGTTTCCACAAAGGTAACTTCAACATCTCCATGAAGCACATGATCACAAAGGAAGTGATGTCGAATGTCTATGTGTTTGGTCCTTGAATGCATGATCGGATTCTTTGTGATGTTAATTACACTTGTGTTGTCACATCGTAGAGGAATGCAACCGAGATCTAGTCCATAATCAAGAAGTTGTTGTTTGAGCCAAAGAATTTGTGCACAACAACTACCTGCTGCAATATATTCTGCTTCGACCTTACTAAGTGCGACACATGCTTGTTTCTTGCACGCCCAAGACACTAATGCATTTCCCAAAATGTGACAAGTACCACTTGTACTTTTTCTATCGGTTTTACATCATGCATAATCCGCGACAGAATAACCAATTAAATTACAAACACTGCCTTTTGGATACCATAGACCAACGTTCGTCGTTCCCTTGAGACACTTCATGATTCTTTTTACGGCGGTGAGATGTGACTCCTTTGGATTTGCTTGAAACCGGGCACATAAACACACACTAAACATTATGTCAGGACGGCTTGCCGTCAAATATAATAAAGAACCAATCATACCTCGATACTTAGTAATATCAATGGAAGCACCCGATTCATCATGATCAACATAGGTTCCGGATCCCATTGGTGTAGCCATAGCCTTGCATCCATCCATGTCGAATCTTTTTAATAATTCTTTGCAATACTTGGATTGGTTGATGAAGATACCGTCCTTTAGTTGCTTAATTTGAAGTCCAAGAAAGTAATTCATCTTACCCATCATAGACATCTCAAACTCTCCTTGCATCATCAATGAAAATTCTTCACAAAGATCTTTGTTCGTTGAACCGAATATGATGTCGTCGACATAGACTTGAACTAACAAAGTATTATCTTTTGCTTTCTTAATGAACAATGTCTTGTCAACTTTGCCTTTTACAAATCCCTTTTCACAAAGAAAGTTGCTTAGACGATCATACCAAGCCCTTGGTGTTTGCTTTAAGCCATAAAGAGCTTTCTTTAACTTGAAGACATGTGAAGGATTTTTGAAGTCTTCAAAGCCCGGGAGTTGTTTGACATAGACTTCTTCATTGATGTAGCCATTCAAGAATGCGCTTTTTACATCCATTTGATATAGCTAAAAATTTAAATGAATGATTGTGTGAAAAATATTTGCAAGGAGGTGAATTGAAATTCTAAAAAATGAGAGTTTATATAACACATAAACACCTCCTCAAATGGTTGCAATATGCCAAAGGATGCCATGCTTCAAAAGGAAGAAATTAAAATTAATTTTCTGAAGAGATGCAATTATTTTTGAAACTGGAACAGTGGTAACTGGTTAACGCATGGTGGGTAACCGGTTACTTGAAACAACGTCTTTTTATTTTTGAAAAATTGCACAGGGTAACCGGTTAACGCATGGTGAGTAACCGGTTACTTCCAGACAGATTTGTGAAAATCAGTTAAAAACAAAACTGTGACAGTGTTTTTGATGCTAAAACTTTTCCTATTGATCATGGCATGAATGATGACTAGTTTGATTGTAGGCACATTGCTAAGAGGTAATTTTTTATACCTTCGATCAATCCTTGAGAATTCTTCAAGACTTGAAATAATGTGCAATCTTGTTCAATCTTTAATATAGCTTCAAAGTCTTTGATCCAATTCCGTTTGAGCAAGCATAGCATATAATATGAGCATTGTTGTCTTCATCAAAATCATTGAGAAGCCATGTCTTCACAAGGTTCATATCTGACCTGAGGTTTTGGTTTATATCTGACCTGAGGTTTAGGTTCATATCTTACCTGGTTTCGAACTTCGGGTTCATATCTGACCTGAGGTTTAGGTTCATATATGACCTGGTTTCAAACTTCGGGTTCATATCTGAACTGAGGTTTAGGTTCATATCTGAACTGGTATCAAACTTCGGGTTCATATCTGACCTGGGGTTTAGGTTCATATCTGACCTGGTTTCAAACTTTGGGTTCATATCTGACCTGGTTTCAAACTTCGGGTTCATATTTGACCTGAGGCTTAGGTTCATATCTGACCTGGTTTCAAACTTCAGGTTCATATCTGACCTGAGGTTTAGGTTCATATCTGACCTGATTTCAAACTTCGGGTTCATATCTGACCTGAGGTTTACGTTCATATCTGACCTGGTTTCAAACTTCGGGTTTATATCTGACCTGAGGTTTAGGTTTATATCTGACCTTGTTTCAAAATTCGAGTTCATATCTGACCTGAGGTTTAGGTTCATATCTGACCTGGTTTCAAACTTCGGGTTCATATCTGACCTGAGGTTTAGGTTCATATCTGACCTGGTTTCAAACTTCGAGTTCATATCTGACCTGAGGTTTAGGTTCATATCTGACCTGGTTTCAATCTTCGGGTTCATATCTAACCTGAGGTTTAGGTTCATATCTGACCTGGTTTCAAACTTTGGGTTCATATCTGGCCTGAGGTTTAGGTTTATATCTGACCTGGTTTCAAACTTCGGGTTCATATCTGACCTGAGGTTTAGGTTCATATCTGACCTAGTTTCAAACTTCGGGTTCATATCTGACCTGAGGTTTAGGTTCATATCTGACCTGGTTTCAAACTTCGGGTTCATATCTGACCTGAGGTTTAGGTTCATATCTGACCTGGTTTCAAACTTCGGGTTCATATCTGACCTGAGGTTTAGGTTCATATATGACCTTGTTTCAAACTTCAACTTCATATCTGACCTGAGGTTTAGGTTCATATCTGACCTGGTTTCAAACTTCGGGTTTATATCTGACCTGAGGTTTAGGTTCATATCTGACCTGGTTTCAAACTTTGGGTTCATATCTGACCTGAGGTTTAGGTTCATATCTGACCTGGTTTCAAACTTCGGGTTCATATCTGACCTGAGGTTTAGGTTCATATCTGACCTGGTTTCAACCTTCGGGTTCATATCTGACCTGAGGTTTAGGTTCATATCTGACCTAGTTTCAAACTTCGGGTTCATATCTGACCTGAAACAAACAATGCCAGAAATCACTGGACTTTAGGTTCCCATTGTAGCGAGTGATTTTTGGATGTGGTTGCGAAGCACAATCACTCTAGTACTACAGCTCGATTCATTTTTTATCCTATTGAAGCTGATGAAGGAAGGGAAATAGATGTCTCCAATTAACCCTGCTTGCATACTGAGGTTAAACAGTCAAAACTGTTGGTTTACAGATGCTACAAAGATTCGGGGTCTCTCCTAGGTTATTTTGTCGAAAAGGGGTGTTTTAGGCTATCGGTTGAGATGTTAGGACGGATATATATGAAAGTATGGGATTTTGGGTTTTGGTTTAGTGTGCTCGCTAAGATTTTTCTTTCAATCTTATGCCTACGTATTCCCGTTTACCGAAACAGGGAAATCAGAGCGATCGTAGTTCCTCCTATTCTATGGGAGGAAATGGTGTTTTGGTGTCTTGCTCAAAGCCCAAGCCGTGAAGCTAAAGAGTCTATTAGTATCTTTTTCAAAGCCCAAGATATGAAGCTAAAAGGGTTTGACTTTAGAGAGAATTTGTCATCTCTAAAGAGGGGTTTGTATGTCACAACTGTTTGGTGACTGGTTTATAAAGGAGGATTACTTTAACTGGGATATGTGAATCCAGCAATGCCATAATTTCCTTTATAGGGGATTTCCCACCTGAAGGAGAAGACTTTAACTCAGTTTAGAGAAATGCCATCTTTCCTTAGGAATTTCTCATGCTAAAAGAGGGACAGTGGTATGGATATAGATGATCCAGAGGCTTGCCGCTTACAGCGATTAGATGAAGGGGAAGGAGTTGTTGATGTTTGTGTACTGTGAACGAGGCACAACTTTGATGCTAAAAGGTTGATTGGATCAACCAGTGGTTTTCTTATACAAAGCCTAAGAGGAGGCTAATATGTGTCTCGTACAAAGCCCGAGAGAGAGGCTAAAAGGTTTTGACTAAACGAGGGAATCTTTTGGTATCTCGTATAAAGCCCGAGATGGAGGCTATTTGACTCAACAAGAGAGTTTTTTGTATCTCGTACGAAGCCCGAGATGGAGGCTATTTGACTCAACAAGAGATTTTTTTGTATCTCGTACGAAGCCCGAGATGGAGGCTATTTGACTCAACAAGAGAGTTTTTTGTATCTCGTACGAAGCCCGAGATAGAGGCTATTTGACTCAACAAGAGAGTCTTTTGTATCTCATACGAAGCCCGAGATGGAAGCTAAAATTATTAGCTCCGCTGGGGAGAATCATTGTACAAAGCCCAAGAGGAGGCTACTGTGACTGTTTCAGTTGAGTGACAGGTCTAGTATGCTGATTTAAAGAGAAAATCAGTTCTTATATGAGTAATGTTTGCACTCAGAGATTTGATTTGAGGATCAGGGTTATTTCCTGTTCTTTAAGGAAATGGGAAATCCAAGGGTATTGAGACTGTCCGAGTCTACGGGTTTCATCTCCTAGTTTTGGAAGGAGCTTGAGAATGTCTTTTGAGACTCAAGGTAATTAGACTGTCCAAGTCTAGAGTTTCATCTTTTGTACTATGCTTTGAGAAATAGTAGTAGACTCTTGGAAAGACTGTTCTATTAAGATGACTGATTTCTGTTCCTATACCTTTAGGAGGTCGTCGGGACAATTTGTACGAAGCCCAAGAGGAGGATGGAAACTTTTAAGAAGCTGAGGGACAATTTGTACTAAGCCCAAGAGGAGGCTATCATTCCCGGAGGAAGAAATCATTTATACGAAGCCTAAAAGGAGGCTGTGAATACTTCTAAGAAGCCGACGGGTCCTTGTACAACGCCCAAGAGGAGGCGGGGATGCTTTTAGGAAGCCTGTGGGTCCCCAAACCCCGAAAAGTTCAAGACAGGCTATTCACAAAGAAAAGATCAAGCTAGGAAAGTTCGAGAATTTGGAAGAAACTCAAGAAATGCCATTCACGGAGAAAAGATCATCTCTGGGGAGTAGAGTTTCTTGACAAGTGCTTTTAAGAAGCCTGTGGGTCCCCAAACCCCGAGAAATTCAAGACATGCTATTCACAAAGAATAGATCAAGCCAGGAAAGTTCGAGAATTTGGAAGAAACTCAAGAGATGCCATTCACGGAGAAAAGATCACCTCTGGGGAGTAGAGTTTCTTGACAAGTGCTTTTAAGAAGCCTGTGGGTCCTCAAACCCCGAAAAGTTCAAGACAGGTTATTCACAAAGAATAGATCAAGCCAGGAAAGTTCGAGAATTTGGAAGAAACTCAAGAGATGTAATTCACGGAGAAGAGATCATCTCTGGGGAATAGAGTTTCTTTGACAACTTCTAAAGGTGACAGTCTATGAAAGGGTTCACCGAGAATGCTGCCTTTCATGTCTCCATATTGTTTAACCCCAAGAGGAGGGAAGACTGTGTCTGGTAATCCTATGGGGATCTAGTTTTGACTATTTAAGAGTGATCAACGGGCTTAATGCTAGACGTAGTTGCCGGGGAAACTCTAAATATCTATACTGGTATTACACAGTTAATATGAGTTTATGAAAGAAGACTTACAGTGAAACAACCCCACAATACAGTTATATGTATATGAAAGCGGTAAATGAAAGCATATAAACACTTACTCGGTTGTAGAGCTTCCATGTTGTTTGGTTAGTTGTTCAACAAAGAAAGATTGAAAACATCAGTATATTTCAAAATCAAAGGAGAAACTGTTTTGAAAAAGAAATATTTGGGCTTACAGCTCAAGGAGAGGCCCAGGGTTTTATCAGTGAGCGCACTGTTGAATTTGTACAGAGGGACTTATACAAGTGACTGAGGCCCAAAAATTGTTTTCTGTACAAAGGGATGGGTCATACACTCTCTCAAGAGGCCCAGAAGGTTTAAAGAAAAAAAGTGGGGCTTATAACACGAGGGTAGGCCCAGATGATTTTTCGTTTAAAATGGCGATCGCGCCGAGATTTTCTTTTAACACAAAGGGGCTTATACAATATCTGAGGCCCAAATTCGTTTTTGGTTAAAAGGGGATTGGGTCTTACACACTATTAGAGGCCCAAAAGTTTTGAAATGGGTCTTACTACACGAGGGTAGGCCCAAAGTTTGTTTTTCAACAGATGATGATTGCGTCGAACTTTTTGAAATACAACGGGACTTATATAATAGGTGAGGCCCAAAAATAGGTTGTATTTACAAAGGGTTGGGTCTTACACTCTATTAGAGGTCCAAAGTGTTTTGAAAATGATTTATGAGGGTTGAATTAATCAAAAACCCTAATTTGATTTCAAAATGTGTTTTAATTGAATAAAAATTCAATTAAAATGATCAAAATTGTTTAACATATGGAAAACAAATTGTGATCTTGGATTAATGCTTCAAAAATTAAGTATTGACCTACAAAATAATTAGAAGACATTAAAAGTTGCAAAATCAAGGTGGAAAAAATATTCAGAATGTCAAAAACAATTAAAATATTAATTCTTTGCAAAAATTTCAATTATATGAAATAAATAATATTTTTGGGATTTTTTGGGAAAATAAAATATTTTAACATTTTTGTGAATTATTAAAAAAAGAATCAACTCAAAATCATTAAAACTCGGAGAGAAATTAATTTTTGAATCAATTAAATAAAATCACAAAATTCAAATATTTGAATTTGAGAGAAATTGCGCCAAGAACAGCTGAAGAACATGCGCGTTTTTCAATTTTTCCCAGATTTGCATTTTCTATCCAATCTCACTGAATACTTGATCATATCATGCAATCCACATACCAATCAACTCGTCTCAACCTCACGATCATGTCTATGACAATTAATTTCATTTAAATTAAGCATAAAACAAGAAATCGCGAAAAATCCTCAAGAACCCTAAATTCTGCATGAAGGCTGGGATTTTTGATACACGATTCAAACAAAGCAATTACTTGAGGGGAAACATTCCATGCATGATTATGAACATTTGGCAAAAGTATTGTGCGAGGAAATATGCATAGATTGAGAGATGACCAAGTTTAGGCTTACCTCTAGGTTGTGACAGCAAGAGAAAATTGATTTCTGAGTAGGAGGTGTTACAGATGAATTGTGATGATCTCAACAGCTTCCCTACACCCTATGGAGTGTGTTTGAATGCTTGGACTTGATGGAAATTGGCTGGATCACTTCATGGCATCTCAACTGCAACTTGGTTAAAACCTTGAGCAATTGACTGGTGATTCTGAGAAATCACTGTTCCAGATGTTGTTTAAGTGTTTGATCAGCTCACATATGATGTATATGAGGTGTGTGTGAGATTGGTTTGAGTGGAATTGCTCTCTAATGAAAAACCCGATAGTGACTTGCTAAGAAAGGCATTTTTGAGAGCGAGAAGTGGATTTTGAGAAAGGCAAGTGTTGTAGGCCTTTGGTGTACTTAAACTGATCACAATTGAGCTCTATTTATAGTAGAGCAAGTTTGTTTTGCAAGGAATAGTGAATGGCAACTGCTGAGTAGGTTTGGCCAATGTTGGCAAATGAAAATCCAAGTCTCCTCTAGCCATTGACTAGAGGTTAGGGCACAGGCTGCTGGTCCCCTTGGTCTTGGATAAGTCTTGACTGAATTCAGTTGCTAATGGCTCAGTCCATGCCACCTTGATGCTTCCATTGAATGCTCCAATCCAAAATTGGAGTCTTGTCCCTATTTTGGGCAATTCTAGGTTTAGCATGCTATTTCTTGTTCCAAGGACTTTGGAGGCTTGGCTCAGTGATTGTCCCCTTTAAATTCAATCCTCAGATGTGTCCAAGGTGATGACAAGGCTTAGAATTGGCTGATTTTGGCAAATCGACCAAAAGTGCAAAAATCTGCCTTGCCTTGGCAGATTTCAGCAAGGCAACTTGCCAATGTCATATCTCATGGCTCAAGTTGAATTTGGTGATGTTCTTGGCCATTTTGGAAAGCTCTTATATGATACAACAACTGTTTGATCATATTTGGTTTTGATACTTTTTGGATCCAAGTGAAAAATGTCCCTACATTTGGAAAAAAGTAAGGCAAAATCTGACTTAGTGAAATTTTCACCAAGTGTTGGAACAAAGTGACTTTTCTTGATTTTGATCACTCTATAACTCAAAATCCATGAGGAATTTGGACATAGGTCAGTATGAAGCTTTTGTAGAGGGCAATGAGATCTACAAATCAAGCTTTGGATGGAAAAAAATGGCTTTGTGGTTTAGGAGTTATGATCTTCCAAAGTTGGTACCTTTGTCACTTTTTTTCATAACTTAGAAAATTTTCTAAGTTTTTATGGTTACCCCTTTTACAAGTTATCCCATTTTCTTTGATTTTTCTTGATGAATGATGATTCAAATCATACATTAACATCATTTTAGGGTTAAAAATCCATTTTTGTGAAAAATCTCAAAAAGTCAAAGTTGACTTTTGTGCACAGTTGACTTTTTATCCGATGAATTCCAAACTGTGCAATTCTTCAGGAAATCATGTCCTTGACCTAAATCAAACTTGATGGATATGTTCCATGGGTGGTATAGAGTGTATTGAATCATGTCTTAGGGCTTGAGAGCATGTCCTGGTCAAAAGTCAAAGTTACAGTTGACTTTTCCCGCGAAACCCTAATTGTGGTTCAGATGAAATTGAAACTTGTTGCTCAAGCTTCTTGGATCAATCCATTGTCCCAAATGGATCAATATGGTATATTAGAGACCCTCAAATCATGTCTTGAGGTCTTGGTTCATGATTTGTCCCAAAAGTCAACTTAGGGGTGAATTAGGTCAAGAAACCCTAATTCCTGATTTTTGATGAATGCATCCCCTAAGGCAAAATTGACTTAATGATTGGGTTTATGAGGTTCCATGGAGCATATTAGGTTATGTTTTGAATCTTTGGCTTATGCCCAGATGAAAATTTCCATCTGGAGGCCCTGGTCAACCAAAACCCTAATTTGGTGACACTGGCGATCTTAAGGCTTGATCCACCTAGAAGGGAGCATCCTTGTGCTTAATCCTTGAAGTGGGAGTCCTCTTGATCCATTGTGGATGTTTGAGAGGTTTAGACAAGTTGAAGATCATGTCATTCCTTGATTGATCCTTTGTCTAAAAACTCTGAGAGGGCTGAAAACCCTAAATTTGATTGTAGTTGATGCTCACCCATCTTTGGGGAGACTGATGAGGTATGATGGTTCCTCCATATTGTGATGATGATTTGCACAATGATGGGAAATCTTAGTGGTCAAAATTTGGGGTATGACACCCATATGACGAGATTAAGTATCAGATAGGTCAGTACCGGGGTTGCATAAATGAAGATTAGACTTCCTGGGGAATACCAATTATGGTTGCAAAAAGGTTGAATAGTACCAGTGATAGATAAGCTTCTCAAAAGAGACTGCCACTTATCGTCATAGAAAAACAAGCTTCTCCAAGAGATTGCTACTTGTTGTTGGGTATGAATTCCAAAGAGATGTTAATATCACAACACTGCTGGAGAAATAATTTTGTCTTCAACGAGGATCTGTAAAAGATTCTTCCTGCGACACAGTGCAAAATAAATGCACGATCAAAATAGGTTCGAAAACAACATTTTCCAGGGACCAAAGTTCAATCTAGGAACAAGCTAGAAAGAAACGGTAAAACAAGACTCAAACCATTGAGGAATGAGCTCAAATGGGGATTTATCCTATCCAATTGTGGAAAAGATAACTGAACCAACCATCATCCACGAGGGTAAAACTCCATGGGGAATTCAGAAAGGATGGGCACTTTATGCCTAGGGCTGACGAATCTATTAGAGAGAATGGACAAACCCAATCACTTGGGGAGATAAACGCCAAAGTGAACAATAACAGGTAAACACCAAGACAGGGTAGCAGAGATGCCAAGATGCTATGCATATGAGAATGCATGTATGCCATGTTTATGCTGACAAAACAGACAAAGAGAGGCGAGACTGGAGATGAAATAAACATCTAGACAAGGGTACCCATCTAAACTCAACAGATTGTACCATTACTGGGGATGAATAAGTAGGATTAACAACTCTACTTCAAGGTTACCAACTTCTCTGATGAAAAATACTCCACTTGGGATAGCATCATGACTTCACTAGGATTGTCATCATGAGCTTGATTTCTTTACTGGAGGGAAATCCAAGGAGAATTGCCAAGATTAGTTGAAGTAACAGCTTACTATGGAGCTGGCAAAAGATGTCACAAAGTTGAGTGGTTCTGCATAACTCATCTGCCCTTGAGTACATGGTCTGTCAGAAAAATATCAAGAGGATTTTACAGGAGAATTGGCATACAATATGCTTCAATATCTTCAAACTCTTGGAGAGGTTCATGAATCTCGGCATGAATGCCCCAGATTAACTGCATTTGCACAACAAAATCCTTGAATTTGTTCTTCGGACTGGTTGATCTTGTGAAGGAGATGTCTCAGACTAGTTGACCTCTGAGAGATTTGTCGAATCTCGACCTGACTGCTTATTGGTCTGTGAGGATAAGTCATCAAAAGGATTTTACAAAAGAATTGGCATACCATATGCTTCAATATCTTCAAACTTTTGAAGAGAAATGGACCTCGACATAACTGCCCCAGTTCAACTGTGATACATAGTATTCAAACTGCGGTAGAAACAACTGGGGAACAAACTTGCCCCTGTTGGCGGGTCCTTGGAGTCCTTGCCTTGAAACAAACTTGTCATAAGATGACCTCAAGAAGGCTTGCCCCAATATTCTGAACTTTGAAGAGTTCTGCCCCTTATTCAATAGCCCTGGGAATGGTGGATTGGCAAATCCTTCCGCTTGGTTGCCCTTGACTGAGCTTCCTTTATCAAGTCGAATTCCCTAGCTGGCTGCATTTGTTGGGATTTCTTTGATATTGAATTGTTTTGCAAACAAGTATTGTTCATTTAAAAATTGGCAATTTCAATGCAACATTAATACAAACTTTTGAAATCAAGTTTATTGATGAGACACACACGGTGGAATGATTAAATAAAAAACAAAGTGGATCTAGTCATTTACAGAATGACAGATGAAGTGATCAACACACGTAAATAATAAAGATCATTAGGAGTCAGGTTAATCAACCTTGCTGTAGTATGCTTTCAAAACAACCTTACCTCAATTAGGTCTTTTAAGGGTTGTAACGTGGTCTGGTTCACGGTTTATGAAACAAAGGATAAAGGCTCAAAGTTTATTTGTCCCACCCAATCTTCGTGATGAACTCCAATCTTACGCTCAGTTAAGCTTAGGCTATACATTCAAGTTTCCATAGGCTAGGAAATGAATTGATGATAGTTGGCTATGATTCAGACACCTTTGTAGTCATTACTCCCTTGCAGAATTTGGTTATTCTTTATTGCTAAGGTTTTGAGACCTCTTTTTGTCTTTGCTGAGGTTATGAGACTTCTTCTTTGTCTTTACTAAGGTTATGAGACCTCTTTTTGTCTTTGTTGAGGTTTTTAGACCTCTTTTTCTTCATTGAGGCTATGAGACCTCTTGTCTTTGCTGAGGTTATGAGACCTCATCTTTTTGTTGAGGTTATGAGAGCTCTTGTCTTTGTTGTTGTACAAGCCTTCTTGTATAAGGCAAAGTTTGGGCTTCCCATCTTTCTCGGCTTTTGCATTGAAAGGGACTCGGCTCATTCTTTGATTAAGGATTTCTCAACGATCCTTCCTTATTTGCTGCTTGGAGGAATGACTTGTACAACACTTACTCATTTGATTTGAGAGAGATGACTGGTGTCTTGCATGAAACGCTGGCATTCGAGTGCATAGCCAAGTTAAACTGAGAACTACCCTGCCCCAAGGTTGAGATTTAAGGGATTTTTGTGTAAGGAAAGAAAACTCCTACTTCTAGGCTCGAAGGGTTAACGAAGGATTATCTTCCTTATTTCTCCGTTGTTTGGGAATTGAAATAATGCCTTACATCCTCGGCAAGGTTTAATCGAAAGCATACCACAACAATTATGGATAATAACATTTTCATCATCCTCCCTAATCTTTGCTTAAAAATAATTTAGTAAGTGGAATGAAATAAGGTAAAGATACATTTTTTGTTTTTACGAACATAAAAGTAAATGGGTGAAACGAATGGACTTAATCAAAAGGTGCATTAACATTTCATTAATCTTGCCAATTTGAAAATACAACAAAACTTATAAGAAAATACAAATTCAAAGTGCAAAGGAAATACAATTGAAAATACTGAAATGAACAAGATAAACCCAGCCTTGGCGAATTGATTTCAGAAGATTTCAGTTTCCGAGTCCAAGCGGAGGAACACCTTCACTACCGATCACTTATTCCTTGTGGTATAGAACCTTGAGAGGCCCTGCAAGTCTTTTTCCTTTTGCTTCAGAAATCAAGGCATTGGCATCTGACTCACCTTCTTGAGGTTGTGGTGTTTTCAACAGGCTTAGCAGTCTCGCTTCGAACTCTTTGCATTCTTCAATGGGGTGCCCCATTGTCCCAGTATGGATTTGGCATTCAATCTCCGGGCGATCCTCTTCAAGGATTAGTTCCTTGTCATAGATCAACTTTCGCACAGTAGATTCTAAGGCTCGGCAACCATCTAAGTCATTCCCTTTGGCTCCCTTATGGAATTCACAAGTCAGGTTTGGGTTGTGCCAAGGTCCTGGCACAGGGTTGATAAGTCGAGGAGTTACCAACTTGTTCTGCATCAACAGTGGAAAGAGTTTGCTCAATGGTACCGGAATAGGCTGGTAGTTAACTTTGCCTCTTTCGGCAGGGTACTTCTTCTTGTTTTGATTTTGGGAACCTCAAGGAGAAACAACCGTTGGTGGATGGAACGCCCTTTTGGTAGACACCTGATGACGACGATATTCTGGTGCAAGCTCAAGATCAGATGCTGGCTCGTACAAAGTTTCTCCAAAGGCAGATCCTTGGTATGGGAGAACCACAGGAGATGGCAAAGGATTGTTGATTTGAATACCTTGAGGCGTGAATGAGAACATCTCAGAGTCCAACAGAGTCTGAAATTTACTCTTGAGCACCTTACAGTCTTCAGTCAAATTCCCATGTGCCCCAGCATGGTAGTCACATCAAGCGTTGGTGTCAAAGCCTGGCGGATATGGAAAAGGCACTGGTTCTATCTCCTTTGGCACTATTAATGCACCTTTGATTAAATCTGGAAAAATATGACTGTATGGCATAGGTAGCAGAGAAAAGTGCCTCTCTGGCTTCCTAGGCCTTTGTCGAGTGTGCTAACGCGGTTGACGGCGGTCTTGCCCTTGATTCTGATGAGGTCCTTGAGTTGGAGGAACCGCAAGAGATGATGAACTGATAATTTCTCTAGGAGTAATAGGGTGAGTATACTCCTATTTCTTTATCAGAGCTTGCAAAGTTTTTAGAACCCAATTCATCTGGCATTTGAGGATTCTGACCTCCTCTTTCTGATCTTCTTGGTTCTTCAGAATCTCATTCATTGTTGCCATTGTCTTGAATAGGTGTGCTAGGTATCCTTCAGACATAGAAGAAGAAGAGACTCAAGATTGAGAAATGCAAATGAATGTGCATGGGATGCAAAAATGCAAATGCAAAAAGTTTCATTGAACTTAGACATTTGTGAAATATCAAGAGGTATCAAAGACTTATTCTCATTAATAGAAGGTGAATTACAAAAGTCAATACATTTCCAAGAGTCTTAAACATAATGCTAAATAAAAGCTAGGAAGACCTAAGGAGATTCTCCTAGGAGCCTCATGTTGATCCTTCTGATTTCCTTCTCCATCTGATCCTTTTCCATGACGAGATTGTCGACGATTAACTTCCCAGGAGTAGGTTGAGTGTTAGAGGAACTTGGCCCTTCTTGGGTCTTCCTCTGCTTGCACGAAAGCAGTTCTTCGTTTTTGGTTTGTAGTTACTTTGGAGCTCTAAATTCTCCTCCACAACCACTTGGTATTTGTGCTTCCAGGCTTCTCCTGCCTGCTGGGCTTGGCTCAGCGAAATCCTCAATTCTTCTTCCTTTGACATGAAATACAGAATAGGCTCTTCCTTCAAAGCAATTGGTTCTTTCTAGAGTAAGGCATCTTCAACTCAATAGCTCTTCTTCGAGCCCATCGGAGGTAAGGTTCCATAGACACACAGTTAGGTTTCCCTATAGAACTCCTTCCCTTCTTGTGCCTGCTACCCCAAGCACCAAAGATCAATCTTTTCTGCTTTTCAAATTTGTCATATCCTTCAAAAAAGATGTTTTCCAAATGAATACCAAGAGGTTTATCCTTTAGAGGGTACCCCAATTATCGACGAGCCAACACAGGGTTATAGCTAATTCCTCCTTTGATACCAAGAAGCGGTATGTTTCCAAAGTCTCCACAACTATCTGTGATCAATATTCCATCATACACGTGGTTATACCAATCAATGTGTGAATGAGAAAGAGCCATAATCTTCTTAGACCACCATCCTTTCTTAGGATCCCAAAATGTGTTTGCTTTCGGTAGATGCAAAATAAACCATCTATACAACACAGGGGTACAACAAGTGATTTGACCTCCACCATGGGTGTTCCTCGAATGGACCGAATGATAAGCATCAGCGAGCAAAGTTGATACAGGATTTTTCTTCAAGAAGATCTTACTTGCATTCAGGTCTACAAAGTTGTCAATATTTGGGAACAAGAAGAGTCCGTAGATGAGCAATGCAAAAATGGCTTCAAAAGCATCCCTATTTGAGTGCTTAGTATAGTACTAGGCTTTTCCAAACAAAAACTTAGCATTCAATCCAAAAATTTCTCCCTTGGAAGTCAAGTTGTTTTTTATGTCAACTAACTCCAAGTGAGTTTTCTTAGCTATTTCTTCTTCTTTGGGGTTCCTTTCGAAGATAGGAAAAGGAGACTCATCCTTAATAGGTAAACCAACTATCTACGGATACTCTTCAAGGGTAGGCAAGAGTTGATAATCAGGGAAAGTGAAACAATGATACTTGGGGTCATAGAATTGAAGTAAAGTGGAGAGGAGTCCTTCATCAACTTCCTTCTTCAACAAGATCCACAGCTTCCCATATCTATCTTTGAATCCTTCGGGGTTTGTTAGCAAATCACCCAACCTCCTTAGGTCGTCCAATTTAGGACTCTTGAAAGTGTATTTCATTGTATTCCTTCTTGCACTGTCCATGATATCCCTATGATATTCACAAAAAGAATGTCTGAGTTCCATGAAACTGGCATGAAATGAATGCTCATGATGTATGAATGCAAGGCAAGCACATAGATGCACACATATTCACAAATGTACAAGCACATAAGCAAAGGGTCTGGGTTTAGGTCACGAGCGTGGAGCCATGGTTTACCCCTTCCATTGGTATGTACTATTGGTTTATTAATTGTAGAACAGGGTTCTAAGAAGTTCCCAGAGTCGACAACCCATCTTTCGGATATTATTGATTTCCCGAATGACTCGGTAGTCAATAATATGCTCAAGAGAGTCTCGTCTGAGTGTAGTATCGTGTAGCAACCAATTCGGGAATAGACTCCCTCATATTCCTAGCACTACATCCTAAAAAGGCTAAGTGGGGTTTGGAGATAACTACGGTTCTCAATATCACCGCCACCTAGGTAGAGAGTAACACGTTTTCACGAATAGACTCGTTCAACATGACTAGACTCTCAAAAGGGCCTCAAGTGAGTGATGGTATCTCAAGTCAACTTTTTCGGGAATCGACTCCCTCAAAGCCTCCTTGAATATACCATCGTCCTATAATAAGTGCACTAAAGTCCGGGTTAGGACTTATCTCACCACTCAATAGTAACACCCTGCCAAACAGGAGAATCCAACAACACAGGTATACAGATATACAGATATGTACAAATATACAGGCAAATACATAAATAACACACAAGCACAAACAAGGTGGGCTTAACCCTTAACTAATCATTCCCCAGTGAAGTCACCATTTCTGTTGCGGTGAGAATTAGATATCAAGCTATTAATTAACTTGAATCACACATCTTTGAAATTCACCACCGAGCTTTGATTTATCCAAAGGAAAGGGTAAAGATTGAAAAACCCTAAGTGCGCTATGTAGGAACATAGTTAAGAGATCTAAGGTTCGGGGGTTGGTTATACCTAGGGAAGGTGTTAGCATCCTAAGTATCTGTAGTACTCTACATGAACCTCTTGTTTGTTTGTGTTATGTTATGTTTGCTTGTTAAGGGATCTGTTAAGGTCAAAAGAAAAAGACCTAAAATGCTAAAGGTAAGGACCAAGGGGTATATACTAAGTATACTCGCCAAAACGTCGCATCTTGTACCTACGTATCTGACTAAAGAATCAGAGCAACCGTGGTTCACCTAACTAAGGGTGAGAGAGGAACCATTGACTATGGCCAAAGTTCCAAGGGGAATGAGTATGAGCTCATATAGAGTTTCAGAAACTCTCTAAGTCTAAGTTGTGATATAAGTGGCTATGAGGCCAAAAGGAAAGTATCATATGACTATGAGGTCAAGGGAAGATAGATGCCTATGACTATGAGGTCAAGGCTAATATCCTATGACTATGAGGTCAAGGAGGGAGGTAGCTATGACTATGAGGTCAAAGCTGGTATCCTATGACTATGAGGTCAAGGAGGGAGATAATGAGCTTTCTATGACTTTGAGGTCAATAGGAGGCTTTCCTTTGGAAGGAGGGGAAAATAACCATTTCTTATGGGCAAGAATGTTATAAAGGGAATTTAGTTTAGAATGAACAACATAAGCTCAAGAAACTTCAAAGAGAACGCACAATAGTTAAGCATGATTAATCTCAAAAGCATGATTCCAACCTCAATATATGGCAAGAAATAGTTATGTAAATCACAACAACTAAGAACATACATATCATTTTCAAACTTGACATTAAAGGCAAAGCAAACAAGGCAAGAAACTTAGTAACAAAGCCACACAAAATCCTAGTATGGTGAACTTATCCAAGGTTAATGAACCTTCTCAAAAACATCTCTCTCATGTACCAAAAATTATCACAAGAACTTTTAAAGAAAAGGTCATTTTTTAAGTGGAGTACAAAATTTTAAGGAAAAAGTTTTATGTGTTTTTTTTTTGTAAATTTTCAATTTAATGTAAAATAAAATAAAAATTAAATTAAATTATGAAAAAAAATAAATTGAGCAACAAAGAATAAATATGAATTTTTTGGAATTTTGGTTAAAGGGAAATATTTTTAGTAATTATAAATAAAAAGGAAAAATTAAAAGGAAAGAAATAAAATGGAAATAAAATGGGGGGTACGTTAGAATTTCTGAATGAAGTAAAACCAATATAAGGTGCATAGTGGGCCTGGCAGGGGGAGGTGTTGGTAGCAATTTGCTAAGTCCAAATCCAAATTAAAACAAAAAATAAGAAGAAAATAGAAAACAAAAGGGGGCTGGGGCGAGGGGGATTCGAATCCCAGCCCCTTTGGTTTCAGCGCATATCCTCTACCACTGGGCTGGCTATACATCTGTTGTATATGCCACTCCCAAAACCAAATAAACCTTCAGGCGAATGGATTTTTGAAAAAGAACGCAAAGTAAAAATTGCAACAACATACCAATGGTCTTTATCAAATGGTCCAGGAAACTTTGAATCAATACATGCCAAACTTAAATAAACTGATCATGCTAAGCTTTTTTCAATCACAGCCAAACAAACTTATCATAACAACACGCAATAGCAACAACCAGTCCCTCATCCATCTAAATCATAATCATTTTAACAAATCTTAACTAAACTAATGTGGATTAGAATCCTGCCTTTAACCACTTGGAGCAAAGATCGTTAATGAACTCTTCATGATTCAAAACAGAAGCATCATCAAAGTGAAAAAAAGTGGATTGGCAAGGGTACATTCAGAAATGAGCTAAAACATAAAATCATATCAAACACACTCAAGCAGTGTTTTCACCTTGGATGTCCAAATTGATAACAGTTAGTTTGAGAGTAGACTCAAACTTCAAACTCCAACATGAAGATCAAAACTACATACTCAGCAACAAGACATGGTGTTGCGGTGAGAATCGGATAACAAGTTATTAATTAACTTGCATCACATTTCTTTGAATTCACAACCGACTTTGATTTATCCAAAGGAAAGGTTCAAGGTCGAGAAAAACCTAAAGGGGGGAGATCTAAGGTTCGGGGGTTAGTTACGCCTAGGGAAGGTATTAGCATCCTAAACCTCTGTAGTACTCTACGGGAACCTCTTGTTTTAACTTGTTACATCTTACTCGCTTGCTAAGGGTTCTATGCTAAAGGTTGAAACCCTAGGGGTTAATATCTAAGTATACTCGACAAAGCATCGTACTTTGCGCCTACATATCCTTACGGGAGTGGAATCAGAGTATTCGTAGTTCACCGATCTAAGGGTGAAGGATAGGAACCATTGGCTATGGCCAAAGTTCCAAGGGGAAATGAGTATGAGCTCATTTTAGAGTTCACGATATCTCTCTAAATCTAAGTTATAGGGGGAAGTGAGTTCTCATGAGGATGAGAATCACATAGAGTTCAAAACTCTAACCTACTCCTAAGTTATGATTTCATTGGCTCTCATGAGGCTAAGAAATAACGGTAAACCTAGAAGGATAAGGTAGGGTGGTTGTTCAGGGACTTCAAGAGTCAATTTAAGGAAGGTCTCCCTTTGGAATGGGGGGAAAGATAACAGTTGTAAAATTACTAAAAGATAACAAGTTATAATTCAAATATGACGATGTAGAAGACATGAATAAGATATGAGATGAAACAAAATTATGATGTCAATGCAAAGTTAGAATCATACATGTTGGACAAAGATCAAACACGATAAATAGAAATAACATGGCAAGATGAATAAGGAAGTGCAATAAAACCCTAATAAGCATTCCTAATCTTATCATGAATAAAGGTCTCAAGATTAAATATTCTTACTAATTTATTTTTATATTTAGAAAGTAAATTTAATTAGAGGAGCATAGCAAAAAGAATAGAGAGAAAAAGATATAAAATGACCAAGTTATGGGATTTTGAAAATGAAGCATAAACTTGAAAAATAAACTAAAACCAACAAGTGATAAAATTAAGGAAATGGTACACCTAGGGATTGAACCCAGGTCTTCTCGCTTACAGTGTAAAACTCATACCATCAGGCCAATGCGCGCATGTTGACATATAATGGAAACACACATATATAGTTGAAGAGAAGCGAAAAATCAAAAAATAACAAAAGGATTGGGGCAAGGGGGATTCGAACCCCAGTCTTAGAGGTGGTAAGGTGAGTGATTGTGTGTGCTTGCCACTGGGGTGGTTGTTACATCCGGTATTATATTCACTTCAATAAATATATAAACCAAACATACACGTATATTCCAAATAAACAACAAACCAACCAACATCAAACCACTCACGATAGTGATCACCATGCCATGCCATTCATCAGCGACCAATGTCAAACCAAATGGAACAGAAAGCATGTAATCTAAACTTGCAGTCATGAAATACCACGCATATTGAAAAATCAATCAAAGGCTTAACACATAAATTCACAAAGTAAGAATAATTGGATGTTTAAGCAATGAATTCACACAAACATAGCAGCAAGATATCCAACACATTGAATGTAATAAACAGCCACACATATGGGATATCAAGCAAACATTACAAAGTAGAGAATATTTGAAAGTGTAGAGTGATAATTCTTACAGCAGTGGCAGCAGGCAAACAATATTCAACACACTCCATTGAAAATCATGTAAGAACATACTTTGAATCAAAACACATGAAGACTAGGGAATCTATAACAGCATGGCAAGTTCAATTCATGTATATCAAAGTAATCTAAAGACTTAAGCATGCTTTGAAGAAATGAAAGGTAGCAGAGCTGTACTAGAATTTAGATCATATGATTAACAAGATTACAAGTTTAAAAATGCAAGAGAACAAGGGATAGGTTAGGGCATAATGATAAGTCAGTCCCAATGATGCTTCTCAAAGTCCAAAAACAGTTCAAGTATGTTAATTTATTTGCAAAGACAAGGTTAGAAAAGACATACCCTAAAATGGATCCAAACATCAGTGACTGGTATTAGAAACATGCTAAATGAGTATTGAAACGGGGTACAAACATATGGTAAAGCATCAACAAACAAAACATCAGGGCTGACAAGTAACCAACATTTTAGACAAGTCATAGTACATTCCACGAGACAAAGAAGGCAACTACCAAGGCTAGCATACAAAGCAAAAAACAACCAGAGTTCCTACATCCTAAATGCATATCTGAGTCAGGTCACAAGAAAGCCAACCAGTCACAATGTCACATGATGTTAAGTAAAGGTGCATTCAAACATGAAGGTAGAAAGCATAGAGATAAGTCATGAATCAAAGCTAGGTTAAAGGTACACCAGTCACACAATGTCTATGCAAGTCATTTAGGTTCCTAGTATTTTGGAAACATGACATTGTCATAAAGCAAGAGTCCAGACAGAATTGCACATATATGGTGTCATCCAAGTCAAGTAACAGCTAGACATGAGTATTAGACACACAAAATAACTACACACATTATGTTGATAAAGGAAAGAAAATCAGTCATATTACATTGATGAGTACACAAGCAAAATGATGGTCAAAGGTATTTATGAAGCATACACCTATATTCACTATAAAACAGGACATAACATAGCAACCAAGTTTTAATTCAATCAAATGGTATCACTTTACCACGGGCAGTAGTATAGGACTAAGTGAAAACCAACACATCTATCACACATACACATATATGGACTAGGTTTTAAGGATAAGTCATGATTGTAACAAGTTTACTCAAGTATAGGCAGTGGTAGAGCATAGTAAGACAAACTTTGGTTGTGCTAACATGTAGTGGATGTGAGGGCAAACATAAAACATGTATTAAGAACTGGTTCTAATTTAAGCAGACAAAGTACACAGTTTTAAGATGGCAACAAAGCAAATACTTCAAAAAAAACTTAATAATCAAGGTTAGACAAGGCAGGAAACACAAATCATGTTTGACATTTACACACAAGTCAAATACCAAACTAACAGCATGTTGATGACAAGGTATATGGACAAGGCAAGTTAAAACGCAGTAGAGCATACAAAATCATGAGCTCTAGATTACAAATCCAACATAAATCAATAGAGGCAGCCTTAACACAAATTGCATACACATGTAACAAAAGTTGATGGGATAAAGGTAGACATATTTGGAAAGACACTTACCAACAAACAAATGCATATTCAACATATATATTTAGCAGTTAGATGTTATCAACTCTTAGGCATACAACACACAAATTTCAAGAAAGTAGTGGAATGTACTAGTACAGGGTTGGTATGAAGACTTAAACCAAAAGTAATCATCTTAAAAACACCAGCATAATCAGTCAAGTATTACTTGAACACACGAGTCAAGAAAAGAAAAGTCAAACCCAGGACAACTAATGCATATCAGAATGTAATCAAGTACTAGGACATCACAAAGCAAACCTCTATGACAAAAGCAAGTAATACTTAGGTTGCTTGGATACAAATCGTGGCCATGAGTTTGGTCATACAAAATGATCACACATACAAAAAAAAAGAAAAACAGTGCTAATTTAGAGAAGACAACTTAACAACATCAATCAAATATTAACCACCAACAAGAGTGATAGATAGATTCATCCAATCTACAACTTATGAACATATCAGAATTACAAAGAGGGACAGAGGTTCATGAGTCTTCTTGTCTCAACATCACATTTAAGTACATACGACATCCAAGTAGGTCAACAAAATCAAACAACAATCTTGACAGTATAATACCACAATGAGACTTTACAACTGCAGCCATTCAATGAACAAAACCAGAGGTAGTATAACTTAACACCAATGCATACACATGTATCATATCAATGAACAAAAACATCTACTTTATGACAACAAACCATGAGCATATAAACAACATACTGAGGCATGTATTAGCAAGATACACATGTAGAATAATAGCAAGATGCATATGACATAATGGCATTAAATGAGCATATTTAAACAAGAGGGACAGAAAACGATACCAAGTGGAGTAATGTCCACTGTCTTCAAATGTACTGATTGCCTTCCTTCAAAAGCCCTCCAAGATCACCTTTCAACTTGTTTGCTCGAAACTTATGGAACTTCAGAGGATTTTTTGAGTGTTTTGTGAGAGTTGTTGGTGTGTTGTTGTGCAGAATCAAACCCCTTTTATAGGCTGAACCAAAGAGTTTGGGTTGTGTGAGTCCAAACATCAAACATGTGGAGTGTTGAGTCGGAGCCAAGGTTACAACGTATCTTTTGAATTAAAAAACGGTCCACTCCTTGGAGACAATTATGCTGTTCATACTGTGTAAAATCTCAGAATTGCAGGGTCAATTCACCACTTCATGTATTGCTTCAGAGCTCTTCACTTGATGTCATTGGGAGGGGTATCAAATGAGGCAAAGGTTGGGGATGGCATGGAGAGATCGCAGACGAGAGCAGGTTGAATGCTGAAACTGGAAAATCCTCAGAACCACTTTTATTGAGCCAAACCTTGAAAGCTGAAACAGGAATGGTCTTGGAGAATTCAAATTGAGCAAATAGCGCGCCAAGGGTTGTGGTTGAAACGATTTTGATGAATTGATTCACTTGTTTCCTTTGAATTTCTCCTTTCCATTCTGAAGCTTGCGAATACGACCAAAGAAGAAGAAAAACATTTTGGTTGATTTTGGTTTCTTATATGCCACATGTCGTTCTCCCATTGGTTGATTATCAAAGTTGAAAAAGTCAAAACAACTTGCTTGATTCCTATTGGTTCTTGGCAATGAATTCATTTCCCTATTTTTTGTAACATTTTTGGTCACGATGGGCTCATTGGTGGGCTTATGAATAAAAATGCTAGCATTGGTTTTCTATTCTCTTGTTATAAAAGAAAATGATTAGGAAAACAAAATAATAATGGTGGATTTGGCAATTGATTAGGGTTATATATATGGTTTAGGAGAATTAAAATTGACAAATTGGATAACATTGGTTAAATGAAGGGCTATTGAAATAGGTTTGGAATTGAAGGTGACAATTGAGGGTAGATAAGGTGGGTAGAAATTTGGTTATGGAGAGGATCATGGTTAGGGTCATGGAGACAATCTCTAAGAGACTTGCTTGATTCAATGCTCCATCCAAAAAACTTGATTAATCACCTCTTAAATCTCCTTAAGATAACACCTGATAAAAATGAAACAAACACAAACAAAACCTGACAAAAGGGTTACCTATGCAATATGATTGACCTACTATGACATGCAAGAGATCAATGGATCTAAGGGTAAAATTTGGGGTACAACAGTTGCCCCTATTTAAATATCTTCACCTGATGACATGAGAGATGAAAATCTTCATGAAATCATGGTGAAAGATATTTAAATACAGATAACTGAAAATTTTGCCCTTAGATGCAAAGACATGCAATGCTACTAAAATGATGATATGATGCCATGAAATATGCAAAAATGCAGACAAAACGGGACACCAAAGAACAAAGAGCTACCAAACACAGGAAAGCTTCACTGGGGAAGCGGAGAAGGTTAGTATCCACAGGGAAAAAAAACTCCTTGGGGATGCAGGCTAACCAACAAAAGAGACAAGACTCACCGGGGAGACTCTAAGGCAACACCGGGGATAGAAAACAAAAGGGATTCTCCACTGGGGAAAGATCCAGGGTGGACGACAGGTTCAAATATGACCGGACGACACTGGGGAAAAGACACAATCTTACTGGGCATGAAACCAGAAAGAAAACATGATCTCCATTGGAGATCAGTTTGAAATAAATGGATAGACACCCGAACAAAATATTTTCTGGGGATTTCTTATGTTGAAGAGTTCAAACGGGATCTTCATGAAAAGCCAGAAAAGACAAAGACGGACTCTGCGCGCCAGATAAAAACACCTGGAGTTTGAAAGGGAACAAGGTTAATAAACCAAGAATAGACTCTGGTAACAAATAATTGCTTTATGAAGAAAAACAGTGTGAACAGGATTTGTAATTAGGTTTAGGTTCACATTTGACCGGGTTTGAGCAATACAGGTTCACGATAACCTGATAAGAAACAACTGGTTCACGATAACCAGAGGTTAAAGTTCACGATAACCTGAAAATAAAAAGGTTGGTTCATGATAACCAGAAATACAGATTCACGATAATCTGATCTCAAACAAATGGTTCACGATAACCAAAAATATAGGTTCACGATAACCCGATATAAAGTAAATGGTACAGGTTCACGATAACCTGAAATACAGGTTCCCGATAACCTGATATAAACAAATGGTTCACGATAACCGAAAATGAACAACTGGTTCACGATAACCAGAAATACAGGTTCACGATAACCTGAAATAAAAGGGATGGTTCACGATAACCAGAAATAAACAACTGGTTCACGATAACCAGAAATACAGGTTCACGATAACCTGATGTAAACAACTGGCTCACGATAACCAGAGGTTTATAATGCTTAGTGGTTACTGAAATGTTAGGTATCCAAACGAGGTGATATAGGTGATAAAATGGTTGCAGGTTAAACTTCCTGGGGAATACTGCACAAATGGTCAAAATCTGGCGCACAGAGGCGGAGAAACCAGACACAAACAAAACAAAGGCAAAAACCCAAAGACCCACAAAAGGGGAAAGAGGAAAGAAAAAAAACAAAACCACACAAACAAAACACCCAAGCGCAACGATGCTCAATGCTATGGTATGATGCGAATGCTAAATAATATGCAAGAACGACTCCAACAGGAGACAACCAGCCGGGAACAACAAAAAAGAAAAACAACATGTCCACCACAAGGAGTCACACTGAAATCTGAGCAGGCAGTCAGTCAACATGGGAACATTCCTAATTTACCGGGGAAACAACTTCTCATCAAACATCTTATGTAGATAGTGGTGAGACGTCCTTAGTGGTTAGCCATTGTTAAAGCATTTAAATCAGGTAGATATTGTTAATCTTCTTAGAGTTCAAAGTTTTCAAAACATTCCGCTTTTAAAACCATTATTAATAAATAAGTGAAGTTTTGCATAACAATGAAAATATCAGAGTAATGATAAGTATCAAACAAAGAATGGCTCAAAAATTGATTTCATTAGAATGGTAACTTGCCAATAGCGAAGTTTCATGGATCATTACAATTGAAAAATGGCAAAAGGAAAGGATTACATCATATTCAATGACCTACTCCCTAATGACTAAAATCCTAGAATTCTTTTCAAGCATAATATTTCTGTACTAAGTCAGCATTCACAGGGTGTGTGAGCTGTTCACCATCCATTGTTGTGAGGAATAAAGAACCTCCTGAAAATACAGTCTTTACCACAAACGTACCCTCATAGTTAGGCGCCCACTTTCCACGAGCATCCCTTTGAGATGGCAGAATCTTCTTGAGTACAAGCTCTCCTTCTCAAAATTCCCGGACACGGACCTTCTTGTCAAATGCCCTCTTCACTCTTTTCTGATACAGATGACCATGACACATAGCTGTCAGTCGCTTCTCGTCAATGAGGTTCAGTTGGTCATATCTCTCTCTAACCCATTCAGCTTCTTCAAGCTTAGTTTCCATCAGGATTCTCAAAGATGGCATTTCTACTTCAATGGGAAGGACCGCATCCATTCCATATACAAGAGAAAAAGGGGTTACCCATGTCGAGGTTCGAACCGAAGTTCTGTATCCGTGCAGAGCAAATGGTAACATCTCGTGCCAATCTTTATACGTCTTGACCATTTTCTGCAGGATCTTCTTGAACCATCAAAAGCTTTGAGAATAAGAGAAGTGGGTTTCATTATAGCTTCTTGGTAAAACAGATTATCAATAGTTCTTTTTGGTAAAACATTCAATGATGAACCGGTATCTAAGAGAACCCTGGCCATTGTATCCTCCTGACATTTTATGGATATATGTAAGGCAAGATTATGATTACTTCCAGCTCGAGGTAACTCCTCATCACTGAAACTAAGAGTGTTACAAGCTGTGATGTTGGCGACGACATGGTCAAACTGTCCAACTGTTATATCTTGAGCCACGTGTGCCTGGGCTAACACCTTCTGAAAAGCTGATCTATGAACTGGTGAATTAACTAACAGAGATAAGATTGAAATCTTGGATAGTGTCTGATGGAGCTGATTTATCACTTTGTAATCACTCATCTTGATAATTCTTAGGAACTCTTCGTCTTCTTCTTGAGAAATTACCTCATTTCCTTTGTCTCTAGATGGTGTGGGGATAACAGTTTACCTGGGTGTGGTTTCTCTGAAAGAAGGAGTGTATATTCTTTCACTTCGGGTCATCTTTCCAGTCCCAACTATATTAGTCACCTCTTCACCAGTAGTTCCCACCTCTTTCCTTGGAACTACGTCTTTAACAATGATTCCCACCTCTTTCCTTGGAATCACATCTTCTCATCTTCTGCTACCCATAACATTCTCATAGACCCATGGCACGGCCTTGGTCCCTCGGAACCTGAATGGAACAGGTTGTCTGATGTCACATTGCTTGGAGTGATTAATGGTGGAAGCATCAATCGTTCCAGGATTGCTGAAAATTGGTACTGGTTTATTAAACACAGGAACTACAGACCCAGATTTGGGTGTGTTGGGCCCGGATACCTGCCCTCTTGGCTTTGGTAGGTTAAACACAGGCTCGATTGTTGCAACTCTGTTCTCCTTTTCTTTGCTGAACACCTGTAGGAACCCTTCATTGATCAAGTACTGAACATCATCTTGGACTAAACGGCATCCTTTGATACTGACATTACATTCTTCATAGTCATCATGGCAAACTTCAACTAACCCAGCCTTAAATAGCTTAGCATGAAAAGTCTTGATAGGGGTCTTGATTTTTGTTGCATCCAAAACTAAAACTTCATCCCTCTCATTTTCTATGGCATTAGTGGTCCCATGGGTAGGCAAAGGATTGTTCTTCACATTCGGTTGATTATCAGCAAATGAAAGGATATTCTTTTCCATCAAAACCTTCACTATATCCTTCAACGCTAAACAGTCTTCCAAGTTGGGACCAGCGCCTCCTTGATGAAAAGCACAAGTTGCATTTGGGTTAAAGAAAGGCATAGATTTCTCGGTCAGCGGTCCCAAAGGTCTAGTAACGATCAACCCTTGCTCCACTAAAGAAGGGTAGAGCTCTGTATATGACATCGGTATAGGTGGAAATACAGGCTTTCCTCCTTTCTTCTTGTGGGGAGAATTCTGTTGTGGAACCTGTGGTCTTGGTTGCTGATAATTCTAGTTTTTAGGCCATTGCTGATAAGTTGTCTGTTGATAAGTCGGTGCCTGCTGCGCTGCTTGGTGGTTAAAAGTAGGCGTAACAGCAGCTACGTAAGGTTGCTGAGCATACTGCATCTGGTAAATTGGATGTTGAGAGAAGTTTGGTCTCTGCTGTTGCTGATACATTGGTTGCTTCCATCGAGGGCTCTGGGTCTTTCCTGCCATGATGGCATTAGTTTCTCCTTCCCTCTTCTTGTGAGAATGACTAGGAGACTTCTTAGTATTGACGCCAGTTGAACTGCTCAAAGAACCGATTACTTTTCCACTCTTTAATCATGCTTCTACCTTCACACCAATTGCAACAATATCAACGAAATTAGCACTGACACTACTGATCATTCTCTCATAAAATTCAGGCTTTACTGTGTCTACAAACCAATTAGCCAACTCTTTCTCAGTCAATGGTGGTTCGACCTGAGAAGCAGTCTCTCTCCAACGTTGTGCATATTCTTTGAAGGTCTCAGTACCTTTCTGGGCCATACTCAACAACTGCCTGCGGTCAGGGGCTAAATCCATATTGTATTTGTAGTGTTTCACAAAAGCGTCAGTTACATTCTGGAAACAACGGACCTGGGACTGGTCTAGACTCAAATACCACTTTGCAGCAGCCCCCTTCAAACTGTCCTAAAAATAATGGATCATCAGCTTGTCATTACGTACGTGCGCGACCATTCTTCGGTAGTACATGATCAAATGGGATTTGGGACACGTGGCCCCTGAGTATAACTCAAAGCTTGGTAATTTGAACTTGGGTAGGATTACCAAATCTGAAACCAAACACATGTCTTTGATATCAGTACTGAATACATTACTCAACTCCATTGCCTTCATCTTCCTCTGCATTGTTTCAACACTCTCTCTCAATTTCTCGTGTCTATCATCTCCTTCTTCTGACACATCAACATAGTCGTAGGGCTGGTGATTATGGAAAACTGGATGCACTTGCGTTTGCACTGCTGGTGGAGCGTAGGTAGGAATAGCTTGAAGAGTCTCATTAACCAAAGGAACTGTTTGTTGTGTTGTCAAAGGAACTGTAGCTCGGATAAAATCTTCTGGCATGCCCAAAGTGGGATTCATGACATGGATGATAGGAGGTTCTACCATTGTAGTGACGATTTCAGAGACCACTGTGGCCTGAGTGTCCATCTTTGCTTTCATAACATTAATAGCCTCGAGGATTTGTCTCATTTCCTCCTCGTATCTCATTCAATTCATTGTTGACTCTGTCCATTTCTCCGTATATCTCTGACATTCTGAATCGAGCTTGGGCCCGGGTGTTGTAGTTGTGTCTGGGATTCAGTGTGACGATTCTGGAGAGAACACGGCGACATAAGACAAAGACAAGGAAAGAAATTCACATGAAGATGCAAATGAGGATGCAAATGCAAATGCAGGCTAAACTACCAAGAAACCGAAGAAATTTTGCAAATAATATAGACAATAGATCTTTGACAAAATAAACTTCTTCATTCAAGAGTCTGGTGAACATTACATTCGGAGCAGTGTATCCTCATACTCCAAGTACATAAGTAGAAATACATCAAAATGAAAGGGAACATTAGTAACAAAAGAAACAACAACAGTAATACTAAGGATTGAATCCACTGGTTGATGATCCTTCTCCTCTATTGATTACTCCCATCAACTTGCTGATATGCTCTTTCGTCTCCTCTCTTGCAAGAACCAATTCTCCTAACTCTTCCACCATCTTCTGCTTTGTCTGGGTAGGTGATTCATGGTGAGGATGTGGCTTCATCATCACACGAGCTATATCACGAGACCATTGCAAGTGAGCCTCTGTGACTGGGTATTCAGCTTTCCATAGTTGTCTGTTAATTTGGCGCCAAGCGTGCTCCAAACGCATCTTCATTTCAAAACCTCCTCTCTCATCATAAAACATCATCTGCATATCCTCGTCATCTGGAATTCCTTCCTTCAGATGACCCAACTGACGGCGTGCAAGGACAGGATTGTAATTGATACAACTGTTTCTTCCCATGAGAGGCACATTGGGGCAATCCCCACAGCTATGAATTATGATAATTCCTTCTTCAGTTGAATCATACCATTTGATGTCGGTATGCTTCAATTCCATAAGCTTTTTGGACCAAATATTACAGTCTTCGACCTCCCAGAAAGTCGGAGTCTTTGGCAGATAAGAAATGAACCACTTGTAAAAGAGGGCTACGCAGCAAACAATTGGCCCACAACCTCTTGTGTATCTGGTCTGTATGGAATGGTAAACATCAACTAGCAGCGTTGGGACCGAATTGTTGACTGTAAAAAGCTGAATGGCTTGGGTATCCACAAAGTTCTTGGCATTTGGGAACAGAAACAATCCATATATCATCAGAGCTAAGGTTGACTCAAACAAAGCCTCACTTCCTCTGTTTTTGAAGTACATAGCCTTTTCCATCAAGAACTGAGCAGGCAGTCCACGCTTTCCTCCTTTGTTAGTTAGGTTAGCCTGGATGTCAGATAATTTGATTCCGGTTACTCTGGAGATGTCTCTGGCGGAAGGCATTTCTTCAATCCCAGAAAAGATGGGGGCTTCTCTGACTGGAATCCCTATCATGGCTGAGAACTCCTCTAGGGTCGGCACCAACTAGAATTCAGGGAATACGAAACAGCGGTACGCGGGATGATACAACTGGACCAAAACTTCAAGGGGCCCTACAGTCACTGGTGTCTTCATCAGTGGAATGACACACCCATATCTATCAGCGAAGGCTGACTGGTCTTCAACCATCTCTCCCAACCACAACAAACGCTCCATCTCCGGTAGTTCAAAGAAATAAGGCCAAACTCTTTTCCCTGTAGTATCCATTTCTACAAAATCTGCAAAACAAAATTAGTATCTTGATAGTTTAGCAGGAATGCAAAATGCAATGCAAAGTTTCATGGAATTCAGACACTCGCAAAATATCAAGAGATATCAAAAGACCTCATTTTCATTAAATAAAAAGTGAATTACAAGAGTTGATACACTTTCAAAAGCCCTAAACATGAAGCTAAATAAAAGCTAGAAAGTCCTAAGGAAATACTCCTAAGAGCCTTATGTTGAGTCTTCTGATTTCTTTCTCCATCTGATCCCTTTCTGCGACGAGGTTGTCAAGAATGGATTTCCAAGCAGGAGGCTGACTGTTAGGGGAACTTGGATCTTCTAGGGCCTTTCTCTTCTTGCATGAGAGTAACTCTTCATTCTTGATCTGTAGCTGCTTCTGGAGTTCTAGGTTTTCTTCAACGACCACTTGATACTTGAGCTTCCAGGCTTCTTCTGACCTTTGGGCTTGTCTTAAAGAAATCTCTAGCTCTTCCTCTTTTGTCATGAAGTATAAAACAGGCTCCTTTTTCAAAGCAATTGGTTCCTGCCTCTTATAAGGCATCTTTAACTCTATAGCTCTTCTTCTGACCCATTAGAGATAGGGCTCCAAGGACACACAGTTAGGTCTTCCCAAAGAACTTCTTCCTCTTTTGCGCTTGTTACCCCAAGCGTTCAAGATTAGCTTCTTTTGTTCTTCGTTCTTGTCATATGCTTCAAAATAGATGCTTTCCACATGAACACTGACAGGTTCATCTTCCAAAGGATACCCTAATTGGCGTCGTGCTAATACAGGATTGTAGTTGATTCCACCCTTAATGCCAAGAAGAGGTACGTTACCATAGTTTCCACAGCTATCTATAATAAGGATTCCATCATACGCCCGATCATACCAGTCAATGTCTGCATGGGAGAATGCCATAATCTTCTGAGACCACCATCCTTTCTTGCGGTGAGAATCGGATAACAAGCTATTAATTAACTTGCATCACATTTCTTTGAATTCACAACCGACTTTGATTTATCCAAAGGAAAGGTTCAAGGTCGAGAAAAACCTAAAGGGGGGAGATCTAAGGTTCGGGGGTTGGTTACGCCTAGGGAAGGTATTAGCATCCTAAACATCCATAGTACTCTACGGGGACCTCTTGTTTTAACTTGTTACATCTTACTCGCTTGCTAAGGGTGTTATGCTAAAGGTTGAAATCCTAGGGGTTAATATCTAAGTATATTCGACAAAGCATCGCACTTTGCGCCTACGTATCCTTACGGGAGTGGAATCAGAGTATCCATAGTTCACCGATCTAAGGGTGAAGGATAGGAACAATTGGCTATGGCCAAAGTTCCAAGGGGAAATGAGTATGAGCATTTTAGAGTTCACGATAACTCTCTAAATCTAAGTTATAGGTGGAAAGTGAGTTCTCATGAGGATGAGAATCACATAGAGTTCAAAACTCTAACCTACTCCTAAGTTATGATTTCATTGGCTCTCATGAGGCCAAGAAATAAGGGTAAACCTAGAAGGATAAGGTAGGGTGGTTGTTCAGTGACTTCAAGAGTCAATTTAAGGAAGGTCTCCCTTTGGAATGGGGGGAAAGATAACAGTTGTAAAATTACTAAAAGATAACAAGTTATAATTCAAATATGACGATGTAGAAGACATGAATAAGATATGAGATGAAACAAAATTATGATGTCAATGCAAAGTTAGAATCATACATGTTGGACAAAGATCAAACATGATAAATAGAAATAACATAGCAAGATGAATAAGGAAGTGCAATAAAACCCTAATAAGCATTCCTAATCTTATCATGAATAAAGGTCTCAAGATTAAATATTATTACCAATTTCTTTTTATATTTAGAAATTAAATTTAATTAGAGGAGCATAGCAAAAAGAATGGAGAGAAAAAGATATAAAATGACCAAGTTATGGGATTTTGAAAATGAAGCATAAACTTGAAAAATAAACTAAAACCAACAAGTGATAAAAATTAAGGAAATGGTACACCTAGGGATTGAACCCAGGTCTTCTCGCTTGCAGTGTAAAACTCATACCATCAGGCCAATGCGCGCATGTTGACATATAATGGAAACACACATATATATTTGAAGAGAAGCGAAAAATCAAAAAACAACAAAAGGACTGGGGCGAGGGGGATTCGAACCCCAGTCCTAGAGGTGGTAAGGCGAGTGATTGTGTGTGCTTGCCACTGGGGTGGCTATTACATCCGGTATTATATTCACTTCAATAAATATACAAACAAAACATACACGCATATTCCAAATAAACAACAAACTGACCAACATCAAACCACTCACGATAGTGATCTCCATGCCATGCCATTCATCAGCGACCAATGTCAAACCAAATGGAACAGAAAGCATGTAATCTAAACTTGCAGTCATGAAATACCACGCATATTGAAAAATCAATCAAAGGCTTAACACATAAATTCACAAAGTAAGAATAATTGGATGTTTAAGCAATGAATTCACACAAACATAGCAGCAAGATATCCAACACATTGAATGTAATAAACAGCCACACATATGGGATATCAAGCAAACATTACAAAGTAGAGAATATTTGAAAGTGTAGAGTGATAATTCTTACAGCAGTGGCAGCAAGCAAACAGTATTCAACAAACTCCATTGAAAATCATGTAAGAACATACTTTGAATCAAAACATATGAAGACTAGGGAATCTATAACAGCATGGCAAGTTCAATTCATGTATATCAAAGTAATCTCAAGACTTAAGCATGCTTTGAAGAAATGAAAGGTAGCAGAGCTGTACTAGAATTTAGATCATATGATTAACAAGATTACAAGTTTAAAAATGCAAGAGAACAAGGGATAGGTTAGGGCATAATGATAAGTCAGTCCCAATGATGCTTCTCAAAGTCCAAAAATAGTTCAAGTATGTTAATCTATTTGCAAAGACAAGGTTAGAAAAGACATACCCTAAAATGGATCCAAACATCAGTGACTAGTATTAGAAACATGCTAAATGAGTATTGAAACGGGGTACAAACATATGGTAAAGCATCAACAAACAAAACATCAGGGCTGACAAGTAACCAACATTTTAGGCCAGTCATAGTACATTCCACGAGACAAAGAAGGCAACTACCAAGGCTAGCATACAAAGCAAAAAACAACCAGAGTTCCTACATCCTAAATGCATATCTGAGTCAGGTCACAAGAAAGCCAGTCACTCACAATGTCACATGATGTCAAGAATAGGTGCATTCAAACATGAAGGTAGAAAGCATAGAGATAAGTCATGAATCAAAGCTAGGTTAAAGGTACACCAGTCACACAATGTCTATGCAAGTTATTTAGGTTCCTAGTATTTTGGAAACATGACATTGTCATAAAGCAAGAGTCCAGACAGAATTGCACATATATGGTGTCATCCAAGTCAAGTAACAACTAGACATGAGTATTAGACACACAAAACAGCTACACACATCATGTTGATAAAGGAAAGTAGTATAGGACTCAGTGAAAACCAACACATCTATCACACATACACATATATGGACTAGGTTTTAAGGATAAGTCATGATTGTAACAAGTTTACTCAAGTATAGGCAGTGGTAGAGCATAGTAAGACAAACTTTGGTTGTGCTAACATGTAGTGGATGTGAGGGCAAACATAAAACATGTATTAAGAACTGGTTCTAATTTAAGCAGACAAAGTACACAGTTTTAAGATGGCAACAAAGCAAATACTTCAAAAAAACTTAACAATCAAGGTTAGACAAGGCAGGAAACACAAATCATGTTTGACATTTACACACAAGTTAAATACCAAACTAACAGCATGTTGATGACAAGGTATATGGACAAGGCAAGTTAAAACGCAGTAGAGCATACAAAATCATGAGCTCTAGATTACAAATCCAACATAAATCAATAGAGGCAGCCTTAACACAAATTGCATACACATGTAACAAAAGTTGATGGGATAAAGGTAGACATATTTGGAAAGACACTTACCAACAAACAAATGCATATTCAACATATATATTCAGCAGTTAGATATTATCAACTCTTAGGCATACAACACACAAATTTCAAGAAAATAGTGGAATGTACTAGTACAGGGTTAGTATGAAGACTTAAACCAAAAGTAATCATCTTAAAAACACCAGCATAATTAGTCAAGTATTACTTGAACACACGAGTCAAGAAAAGAAAAGTCAAACCAAAGACAACCAATGCATATCAGAATGTAATCAAGTACTAGGACATCACAAAGCAAACCTCTATGACAAAAGCAAGTAATACTTAGGTTGCTTGGATACAAATCATGGCCATGAGTTTGGTCATACAAAATGATCACACATACAAAAAAAAAGAAAAACAGTGCTAATTTAGAGAAGACAACTTAACAACATCAATCAAATATTAACCACCAACAAGAGTGATAGATAGATTCATCCAATCTACAACTTATGAGCATATCAGAATTACAAAGAGGGACAGAGGTTCATGAGTCTTCTTGTCTCAACATCACATTTAAGTACATACGATATCCAAGTAGGTCAACAAAATCAAACATCAATCTTGACGGTATAATACCACAATGAGACTTTACAACTGCAGCCATTCAATGAACAAAACCAGAGGTAGTATAACTTAACACCAATGCATACACATGTATCATATCAATGAACAAAAACATCTACTTTATGACAACAAACCATGAGCATATAAACAACATACTGAGGCATGTATTAGCAAGATACACATGTAGAATAATAGCAAGATGTATATGACATAATGGCATTAAATGAGCATATTTAAACAAGAGGGACAAAAAACGATACCAAGTGGAGTAATGTCCACTGTCTTCAAATGTACTGATTGCCTTCCTTCCAAAGCCCTCCAAGACCACCTTTCAACTTGTTTGCTCGAAACTTATGGAACTTCAGAGGATTTTTTGAGTGTTTTGTGAGAGTTTTTGGTGTGTTGTTGTGCATAATCAAGCCCCTTTTATAGGCTGAACCAAAGAGTTTGGGTTGTGTGAGTCCAAACATCAAACATGTGGAGTGCTGAGTCGGAGCCAAGGTTACAACGTCTCTTTTGAATTCAAAAATGGTCCACTCCTTGAAGACAATTATGTTATTCATGCTGTGCAAAATCTCAGAATTGCAGGGTCAATTCACCACTTCATGTATTGCTTCAGAGCTCTTCACTTGATGTCATTGGGAGGGGTATCAAATGAGGCAAAGGTTGGGGATGGCATGGAGAGATCGCAGACAAGAGCAAGTTGAATGCTGAAACTGGAAAATCCTCATAACCACTTTTATTGAGCCAAACCTTGAAAGTTGAAACGGGAATGGTCTTGGAGAATTCAAATTGAGCAAATAGCGCGCCAAGGATTGTGGTTGAAACGATTTTGATGAATTGATTCACTTGTTTCCTTTGAATTTCTATCTTCCATTCTGAAGCTTGCGAATACGACCAAAGAAGAAGAAAAACATTTTGGTTAATTTTGGTTTCTTATATGCCACATGTCGTTCTCCCATTGGTTGATTATCAAAGTTGAAAAAGTCAAAACAACTTGCTTGATTCCTATTGGTTCTTGGCAATGAATTCATTTCCCTATTTTTTGTAACATTTTTGGTCACGATGGGCTCATTGGTGGGCTTATGAATAAAAATGCTAGCATTGGTTTTCTATTCTCTTGTTATAAAAGAAAATGATTAGGAAAACAAAATAATAATGGTGGATTTGGCAATTGATTAGGGTTATAGATATGGTTTAGGAGAATTAAAACTGACAAATTGGATAACATTGTTTAAATGAAGGGCTATTGAAATAGGTTTGGAATTGAAGGTGACAGTTGAGGGTAGATAAGGTGGGTAGAAATTTGGTTATGGAGAGGATCATGGTTAGGGTCATGGAGACAATCTCTAAGAGACTTGCTTGATTCAATGCTCCATCCAAAAAACTTGATTAATCACCTCTTAAATCTCCTTAAGATAACACCTGATAAAAATGAAACAAACACAAACAAAAGCTGACAAAAGGGTTAGCTATGCAATATGATTGACCTACTATGACATGCAAGAGATCAATGGATCTAAGGGTAAAATTTGGGGTACAACACATGGCATGCTCACAAGAATGGAAAACAAGACTTTCAACATGCCTCTATATGCAGGTACAAACAAATTAATCCAAATATTAGCAAGATGACAAGGAAACTTGGATTCCCACTGTCAATCCAGGCAGTGCAAAAAGAAGTGATACCAAACTCATATATCAATACTAAGTGATAACAACAACATGAAAACAACAATCTCATGACATTCTATGCATGGCATTATGAGCTAACAGTAGTGAGAATGAGAACAAAGGCTTGTCACACCAACATGTTCTTCAACCAAAACTTTCATATCATTCAGTCTATCCTAACATCATATGGACATTTCAAGAACATGCAAACTTTATCATGAATAAACAAATATTGTATCACCAAACAAAAACAGTGTTAAGCATGCATTATGAACCAAAACTTTGAAACAGATGAACATATATCTCTAAATGGTATTGAAGCCACTTCTCATCTTAACACATCTTACATGAATTCTTGAGGATGTCCTCTAATATTCAAGCATGACATCAGTGTACAACATAAAACATAACCTCAAGATACCGGCAGTGTTTCAAACATTCATTTTTATACACATACCCACTTGACTCAAGATGTCAAAAAAAACAAACTACATGGCATGATATGGTAGGCATATAGTCATGTAATATCAGGGTGAGCACTTGTCAAAGCAGTCAGGTCACGTAATCTAATCATAATATTCCAAGGGCAGTTTAGGCATACAACCTTCAGCATTAAGACATGAACACATCTGATTTGTGGCCATGTCTGTGTAAAGCCTACTTAAACATGGTAGCAACAAGGCTATGAACCAGCAGTATGAGAAAATGAGAATAAACTTGTCATGACAGCATCAAAGCAAACCTTATGTCATTCAAAATATCCTATCATACTATGGACAAAATGAACACCCTCAAATAAAATAACTACATCAAAAAGGCATCAACATTATCTAACTTCTTAACACAATAAAAATGGAAATCAACACGAACTTGGCTAGGTCATCAATGACATCCTACAGATGATGTTATGAGTTAGCAGCAGAGAAACAAAGGATAGAATAGAAACTTGTCACTAATATAACCCAAACACAACCTTCATGGTATTCCAAACCAACTAGCCTAACATGGCCAGTCTGCATTAGTTCAAGCATTCAAAATATATCATGAAGACATGGACAACATGTTATCCATCTGGTAGTTTCAAACAACACCATATAGGTCCAATGAAATCAAGGCATCACAAGGTTTTTAACAACATAGTCAGTATGTAACACAACTGAACTTGGTTATATGATCATTACATTTTAAACATGATGTTAGGGTTTAAGATACAGTGAGGATAACTACTTAGTGTGCCAGCAAAACATTCACATAGGGCTTCATCTTGCCTTAACTCATTTCAATATGACATGGATAAGCAGTTCAAGGACATTTAAAGCACACGAGTATGAACACAATATGTTCTATATTATGAACAGATAAAAAAGTGCTAAAACATGCTACATAAACATTTAGAACAAAGACATGATGACAGTGGCAATGTACATGAGCATGATCTTTGAATATGGAGTGAAAGAAAAAGAAAGAGGAATACCTAGTGAAGCAATACACTCTTAAAATCCCAACAGAACAAGACTCACTTCTCCTTGCAGCAACCTTACTCCAACTTTCTCAAAAACTTCTTCACTTGCCAAGCTAGAACTTAGAGATTTTTCTGAGTTCTTCAGTGAATTGTTGGTGTCTTGGTGTGAGAACTGAGCCCCTATTTATAGGAAAGGGTTAGGATAGGAGGCATGGTGAGAATGGCACAATCTGCCAACTTTGCCCTTCTTGGAGGATTTGCGTCTGAGCTGGTTTTTTCAACAGTCTTCAAGAGCTCTGATATATGATAGGGATTGGTTTTGATTTGGTGGACTGATGGGATTGGACCAAGGCTCAAGGAAATAGGAATAAACAATTCTTTGTTTTGAAAAGTTTCTCTCACCTCTTGGTCCACTTGCCTTGCCTTTGCATAAATTATGTTATTTTAATGTGCAACTTGGGGAAAATCGTGGCAGAGGTCCAAATGATGTTAGGATGGCCTCTAAACATCAGAAAAAGTGAAGGCTTTGGTGACATTCTGATTTTTAAGTGTAAGACAAAGTGCCAACATACCAACTTTAGTGTACCATAACTTGATAACCATGCATCCAAATTGTGAGATTTTTTATCCTTTGCAAAATAGGCATTTGATAGAACAAGTTTCATGTGGAAAGATTCTTGAAATGAGGTTTGGAATAGTGTGAAAATAAACCACGAAGTCATGCACCCCGAGCTGCCAAAAAGACTTAGAAAAAATTTCTAAGTTATGGAATTTTCACAACTTGAAATAACCATCTTTAGGAATTTTCATAACTTGAGATTGGTTTATCCAAATGAGGAGTTCTACACATGCTTGGAAAGCTTGAAGAACAAGGAACAACTTTCATGTTCAAAGATTTTTTATTTGGAATTTGGAACTAGTTGAAAAACAGGCATGAAGTAGTGTTCAAAATTGGGGCAAAATGCTAAAAATTTCACTAAAGTCCCATAGGCAACTTATCTTCCAAATCTCATAACTTAAAAACCATGCATTTTTTGAAAAGGGGTCCTCTAATACACTTTGAAGATCATGGAAAGAGCTTCCATTTGAGCTTTGAGTCACTCAATTTGGATATGCGGTTTGAAAGTTATGACCTTCTCAATTTTTACATAAGAAGTGAATCTTCCACATTTGAAAAGTTTCAAAGACCAAACATTGCCTTCTTTGCAAGAAACTTCTCAAAACTTGGCTTCTCATGTCTTAACTCATCAATGATACATGTCATGATGGATTGAGGACTTGGACGTTTCATTTTGGATCAAAATTCAAAGGTTAGAGCCTTAGTTAAAACCCTAATTTTACTTGTGAATGCACTTGAATGATCTCTGATGATCTTGCTTCTTCAATCACATCTAAGGCTCAAAGATAGTCTCTAGGGATGTCTATTACCACATGGATTAATGTCCCAGGGCTTGGGAACATATCTTGATCAATATCAAAGGTCATGGTTGTCTTGTCATAACAAAACCCTAATTGGAGGCAGGGTGAGCTTGTGACTCTTTGTGCTAGTGATGAAAGCCAAATGATCTTGATTTCTTGTTGAATAAGACCTCTTGAATGTAGGTAAGTTCAATTGTTTGATGAACCAATCAAACCTTGACTGATAAGGACAAACCTCCTTAGTGATTCTCCAGGTTACAACCCTAATTCCACAATTTGGTCTGATGGTATCTGGTTGACTTGATTTGATCCAATGTCTTGAGATCCTGGTTCTAATCAAATGGTGAATCTTTGTGATGATTGTATGGATCCAGAGAACGCATTAGGAGACCTTGAATCAGGTGAGACCTTGAATCAGGTGAGAGCTTAACTAAGGAGACCTTGCCCTTTTTCTGTGTGAACCCTAGTTTCCAACACAAAAGAAACAAAACTTGCAAGATGTGGGTTAGTTAAACAGTGCATATATGATTGATCCTAAATGTCAATGCCAGATGTTATGACATCTAAGAGGTAAAATTTGGGGTACAACACTCGCTTTTTGCGTATGTCTCCAACTAATATTTCCTCTAACACATGATACATAGCAAGGCAACCTTCCACACTATTTAATGAGGCAGAACAATTCATCTTAGATCTGAATTCCACTTGAATTTTCTTGAATTTTGCATTAGTAAACTCACTTTGGAATTGCTTCTCATTGGACGAGTTTGACCCACATGGAATTGTTGTATCCATCGAATTAAAATCATCTTCAAATTCCTTTTATACCCGACTTCTAAGAACATTATCATATTGTTTCACAAACTGATTTAGACTTGTTGTAGAATTGATATATCCATCAAAGAAAGCATGTATGCTCTCACTACACTACGTAGTTGACATACCAGCCCAAAAATATTTCCTTAACTAAGTTGGCGCCTGTCTATAACGCTCAGTATAGAACCCACTCAACCAATCATTTTCTTGGAGATCAAATTTTTCTATGAATGAACACCATTTTTGTTCAAAACTATCTGTTGTGAATGTATCATAGTCTGCTTCTTTCATTGCATACTTGATCCTTTTGTATTCACCATATTTGATAAGCTTTTCTAGAACTTTTTTCATTATATGCCATAAACACCACCTATGACGAATTGTAGGGAATAATAACTCAGTAGCATTTTTCATAGCCTTACATTGATCGGTCACAATACCCAAAGGTGCTTTTTCTAGCATACAACGAAGCCATGACTTGAACAGCCACACAAAAGAATATGTGTCTTCATCTGATAGGAATCCACAACCAAGTAATGTTGATTGACCATGGTGATTCACACCCACGAATGCAGCAAAAGGCATGTCATACTTGTTAGTCAAGTATGTTGTGTCAAAAGTTACAACATCTCCAAAATATCCGTATGCGGCTCTACTTCTTGCATTCTCCCAAAATATATTCCTCACATGAAAATCATCATCCAAATCTATGTCATAGAAGAAATTTGTATTTTGTTCCCGCATTTTACAAAAATAACTCATCAAAGCCTTACCATCACCTTCTTTTCCAATCACACGATGCTCTTTGTTAATATAATTCCTCACATCTTTTTCACAAAAGGGAATATTTTCATGCCCTCCTGCATCTTTAACATGCGATTGAAAAGTCTTGTTGATCCTTACTCCCGCATCATCATTGATTTGGATTATTCTCCTCACATGTAAGTTCATTTTCTTGTTAGCCTTGAACAATCTTGCTTTTGTATGGCTAGTCTCATGAGAATGGTTTGCCTCAAATTGTGTAATGTACCACAAACCATCTTGTTTCAATTTAATACAAATATTGGCAGGACAATTTTCTCTCTAGATGGAAGTGTCTTCAACGTGCATGAAATTTTTGAAATGTTAGACCCCTCTCTTGAACATGAAAGTATGAGGTAGTTGAGCTCCCCGTCATCTCCTTTTTTCGATGATCTAATCATCCATCCAAACCCCTTTTTCAAAGCATACTCTTGATAATATGTTTTAAATTCCTCTAGACAAGAAAAACACATCCCAATTGCAAGAACCCAAAGTGATTCATCATCATCACCATCACCATCATCGTGATCAACTTCTACATCTTCCCTTTGACTACTAGCACATTCTATCAAAAATCTTAAACTGTCCATTATGACACAAAAACTGCACAAAAAATATCAATAATATGTATAGTATAAATTTATAACAATGTTGGTTAATAGCGTTCAAAATTATGGTTAATATTGTCTATAACTTGGTTAATAAACGCCCATACATGTGGGCAGCTTTATAACATTGTTTATTGAAGTTGGTTAATGGTGTGACACAAGTTGGTTAATACAGTTCCCAAATTGGTTAACGAACCAACATGAGTAAATATATGAGATCGTTTAGCAGTAGATAAACATGGTTAACGGTGTGAGCAAAGTAAGGCAATACTGTTTAGAATATGGTTAATGAACAATCGTGAATAAACATGAAATCAATAACAGTAAAGAAAAGTAGGTTAATATTGTGTTAAATCTAGAAACATATGAACAATCGTGAATAAACATATGAATCAAAAGAAAAACATTCATATTATTGGATGAATCTATATAGATATCTAGAAACTTACTGAGTTAAATCTTCATCTTCATAACATAACGATGCTAAATAAATTTATTTTTTTCTTGCTATAAATGGATGGAGATGAAATGAAAATAAAAGTTGGAGAAGAGATGAGAAATAATAGCGCGGAATGATCAAGAAGAAGAATGAGTTGTTAAGAAAGATGATAATAGTTAGAATTTTTATTTAGTAAAGTACATAATACATGTGGTTGACAGAGAGAGAGAGAGAGAGAGAGAGAGAGAGAGAGAGAGAGAGAGAGAGAGAGAGAGAGAGAGAGAGAGAGAGAGAGAGAGAGAGAGAGAGAGAGAGAGAGAGAGAGAGAGAATAAAACAAATTTTCTGCTATGGCCCATAGAAGCAGAAAAGGAAGACAAATAGCATGTGAGCATGAATATTTTACTGTTTTTTTTAATATATTAACATTGTTCATACGATGTAGGTGTATGCTTCAGTGTAAACATAGCAAAATTGTAATGGTTTGGGTATGCTAGATTTGAGGGTGTGAATGTGATAATAAAGCATTTTTAGATCAACAAAATCGAGGTGTTAGTGTATACACTCACTTTGATGTGATATCACTTGTTTTTTTCATGCTATGTGTTATGAGTTGTTGAAATGGAAAAGTGAAAGATTTTAATGACTTTAATTTAAGAAGATAGTAATTTTTTTAGTTGGAGTGTAAGTTTGGTTTTATAGATTTAAAGATGTTAAATTGATTTTAGAATGATTTTGAAGTATTTAATGTTGAAATGGAAAAGTGTAAGATTTTTATGACTTTATTTTAAGATAACTAATTGTTTTTAGTTTTATGACTTTATTTTAAGATAACTAATTGTTTTTAGTTGGAGTGTACGTTTGATTTTAAAGATTTAAAGATGTTAAATTGATTTTAGAATGATTTTGATGTATTTAATTTAAGATGAACTATTTTTTTTAGTTTGAGTGTACGTTTGGTTTTAAAGATGAAGAATTAATTTTAGAATGATTTTGAAGTATTTAATTTTTACAAAGTATAATTGATTCTGCATCTATAATTGATTTTTTAGTTGAAGTTAAAATTTTAGTTTTTTATTTTAAAAATGATTTTTACATTGAAATTTATTATTTAATTCATCTATATATAAATTTATCCAAATATAAATCACTTTACATGATCAATTAATTTTAAATTAATTTTTCACCGAAGAACCAAACACATGTGTAATCTATTTATATAAGATTTAATATAAATTTCTACATACATTAATAACTTTTTTACAATAATACTTGTAAAATTTAAAATTGAGAAATATAACTTTTTTTTGTTTTATATCATTAATTAGTCTTGTCTATGTTAGCATTGTTATGCATAGTCGATCTCAAGACCGAATAAAAGTAAATTATTGTGTTAGGTTGTTTCTCGTAAGCAAGACGTTGTATGACTCAATTACGATGTCAAAATAGCAAGAGTGATTGCATCGTTATCTTAATCTAGGGGCGGACCCACCCTAGAACAGGGGGTGGCCATGGCCACCTCAAAATTTTTAAAATATTTTTTTAAAATAGGTATAATATAAAAAAATATTATTAAAACTTGTAATTATATAAATATGATATAGCGAAAAAACAGAAAATGCGTAGTAACCAAGTGATTGTGTTACTTATATGGATTTTCATTGTCACGGATATAATTCCTGCTGAGCCTAAAAGTTTAGTACACTTTTTATTTTAATATTTGGTAGTCTCCCAAACATCAACAATTTTTTAAGGATCGATTTGAATTGTTAATGAATTATTCAAAACAATACATTACAAAATTTTCAATATTAATTTATAAATTTTTTTAATAAAACTTAATTAAAGAATATAATTCAATTTATTTATCAAGATACTATCCATCTAATTCATTTACAAAATAATTTCAATATTTTAATTCTATAGAAACTATATTTAAAAAAAAAATTCTAAAATAACTTTTTAAACCATAATCATTTAAAACTCTTTCATATATAAATATTGTTTGGTTGTTGATTTTATTCTCTCCCTCCCATACACACATATTACTTAGTCGATTGTTACTTTTCTCCACACTAAATGCTTTCAACCCGGTATTACTAGACGAAACCATTGAACAATGAGAATATAGAAAAGTCAAATTAAAAAAAAAAGTGTGTGTTTGATTTTCAAAAGGGACTAATGGACATAACAGTATAATACAAGTTTTTTTTTTAAGTTTTTAAAGTACTGGACAATTAACTATTTATATATGTGGTTTTGATTAATTAGATTTTTTTTTATATAAAAAAACTCTTTGTATTAAAGATGAGTACTAAAGCTCAACCCTTACTATAAGGAAAAAAGAAACGAAAAAACCAGAATAGTCAAGCAAAACTTAGGAAATAAAAATAATGCATCTAGTTGGATCGGTAAACTTATCAAACCAATTATGTTTAAGGAACCTTTGATTTTTACATGATACCACTCACAAGTTAAAAACTTAACCCTATCTAAAAGGTTCCAAGAAAAAGGATCTCACCCTTGGAAAGAATGTTGTTCCTATATAACCAAATAATCCAACAAATAGCAGACCAAAAGAAACAATGTAATTTCTCATTGAACATGGTACAAAAAGAAGAGTTGAAGTGGGCAAGATGCTCGTTTCCACTGCAACAACTAAAGAGATTCCAAATCAATCTTAAATATTCGACCACAACATAGTACTGACACGACAAGAAAACGTTGGCCCCCTCAATAGTTTCATCCTAGTTCCGCCACTATCTTAATCTAGTGAAAATATAAGCAAGGGTTCTCACATTTTTGTGAACAGGCGTGTGTAAAAAAGTTAGTGTATGGAACATGGAATATAATCATGCTTATTAGAAAAATTATGAAAATAGTAAACATTACGGTTAGGAGGACGATCAATTTCATGTTCCTGCATGAGACTCAATGGACATGTGAAAAGGTGAAAGAATTCCACAGTTCTAAATTTAAGCTTTGGTACACCGACAAAGTTAGATCAAGAAATGGGGTTCATATTATTATAGAGTGAGTGGAAGAAGAATATTGTGGATGTAAACATTGTTGGAGAAGAATATGGGTGAGAATGGTCTAGAAGAGGGTTGAATGGGCTTTTCTCCTAAAATTGGTTTCAAAAATTATTTTCTTAAAATCAAAGATTTAAAAAAAAAATGGGGCACCAAAAATTGATAAATATATGTGTTGAATCAATATCACGAATTACAATATGTTCAGACAATACAATGAAATTCTAAACGATGAGAATTCTACACAATCAATGAAATAATCAATGCAAATTCAATTTATATGAGGTGTCTAAATTGAATTGTATTAATCAATCAACCGATCTAATATTACAAGTTACAAATAGATATTATATTCATAAAAGATGAATCAGGTGACTTAATTTATTCCAAACCTACGGTTACACAAAAATCACTATAAGTATATAAAATCTAACAACATGCGATTCTACGAAAGCGATACAAATCTAACCATGCAATACTATATAGAAAATTAAAAATATGAGGATAGAGAAGAATGCACCTTTGTTTAAACTGGTTCAACACGTTTATCCATGTTATGTGCCTAATTTAGTCTCCAATGGCAAGCCATTGAAAATTCTTAGTCTTCCACTATTTTGACCATTTTTACAATGTGTATTGAATACAATCAAAGAACTATATAATGTTGAAATTAAGACACAGTTAAACAACTTCAATTTGAATATTTCCTTCTTATGATGTATACAGTCCACAAAGTTGATTTCCATAAGACATTCACTAAATCTTGAATGTTCACCTACTCATATCCAAATTTTGTTCCAAGCCTCTATTTCAGAGCATACTTCACTTGACCATATTGGTTCCTTGTCTGAGCTTTTGGTTTATCTGAAGGAACATAAACTCCTAACATTGTTCTTAGCAACATTCACTTAGTTCTACCAAAGTCTTTTATGGAGAAGAAACCCTTTCTTTTTCATATTGTTAAATTGTCAATTCCAACCATGCCACACAACTCGATTCTTGATCTGTAACTCAAAAACTTCACAAACATTAACAACAAATAAACCTCATCTACAATAGATCCCACACTCCCTCAGAGTTGACAAGCAACCCAAACATGGTAATCTTCTTTAGAGGTTGAAGATGAATTCAGATGCAATCGAAAATTGTGAAAATGGTTCTTTGAAAGTTGGTTTTAAGGTTTTTGAAAATCTTTCAAAGTTATGATTCATTAGTGTGAAGAAATTGAGAAAAATGATTTACATATGTGCTTGAGATTGAACAATAAAAATGAGTAAAAACACCCTTTTAATTCGAGTCAAGAGAAAAGAGTATGACTCGAGTTGAATGAGAAAATAATTTGAATCAAGAACTTAAAACTGAGACTTTTCACATTTGATTGAAGTCGTTGCTTCGAGACAAAGAATCTTATGATTTGAACCACTATGGAAGAACTAAAATCTAAAATTTGAAAAGAATTAATGATTTGAATCACCCTTTTAATTTGATTTGAATCAAGGTCACACCATATTTAAATCGGAGAAACTTGTGATTCAAATCACTCTAACATAAGCAAAACTTGATTTTTCACATTCATTTATTCATTCAAATCATGCATAAATTTGCTTCGAATCAAAATTCAAAACAAAAAAAAAAGATTTCTTTTTAAGAAAAGTGAAGTGTTTGTGATTGAATCTAAAGTTAGTATGATAGGAATCATGTATTCATGCGTTTCTTGACTCCAAGTATTCGACTAATTGACTTGAACCATTTTTCATCGAATTTTACCTGAAGGTTCAATTTATGCATGCAAAAAATGATTTAATGAATTGCATTCAATTCTAAAATATGTGCAAACAAGACAAACAGCAAAACCAAAATCCTATGATGAAGAAAAACTTCAATCTCCCTATTTTTTATGTTTGAAAACTTGCACAAATTGCATTGGAATTGAGTCGACTTGTGCATTAAGTAAAGTGTGATGTAGATTTTCTTTCGTGATCCTCTGAAACATTGCACTATACCATAATAGACACATTACAACTTCTTCCCTTTTGACAAAGTCAAAAACAGATGGATAATAATGGAGTGTAAGCTCAAATAAGCATACACGGAAAATGATTCAAAGAAAATAAAGATAAACAATAGGGTTGAAATGGACATTTTTATCAGTAAAACTTGTGATGTTGGTCGGGGTAAAATGTTGGACGATTAAGAATCAATACGAGAATAAACTAAGTATAACATAGATGATAATGTTGTGTTGAATGTGTAATAAGATATGTAGATTATGTCGTAAAAAGAATAGATCCGATAGAGATGACTCAAACTACTAAATATAAAGAAAGATCTAAAAAAACTATAAAATGAATTATTTAAAAAATCTTAAAATTAAGAAATGAAACACAGTCTTAAATTGAATATTATGATTTAATTTATGTAGCTCCTTCTTTAGTCAAATAAAGATGTATTGTTGTTGTATTTTTATATCACTAATTATAGAGATAGGCTCTGTTTGGAACGACCATTTTTGAGTTTATAGTTTATAAGTTCATATGACAATAAAAGATCTATTTGGTAACAGTCTTTTCATCACGAGTTTATAGTTTATTTTACTAACTTATAGCTTATTTTTCAAACGCTATTTTAAATAGCGTTTTACCTTATGACTTATAGCTTATCATTTTTTCTTCCACTTTTATCTTTATTATTTTAACTAAAATCCACTACTACCTTATATAATTTATTTAAATTTAAATAAAATAATTATATATTAAATGTCTTTTATGTCATTTAAATTTATCAACTAATTGAACTATTAATTTTACCAAACACTTCAATTGACTTATCAACTATAAGTCATCAACCATCAACTATATACTATAAACTATCAGTCATCAACCATCGACTATAAGCTATGAGCTAGCTTATCAACCAACCGCTATTTTTATCAAACAGAATCATAGTTACGTATTATGATACGGCATCTTTTACAAATTTATTACCACAATTATACGTGTAAAATTCATAGAAATTGTATGATAAAAGGCAGAAGGATAAGGAGTATTATTTAAGAAATAGATATTTGATTAATAAATGAGTATTTAAATGATATATTATTCAAATGTAGAGTCTTAAACCCAATAAGAAGGCCTTAAAAGAATCTCAATCATCCACTTTTGAAAAAGTTCTAAAGGGACTTGTCATTGGTTATATAAATTCAGTTAGGATTTAAAATTAATTTAAATTTTTATTCTACTATACTTCAGTTTTATATTTGTTGTATATTTATTTTAAATTTATTATTTTAATTTTAATTATATAAAATCATGTTATTTTAATTTATCTAAATTTTAGTTTTAGAATTTACATTGTGTATATGTTTATTGTTTAAAAATTATTATTTAAAATTTAAATTTATAAATAATAAGCAATATGTGAATTTTTTACCCAAATACCCCTATTTTTCAGCAAAATTCCCAAAATACCCTAGTTTTCAGAATAATTTTCAAAATACCCCAGTTAGGGTTTGGGATTGCACAAGGGCGCCACATCAATTGGCGACCCTTCTTTAGGGTATCAATGTTGTCGCCAATTGAACTGGAGACTGCTTATCAAGTTGCCAATTCAATTGGCGACCTAGTGTAAGGCCTTTACACTAGGTCGTCAATTGAATTGGCGACTTGATAAGCAGTCTCCAGTTCAATTGACGACAGCTTTGATGCCCTAAAGAAGGATCGCCAATTGATGTGGCGCCCTTGTGCAATTCCAAATCTTAACTGGAGTATTTTGGAAATTATTATGAAAACTAGGGTATTTTGAGAATTTTGTTAAAAAATAAGAGTATTTGGGTAAAAAATTCGAAATAAGTGACTTGAGTCTTTCATAATACACCCTCTCTATATCAAATGCTATTGAGTTTGACGTAAGTATAGAATTCCAACATTAATGAGTTTGATACATGTAAAGAATTGATGGGTGGCCTTATCAACAAGTTATGATACGATGTTAGGATTTGAGTTAAATTTAACTTATTTTGTAAGGTGAAAGTCTCACTCTAAATAAAAAATTTAGACAAATTTAATCAAATTTGAAAAGAAAAATCCCAATAGTATAAGATAAGATGTCACAAAGATTGTTCATGTTAAAAACTAATCTAAAATATTAAGGGACTGATTTTGATTGGTTGAGTTTTTTTTAATTGTCACATTGTATTTAAAGAGATTTTGTTCTGCCACTCATATCTAGCACTTCCATATTTTTCGTATCGATCAACTTGTGTTTTTTATTATTTACTGAATCTCAAAATAATATTTGATTCACTGTCACAAAACAATAAATTCAAAAAATAATATAATACATTTAAAAAATATAATGGTTTGTTTCCTTGAGTAAATTTTTTGCATTTTAACCGTATTTTTAAAACTTTGATATGAGATTTTATCGGATTTTTAAAAATCCATTATATTATTGTCGAATTTTTGAAAATCCGATAGTTCCTATCAAATAAGTCTATAAAAACAAGTATGCAACACTATAAATTTTACAAGTGTATCTAAATATATTTTATATCGTATTAAATATGAAGACTTGAGCATTTATAAGTGGGAGAACCCACACACCTATAACGTTAAGATTTTTGGTGAATATGTGGTGTCTCTCTCACTTGTGTTGCTCTTGATCCAATGTTGATGCTCCTCCTCGTGACCCAACAAAATGATATCATATGTCTTTAGTTCGAGTAAAAGGATCAGCTTACTTGTATCAAAATGCTCAGGAAGAGATGTCCCATTGAAATCGAAATGCTCAGGAAGAAATGTATCGAAATTCCCACGTAAAAGGTGTCCAACGGCGGTACAAATGTATTTGTACAAAATAAGTTTCCACTAGAGGGAGAGTATTGTGGACTCACACTTGAGGGGAGTATTGAGAATAATAAGTCAAGTGTAAGTTGGAGTCTCACGTTGGTTATAAATATGGAGACTTGAACATTTATAAGTGAGAGAATTCATACATCTATCACCTTAAGATTTTTGATAAATATGTAATGTCTCTCTCAATAGTGTTACTCTTGGTCCAATACTAATGCTTATCCTGATTATCCAACATATTTATCACTTCATAAAATTATGAAAATCTATATTTTTTTTTATTAAAGTGTCTTACTAGGGAATAGTCATCCTAATAAAACCTGAAAATGTCTTTGTCACAATTTAAAAGTATACTTTCGTAGACATTTCAAATACAACATATTTATTCGTAAATGAGTCACTCATCCCATTTTGTCAAAAAAATAGTCCAGAAATGTATTTCCATATTTATAGAAGAGTGAGTCCATATATGCACTTCCATAATAATCTTGAACATAGTTTAAACTCATTGTAATGTATTTATTTCACAACTCAATAAATAATACTGAAGTATACTTCCGTAATAACCCAGTGAAAACAAGATTATTATAAATTTAACATTTTTTATGAAATCTTATATTAAAAGCCGTTTATATTAAGTGTACCATCAAAAATAATTTTTTTATCAATTAAACCATATTAATTCAATTAAAATTGTCATATATTCAAATTAATTCAAAATCCATAATCAAACATCATTGTTAGATGATCGGTAAAATAGCAAATGTACTATTCTGCCAATGTAGTAATAAAAGGGAATTTCCCCAAATGTCGATTTCAAGGACTGCTTGAGGATATAGAGTTTGGTTTTATTTTAGTTAAACAAAAGCTTTGGGGTTTTGAAATCCTTTGGTTTACATATAAAAATAATTGCAAAAACAAGAAGGAAATTGACTAAGTGGTTTCAACAAATATGAGTAAACTATGCTAGAGATCGTGTATGATCTGACTCACTAACAACTCTGAATTAACACTATAATAACTTATTTTAAATAATTAATTACCGGTTCTTTAGAATGTTTACTTCTAAGTCCTTAGTGAGAAAACATTTGATTTCATAACCTAATTACTATGTCCATAGATAATCACGGTTGAAATCAAGCAATCAATTATCAAGAATATTCCGGTTTTTATAGGGTATCCCTAGTCCTATGTGATATCTACTATAGAATAATCTAAAGCAAAGCATTAACGGCGCTCCATCCTAATCCTTAATCACAAATCAAACCCTATTTGTCCGACAGGGCAAGCATTAAGAATAGCTAGAGATTAAATCAATTATGAAAAAGAACGATTGTTATTGCAATACTAATATCAAAGTCATTACAGATCCAGATCAGGGACACCTCCCAAGCATTAGGGTTTATCTACTCATATTATTTAAAAGGAAAACAAAACAAAGATTATACATTACAAGATAATAGGATTACTTCGATCTTCAATTGCTTCCGCTAATAAAAACCTTCAGTTCTCCAATCGCCTTGGTCTCTCCAATCTTTGATCGTAGAATTCCTTTTGCAGCCAAAAAGTGATTTTTTTCTTCACCGAACGCGTCTTAAATACTCCCAAGTCTATTATAGTAGTTAGAAAATACCCAAAATACCCCTAAGAATCCCAAAGGTAAAAAAATCAATAAAATTAGCATATGACACGTCACAGCCAACACGGGTCATGTCAGCTGACACGGGCGGCCGTGTTGGCCCCCTGGCTCTCTGATAACAAAGCTTCATGCTCCAGACTTGCTCACACGGGCCGTGTCAGGTGACACGGGCACCCGTGTCAGCCCACTGCCTCTTCTCCAACTCTTATTCATCAGGTGCCTTCCTGACACGGCCCGTGTCAGGTGACACGGGTGGCCGTGTCAGGCCACTATATCTCTTCCAAAAACTCTTCTAAATTCTCGGAAATCCAGTATTCTTCGCACGAGTCCTTTGGGTTTTTCCACATAGACCTGAAATCATCAAAACTACCAACAAACACGTAAAATGCAACAACATTGATGTAAAACTAAAAATGCGGGACTTAAATAAGAAACGTAAAATTAACTTGAAAAACAACAAAAAGACTAAACAAAAGATTACCGATTCATGGATAAAATGCCGAATAAGTGACGGAAACATGGTAGAAATGGTGACCGATGACAACCCCAAACTTATCTCATTGTTTGTCCTCAAGCAATGCTCGAGACAACAGAAAGGTCACCACTAAATTACCAACTATCAACTTACCACAATACCGCCGATATCTTTCGCAACTCTCTTTTCATTGTACCAACAAAGTTTCCTGCTTCCCCGATCTAAACAGTCTGCTACACTTCCACATCACAACACCTTTTTTACCTGTCATCTTATTCTCACTCTCACCAAAATCTCTCCAGGTTAAAGTGTTTACGCTCAACAATCAGAGTATGCAAAATCAACTCATAAACTTGAATACCATCTATTTCATTTCACACACACCACACACACTTTTTGAGAACTTTACAGGTTGTAATGGGGCTTAGGGTTAAAGGTGGGATAAACAAGAAAATGGGAAAACAAGTGGTTTTGGGCTCAAAATCAGTGTCATTATTCTTTTCACTGTGTTATTAGCACCACTCAACATCGGGGTATCAGACACTTTTTCATCAAGATTCTCTAGCTTCTACTCAATTATTTCTCTTGAGCATGATTTCTTACTTTTCAAGCTAAATTCCTCCTCTAGGTAAGTGCATTATTCTTTTTTCATATATTTTTTTCTTCTTTTTTTTTTCTATCACAATTTTTTTTCTTTTTCTCTTTTTCCTCCTCTTTTTTTCTTGCACTTACCTAGTCGTTGTTGATGTCTCAACCCTAAACTTAGAATTTTTACACAGATCAAAAACTAAAAACACCTATTTGAGCGGGTAGGGAAGTGTTTAGGTTTACGGTTTACAAGATGTTGTTATAAATAAACAAAGGAAAATGGCTCAAATTGAGTTAACAACGGATAAATTACAAAGCGTGTATAGAAAGGCTCGGGGTTAAACAAAAACAAGTGCCTCAGTGTGTATAAGTGTGCAATCAAATTCCAACAGATAATACGCAAGCTCGGAGTGATAAAGACATACCTGAACAACTCTTATGATGACTAATTATTTGGCTTTTATCACTCACCATGGTTGGTCTAGCTTGACAGGTTTAGAAGTTCTCCTAGTGTGGTGCAGCTTTCTATCCGGCTCGGGTGCACAACACTCCAATGTTAATCCAGTGTCAGAAAGTCACGTCCAATCATCATCTTCAGCGGTATCAAATTTTGGGGGCTTCTAAAAGAACAAGTAAGGGTTGAATCTTTCATCCACTGGTACAAGTTTCGTCACTCATCAAACACAAAACTCACCAAATATGTAATACAAGAAACATAAACCAAGACACAACGAAATAAAAGTAAAACTGAAAGGAAAGGAAATAATAGAAATACTAACAAAAAAACAATAAACCCCCCCCCCCCCCCCCCCACACACACACTTGAACCAAACATTGACCTCAATGTTTAAGTACAAGATAGAGAGGGGACTTACTGAGCTTTACTATGGAGGCGGAAGGTAATGCAACACCAACTGATACATCCTAGCTTGCACCCGTAAAGTCTTGTTTATTACCTACAAAAGAAACAAAATAAACAACAAAAATAAAATGCCTAATCATTAAAAGTGTGGGTTGCCTCCCACGTAACGCTTCGTTTAACGTCGCATGGCTCGACGGTTCATTCTCTGTTAAGGTGGAATATGTAATACCCCGTAAATTATTTTACTCTGGATAATATTGGTATGATCAACTGGGCTCCGGTTTACTCTGAGAATTTATTTGATAAAATAATTAGAGTAAACTGATGAGCTCAGAGCAGACCCAATTAATATTATATGACTCTGAGGTTTTAAGTGTTGGAGCTTTAGAGACTATTTGGACAATTAGTAGTGTTACTAATTAATGATATTTTACTATATCATTTTCCTTTCCACTCTTTTTCCTTACTAGAAGCAAAGGAAGAAAAAGATAGAAAGAAGTGGGAGAGAAAGGAAAGGAAAAGGAAGAAGAGGAAAAAAGCTCAAGAACACAAGTCATCAACCATCACCCATTCTTCATCAAATCATCTTCCAACCTTCATCTTCATCATCTATACAAGGTGGGTTATAGATAGAAACTTTTGTTGTAGATTTTCTTGGATTCTAGAACCTAGGTTAGAATTGTAAGAAAATGGATAATCTTGCAAAATCTTGGATTTAACAGTTGAAATGCGGTATAATCTGTGTAGTATACTCACTAGACATGCAGGATCATCTATTATTACATATGTTTGCATGTTGGTGAAGTTTTGGGATGAAAATAGGTCAGCAAGCTCTGTTTTTACGCTGCTGGAAAACCCAGAATTCGCAGGTTCGCACTGCGAGTCCCCTAGCGAAGGGGAAAGCGAACATTCGCTGGACATTCGCACGGCGAGTGTGAAGGCGAGCATTCACCAGATGTTTGCACTGCGAACTTTAGTGTGTTTTGGTTCTGCCACTGTTCGCCAGACGTTCGCACTGCGAATGGGGCAGCGAACCAGTGTTGGCTAGGCATTCGCTGAGAGCTTCGCATTGCGAATGAGAAGCGAGCATTCGCTGGATGCTTCGCATTGCGAACATGACAGATCCTCCAACTTGTTTCTTTCATAACTTTTGACTCGTTTATCCGTTGTGAGCGTTCTTGGTATCGTTGTGAAGCTATGAACATCCTCTAGCTAATGGTAGTGAGAAATATCTGTTTATTGCCCGATTAAATAAATCGGAGAGAGCCGTGAATTAAGTGTAATTTGTGATATGTTGAATTAGGTGTTTTCGTTATGCGATTGATGATTATTTGCCTATGCTATTATTGTTAAACATGTTTGAATATGTATGCATGCTAAAATACAAAATAGGTAGAGTGAGGAATATTACCGTAAACAATGTCGGAAAGTGTGGAAAGATAAACACTAGTATGGAACATGTGTGTTAACCTTTGTGGTTGTGATAAGGCGTTATGGCCTTGTGATCGTCGAATACGATCACGTTTGTGTGTGTGATCACGTAATCGTAACCGGTTCTTTGAGTTGTGTTTCATGGGTCTCGAGCTCCTCTGAAACATATGCATGACTACTTGGCAAGTTTGATTCCCCGTGCTGTACGAATGTCGCCCGTTGGGTGAATGCTTCTGACGGTATAAGGCCCGTGTAAATTGACGGTTCATAACGGTAAAAGGCCCGTATAACCCGAATCCATTCGTATGTCAAGTAGGTTGCAAGGATCCATGACTCGGGTCGACTTCTAGACGTAGAAGAGGACGGGAATAGGGGATGCCTTGGCATGGTTACCGATTAGTGATATTGTGAGTTGATGAACTCATGACATGTTTCCATATAGTGTGTGTGTGTGTACTAAAAGTCACTTCCCTTCCCTTTTGACTTGAGTTAGGCTTGTTAGAACCTTGTAAAGCCGAGAGGACATATAAGATAGATAACTCACTGAGATTTGATGTATCTCACCCCACGTTGTTGTTTACATCACAGGTACTACAGGTTCGGCGAAGGGTAAGGACAAAGTGGTTTGACTTTTCCTTACGGATCGTATCTTTTGTGTGGCAAGGCTTCCGTTGTGGAGATTTTGAGATCATTAGTTGATCTAGTTCTTAGTTTTATCTTTTGAACATCTTGTATATATAACATGCCATAGTTGTTGTATTAGGCTTTTTGGGCATTTATATGTATACTGTGTTACTAGGAACTTGTATATTTCAGTACCAAACGTATTATTCATGTATGATATATGCTTTGATGTATGTATTTATATATGGGCGTTACAGTTGGTATCAGAGTAGGTCGTATCCTCGACCTAGCCATGAAATAGTATAAGCATTTTCTTCCGTTTCATATGTGTTATGTCGCCATTGGTCTTAAGTGTTATATGTATGGTATTGAGCCTGATCAACTTAATCATATCTATATAATGTTTAGGAACATGGTTGATGGACACAGAAGCAATCGTGGTAGACCCACAAATCCTCCAGCTGGGACGAATCCGCCAGGCGGCGATGAGAATGCTCCTTTGTATCAGTTTGTGCAACAGAGGCAACAGCAGCAGAACCAATTCATGCAACAGATGGTGCAACGGATGAATGGAGGTCTTCATCCTCGGGTGGTTGTTCCAGATGTTGTAGGTGGAAGTTTTCGGGATTTCATCCGCATGAATCCTCTAGAATTTCACGGCGGATTGGATCCTGTGAAAGCTCATGACTGGATTGCTGGCATGGAGAGAATCTTTCTGATAATTTACTGTAGTGAGGAGAACAAGGTAGTGTTTGCTTCTCACTCACTGAGAGGTCCTGCTGGGAGATGGTGCGATATTGCTTCAGCTTTTATGACTATGCAAGGTGTACCTAAAGTGTGGGAGCAGTTCAGGGCTATTTTTATGGAAAAGTACCTTCCTAGTTCTTTGAGGATCCGAAGAGAGTTTGAATTCCAACAGTTGAGGCAAGGTTACGTGGTTGAGAATGATTGTGGGAGGTCAAGCCAACAGTCTAAGCCTAGGCAACAAGCTTTCAAAAGGAAACAAGTCCAGGATTCTCGGAATAGTGCACCTCCTATGTGTCGTACGTGTGGTAAGATGCATTTTGGCGGATGTCGCTTCAAAGGGGTGAAGTGTTATCAATGTCAGAAGGTGAGACATATGGCGAGGGATTGTCCCCAGGATAGGAATCAGACGCAAGGGAAGAAAGCAAAGAGCGATGACTCTAGGGTTGCTGGTACGTGTTTGCTAATGGGTTTCCTTGTTTTGTTTTATTAGATTGTTGAGCAACACATTCCTTTATATCGATGTAATGTATGAAGCGACTGGGGTTGCAAGCTATTCCACTGTTTCCACCCATGGTGGTTACTACCGCCATGGATGAGATTGTTGAAATGCCGTTAGTATGTGAAAATTGTGTTTTACCGGTAAATGGAAGAGTTTTCCAGATTGATCTTATTTGTCTGCCGCTTAAGGAAGTGGATGTTGTTTTGGGAATGGATTGGCTTTTTGCTAACTCGGTATTTATCGGTTGTGAGGAGAAACTAATTATTATTCCGTCCGGGGAGGCTACTCCGAAGGATGTGTTGACTACTATTTTGGAAGGTACAGTTGGAATTATTAATTTCTTGTTTGAGAATGAAAGATCTGTTCTTTTGGTTCTCACTAAGGAGGAGAACGACAACCTTCAGGTTCTGAGTTTTCCGGTAGTTTGTGAGTTTCCTAAAGTTTTCCCTGAGGATATCACTTCTTTTCCTCCGGTGAGGGAAGTGGAATTCTCTATTGACCTGATACCGGGGACGGCCCAATATCCGTTTCTCCGTATCGGATGGCACCACTTGGGTTAAGAGAATTAAAGGACCAATTGGAAGAATTGACGGCTAAGCATTTTGTTAGACCAAGTGTTTCGCCTTGGGGAGCTCCAGTATTGTTGGTAAAGAAGAAGGATGGTGGAATGCGGTTGTGTATTGATTACCGTCAGTTGAATAAGGTCACCATCAAGAACAAATACCCATTGCCAAGGATAGACGACCTGTTAGATCAATTGAAAGGAGCCTGTGTGTTCTCAAAGATTGATTTATGGTCAAATTATCATCAGATTCGGGTGAAGAGTTCGGATGTACCGAAAACTGCGTTTAGGACCCGTTATGGTCATTATGAATTCCTAGTAATGCCTTTCGGTGTGACTAATGCTCTGGCAGTTTTCATGGATTATATGAATCAGATATTTCAACCTTACTTGGACCAATTTGTGGTGATATTTGTTGATGACATTCTTATCTATTCTCGTGACCCTCAAGAGCACGGAGAACACCTAAGAATCGTTTTATCCATCTTACAAGAGAGACAACTTTTTGCTAAGTTAAGTAAGTGCGAGTTTTGGATGTCAGAGGTTAATTTTCTTGGTCATGTCATATCCCAGGGAGGTGTAGCGGTTGACCCCTAAAAAGTTGAAGCAGTGATTAATTGGGAGAGACCGAAGAATGTTTCTGAAGTTAGAAGTTTCTTGGGATTAGCAGGGTATTACAGAAGGTTTATTAAAGGCTTTTCTCAACTGACTTTACCAATGACGAGACTTACTCGGAAGGATTGTTCATATGAATGGAATTCGGCTTGTGAAAGAAGTTTTATGAGTTTGAAGAAGAGCTTGACGAACGCTCATGTTTTGGTTATCCCTGATCCTAGCAAGTCGTATGAGGTATATTATGATGCATCGAAAAAGGGATTAGGCGGTGTGTTAATGCAAGATGGACATGTGGTAGCTTATGCTTCTAGACAGTTGAAAGTCCATGAAGAGAATTATCCGACGCATGATTTAGAATTGGTGGCAGTTGTGTTTACTTTGAAAGTGTGGCGCCACTATTTGTATGGTGTACGTTTTGAGATGTTCAGTGACCACAAGAGTCTAAAGTATCTTTTTTACCAGAAAGAGTTGAACATGCGTCAAAGGAGGTGGATGGAGTATTTGAAGGATTATGATTTGGAAATAAAGTACCATTCGGGTAAAGCAAATAAAGTGGCGAATGCTTTAAGCAGGAAAGTGTTGCATAGTGCCGACTTGATGATGTTAGAGTATGCCTTAATGGAAAATTTTAGAGATCTAAATCTTCAATTTAATTGGACTCCTAATTGTGTGATTATGGGGAATTTGAATGTCACCTCTACTCTTAGAGAGGAAATCCAACAAGGACAAGAGTTGGATGAGAAGTTACAAGGGATGTCGACTCAACCGGGTTTTGTGCGAACTACCGACGGGATCATTTCGTTTGGCCAAAGAGTTTGTGTTTTGGATGATGCGGTGTTGAAAAGAAGGATTTTGGAAGAAGCGCATAAGGGTGCTTTTACTATACATCCTGGTGCTTCGAAGATGTATCAAGATTTAAAGAGAAACTATTGGTGGTCCGGGATGAAAAAGGATGTTGCGGTATATGTGTCGGAATGTGCGGTATGCCAACAAGTGAAGATTGAACACCAAAGACCGGGTGGCTTGTTGCAACCTTTAGAAATTCCGGTGTGGAAATGGGATAGTATTTCGATGGACTTCGCGGTGGGAGTACCCCGTGCGCAAGGTGGTTATGATTCGATTTGGGTAATTGTAGATCGGTTGATGAAATCTGCTCATTTCTTGGCTGTAAAGACTACTTATAAGGCGAGTCATCTCGCCAAGTTGTTCATTTCGGAGATTGTGAGATTGCACGGTGTTCCTTCTAGTATTGTTTCGGATAGAGATCCAAAGTTTACTTCTAGATTTTTGGAGAGCTTTTCAACAAGCTACGGGAACGAGGTTGTGTTTGAGCACGTCGAATCATCCGCAAACGGATGGTCAGACGGAACGGACAATACAAACCATGGAAGATATGTTGAGAGCTTGTGTACTTGAAAGTGGGGGAAATTGGATAGAACTTTTGCCGTTGATTGAGTTCTCTTATAACAACAGTTATCATACCAGTATTGGTATGGCACCATATGAGGCATTGTATGGAAAGAAGTGCAGGACGCCATTGTGTTGGGTGGAGATTGGTGAGGATAGAATTTTGGGACCCGAGATTGTTCACGAGACTACAGAAAAGATTAGAATGATCCGTGCAAAAGTTAATCAAGCACAGAATCGTCAGAAAATCTATGCGAACAACGGTAGGAGACCCTTGGAATTTGATGAGGGTGATCATGTATTTTTGAAGGTTACTCCGAGATTGAGATTGAAATGACCATTTAAGTCGCGGAAGTTAAGTCCAAGATACGTGGGACCGTATCAGATCTTAGAAAGAATTGGTGAAGTAGCTTACAGATTAGCCTTACCGCCTTCTCTGTCCGAGATGCACGATGTTTTCATGTATCTCAGCTTCGAAAATTTGTCCCAAATCCTCTTTATCCAATTTTACAAGATACAATTGAGATAGAAGCAGATTTAATGTTTGAGCCCCAACCGAGTCGTATCACGGGAAGAGAAACTAAGGTGTTAAGGAATAAGGAGATTCCTCTGGTTAAAATTCAGTGGGATGAGACGCATCCGGGAGATGCGACGTGGGAACTAGAATCAGAGATACGAGACGCGTATCCTCATCTTTTCAAGTAATTGTTTTAAATTCGTGGGCGAATTTCTATTTAAGGGGGGGAGGATGTAATACGCCGTAAATTATTTTACTCTGGATAATATTGGTATGATCAACTGGGCTCCGGTTTACTCTGAGAATTTATTTGATAAAATAATTAGAGTAAACTTATGAGCTCAGAGCAGACCCAATTAATATTATCTGACTCTGAGGTTTTAAGTGTTGGAGCTTTAGAGACTATTTGGACAATTAGTAGTGTTACTAATTAATGATATTTTACTATATCATTTTCCTTTCCACTCTTTTTCCTTACTAGAAGCAAAGGAAGAAAAAGATAGAAAGAAGTGGGAGAGAAAGGAAAGGAAAAGGAAGAAGAGGAAAAAAGCTCAAGAACACAAGTCATCAACCATCACCCATTCTTCATCAAATCATCTTCCAACCTTCATCTTCATCATCTATAAAAGGTGGGTTATAGATAGAAACTTTTGTTGTAGATTTTCTTGGATTCTAGAACCTAGGTTAGAATTGTAAGAAAATGGATAATCTTGCAAAATCTTGGATTTAACGGTTGAAATGCGGTATAATCTGTGTAGTATACTCACTAGACATGTAGGATAATCTATTATTACATATGTTTGCATGTTGGTGAAGTTTTGGGATGAAAATGGGTCAACAAGCTCTGTTTTTACGCTGCTGGAAAACCCAGAATTCGCAGGTTCGCACTGCGAGTCCCCTAGCGAAGGGGGAAAGCGAACATTCGCTGGACATTCGCACGGCGAGTGTGAAGGCGAGCATTCACCAGATGTTCGCACTGCGAACTTTAGTGTGTTTTGGTTCTGCCACTGTTCGCCAGACGTTCGCACTGCGAATGGGGCAGCGAACCAGTGTTGGCTAGGCATTCGCTGAGAGCTTCACACTGCGAATGAGAAGCGAGCATTCGCTGGATGCTTCGCATTGCGAACATGACAGATCCTCCAACTTGTTTCTTTCATAACTTTTGACTCGTTTATCCGTTGTGAGCGTTCTTGGTATCGTTGTGAAGCTATGAACATCCTCTAGCTAATGGTAGTGAGAAATATTTGTTTATTGCCTGATTAAATAAATCGGAGAGAACCGTGAATTAAGTGTAATTTGTGATATGTTGAATTAGGTGTTTTCGTTATGCGATTGATGATTATTTGCCTATGCTATTATTGTTAAACATGTTTGAATATGTATGCATGCTAAAATACAAAATAGGTAGAGTGAGGAATATTACCGTAAACAATGTCGGAAAGTGTGGAAAGATAAACACTAGTATGGAACATGTGTGTTAACCTTTGTGGTTGTGATAAGGCGTTATGGCCTTGTGATCGTCGAATACGATCACGTTTGTATGTGTGATCACGTAATCGTAATCGGTTCTTTGAGTTGTGTTTCATGGGTCTCGAGTTCCTCTGAAACATATGCATGACTACTTGGCAGGTTTGATTCCCCGTGCTGTACGAATGGCGCCCGTTGGGTGAATGCTTCTGACGGTATAAGGCCCGTGTAAATTGACGGTTCATAACGGTAAAAGGCCCGTAGAACCCGAATCCATTCGTATGTCAAGTAGGTTGCAAGGATCCATGACTCGGGTCGACTTCTAGAAGTAGAAGAGGACGGGAATAGGGGATGCCTTGGCATGGTTACCGATTAGTGATATTGTGAGTTGATGAACTCATGACATGTTTTCATATAGTGTGTGTGTGTGTACTAAAAGTCACTTCCTTTCCCTTTTGACTTGAGTTAGGCTTGTTAGAACCTTGTAAAGCCAAGAGGACATATAAGATAGATAACTCACTGAGATTTGATGTATCTCACCCCACGTTGTTGTTTACATCACAGGTACTACAGGTTCGGCGAAGGGTAAGGACAAAGTGGTTTGACTTTTCCTTACGGATCGTATCTTTTGTGTGGCAAGGCTTCCGTTGTGGAGATTTTGAGATCATTAGTTGATCTAGTTCTTAGTTTTATCTTTTGAACATCTTGTATATATAACATGTCATAGTTGTTGTATTAGGCTTTTTGGGCATTTATATGTATAATGTGTTACTAGGAACTTGTATATTTCAGTACCAAACGTATTATTCATGTATGATATATGCTTTGATGTATGTATTTATATATGGGCGTTACAGAATATATGAAACAAAGAACACATCATCTTTTTTCTTTCTTTTGTTTGGTAGCAATCCCATGAACTTGAGGTATTGATGATGTTGCTTCCACTTCATTTTCAGTGGGATTTTTGTGAACAAGGCATAAATGAAATCCAATACTTTGTCAATTTTTTGTCTTTCATTTGCCTTGTTAAAATAGATTTTAGGGATACTATTTTCTTGAAGATTTTCTTGTTGGATGTCTACATCTACACAAATTGTTACATCTGTATTCTCATGCAGCACTAGATCATCTTCAAGTTGCCTTCTTTCTTCATTCCCGTATTTCTGGTTTACCTCAAAATTCTTCTATTTCTAATGTATCTTCTTCGTCTGACGTCGTGCCTTGTTCTTCTTCTTTCAGGCATTCTTCTTTCAACCTGAACTCTCACCAAATAAAATTACCTGGATAAAAGTTAGCTTCCTTACATTCATTGATAAGGATTCTTACCTCCCTCCTATATGCTTTAAAAAATTTAGTCGCATCTTCCAAAGTGATTCCCGAATCAGGTGACCAACATGCAGGAGATACAGGTGGTAATGTATAAAAAATATCCATAACTACACAACTCAGACACTTTGTTAGTCGCACAGTATAGAAGAATTCATGAAGCAACAATAATCTGAAATTTTTTTATAATAAAATAAAACTAAAAATAAAATTAAAACTAAATTTTAATTGCGGAGCAACAAAATTTTAACAAAAATAAAACTCTAAAATCTATGATCTTTGGCAGTCCCCGGCAACGGCGCCAAAAACTTGATCGGTAAAATAGCAAGTGTACTATTCTGCCAATTTAGTAATAAAAGGGAATTTCCCTAAATGTCGATCTCAAGGACTGCTTGAGGATATAGAGTTTAGTTTTATTTTAGTTAAACAAAAGCTTTGGGGTTTTGAAATCGTTTGGTTTAAATATAAAAATAAACAAGAAGGAAATAAACTATGTGGTTTCAACAAATATGAGTAAACTATGCTAGAGATGGTGTATGATCCGACTCAGTAACAACTCTGAATTAACACTGTAACAACTTATTTTAAATAATTAATTACCGGTTCTTTAGAATGTTTACTCCTAAGTACTTAGTGAGAAAACCTTTGATTTTATAACCTAATTACTATGTCCATAGATAATCACGTTTGAAATCAAGCAATCAATTATCAAGAATATTCCGGTTTCTATAGGGTATCCCTAGTCCTACGTGATATCTACTATAGAATAATCTAAAGCAAAGCATTAACAACGGCGGTTCATCCTAATCGTTAATCACAAATCAAACCATGTTTGTTCGACAGGGCAAGCATTAAGAATATCTAGAGATCAAATCAATTATGAAAAAGAATGATTGTTATTGCAATACTAATATCAAAGTTATTACAGATCCAGATCAGGGACACCTCCCTAGCATTAGGGTTTATCTACTCATATTATTCAAAAGGAAAACAAAACAAAAATTATACATTACAAGATAATATGATTACTTCGATCTTCAATTGCTTCCGCTAATAAAAACCTTCAGTTCTCCAATCGCCTTGGTCTCTCCAATCTTTGATCGTAGAATTCCTTTTGCAGCCAAAAAGTGATTTTTTTCTTCACCAAACACGTCTTAAATACTCCCAAGTTTATTACAGCAGTTAGAAAATACCCCTAAGGATCCCAAAGGTCAAAAAAATCAAGAAAATCAGCATATGACACGTCACAGCCAACACGGGCCGTGTCAGCTGACACGGGTGGCCGTGTTGACCCCCTGGCTCTCTGATAACAAAGCTTCATGCTCCAGACTTACTGAAACGGGTCGTGTCAGGTGACACGGGCACCCGTGTCAGCCCACTGCCTCTTCTCTAATTCTTATTCTTCAGGTGCCTTCCTGACACGACCCATGTCAGGTGACACGGGTGGTCGTGTCAGGCCACTGTATCTCTTCCAAAAACTCTTTCGAATTCCCAGAAATCCCGTTATATTCGTACGAGTCCTTTGGGTTTTTCCACATAGACCTGAAATCATCAAAACTACCAACAAACGCGTAAAATGCAACAACATTGACGTAAAACTAAAAATGCAGGACTTAAATAAGAAACGTAAAATTAACTTGAAAAATAATGAAAATACTAAACAAAAGATTACCGATTCATGGATAAAATGCCGAATAAGTGACGAAAACATGGTAGAAATGGTGACCGATCATTAGACAAAATACAAAACATAATATAATTATTATCAAAACAGATGTAAAAGTGAATTACTAGGTATATCTGACCCCCTGATCCTTCTCTGCCTCTTGTGCAATAATATCTTTCGTGCCTCAGATAAAATGGAATCTATACTAGCCCTGACAGAAGTGCCTTCCAAAAACTCTCCTCTCTCTATACCCGCTTGCGTAATATCCATAATATGACGATATGCGGGTAAAACATCAACGACATGATCTGCATTAGTCTGCGTCTCCTCTAATATCTCCTAATGAGCTGGCCTATGTGGATCTCTGTGAGCATCTGATGTCATGTAAGGATGTCACACTCTAAAATATCGTTTGATGTAGGTAAATGCATTACTCTATGACTGGGGAGCTGGCACACTTCAAGCTTCCTCTAGTACCAATTAATTATAGAAATCATCAAGCATTATATCAACATCTTTGCGGGTCATAGTGTGAGGAGAAGACACAGAGAGGTCTCTTGGAACATCATAGAAACTCGAACTTGTACATGACTTTCTCAGGCAATTATGGATATATCAGGCGTGACCCATACGCCAACCATTCAGAGCATAAGGATATGTCGTCTAAGAGACATGTCTTACAATAATTGTTATACAAAGTGTATCATATATATGATTTACTACAGTGCGGTCGAGAAATATTGTGAACGGATCGGTTGCTTGATTCCCTAAGAGCAGGACGAATGTGTAAGCATGTGACAAATTCTCAAAATAATCATCCACATATGACCAGCCGGAGATGCATCGGAATTTTTATAGGATCCATGCCTGAAAAATCGTACAAATGAAATATTAATATTGGTGTGGCACAATGGTTATGAAATATTAGTAGCAGTAAAATTGTAAATATACTACCGTAAATAGCGTGCAGCTTGGTGTCATTTGTCGGCTCTTCTAAAAACAAGTTTCACCTAACTTCGAGTAAGGTAAACCAAATAAGCAGTCTCTCAATTGTACTCATTAATCTGCTCAAAGTCAATGAAGTATCTAAGGTAAACCACATCAATGTCATAAGAACTTATATGGATGTGTCAACCAAATACATGAGGTATGATCTTAATGTGCATGTTATATGATGCAAAACATGTGCATCATCACCATCAGTTTCCATTTCCCCAACCAGGTGGCCTACATATAGCTTCTCCAGAAATGCAAATCTAGCATGACATTCTCTTGCGTCATCCATCTCCTTTTGGGCATCACCTGGGTCAGCTCCCAAATATCTCACGATCATGTATATTGTAACACCCTATTTCCCCAGCGCATAAATACACAATAAATCATAGATTTATCATAAACATTTCCTCATAGGATGTTACACATCTCAAAAACACACACATGTTGGTCATGTAACACTTAATTTAATTAAACATGGAACACATGTGATCACATGCTCATCCTCTCCTAAGTTATCATCGCAACAGAATTACTCAATTAAAACACACCAATTTGAATCTCATAATAAATCTCATATTATAATTAGAAAGCATCGACTCATAAGTCTTCTCCAAATGCTCATCACACTAAAACATAAAGTACGGGAGCATACAAATTCTCTTATAAATATCAACATAAAACAATTAAATCACTCCACAATGTTACATATCAGAGCATAATCAAACTAAAACAAAGAAACTAAAAGAAATTGCTTCATGAGCTAGCTTCCACTCAGAGCGTCGACTCTACTCTTGAGTATCTGCACGATGCCCATGTAAAGGCAACATTCAAACAAAAGGGGTGAGAATCTCATTTAATAATAACAGGCATATAGTTCAAGGTAGGATATCAACACATACACATTACACAGATAATCACTTACAATATTACATGATATATTCTCACACCCAACTCAACAATCACACACAATAGATATTATGCATACAATCTATTCATGTAATGCAATTCAATTATGCAACTCAATGCATATGCATGTGATACCAACTCACTATTTGGTTATCTTTGGAACTGGATCCCCTCTCTGAACCCATGAGTCCCCTCTCTGAGCTCCAAGCCTCCTCTCTCAGCTTAGGACAAGCCACTAGTCCCCTCTATGAACTAGAGAGCATGCCTCTTGCATAAATCAAATTATGCATGATTATATCATCAATATCAATGTGTTAAGATCCCTCTCTGATCCTATCATAATGCACTGATAACTCTCGTAATCCCCTCTTAGAATTACCACACAACAACAACAACAACAACAAAGTATATGCGCGTCACAAACATAATATCAATGTAACTCAGACATTAAGTATTTCCTCAATTGGAGCCCCTCCGAAGATTCAATTTTTGAAATTTTGGCATGCAGATCACAGATGTCCTAACACATGTCATGACATTGTTCTCTGCATAACTTTAAAACAAGGGCAGAATAATCAAGCTGATATTTTGAATATCAGCAACAAATTCACAATAGATGTTTCAACATCTGTTACGACATGTTAATCAACAAGCAACTACTGAACTGTAAATTGCAGAATGAAAAATAACACAAGATATGTTAACCCATTTCGGTGCAACTCACCTACATCTGGAGGCTACCAAGCCAGGAAGAAGAATCCACTATCAGTAGTATAGTTTTATGTAAACAACCTATGGTTTACCTATCACTACCCAATGAAAACTTTATCATTAGAAGTCACATCTAATTGATAAGAGAAATTTATCTCACTCCCTTAATAACACCCTATGTTATCTAACAGTTATAGTCACAATAACTGTATCATCCTACTTGAAAGACTCCTCTTTCAATGCAAAGTTCAGCCAAGCATTCTTGACTAACAATCCTACTCGGATTCTATTGGATTTGCTTCAAAGCTTCATCCAAGAACAATATACAATTCATTACCTAAAGGTTTATGAATCTGTATAAACATCTATGTCTACCACAATGTATCAAACTGATACAAAGGGTGACTTACAACTCTAGAAACCCCTACGACTCTCAAAACCCTAAACCCTATTTTCTACTTTACAAAAGTTTGCATAAGGATTAGTTATTCAGCCCTAGGTCTAAGTCTTATTTTATAGCCTTCTGCTTCCTTGGGCTTCAAATCTTTTGTCCTTGATCCACTGCCAAACACGCCTTGAATCTTAAAACAGAATTAAAAACAAAACCTGTTGTGACAGTCATGATGTCGAGTCTTTATGTTGGGACATCTCATTCGATATCTTTGGTCTAGGGCAAATTTCTTCAAACTAGAACATCTTGTTCAACATTATGTTTTACCAAAATTTAGTCAAATCCTTGGAGCTTTCAATCTCCCCCTTTTGACAAATTTTGGCTAAAACATTCTTAAGTTAAAACATTCTTCAGTTTGATGGTGCATGCAGTGGGAAATCCTGAAGCAAGTGTCAAGGAAGAGGGAGAAGATAATTTCTAGACCCTCTCCTCATTCATGGGATAGTGAGAAGAAAATTTCAATGCACCCTCCTCATTCATGTTGAGGTATATAAGGAAGAAGATGCAAGACCCTCTTCTCACCCCGTGATACAGAGTACACATAACATGTAACTCAAATCATAAAACACAACTTGCTTCATAACTCTGATCACAAAACACAACCTCCCAGGATGTTAGAACCCAAAAAGTTAGAACATCCTTTTAGACATTTTTTCAAACCAAAAGCACAAATGCACACATACAACTCACAACAGTAAACAAGTAACCATTCTCCACCTTTTTAGCCAAAAATTGGCAAAAGTAACCAACGCAGTTCCATACCCACATGGTACTTACCTAAACCCAGACAAAAGCCATGAAGACATAATCCAGAATAAGAACCATAACCTGAGAATCCAGAAGCAGCGACCCCCTTTAAATACCCAAGCAGTTTCTCTAGAAATTTATGGTCCATGGGAGTTACCGCTGAACAATTCAAAGGAGAAATAAATTTAGATAGATAAATTCAATATAAATGACTGTGCACCGCCCACTAGTGTTTGACTATTTCAACTTTAGGATAAACTGTCCAAATAATGTGCATTCACCGAGACACATGTTTAACACGCCTTCCCTAAGACACACTCTCTCCACCATCCAAGACAATCAACTAGGAAATAGCCACACGTCTTAAACAATATCCTGACACCTTGTCAGACTTTGTTCAGTATCTTGTAGACTCTGAAGCATATTCACAATGCCTTTCAATGAGCCCCAAGAATACTCCTTTCAACCAGAAGTAGAAAAAACTGACTAAGATGTTAAGACATTTCTTTAAACATCTCCCAGTTAACAACAAAGTCTCCCAAGAGCCTTGTCTAATTCCACAGAGAAAAATAAATTCTCCCAGACACAAACAATGACTCTCAGGACACTCCCAAGAAGCTTGTACAACTCTGATTCAATCCATTGACATCACAATGACAGAACCAAAATCAACCTGTCAATTCCACCCAGAACTATAACAGTAACACAATGTCACGACATCTTGTCTGACATTACACCCTCACCAGAGGTATTCTATCACAGTCTGCTTGAAACCACAAACAATCTTGATAAATAACTACACTACTGCAGCAATAGATCCTAGATAGAAGTCCAACTCCCCCTGTCGGAGATAACCAGTGCTCCTTTGCAAGAAGAACACCTTAAAGTGAATGGAAAACATAAGACTCATCTTCATGTCTTCAAGAGCTCACTCCTTGTTCAACACACCTGCTGAACGCATTCAATCACTGCTTGATTCACAAGAAATCTATGTATCATAATAGTACACCCAACAGATAGAAGTTATCCACCTATCTTTTATAAATGATGCTCCTACCAACGAGAAACACCCAAAATCACCACATGATGTCATCTGACCAACTTCATGCCTATATAGTGAGAAAGTACCAGGATCACATCCTTGTACCATAACCAACAAAATATTGGATTGAGACAAAAATCACCATTGATCCCTCTCATCCTGAACCCATCCATATTTTGTACAAATCCACCTTGAATTTTACAGCGGTATATATTTTTGTTCCTTGAGAATAAATCCAATTGAACCTGGAATGCCCCCATTCCTCAAAGAGACATACAAAATCTCTTAGTTTGTTAGCTAGCTTAGATGTCCTTCACACTTGAAAGGCATCAAATACATGCTCCAGAAATCCTCAGCTTACTTGCTTTACAAGCACCAAACTAATCCACTTCTTTTTAGAGTGACTTGTAGCAGAAGAAACCACCTCTCCACAAGCATTCTGACCTCAACACTACTACGTAAATACCAATTAATAGCGGTTGAGAAAGGTATATAATGACGCTGGCGCAGGCGTTGTTATATAGAGTGTCGTTGTAAATTGATACTTATAATCACGGGCCATTAACCGTTGTAATAACCTGGAAATAGCGCGCCCTATCACAACGGTTATTAAAACGAACCATTGTGATAAATATAATGCTCCTAGGTTTGATTCCCAGCTGCGATGTTTTGATATTTATTTTTCTCTGTGCAGCGCGCGAGATATTTTGACGATTATATTTTATACCCGTCGTTATATATTCTGCAGACACAAATATACAACCACGGCTAGGTTTTATAACCACAGTCAAAACTTCCTATGTTTTAAATATGCATTTCTCAGTAATTCAAATTCATCCCATTATTGAACATGTAACCATTTTAACCATAACTCATAAGGTATACGTGCATATAAAGAGCATAAAATACTTCCTATGTTTTAAATATGCATTTCTCATCAATTCAAATTCATCCCATTTTTTAACCTGTAACCATTTTAACCATAACAGATAAGCTAACATTGTTCATTTGTAAGTATTGTAACTATTATAACCATAAAATACAGCTAACAGATAAGGTATACATTCTGTAAGTATTGTAACTATTATAACCATATTTACACCAAACACTATATTCATGTCATCAATACAAAAAAGTGCTATTCACATCATCTCTACAGAAAAGTGTTATTGACATCATCAATCAGCATGACCCTTAAGAACATTGTGGATATATGCCCAACGTTTACGATGATCTACGAAGTCCTAAACGGGGAATAGGGTTTCGTCGTTAAACATCTACATAAGAAAGAGGCAATAACATGTATGATAATAATTCAATAGTCAACTTATATATTAATATATGTAAATATTTTATGACATGTATACCTTATCCCATGAATCAACAATGCCAGCAAGGACAATGTTTAACATGTGTTTCATGACATAATAACCACACTCGTAATTCCCGGGTTATTTCCTTGTCTACAAATTTAAGCAAAAATCACATGAATACAACCACACATGAATGTAAATGAAAGAAACATAATCGTGCCACTTACTTTAGGACAGATCCATCTGAGCTTTCTTCTAACATTGTTCATCATATTCACTTGCTCCACAACACTGTACATTGAATTTGAATTAAACATATTACATGATAAACTAATTACAATGTCAAAGAAAATGAATTAAGCATACACTTATGAATTAATCATATCTTTCATTTTATTTTCCAGTGGATCATGCAAGAAACACATAAAAGTTATTGTATTCATCCTAAATGATATGATGATCAATTGTCAATGACTACTGAATAAACAAGAGCATATATATGTTAATGGTATTTGCTAAAACAAAACTAAATATAGAATACATAAACATCAACTCCAAAAATACTTACGAACAGAGGAATGGTGCTAAGTAACATTCTTTTCCTCCCTCATTTAACTGTGTTCTCAAGTACTCTCGAATATCTTTTGGCTCATTAAAAGCCCAACGAATAAAAAGTGGATCCAAGATTCCGTAAGTACTCGATTTATTCAACTCTATACAAAGACGGTGAATGTACCTAAATGGTTAAAGAAAATAAATAAATTAGGGGTGATGGTCTATAAATGATAATGTTCTATAATGACATGTATATTCAACTATATATACTTACGTGCACCAAACTTGCAATATCCCGATGTCCACCCACTTATACCCAGCAAGAAAATCCCTTACATCTTCAGGACTACAATAGAATAAATCCAAACGTGCACAATGTTCTAGCGGGAGAGGTTGCGTTTCATTTATCACCGCAACTTTCAAGTATAACATTGTGATTTTATTTGGATTAGAGTCCATTATATCATTGCGGTTACCCGCAGGGGGTGGGCTGAACAATTACTTCCTTTTGTAGAAGAATGACGTACAACATTTCTACTAGGAGTTCGGTCATCACCATCAACATTACGATGATCTTCATTTGTCCGTTGTTCAAAGTTTTCACTTAATCTCTACATCATAATATTCAATTAAAACATAAAACAAAAACAAGCACAATATATATCATACATTTCCGATAAAACACTAACATCTCAAGTAAAGTACATACCAAATATAACTCTTGAAACCTTTTCATATCTTTCGCCCTTTTTTCATTCTCCTCTTTTAACATTCTCCACTGTTCTTCTAATTGCTTCCCAAAATTTTCAATCTTTTGTATTTGTGCAATAATTTCTGGGCTTTCGGTACTTTTTCTTTGAGACCCAAAGAATGACCTCAAGCCGACACCTTCTCCAACAGCACGGACACGCCCACCATTCTCATCTATTCTGTTAGCTTCTACTAATATGTCATGTCGTGCTTGCGGAACAAATGTGCCTTCACGGGCTGCCTCAACCAACTTATCCTACACAACATGAGAAACTTACATATATTGTTACCAACGCATTTAAATAAAAAATAGCATAAGCACCACAAATCATACTTACAATTTTTTCGGCAACTACTCTTGACGCCTCAGAGGTGTACTCTCCATCTGGTCTTAATCGAGCCCTATTCTATTTCTCATGTCTTAAAGGTGGAGATGAGATGCGATCATCTCCTGTTTCTGATTGTCTTTCAAGCATGATTTTTTTCTCAAGATTCCTATAACCCCCACGAGACAATCTATGAGGGTACATGTTCTTAGCCTTATTGAGTATTCCGACTTCGCTTTTAACCTGTTATGAACATAGTGAAAAAAATATATGATTAGTATCTATAACTCATTAGCATAACATTATCGGTTACATGAGAATAGTACTAACCTTGAATTCCTCAGAACGACGTATATTTGCAAACCTTTTCCATTGCTTCTTCGATATAAAACTATATCGAATCCATGGATGAGCAAGACCGCTCTTAGGCCTCCTGATGTAGTCATCTGTGAGTTATGCCTTAAATCCCCTCCAACGAGTACCAGCATATGATATCCACTTTTTTTTCAAATTTGAGTCATCGGTAAACTCAAAATTCAACTACATTTAAATCAATATATAAGTATGTATTAGAAAATATAGATATTGATATCGGCGATATATGAAAATTATAGTATGTAATACCTTAACATCAGTCTATATCCTTTCTTTAACCTTATTATCAACTTGTTTCCAATCATCAATCAATATATTGACCTTGCTACGTGCAAGGAACGAAACATAACTCTTAAAAGTAAAGTAGTATTGACAATCTACTACTCTGTACAACGAATCAAACTAGATAGGAATTTTTTCACCTGATGAGTTCCGCACAGATGTGAATTGGGGCATCATTGTGACACTTCTTTGTGATCTTTTCGTTTGAATTTCAGTTGTTTAGGTATCATTGTCTAACCTCTCATTTGTTTGAGTTTCTTCGCTGGTTTCTGATGAAGAACTCAACAAGGTCGACATCTAAGTTCATAAACAACAAGTACAACATGAACAACAAGAACATAAACATCAACCACAAAATAAAACAACAACAACCACAACAATGGCAAATGAAGTTTACTGTAGATGCATGGGGAAAAATATTTTACGTGCCCTAAACGTGATGACTAAGTAAATGATGTTGGAGTTGGTGATGGTGTTGTCTTCCTTCCTTGTGGTGACGACGGTGTTGTTGTTGTTTTCCTTCTAGACGGTAACAACTTGGTTGATCGTGATGGTCATGTCAACTTGGTTGACGATGATGACGACAATGGCAAATACACAGTGAAGTAGGAACTGTAATACCCCGTATTTTTACTAATTTGGACTTTAGAGACTTTTTGGACATTTAGTAGTATTATTTCTAATACTAAGTTTATTACTTATTTTCCTTCCACTTTCCAACATATAAAAAGAAAAAGATAGTAAGAAAGGAAAGAAAGAGAAAAGAAGGAAAAGAAGAAGAAAGGAGAAAAAGAGGAGAAAAAGAGTTTTGGAAGAGAATCCAAGAGAAATCATCATCCATTGATCCAAACTTCATCCAATCATCTCATCTTCATCATTTTCATCATTTATTCAAGGTGGGTTCTAGTTAGTACCAATTTTAGAAGTTTTGGAATTGTTGGGTTTAGGTCGAATTTATGGAAATCGATGTTTTAACGGTTAGAATTCGATATAAATTAAAAGGAATGATCAATATGCTTGTAGAAACATATATTGATGCTTGTTTTGATGTTTTGATTACTTTGGATTGATTGGAAAATTATAGGGTTTGTGAAATGTTGTGTTCTTGAGAAAAATGTAGGTTTTAAGAATGTTGTTGTTCAAACCATGCTCCACTATGTTATTGTACCTCTATTGGTGGTTGAGTGTGGTTTGGAGGAGGTTTGGGGGTGTGGTAATTTTCTGTTATAGCAAGTTTTTTTCTGAGTTTCGCAGAGCGCGCTTAGCGCGCAGGAGGCCGCTCAGCGCGGTTTTGAAATTCTGCAACCCCAGATGGCAGAGAGATGCGAGCTTAGCGCGGGCAGGGGCCACTTAGAGCGACCTGGGACTTGAGATTTTATTCCTTAAGCGAGAAAACTCATAACTTTAGACTCGTTTATCGGATTCGATCATTCTTTATATCGATGTAAAGCCGAGGAAATATTCTATGCAATGGAGATGAAATGTGTCGAGTTTACCAACCGATTAAATAATCGAGGAAGTTCCAAAAGTGATATAATTGTGTTTTAATTGGTTTATATTATTCTACTATGCAATTACGACATGTCTTTCTTATCCTATTATTGTTTAACATGATTGTAAGTAAATATGCATGCAAATATAAAGACGATATAGGAAGAGTGAGGAAACCTCAAACTTGAACTATAGGAGAATCTAGTAAGGAACTAGAAATTGTAGACAACTCTAGATGGCGATGCTCGGGCACGTGTTGTTGGAAGATACATCCTTGTCGAGTATTGGCCTAGTTGAGAGTGAACACTAGTATGGAACATGTGGTTAACCTTTGTGGTTGAGAAAAGGCAAGAGAGGCCTTAAGGCGGTGTAGTCTTGTGATTGTCGAATACAATCGTATTTTGTTGTATGTAATCATGTAATCGTAACCGGTATATTTGAGTGTAGTTTCATGGGTCTCGAGCTCCTCTGAAACGGGTACACAATTACTTGGTAGGTTTAATTCCCTACGTGTAGTACGATTGGAACCTATGCTATGGGTAGAGACTTGTGATGGTTAACAGGCCATGAGAAGTGACGGTTCACGGTTAACAGGCCGATGATCCCGAATCTAATTCGTATGCCAAGTAACTACAAGGATCTATGACTCAGGTCGCCTTCTAGACGTAGAAGCAGACGGGAAGACGAGATGTCTTGGTATGGTTATCGATTAGTGATGTTGTGAGTTAATGAACTCATGTCACGTTTCCATATAGTGTGAGAATTGAAATGTGAACTCAAGAGTCCTTTCCCCTTTTCCCCGGACTTGAGTTAAGATTGTTAGAACCTTGATAATCCGAGAGAACCCATAAGATAGGGAACTCACTGAGATTTGATGTATCTCACCCCACGTTGTTGATGTATTTCAGGTGCTTCAGGTTCCGAGAAGGGTAAGGATAAGGTCGTGTGATCTTTTCCTTATTTGTTGATGGCTAGCTTCCGTAGAGGAGTTTATTTTGAGATCATTGTTGATCTAGTTCTTAGTTTTTATCATTTGAACATCTTGTGTATAATATGCCTTAGGTTTTTGTACTTTGTACTTTAGGGCATTTATTTGTATACAATGTGTTAACTAGGAGCTTATGTGTTTCAGTACCAAACACTTGGATCTATATATAATATTTATGCTTTGATGTATGAGTGCTATATATGGGTGTTACAGTTGGTATCAAAGCAGGTCGTATCCTCGACCTATCCATGAAATAGTATAAGTATTTCTTTCCGTTTCATATACGTTGTGTCGCCATTGGTCTTAAGTGTTATATTTATGGCATTAAGCTTGATCAACTTAATCCTATTTGTATGACCTTTAGGAACATGGCTGAAGGACGTAGAAACACTCATGGTAGACCCCGCACTACTCCTGAAGGGACGAATTCGCCGGGCGGCGATGGCAATGCTCCTCTGTATCAGTTTATGCAACATATGCAGCAGCAACAGAATCTATTCATGCAGCAAATGGTGCAACAAATGAATGGAGGTTTGCATCCTACGGTGGTTGCTCCAGAAGCTGAAGGTGGGAAATTCCGGGATTTTATCCGCATGAATCCCCCAGAATTTCATGGTGGATTAGATCCCGTGAAGGCTCACGAATGGATTTCTGGTATGGAGAGGATTTTCTTGATAGTCCAATGCAGCGAAGAGAACAAGGTGTTGTTCGCTTCTCATTCACTGAAGGGTCCTGCTATGAGATGGTAGGAGAGCGCTTCGGCCTTGATGACTATTCAAGAAGTGCCTAAGGTTTGGGAGCAGTTCAAAGTTATTTTCATGGAGAAGTATTTTCCGAGCTCATTGAGGACTCAGAAAGAATTTGAATTTCAACAATTAAGACAAGGTAGTATGACTGTGGCCAGTTATGCTGAGAAGTTTGAGGACATGGCTGCTTATTCTAGGCAGGCTATATATGCTCCTGATGAAAGGTGGAAAATAGACCAGTTTCTGTTTGGACTAAAAGCTGAAATATCTCATAGTGTATCTCAGAGAGAGTTCACTACGTATGCTGAAGTTTTAAGGCAATGCTATGTGGCCGAGCATAGTTTGAAGAAATTCCAAGCTGAAGGTGTTGCGAGTAGAGGGAATCAAGGGGATCGCAGAAGATCCAACCAACAATTCAGGCCTAGGCAACAATCCTTCAAAGGGAAACAAGTTCAAGATTCAAGGACGAGTACACCTCCTGTGTGTCGCACTTGTGGCAAGAATCATTCTGGAAGGTGTAGTCTTGAAGGGGTAAAGTGTTTCCAATGTCAGAAGGTGGGTCATCTGAAAAGAGATTGTCCCCAGAATAGGACTCAGACACAAGGAAGGGTTTAATCCTTAGATGCAAGGACAAAGAAGAGTGATAATTCCTTAATTGCTGGTACGTGCTTCGTTAATGGATTTCCTTGTTTTGTTCTATTTGGTTGCGGAGCTACACGCTCTTTTGTATCGATGCAATGTATGAAACGACTTGGGTTGCAGTCCGTTCCTTTGTCTCCTCCTATGGTGGTCACTACCGCCATGGATGAAATAGTTGAGACACCATTGATGTGTGAAGACTGTGTTTTGTCTGTGAACGGTAGAGTTTTTCAGATTGATCTTATTTGTCTACCGCTTAAGAAAGTTGATGTCGTTTCGGGAATAGATTAGCTTTCTGCTAATTCGGTGTTTATTGGGTGTGAAGAAAAGCTCATCATCATTCCATCTAGTGATGCTACCCCGAAAGATGCCTTAACAACTATTCTAGAAGGTACGGTTGGAATGATAAATTTCTTGTTCGAAGAAGAGAAATCGGTTCTTTTGGTTCTCACTAAGGAAGGGAGTAGCGACCTTCAAGTTATGGACATTCCGGTAGTTTGTGAGTTTCCCGAAGTTTTCCCCGAAGATGTCACTTCTCTTCCTCCGGAGAGGGAAGTGGAATTTTCTATTGACCTGGTACCGGGAACGGCTCCTATATTCGTTTCTCCGTATCGGATGGCACCGCTTGAATTGAGAGAACTGAAGGAACAATTGGAAGAGCTTATGGCTAAGCATTTTGTTAGACCTAGTGTCTCACCGTGGGGAGCCCCAGTTTTGTTAGTAAAGAAGAAAGACGGCGGGATGCGATTGTGTATTGACTATCGTCAGCTGAATAAAGTCACCATTAAGAACAAGTATCCCTTGCCAAGGATAGACGACCTATTAGATCAATTGAAAGGAGCCTGTGTGTTCTCGAAGATTGATTTGAGGTCGAGTTATCACCAAATCCGAGTGAAGAGTTCCGATGTACCTAAGACTGCATTTAGGACCCGTTATGGTCATTACGAATTCTTAGTGATGCCTTTCGGTGTGACTAATGCTCCAGCTATTTTTATGGATTATATGAATCGGTTATTTCAAGCTTACTTGGATCAATTTATTGTGATCTTCATTGATGACATTCTTATCTATTCCCGTACTCCGCAAGAGCACGAAGGACATTTGAGAATCGTCTTATCGATCTTACAAGAGAAGCAACTTTTTGCCAAGTTAAGCAAGTGCGAGTTATGGATGTCTGAAGTTAGTTTTCTTGGTCACGCTATATCACAGGGTGGTGTAGCGGTGGACTCGTCAAAGGTTGAAGCTGTGATTAATTGGGAGATACCGAAGAATGTATTGGAAATTAGGAGTTTCTTGGGTCTAGCAGGCTACTACAGAAGGTTTATCAAAGGCTTTTCGCAATTAGCATTACCTATGACTAAGCTTACCCAGAAGGATTGCCCCTTTGAGTGGGATTCGGCGTGTGAACAAAGTTTTATGAGTTTGAAAGAAAGATTGACTACAGCTCCCGTTCTGATTATTCCTGATCCTAGCAAGTCGTATGAGGTATTTTGTGATGCATCTAAGATGGGATTAGGAGGCGTTTTAATGCAAGAAAGTCACGTGGTGGCTTATGTTTCTCGACAATTGAAAATTCACGAGAAGAATTATCCAACCCACGATTTGGAATTAGCGGCGGTGGTGTTTACTTTGAAAGTGTGGCGTCACTATTTATATGGAGTACATTTTGAAATGTTTAGTGATCACAAGAGTTTAAAGTACCTCTTTGACCAAAAAGAGTTGAATATGCGTCAAAGGAGGTGCATGGAATATTTAAAGGATTATGATCTAGAGTTAAAATACCATCCGGGTAAAGCGAATAAAGTGGCTGATGCCTTGAGTAGAAGAGCTTTGAGAAAGGCCGAATTGATGATGTTAGAATATTCGTTGCTGGAAAAGTTTAGAGATTTGAATCTTCGTTTTGTGTGGACTCTTAATGGAGTGATTATGGGGAATTTGAATGTCAATTCTACGTTAAGAGTTGAAATTCAACAAGGACAATTATTAGATGAGAAGTTGCAAGAGATGCTAAGTCAACCGGGTTTTGGTGCACGCTAGCGATGGAACGATTATGTTTAACCAAAGAATTTGCGTTCCGAACGATGCAACTTTGAAAAGGAAGATTTTGGAAGAAGCGCATAAAGGTGCTTTTACTATACATCCGGGTTCTTCAAAGATGTATCAAGACCTAAAGAAGGACTATTGGTGGTCCGGTATGAAAAGAGATGTTGCGGTCTTCGTGTCGGAATGTGCGGTATGCCAACAAGTTAAGATTGAACATCAAAGACCGGGTGGATTATTACAACCATTAGAAATTCCAGTTTGGAAATGGGATAGTATTTCTATGGATTTTGCAGTAGGTTTACCCCGTACGCAAGGTGGTTATGACTCGATTTGGGTAATAGTAGATCGGTTGACAAAGTCGACACATTTCTTGGCCGTGAAGACTACTTTCAAGGAAAGTCATCTTGCGAGGTTGTTTATTGCGGAAATTGTAAAATTGCACGGTATTCCCTCTAATATTGTGTCGGATAGAGATCCGAAGTTTACTTCAAGGTTTTGGAAAGTTTTTCAACAAGCGATGGGGACAGAGTTGCGTTTGAGCACGTCTAATCATCCACAAACGGATGGTCAGACTGAGCGAACGATACAAACGATGGAGGATATGTTGAGAGCTTGTGTGTTAGAAAGTAAGGGTAATTGGAAAGAACTATTACCATTGATTGAGTTTTCCTATAATAATAGTTATCATGTGAGCATCGGTATGGCTCCGTATGAAGCATTGTATGGTAGAAAGTGTAGGACCCCTTTGTGTTGGGCGGAGGTTGGGGAAGATAGAATCTTAGGACCCGAAATTATCCAAGAGACTACGGAAAGGATTCGAATGATCCGCAAGAAAATTAAGCAAGCACAAGATCGACAAAAGAGTTATGCGGAAAATCGAAGGAGACCTTTGGAATTTGAAGAAGGTGACCATGTGTTTTTGAAATTTACTCCGAGATTAAGACTAAAAGGACCGTTTAAATCACGGAAGTTAAGTCCGAGATACGTGGGACCGTATCAAATTTTAGAACAAATTGGCGAAGTAGCGTACAGGTTGGCCCTACCTCCTTCTCTGTCGGAAATGCACGATGTTTTCCATGTATCTCAACTTCGGAGGTTTGTTCCATATCCCCTTCAGCCAATTCTACCGAATAACGTTGAATTAGAAGCAGATTTAACGTTTGAACCTCAACCGAGCCGCATTGTGGGAAGAGAAACAAAAGTATTAAGGAACAAGGATATTTCTCTCGTTAAGGTGCAGTGGGATGTAACGCATCCGGGTGATGCAACTTGGGAAATTGAATCGGAAATGCGAGATGCTTACCCTCATCTGTTCAGGTAATCTTTCAGTTCGAGGGCGAATTTCCATTTAAGGGGGGGAGGATGTAATACCCCGTATTTTTACTAATTTGGACTTTAGAGACTTTTTGGACATTTAGTAGTATTATTTCTAATACTAAGTTTGTTACTTATTTTCCTTCCACTTTCCAACATATAAAAAGAAAAAGATAGTAAGAAAGGAAAGAAAGAGAAAAGAAGGAAAAGAAGAAGAAAGGAGAAAAAGAGGAGAAAAAGAGTCTTGGAAGAGAATCCAAGAGAAATCATCATCCATTGATCCAAACTTCATCCAATCATCTCATTTTCATCATTTATCCAAGGTGGGTTCTAGTTAGTACCAATTTTAGAAGTTTTGGAATTGTTGGGTTTAGGTCGAATTTATGGAAATCGATGTTTTAACGGTTAGATTTCGATATAAATTTAAAGGAATGATCAATATGCTTGTAGAAACATATATTGATGCCTATTTTGATGTTTTGATTACTTTGGATTGATTGGAAAATTATAGGGTTTGTGAAATGTTGTGTTCTTGAGAAAAATGTAGGTTTTAAGAATATTGTTGTTCAAACCATGCTCCACTATGTTATTGTACCTCTGTTGGTGGTTGAGTGTGGTTTGGAGGAGGTTTGGGGGTGTGGGAATTTTCTGTTATAGCATTTTTTTTTTCTGAGTTTCGCAGAGCGCGCTTAGCGCGCAGGAGGCCGCTCAGCGCGGTTTTGAAATCCTGCAACCCCAGATGGCAGAGAGATGCGCGCTTAGCGCGACCTGGGACTTGAGATTTTATTCCTTAAGCGAGAAAACTCATAATTTTAGACTCGTTTATCGGATTCGATCATTCTTTATATCGATGTAAAGCCGAGGAAATATTCTATGCAATGGAGATGAAATATGTCGAGTTTACCGACCGATTAAATAATCGAGGAAGTTCCAAAAGTGATATAATTGTGTTTTAATTGGTTTATATTATTCTACTATGCAATTACGACATGTCTTTCTTATCCTATTATTGTTTAACATAATTGTAAGTAAATATGCATGCAAATATGAATACGATATAGGAAGAGTGAGGAAACCTCAAACTTGAACTATAGGAGAATCTAGTAAGGAACTAGAAATTATAGACAACTCTAGATGGTGATGCTCGGGCACGTGTTGTTGGAAGATACATCCTTGCCGAGTATTGGCCTAGTTGAGAGTGAACACTAGTATGGAACATGTGGTTAACCTTTGTGGTTGTGAAAAGGCAAGAGAGGCCTTAAGGCGGTGTAGTCTTGTGATTGTTGAATACAATCGTATTTTGTTGTATGTAATCATGTAATCGTAACCGGTATATTTTAGTGTAGTTTCATGGGTCTCGAGCTCCTCTGAAACGGGTACACAATTACTTGGTAGGTTTGATTCCCTACGTGTAGTACGATTGGAACCTATGCTATGGGTAGAGACTTGTGATGGTTAGCAGGCCGATGATCCCGAATCCAATTCGTATGCCAAGTAACTACAAGGATCTATGACTCGGGTCGCCTTCTAGACGTAGAAGCAGACGGGAATATGAGATGTCTTGGTATGGTTATCGATTAGTGATGTTGTGAGTTAATGAACTCATGTCACGTTTCCATATAGTGTGAGAATTGAAATGTGAACTCAAGAGTCCTTTCCCCTTTTCCCCGGACTTGAGTTAAGATTGTTAGAACCTTGATAATCCGAGAGAACCCATAAGATAGGGAACTCACTGAGATTTGATGTATCTCACCCCACGTTGTTGATGTATTTCAGGTGCTTCAGGTTCCGAGAAGGGTAAGGATAAGGTCGTGTGATCTTTTCCTTATTTGTTGATGGCTAGCTTCCGTAGCGGAGTTTATTTTGAGATCATTGTTGATATAGTTCTTAGTTTTTATCATTTGAACATCTTGTGTATAATATGCCTTAGGTTTTTGTACTTTGTACTTTAGGGCATTTATTTGTATACAATGTGTTAACTAGGAGCTTATGTGTTTCAGTACCAAACACTTGGATCTATATATAATATTTATGCTTTGATATATGAGTGCTATATATGGGTGTTACAGGAACGATGGTGTTTTGGATAAAATCGTGTATTGTTTCACAGTATTGAATGTTAGGGTTTGGGTTGAAATCGTGTATTATTTCATCTAGTTTTTATTTGCAATGGAAAAAAGGATACTGAAGAGACAAGCTAACTAGGAGTGTATAATATTATCACGCTACCATAACGGCCAATACATGCAACTGTAGTGATATTTTACTTTCATGGTGAAATTTCATTAAAAAAAGCGCCAGAGTATTAATAATTAAAAATTTTAAATAAAAAACAAAATATATCACAACGGTTGTAAACATCAATCGTAGTCATAAACTTTAAAGCTTTTTATTTAAAAATAATAAAAAATAATAGGCGCGACTTAACAACGATTGGCTCTTCAACCGTCGTCTTAATCTTTTAAGTTTTTTATTTAAAAATAAATAAAAATTAAAAGGCGCAACTTAACAACAGTGGAACTCTTGAACCGTCGTCTTAAACTTTTAAGTTTTTTATTTAAAAATAATTAAAAAAGAAAAGGCACCACTTAACATTAAAGGAATAACATATATGAGGGCCCCGAGGTTCGAACCCGTGAAAGCTTAAAGTTATCACAACGGTTGGCTCCTTAACCGTTGTTATATACAAATAATTTTTAATCAAAAAATAATAATATTATGATAGCGCCTTAGGTTAGAGAAGTCACAACGGTGTAGGGAATAAGCATGGTGGCCATGGCGTTGTTGTTTACGAGTTTAGTAGTGGTGCAACAAGAGTCAAACTACTAGATAGACACCCCATAATCCAAGACAGTCTTCACCTCATCATTCTCCCGTATGATAAGTTAGAACACTTCTGATTCAACTGGTGAATATCAGCTTCCACATTCTGAATTCCAAGTTCAGAAAACATGATGATGTTCTAACATCAGTTAGGACATCTGGATCATATCACAGACACCACACACTATGGTTCTTGATACAATTACCACTGAACTTACTATCTGCATAGTAATCCAACTGAAGATCTTCAGAGAACACAGCTCCTACCAGCTTGATCATCAAGAACTTCATACCACTGTAGAGAGAAATAAGCTCTCATACTACCACCAAAGCAAGCTCCTTAAGTGAAGATCCCTTCAACAGTCAGCAAGCCAAGAGCAAAACCGACTCCTCCTTTGGTCTTCAAACAACCTCCCTTCTCCACAAAGGTAATTTGTTCTTGGATTCAAGTGACAATGGTTAAACACAGCCAAGTGTCACAGCATCCTCTAGATCTCCAGCAAAGAATCTGGGTCTTCAGCAAGACATCTTAGATACACTAAGACTATAAAATGTAGCATCTACTAGCTTCTACAATTCCCATACATTGCATAGGCCTTTTGGAGCATCCATTCCAGTCATATCAGCTTTTCTCAAGATAATATACCTTCATTGTTACCAGATCACACTGAGTGAACAATCTGATAATAACCATGATGTCAGAACATCTGACATCAATGTAATGACTGAAGGTACAAGAAAGACACAAGAAAGGGGGGGTTTGAATTGTTTATTTACTCTTTTAACAACTTTTCGCTTCTTGTCAATAAGACACTTTACGTTACACCAGAGTTCGTTGAGAGACTCTGACTTGCGAAGTTATATTCAGACTTGACAATGCTTAGAGCATGAGAACCAATACAAGTCTGAATTCTATGTACATCATTCAAAACTTGCAGAGCGGAAGCTTATCAGAGTTGCAAGGTTCTGACTTGCTTATGTAGGGTTCTGATCCTCAATATAGAAACATAAACAAAGACATTAAGCATAAGAGTAAAGAACACATGATATATCCTGGTTCACCACAAAGGCTAATCCAGTCCACCCTCTCAGGTGATTTCGCCTTGAACAAAAGGTATTAATCCACTATAATCAATCTCGATTACAGATGCACGAGCACATAGCTGGTGACTAACAAACTGCACAGCCGCACTGTGACTAATATGCAATAAACCGTTCAGGGATTCAACTTAATAAATATAACGAACATTGACCTGCAGGTTCCAATCTCGCAAGATCTACTGCTAGGCTTTCACAGCTAGACGTTCAGGGATTTATCGTAATGAATATAACGCTACTGACCCTATTTCAGGATTTCCCACAATGACATCTCGCCATTGTCTTCTCGAGTCTCCGGTCACACTGACCACTCAAGGAATCCTAATTCACCAAGAATTAGTTAACAAGAGATTACATAGTTGCTTCTTAACAAGCAGATGACTCCTAAGTTTAAGTACAAAGAACACACAAGTGTTCAAGCAAGATGTGAGCAGCAGCTCCTTGCTATCCTAAGAAACTACAAAGATGTATAATGATTTAACAGTTGTTGACATCTTGTAGATCTTCTTCTTCTTCGTCTTCTTGGGTGAGCAAGCTTTGAGCAACAACTCCTTGCTTCAGATCTTTAATGTAGTACTGACGAGAAGGTAAGTTGATGACTTGACTGATCTTCAATGTTGTCTTCTTCATCAACAGCTTCTGTTCCAAATTGTTGTTGTGTTGAATGTTGATTTTAAGCTCCAACAACAATTGCCATGTGTAAATGGCGATAGCTTTGGATGTTTAAGTGTTACAACGAGAACTCATCATTGTTGCTATCTTTACACAATGACTTGGTCAATTCATGAATGATACATCCATTTGATGATCAATGGAATCGACACCTCAGAAGCGATAACTCTTTCCTTTAAATAGCCCAGTAGAAATATAGCCATTTGAAATACTGTTGGCTGTTGGAAAAGAGACGTTGTGTAATAATTAGCTGTACTGACACATCTCCTTTTTGCTGTGGGAGAAATGACGGGATATCTTCTTGAGCAGTGTGTACAGTTGTTCACAACGGTAACATTTGACTTCCAAACTTCAGAGGCTTCTAATGGTAATTTGATGAAGCATGAGTAGAGCCTTCTTAACAGGATATCTGATACGTCAAGTCTTCAGTCATTTGAAGAAGTCCATTAGGAATCAGTCTTCAGAACTTCAGCACTTATCTTTAAGAACATTATCCTTTACTGCTTCAAGTCTTCCGAAACTTCAGAACTCGTCCATTAGGAATCCGTCTTCAGAGTCTTCATCACTTGACCTTTGGAACCGTTATCTTCAGAACACATAAGTCTTCAGAGTCTTTCTGCACTTGGTCTTCAGAGCCTTCCGCCTTCAGAACTTTAAGTCAGGAGAGTCTTCAGCACTTTGGTTCTCTTCTTCAGAAGCTTCGCTATCTTCAGAATCTCAACCACTTCCAGAGAGCATCCACGAGAGCATTGCAACAGCAATATCGGCATCCTTGGATCTGACTGATCATGATCAGATACAGAAGCATTCTTGCTTCTTGCGACTTGTCTTACACATAGTAACTTCGCATATAATAATTTACGCTCATCTGGCTGGTGCTTTGTTGGATCTGACATCTTCAGTAATTGTGATCTACACACAACACACGTTAGAACATAAAATAGTTCTTTCACAAATACGTATTGTTATCATCAAAACATAGATTGACTTGTAGAGATAATTCTTGCTCTCACAATCTCCCCCTTTTTGATGATGACAAAACCAAGTATTTTGATTGAACATTTTATACAAGGTAATCACCAAACAAACATATTCAAAGTTTGGAACAACAGGTCCCCCAGAATGTGTTATCCTCAAAGTTTTATTTGTGATAATCTAGAATCTTATATGATCCAAAGACAATCAAAATAACAACTCGAGTTGCCAGAACAAAGAATAGAAAAGGACTACTTCTATATCTTGTCTTTAAGGAGACACAAGTCTTCAGCATCTGGACTAGTTCATCAGAACTTCCATCTTCAGATCTTCAGAACTCAGTTCCTTTGTAGTCGTATCAGAGCTGATAATCTTCAGAGACATCTGAAGCATTTCTACTTTTCAGCATATTCATTTAAGCACAAACAGAACAGTTCTTATCTAATAACATAGCATCGCTATTCATCAGAGACAAACACTGTCCTTTGAGAAACTCCCCCTGAGTTTCAGACTTTGTGAAGATTTTAGGATTTAACATTTGAATCTTCTGGGTAGTCTCCCCCTAATTTCCATAAGTCAGATATTGGGATCTTCAAAATCGTAATTCAGGAATATGAGTTTTTAATCACCAATATGGATCATGACTTTTTCAGAGTGTGACTTTTGAACACAAGTCTTCATCTCAGAACCTTGTTACTGTCACAACTCAGTGGTTCATCAAAGCTTGATTTTTGATCAGATACCAATTGAAGGTTAATTATTGCGATCAATCAACGCTTGATTCTGAAACTGGTACACATGTTTTAATCTTAGTCTGATACTGAGTTATACCAGAGTATGTTATGTCTGATTCCAACTGAAGGAATTCTTTTCATACCACTTGAAGGGTATCTCCTTAGTGTGCTGAGATTGATACCAATGAAGGTATAGAAAACATTTCACAACTTAACTCTGATTGATATTACTGCAGACTGAGTCTGATACCAATCTTTATGTATACTGAGTCTGATTACCATTTGTTGATTTAGTCTGATACCAAATCATTTTCTTCTTAATTGGTTCTTGGTAGACATCAGAACTACTTATTCTTGGATCTTCAATCTGGATCTTCAGACAGTTCTTGACTTCTGATTTGCACAGTTCTTCTGAATAAGCATCTTGAGATGTAGACTTTGTCTTGACTGCTTTCAGAGTTTTCTTCTTCTGATTCTTACATTCTGAATCTCATATTCTTAGACAGCTTACAGCTTCTGAACCAAGTGAGATAGAGATCAAGATAAACTTTGACTTTCAGACAGTTCTCAACTTCTGAACAGTACTGGGTAGATCTGATTCTGAACACGTGTTCACGAAGTGTACAACTTCTATCATATGACCAACAGTTCATAAGAACTTCTAACAGAGTTCTTCTTTCTTAACCTGTTCTTAGAATGCCTAGTGAACTTGTTTAGAGTTCCTCGAATAAACATCAAACAATAAACGTTAGTAGTAACGCATTTTATATGATTGATTACTTGTTTGAGTTGCATTCTATCTGTTTTAAGATTTTTCTTTCCAATCAAAATCATATTATATTTCTCCCCCTTTTTGACATCATCAAAAAGTTTTAGAGCAACTGAGCATTTAAGCATATGTAGATCAATATGATAGTGAACAAAACTACACTCAAAGTATGTTATCATTTAAGCACCAAGCATACTAAGATTGATATGATAAGGAATAGTTCTAGTGATCAGATAAGGCATTATCATTGATGGACAATTAGATTGAAACATCAACACAGAACTGCAAAGTAGTTTTAAAACATAAAGCATAGGTTCAGCTTAATCTTAAAAGGTTCAAGGTATTCAAAACATAGACCTAATGAGGATAGGTTCCTAAGGATTAGACTAAAATGAGCCTAATGATGATGAGGAAGATGAGAGTAAGCTTTCATAGACATCAGTTCTTGAGGTATGCAGCTTTTCTTCTGCTTGAGTAATTGCCAGCCTCTTGCTCTTCACAATTTCCTCTGAGATCCATTCATGGAACTTAGTCCAGATTTTTCTCATTTCTAAGGGATCTATGCTTGAACTGGGAGCATCTACTAAGCTTTGGATTTGTGTTGATGGCATTATCCTTGAAGTATGTTAATGCGCTATTGACAGTTATGTATCATTTTGTATTGTAATAAAGAGCAAGTATTTTAATCATTTTAAGTAGTGTTAACATTTTGGATATGATTAAAGTTTTCATGCAGTTCTTAGAGTAGAATCTTATGGTAAAAGATTTGTTACTTTTAAGACTCCAAAAAGATATTTCATTTAATAATCTTTAACAAGAATACATAGAGCAAGAAATAGCATAGCAGGGCAGAAACCTAATAACCTAATTCTATTTCTTCTTAGGAACTTCCAGATAGATTTGTAAGATCTATGGGTGAACATTCAGAGGTTGCTCCAATGTGTTCTAATCTAGAGATTACATCCTGAATCTCAAGAACACGAGATATGACCCTTCCATATGGAATACTAAAGTAAGACTTGTCTTTAGACAAGAGGATTTGTTCCTGCAAGTGATTGAACATGGTTTGAGGGAGGTTTATTTTTCTTCTGTAGATCAGAAAGAAAATAAATAGTCGGTCTGAGTAATTCAACACTCTTGTTCCTATTTCTCTAGGTTTTAAGTTAGTTTCCATGATCCTGTGCCGGATTTTTGCAGAGGGGATGAGTGTGGAGGCACAGTTAGAAGGACTGTTTCCACAATGAATCTTGTAGATGAGATCATTGAAGATTTTTCTTTCCTTGTAGTCTTCAATGGTGTCACCGTTTTCATCGTACTTGATTGCTTGTGCAATGACAGAGGGTTTAATTACTACGGGAATTCCAGAGACAGATGACTGAATGATGTGCTGGTTGTACATGTTAGAAAACACATCAGCATTTTCCCATAATTCTTTGACAAGATCCATGTAAATGAGACCTGGAAGCATCTCAAGATAACCTTCCCATTTCTGACACTTTAATTCGGACAAAGTTCTTGTCAAGCCAAGTTCTTTGAGAGAACTGGTGTGCACAGAGAATTCATTTAGGACTCTTAACTCGGAGATTTCACTCTTAGTAGGTTTTGGATGAGAGGTGGACATTCTAGAGGGAATACTAAAAAGAGGCACTGACTGAGATGGTTTGGAATGATGGATAAAGGAGTGAACAAGGTGCCTTAAGTAGGCAACGAATAGAGAGAGTCAAATAAATGCTTGTGACTCCAACCGTCAGGTTCGTTATTTCCTATACATTTTAAGCTAGATGTGACTAGGTTAAGGGATTAATAATAGCATTGAGTCCAACAGTTTATCATTCATGGAAAGACCAGGAGATTACGCATATACTCCTCTAATTAATTCTTGACAGGAGTCAAGGATTCACAATGAGTGCATATGTAAGAGTAGTATCACTAACTAGTAATGAAACATAGAGACACGTTTTCTTCTTTCAAGAATATTTATCTTATATGTCTAATAAGTGCACATCCATAGGTGTAGGCATAAAGAATTGAAAGTAACACATACTTCATTAACTTGATTAGCAATTACACAGTATGAGCATGTGAACTTAATGAGCCATTACACACTAATAACTTAGCCTAATTATGACAGGTAATCTTCTAATTTTATGAGAACCATCTGTTGTCGAAGGTTTCATAAAACTTCCTATCCAGAGCAGTATCTGGACCACATCGAACTCTGCAGATCTTTTGCACGATTACTGCTCTGAGGAGTACTTCTGATAAGACTCTCCCATACGCAATGAATGATTGGTTCATGGTTCTTGACGTGACGATTGACTTTTTAAGATGGTCAAAGATTACTTGGGAAAGATCTATAGGTATTGGCCTAAGAAGACACATGATGAGGAGCTTATCATCATGATACAGAAAGTCCTTCGTTATACCGCGAGGTTTAATATTTGTCAGGATGAACTTGAACCATCCTTTTGTTGTAGGCAGGAGTTTTTCAGGGTTTGTGGGTTCAAAGGCAGATTCTTCATCAAAAATATGATGCATTTCAGCATCGGAGGTGCATCGAATGGATGCATGACTAGGTGCACACCACCTGGGGGACAATCAATGGCTTCAGCAATGTTTGTGGTGTTGAGTGTGACAGGAAGACCATATATGTCAGAAGAGATAGTCAGACCATTGCTGCTAATAGAGGCGTTGATCCAAAAGGTCTTTAGGATGTTAGGATAAATCGATCCCCTTAGCATGGATAGGTACCCATTCCAGTTTTGAGAATGAATCCCAAGACAAAAGTTTCGACTAATATTTCCTGGATTTGGTCGTTTCTCAATGATGACTTCTAGAAGATCATCGTTCCTATAAAAGGTTCTTGGAGTCATTTTTGGAAGTGTTTTTAGAGTACTAAGAAGATTGAGGATAGGAGGTAATGAAGGATTTTAGAAGAGTGGTATGACCCTAAATAGGCAAGGGAAGAGACTTTGAATTGAACGGGTTAAAAGACCTGGTTCATGATTACCTAGACTCTAGAGTAGGTAGGAATAGCCATGAAACAGTCACGCGGTGTAACAGTCTGTTAGCCTAGGGAAGACCAAGACTTTACTTATACAATTCTTCTCAATTAATTCTTGGCAGAAGTTAACCTTTTGTGAAGAGCGGTGTTATAAAAATGAAGAGACATAATTCCTGGTTCCAAGAATTTTTATTTATTTTCTTTAATGAGCGCGTAACCACAGACGCAAGCATGAGAATTTTTATTTCTTCCACCACGAAATCAAGTCCTAAATTGTCAGAAGATTATTACGCTGGTTTAGTAGCTGTAGAGCTAGGTTACAGGCTATTATTGACAAGTAAGCACGCTTTCCAATTTTCGTATTTGAACGTACAAATGTATGTCATTTAATATGTGTATTTTAAGGAGACTTGAATGGCTGAGATATTCCTAATTAGAGAACATGGTAAGACAGTTGGGAATAGGTTCTCTTATCTAAGATGATTAGAGGGATGTTGAATTGATGTAATTTATCATTATTATTTTCAAGACTGGCTAAATGGATGGGAAGACTCTAAGAGAGAGAGAGAGAGAGAGAGAGAGAGAGAGATTAGTATAAGAATACTGGTTAGGGTATACTCATAGACTATAGGAGGCATCCAACACAAAGTGGTTTGTCAGATGCTGATAATCTTACATATGAGACTGATTTACTCTAACTATTCATCAGCCAAACACAGATGCGATAGAGAAGAACCTAAAAGATTCTAATTACTTTTCTAACCTATTCTCTCGAGACTTGACATGACATGACAATCGTTTTGGATTTTTAATAACATATTCAAGTAGATTTAACAAACGGCCATAGGTGGAAGGAAATCGTACCTGAAAGATACTAAAATCTTTACAGACTATTTGATTGCTATCCATTCTACTCTGCTCTTTCTTTCTTAGAAGGTCTGAAGTCTTGGTCGCATACTGCACATGCATGCATTTCGTTCTGAGCTTTTGATCATCACCTTTTTAGCTACAGCTTCCTTCAGAGTGATCTGTTGATAATTCCCTCATTCTGTAAAGGTTCATTTGTATTCTGACTTCTGAAGAGTACAATTCATTTTCTGAATTTCTGATCCCAGTTTGACAGCTAGAATCAATCTATTCAAAAATCCTTTCCTTTTTCGCGTTCAGAAATATTCATCTGATTTCTGAGAATAGCCAATCAGAGGTTCTGAACTTGAACATCAGAATAACTGTCTTTTAACTCATTTCAAATTTTCAGAACACCAATAAAACTTAGCTTGATCATAAACTACTTGGGAGGTTGTGAGGTAAAGCGAATTGATTGACATCTCCTAACATCTTCTGACTATGTTTCTTCAACAGATGCAGATTATGTTCAGAAACAAGTATCATCAAACATTTGCGTAGCACAACATATAATTTGCATGACACTTCTTGATCTCACAATGCTGATTTCACTTGATTATAGAATTAGTCTATCAAAGATCAATAGCATATCTTCTTCTAAAGGAATGTCAACTGATTTCTTCATTCTATTATGATCAAGTACTTAAATTTCTTCTTCCTGAATATTCTTCCAGCTTTTCAAGAAAACAATATTCAGTACTTCATTGAATCTTTCAACTTCTTGATTAGTCAGGATTCAGATGCTGAATCATTTCTAACATTTTGATTTCTTCAGTTCTCTGATTTTAGTAGACTTCATTCTGTAGTTCAAAATCATAGAACAACAATCTTTCTTCTTTACATGAAGAGGTTCTGAATGAGTTTCAAACGAGAAAGTCAAGGGTGGACCTAATCCGTTTCTTGAAAACATCTCAAAAACTCATAAAGAATTAATCTTCAACAAACAAGACTTCTTGTTTCCTAATGATTCAACTTTGAGCAAATACGTGGTTCATCCACACGTATCTTCCAAGATAAGCATTCAACAGATACTACTTCTTATCTGATGAATCTATCTTATCAGCTGATTCTTCAATCTTCATTAAAGCTTAAGTGAGGAAGATTTAGTTGTTTGACAACTGGAAAAACTTCCAGAATCAGTGATTTGCTCAAGTACTCAGATTGATTACAATTTTGTACACATTCATCTTCTGAACTGTTACAGAAATTGTAAGTGGATTTCAATCTCACCCAGTGTATTTCTACGCACCGCATCTGGATCTTTTTTTGACACTATTAAGTGTTTGATATCCATCAATAATAGAACCGGAGCTCTGATACCAATTGAAGGTATGAGAAAGACACAAGAAATGGGGGGTTTGAATTGTGTATTTACTCTTTTAACAACTTTTCGCTTCTTGTCAATAAGACACTTTACGTTACATCAGAGTTCGTTGAGAGACTCTGACTTGCGAAGTTATATTCAGACTTGACAGTGCTTAGAGCATGAGAACCAATACGAGTCTGAATGCTATGTACATCATTCAGAAATTGCAGAGCGGAAGCTTATCAGAGTTGCAAGGTTTTGACTTGCTTATGTAAGGTTCTGATCCTCAATATAGAAACATAAACAAAGACATTAAGCATAAGAGTAAAGAACACATGATATATCATGGTTCACCATAAAGGCTAATCCAGTCCTCCCTCCTCAGGTGATTTCGCCTTGAACACAAGGTCTTAATCCACTATAATCAATCTCGATTACAGATGCACGAGCACATAGCTGGTGACTAACAAACTGCACAGCCGCACTGTGACTAACATGCAATGAACCGTTCAGGGATTCAACTTAATGAATATAACGAACATTGACCTGCAGGTTCCAATCTTGCAAGATCTACTGCTAGGCTTTCACAGATAGACGTTCAGGGATTTATCGCAATGAATATAAAGCAACTGACCCTATTTCAGGCTTTCCCACAATGACATCTCGCCATTGTCCTCTCGAGTCTCCGGTCACACTGACCACTCAAGGAATCCTAATTCACCAAGAATTAGTTAACAGGAGATTACATAGTTGCTTCTTAACAAGCAGATTACTCCTAAGTTTAAGTACAAAGAACACACAAGTGTTCAAGCAAGATGTGAGCAGCAGCTCCTTGCTATCCTAAGAAACTACAAAGATGTATAATGATTTGACAGTTGTTGACATCTTGTAGATCTTCTTCTTCTTCGTCTTCTTGGATGAGCAAGCTTTGAGCAACAACTTCTTGCTTCAGATCTTCAATGTAGTACTGACGAAAAGGTAAGTTGATGACTTGATTGATCTTCAATGTTGTCTTCTTCATCAACAGCTTCTGTTCCAAATTATTGTTGTTGTGTTGAATGTTGATTTTAAGCTCCAACAACAATTGCCATGTGTAAATGGTGATAGCTTTGGATGTTTAAGTGTTACAATGAGAACTCATCGTTGTTGCTATCTTTACACAATGACTTGGTCAATTCATGAATGATACATCCATTTGATGATCAATGGAATCGACACCTCAGAAGCGAGAACTCTTTCCTTTAAATAGCCCAGTAGAAATATAGCCGTTTGAAATACTTATGGCTGTTGGAAAAGAGACGTTGTGTAATAATTAGTTGTACTGACACATCTCCTTTTTGCTGTGGGAGAAGTGACGGGATATCTTCTTGAGCAGTGTGTACAGTTGTTCACAATGGTAACATTTGACTTCCAAACTTCAGAGGCTTCTGATGGTAATTTGATGAAGCATGAGTAGAGCCTTCTTAACAGGATATCTGATACGTCAAGTCTTCAGTCATTTGAAGAAGTCCATTAGGAATCAGCCTTCAGAACTTCAGCACTTGTCTTTAAGAACATTATCCTTTACTGCTTCAAATCTTCCGAAACTTCAGAACTCGTCCATTAGGAATTCGTCTTCAGAGTTTTCATCACTTGACCTTTGGAACCGTTATCTTCAGAACACATAAGTCTTCAGAGTCTTTCTGCACTTGGTCTTCAGAGTCTTCCGCCTTCAGAACTTCAAGTCATGAGAGTCTTCAGCACTTTGGTTCTCTTCTTCAGAAGCTTCGCTATCTTCAGAATCTCAACCACTTTCAGAGAGCATCCACAAGAGCATTGCAACAGCAATATCGGCATCCTTGGATCTGACTGATCATGATCAGATACAGAAGCATTCTTGCTTCTTGCGACTTGTGTTACATATAGTAACTTCGCATGTAATCATTTACACTCATCTGGCTGGTGCTTTGTTGGATCTGATATCTTCAGTAATTGTGATCTGCACACAACACACGTTAGAACATAAAATAGTTCTTCCACTAATACGTATTGTTATCATCAAAACATAGATTGACTTGTAGAGATAATTATTGCTCTCACAATGACTTCCAGCTAATGAGCTCAAGTCTGTCTGATACAATTTTGATCAACTCCCCCTCAGACACAATGTAACACCCCACTTCCCAAATATAACAAAAGTATACAAATATTACAAATATAATCAGAGTTCCTCTAAGTAGTGGGATGTCACACCATAAAAACATAACCTGAATTTCTCTATTTACTTCATTCACTTCTTGTTTCTCAAAAATAATTACAAACAGGGGAATGAAATATCGAACCCCAAAATAACAAGGCCATTGGCCAACAAAATCATGGTCCACATAAACTCGTGGTTCACCATGTTTTAAGATGAGTAATAATACATAACACTATACACAATATATACAACAAAAGATGAAATTCCCATTATCCCGTGTTAGGTATCAGAGCGACTCCTAAGATTTGATCCGGCAACATGCACTCCATGCGCTACTCAAGTATCGGATTATCTGTACTTCCAAAGAAGCACAAACACAAGAAACAACAAAGGGGTGAGAACTACATTCAATAATTAACGGTGTAAAATACATGCTAAAGAGTAGTAATCAAGCAATTACACCTAATATGCACACCATGGTTCATTCAATTGAACCCGATTCTTAATCGAATCCGGATAAATCACATACACTTCCACTGAGCAATGATTTATCTCCATACAACTCCACATTGGAGTCCGGACAATACTAGGCACCCATCATGGATTCTCACCTAGTTGTCTCCACACTATGGTTCATTCATTTGAACCTGATTCTTAATCGAATCCGGATAAATCACATACACTCCCACTGAGCAATGATTTATCTCCATACAACTCCACATTGGAGTTCGGACAATACTAGGCACACATCATGGATTCTCACCTAGCTGTCTCCACCAAACACATCATGAAATGCATGACACAGATCATACACAAAATACACGTATAATAGTCGTTATACATCTACACGATCCTCGGGATCACACACATTTTATCTCTATCCTATCAATCCATGACATATAACTACGTTCCTACCTCGCCATCACAAAGAGCATTGAATTGGCTTTCCAACGCTTCCGACCGTGCGTCAATCCGAGTTACGGATCAAAAGTTATGGAGGAAACAAGTTGGAAAAATCTGTCACGTTCGCTCCAGGGTTCGCTAGGCGAACACTTAGTGAACCAAGTCAGTGGAAAAAGGGCATAAAGTTTGCTAAGCGAGCTTCTAGGCGAATATTCGCCTTCCGTTCACCTCTAGCGAACCCTCGCCAAACATTCGCTTTCGCGTTCGCCAGGTTCGCTAGGCGAACAAAGCAGAAATTTGAAATTCGCAGCAGTGAGAAACCAGAAACATTTGGGTCCAACCTCCAAATTCTTCACCCAAAACACTTCTAAACAGCCCAACCAAACATAATCAATGATCATATGCATAATACGATTATACTACGCAATTTTTATCGATTTTCAACTGTTAGATTCATGATTTTTGCAAGATTACTCATTTTCTCACAAAATCAAACCTAACTCTACAACCTCAAGAAAATATACACCCATATTGAACCCATTCTCCCCCTTACCTCGAATTCCTGATTAAATTCTTGTGAAGATTGATGATGCCAAAGCTTATCTCTTTGGAAATTTCCTCCTCTTTTCCTTTCCTTTCCTTCTCTTTTCTTTCTCTTCCTCTAAATTTTTCTCTCTTTCTAAAAATGGTGGAAAAGAAATGATATATAGAAACATCATTATTTAGTAACACTACTAAATGTCCAAATTAGCTCAGATGCACCAATTAATAACACCTTAGCGTTAAATAATATTAATCTGATCAGCTCTGAGTTCACCAGTTGCTCTAATTATCTTATCAGATAAATACTCAGAGCACACTAGACCTCAACTGGTCTCAACTACACACCCTCAACACAGCCAAACATAAGAAATAACACACGACGATTAAATAAATTAAAATGGGGTGTTACACACACCATCTTGAGAAACTTCTCCACTTCTACAGAACAAGAGTTCCATGCTCTCATAGACTTGATTAACATATAAAATTTGAGTAGGCAACCTCCATCCTGTATTAATGGTCCACAACCAATCTTAAGACCGGATACCTTGAAGAGCATCAGCTTCAAGAGCTCATCCTTAGAAGAACCAAACATGTCAAAGCCTGATTTTTTAGGAAAAAGTAGTCAACAACTACAAGAAATCCACCTTCCTTCAAGATGTCAGAGATACTGTCCTGGACACTTATCCCGAACCTCCATGTTAAAATGAATCACATGCTCTCTGCAGCTGCACTCCAATTCACCTAGATCAGAAATAAACTGATCCAAGCAATCTTCATCAAGAATAAGAAGTCTTCATCTTCACTTCCATCATCACCATATTCTAGATAAGCTTCCTGCCACAAAACTTCCTAGTCAGATTATGTGCCACTACAGATTCAACCAGAAGAGGGTTCCGAACACTTTATGTCAACACACAAAAGTTTGGTTCCCAGAGCATAAGCTACTCCCCTTTCTTGTCCTAAAGATTCACTCCAAGATTCCGCACAAACTCTGCTGATGGAATGTTTCAACATCTGGTTTAACATCAGATCCTTATCAAATGAAATCTACACTAATGACCTTGACTGCATCCAATATTGAACACCACACATGGATAATTAATTAAGTACTTGTGTATTCCACAAATAACAATTGATCTTAAATCCTTGTTCAGAAGGTCATACATCCAAGAGATATAAACACTTTAGGAATACCAATCAAGTATTCTTTAGTATAGGTACCTTCCTTGCCAAGCAGAATGTTGAGACATCAAGACTTACACCCTTTACTCATGTTGACTTGTTTGGTACAATCCTCTGCATCTTCCTTGAGAAGAACCACTTCAACTGATCTGAATAAGCACTACCTTGCACGACATAGAAGGTGAAAATAAATCACCCCTAAATTCTTCAGATTGATAAACCTCAAGACCAACCTCGGCCCGGAAGAGAAACCATAAGCCTCCAGAACACCAAAGAAAAACAGTCCTCATGACAAGAGATGCATTTATGAGTGGACTTGAGAGAATTCTCAAGTGTCTTTGGCAACTTTATCATGACAAGGGTATTTACCAGTTTCATAACCCAAGAAATTGATAACTTAGACCTCTTCTCTCCTGACTTCAAAATACCTGAAGAAACTAATCTTCCCAGTACCAAGACATCAAAGGCAAAATAATAACAATCAACTCTCTCCATTCCATTACTCCCTGCTGGAATGACTAGAACTTCAATAGATGCTGACACCTTCATGGACAGAGTCTTCAATCCAGCTTTACCAAAGTCCTATCATCAGAAACACATGCAGCGGAACACATCTTCAACAGGCTCTAGTTAAGATGTCAATACATCTAAGAGGACACATTACAGAAAATAACCTCTTTACAGAAGCAAAAGACAACCAACCAGTAGCTGTCATCCTTGATCCAATACCAATTATTCCAGATATCCAATGAATGGTCTGATCCCACAAATACACACCTTGTTTAATAAGCCAGAAAGTATCTCCCAAGATCTCATCCAGAAACAGACAGGATGCCTACTCTGATACCAATTGAAATTCTGGCATGCAGATCACAGATGTCCTAACACATGTCACGACATTGTTCTCTACATAACTTTAAAACAAGGGCAGAATAATCAAGCTGATATTCTGAATATCAGCAACAGATTCACAACAGATGTTTTAACATCTGTTACGACATGTTAATCAACAAGCAACTACTGAACTGTAAATTGTAGAATGATAAATAACACAAGATATGTTAACCCAGTTCGGTGCAACTCACCTAAATATGGGGGCTACCAAGCTAGGAAGAAGAATCCACTACCAGTAGTATAGTTTTATGTAAACAACCTCTGGTTTACAGTAAACAACCTCTGTTTTACAGTAAACAACCTCTGGTTTACCTATCACTACCCAATGAAAAATTTATCATTAGAATTCACATCTAATTGATAAGAGAAACTCATCTCACTCCCTTAACCACATCTTGTGATATCTAACAGTTATAGTCACAATAAATGTATCATCCTACTTAAAAGACTCCTCTTTCAATGCAAAGTTCAGCCAAGCATTCTTGACTAACAATCCTACTCGGATTCTATTGGATTTGCTTCAAAGTTTCATCCAATAACAATATACAATTCATTACCTAAAGGATTCTAAATCTGTATAAACATCTATGTCTACCACAATGTATCAAACAGATACAAAGGGTGACTTACAACTCAAGAAAGCCCTACGACTCTCAAAACCCTAAACCTTATTTTCTACTTTACAAAAGTTTGCATAAGGATTAGTTATTCAGCCCTAGGTCTAAGTCTTCTTTTATAGTCTTCTGCTTCCTTGGGCTTCAAATCTTCTGTCCTTGATCCACTGCCAAACGCGCCTTGAATCTTGAAACAGAATTAAAAACAAAACCTGTTGTGACAGTCATGATGTCGAGTCTTCATGCTGGGACATGTCATTCGACATCTTTGGTCTTGGGTAAATTTCTTAAAACTAGAACATCTTGTTCAACATTATGTTTTACCAAAATTTAGTCAAATCCTTGGAGCTTTCAATTTTGATTCCGTAAAAATCCACAATCCCAGAATTCGAAACCCAACAATTATCCAATGATTAAAACATCAAATTTACAATTTATCACATATTAGAATCAATTAAATAATATATTTTATAACTTTATCAATTTCATAAACCTTCAAAACTCTCAATAATGGTGAAATTATCCCAACGCTCAAAATAGAAAATATAGCCACACATAGTGCATGAAAATCATTAATAATCACATCATACAACATCAAGATATCATAAAAATCCAGAATTAAGAAAAATCACAAATGCCCTATTGGAGGTTAAGGACTCATATACCTTACGCTTCATGCATATACCCTTTATTAAAGTTATTCTCCCCCTTTACCTTAGATTTTTCCAGCAAATGCTTCCAAGTTCTATCAATAGGTGTTCTTCCTCTGCATTATCTTTCTCTTTCTCTTACTCTAGCCTTCTTTTTCTCTTTTCTCCCAAAAATTCTACATACTGCTAAACTCCTCCTTCTAATTCTCTTTTTACACTAAAAACTTAATCCCCTAATTGGATATTCCTACTTTACCCTTACTTCTCTCTCTAATCCTCATTTTTCCCTCAATATCTCTACTCTTCTATTTTCTTTTCTTTTATTTAAATAATAAAATCAAATCATTATTTTAATTAATAAAATAATTCCAATTTATTCCCTATTTCTCAAATTACTCTCTACACCCTATTATAAGGTCACACACCCATCCTCTCACCCACATTTATTTAATCATCCACACATAATAATTAAATAAACCATAAAATTAGAATAAAATAATTTTACTAAAACTGGGGTGTTACATCTAGTGCATCAGGTCTGGTCGTTCTGGAGTGGTCTAATAATCTTCCCCTGATCAGAACATGTAGTAGGGATGAAACATCATTTATTGTGATGAATATCTCACCATGTGGAAGATGAAAAAATGACATCTTTGAGTGTCATCTCTTAAAAAAAGTAGACAACATAACATGTCTCCCAAATAGGCTACCATCACGTCTAGTGCATCAGGCTTGGTCGTTCTGGAGCGGTCTAATAATCTTCCCCTGATCAAAAGATGTAGCAAGTGTTAGACGATATCCTTCGATCTAGAGGGGGTGAATAGATCACAAATTTAAAATTTAAACTTTTGGCAAAAATGGTTTTCAAAAGTTTTATGGCACGGCAGAAACAACCCGAATCGAATCGTCTAACCGAACCTACTATCGAAAAGCTCGGATATGCGTAAAGTTACACAATTGAATGGTTATGAACACAAATTGTTCAAAAACAATTAATCACAAACAATTAAATGCTAAGTTACACGTAGAGCTTATTTCCAATGATCAAAAACCAAATAAAAGTACTAAAGACAATTTATTGAACACTTTGTGTGCAATCAATAACGTTTAGAAATTTAATTGGTTTTGTTGATGTTAAAAGCCAATCACAATCAAAGTAATTATGATTATATCAACAAGCCTTAATTCAAAATGTAATAAAAAATTAATTTCTAAACGAATTGATCAAACAACAACAAATTCGATAATTTGCCTAAGGATTTGTTTAGGCAGTTCCTTAATTGGCCTCGCTATGGATACGTCTTCCTCAATTCGAATTTGAATTGAGATAGTTGTAATTAACCTTAATTTTCAAAAAGTGTATATACAAGAGATGAAAAACTCTAACCCTAAAAAACCTATGGTTTCTTGTTGAATCTACCACCTCCAAAACCCTTGATCAAAGATTGATCAAGTCACCAACAATGTCGTTTCAATCCACCAATTCTTGTTACTACCTTGCAAGACCTCCCGTCTCAAGGTTTTCGCTCATTCGAATTAATCCCAAGCACACACTTGTTGAACCCAAGATTTACGAACATGATCCACCTTTTCAGGTAGTCCCTTGCAATGAACCACCTTGTCTCAAGGCCTTCACTCGATCGGATCCATATTTGCATAATCTTGTCCAAAACCTTCAAATCCTCAATGATCTTGAAGGAAAACGCCAGCTTGGTTTTCTTATTTGAAACACTCAAAGAATTCAACCCAATATTCTCGATACACCAACCTAATTGGACGTTATCAACCCTAATTTAGATGGTCACCCAATCAAAAAATGATTATGTGTAGTTTTATTATGTGTATGCATAGAAGAGAGGTTTAAGAGGATGAGTAGCTTTAAAATTCTGGTTTCGTATAGGTTTTACACTAGAACCTTGTTAGAAAAAGATGCATGTATGAGTATTTATATGTATGAGAGATGTGAAGCAAAAGGCATGCATGAAAGATTGAAAGGGAAAACAAAATTTCAAGATGTGAAGGCAATAGGTCGGCCTATAAAATCAATAGGTCGACCTACAATGGTCTTGGGTCGACCTATTTGAGGCGACCTATAGACAGTGGCTACAGCCTTTGTTATTGAGGCTTGGAGGTCGACCTGGGCAAGTTGTGTGTCGACCTATACTTAAGCAAAAGCTTCTATAGGTCGACCTAAGCGCGTGTGTGTCGGCATATTCAGTCTTTTTTCACACCAAAAACCCATTTTTGATGCATAAAGCTTGTCCAAGACATTTCCAATCATTTCCAAACATATTAATATGCACCCTAATGTACAATGTACAAAAACGCTAAATTTGCTCCTAGTTTTGACATTATTCAAAACATGACTAAATGGAAAGATTCACTCACAGTAGGGATAACACATCATCTAGTGAAATGGATATCTCACCATGTGGAAGATGAAAAGATGGTGTCTCTGAGTGTCATCTCTTAACAAAAGTCGACAACATACCATGGTTAATAACAATATAATCAATCATGATAAATCTTGCAACCTAGATAGGTACATGACATCATGAAATCGTTACTCCTCAGGTTGTCGTAGCTTCACAATTTTCTACCATGGTTGATGCATTTTAAAGCATCACGATACTGCAAAAAAAAATACATCATCATTAAAAAGTTCAAATATTATATCACATGTGTTTCAAAGAATAAATACATATATATTTTACCTCTCCATCTTACACGTGGTTAGCGGTATGGTTTGCATACAAAGTCAGTAGTGAAGTGTCATATGGACCTCCTTTAAAAAAACTCAAGAACATCGACAGCATGTGCATTAACATGGACTGGTGGGCTTCCAGGGCAGCAGCAGGTGACACTTGCCTCCAGGAAGACGAAGTCGAAGACATCTGAACTTCAAAAGTGGATGATCTTGCATCAAAGGAACTGACACCAACTAGATGTCAGCCATTTTGCCTATAATTAAACCAGACAAAGCAGACAAAATCAAACCTAAATGAAAGACATTCAAAATCAAACAATGCAAATAAAATACAGAAATACACTTTCGTATTTTTGAAAAATCAAATTCAGACAAAATACAGAAGTGCACTTCCGTATTTCTGAAAAATCAAATTAAAACAAAATATGAAACTGCACTGCTGTATTTTCTTGAAATGCAAAAATAGTAGAAAACACAGAAATGTATCATGCCCGATGCTCTAAATGTCAATGCATGTCTCAATAAACTACCTAGTGTAACTACAACCTAATGTAACTTAAACAACCTATTTAGTAGCATGCATCACAAATCAATAAAAAAAAGGAGGGAAATGAAAAACACTTACTAAACGTGAGAAGTGGAAATTTTTAGGTTGAATGACCATGAGTAGTGATTGATAAAGTTCTTGGATTAGACACAATGCAATAGAAAGTTTGAGCAAGGTTGAAAATGGTGGATTTAGGGGTTCTCACACATACCTTTTGCTTTAACTTAGAGGATGTTTTTGCTGAAAATGAGAATAAGGAATGTCTGACACGTTAATATGACTCAAAACCTGTTTAAAAGTATACTTCCATATTTTTATTACGGAGATTCATCTCTGTATTAATTTATGACAAAATGATGGTGTAACTCAATTACGAATAAATATGGTATAGACTTTTGATGCATATGTATCTTCATATTTTAAAGACATTTTTATATTTTCACTAGAGTGCGTAGATACTGTAAGAATACAATAAACAATTATTGTATAAACTAAAACACCTTGGGATTAACCCAAATTAAACTTCATCACACTATACATAATATTTAAAAAAAAACCTCCGGCTCAAAACAACATAACCATAAAATTTTGTATAAAAAACATTTACCATGTAGAAAAAATTAAATCAATAAAATCTAATTTTTATCTATGTTAAAATTGATCTTTCTGATGTATAAAAAATGTTTTTTTATCTATCTAATATGAGCTTTATAAAAACTAAAATATTTTTTTTATCTAGTATTCTAATGACTAAAATTTTAGTTTTTAAAAACAAATAAATTAATGTTGCAGGATGAAACTCACCTCTACAATGATATTCAGTTCCTACAATCGAATCAACAATTTAAAAATACATTCATCAATGCAACTCATCTATTTGACCACTAATTGTCAAATAGGAGTTCCAACAATTGGATGAATAGTATTAAAAATTCCTCTATATCCTCAATCTTATTAAATAAATTTATGTTTGTATGAACAATATCAAATCAGAAATTTAAAAATTTATAATTCTTATTGTTTTGAAAGATAAAATGTTTCAACAGTCAACAAAAATTTAAAAATTTAGAATTCATATTTTTTTCAAATATTATAGAAAAGAATGAAAAAGAATATTGAACAATAGTGGAGAAGATTGATAAACAACATCAAAACAGAAATTTAGAATTTAGAATTCTTGCTGGTTCAAATATTAGAGAAGAATTATGAAAAGTGTTTACTCTGATAACAACTAAAATAAAATATTAATAGAATCAAAGACATATTTGAGAACACCTTGCTGGTACAAGGACCAATTTGATAATTTATTTGAGTGCTGCATACAATATGAACAGACCGTACAAGTAGGAAATTTTATGATATTTTGTCACAGGATAAATATCATCACTATAAAACTAGAGAGAATTCATAGAATCACCTGCAAGGTACATACATGATACAGGACAATAACATTATCGCTCTAACACAGTGGTTGAAGCTGCTAGCAAGCTATGGAGTTATATACATGGTTTATCTTAAATGGTCAACCATGAAATGAGAAAGGATCGGCATGGGGAAATCCAACTGTTCTACTTGAATAAGGTTTTGAAAGTTCACCACCAAATGGCATCTGCGGCGATTTCGGCGATGTAATATGATAGGAGGGATTGATGGGAAGTGAGGGATACATGGGTTGGCTAGAATTGGGCGGGCCACCTCCATTCGACGATTTCGGCGATGTAATGTGATAGGACGGATTGATGGGAAATGAGGGATACATGGGTTGGCTAGAATAAGGTGGGCCTCCTCCGTTCGAAAAAGGATCAAAAGGGGACTTTTTAGAATCAGATATCGGCCCATTTTCCAAGTATCGGGTCGCGTGAGATTGATCAACTGCAAGTAAGCTCCTTGCTGCGCCATGATAGGGAATGGTGATAAATTGACCATCAGATGTTCCAGACATGCCTCTATTATAATGATAATGCTTTGAAGCAAATCCACCAGTTGAATCATGAACACCAAATCCACCAGTTGCTTCTTTAGAATAATCTGTTGGTAGTCTGAAGAGACCTGAAAATCCAACTGGGATTTCAAATCTACCCTCACTTTTACCGACAAAAGTAGATGGTTTAATGGCTTTACTACTCTCTACCAGTGGCAACCTGTTAAGCTCCTGCTGTAAGGATGTTCTAGCTTGCTTAAGTGATTCAAGTACCCCATTGAACTCGTGAGATTGTTTGTGAAAAACTAATGCATAGAGGTCATTTTTGTTTCTTGAAGCATCATCCTTTTGGTGCAAACCACCCTGAATAACATTCGGAAAAGATGGCTTGGAACCAGGGTGACCACGGCCGCGTGGATCGTGATTGTTTGTCTCAGAAGACTGATGATTATGATTTATTGAGCTCTCATTTCGGTTTCCACTAAGCGGTGAATGTGACTTTTCTTGACCAAGTAAACTGGAGGTACGGGGAGTTGCGCTATTCTGGTTGTTGTAACCTCTTGTGTCATCATGTGATTTCGGCATAACATCTCTGGCCTCAAATTTGAATACTTCAGATGAGTTGACACCTCTGGACTCTGATTTATACTCTTGAGCATTTGGTGTGACCAATTTAGAAGAGTATGGAATCTGATCCTTGCTTTCCTCTTTATCTTCAGTCATATCCGAGTGATTCCCCGGATCATATGAATCCTGGAAAATTTATGACACAAATCAATGTTGAGACTAAAGTAATTTTAAATGGAAAAGGAGTGCAGTAGAGAACCAACTTTAAATAATAAAACCCAGCCAAAAATCCACCAAGGGTCTTTTAACTTAACTTAAGTTTCAAACATGTCCTTTATCTATTTTTCGTATCAAGTTAATCATCTATGCATTAAAAAGTCAACACAATGTTGGACCAAACTGAAACAGTAAAATTTAAGATCATACGAAAACCCTTGCATTCTGTCAGTCTGTCTAATGAAAGGAGCAACTTTTTGAAAGTTAACATCAAACTATATGAAGCCTAAAATTCACATTTCAACATTCCTACCAATGCCATACATGAAACAACCAAACACCAATAGGTTTTAAGAAAATGCACACAGAATATGGTAAGTCCAGGAGAAGCATACCGGTGTTGTGCTATTTTTCTCTCTAAATTTATCTTCCCACTCTCTCTGAGTCTTCTCCATTGCTTCAAACTGGTCAATAAGTTGGGCTTGGTGTTCAAGTGCCTTTTCCATGTCCTCCTCTCTTCCATATTCATCTACGTGATGATTTTTGTTCACTTGGTTCACCTCTGATTCATCCTCTTCAGGAATTTTAGATTCTATTCTCGGGATGTTAGACCCAGCAATTGAAATCTTTGGATATCCTTCAGAAGAGGAAACAAATGCATTTTCGTGGCAGTTATCATCGACAGACTTATCTTTGGATTCCTCCATCGCTGACCTGAGAAAACTCAAACCATATATTTAGCTTCATAAGCAATCACGAAGATAAGTGATTAAAGAGAACAATAAATAAATAAGAAAAATGCTAACTTGTGCACATGTTATAGATCTCAATAAAAATATTCTCTTAAAAGTCGTGCATTCAATTGTTCAAAAGTTTAAACATTGTTATGTTCACTACAAATTTTCTACTTTTAGTTTACTTTAACATGTGCCCTTAAGACACAAGTTAGCAAGACTCAATAAATAAACAAATGTAAATTACACTCGGCAGTTATGCATGTCTTGGAGTTATGGCGGAAAGGACCCGATTATAAAAAATTTAATGGACTCCATTACAAGCTAAATTCTTATTAATATTTATCCAGCTTCATAGTTTTCGTCCAACCAATGGTTTTCTGAAAGATTCACTTCCTTAAAGGAATAATAGAAACAGAGTCATCAACATATATACCAAAAAAATTGTCAAACATCTACCAAAATAAATATGCTCCATCACCAGAGGTTGCCATGTATGAGAGGTTCCCGCAAACCTCTTTTTCAGTCAGATTTTATTGTTTAGCAATAAAAAAAGGGTTCAATTGTGATGCTCCGGAGACCCTAAACCTAATCGCCTTTAAAACTAAAATCCTCTTAACATTCCAACTGAAAAAATGTAGACTAATGATAATCGTATGAACAGAGGTCCTCCTCCATTCTACAAAAGAATGTGCTATATGACCTATGATATTGTATGGGACAAAATGTTGGACACTAGAGAATCAACAGGAAAGTAAGTTTTGTTTGTGCATCTAAAGAGAAGGCTTGTCGAAACCCCATTAGGAAAGTAAATAAGATTAAGTGTTTCCTAATAATTAGAGATTGAGGGAAACCTAGAAAAACTATAGGCCAAGCCATTAAGAAGGATTTGGAACATAAGAAGAATCTAGATCAAATAGAGTGTCTTTGTCGTTAGTTCGGTCATTAGAAAGAACGTAGATCAAATGGATGTTAGTTAGATCATTCAGTCATAATTTATGACAATATATTAAAATGTCATTTAATCCACGTAATCAACCCTGCCAAGAGGGAAAAGGCATTTGTTGCCATTAGGAACCGACCATAACAAGTTAAACGAAAATAACCTATTGTAAGCTTAGCAACTATTCAAAGTGGAGTGAAAACATGTTAGCATTATGCTTGGATTCACAGGTCAATAAATGAGTTCATAAACCAAATGCACATAATAAACAAGAGGAAAAAATGTTTAGACACTCACCTGTTTAGTCTATGTCTTATCTTGCGACATGACTTTCCATGGTGATGCTTAGGAGAAGAACTGGCAGATGAAAAACTGTTTTGCCTTCTCATATTAGAATTCTTGTATTTTTCAAGAGATCGGGGAGAATCATGACGTCCTTTCCAAGACAAACTTCTATTGAATACCGGTGAAGAATTCATACGAGAACCATACATTTCATCTGACCCATGTTGTCTGCCTTTTGAGCTTGTATATCTCTCACCCTCTTTTGAAGAATCATTACTAACACCAGATTCACAAGGAATGTCAATGTCTGAGCCTGAGTCTGATTCTTCCGATACATCACTTATCCCTTGATCCTCCAAAATGGCAAGAACATCTGCAGTGGCCTTCTCAGCCATCTTCCGTTGAAGAGTCACCGTCCTAAGTTGTTCCTCCAATTCCACGACCTGATCATTTTTTGGAAAAATTGAAGTTACAAAAGATATTAAAAACGATCACAAAATTTAGACTTCATGAACTAGCAAACATAAACTTAACATACCTTTTTTTCCAATTCATCAGTTCTTTGTCTAGCACTTCTTGAGATGGACCTTTCAGAAAGCAACCTCGCTCGCAGGAATTCAATAGTCATTGCATTGGAATCCTCCATGGAGGAAGTAACCCTAAAGGGCACATATCTAATTAAAATAGCTCAATTGGAGATCTACTACAGATGGAAAAATGAACAAATACAATACCGGTACTAACCTACTAACAGACAAATCTCAATTATCAATTTACTTAGAGAAAATAAGGATAGACGAAGGACCTACACGATGACATCATTATCTTCCTTTTTTTCACTCTCACAAAGTCCTAGAATGTGAACCATGTGTCCCCTATCCAGTAAATTGGTATCAAAACTTGAATTACAAAACAACAACAACAATCAAGCCTTAACCCACTAAGTGAGATCGGCTACATGGATCAACTTTCAACATAATGTTCTATCCAGTACCATACTTCTATCCAAATCGTTAATATCGTTAATCTTAGGGTCTTTCTTAATAACTTCTCTTATCGTTTTTCTAGGTCTTCATCTACTTCTAGTTGTTTGACTTCTCTCCATCTGATCAACTCTCCTTATCAAAGAATCTACAAGTCTCCTCTCTACATTCTCAAACTACCTAAGTCTATTTTCCACCATCACTAACTTGGAGAATTTGAGAAAAGGTAGTATTGTCAATGGAAAAATAAAAGTTAGTTCAAATTCTGTTACATTGTATAGCCTCACTAGGTACCAAGCAGCATATACCACAATAATAACAATTTGTTCAAATTCCGCTACGCTATTTGACAACACTAGGTACTAAACAGCATACCCCACAATAATAACGATTTATTCAAATTCCGGTGCACTATTTGACAGCACTGGTAAAAGATAAGGCGGAATTTCCACTTATCTATCAAAAACATATTAAGTCAGTGGTAGAAGCAGCCAAAGTGAAACCCTACTAACTACTAAATCAATTGATTCTCAATACAAAAGTAAATGAATAAACCATACTTCATCCCTTATTCCATCAACAATTATGGCAAATCAGGCATGGATCAAAAGCATAAAAATCAGAAATTGAATAGAGGTGAGTGAAATTACCTCTGATCTTTCGGATCGAGCACGGGGTTTTGCATGATCATGAAGAAAGTTTCAGGTCCAGATTGATGGAGAGTGAAAAAAGGTCAGAGTGCGATTTGAGTGGAAAGAGAGAAAGGGGTTGTTGGGTCATCTGGGAACGAACGAACAAAGGAAGATTCTTTCTTTCGGACACCATTAAACCCAACGGACCCCACCTTCTTCATTAATTTCACATTTCTCTCCTTTTCTTTCTTTATTTTATTTTTATTTTTATTTTTATTTTTTTTAACATCATTATCTAATCCATTAAACTTATTAATCTCATTCGAAAGTCAATTTAGAATTATATAATTATTAAATCCTTTTCAGTCGCAGTTGCAAATGATCAAATTTTAATTTTCTTTATCAAATCCAACGTAATTACCATTAACTAAGATTACTATCATCTTTATTATTATTTTGTTGTGGTTACTTTGTATCTATTAATTAGTTAATCTATAATCTATACTATCTATATTTCTATAATCTATAACAATATATAAAAGCAAAATACTATTTTGGAGTTGCCTATTTTTTTCTCCATTTTACCCTCAATTCATTCATAAAAATATACAATTTTATCATCAATTTAATAATAAATTATTAAAATAAAAATTATAAATTATAAAGTTATTTTATATGTAGAAGTTACCGAATGGTTTAAAAAAATATTTCTCACAATTTAATAAAATCCAACTAAATAGATGAGACTCATAACTTCCATGCTGTTTTTTTAAACATTGCAATTTCATAATATCATAATAGTTACAAATTGTATAACTTCCATACAGTTTTCTTTTCTTTAAATATTGCAACTCCATAATAGTGAGAGACTATATAACTTCCCTATCAGTTTTCTTTTCTTTAAATATTGCAATTCCATAATAGAGACATACTATATAACTTCCACATAGTTTTCTTTTCTTCAGACATATCAATTCCATTACAATGATGCATAAAAACATACAGTGATGCATAGATTTTGTGATAGGGAAGGAGAGAGATATCCAACAACAACAAAAGTAGAAAATAGTGAGATAATGATAATTACATGATGAAGAAATGTTTAAAAAAGGCCAGGAGGGGACACGCTAAATCGTTGTGATGACATTGTGCGACAGCAAATTAAATGTTCGTGGTGGGTGCATGGAGACTAAGTTTTCACCGTTATGTGTAAGAGGTGTGTAATTCACATCAGCGTCTAAATAGTTTCATTTGATTCGATGAATACATTTTGTTTGAGTCAATATTGTTGTCATTCTTTTTTAAAATTAAATTTTTTATAGTGATTGAACACATTTCTAATTTATAAATTATATTGTACTTCACTTTTTCCCTTTTATTTAATTACAATTACAAGGTTAAGACACAAAAGAAGAAAGATAAATGAGAGGGAGTTGCGCCCATGGTGCTTGCGTAAAAAACATAAGTAGGAAAATTAAAAGAAAGTAAGAAATGATTTTGCCTCCAACACTGTTACATATGGTCCTGAATGCAATTTTCAATTTGTCTCATATGTGCTTTTAATTTTGCAAACTAAAAGATAAAAATGAAAAATTTACCATGGAAAGCAATTATTAAATGAATAAGAATTTAAAAGGAGACAATGACTCTTCATTGCATGTTTTTTCTTTTAATTTTAATTTTAGGGGAATAATCAATTTCTTAGTGCATGTTTGTTTCTATTATATCCTTTATTTTTTTCTATTATATCATCAATTTATGTTTTTCAAATTATATTTTAGTTTTTTGATAAGAATTATCTTAGTTTTTTTTAGAACGTGTGCAAGAAAAATACAGTGATTCAAATTATATATAAGTTTTGGCTGATTGATTTTACTAAATTAAATTTATAAAGCACTTAAAGCAATTATGGAGCAGTTAAGGGAAAAAAAAACGTCTCACATTAATAAATTGGAGTTAAACCGTTAAAAGAATTGGATGAAAAATAGACTTAAATTAAACAATACATTGGCTTTAATTATTACCTTTTGATAAAGCACATTGCCTATAAGATGAAACAAAATTTATCTTCCAATATTAATTGCATAATATTACGAGACTTCTGAATATTACAAGAATTAACTGTTTGTGTAACAAAAAAAAATTAATTGGGTTACTATTTAAATGATATTTAGATGATTCTTATTTTAGTTTTACCATGAAAATTATTTGGGGAAAGTGATGATTTTTATATATAGTTCAACAAATATATATATATATATATATATATATATATATATATATATATATATATATATATATAAAAGTTGTTAACAACTTGATCCCACTAACAACTTTTTATTGGAGTGTTTGATTCCGAGAGTATTCAAATGCTCTAAGAGAGATAAATCTATGTTAGTATGTTAGTATATATGGTTGACATGTAAGTATTTTAAATTTATCTCTTGCTTAGATGCTATTATAAGTATTTCAAAAAAAAATCTATTGAATTGATGGTAAGAATCCTACAAAGAAAGTTAAGAAACAATTGGGTGGTTTACTTAATACAAAAACTATTGGTTTCTTGAGTAGTGTCTATGCCCTTTCATTAAATGAAACGTACATTAAATAAACATACATTAAAGAAACTCATAAAATACCATGATTAACAACAAAAGATATTAAAAGATGGAATGAAGGTATTTAAATAATATTATTTTTTATGAAACGTACATTAAAGAAACTCATAAAAATATTTAAAATGTTTATTTTTCTGTGTTGAACGCTAGGCGTGTGTTATCAATGCAATTATACTTATTTGCAAGGGCACACTAGGCATGTACTTATTAGATTACAATATATCGTTGACTACTAAAAGTTACTTCATTTGTTTTGCAGTGAAACGAGAGATATTTCTGATTTTGATTCCATGGTTGACATTCCTATTAAGAAACAATGTAACCTAATATCTCTGTTAATGTTTATATTTATTTGCTTAAAAATATGTGAGAAAGATTTTTGTTCTTATTCTATCTAAATCTTCTTATGGTTTTGAGACGGACTATAACAATATATAAATACAAAACTTAATGCGTGAAAAAACTGGTTGAATAAAGTCACGGCACAATGCGTTTTTCTGAATTCAAACAAAATTTAATGCATGAATATTACATATTAGAATCAATACTTAATATGTATCTTAATAAATACACCAATAATAAATATATTTGTATTCAATAAATACATTGATATACATATGTATATGTTGTCTAAAAAAATATTATTTTTAATGTAAAGTACGATAAACACCTCATATATAATATACACACGTTTATTTTTTTCTGTTGTGCGCATTAAAAAAAACGGACAAACGGGCACAAGAGTGTCCGTTTGGATGCTAGTATATATAAAGGAAAAACATGGTTTTTGGTGTAGCCTATTTTTTTTTTCAATTATACTATTTTTAATTTTTGGTTTAAATCTTAACTTCTCTTTAATTAATTTTTGTTTTAAAATCCAACTTCTCTTCTATTAACCGCTATATGGTGGTTTGAATATTTTTTTTTACTTTATTATATTTTTATTATTTTATAAATGATTTAATTAAAATAAAAATAAAGACACAAAAAATATTGTTTATATTTTGACTCGTCTCTCATGCTCGTCTTAACGCTAGTAATATATAAAGGTAAAACATATTTTTGATGTAACTTATTTTCTTTCCTCTTTTACCCTTCAAAATTACACAAATAAAAGTTAACTACTCCCTCCATTTTGTATTTGATTGTTGTACACAATTAAAAGTAATTAGTTATTTGAAATGAAAATTGACTTTAACGTCCCATTAAAAACTATATTTAAATAGACATAATTTTAATAAAAATCAAAATTAAAAAAATCATATATATGGAGGGAGAATTGTATAATGAGAGAGAGCCCTCTGCTACTTTCTTCTTCACCCATTTCACTTTTTAAATGTCCGATAAATCATGATGCATTTTTTCAAGTCAAATATTTATACACTTCATTTTTATTTGAGAGTGTGTTCTTCATTTTCATTTCTTATTCCGATGCAAATTTTTTAATATAAAACTCATGGGCATTATGTGTACACACGTACAAATTTCACTGATATATTTGTATGGTATTAATCATTATTTATTTAAATTTTAATTTGTGCTTTAATAATGGTGTAGCATCATGGTTGTACTGTTTGGTCAGTGGCTCTATATTTCTTTAATATTTTGACCACTTCAATTCTTACGTTCTGATGCTTATTTGTGTTAGTTTAAGTTTTATTAAATTGTTTTATTATAGTAGTTTTTAATCTCATTTATCATAGATTCTAATCCAGTTACTTATTTAGAAGAACAACATGCTTAATAATTTATTGAGAACATGTTTGTTAAATTTTAATTATCATTGTTAAGGTTCCACTAACATAATCATTATAAATCCAAGATATTGTAAGAAATTTATGTTTATCGTCTATATTATATTTACATCCACAAAATGATAAATTTATATGGAAAACAACGACTAAGAATTAGAAAATAACAGTCCTTTGTTTGTGTTAACATGTCAATTTTCAGCCCAAAAGAAAAATTAAAATGTCCAATTAGTTGGATGATTTTAATTTATAATTATCTATAATCTATCTGTTTATCATGAAAACGGTTCTTTTAACTCTTTATCCTATCATTTCACATTTCATATTAATGAGATAGATAGAGAGAGAGAGATATTTGATAAAAAAAAGTTATTCTCTCAACTAAAATTATTCTAATATGTATAATTTTTAAAAGCTAATTTATCTATTTTAAAAGAGGGTGTTAGGTATAAAGTTAATTAGTCTATTGCATGAAAAATAAAAATTATGCAACAAATTATTATTTATTGTTTACATGTTAATTCAATAAAAGTGAGGTTAGATGATCACACATGAAATTATGTATATTTTATATTTGTGCCACAATTATTATTTATTTTTAGAAAAATTTAATAAATGTATAAACACATATCAAATTTTTTATTATATAAATAATTGAAATTTAAATCTATATTAAAAAAAATTATTTATATTTTAACATATATGTATTAGAAAAAACGGGACGCTAATTTATTATTGAGAAAAAAGAATATACACTGACAGTGTAAAATATTTTTACACTGTCAACTAATAACAGACGTGTATTCTGCCACATCACACTTTTATTTTTAAAATACTGTTATAATTTAGCATTTTAAAATAATTTGATTGAATAAATATATAATATTTTTTTACACTGCACTATTTTTAAACTCTATTATTCATGGTTTTTCAGTCAAATTATTTATGGTTTTTCAGTCAAATATGATAGTTAAGAAAAAGTAAAATATATGGTGAAAAAAATTAAGAAATACAAGATTTGATAGGTTATCATATACCGTGTCTTTGATTCGACGTTTTAACAGACAATTAAATATAGTATAAATTAAAGATAAATTTTTTATATTTTGTCTTTTAAATTAAATTTTGTTCTAGAAAAAAAAAAGATTTTGATCTAGAAAGGAAAGATTTTATTCTAACTATAAATTGAATTTGAAATCAACAAAACAAGATAAAAAAATAATTATAGAATATGTATACTTCTATTATCTCATTAGAATAAAAATATAAAATTGATTGAATTTAGAATAAAAAAAATCAATTATAAAAATATTAATTTCATTATTTAATAAATTAAAAATATTTGACTATTTTGTCTTCTAAATTTGGTTTTGCTCCCGACATCGATCATTTTATTTTGGTTTTAAATAATTTTGATCTTCATCTCTAATTTTAGTATAAAGAAAACCTTAAAGTGGTTTTTTTTAATTAGTTACAAATATTTGATAACGTGTGTCATATCTTAAAAAATGAGTGCACGACTTCGTGAAGCGCAATCATATGCTTGCGGGATGGACGTAACAGAGTTGTCACCGATCTTTATTTATTCCCATAGAGAAAAGGGAAAAATATTGAATAAAACTCATAAAAGAAAGACAAGGATATGGTCATCGCAACCACTATTAGCACCCCTCAGATATGTCGTACTCAACGGGAACCGTTAAGTTAGTTGTGCGTATTAGTGTTAGTTTTAAAATTAGGCTTCTCGATTTATTAAAGGGGAAAGAAAGGAGAAAAGGACCTAAAAATGTTTTTATTACTAGGGGTCTGACAAGATTTCGCAGTCCTGCTCATACGTATCTTAATAGAGAAATCAAGGCGCACGTAGTTCTGGATAAAAAAAAGTTGGTTTGTTGGTCGATTTTAGCGAAAGTTATCTTGTATTAATCGACGGAAAAACACTATTTTACCCAAAACAGGTGAGGAGTGGACATTTACATCACATTAAATGAATTTACAAATCACATTCACGCCACTTATCTCAACTCAACGGTTGTGGAACAAGCATTGTTCTTGCATCATCTTAAGAAAATATATCTTTCATTTTTTAAAAGGTTTATTGTGTCAAGATCCAAAAGGTTTGGATGTGTTTGATGTGTTTTATGGTTGATGAGAGAGTTCGAATGAGCGAAATGTCCTTACTCTCGGGAGATCGTTGACTACACCCCGCTCCTTTTTCATCACAATGTTTATTTTATTTTAATCAACAATTTGTCTAGATTTGAATGATAAAATCATTATTTCAAAATATCAAAATTTCATTTTTTTTCCTTTCTTCTTCTCAAGAATTTTTTTTCTTCTTTTTATATGATTATTTAATAGAATTGAGTTTATATAATTATTTTACATTTTACAATTAAGTAACTAATTTCAAAATTACATAAATAAATAAATAAGTATATTTTATATTGTATCAAATAAACTTTCTATTTCACATGTCACTATTAGCACGATATATATTTTATTTTAATCAACAATTACTTTAATTTAAAAGATAAAATCTTTATTTTTAAATATTAAATATTTCATATTTATTTTATCTCACGTATTCTTTTTTCTTTTGAATTTATTTGAAATACATTGACAGTGCGTTAACTGACAAATTTCGACTAAGAAAAGGGAAGTAAATCAAAGGGAGAAACTTTGCGTTACAAAATGAAGGAGCGTCGAAATGGTCCAACATAGGCGAAAAAAGCTCGATGGACGACCCTTCAGACCGTGGTCGAAGCAATCTCGACGGACGTCCCTTCAGACCAAAGTCAAAGCAAAGCAACAACAGGCAAGTTTTGCAACTGATGAGAACGTGGGGAAGTTACAAGCAAAATGGGTGTGAATGGGTGAACGCGTGGCAAGCTGTGAGCAGTTGACGACAAAGCAGCGATTTTTTTTATGCCTGTTTAAGTAGAATTTAGTTTCAGTTCAAAAGGTCGCATTTTGTAACATTGTAAGGAAAACACTCAAAGTACCAGTGTCTAAGAGAAACGAGTCATTTCTACACAAATGTATGCATGCGTCCAATTTATGTTTAAGCAATTTACATTATAAGTTTCGTTTCCAATTCAACTTCCTTTTTAGCTTTTGTCTTGTTTTCTTGTTTCTTTATCCCAGTTGTACGAATGCAGACTCCTTTAACCCCTTGTCCACCATTTCGAACCCAAAACACTTAAATAAACATTCCACAATTAACACTAAGTCTAGAATTTTGTAGCCGATCCTGCAAGTAAACTTTAATAAGAGGCTAGAGATTGTTCGGCCAGAAATCCGGTCGAACAAATTGGCATGCCCAGTGGGACCTGTTGTGTTAAGTAGACGCAATTGCGTAGTGGTAAGAAAATGGTAGATCCAAGAAATATCAGTCCAAACGAGGAGCGATCCTCGGGAGGAAATACAGTTGTGTCAGAAATAATTGATGTTGGTTCTAACACTATGGATACGGTTTCGACTGCCCACAGTGGACCAACATTGTCACCGCGTCGGCCTGAAGCTTTAAGACCGATGGTGGTTGGAACTTCAGGGTTGTATATTCCCAATTTCACATTGCCCATGTATGGTAGGGATCGAGGCTTTGGAATGCCAACCGAGTTGATGGAAAATATACATAGTAGAGGTTCGACGTTTGGTGAAAATGCATCCTGAGCGTTCTCTCCTTACCATGGGTTAGGACCTATGGGAAACCAATTCGGTCAAACCACATGACTAGGATTTCCATCTCAGGCAATCCCAACTTTCACTTCAAGTTTTGTCACGGTTATGAGACATCAGATGGACGAAAGTAATCACGAAATGGTCCATATGCCAACTCAGCAAATGAGAACCATATTTAGGCCATTAATTCAGGATTCGACTCAGAGTTACCAATAACTGAAAACTCATATGACTATAATAGGTTATTTCTTATATGTTTTTAGGGCACAAGTTCGACAGATGACCCCACCTCGACCAGAGGTAACAGTCCAACACGAAGAGAGGTTCGACGAGACAAATGACCAAGAACCCCAGGTGGTTGAACCAATACCTAAGGTTTCCCAATGTCCTCTCGTCGTGTTAGTTAATAGAAACCAAGATCTTGACCACGTTGTCAGACAAGTTTGACAGGATGCAATGGCTGGGGAACAAAACCTAGAAGCCATTAACGAGCGAATCATGGTTCGAAACGATGTGAACCTTGGCCTTCAAAGGCCAACGTATTCGTCCCTATTATCGGATTTTGTCTTGCAAACAGAATTGCCTAGGGGATGGAAGGATCCTACGTTTACCAAGTTCCTTGGGGACACCGAAGAGTCCATTGTCGAACATGTTGCCAAGTATCAAACCGAAGTTGGGGACATAACAAACAATGAGGATTTAAAAATGAAATACTTCCCAAGTTCCCTCGCAAAAAATGTGTTCATTTGGTTCACAGCCCTTCCTTCATAATTCGTTCATACGTGGGCACAGTTCGAGAGATTGTTCCACGAACAATTCTACATGGGACAATAAAAAATAAGTTTTAAAGAGTTGGCCAGCGTCAAATGAAAGGTCGATGAGTTAGTTGATCAATATGTCAATAGGTTTAGACTTTTGAAAGTAAGATGTTTTACTCAAGTCCCTGCACACGAGCTAGTCGAGATAGTTGCAGGTGGGTTAGATTATTCTATCAGGAAAAAGTTAGACACTCAATATCTTAGAGATATGGCCTAACTGGCTAATAGAGTTCGACAAATCGAACGGCTGAAAGCCGAAAAGGCCAGAACTGGTAAATACCATAAGAAAGAGAAAGTGTCATATGTAGCAGCAGATGCATACTCTTTTGATGACGAAGAGCTCGTTGACGAAAGCGAGGGAAACGTGGCTGAGCTCAGGCTAGGACCTCCCTACGCTTGAAAATTGTTAAAACCATCAAACGGGAAAAATCTCGTCGAAACTGATAAAACAAATAAATTCGTTGCAAAAACGTATACTTTTGATATATCAAAATGTGACAAAATATTTGATTTGTTAGTTAAGGATGGTCAAATTATTGTACCTCAAGGCCTGAAAAATCCCCCTATTAGAGCAAAAGAAAAAAAAGGATTTTGTAAGTTTCATAATTTTATTGGTCATAAAACATCTCAATATGTTCTTTTCAGGGATTTGGTGCAAAAGACTTTGAAAGAAGACAGACTTCAATTTGGCGAGAAGCCAAAGATGCAAGTGGATACAGATTATTTGAAGGTTGAGGAGGTCTTGTATGCTGAACCTTTTGAATGCATGATGGTCGAAACTACTAATGGTTTCGACGAAACCCTGTATGCTGAATCTTCTGAGTGCATGATGGTCGAGACTACTGACGGTGATGATATGAAAACTGAAGATGAATTGAGGGAGGTCTATCCTCAAGCTCGAGAAGATTTGACTAATTTTCAGGAAAAATACAGAGTGAGGGGGTCAAAGGTTTTGCTATGTCCAAGATGCAATGTTGTCTTTAATGAAAAATCTGCTGAAGAGTATGAAGCTGACAAAAAGAAGGCGCTGGAAGGAGAAAAAACTCATATCCCAAGATTTGTGTTTGACAAAACGGGAGCCCCTCGGCGAAATGAAGAGTTCAGGAGGTAATTCCAGCAGCCTCGACCAAAGACCCTTCGTCCTCTATCTGACACCCTGCAAGAGAAATGGGTGGAACCAGTGATTCAAAAGGAAGCAAGAGGTTGAAATGGAGAGTACCTGATTTGGAGACAGAAGCAAGGAATCCAGAGAGAAGAATTGGACCTAAAGGCTATGTGGTTTCTCCTAATTACAAGGGGAAAACTCTATGATAAGAACGCAATAGGGGCGTTGTTAGAGGAACGAGAAAGCTAAGAGAGAGAGGCTTCAACATCACAGCTGAAACCTGTCGAAACCCCTGGGCAGAAAAGGCATTACCCAAAAGGAAGGCTTGTCGAGAGGGAAAAAATCATGGAGAACCAGACACTGGCCATGAATGTTGACCCGTCGGGAGAAAATGAGGTAGTATCAACCCATACCACAGAATACACTCCTCAGCCAGATGAGGAAGAGCCTGGATACACTCCCTAGTCAGATGAAGAAGAGCCCGAGTATACTTCTTCACCAGAAGATGAGATGGTCAATGACAATTATGGTTAAGACTTTATCATCAACTGTGGTATCGTGTCGGTGTTACCAACTGAATATGATAGAGTGTCAGAAGTTTCCGAAGCTAACGAAGATTTTGTGACAAACAAAACTGTTGAGGACAAACCATTGTGTTACTATGTTATGAACAATGGTGAGGTATAGGAGCAAAAGATTATGCTTGAGAAGCCTAGCCCTAGAATGATGGATCATCATAAACCATTATTCATAAAGGCAAAGGTAAATGGGATGCTAGTAAACAAGGTGTTTGTTGATAGAGGGGCAACTGTCAATTTAATGCCTTATACCTTGTTGTCGCGATGAGAATTGGATATCAAGCTATTGATTAACTTGAATCACAAATCTTTGAATTCACCATCGAACTTTGATTTATCCAAAGGAAAGGGTAAAGATCGAAAGCCCTAATTGCAATGTAAGACAATGCAAGAGATCTAAGGTTCGGGGTTGGTTATACCGAGGAAAGGTGTTAGCATCCTAGATATCTGTAGTACTCTACAGGAACCTCTTGTCTTAATGTGTCACTTGTTATTGTTTGCTTGCTAGGGAGAATGTGTTAAGGTAAAGACCTAGGGGTATATACACTAAGTATGATTGCCAAGACATCGCATCTTGTGCCTAAGTATCTTGACTAAAAAGAATCAGAGCATTCGTAGTTCCCCTCAATAAGGGTAAACAAAGTTTGTTGATTGGTTTAGGAGAAGAGACAAATTATCATCTTAAGGGGAAAACTCAACTTAAACCACCACAAACATGTGGAAGGTGGATCTTTGCTTCATATCAAGAGAAAGGCTCTAACTCGGATATAAGATCATCGAGTATGCCACATACCTCTCTTAAGCGGAAAATAATCTATATCTTTCTCAACTATGTCATTGGGTAGGAGAATTACATCTCAACTAGGGATGACTCATGTCTAATTCTCTCATGGGGGAACAAGGGAGCCTAACTGTAAGTTGTCTAAGTTAAGCATCCTAAGGGGACTGCTTTAAGGGAACCAACTTAAGGGAAACTAGCCTAAGGATCCAAACTAAGTAAGGAAGATCTAAACTATTCTAGAAAATGACTTAAGAGTCAACAAGGTAACTTTCCTTTGAAAGAATTGTAAAACAAGTGTTGAAAAAGAGGAGTTTCAAGATGAAGATGAATAAAAGCCAATAGACCAAAGCCAAAGATCAAATGAGATGACATATCAAAAATGGCAGCAACTGTATCATATCATGTTCAACATGCAAAAATATTCATGGATGAAGTCAAACAAACACCAAACTATCAAGCATACTTGCCACAAATTTCACCACACAAAGATAAATGAAATGGAATGCTCAACAAGAAGATTATAACTCATAAACCAAGAGGGCAGTAGCATACACAACTCATGAATCTCATATTCAACATCAACATGTCAAAATAAACATCAACATGGATCACATTTAGGCACGAGCAAAATCATATGCAAGTGAGAAGTCAAAACATCATGGAATGGTTCAAATAAAACAAAACATGCATAAATGATCAAATAGACAAACAAAAACACCTTTGAATCATGAAGTTAGAAGTGAAACATGCTTCTCAAACCATAAACAAACACATATTCAAAACATACCAACACCTCAAGAAGCATACCCAAGAAACTAGGTCATGATTGGCACAAAACATGGATAAATAGGAGAATGAGTTGACAAATCCCAAACCAGAGTTCAAATACATGCTTAGACACTTAAATGTGTGCGTGCAAAAGGTTGTCAATAGAAAGGCACAAGAACTATCACAAAATTACTCATCAAGGTGAAGCACCAAAGGAATCGAGTACAAATCGATGGCTATTAATAAGCAAGTGAAAACCATGCCAAACCACTTCACTTAAGGTTAACAACTACACTAAAATCAACCTTATCATGTGTACCAAAACACTCTGAAAAATCAGGCCAAGAATCAAAGAAGAAGTGCCTTAATCAAAAGCATAAGCTCAAACTAGGTTTAAATGACACATTAAATCATAAAATCCAAGATAAATATCAAAATAAAATAAAAATAAAATAAAAAAATCCTAGAAAATAAAATAAGACTTTAAAATATAACCATGATTTTTTTGGGGATTTTTTGACAAAAGGAGATATTTTTAATAAATTAAAATCAAACAAGATAAATAAAAGAGAAAAAAAAAAGACAAAATAAGAGGGGTGTATAAGTAAACTGGTTTGCAAAAGAATTATAAAGGGTAACATATTGGGCCCACAAAGGAGTGGTGTGAAAAGCAAAAGGGTCACAAAGCCCATCAGGTCTGAGTCCAAACAACTCTAACATTAAATCATAAGATTCAGATCAAACGCACCACAACACATCCACGCTAGACCGTTGGATCATCATTTAAAGACATTATCCAAAACCAACGGTTATGATCTGAGACCTACGTGATCAAGGCTTCAACACATGCATAGCAAAACAACACTGACTTTCACTAATCTAGTCAACGACACGCAAGTGACAACAAGGCAGTCAAACAATGATTCACTTGCACACCTCACCAGACACGGGGTACGCCGAAGCTAGGGCTCCGGTCGTCTTCCCCGACCACCTCACCAGAGCTCAGAATCAAAAGTCATCAAAATACAAAAACAAAAACACGATCTCGCTCATTTTTCCACGTTGAACTCAAATATGGTTTTCATTTTCATTTTTAAACACTCTAAGAAGGTGAAAACGAAGCACGAATCTAGGTTACTCAAACTGAAACAAACATTAACAAGAACAACACTATCACCAATGTGATCTACATTATCCCAGGGATTCAAAAATGCATAAAATGGAACAAATGAACGTATAATATGCAAGGAAAAATGGAGAGAAAATTTACCAACGTGAAGCTTCAAGAGGTTCTATTCCACGTGCAAGCAAGCTTCTGAACCTTCCCTTTAGCTCTAAAACAAACTCAGAAGGCCAATGGAATCAAGGAAATGGAAGGCAAGGCTTTGAATAATCAAGTTCAAATAAAAGAGTTTCTTTGATAGGAGAGAGAATGCTTTGGGTTTTGTGGCTGTTGAGAATGCTCTCTCTGAAGCTAGGGTTTGCTCTTAGTTTATATGTGAAGGTCTTGTGTGGTAACAATAGTTGTTACTGAGGTTAAACTTTGTGGTGAAAATTTTCAAAAGAGAGTGGAAAATGGAGGGAGAACATGGCATGTACGCATGGCATGGTTGGTAAGATTTTTGGCATGTTGTGTAGGGTACTGCAAGTGTTCAAGGCAGGCTTGGTGAAAGAGGTTTTGCTGAGCCATTTGCCAAGTTTGCATTTTTGGTGAAAGATTTCAAATTGTGGTAAAAAGTACAAGGACATGTTTAGCTAGATGAGTTAAGTTTTGGGATAGTGTTTTGCATGACAAAATGAAATCTCTTGCGCATGGAATATGAAGGATTTGAGTGATGCAAAAAACTTGAACTATTGCATGGCCAATGTGACACAAAGTATGCAATCTACAAGAATTCATGATGCTCACTTTGAAGGTCCATAACTCACTTAAATTGGCTTCACATCAAGAGATCATTGGTTCAATGGAAAGCTTATGGATCATAGAACAAACATCCTTTGAAAATTAAGATGAGACAAGCCTTGGAAAGTGATGAAAAATGGCTTTGAAATCTTGTCCAATAATGTCACCAAGAAAAGAACTTAGAAAAATTCTAAGTTATGAAAAATGACATGTTTGTGACACTATCTTTGAAGCATCATAACTTGATGAATATTTGTCCAAATGAGGAGTTCTAGTAATGGATGGAAAGATTGGAATGAGTTCTACAACTTTAATATCCAAGGTAAATTGAAATTAGGCTCATATCATGGTGAAATATCCTTTGGAAGATTGGTCCACAAAATTGTCAAAAACTTGTCAAATGCAAACCCTATCTTGATAACTTCATAACTTGAGTTCTATACATCCAATGGAGGAGTTCTAGTACTCAAAAGAAAGTTAGAATGACACTCTAAAACTTTCAAGTCCAAGGAAAATTGAAATGAGGCTTGGATCATGGTGAAGGAATGCTTTGAAAACCATCCTCCATGTTGAGATTCCATACTTAGAAAATTTTCTAAGTACAAAATTTCAAATCCTTGTTTTTCTCAACTTTAGGCCTCCATATCTTGAAATCCATGAATCTCTTGCACGCTTTCCCTTTTTCAACCTTGAAGTACATGGTGTCCTCTTCAATTTGATAGCTAGTTTGCTCCATTTGGATCATGCATGAAGAAGTTATGAATGTTACAAAATGGCTAAGAACTGAGATTTTCACACTTAGAAATTTCTCTTCCAAAACCCTAATCCTTCAAATGTCTTGATTTTATGCTTCCTCTTGATTTTATTTGGTCCAAACTCATAACAACACTCAAGATGATATGGCATGCTCATGGTTGACCTCAAAGTCCCAAGTTTGACTTTTTAGAGATACAATTGACTTCTTTGAACAGGTGAGTCTCCAAACCTTGACTTTCAATCAACAACAATCTTCTGGGCTATTTGGGTGCCTTAAGTGGACTTCATGGGTGCATTGATGAGTCTTAGATCACGTCTCAAGGTTTTTGGTCAGCTCTTGATCAAGATCCAAAGGTGCAACTGACTTTAACTGGAAGAAACCCTAATTCTTTATTAGGTGTTATTGATCCTCTGAGGAGCTCAATGTGAGGGCATCTTATACTTGTCATTTGATGGGAATGAGCTTACTAGGAGTGTGAGGGTTTGCTTGATTGATGATGCCCTCAAGACTTGACTGGCTAAATCCTTGAGGCCTTTTGGAGCAATCCCTAATTCAAAAGTGAACAAAACAAACAAAGCAAAGTAACTATTCTTGGTTAGTTATACATGAAATGCTTGACCTAAAGAGGTGGGATCCTAGGGTTAAAAATTAGGGTGTGACACTTATTCAAAAAGATGGGAAAGTGTGACACCGATCTTCGACAATACAACATGGTTTTATCCAACTACGAAGGAAAGACCAGTAACATACTAGGGGTGATCTAGGTCGAATTGGCTGTTGGTACAACTACCCGATCAACGTTGTTCATGGTGATAAACTCCAAAGCAAACTTCAATTTGCTGTTAGGACGTGAATGGATCCACCGAATAGGGGCGGTGCCATCAACCTTACACCAAAGGTTAATCATCTGGAGAAAATATGGCATTGTAGAGAATATCGAAGCCGACCAGAGTTACTACAGGATCGACGAAGCGAAGGGCGTGAAGAAATCCTTTGACCAACATTTAGCAAATGTTACACCCTATGATGGCGAATCAGAAGTTTACACCTCTATTGAAAATACAAGTTGTTTCCTGAATCCAGATCCTGACTATGGGTTTATTTGAGATACTGAATAACCAGTAGAGCCTAAAGAGGTGAATCCATCTACGGAGTAGTTTGAGGTTGATGAAGATGACCATTGAGTCAAAAAGTCTGGCTTGAATTTTGGCTTATCTGGTTGAAAACAAAAGAGAATCGGAACTAGAAGCCGGGAAACTACAAAATCTGGCTGTTGAAGCCAAAGTCGAAGAGCTTGAAGATGGCCAATAAGGCCAAACAATAACTTTAGAAAGTCAGAGGCTAGATTATATCTATGACAATAAGCCTTTGGGGTTTGAGAAAGACTCATTGAATGAATTGTAGAGAATGCAAGTACAAGATCCACTCGAAGAAATAGATCTAGAAGATGGAGTCACAAAAAGACTAAATTACATAAGCACTAAAGTGGGGTAGGAAATGAAGGTGAAGCTGGTCGAATTATTGAAAGAATACAAAGATTGCTTTGCCTAGGATTATGGAGAGATGCCTGGTTTGAGTCGAAACGTGGTGGAACGTCACTTACCTACTCAACCAGGGAAAATACCAGTGAAGCAACACCCTAAAAGGTTTTCTCCAGAAATTACAATGAAGATTAAGCAAGAAATTAAAAGACTACTCAAAAGTCAGTTCATTAGAAATGCAAGGTATGTTGAATGGTTAGCTAATATTGTACATGTCATTAAGAAAAATGGAACGCTTCGAGTTTGTATAGATTTTAGAGACCTGAACAAGGCAACTCCCAAAGATGAGTATTCGATGCCAGTGGCAGAAATGTTAGTCGATTCAGCCGCATGTTTCGAATATCTCAGCATGCTTGATGGATATTCTGGCTATAATCAGATTTTCATAGCAGAATATGATGTACCCAAAACAGTGTTTCGATGCCCAGGGGCTTTGGGAATTTACGAATGGGTTGTGATGCTGTTTGGTTTTAAAAACGCCGGAGCAACCTATCAAAGAGATATGAATGTTATGCTCCATGATTTTATAGAAAAGTTTATACAGATATACATTGATGACATTGTGATAAAATCTTTGTCTGAAAATGGTCATTTGGACCATCTTCGGTGCTCCTTCGAGAGAATGAGAAAATATGGATTAAAAATGAATCCACTAAAATGTGTTTTCTGTGTACATGCAGGAGACTTTCTAGGTTTCATAGTGCACAAAAAAGGCATCGTGATCAACCAAAACCAAAGGCAATTTTAGATCTCCAGCCATATTCGACAAAGAAGCAGCTACTATTTTTGTTGGGGAAAATAAATTTCTTGAGAAGATTCATATCGAATCTAAGTGGCAGGACAAAGGTTTTCTCGCCATTACTCAAAATCAAGAAAGAAATTGATTTTCACTAGGGACGAGAGCAACAAGAGGCTTTCAACGCCATCAAAGAATATCTCACAAAGCCTTCTATTTTATTTCCCCTAGTAGAAATAAGAGTATGAAATTATATATTGTTGCGTTTTATTCGACCATAGGAAGTATGTTAGCGCAAGAGGATGATAGTGACGTTGAAAGACCCATTTACTACCTCAGTCGAATCTTAATAGATGCTGAAACTAGGAATAATATGATTGAAAATTTGTGCTTATGCTTGTACTTCTCATGTATGAAATTAAAGAAATATATAAAACCAGTTTATGTTTCGTCTCATTTTGATGTTATTAAACATATGTTGTTTAAACCCATTTTACATTGTCGAATTGGGAAATGGGCATTTGCATTAACTGAAATTTCTTTGACATATACCACTTTGAGGGCCATGAAAGGCCAAATTAAGGCAGACTTCATTGTAGATCATGTAATAGTCGAGCCGTCACTAAATATGATCGAAACAGACCCTTGGAAGTTGTACTTTGAAGGGTCAAGTCATAAAAATGGAACCAATGTTGGAGTCTCAATATTATCGCAAAAAGGAATTTTGACGAAGTTCAAGTGTCAAGTAGATGGATGATGTTCCAATAACGAAGCGGAATATGAAGCCCTGGTCACTAGCCTCAAGATCTTGAAAGATTTAAGCGCAAAGAAGGTCGAAATAAAGGGTGATTCAGAGCTAGTAATTAAACAAATTACACGAGAATATAAATGCGTTAAAGAGCGTTTGTTAGTGCATTTCGCAATAGCAAAACGACTTCTGGAATACTTTGAGATAATCAAAATCACAAATGTGCCTATAATAGAGAATCAAAAGGCTAACGAATTAGCACAGATTGCATCTGGGTATAAGGTGTCGAACGATAAGCTCATAGGCTTTATTGAAGTCAGAGAGAATGTGTTGTCGAACGTATTACCTCCACCGAATATGTCAATCCCAAAAGTGGGGGGGGGGGGGGCGCAGAAACTTTGAACGAGATCTTTGAAATTTTTGAAGTTTTTGCTATCGACAATTTGATAAAGTCAGATTGGCGAAGGCCAATCGTAGAATACTTGTAAAATCCAGTCAGAAACACTGATAGGAAAGTCAAGTATAGAGCATTAAGTTATGTCTGTATGGGCAACGAATTGTGGAAAAAGACTTCAGAAGGTGTACTACTCAAGTGTCTTGGAGATACATAGGCGTACCTAGCAGTATCAGAGGTACATAGCGGAACATGTGGAGCTCACCAAGCTGGCCATAAAATAAAGTGGCTACTATTTCGACAAGGTGTTTATTGGCCAAGCATGTTAAAAGACTGTATTGACTTGGCCAAAGGGTGCCAGGAATGTCAGAGACATGTAAGCATTCAACACGTGTCAGCTAGTGAATTGCACGCAATTATTAAACCATGGCCTTTTCGAGGGTGGGCGTTGGATATTAGGTGAAATTTGACCAGCCTCACCGAAACAACAAAAATTTATCCTGGTGGGTATAGATTATTTCGCAAAGTGGATAGAGGCCATACCTCTGGTAAAAGTAGATCAAGAGGCGGTGATTGAATTCATTCAGAAATACATTATTTATAGATATGGAATTCCTGAAACCATTACCACAGACCAAGGGTCAGTTTTTGTTGGTCAAAAGATGCAAAAGTTTGCAGCCAAAACGTGGTTCAAATTAATCACCTCCACACCTTACTACACCCAAGCAAATGGTCAAGTCGAAGTAGCTAACAGAGTAATAATTGGGTTGATCAAGAAACATATTGCCAAAAACCCTAAGAGTTGACACAAAACACTAGATAATATTTTATGGGCATGTCGAACATCCCCTAAGGAGGCAACAAACTCAACGATTTTTCATTTGACATTTGGTTATAGTGCTGTGTTGCTAGTGGAAATTTATTTACAATCAATTAGGATACAACAGTGAAGATGATTGGTTTATACTTTAGTGAATCGCACACTCAAAGATACAACAGAGTTGCCACCGAACTTTATTTAGTCCTAAAGGACAGGGAAAATATCGATAAAACCCAAGGGGAAGAGAAACGGGAACAGGGGTCAGTTATGCGAAAGGAAGGTACTAGCACCTTACGCATCATTTGTACTCGACGGGAACCATTTCGCTTGCTTCTAGGCTTGGAGGGGTTATCTATCTAAAGGCTTCTAGCTAAAAGAATAGGAGAGAGAAGAAAAGAAAGAAAAAGAAAGAAAGTGCTCGCGGAGGATTATAGCCCTCGTGTCTACGTACCCTCATAGTGCAATGAGGAAATCAGAGCATCGTAGTTCATAGAACCAGGGAAAAGAAAGGGGAATGGAGGTAGGTGGAAGAGTGCTCGCCAAGATCATCGCGATCTCGTGCCTACGTATCATACATTCTAATGAATGTAGAATCAGAGCTTCCGTAGTTCGTGGAACCAAGACGGAAAAGAAAAAGGAAAGTGGTGTCAAAACCAAGAACAAAAGAAAGAAGTAAACTCCGCTGGGGATTCCAAAGAAATAGTGTCAAAACTAAGAAAGGAGTGCAAAGGAACAGATAGTAACCGTGCTGAGGATAAACTGTGAGAATGATGTCAAAACCAAGAAGAATAAAGGATCAAAAGGAAAAGTAAAATGACTACACTGGGGAGTAAGATAACAAAGTGGTCGTGCTGGGGATCAGAGAGTAAGCGACTCTACTAGGGAAACAAACAAAGGGATGGTGTTGAAACCAAGAGAAATAGGGTTCGGTATATTACCTGACTGGTAGTGGTTAACCGAAGAAAGAGAGATAAGACTCTGTGGGGAAAAGTTTTGGTGTCAACAGGTAGGCTGTGATGAACCAAAAGGAGAGAGTACTGAACCAAGAGAAGGTGTTTGACTCTGAAGAGATTTCAGGATATTAACTGATAAATAGTGAATAACCGAAGAAGGAAAAGATAATTGTATTGCAACTCTGCATGGAGAAAGGTTAGCAGATAGATTATGATCAACCAAAAGAACAAGTGTGGGACCGAGCGAAGGTCGTGACCCAAAAAACGGATGTGGGACCAAGCGAAGGTCGTGACCCAAAGGACGGGTGTGGGACCATGCGAAGGTCGTGACCCAAAGGACGGGTGTGGGACCAAGCGAAGGTCGTGACTCAAAGGACGGGTGTGGGACCAAGCGAAGGTCGTGACCTAAAGGACGGGTATGGGACCAAGCGAAGGTCGTGACTCAAAGGACGGGTGTGGAACCAAGCGAAGGTCGTGACCCAAAGGACGGGTGTGGGACCAAGCGAAGGTCGTGACCCAAAGGACGGGTGAGGGACCAAGCGAAGGTCGTGACGCAAAGGATGGGTGTGGGACCAAGCGAAGGTCGTGAACCAAAGGATGGGTGTGGGACCAAGCGAAGGTCGTGACCCAAAGAACATTCGGTACACTTACTGAACAAGCAGTACCTGACCGAAGAAAGGGTATTTGAACCAAAAGAAGGTTACTAACCCAAGGGTGCAAGTTTTTGAACTAAAAGAAGGTTGCTAACTCACAGGGGATTGGTTTTAACAGAAAGATGTGATTAACGAAAAGAATGAGTGATTAACCAAGTGAAAGTGATTAACTCAAAAGGAGCTCAGTATTAACAGATAGACTGTGGTTAACTGACAAATGGGTGATTAACTGAGAGAAGGTGATTAATCCAAGAGGAACTCAGTATGTTAACAGATAAGCCGTGATTAACTGAGAAGAATCGCAAATTGGTGTTTTAACTGACAGGCAGTGGTTAACCAATCAAAGGGAGAAGAATCAAGATAAAGTTGCGAACTCCGCAAGAGTTTCAGTGTTTAACAGGAAGACTGTGTTTACCCGAAGGAAAAAGAGTTGAGACTCTTCTGGGGAATCAAAAGACGATGATTGACCACAAGAAAAGAATATTGAAAAAGAAAGACGGGTGTTAACCCAAGAGACAATGATCTTTAACCATGAGAAATGTGATGGATCAAAAGAGAGATAGAAAGTGACAAGAGTGATCAGAGATCGACTTAACTGGGGAAGGAAATACGCTACCGCCTAGAGATAGAGGTGACTAAGCCAGGCACAGGGTCATTCGTCCCCTACCTGAAGAAGTCAAAATGAGAGTAGGAATTCTCCATTCTCATTCCTTCTCTAACACACAAGGTGTAGTGTAGGAGTTGAAACAGACAGCGTAACAGCTCCAAGTTGTACAATGCTCCAGTGCGTTGTGCGAATCTCTGACTCTGCGAGGGGGAGAGAGAAAGAAAGCTCTAAAGGAAGCCTAAAGAGAAGCGCCACAGGGAAGATCAATAATCGAAATGAAGTTTCGATTAATTAACAAAAAGGAGGAATATGCTAATAATTTTCCAAAATGAATTGAAAAATTATTAAAGCAAAGGGTGTGTTATTGATTATACAAGATTAAGCTCATTCTTTGAAGAACAAACTTAATTCAAACATGAATGAAGAGTGCAAAACAGTACCAAGTGACACTTAAAATGCAACACAAAATAATGTTATTGTGTGAATAAAAATGTGCAAGAATGATCATGTTCATGCAATGTTAAGAATGAGCATAATTATGAAATCGAAAGATCGAGCATCGGAAAATTCACAATCATGCTTTAAATTAAAGTGAAACAGCACCTAAAACATCCATAAAAATCAATCATATTAATCCATGGAAGTTATAGGAAGAAAGCATGGCAAACAAGCTTGAAAAACACCAAAAATTGGCCTCAGTTACAGTGGTAATTTATTACCCTAAGTAGGTAATCGGTTACTTGCTTGAAAAACAACAAATTGGCAAAATTTGTACAGAGTAATCGGTTACTCTATTAGAGTAATCGATTACTTAGTTGAAAAAAATAGCGCTTGTGCAATTTTGTGAAGAGTAATCGGTTACTCTCTTTGAGTAATCGATTACCACTATAACAGTGGCAAAAATAGCTTTTCAAAAAGCACTTTTCACACATAAATCACTTGTCCAATTTACCACATGCTAGGATATGAATTTGTGCACAAAAATCAAGTTCAAAACAACAAATAAACAACAATGTAATCAATTAACTCATCAAGATCATGGATCATGTAATGACATAATCAATTCACACACAAAAAGCATCGAAACTACATCGTGAATGATACGAAAATGTTCGAAACAGTAAAATGAGTGAGATATACCAACCTACAAGCTAGAGGATTGACTTGGTGATTGTTGCAAAGGATTCTTGATGAAGATAATCAAAGAAAACTAGAGGAATCTTCAATCGTAGCCGAATCGTACTGAAACCGAGCAAATTGCGACGAAACTCCGAAATACGAATTCGAACCGTAGAATCTTGAAGCAAACACTTGAGATGAATCCAAAAGCTAATAAAACTCCAGAAACTTAAGTATAATAGCAAGATGATGAAGGTTAAGCTCAAGAAATAATCACTTCCAGTTTGAAAGTGATTAATCTTCAACCGTGAAGAGCTATAGTGAGGTTTGGGAAGAAAATGTAGATGAAGATGAAGAAGTTGCAGAAAAATTCAAAGAGAATGTGAGAGAATTAAGAGTGAAGTGTTGTGAAATGTGTGAAATGGTTGAGAATTGTTGAGGGGTCCTTGAAAAATGATTGAAGGTTTGTTTATATAGAGTTTTGGTTAGGAGTTGATAGGTTTAGAATGTGCTTTGGACTTAGCTTTGGATTTAGGTTGGGAGTTAGTTGCACTTGACTCACTGAGTCGGCGGTTAGCTCAGTTAGTTAGGAAGTTAACTCAGTGGCAATCCCAATGTAAATCCAAATCAAAGGTTCACATGCTTGGAGATTAAGGAACATGGTGCACTTAATTTAAAGTGATGCATTGGAATAAATGTAAGTGGAGTGTCTTGAATGGTCTTGAACTGTCTAGAATGTTCCACACAATGCTAGAGTCATGTAGAATCCAAGAACAAAGAGAATGCATAGTTGTTGTCCCAAAAATGCAGCAGAATTTGCAAAACTATACAGAGTAATCGATTACCCTATTTGAGTAATCGGTTACTCTAGGCAAAATTATCCCAGATTGCTTAAGAGCAAATGCTGAATCCCCGGTTTTGATTTTCCACCTCTTGTTTTGATGAATAATCATGGAAACCAATATTTTGTGCTTGTTTTGAAGATGTGATGACCTTGTGAGGATGCGAGTAATCGTGCTTGGAAAACCTGAATAAACCAATGCTCCAAGAGATTAAAATCAAAAGGGAATATTCAAAAATGGCAGTAAAAAATATTCAAAAAGAATTACATCGTCTCGACAATAAAAATAACTAAACTGGAAATCTAGACTTGAAGTCTTCAAAGAAAGTCTTTTCATAAGCAATCCTGTTGTCGAGACGGGTGTTCCTCTCCGCCAATTGAGCAATTATTTCTTTGATTTTGAGGGCTTTCTCACCATGAGCAATCCCTTTGAGTATCACCTGGTCAACAACATCCTGAGACGAAAGGTCTTCAGACGAATCCAATGAGGCTTCTGTTGCTTGACTTCAACAATCTTTTTGTTGAGTTCGTTTATTTGAGTCTGATAAGTTGAGATTTGTTGGTCGAAGGCACGGTGCTTTTCGAGATGTTCCTGACTCTTGGCCTCAAAGTCATTCAACTTTTTCTCACAAGCTTCGCTGAAGTCTCATTCCAATCTTATCTCGTTTAACTTCGTATTGATTTGAAAATCAGTGTTACGTCGAAGAGAGAGATCCTTGACAAGTTGACTGAAAAATACCTCAAACTCAATAAGGCATCGAGCCACAGAATCAGGAATGTTATGGTGAGAGATTTCATTGAGAAGTTTGAGAACATCAGCCCCCATAGTAGCTTCCTCTTTGACAACGGCCAAAATTTCGCTCTCAAACATATATGTTTTGGAGTGGCGTGAAGGAGCTTTAGAGTGAAGGAGCTTTGGAGTGACGTGAAGGAGCTTTAGCTTCAGAGAAGCAATGCCCAAAAAGTGATAAAGGGACGCCAATAGAAGTTTGCCCAAGGAAATCTGTCGACCCTCATGTATCTGGATCGTTAAACCAATATAGCTTTTAGCTATATGCAAAGAGCCAGGACAGAACATATAGTAGGAGAGAGATAGGGTTAAGAAAGCAATGTGTTCACTGTCGGATACCTCCTTAGAGTCTTGGACTTGGTGGTCTTCAATGTAATGTTTGAGGCTTGCATGATTGAAAGAGAAAGTATTTTCAGTCGAAAGGGTTGGGTCGAATGTTTCGCCCATTGGTGAGAGGCTAGTAATGACTGCCACGTCAAAAAGAGTGGGCATTATCATACCACAAGGAAGTTGGAAGGTGTTGGTCAAACCTTCCTAGAAGTAAATCGAAGCAAGTAGCATGCAGGGATTGACCTTATGAGTATGCCTCGATATCTGGATGGCGTCGATGCCAGCTGCTTTTTGTAACACCCTTTTCTACCCTCACAAATATTGCAGCAGAACAACTCAATTATCAGAGTAAAGCATAAAAATCCCTCAAAGGGTGCACATTTGTCATATAAATCAAAATAATACCCTTGCCCTGTAAACAAAAAGGGTTTTCCTCAAAATAACTCAAAAGCCTTCACATGGCAGCGGAACTCAAAATTCTCAATTAAAGGTTTTTCAACAAACATCGTAATAATAAAAAATAAAACCACATCATCAAATGACATCAAAAATAAGGAAAAACCATAGTTCGACTCAAAGGACCCCAACCCGATGTTACAATATCAGAGCAAGACCTTCTAACTCGACCGAAAGTAAATAAACTTCAAGGTCCTCGAAGCATCCACGACTAAACCTGATCACGTGCACGTTACCCACGTGGAGGCAACATTCAAACAGGCAGGTTGAGTAATGACAATTCATAATAATCATTATAAAACAAGATATACATAAAATGGCATTATCTTCATATACAACATCATCAGGGTCATCCTCAAGGAAAACATCAGGAAACACCATGTCACAAATTCATCAATGCCACTTAAAATGCAATGCATAACAAGACTCATGCATGTGGTACCAATCGTCATAATAGATGGACACTAAGCCATCAACCCTCCAAAGATCCCCGTCAATAGGATCGATCCCGCATTTGGAACCGGAGCACGTCATAATTACCTCATATCCGCACAATGGGAATTAAGCGTCGTCACAGAGTATGCATATGAATGTATGATACACAACATCACTAATCATCATCACCAATAAACATCATTATGTGCATCATCATTCATCAATTCTCATACAAATCATGTCATCATATACTAATCAAATAATCACCAAACATCATCATATAATCATCAACATCATCATGGAAAATCATCATAAAAATCACAGCATCAAAGCATCACAACAGCACAACAGCATAAACAATTTTTCGCAAACAGCAGCAGTTTGCTCCAGGATTCGCTAGGCGAACCTGTTCGCTGGGACCTTCGCTTAGCGAAGCAGCCAGCGAATCCCATAGACACCACACCAAGACACCAGAACCACCATCTGTCATACTCGCTAGTTTATTCGCTGGGCGAAGCTACTCGCTGATTCATTCGCTTAGCGAGACTTCCAGCGAATCCCCACTTCCACTCCAGAAATCATCTCAGAACCTACACTCATGTTATCGCGCATTCGCTGCGCTGTTCGCTTTGCGAACATTCTCCCAGCGAAGCGATGGTTCGCTTAGGGAACATGCGATTACAGCAAATCGCTGCTACGCACCAGTGGTTCCACAGCTTCAAAGGTAACTGCGATTACCACTCCCAATAACCCAAAAACATCCCTATAACAGTTCTAATGCACCACGGAAATCAACGGCTTAAAACCTACATCTATTAGGTCGATTCAGGACACTGCTGGAACCTTAAATTCCCTAAACCTTAAAAAAAACCCAATTGCCCTTACGACCCTTACAATCCTCTTTTCCACAGGGTCAAAACAACGTCGACAGGGAATCAACCCCAAGGTCTATTTCATCCGATTAAATTCAACCCTTAATAATCGATTCACAAAAATACCTCCAAATCATCAATTCGTCACAAAAACCCCATAAACCCTCAAACACAAAACAACCACTTCAATTACATCAAATCCTATAATGAAAACAATGAAAGGTAATTACTCCTTATACCTTAGATTGTCGATTCAGATGTGTTCTCTCTAGAGCCTTTGGAAACTTCACGAAAATCCTCACCTTTCCCTTTTTCTTCAGAGCTCTCCTTCTTTTCACGGTTAACCAAAAGAGAACCCCATTCTCAAAATCCTCCTTTTATATTCGCTCTAACCCTTGGGCCTCAAAATTGGGTTTTCCCCATAATGCCCTCACTAATCCTCCTCAAATGTCAAATTTACCCTTAATTCCTCTAATATTATTTAAAATAAATAATAATATAATATATTCCATAATATATACTATTATTTAATTAAATAACCAAAACTTCACAAAAACACCGACATCGACCCGAAACACCAAAATTCACAGAAATTCATGAATATAATATTTAAATAAATTAAATAAATATTCTTACGAAATTTGGGGTGTTACAACTCTCCCCCACTTAAAGAATTTCCGCCCTCGAAAATTACCTAAAGGAAACAGAGTCAGATACGACTCCCTCATATGATCTTCATGTTCCCAAGTCCAACTTTCGCCAGCTGGTCCACCCCACAGCACCTTCACCAAAGTTATGTTTCTTCCCCGCAATTGCTTCATCTCTCGACCATCTACACGCACAGGCAATGCTTCCACTATCAGATTATCCCTCACTTGTACATCATCTATCTGGATCACATGCGACGGATCTGGAATGTACTTCCTCAACTGAGACACATGGAACACGTCATGTAAATTCGCAAGTGACGGCAGTAAAGCAATTTGGTAGGCTACCTCTCATATCCTCTGCAATATCTGATATGGACCAACAAAACATGGAGTGAGCTTCCTATACTTCAAAGCTCGACCCACACCAGTCACTGGCGTCACTCTCAAAAACACATGATCTCCCTCTTGGAATTCAAGTGTTTTCCTCCTCTTATCATGGTAGCTCTTCTGACGACTCTGCGAAGCTTTCATCCTCTCTTAGATCTTCTTAATCTTCTCAGTCGTCTCTTGTATAATTTCAGGTCCGAGTACAGCACTCTCGCCCGATTCATACTAACGCAACGGAGTCCTACACCTTTTCCTATACAAAGCTTCATAGGGCGCCATTCCAATACTAGCATGAAAACTATTATTGTACGTGAACTCAATCAACGGTAAATGGCTATCCCATGACCCTCCATGATCTAACACACAAGCCCTCAGCAAATCCTCTAAAGATTGGATAGTCCTTTCTGTCTGACCGTCCGTCTGCGGATGATAGGCAGAACTCATTCTCAACTTAGTACCCAAGGCATCTTGCAAACTCTTCCAGAACCTCGATGTAAATCTCGGATCTCTATCCGACACAATACTCGAAGGTACCCCATGTAACTTCACAATCTCTTCAATATATATCTTGGCTAACTTCTGCATAGAATGATTAATCTTCATCGGCAAGAAATGAGCTGACTTAGTTAATCTATCCACGATCACCCAAATTGAATCATTTCCTTTAGCAGTCTTGGCAATCCCACCACAAAATCCGTGGAAATTATATCCCATTTCCATTATGGAATCCTCAATGACTGCATCATACCTAAAGGCTTCTGATGCTCAACCTTCGACTTGTGACAAGTCAAACACACATAAACAAACTCTGCAACATCCTTCTTCATACCTGGCCACCAAAACAACTTTTTCGAATCTTGGTACATCTTCGTAGCACCGGGATGAAGGCTCAACCTACTTCGATGCCCTTCTTCAAGAATGCTCGTCTTAATATCTGGGACATCTAGGACACACACCCTGTCTCTGAACATCATTACGCCATTATCGTCAATCCGGAAGTCACCTCCGTTACCTTGGTTAATCAAAGTCAACTGGTCAACCAACTTTAAATCAGATTGCTGTCTCACTCTGATTTCTTCCAAAATACCACTAGTCAACTTTAACATTCCCAACTTCACACTGTCAGGAGTCGCTTCATATACTAAACTCAAATCTCTGAATTGCTAAACTAATTCCAATTCTTTCACAATAAGCATCGACATATGTAATGACTTTCTGCTCAATGCATCGGCCACTACATTTGCTTTGCCCGGATGGTAACTCAAATCAAAATCAAAATCCTTCAACAGCTCTAACCACCTTCTCTGCCTCATATTCAATTCCTTCTGATCAAATAAGTACTTCAGACTCTTATGATCACTGAACACTTCAAATTTATAGCCAAACAGATAATGTCTCCAAATCTTCAACACAAACACCACCGCGACCAATTCCAAGTCATGTGTAGGATAATTCCTCTCAAGAACTCGCAATTGTCTTGAAGCATAGGCAACAACCTTCCTATTCAGCATCAACACTCCACCAAGACCCATCTTCGACGCGTCACAATACACCACAAAAGATTCGCTCGGATTGGGCAAAATCAACACTAGAGCAGTAGTCAATCTCCCCTTCAATACCACGAAACTGTCTTCACAAGTTACATCCCACACCAAAGCTTGACCCTTTCGAGTTAACTGAGTCAAAGGTAATGCCAACTTAGAAAAGCCTTCAATAAACTTGCGGTAATAACCCGCTAATCCCAGAAAACTCTATATCTCAGTAGCAGACTTCGGAGTCTCCCACTGTAACACGACATCAATCTTAGAAGGATCAACAACAATCCCGCCTCTTGAAATCACATGGCCAAGGAAACTCACTTCCTTCAACCAGAAATCACACTTCGACAGCTTTGCATACAACTTCTTCTCCTTCAAGACTTGCAACACAATTCTCAAATGCTCAGCATGCTCTTCTTCAGATCTAGAATATATCAAGATATCATCGATAAACACCACCACAAACTTATCCAGATACTCGTGGAAAATCCGATTCATGTACTCCATGAACACACCAGGTGCATTGGATACACCAAACAACATCACAGTGTATTCATAGTGTCCATATCTCGTCCTGAAAGCCGTCTTCGGAATATCATCAGGCTTAACTCTAATCTGATGATAACCAGACCTAAAATCAATCTTGCTAAACACACAAGCACCTACTAACTAATCCATCAAATCGTCGATTCTCGGAAGCGGATACTTATTCTTGATAGTCACTTTATTCAACTGCCGATAATCAACACACAACCTCATACTTCCATCTTTCTTCTTCACTAGAAACACCGGAGCACCCCACGGAGAAACACTTGGTCGAACAAACTTCTTCTCAGGTAATTCTTCCAGTTGTTTCTTCAACTCACTTAACTCAGAAGCTGACATCCGATAAGGAGCCATCGACACTGGACTCGTACCTGGTACTAAGTCCATGGCAAACTATACTTCATGCTCTGGAGGAAAATCACTGATGTCCTCTGGAAACACCTCTGGAAACTCACAAGCAACAGACAACTCCACACTCGCAGCTTCACGATCAATTTGCAACGATGCAAACATTATAAACACCAAAGCTTCGTCTCCCATAAGTTCGTCTACTTGCTTAGCAGATAAGAACATCAACTCCCCACTGTCATCAATTTCAGGAAACTCTACAGTCTTGGTATAACAATTAATATGAACACGGTTGAACTCCAACCAGTTCATTCCAAAGATCACGTCAATTTGGTGCAAGGGTATGCACATCAAATCCATCACGAATCTCTTCTAAAAAATTGTCACATGACATATCAAACACACAAGGGTAGTAGTAACAGAACCATTAGCTGAAGTTTCTATTACCATATTACCATTCATATCAGACAACTTCAAACCCAATCTATTAGCACATTCAAGCGAGATAAAAGAATGAGTAGTGTAGCGAGCGATTTTGGACGCGGTTCTTAAGCGTCGTCGCTCTTTGGGGTTTACTACAGGTCGATTCATTTTTTATCCTATTGTGAGCTGACTAAGGAAGGGAAATAGATGTCTCCAATTAACCCTGCTTGCATACTGAGTTTAAACAGCGGTCTGTTAGGTTACGGATGCTATATGGTAATGGGGCCTTTCTTTCTTCTTACTTTATTAAGGTGGAAAACTGGGACTATTCATGGGGAATTTGTCAGATTGGGTGGAGATAGGGGACTTTATGTTTTTTGATTAGTGTGCTCGCTAAGATTTTTCTTTCAATCTTATGCCTACGTATTCCCGTTTACCAAAACAGGGAAATCAGAGCGTTTGTAGTTCCCCCTATTCTATGGGAGGAAATTGGGGTTTTGGTGTCTTGTTCAAAGCCCAAGACGTGAAGCGAAAGGGGATTTATATCTTGTTCAAAGCCCAAGATGTGAAGCTGAAGGTGGTTTGTATCTTTTTCAAAGCCCAAGATGTGAAGCTGAAGGGTCTATATGTATCTTGTTCAAATCCCAAGACGTGAAGCTAAAAGGTGTTATCTTTAGAGAGAATTTGTCATCTCTAAAGAGGGTCTGTTTGTCACAACTGTTTATAAAGGAGAATTACTTTAACCGGGATATGTGAATCCGACAATACCATAATTTCCTTTATAGGGGGGTTCCAACGTGAAGGAGAAGACTTTAACTCAGTGTAGAGCAAAGCCATCTTTCCTTAGGAATTTCTCATGCTAAAAGAGGGACAGTGGCGTGGATGTGAATAATCCAGAGGCTTGCCGCTTACAGCGATTAGATGAATGGGAAGGAGTTGTTGATGTTTGTATACTGTGAACGAGGCACAGCTTTGATGCTAAAAGGTTGATTGACTCAACCGGAGTTTCCTTATATAAAGCCTAAGAGGAGGCTATTGGCCCAATAAGAGGGAGCTTTTATGTGTCTCGTACGAAGCCCGAAAGAGAGGCTAAAAGGGTTGACTCAACAGGAGAATCTTTTATACTCAACAAGAGAGTGTTTCTGTATCTCGTACGAAGCCCGAGATGGAGGCTAAAAGGTGATTGACTCAACAAGAGAGTCTTTTATACTCAACAAGAGAGTGATTTTGTATCTCGTACGAAGCCCGAGATGGAGGCTAAAGGTTTGACTCAACTAGAGAGTCTTTGTATCTCGTACGAAGCCCGAGATGGAGGCTACAAGGTTTGACTCAACAAGAGAGTCTTTGTATCTCGTACGAAGCCCGAGATGGAGGCTAAAGGTTCTGTTTCAGTTGAGTGACAAGTCCAGTATGTTGGTTAAGAGAAAATCAGTTCTTATAAAGAGACTAATTAAAGGTAAGGTTGTGCTTTGAGATTTATCAGAGGATCAGGGTTATTTCCTGTTCTCTAAGGAAATGGGAAATCCAAAGGGTATTTGAGACTGTCCAAGCCTGCGTGTGTTTCCTTACTTGAGAATGTCTCCAAGACTCAAGGAAATTAGACTGTCGAAATCTAGAGTTTTATCTTTTATACTATGCTTAAAGAAACAGTAGTAGTACGTTCACGGTAGAAAGATCTAGACTCTTTGAAAGACTGTTCTATTAAGATGACTAATTTCTGTTCCTATACCTCTAGGAGGTCGTCGGGACAATTTGTACGAAGCCCAAGAGGAGGCTAGAAACTTTTAAGAAGCCGAGAGGTCCTTGTATGAAGCCCAAGAGGAGGCTATCATTCCCGGAGGAAGAAATCATTATATGAAGCCTAAGAGGAGGCTGTGAATACTTCTAAGAAGCCGACGGGTCCTTGTACAACGCCCAAGAGGAGGCGGGGATGCTTTTAGGAAGCCTGTGGGTCCTTGTACAACGCCCAAGAGAAGGCGGGTGAACAGTTCCAAAAGGGGTTTCACAGAGAAACGATGGCCTTTTGTATATTGAACTGTTCAAGGGGAAAATTTCCTAGACCTAGTTATCTAAGATAATTGTTATAAAAGGTCTGGTGCAATATCCGGGAGAACGTCGGGTGGGAAGAGACAGAGTTTGCCTAGTTCTAGACGTAATTGCCGGGGAAACTCTAATATCTATACTATTATTACACAGTCGATATGAGTTTATGAAAGAAGACTTACAGCGAAACAGCCCCACAATACAGTTATATATATATATATGAGTTTGTGAAAGGAGACTTACAGTGAAACAGCCCCACAATATAGTTATATACATATGAAAGCGGTAAATGAAAGCGGGTAAACACTTACTCGGTTGTAGAGCTTCCATGTTGTTTGGTTAGTTGTTCAACAAAGAAAGATTAAAAACAACAGTATATTCAAAATCAAAGGAGAAAGCGCTTTGAAATAAAAATGGTTGGGGCTTACAGCTCAAGGAGGGGCCCAAAAAGTTTTACCAGTGATCGTGCTGTTGGATTTGTACAGAGGGACTTATATAAGGGACTGAGGCCTAAGAAAGGTTTTCTGCACAAAGGGATGGGTCTTACACTCTATTAGAGACCCAAGTGAGTTTTAAGAAAAGAAATGGGTCTTACTACTCGAGGGTAGGCCCAATGGTTAATTTTGAAAAGGGCGACGATCGCGCCGAGTTTTTGGAAATACCGTGAAACTTATACAAGTGATTGGGGCCCAAAATTTTGGTATTTACAAAGGGATTGGGTCTTACACTCTATTAGAGGCCCAAAGAGTCATAAAACATTTGAGTATGATTAAAAATCAAAGAAACCCTAATTTTCACTTTTTAAAAGTAATTTTTCAAAGAAAATTAATAAAAAATGACAAAAAATCAAATAAGTTTAAATAAACCACTTGTGATTTTTGGTTAAGGTTTGAAAAATGAGGTTTTAATCACAAGATGATTTAAAACTTATTTAGTTTTAATTTTCAAGATGAATATTCACTTTTAAAATGTTTAAAAACAATTAAAAATGAATTTATTCACAAAAATACCAACTCTATTAAATAAATAATATAAATTTTATTTTTTTGTAGAATAAAATATTTTACTATTTTTGTGATTTTTCAGAAAAAGAACCAATAAAAAATAATCAAAATTGAGGGAGTTATTAATTTTCCAAATCATTAAAAAATAATATGAAAAATGAGAAAAATATAAAAAAGAGGGGTTGGGTCTTACACTCTATTAGAGGCCCAAAGTGTATTTTTGTACAAAATATGGGGCTTACAACTCAGGGAGAGGCCCAAAATATTTTCAGTTTGAAAATGGCGACTGCGCCGAGATTTTTAACGTATCGGGACTTATACAATAACTGAGGCCCAAAATTCTTTCGTTAAAAAAGGGGTGGGTCTTACACTCTATTAGAGGCCCAGATGTTTAAAAAATGAAAAGAAATGGGACTTACAGCTCAAAGAGAAACCCAGTTGATTTTCTGTTTGAAAATAGCGATCGCGCCAAGGTTTTCTTTTAACGCAGAGGGACTTATACAATAAGTGAGGCCCAAAATTGTTTTGGTTAAAAGGGGATTGGGTCTTACACTCTAATAGAGGCCCAAAGTGTTTGAAAAAGATTTGTTAGGGTAAAAATCAAAGAAACCCCAATTTCATTTTTTAAGGCATTTTTCCGAGAAAAATTAAGTAAAAAATGATAAAAATATCAAATAAAATCATTAAATAATGATTAAGGTTTATGAAAAAATATTTTATCCACATAAATATTTAAAATCATTTTGGTTTTAAAAATCAAGAAAAAAGAAATCATTTTAAAAGCATTTAAAACAATTTAAAACACTATATTTAAATATATTAAAAATAATCTAAAAATAATACTTTTTTTTGTGATTTTTTGTGGATTAAAATATTATGGGGTATGAATTGGAAAATGATGATTTTTTGCTATGTAAAAGAATTTGTTGAGTTTTGAAAATAAAAATAAGAAAAAGAGGAAAGATGTCACAATATCATCTCCGACATTTCTTATGGGGTAAAAACTAGTACCGAAACTTTAATTTTCAACACGTTTTTTATCAAATTTCAAACACTCATAACTCTCTCAATTTTTATCGGAATCAAAATACGGAAGTACCTATCTTGACCGATTTTTCGCAAGGAATCCGATGGTACCACACATACACACTGAAACTCAACGTACGAAACACATAAATCGAAAAACCAGAACTGCTATTAATTCGAAATATCGTTCCGCGTAGAATTTCCAACATGCGTAACTCTCTCGATTTTTAACGGAATTAAGATCCGGAAGAGCCTATCCTGACCGATTTTTCGCGAGGAATCCAATGGTATCATACATGCACGCTGAAACTCAACGTACAAAACGCAGAAATTAAAAAACCAGAACTGCTACCAATTGAAAACATCGTTTCACGCCAAACTTCCGACGGGCGTAACTCTCTCGATTTTTAATCGAATTAAGATCCGAAAGAGTCTATCTTGACCGATTTTTAGCAAGGAATCCAATGGTGTTACTCATGCACACTGAAACGTAACACACAAAATGCAGAAATTAAAAAACCAGAACTGCACGTTGTTTTCGGCGCCGTTTCGCGTCAAATTTCCAACACGCGTAACTCTCTCGATTTTTATCGGAATTGAAATCCGTAAAAACCTATCTTGACCGATTTTTAGCAAGGAATCCAATGGTATTACTCACGCACACGGAAACTCGACATACAAAACGCAGCAATTAAAAAACCAGAACTGCGCGTTAGTTTTCGACGTCGTTTCGCGTCAAATTTCCAACGCGCGCAACTCTCTCAATTTTCATCGGAATTGAAATCCGTAAAAACCCATCTTGACCAATTTTTTGCAAGGAATCCAATGGTGTTACTCATGCACACTAAAACTTAATGTACAGAACACACCAATCAAAAAAACCAGAACTGGACATGATTTTAAAACAACCAAAATTCCACATATAAACATGTTAAAATGTAAACAGTGGGAGGATCACAACATACACATTAAGGACTACATTTTTACTTCAAAAATTGTTCAATATGATGCATGTATGTGGACAACAAAGGAAAGCATGGTTCAAAGAATTCAAGTTGTGAATTTTACCTCTTTTTTGGAGATTTTGTGCAACCTACCAAGTGCTTTGTTCCAGAAATGATTTGATGCTTTGGACACCCTCAAATGACCTCTTAGAAGCTTTTAGGATGGTTGGAATCAGCTGGAAACCTCTGGAGCAAGTTTGAGCACTTTCTCGCAAAATGGTCAAAAGTGGCCAAAATGCCAACTCTCTCAAATGGTGTTCCAGATGTGTGGCACCATTTGGGATAGTTCAAGGATGATATTTGGAGTGTGTTTGAGGTTTTATCTGGTTTGGAAAGTGACTGAATCAAGACATGGCTTGAAAAATGCAAAAAAATGCCATTTTGAGGTTTTGAGATGTGACTTTGTGATGTTGGTGTTACAGGTCACTTGTGAGAGTTTGTATCACCTACATATGACGTTTATGAGGTGTTAGGATCATGAGCTGTGATGGAAATGCTCTCTAACTCAAAAACTCAGAATTTCCTTACTAAAGAAGGCATTTTGGAGTGAAAGAGAGAATTTGAGGAAAACATCTGTTTGATGGTTTTGGTGTACTCAAACTGAGCATAAATGAGTTATATTTATAGTAGAGCAAGTTTGTTTTGGAAGCAATAGTGAATGGTGGCTGCAGGAGAGGTTTGGCCAATGTTGGCCAATGAGAATCCAAGTCTCCTCTAGCCATTGACTAGAGGTTAGAGCACAGGCTGCTGGTTCCCTAGTTGTTTGAGGAATCTTGACTGAACTCAGTTAGAGGAAGCTCAGTTCATGCCACCTCTGAGCATCCATTAAATGCTCCAAACCAAAATTGGAGTTTTGTCCCTCTTTTAGGGATTTTTAGGTTTTGGCATGCTATTTTTGGTTCCTTGGACTTGGGAGGCTCATGGATCAGATCATCCCACTTGGATTTGATACTTAGATGTGTCCAAAATGATGACAAGGCTTGAAAATTTGTGTGGCACAAAAAATGTGCAAATCTGCCCTGAAAAATTCAGCTGTAGCAAGCCTTTTTGTAAAATCCATAACTCCCTGCTCGAGTATGCTACATGGACGTTCTAGGACTTTCCGGAAAGCTGAGATGACGTACTTCAACTTTGATGTTTGGCCCTAGACCTGGTTCAACTTGGATCATGGAGAAAAACAGCCTTGAAGTTGGGACATTGTGCTGAAATTACAAGGCAGATTTTGGCTAAGTGCTGAAAAATGTCAATTTTAAGTTTTTAGCCATTTTGATCCAACCATAACTCAAAATCCATGATGAATTGGGATGAGGTGTAGTTGACACTTTGGTAGAGGGCCATGAGGGATACAAATCCATCTTTGGATGGGGAAAAATGGCTTTGTGGTTTAGGAGTTATGATCCTCCAAAGTTGGTACCCTTGCCACTTTATTTCATAACTTAGAAAATTTTCTAAGTTTTTATGGTTACCCCTTTTTCAAGTTATCCCACTTTCTTTGATTTTTCTTGATGAATGATGATTCCAATCACACATTAACATCATTTTAGGGTTAAAAACCATTTTTATGAAAAATCTCAAAAAGTCAAAGTTTGACTTTTGTGCACAGTTGACTTTTTATCAGATGAATTCCAAACTGTGCGATCCTTTAGGAAATCATGTCCTTGACCTAAATCAAACTTGATGGACATGTTACATGGGTGTTATAGGGTGTATTGAATCATGTCCTACGGCTTGGGAGCATGTCCTGGTCAAAAGTCAAAGCTACAGTTGACTTTTCTCGCGAAACCCTAACTGTGGTTCAGATGAAATTGAAACTTGTTGCTCAAGCTTCTTGGGTCAATCCATTGTTGCAAATGGATCAATGTAGTATGTTGGAGACCCTTAAATCATGTCTTGAGGTCTTGGCTCATGATTTGTCCCAAAAGTCAACTTAGGGGTGAATTAGGTCAAGAAACCCTAATTCTTGATTTTTTATGTATGCATCCCCTGAGGCTAAATTGACTTGATGATGGGGTTTATGATGTTCCATGGAGCATTTTAGGTTATGCCTTGAAGCATTGTCTCATGCCCAGAGGAAAATTTCCATCTGGAGGCCCTAGTCGACCAAACCCTAATTTGGTGACACTGGCGATCCTGAGGCTTGATCCACCTAGAAGGGAGCAACCTTGTGCTTAATCCTTGAAGTGGGAGTCCTCTTGATCCATTATGGATATTTGAGAGGCTAGACAAGTTGAGGTTCATGTCATTCCTTGATTGATCCTTTGTCTAAGAACTCTGAGAGGGTTTGAAACCCTAGTTTTGATTGTAGTGGATGCTCACCCATCTTTGGCGAGACTAATGAGGTACAAAGGTACATCCATATTGTGTTGATGATTTGCACAATGATGGGAAATCTTAGTGGTCAAAATTTGGGGTATGACAGATGCCCCTATTTAATCTTCTTGGACCCGAAGGTGTAAATGACGAAAGTATTCGGGCATTCGGGGTGCAAGAGGATTAAATATCGGAATACCCGAAATTTTGATGGTGGTTATGAATGGTAGCTTACACATTCATCTTCTTTAGCTAAGCGATGATGCTTAGAAAAGGTAAACTTCCCCTCGATCCTGGTCTTCAGCCAAGGAGCTGGTCTCAGTTTTCTTTTGAAATAAACCTCCCATCGATCCTGGTTTCCTACCAAGGAACTGGTCTTAGTTTCTTTTGTCAACTTCCCCTCGATCCTGGTTTCCTACCAAGGAACTGGTCTCAGTTTCTGAAGTAAACTTCCCCTCGATCCTGGTTTCCTACCAAGGAACTGGTCTTAGTTTCTGATTTAAACTTCCCCTCGATCCTGATTTCTTACCAAGGAACTGGTCTCAGTTTCTGAAGTAAACTTCCCCTCGATCCTGGTTTCCTACCAAGGAACTGGTCTTAGTTTCTGATTTAAACTTCCCCTCGATCCTGGTTTCCTACCAAGGAACTGGTCTTAGTTTCTTTTGTCAATAAACTTTATTGACAAGGAACGCTGTTTGTAGCGGATTTTCCTCAAACTTCTCGCCGAATTTTCCTGGAGAGATGCCATTTGACGGAAAAAGTTTTGACGTCAGACTTGTTGGGGAACCCAATCGTCTGAATTGTAGAGGTACATAAACTTCTCTGTTGGAGACGTCATTTGTTTCTACTGGGGAACACGAGTCTCTTGAGAGACTGTTTCTGTTTGGGGTCTTACATCATACTTTTCTCGGGATCTTCCCGGAGAAATGCCATATGATGGGATCCAATCTTGAGGTGCCGATGACCTTTTCATCAGTGGTTTTTTCGGAGAAAAACTGCCGTATCGCCGAATCTCTTGATTAAGAGGCTTTCTCTGGGGATTTTCCTTAATCCGGGAAAGCAAGGATATCATCTTCAATGACGAAGAGTGATATTTGTTGAAAGTTTTCTTGTTTCTCAGAGGTTCAAGTTATCAAAGTGGTCAAGGGCCAATTCTAATCCAGAAATAAATGGGAGAGAGATTACTTAGATGATTCACTTCCTAACGAGGAAAGGTCTGACAACTCGATTGAGAGGACTTTTATCACTAGGGGATAAGACCGACTAGAGTGATAGTGATGCAATATGAATATGAATGCAAATAAAATGCATGATGTATGTATGTTTATGCTGACAAAACAGACGCGACATACAGACTAGAGGATGAACACGACTGGATACTCGGCCACAGTGGGGCATGTAGAAATATCGCTGGTTCAAGATAGCAATTCTGCCTTGCTTAGGAGAAACGGTCCCTGTTGGGAGCGACGCTGGTCGGGCTTAGGAGATGAGAACTCGGTCAAGGATGTCAGACGAAACATGGTCTCTGACACAGTTGATCCTTCATTCAGGCGTAATGGTCTAGAAGGCATACTTTGATTCTGCACTTTGAGGTTCGAACACCTTTGGAGATGCGATTGATGTTCTTTCGATGTTTAACAGTCAAAAGAAATTGCCATCTCTATTTTTAAAAAGCAGAAAAAAATTTATCAAGTAAATTCATTTTTGTTTTATTTCAAGAATCGTTAATCATGTTAAAACGTCATTTTGTAAAGCTAAAACAAGTAAGAATTTCAAACAAAAGCACAAGGGCTCAAATTTTATTGATAAGATGGAGATAAGCCAAAGGCGTGATTCCAAAGAGTATTTACAAAGTTAGAAAATGGTAATTTACCTGGAAAAGGGATACGTTGAAACATAACGACCACTATCCTTCTACCAACTTTGAATTCGGGACATCCTGAGCTTCTGTCGAAGATAACCTTGACTGGAGTTTTCCTGACGGATGATGTAACTGTTGCTGAGGGATTTGCCCCTTTGTTGAACGTAGTTACTTGCCATTATCCCTAACTTTTGCCTGGATTGTACTTGGAGATTTCCAATCCACCGGGATGATTTTTTATCATGTCTCTAATTTTTGCCTGGACCGCCCTTTCTGGCTTTCAATCCACCGAGACGTTTTTTTTTAGGCGAAGTATTTCTTGACTACATCAACATTCGTGGGGTAGGCAAATTCCTCTCCGTCCATGCTTGCAAGTCTCAAGGCACTGCCTGAGAAAGCTTTCTTGACCACATAGGGGCCGTCATAATTCGGAGTCCATTTGCCCCGAGAATCAGTGAGAAACGATTGTATCTTCTTGAGCACGAGGTCTCTTTTTCTGAAGACACGGGGTCGAACCTTTTTGTCAAAGGCTTTCTTCATTCTCTGTTGATACAACTGACCGTGGCATAGAGCTGTTATTCGCTTTTCTTCGACCAGGTTCAGTTCGTCGTGTCGACTTTGACACCACTCAGCTTCGGTGAGCTTGACTTCCATCAATACCCGGATTGATGGGATCTCTACTTATATGGGAAGTACTGTTTCCATGCCATATACTAGAGAGAAAGGGGTTACCCCGACGTTCTTCAAACCGAACAGCATTACCTTGTAACAAAAGGTACCCCATGGGGTAATGAACGAAGTTTTCTCTATGTCTTTCGGCACCATTTTGATTTGATTATAGCCCGAGAATCCATCCATGAAGGAGAAAATTTTGAACTTTGTTGTACTGTCAACCAGCATGTCAATGTGTCGTAAAGGAAAATCGTCCTTTGGACTAGCCTTGTTTAGATCTCTGTAATCTACACACATTCTGACCTTTCCGTCCTTTTCTGGAACGAGTACAATGTTGGCTAACCATTGAGGATATTCAGATGTAGCGAGGAAACCCGCATCAATCTGTTTCTGTACCTCCTCTTTGATTTTGATAGCCATGTCCGGGTGAGTCCGTCTCAACCTTTGTTTTACTGGCGGACGTTCTGACCTTAACGGTAAACGATGGTCCACGATGCTGGTATCCAACCCTGGCTTATCCTGATAGGACCAAGCGAATACATCGGGAAATTCTTTGAGAAGCTTTATCAAACTTTCTTTGACAGTTGGACTGAGTAGTGCCCCAATCTTGACTTCTTTTCTCTCTTTTTCCGAACCCAAGTTTACTGTTTCCAACGGCTCTTTGTGAGGTTCAATGGACCTTTCCTCTTGTCTGAGTAATCAGGAGATCTCTTCTAGAATTTCGTCGTCAACTTCTTCTTCAGCCCCAAATACCGGGAACTCAAAGTCAGGATAAGGCATCAGATCGTATGTTTCAACGGGGTTTAAAACAAGCAATCTGCATGACGTGATGATTTGTGTTTAGAAGAGATAGAGAGAATGCAAGAGTGTGTGCAGTGTATTTCTTTTACTGCTTGTTTTTATTTATCGAGTTGTTTTTTTTTTAGGATTACCAATTTCTGAGAAAATTAAAAAGAGAAAACAGCAATTAATGCGGAAATTACAGAACGACGTTATTTTATTTATGATCAGTCGATTTTTGAAACCACAACCCTATAAAACAAAACTCTGTCGCTTTGGGCGAAGCGAAGAGGGATATTTACAGAAAGTGAGCCCTATCAAAACATCCGTTTCACTTGGGCAGGGTGAAAGGTTAAAACAAAGATGGCAATTACTTTGACTTATGAACAATCTTCGGAACACCGACAGCAACCCACTGGCGGCGAACTCCTCGGTGAATCACAAAGTCTGGCACCTTCCTCGATTTGTCTTCAGAAATAACACTGATTTCTGGTGGAGCAAGATCATTGGAATCTGTCTCCCAAGCAGAGTTGTCGTAGGAGAATTCCTCTGTTGCATTTTGCAGAGTATTTGTGCTCTCAGCTGTATCTCCCCATCCAGTTGGCTGGATATCTTCGAGCCTGATACGAGAGCTTTCGGGAGCGGTGTACTTGACCATAAAGTCGAATTTACCACTCGGTTGTCCCAAGGTGTCCCGCACTTCTTTGGAACTGGAGGGGTCATCTCTCTCGATGACGTTGACCTTAGGGAAAGCATAGTTGATGAATTCTAGTCTTACAAACGTTGCGAATTCATCGTCATGTTGAGTAGTTTCAGGATGACCCGAGTGTTGATCCCATGACATGGTGGGGACACAGGTATTCTGTTCAATGATACTCAACTGATTTTTATTGTTCGGCTGACTTTCTTGCCCCAAGTCTCTTGGGTAAGGCTGCCACATTGGCAGACCATCCATCGGGCCATAGTAGTCGTGGTCAAAATTGTCTTTCATCAGAGTGTCTTCCTCTAATGAGTTTGGCGGAGCACGGCATCCTTCCGGATCACAATCTCCGTATATTGTTTCGACGTCTGACCTGGGTATAAATCTCGGACTCTGTGCAGGAAAGCAAAAGGGAGTCTGTGTTTTGCCCTGAGACGTATAATCGCCCTCGATTTGATCAGCGAAGTAGTTGACTGATCCAGAACTTGACCATGGTTGAATCTCTTTGCGGTCCAACTGACTTTGAAGGGCTGCTCGCACGAGGTAGCATCCTTGATTGTTCACTGAATAAACTCCACACCGCTCATAGTTGTGTAGTGGCACCTGGCCGCGTCCGCTCTGAATACAGTGTAGCCTTACTAGGTCAGTTTCCACCGACCGGACATCCTGACTTTGATATCTAGTAGGATTTCTGTTAGTGACACTAACTTGTTGGGTGTCTTCATCCATATAGATTGGAAGCCACCAGTGGTTCAACAAGTGCTGAAGTGTTTCCTGGACAAGGGCACAACCTTGATCATTTTCGCAACCCACTTTACAGTTCTGATAATCATGTGATACCAAGAATCTGAGACGGACCTGTTCTGTATGTAACTCCACCAGGCTGGTATTCATCAGACGAATATCGAAGATTTGAATCATGTTGATCTGATAGGGATTCCTATCATGGTAGTCCTGGATCCATCCAAGATCCATCTGACGCTGGAGGGCCTCTTGTATGAAAGAACATCCCTGTTTGTTTACCGAGCAAGTCAGACATGAACTGTAATCGTGCCGCGATAGATTATGATACTGGCTTTGCCTTGAGTACATTGCCACCAAGTTGACATTCATTGCTAGAATGTTGTGATTCTGAACAATGTTGGAATTTGTATAAACCATGTTAACTCCACGAACTCGGTGCTGTTGGATCCATCCAAGATCCAACTGTTCCTGTAGAGCGGATTGCACCACAGAACATCTCTGATTATCTTTATAGCAGATATCACACTGGTGATAATTATGAGGTGACACATGGCTATATCCACTTTGTCTACAATACATCTTGACCAAATTAGTTTTCAACAAGAGTACATCGTGAATTTGATAAACGTTGTTAGACTCTTCCTCTATCAAATTGACTGTAGCTTTCTCATGTTGAGACAGCGGGTTCGTGAGAACATTTGGATTCGTATCTTTGAAAGATAAGACCCCGCTCCTAACAATCTTTTGCATGTCGGATTTGAAATTAAGACAATTCTCTATGTTATGCCCTGATTCTCCTTGATGATAAGGGCAAGTCTGATCTGCTTTGAACCAAAAAGGCGGATTTTCTGGCACTATAAGAGGAGACTTAGTCTGGACATGCCCCTTAGCCAGTAGTAACGGAAATAGTTCAGCGTACAACACCGGTATAGGATCGAATCCTGGTGGCCGCGTTGTACGGTTGTTGTTGTACTGAGGACGAGCCTGCTGAAGAGGTTGTTGTGTCCTTTGCTGAAACTGCTGTTGATTAGGTTGGTTCTGCGCAACCTGAGGTTGATACGTAGAAACAGGTGCAGGGTTGATAGCAGGAGTTTCAGCTGCTACTGGTTGATATCGCCTCCTTTGCTTTTCGAGAGAGATATTCCCAATATCCTGCTCTTTTTTCTTAGGGAGAGCACTACCGTATCATTTTGTACTACTCGATGATCCAGCGTTTTTTACTAAACGTCCTTCTCAGACGGCTTCCTCAAGACGAACCCCCATGCCCACCATCTCGGTGAAATCACTGGGCGCACTGGCAACCATTCTGTCATAGTAAAATGAGCTTAAGGTCTTTAAGAAGATCTTTGTCATGTCTTTTTCCTCAAGAGGTGGACAAATTTGAGCGGCAATTTCGCACCATCTATGAGCGTACTCCTTAAAGGTTTCCTTGTCTTTTTGCGACATTGATCTGAGTTGATCTCTGTCTGGTGCCATGTCCAGATTGTACTTGTATTGCTGGACGAAGGCAGTACCAAGATCTCTGAACGTGCCGATCGTGGCGCAGTTTAAACCCATGTACCATTTTAATGCGGCACCGGTTAAACTATCCTGAAAGTAGTGAATCAGTAGATCCTGATTCTCTGTCTGAGCTGACATTTGTCGAGCGTACATCACCAAGTGACTCTGAGGGCAAGAGTTACCCTTGTACTTTTCAAAGTCGGGCACTTGGAACTTGTGCAGAACTTTCACATTGGGGACCAGACAAAGGTCTGCGGCGTCCTTTCCAAATAGATCCTGACTGCAAATAGCTTGCAATTCCTTTTACATTCCCAGGAACTGTTCCTGGAACTCGTTCATTCTTTCGAACATGCTTTCGTTTCCACCAGAAGGTATCTGCGGAATCTGTCCTTCCGGGACAGTGTGCACCACAGGGGGTGGTACCGTTACTACGGCAATAAATCTTGGTGCCTCCCGAAGTTTGTAACCTTCAGGAGTTGTTGGTATGCCCCTGGCATCTTCGCTTTCCTGAAGTTTGTAACCTTCAGGCCCAGCGGTTCCTGCAGTGATTCCCTGATCTTCAGTGATCGGCGGAACATATCCTTCCGGGATATAGTTGACAGGCATGCCCCAGGGACGATCTTTTGGCATTCGATACCTAGGATCATACTTCTCCACTATGGGCATTGAGGTGATCTCTGAGATCACGGTTCTTTGTAGCTGAGCTTCTGCCATGGCTTGCATGTCGTTACGAAGCTTTCTCATATCCTCTCTTAGAGCGTCGATCTCTTCTTTCAACTCTCTATTCGCTTCCTCGAGATCATCCATCCTTTTTTGACGATTGGCCCGAGTATTGTACGAATGAGACAGTTTGACACTAGAATCGAGACACAAACGTGAGATTCGTAGGTAAGAAGAATACATTGTGCGAGAATGATGAATGCAATGATTATATTAATTGTTTTTTGGTTTAATCAAAATAAACTTCGACAATTAGATTGCAAATATCAAATAGTGGGGAAACCCCTTTTTATTGAATTCAAAGGATTGCGGAAATGGAAATACAGTAAATTACAAGGTGCGAAAACAGAAACCTAAGCTAATGGGTCTCGAGTCCTCTCTGAGGAGAAATCGGGTGCTGATTCTGGTACTTTCTTTGACCGGGGCTCTTGGTCCGTTGTCGGGTTGTCATTCCTTTGCCAAGTGAAAGGAGCGAGCAAATTCCTTTGGTCATCCTGATTATCCACAACATGTTGCTCTAAAATTTCAATCAGAGCATCTTTTTCTTTCAGTAGTTGTTGTATTTGGGTACACTCCACATTGAGAATGCGATACTTGTTCTTCCAAGACCTCCTCTCCTGTTGAACTTTGTTGAGAGTAACCTGAAGCTTTTCAGTTTCCGTTATGAAGTACATGACAGATTCCCTTGGTGGAAGAACTCCGTGATGAGGATACGACATCTTTAGCTTGAGAGCTCTAGTTTGTACCCAGTGGAGATAAGGCTCCACCGAGACACAATCCAGTTTTCCTAGAGACTCCCGTCCTTTCTTATGAACATGTTTCCAAGCGTGCACTATTTCCATCTTTAGTGCTCTGTCATTTTCTCCTTCCTTGAAGAAAAGACCTTCCAGATGAGCATTACGCGGGACATGCCTCATTGGGTATCCAAATTGACGAAGAACCAATACCGGATGGTAGTTGATTCCTCCCTTAATTCATATAAGGGGTACGTTGGGGAAGTTTCCACAACGATCAATTATCCTGATCCTGTCATAAATCATATTACACCAATCAATGTCATAGTTGGTGAGAGACATAATTTTCTGCGACCAGCGTAAGGCACTCTTATGATCCCAAAAAGCGGCAGACTTAGGCAAATGGGAGATAAACCATTTGTATAGCAGGGGTACACAGCATGTGATCTCTCCTCCGCTGTACAAATTTCCTAAGTGTACAGAATGATATGCGTCTGCGAGCAAGGTCAGCACAGGGTTTCCAATGAGAAAAACCTTAACGGCGTTGATATCGACGAAGTTATCAATGTTGGGAAACAGAAATAACCCGTAGGTGAGTAAAACAAAGATGCTTTCGAAAGCAGTCATGTTCCCTATACTAGCAAAGTACAGAGCTTTCTTTGTTAAGAACTGGGCTGGCAAACCTTGGATGCCACCCTTAGTAGTCATGTGAGTCCTGACCTCAGACTCGTCCAAATGAATTGCTCTTGCAATGGTCTGGTCCTTTGGAATTTCTTCCAAACCAGAAAATGGAGCTTGATCAGTAATGTGTAGATCAGTCAGGTGAGAGTACTCCTCCAGCGTTGGCGCTAGCTGGTAATCCGGGAATGTGAAACATTGATAGACTAGATCGTAAAACTGAACGAGTGCATCCATGATTCCTTCAATCACATGGATTCTTAACAGAGGTAGCAGACCTCGGTACTTGGCTCTGAAAGCCTCAGGGTTAGTGATCATCCTGGCTAACCTTCTCAAATCCTCAAGTTTCGGAACCTTGAAGGTGTACTGGTGAGTTCTCCTTCTACCGAAATCCATGAGCGCAATCTTTTTCTCTGAAATTTGTGTAGCGGGCGATTTTGGACGCGGTTCTTAAGCGCTGGTCGCTCTCTGCGGTTGAGCTTACTACAGGTCAATTCATTTTTTATCCTATTAAAGCTGATGAAGGAAGGGAAATAGATGTCTCCAATTGACCCTGCTTTGCCTACTGAGTTTAAACAGCGGTCTGTTAGGTTACGAATGCTATTAATGTGGGGGATCCTTTGTACTGGTTATTTGTATTTTCGCCAATACTGTTTTCTCTCTTTCTTGGATTTTCTGGCGGGGAACGAGGATTAGGATGTTAGGACTGATGCTTTTGATAGATACATGAGAGTATGGGATTTTGGGTTTTTGTTTAGTGTGCTCGCTAAGATATTTTCTTTCGATCTTATGCCTACGTATTCCCGTTTACCGAAACAGGGAAATCAGAGCGTTCGTAGTTCCTCCTATTCTATGGGAGGAAATGGGTGTTTTTGGTGTCTTGTTCAAAGCCCAAGATGTGAAGCGAAAGGTGGTTTGTATCTTGTTCAAAGCCCAAGATGTGAAGCTAAAAGTTCAATTTGTATCTTGTTCGAAGCCCAAGATATGAAGCTAAAAGGGTGTTGACTTTAGAGAGAATTTTTCATCTCTAAAGAGGTCTGTTTGTCACAACTGTTGGGTGACTGGTTATAAAGGGAGGATTACTTTAACCGGGATACGCGGATCCTAGCAATGCCATAATTTCCTTTATAGGGGGGTTTTAACCTGAAGGAGAAGACTTTAACTCAGTGTAGAGTAATGCCATCTTTCCTTAGGAATTTCTCGTGCTAAAAGAGGGACAGTGGTATGAATGTAGATGATTCAGAGGCTTGCCGCTTACGGCGATTAGATGAAAGGGAAGGAGTTGTTGATGTTTGTGTACTATGAACAAAGCACAACTTTGATGCTAAAAGGTTAATTGGATCGACCAGTGGTTTTCTTATATAAAGCCTAAGAGGAGGCTAATATGTGTCTCGTACAAAGCCCGAGAGAGAGGCTAAAAGTTTTGACTCAACGATGACGTCTTTTGGTATCTCGTATAAAGCCCGAGATGGAGGTTAAAATTTGTTTGGCTCAATAAGAACCTTTTTGTATCTCGTATAAAGCCCGAGATGGAGGCTAAAGAGGTGATTGACTCAACGAGGGAGTCTCTTATGTGTCTCGTACAAAGCCCGAGAAAGAGGCTAACTTCAATGGAGAAGGATCATTATACAAAGCCTAAGAGGAGGCTATGGTAACTATTTCAGTTAAGTGACAGGTCCAGTATGCTGATTTTAAAGAGAAAATCAGTTCTTATATGAGCAATGTTGTACTCAAGGATTTGATTCGAGGATCCGGGTTGTTCCCGTTCTTTAAGGAAGTGGGAAATCCGAAGGGTATTGAGATTGTCCGAGTCTGCGGGTTTCCTTCCTATTCTTGAAGGGTGCTTGAGAATGTCTTTGAGACTCAAGGATATTAGACTGTCCAAGTCTAGAGTTTCATCTTTTGTACCATGCTTTGAGAAATAGTAGTAGACTCTTTGAAAGGACTGTTCTATGCAGATGACTAAGTTCTGTTCCTATACCTCTAGGAGGCCGTCGGGACAATTTGTACGAAGCCCAAGAGGAGGCTGGAAGCTTTTAAGAAGCCGATAGGTCATTGTACGATGCCCAAGAGGAGGCTATCATTCCCGGAGGAAAAGATCATTATACGAAGCCTAAGAGGAGGCTGTGAATACTTCTAAGAAGCCGATGGGACCTTGTACTAAGCCCAAGAGGAGGCGAGGTTGCTTTTAGGAAGCCCGTGAGTCCTTGTATAATGCCCAAGAGGAGGCCGATTGCTTTTAAGAAGCCGATGGGTCCCCAAACCCCGAGAAATTCAAGGCAAGTTATTCACAAGGAATAGATCAAGTCAGGAAAGTTCGAGAATTTGGAAGAAACTCAAGAGATGCCATTCACGCAGAAAAGATCATCTCTGGGGAATAGAGTTTCTTGACAAGTGCTTTTAAGAAGCATGTGGGTCCCCAAGCCCCGAGAAGTTCAAGACATGCCATTCACCGAGAATAGATCAAGCCAGGAAAGTCCGAGAATTTGGAAGAAACTCAAGAGATGCCATTCACGGAGAAGAGATCATCTCTGGGGAATAGAGTTTCTTTGACAACTTCTACGAGTGACAGTCTATGAAAGGGTTCACAGAGAATGCTGCCTTTCATATCTCCATATTCTTTAACCCCAAGAGGAGGGAAGACTGTGTCTGGTAATCCTATGGGGATCTAGTTTAGACTATTTCTAAGAGTGATCAACTGGCTTAATGCTAGACGTAGCTGCCGGGGAAACTCTAAATATCTATACTATTATTACACAGTTGATATGAGTTTATGAAAGAAGACTTACAGTGAAACAGCCCCACAATACAGTTATATGTATATGAAAGCGGTAAATGAAAGCAATAACTACTTACTCAGTTGTAGAGCTTCCATGTTGTTTGGTTAGTTGTTCAACAAAGAAAGATTAAAAACAACAGTATATTCAAAATCAAAGGAGAAAGTGCTTTGAAAAAGAAAGATTTGGGGCTTACAGCTCAAGGAGAGGCCCAGGGTTTTATCAGTGAGCGCACTGTTTGAATTTGTACAGAGGGACTTATACAAGTGACTGTGGCCCAAAAAGTTTTCTGTACAAAGGGATGGGTCTTACGCTCTCTCAAGAGACCCAAAAAGTTTAAAGAAAAAGAGATGGGTCTTACTACTCGAGGGTAGGCCCAGTGTTATTTTGAAAAGGCGCCGATCATGCCGTTTATTTGAAAATGTACAGAGGGACTTATACAATAAGTGAGGCCCAAAAATGTTATCTGTACAAAGTGGGTTGGGTCTTACACTCTAACAGAGGCCCAAAAGTTTTGAATGGGTCTTATAGCTCGAGGAGAGGCCCAATTGTTATTTTTAAAAGGCGACGATCGCGCCATTTGTTTTTGACGGTATCGGGACTTATACAATACACTGAGGCCCAAAAATGGTTTGGTCAAAAAAGGATTGGGTCTTACACTCTATTAGAGGCCCAAGTGTATTTGAAAATCAATTTTGAAAGTTGAATTAATCAAAAACCCTAATTTTAATCTTTAAAAGTAAATATTTAAAGAAAATCAAACAAAATTCAAAATAAATTTGAATAATCCATTTATGATTTTGTTTAAGGGTTGGAAAAAATGAGGGATAATCACAAGGAATATTTAAACTCATTAGGTTTTGATTTTCAAAGTAAATATTCACTTTTAGAATGTTTAAAAACAATTAAAAATGAATTTATCCACAAAAATACTAATTATATTAAATAAATAATATAAATCTAATTTTTTGGTGGAATAAAATATTTCAACATTTTTGTGAATTGTTGCAAAAAGAACCAATCAAAAATGATAAAAATTGAAGGAGTTATTAATTTTTCAAATCATTAAAAATAATAATATGAAAAATAACAAAATAAACAAGTGATAAAAATGAAGTCTGGGACGAGGGGGATTCGAACCCCAGACCTCTCGCTTGCCAATACACACAAAACCAGCTGATGAACCGCTGGGGCGCAATGCCAATTCAAATATAACATGGCAAGGGAAAAATATATAGAGAACTTGTTGGATTTTCTGAGAATGGCGCCATGGCCATCTTCTTCCTCGAGCTCGTGCGTGAAGCACCATATCTCACTCATCTCTCAACCATTGGACATCATTAAAACACCAAACTCATGCGTTTTTTCACAAGGAAGAAGATGGCAATACCCAATTTTATTCATTTTCAGTGTATAACAAATTATATCATTGTGGCCGTATGAACCCTAATTTTGCAAAAGCAATCGAGTAGGCGTGATTATAAGTGTAATGATCAAATTTTTTGAGGGAAAACAATCAGCATATGATGGCAAGCAATTGGCAAAAATATCATGCGAGGAAATATGCATGGATCATGGAGTTTGAGTTGTGAGGCTTACCTTGATGCAAACTTAAATGGAACTCTGCATAAACTTTGTTCCAGTCATGAACTGATGATCCCTACAGCTTTAATGGATGTTATGGAGTGTGTTACAAGCTTTGGAACACTTTGAAACTCTTTGGATAAAGATGGAGACCTCCACCTGCATAATTGAGGTATAATGGCTTGGTTGAAGGGTGATTTTGAGCCCGAGGTGTTACAGTCACTGTTTAAGTGTTTGGACACCTCAAATACATCATATATGATGTGTTTGATCAATTGGAATTGATTGCCTAAGGCTGCAACTCAAAACCCGATAGTGGTTACTCAAAAACCAAAAAACTTGAACTTCAAGGAAGAATGAGAGAAAGCAGTGTTGTAACTGGCTTTGGTGTGAGTTGAATGATCCATTGGGGCCTCTATTTATAGGTGATCAACTTTTGTCTTGGAGGAATAGTGAATGGCTGTTGGATCAGATCACATTTGCATGGATTGGCTTGGAGGATTTCTTCTCAAGCAAGGCAAGCTAGCCATTCCCAAGAGCAGGGCTATGCCTTGACCAAAATCACATTCTTCAGATGTTTTTATTGTTGTTTAATCAGAGAACTTGAATGAGTAGGGTAGCTACCTTGACAATGCACTATTCCACATTAATGCACTTTGAATTCAAGGCAAAATGTGCCAAAGTGGATGAATTTCAAGTTGGAAGATTCCTTGGTCTTTTGACTCAGATTTATCAGTTGGATCAGATGCAATGTGATTGGTTTGAATACATGTGGCATGCTGATCCTCAGTTTTTGGTTTAAAATCATGTGTGGCAAGCAAACATGCAAACTGATTTTTCCAAACAGCTTGCAGTAGCATGACTTTGGGCATGGATTTCTCTTGGCTCAAGTTGAATCAATTTATGCTGTTAAGCTCTTTAAATTCTTGGCAACATATGCAACAACAATGATGTTTAACTTTGGACTTGATTCAGCTTGCATCTATGTGAAAAGATCTCACAAGTTTTGGTGTTTCAACACAAAATCTGCCTTGCCCAAAATTTTTCTAAGTGTTGGAAAATGGTGTACTTTCATATTTTCAGCCATTTTGGCTCACTCATAGCTCAAAATCCACAATGAATTGGAGTTAGGTCTAGTTGAAGTTTTTGTAGAGGGCAATGAGATCTACAAATCAAGCTTTGGTTGGAAAAAAATGGCCTTGTGGTTTAGGAGTTATGACCCTCCAAAGTTGGTACCCTTGTCACTTTATTTTTAACTTAGAAAATTTTTCTAAGTTTTTATGGTTACCCCTTTTACAAGTTATCCAACTTTTCTTGATTTTTCTTGATGAATGATGATTCAAACCATACATTAACATCATTTTAGGGTTAAAAATCCATTTTGGTGAAAAATCTCAAAAAGTCAAAGTTGACTTTTGTGCACAGTTGACTTTTTATCAGATGAATTCTAAACTGTGCAATTCTTCATGAAATCATGTCCTTGACCTAAATCAAACTTGATGGACATGTTCCATGGGTGTTATAGGGTATATTGGTGCATTCCATAGGGCTTGGGAGCATGTCCTGGTCAAAAGTCAAAGTTAGAGTTGACTTTTTCCTTAAAACCCTAATTGTGGTGCAGATGAAATTGAGACTTGTTTCTCAAGCTTCTTGGATTAATCAATTGTTCCAAATGGATCAATATGGTGTATTAAAGACCCTCAAATCCTCTCTTGAGGTCTTGGCTCATGATTTGCCCTAAAAGTCAACTTAGGGGTGAATTAGGTCAAGAAACCCTAATTCCTGATTTTTGATGTATGCATCCCCTGAGGCAAAATTGACTTGATGATTGGGTCCATGAGGTCCCATGAAGTATATTAGGTTATGTTTTGGATCATTGGCTTGTGCCTAGATGAAAAATTTCCATCTGGAGGCCCTGGTCGACCAAAACCCTAATTTGGTGATACTGTCGATCTTGAGACTTGATCCACCTAGAAGGGAGCAACCTTGTGCTTGATCCTTGAAGTGGGAGTCCTTTTGATCCTTTGTAGTTACTTGAGAGGTTAGACAAGTTAAAGATCATGTCATTCCTTGATTGATCCTTTGTCTAAGGCTCTGAGAGGGCTTGAAACCCTAATTTTGATTGTAGTGGATGCTCACCCATCTTTGGGGAGACTGATGAAGTATAAAGGTACTTCCATATTGTGATGATGATTAACATAATGATGGAAATCTTAGTGGTCAAAATTTGGGGTATGACAGATGCCCCTATTTAATCTTCTTGGACCCGAAGGTGTGAATGACGAAGGTATTCGGGCATTCGGGGTGCAAGAGGATTAAATATCGGAATACCCAAAATTTTAATGGCTATGGATGGCAGCTTGCGCATTCATCTTCTTTTGCTAAGCAATGATGCTTAGAAAAGGTAAACTTCCCCTTGATCCTGGTCTTCAGCCAAGGAACTGGTCTCAGTTTTCTTTTGGAATAAACCTCCCCTCGATCATGGTTTCCTACCAAGGAACTGGTCTTAGTTTCTGAAATAAACTTCCCCTCGATCCTGGTTTCCTACCAAGGAACTGGTCTTAGTTTCTTTTGTCAATAAACTTTATTGACAAGGGATGCTATTCGTAGCAATTTTCCTCAAACTTCTCGCCGAATTTTCCTGGGGAGATGCCATTTGACGGAAAAAGTTTTGACGCCAGACTTGTTGGGGAACCCAATCGTCTGAGTTGTAGAAGTGTACAAACTTCTCTGTTGGAGACGCCATTTGCCGACTCTATCTGGGGAAAGCGAGTCTCTTGAGAGACTGTCTTCGTTTGGGATTAGATCATACTTTTCTTGGGATCTTCCCGGAGAAACGCCATATGATGGGGTCCAATTTTGAGGTACCGATGACCTTTTGCATCAGCGATCTTTTCGGAGCGAAACTGGCATGCTGCCGAATCTCCGATTTAGGAGGCTTTCTCTCGGGATTTTCTTTAATCCGGGAAAACAAGGATATCATCTTCAATGGCGAAGAGTGATGTTAACTGAGGGCTCTCTGGTCTTTCAGAGGTTCAAGTTATCAAAGTGGTCGAGGACCCAACTTCAATCCAGAAATAAAACTGGAGGAGATAGAATGTTCACAAGTAACACTTCCTGACGAGGAAAGGGTTGACAACTCGATTGAGAGGACTTTTATCACTAGGGGACAAGGCCGACTAGAGTGATAGTGATGCAATATGAAATGTGAATACAAATCAATAATGCAATGATGCATGTATGTTTATGCTGACAAAACTGACGCGACATACAAACTGACAGGTGAACACGACTGGATACTCAGCCATCGCGGGGCGAAGAAGTATCGTTGGTTCAGAATAGTAATTCCACCTTGCTTAGTAGAGATAGTCCCTGTGGGGAATACCGTTGATCAGGCTTAGGAGATAAGAACTCGGTCGAGGCGTGTCAGACGAAACAAGGTCTCTGACACAGTTGATCCCTTCATTCAGGCGTACTGGGTTAGAAGGAGTACTTTGATTCTGCACTTTGAAGTTCGCTTACTTCTGGAGAAGTGAACGATGTTCTTCTGATGTTCAACAGTCAAAAGAAATTGCCGTCTTTAATTTAAAAGCAGAAAAAGTTTTAACAAGTAAATTCATTTTTGTTTTATTTCAAGAATCGTTAGTCATGTTAACAACGTCGTTCTGTAAAGCTAAAACAAGTAAGAATTACAAACAAAAGCACAAAGGCTCAAATTTTATTGATAAGATGGATTCAGCCAAACGCGTGATTCCAAAGAGTATATACAAAGTTAGAAAATGGTAATTTACACGGAAAAGGGCTACATGAAAACATAACGACCACTATCCTTCTACCAACTTTGAATTCTGGGCATCCTGAGCTTCTGTCGAAGATGACCTTGACTGGAGTTTTCTGATGAATGGCTTTACTGCTGCTGCTGAGGGATTCGCCTCTGTTGAACATAGTTACTTGCCATTATCCCTAATTTTTGCCTGGATTGTACTTTGATGTTTCAAATCCACCGGGATGATTTTTTTCTCATGTCTCTAACTTTTGCCTGGACCGCCCTTTCGGGTTTTCAATCCACCGAGACGTTTTTTTTTTTTAGTTTAGGCGAAGTATTTCTTGACTACATCAACATTCGTGGGGTAGGAAAATTCCTCTCCGTCCATGGTTGCAAGTCTCAAGGCACCGCTTGAGAAAGCTTTCGTGACCACATAGGGGCCATCATAATTCGGAGTCCACTTACCCCGAGAATCAGTGAGAAATGACTGTATCTTCTTGAGCACGAGGTCTCCTTTCCTGAAGATGCAAGGTCGAACCTTTTTGTCAAACGCCCTCTTTCTTCTCTGTTGATACAACTGACCGTGGCATAATGTCGTGATTCGCTTCTCCTCGATCAGATTCAATTCGTCGTGTCGGCTTTGACACCATTCAGCTTCTGTAAGCTTAGCTTCCATCAATACTCGGATTGACGGGATCTCTACTTCTATGGGGAGCACTGCTTCCATGCCATATACTAGAGAGAAAGGGGTAGCCCCTGTTGAAGTGCGGACAGATGTGCGATAACCGTGAAGAGCAAAGGGTAGCATCTCGTGCCAATCTTTGTAGGTTATAACCATCTTTTGAACGATCTTCTTGATGTTCTTATTGGCCGCTTCTACCGCTCCGTTCATCTTGGGTCGGTAGGGAGATGAGTTATGGTGTTCGATCTTGAACTCTGCGCACAACTCTTTCATCATCTTATTGTTTAAGTTAGATCCATTATCAGTAATGATCTCACTTGGAACACCATAACGGCAGATGATATTGTTTTTGATAAATCGGACCACCATTTGTCGGGTTACATTGGCGTATGACGCTGCTTCGACCCACTTGGTGAAGTAGTCAATGGCTACTAGGATGAACCGATGTCTGTTTGAAGCCTTAGGCTCAATCATCCCAATCATGTCGATTCCCCATATGGAAAAAGGCCACGGGGAAGAAAGAACTTTGAGATGTGATGGCGGTACATGAATTTTGTCGGAGTATATCTGACACTTGTGACACCTCCTCATGTACTTGTAGCAGTCGGATTCCATGGTCAACCAATAGTACCCTGCTCTTAGAATTTTTCTCGCCATTGTATGTCTGTTGGCATGAGTGCCAAAGGATCCTTCATGAATTTCTTTCATAAGCATGTCTGCTTCTGGTCTGTCTACGCATCAGAGCAAGACCATGTCAAAATTTCTCTTATAGAGTGTATCACCGCTCAAGAAGAAGTTTCCAGCCAGTCTTCTGAGGGTTTTCCTGTCTTTTCTTCGTGCCCCAGGTGGGTACTCTTGTTTCTGAAGGAAGCATCTGATATCGTGATACCAAGGTCTGTCATCTATGACTGCTTCAATCATGAAGATGTAAGCGGGCCGTTCAAGGTGCATTATGTCGATCTTAGGTAAGTCGTTCCATTGACCTACACTAATCATGGAAGAGATAGTGGCTAATGCATCAACCATGTGATTCTCCTCACGAGGGATATGATGAAACTCGACTCTGTTAAAGAAGGGTAACAACCTTCTTGCATAATCTTTGTAAGGAATCAGTCCTGATTGGTATGTGTTCCAATCTCCTTTTATCTGATTGATAACCAAGGCTGAGTCGCCGTATACGTCCAAGTTTTTGATCCTTAAATCAATTGCTTCTTCGAGACCCATAATACAAGCTTCGTATTCGACCTCGTTGTTCGTACATTTGAACGTAAGTCGAGCGGTGAAAGGAATGTGGGTACCCTGAGGGGTAATAATGATTGCCCCAATTCCGTTTCCATAATAATTAACTGCTCCGTCAAAGATAAGTCCCTATTGGGAACCTGGCTCTGGCCCTTCACTGGGTAACGGTTCATCGCAATCTTTCATTTTTAGATACATAACATCTTCGTCTGGGAAGTCAAACCCGATTGATTCTTGATCGTCAATCGGTTGATGAGCCAAATGATCGGCTAAAATACTTCCTTTAATGGCTTTCTGAGCATGGTACTCTATGTCATATTCTGATAACAACATCTGCCAACGGGCAATTCTTCCCGTGAGAGCAGGCTTTTCGAAGACGTACTTGATTGGATCCATCTAGGAAACCAACCAAGTAGTATGACGAATCATGTACTGGCGAAGATGTTTGGCTGCCCAAGCCAAAGCACAGCAAGTTTTCTCAAGCATCGTGTACCGAGTTTCGCAGTCGGTGAATTTCTTGCTTAGATAGTAAATGGCAGAATCGTTCCGTTTGGTTTCGTCTTGTTGGCCAAGTACACATCCCATTGAGTCCTCTAGGACTATGAGGTAAATGATCAGTGGTCTTCCTTCCACTGGAGGTGATAGAATCGGAGGATTCAACAGATATTCCTTAATACTGTCGAAGGCAGTTTGGCAATCTTCTGACCAAACGCAATCCTGGTCCTTTTTGAGTAATTTGAAAATCGGCGCACAAGTGGCAGTCATAAGGAATATGAATCTGGAGATGTAGTTCAAACGTCCCAGGAATCCTCTGACTTGTTTTTCAGTTTTCGGAGAAGGCATTTCTTGAATGGCCTTGACCTTGTCAAGATCAACCTCAATTCCTTTCTGGCTGACGATGAACCCTATTAGTTTCCCTGAACGGACACCGAAGGTTCACTTGTTGGGATTCAAGCGGAGCTTGAATTTTCTTAGACGTTCGAACAATTTTGACATATGTTCAACGTGCTCACTCTTTGTTTTTGATTTTGCAATCATATCATCGACATATACCTCGATTTCCTTATGTATCATGTCATGAAACAGAGTAGTCATGGCCCTTTGATAGGTTTCCCCGGCGTTCTTCAAACCGAACGGCATTACCTTGTAACAAAAGGTACCCCATGGGGTAATGAACGAAGTTTTCTCCATGTCTTTCGGCGCCATTTTGATCTGGTTATAGCCCGAGAATCCATCCATGAAGGAGAAAACTTTGAACTTTGTTGTGCTGTCTACCAGTATGTCAATGTGTGGTAAAGGAAAGTCGTCTTTTGGACTAGCCTTATTCAGATCTCTGTAATCGACACACATTCTGACTTTTCAGTCCTTTTTGGGAACGGGTACGATGTTGGCTAACCATTGAGGATATTCAGACGTAGCGAGGAAACTCACGTCAATCTGTTTCTGTACCTCCTCTTTAATTTTGATGGCCATGTCCGGGTGAGTCCGTCTCAACCTTTGCTTTACTGGCAGACATTCCGATCTTAACGGTAAGTGATGTTCCACGATGCTGGTATCCAACCCTGGCATATCCTGATAGGACCAAGCGAATACATCGGGAAATTCTTTAAGAAGCTTTATCAAACTCTCTTTGGCAGTTGGACTGAGCTGTGCCCCAATCCTGATTTCTTTTCTCTCTTGTTCTGAACCCAAGTTTACCATTTCCAACGACTCTTTGTGAGGTTCAATGGACCTTTCCTCTTGTCTGAGTAGTCGGGAGATCTCTTCTGGAATTTCGTTGTCATCTTCTTCTTTAGCCCCAAATACCGGGAACTCAAAGTTGGGAGAAGGCATCGGATCGTATGTTTCAACGGGGTTTAAAACAAGCAATCTGCATGATGTGATGATTCATGTTTAGAAGAGATAGAGAAAATGCAAGTGTGTGCAGTGTTTTATTTTACTGCTTGTTTTTATTTTAATTGTTTTTTAGGATTACCATTTTCTGAAAAAGCAAAAAGAGAAAACAGCAATAAATGCGGAAATTACAGAACGATGTTATTTTATTAATGAACAAGTCGATTCTTGAAACTACAACCCTATAAAACAAAACTCTGTCGCTTTGGGCAAAGCGAAGAGGGGAAATTTACAGAAAGTGAGCCCTATCAAAACATCTGTTTCACCTGGGCAGGGTGAAAGGTTAAAGATGGCAATTACTTTGACTGATGAACGACCTTCGGAATATTGACAGCAACCCATTGGCGGCGAACTCCTCGGTGAATCACAAAGTCTGGTACCTTCCTTGATTTGTCTTCAGAAATGACGCTGATTTCTGGTGAAGCAGGATCATTGGAATCTGTCTCCCAGGCAGAGTTGTCGTAGGAAAATTCCTCTGTTGCATTTTGCAGAGCAGTTGTGCCCTCAGCTGTATCTCCCCATCCAGTAGGCTGGATGTCTTCGAACCTGATACGAGAGCTTTCGGGAGCAGTGTACTTGACCATATAGTCGTATTTTCCACTCGGTTGTCCCAAGGTGTCCCACACTTCTTTCGAACTGGAGGAGTCATCTCTCTCGATGACGTTAACCTCAGGAAAAGTATAGTTGATGAATTCACGTCCTGCAAACATTGCGAATTCATCGTCATGTTGAGTAGTTTCTGAATGACCTGAGTGTTGATCCCATGACATGGTGGGGACACAGGTATTCTGTTCAATGATGGTCAGCTGATTTTCATTGTTCGGTTGACTCTCTTGCCCCAAGTTTCCTGGGTAAGGCTGCCACATTGGTAGACCATCCATTGGGCCATAGTAATTGTGGTCAAAGTTGTCTTTCATCAGAGTGTCTTCCTCTAATGAATTTGGCAGAGCATGGCATCCTTCCGGATCACAATCTCCATATATCATTTCGACATCTGACCGTGGTATAAATCTCGGACTCTGTGCGGGATAGCAAAATGGTATAGGCACCTCTTCCTGAGACATATAACCGTCCCTGTTAAGGTAGGACTTCCATTCTTCATCTGTGTCGGAGGGATCTTCCTCATTAATAGCATGTACTGCCTGAGACACTGGGTGGAGGAAACCTCCACTGTGGAAGAAGTTTTGAAGGGGATGAAGACTTTCATCGTTGGCAGCTGTCTGGGTACAAGTTGCAGAAAAACTAAGACCCTTCTTTGTTTTATTGTCAATAGGAATGACAAGCTATCCCCATCCGGTTGTATCGGTACTCTCGACCGCTTTGATAGCATCTTTGTATGAGGAAATCGAGGTTCCTCCTTGGGATTGATTGTCCTTGCTCACCGATAGTGCTTGGAACTGAGTTCCAATAACCTCCTTGGGTTCTATACCAGTAGACGATGATAAGCTACTCACAAGCAAGGCTTGCTCTCCATAGACTGTGACAAGTTGATCGTTCTTGACGAACTTTAGATTTTGGTGGAGGGTCGAGGTAACCGCTCCAGCCTGGTGTATCCAAGGTCTTCCTAATAAACAACTGTACGTTGCCCGGATGTCCATGACCTGGAAAGTGACCTGGAAAGTGTGAGGACCAATAGTTATGGGAAGATCAACTTCGCCGAAAACCGTTTTTCTGGATCCGTCGAATGCTTTGACGACAACCTCACTGATTCTCATCGGAGGGCCTTTGAATGATAATTGCATCAAAGTGGACTTCGGCATAACATTCAGGGCTGACCCTGTGTCTACCAGTACGCTGGCTAAAGCATCGTCCTGGCAGTTAACTGTAATATTGAGTGCCATGTTATGACGACGACCCTCTTCAGGTAATTCCTCATCACTAAATCCCAAATTGTTGCAGGAAGTGGTGTTAGAGACAATGCTATCGAACTGTCTGATTGTTACATCCTGTTCCACAAAGGCTTGCTCCAAGACTTTCTGTAGAGCCTCCCTGTGGGCTTCTGAACTGAGTAACAGTGATAATACCGAGATCTTTGAAGGAGTCTGTAACAGTTGATCAACAATGTTGTATTCACTCCTTTGGATGAGCTTCAGCATCTCATCATCATTTTTCGAAAGGCCGGGATTACTGGATTGACCGACTGATGGATCGGGAGCTTCTGTTGGAAGTTCCTTTTCTTTGTTAGGTTCTCCAACTCCTCGGTTGAAGATTCGACCGCTCTGTGTTACACGACTGATGTCTGCAATATTCTCGACGGAGGGTAATGGAATTTCCTTTCCATTTTCAACTGTCGTTGCATCGTATTTGTAAGGGATAACCTTAGTTGATTCATACGGTGTTGGTCCCGACAGATAGATGACTATGGGAACCTTCTGATTTTTCTGACCATCATAATTAATCTCGATCCGTTCCAGGTTGGGAACCTTAGATTCGTCAAGTAGAGGGATGATGGCAAAAACATCCCTGGTCTGGTGATGACCAGAGATTGTGACAACATCCTCGACTTGCTCGGCAAGGTAGTTCGGCGTCCAGTTGATGGGTCTAGAACCCGGATATGGACGAATCTCTCCACGATCCACCTGACCCTGAAGAGCTGCTCTCACAAGGTAACACCCTTGGTTACTTTCCGAACAGACGCCACAACGTTCATAATTGTGTGGTGGCACCTGGCCACGCCAACTTTGAATACAATGTAAGCTAACTAGGTTAGCTTCCACAGCTCGGACATCCTGACTCTGACGCCGAGTAGGATTCCTGTTATTGATACTAATTTGCTGAGTATCTTCATCCATATAAATTGGCATCCACCAGTGATTTAACAAGTGCTGAAGTGCCTCCTGGATAAGGGTACAACCTCGATCATTTTCGCAACCCGCTTTACAGCTTTGATAGTCGTGTGATATTAAGAATCCGAGTCGGACCTGCTCAGCATGTAACTCTACCAGGCTGGTATTCATCACGCGAATATCGAAGATCTGAACCATGTTGATTTGATAGGAATTCCTATCATGGTAGTCTTGGATCCATCCAAGATCCATCTGACGCTGGAGGGTCTCCTGTATAAAAGAGCAACCCTGTTTGTTTACCGAGCAAGTCAGACAAGAACTGTAATCGTGTCGTGGCAGATTATGATACTGGCTTTGCCTTGAATGCATCGCCACCAAGTTGACATTCATTACACGGATATCGTGGTTCTGAATGACGTTAGAATTCGTGTAGACCATGTTAACTCCACGAACTCGGTGCTCTTGGATCCATCCAAGATCCATTTGTTCCTGTAGGGCTGCTTGCACTACAGAACATCCTTGGTTGTCTTTAGAGCAGATATCACACTGATGATAATTATGGGGTGGCACATGGCCATATCCACTCTGTCTACAATGCATCTTGACCAAATTGGTTTTCAACAAGAGTACATCGTGAATTTGATAGACATCGTTAGTCTCTCCTTCTATCAAATTGACTGCAGACTTCTCGTGTTGAGGCAGCGGGTTCGTGAGAACATTAGGATTCGTATCCTTGAAGGATAAGACCCCGCTCCTAACAAGTTTTTGCACGTCGGACTTGAAATTGAGACAATTCTCAATGTTATGCCCTGGACCTCCTTGATGATAAGGGCAAGTTTGATCCACCTTAAACCAAAAAGGAGGATTTTCTGGTACTGTAAGAGGAGATTTAGTCTGAATGTGCCCCTTAGCCAGTAGTAATGGAAACAGCTATGCGTATGACACGGGTATAGGATCAAATCTTGGTGGCCATGTTGTACGGTTGTTGTTATATGGAGGACGAGCCTGCTGAAGAGGCTGTTGTGTCCTTTGTTGATCGGGTTGGCTCTGCGCAACCTGAGGTTGATACGTAGGAATAGGCGCAGGGCCGATAGCAGGAATTACAGCTGCTACTGGTTGATAACGTCGCCTTTGCTTTTCGAGAGAGATATTCCCAATATCTTGCTATTTTTTCTTAGGGAGAGCACTACCGTATCGTTTTGTACTACTCGATGATCCAACGTCTTTTACCAAAAGTCCTTCTCGGACGGCTTCCTCAAGACGTACGCCCATGCCGACCATTTCGGTGAAGTCACTGGGCGCACTGGCAACCATTCGGTCATAGTAAAATGAGCTTAAGGTTTTTAAGAAGATCTTTGTCATCTCTTTTTCCTCAAGAGGTGGACAAATTTGAGCGGCAATTTCACGCCATCTCTGGGCGTACTCCTTAAAGGTTTCCTTGTCCTTTTGCGACATCAATCTGAGTTGATCTATGTCGGGTGCCATATCCAAATTGTATTTGTATTGTTGGACGAAGGCAGTGCCAAGATCTCTGAAAGTGCTGATCGTGGCACGGTTTAAACCCATGTACCATTTTAATGCGGCATCGGTTAAACTATCCTGGAAGTAGTGAATCAGTAGGTCCTGATTCTCCATCTGAGCTGACATTCGTCGGGCGTACATCACCAGATGGCTTTGAGGGCAAGAGTTACCCTTGTATTTTTCAAAATTGGGCACTTGAAATTTGTGCGGGACTTTCACATTTGGGACCAAGCAGAGATCTGCGGCGTCCTTTCCAAATAGATCCTGACCGCGAATGGCTTGCAGTTCCTTCTACATTTCCAAGAACTGCTCCTGGAATTCCTCCATTCTGTCAAACATAGTTTCCTTCTTACCAAAAGGTGTCTGTGGAATCTGTCCTTCCGGGACAGTGTGCACCACAGGGGGTGGTACCGTGACTACGGTAGTGAGTCTTGGTGTCTCCCGAAGTTTGTAACCTTCAGGAGTCTTCAGTATGCCTCTGGCATCTTCGCTTTCCCGAAGTTTGTAACCTTCAGGCCCAGCAGCTTCTGTTGTGATTCCCTGATCTTCAGTGATCGGCGGAACATATTCTTCCGGGATATAGTTAACAGGCACGCCCCAAGGACGATCTTTTGGCATTTGATACCTAGGATCATACTTTTCTACGATGGATGTTGAGGTGATCTCCGAGATCACAGTTTGTTGTAGCTGAGCTTCTACCATGGCTTGCATGTCGTTACGAAGCTTTCTCATATACTCTCTCTGAGCGTCGATCTCTTCTTTTAACTCTCTATTTTCTTCCTCAAGATTATCCATCATTTTCTGACGATTGGCCCGAGTATTATACGAATGAAACAGTTTGACTCTAGAACTGAGACACAAACGTGAGATTCGTAGGTAAGAAGAATACGCGATGTGAGAATGATGAATGCAATGATTATATTAATTGTTTAAGGTTTAATAAAAATAAACTTTGACAATTAGATTGCAAATATCAAACGGTGGGGAAACCCCTTTTTATTGAATTCAAAGGATTACAGAAATGGAAATACAGTAGATTACAAGGTGCAAAAACAGAAACCTAAACTAATGGGTCCCGAGTCCTCTCTGAAGAGAAATCGGGTGCTGACTCTGGTACTTTCCTTTTCTTTGACCGGGGCTCTTAGGCCGCTGTCGAGTTGTCATTCCTTTGCCAGGTGAAAGGAGTGAGCAAATTCCTTTGGCCATCTTGATTCTCTACAGCATGTTGCTCCAAAATTTCAATCAGAGCATCTTTTTCTTTTAGTAATTATTGTATTTTGATGCACTCTACGTCGAGGGTGCGGTACTTGTTCTTCCAAGACCTTCTCTCCTTTTGAACTTTGTTGAGAGTAACCTGAAGCTTTTCAGTTTCAGTCATGAAGTACATGACAGATTCCTTTGGCGGAAGAATTTCGTAACGAGGATAAGGCATTTTTAGCTTGATTGCTCTAGTTTGCACCCAATGGAGATAAGGCTCCACCGAGACACAGTCTAGTTTTCCTAGAGACTCTCGTCCTTTCTTATGAACGTATTTCCAAGCGTGCACTATTTCCATCTTTAGTGCTCTGTCATTTTCTCCTTCCTTGAAGAAAAGACCTTCCAGATGAACACCCCGTGGGACGTGTCTCATCAGGTATCCAAATTGACGATGAACGAGAACTGGATGGTAATTGATTCCTCCCTTAATTCCTATAAGGGGTACGTTGGGGAAGTTTCCACAACGATCAATGATTCTGATTCCATCATAGATCCTATTACACCAATCTATATCAGAGTTGGTTAGGGACATGATCTTCTACGACCAACGTAAGGCACTCTTGCAATCCCAAAAAGCAGCAGACTTGGGCAAGTGGGAGATAAACCATTTGTAAAGCAAAGGTACACAGCATGTGATCTCCCATCCGCTGTACAAATTTCCCAAGTGTACAGAATGATACGCATCTGCGAGCAAAGTCGGCACAGGGTTTCCAATGAGAAAAACCTTAATGGAGTTTATATCTACAAAGTTATTGATGTTGGAAAAAAAAATAACCCGTAGGTGAGCAAGACAAAGATGCTTTCAAAAGCAGTCACGTTTCCTATACTGGCAAAATACAGGGCTTTCTTTGTCAAGAACTGGGCTGACAAACCTTGGATGCCACCCTTAGTGGTTAGGTGAGTCCTGACCTCAGACTCGTCCAAATGAATTACTCTTACAATGGTCTGATTCTTTGGAATTTCTTCCAGTCCAGAAAATGGAGCTCGATCTGTAATGTGTAGATCAATCAGGTGAGAATACTCCTCCAGCGTTGGTGCGAGCTGGTAATCCGGGAATGTGAAACAGTGATAAACCGGATCGTAAAACTGAATGAGCGCATCCATGATTCCCTCAATCACATGGACTCTTAACAGTGGTAGCAAACCTCCGTGTTTGGCTCCAAAAGCCTCTTGGTTTGTGATCATCCTCGCTAACCTTCTCAAATCCTCTAGCTTTGGAACCTTGAAGGTATAACTATGAGTTCTCCTTCTACCGAAATCCATTAGTGCAATCCTTTTCTCTAATATTTGCAATCACAGTCTTAGTTTAATTTGAAAAACAGAGAGACTAGAAGAGAAGAATTTTTTGAATGTTTTAATGTTTTTTAAATGAATGCATGAATGCAGCACACAAAAACATAGAAAAAACATGGGGTCAAAGGGTCGTTGTCATGAAGTCAAGGCTCTACCCATCCCCAAAGGTTTATACTAGGGTGATTTTTGTACCTATACTCATTATCATCAGCTCCTCCCAGGAAAGCAAAACAACAAGCGGATCGCCAGCGAGTTGTAGAGCAATCTTAGAGTAAGTGTCATTCACCGAGAATAGATCACCAGCCTCAAATGAGGGTAGTATCGCGTAACAACTATTCCCGATAGTTTCCGCACTATGAAAGGGTTTGGCTCCTCAGCTTCTCAGACTTAACAATCGGCCCATTGTTTAGGTGAGAGAATGGGTTGCATTGGTCAGCCTCCACTGAGGTTGATGGTCGACCTCGTCGTCATCACTTATCTTAAGTGTATACTCAATCTTTCCATATGCGGCATCACACGCATTCCCATTAGCAGAAAAATAAACACGTATAGCAATTAGGAAAAGCAGTATATATATTTGTCCTAAACATCCTAGACCTTTAAAGCTATGAATCCTAAGTTCCTGACAGAAATGGGTTCCCCGGCGGAAGCCCCAATCTGTGGTTTTCACAAGTGAAGAGAAAAAAGGTTTAGAAATCGGGCCCCACGGTGGGCGCCATTTTTCTGTAGCGAGCGATTTTGGACGCGGTTCTTAAGCGCTGGTCGCTCTCTGCGCTTACTACAGGTCGATTCATTTTTTTATCCTATTAAAGCTGATGAAGGAAGGGAAATAGATGTCTCCAATTAACCCTGCTTTGCATACTGAGTTTAAACAACGGTCTGTTAGGTTACGAATGCTATCAATGTGGGGGGGGCCTTTGTACTGGTTATTTGTATTTTCGCCAATACTGTTTTCTCTCTTTCTTGGATTTTCTGGCAGGGAACGAGGATTAGGATGTTAGGACTGATGCTTTTGATAGATACATGAGAGTATGGGATTTTGGGTTTTTGTTTAGTGTGCTCGCTAAGATCTTTTCTTTCGATCTTATGCCTACGTATTCCCGTTTACCGAAACAGGTAAATCAGAGCGTTCGTAGTTCCTCCTATTCTATGGGAGGAAATGGGTGTTTTTGGTGTCTTGTTCAAAGCCCAAGACGTGAAGCGAAAGGTGGTTTGTATCTTGTTTAAAGCCCAAGATGTGAAGCTAAAAGTTCTATTTGTATCTTGTTCGAAGCCCAAGATATGAAGCTAAAAGGGTGTTGAGTTTAGAGAGAATTTGTCATCTCTAAAGAGGTCTGTTTGTCACAACTGTTGGGTGACTGGTTATAAAGGAAGAATTACTTTAACCGGGATACGCGGATTCTAGCAATGCCATAATTTCCTTTATAGGGGGTTTGAACCTGAAGGAGAAGACTTTAACTCAGTGTAGAGCAATGCCATCTTTCCTTAGGAATTTGTCGTGCTAAAAGAGGGACAGTGGCATGGATGTAGATGATCCAGAGGCTTGCCGCTTACAGCGATTAGATGAAAGGGAAGGAGTTGTTGATGTTTGTGTACTATGAACGAGGCACAGCTTTGATGCTAAAAGGTTAATTGGATCGACCAGTGGTTTTCTTATATAAAGCCTAAGAGGAGGCTAATATGTGTCTCGTACAAAGCCCGAGATAGAGGCTAAAAGTTTTGACTCAACGATGAAGTCTTTTGGTATCTCGTATAAAGCCTGAGATGGAGGCTAAAATTTGTTTGGCTCAATAAGAACCTTTTTGTATCTCGTATAAAGCCCGAGATGGAGGCTAAATAGGTGATTGACTCAACGAGGGAGTCTCTTATGTGTCTCGTACAAAGCCCGAGAGAGAGGCTAACTTCAATGGAGAAGGATCATTATACAAAGCCTAAGAGGAGGCTATGGTAACTATTTCAGTTAAGTGACAGGTCCAGTATGCTGATTTTAAAGAGAAAATCAGTTCTTATATGAGCAATGCTGTACTCAAGGATTTGATTCGAGGATCCGGGTTGTTCCCGTTCTTTAAGGAAGTGGGAAATCCGAAGGGTATTGAGACTGTCCGAGTCTGCGGGTTTCCTTCCTATTCTTGAAGGGTGCTTGAGAATGTCTTTGAGACTCAAGGATATTAGACTGTCCAAGTCTAGAGTTTCATCTTTTGTACCATGCTTTGAGAAATAGTAGTAGACTCTTTGAAAGGACTGTTCTATGCAGATGACTAAGTTCTGTTCCTATACCTCTAGGAGGCCGTCGGGACAATTTGTACGAAGCCCAAGAGGAGGCTGGAAGCTTTTAAGAAGTCGAGAGGTCCTTGTACGATGCCCAAGAGGAGGCTATCATTCCCGGAGGAAGAGATCATTATACGAAGCCTAAGAGGAGGCTGTGAATACTTCTAAGAAGCCGATGGGTCCTTGTACTAAGCCCAAGAGGAGGCGAGGTTGCTTTTAGGAAGCCCGTGGGTCCTTGTATAATGCCCAAGAGGAGCCCGATTGCTTTTAAGAAGCCGATGGGTCCCCAAACCCCGAGAAATTCAAGGCAAGCTATTCACAAGGAATAGATCAAGTCAGGAAAGTTCGAGAATTTGGAAGAAACTCAAGAGATGCCATTCACGGAGAAAAGATCATCTCTGGGGAATAAAGTTTCTTGACAAGTGCTTTTAAGAAGCCTGTGGGTCCCCAAACCCCGAGAAGTTCAAGACATGCCATTCACTGAGAATAGATCAAGCCAGGAAAGTCTGAGAATTTGGAAGAAACTCAAGAGATGCCATTCACGGAGAAGAGATCATCTCTGGGGAATAGAGTTTCTTTGACAACTTCTACGAGTGACAGTCTATGAAAGGGTTCACAGAGAATGCTGCCTTTCATATCTCCATATTGTTTAACCCCAAGAGGAGGGAATACTGTGTCTGGTAATCATATGGGGATCTAGTTTAGACTATTTCTAAGAGTGATCAACTGGCTTAATGCTAGACGTAGCTGCCGGGGAAACTCTAAATATCTATACTATTATTACACAGTTGATATGAGTTTATGAAAGAAGACTTACAGTGAAACAGCCCCACAATACAGTTATATGTATATGAAAGCGGTAAATGAAAGCAATAACTACTTACTCGGTTGTAGAGCTTCCATGCTGTTTGGTTAGTTGTTCAACAAAGAAAGATTAAAAACAACAGTATATTCAAAATCAAAGGAGAAAGTGCTTTGAAAAAGAAAGATTTGGGGCTTACAGCTCAAGGAGAGGCCCAGGGTTTTATCAGTGAGCGCACTGTTTGAATTTGTACAGAGGGACTTATACAAGTGACTGTGGCCCAAAAAGTTTTCTGTACAAAGGGATGGGTCATACACTCTCTCAAGAGGCCCAAAAAGTTTGAAGAAAAAGAGATGGATCTTACTACTCGAGGGTAGGCCCAGTGTTATTTTGAAAAGGCGCCGATCGTGCCGTTTATTTGAAAATGTACAGAGGGACTTATACAATAAGTGAGGCCCAAAAATGTTATCTGTACAAAGTGGGTTGGGTCTTACACTCTAACAGAGGCCCAAAAGTTTTGAATGGGTCTTATAGCTCGAGGAGAGGCCCAATTGTTATTTTTAAAAGACGACGATCGCGCCGTTTGTTTTTTACGGTATCGGGACTTATACAATACACTGAGGCCCAAAAATGGTTTGGTCAAAAAAGGATTGGGTCTTACACTCTATTAGAGGCCCAAGTGTATTTGAAAATCAATTTTGAAAGTTGAATTAATCAAAAACCCTAATTTTAATCTTTAAAAGTAAATATTTAAAGAAAATCAAACAAAATTCAAAATAAATTTGAATAATCCATTTATGATTTTGTTTAAGGTTTGGAAAAAATGAGGGATAATCACAAGGAATATTTAAACTCATTAGGTTTCGATTTTCAAAGTAAATATTCACTTTTAGAATGTTTGAAAACAATTAAAACTGAATTTATCGACAAAAATACTAATTATATTAAATAAATAATATAAATCTAATTTTTTGGTGGAATAAAATATTTCAACATTTTTGTGAATTATTGCAAAAAGAACCAATAAAAAATGATAAAAATTAAAGGAGTTATTAATTTTTCAAATCATTAAAAATAATAATATGAAAAATAACAAAATAAACAAGTGATAAAAAAGAAGTCTGGGGCGAGGGGGATTCGGACCCCATACCTCTCGCTTGCCAATACACACAAAACCAGCTGATGAACCGCTGGGGCGCAATGCCAATTCAAATATAACATAGCAAGGGAAAAATATATAGAGAACTTGTTGGATTTTCTGAGAATGGCGCCATGGCCATCTTCTTCCTCGAGCTCGTGCGTGAAGCACCATATCTCACTCATCTCTCAACCATTGGACATCATTCAAACACCAAACTCATGCGTTTTTTCACAAGGAAGAAGATGGCAATACCCAATTTTATTCATTTTCAGTGTATAACAAATTATATCATTGTGGCCGTATGAACCCTAATTTTGCAAAAGCAATCGAGTAGGCATGATTATAAGTGTAATGATCAAATTTTTTGAGGGAAAACAATCAGCATATGATGGCAAGCAATTGGCAAAAATATCATGCGAGGAAATATGCATGGATCATGGAGTTTGAGTTGTGAGGCTTACCTTGATGCAAGCTGAAATGGAACTCTGCACAAACTTTGTTCCAGTCGTGAACTGATGATCCCTACAGCTTTAATGGATGTTATGGAGTGTGTTACAAGCTTTGGAACACTTTAAAACTCTTTGGATCAAGCTGGAGACCTCCACCTGCATAATTGAGGTATAATGGCTTGGTTGAAGGGTGATTTTGAGCCAGAGGTGTTACAGTCAGTGTTTAAGTGTTTGGACACCTCAAATACATCATATATGATGTGTTTGAGCAATTGGAATTGATTGCCTAAGGCTGCAACTCAAAACCCGATAGTGGTTACTCAAAAACCAAAAAACTTGAGGTTCAAGGAAGAATGAGAGAAAGAAGTGCTGTAACTGGATTTGGTGTGAGTTGAATGATCCATTGGGACCTCTATTTATAGGTGATCAACTTTTGTCTTGGAGGAATAGTGAATGGCTGCTGGATCAGATCACATTTGCATGGATTGGCTTGGAGGATTTCTTCTCAAGCAAGGCAAGCTAGCCATTCCCAAAAGCAGGGCTATGCCTTGACCAAAATCACATTCTTCAGATGTTTTTATTGTTGTTTAATCAAAGAACTTGACTGAGTAGGGTAGCTACCTTGACAATGCACTATTCCACATTAATGCACTTTGAATTCAAGGCAAAATGTGCCAAAGTGGATGAATTTCAAGTTGGAAGATTCCTTAGTCTTTTGACTCAGATTTATCAGTTGGATCAGATGCAATGTGATTGGTTTGAATACATGTGGCATGCTGATCCTCAGTTTTTGGTTTAAAATCGTGTGTGGCAAGCAAACATGCAAACTGATTTTTCCAAAACAGCTTGCAGCAGCATGACTTTGGGCATGGATTTCTCTTAGCTCAAGTTGAATCAATTCATGCTGTTAAGCTCTTTAAATTCTTGGCAACATATGCAACAACATTGATGTTTAAATTTGGACTTGATTCAGCTTGCATCTATGTGAAAATATCTCACAAGTTTTGGTGTTTCAACACAAAATCTGCCTTGCCCAGAATTTTTCTAAGTGTTGGAAAATGGTGTACTTTCATATTTTCAGCCATTTTGGCTCACTCATAGCTCAAAATCCACAATGAATTGGAGTTAGGTCTAGTTGAAGTTTTTGTAGAGGGCAATGAGATCTACAAATCAAGCTTTGGATGGAAAAAAATGGCCTTGTGGTTTAGGAGTTATGACCCTCCAAAGTTGGTACCCTTGTCACTTTATTTTTAACTTAGAAAATTTTCTAAGTTTTTATGGTTACCCCTTTTACAAGTTATCCAACTTTTCTTGATTTTTCTTGATGAATGATGATTCAAACCATACATTAACATCATTTTAGGGTTAAAAATCCATTTTGGTGAAAAATCTCAAAAAGTCAAAGTTGACTTTTGTGCACAATTGACTTTTTATCAGATGAATTCCAAACTGTGCAATTCTTCATGAAATCATGTCCTTGACCTAAATCAAACTTGATGGACATGTTCCATGGGTGTTATAGGGTATATTGGTGCATGTCATAGGGCTTGGGAGCATGTCCTGGTCAAAAGTCAAAGTTACAGTTGACTTTTTCCTTAAAACCCTAATTGTGGTGCAGATGAAATTGAGACTTGTTGCTCAAGCTTCTTGGATTAATCCATTGTTCCAAATGGATCAATATGGTGTATTAAAGACCCTCAAATCCTCTCTTGAGGTCTTGGCTCATGATTTGCCCTAAAAGTCAACTTAGGGGTGAATTAGGTCAAGAAACCCTAAATCCTGATTTTTGATGTATGCATCCCCTGAGGCAAAATTGACTTGATGATTGAGTCCATGAGGTCCCATGAAGTATATTAGGTTATGTTTTGGATCATTGGCTTGTGCCTAGATGAAAAATTTCCATCTTGAGGCCCTGGTCGACCAAAACCCTAATTTGGTGATACTGTCGATCTTGAGACTTGATCCACCTAGAAGGGAGCAACCTTGTGCTTGATCCTTGAAGTGGGAGTCCTTTTGATCCTTTGTAGTTACTTGAGAGGTTAGAAAAGTTGAAGATCGTGTCATTCCTTGATTGATCCTTTGTCTAAGGCTCTGAGAGGGCTTGAAACCCTAATTTTGATTGTAGTGGATGCTCACCCATCTTTGGGGAGACTGATGAAGTATAAAGGTACTTCCATATTGTGATGATGATTAACATAATGATGGAAATATTAGTGGTCAAAATTTGGGGTATGACAATTTGCAATCATTGTCTTAGTTTAATTTGAAAAAGAGAGACTAGAAGAGAAGATTTTTTTTAATGTTTTAATGTTTTTTCAAAATGAATGCATGAATGCAGCACACAAAAACATAGAAAAAAATGGGGTCAAAGGGTCGTTGTCATGAAGTAAAGGCTCTACCCATCCCAAAGGTTTATACTAGTGATTTTTGTACCTGTCTCTCAAAATCATCAGTTCTTGTCGAGAAAACACCAGCGGGCCGGGAACCGTGCTAGGTGATGTTTTTTCAAAGAACCTTCTGAAGAGGGTGGTATCGCGTGACAACCATTTCTGATAGTTTCCGCACCACTAATTTGCTCCTCAGCTTCTCAGACACCACAATCGACCCATTGCCTGTGAGAGGGAATGGGTTGCATTGGGAAGCCTCCACTGAGGTTGATGGTCGACCTCGTCGCCATCACCTATCTTAAGTGTATACTCAATCTTTCCACATGCGGCATCACGCGCATTCCCATTACCAGAAAAATAAACATAGATATAAATTAGGAAAAGCAGTATATATATTTGTCCTAATGTCCTAGACTTTTTAAGAGCTATGAATCCTATGTTCCTGACAGAAAATGGCTCCCCGGCGGAGGCGTCATTCTGTGGTTCCTTCCCAATTTAAAGGTTTTTGACCTAAGATCCTAGTGAGGGCCAATCCTAGCAGTAATGACATTCCCCAATGGAACCGTCATGAAAATAAATTGTCCAAGGTTTTCACCTCAAATTGTAAGACAAAAAGACGGGCCCCACGGTGGGCGCCACTTTTCTGTAGCGAGCGATTTTGGACGCAGTTCTTAAGTGCTATTGCTCTTTGGGGTTTACTACAGGTCGATTCATTTTTTATCCTATTGTGAGCTGACTAAGGAAGGGAAATAGATGTCTCCAATTAACCATGCTTGCATACTGAGTTTAAACAGCGGTCTGTTAGGTTACGGATGCTATATGGTAATGGGGCCTTTCTTTCTTCTTACTTTATTAAGGTGGAAAACTGGGACTATTCATGGGGAATTTGTCAGATTGGGTGGAGATAGAGGACTTTATGTTTTTTGATTAGTGTGCTCGCTAAGATTTTTCTTTCAATCTTATGCCTACGTATTCCCGTTTACCAAAACAGGGAAATCAGAGCGTTCGTAGTTCCCCCTATTCTATGGGAGGAAATTGGGGTTTTGGTGTCTTGTTCAAAGCCCAAGACGTGAAGCGAAAGGGGATTTATATCTTGTTCAAAGCTCAAGATGTGAAGCTGAATGTGGTTTGTATCTTGTTCAAAGCCCAAGATGTGAAGCTGAAGGGTCTATTTGTATCTTGTTCAAAGCCTAAGACGTGAAGCTAAAAGGTGTTGTCTTTAGAAAGAATTTGTCATCTCTAAAGAGGGTCTATTTGTCACAACTGTTTATAAAGGAGAATTACTTTAACCGGGATATGTGAATCCGGCAATGCCATAATTTCCTTTATAGGGGGGTTCCAACCTGAAGGAGAAGACTTTAACTCAGTGTAGAGCAATGCCATCTTTCCTTAGGAATTTCTCATGCTAAAAGAGGGACAGTGGCGTGGATGTAAATAATCCAGAGGCTTGCCGCTTACAGCGATTAGATGAAGGGGAAGGAGTTGTTGATGTTTGTATACTGTGAACGAGGCACAACTTTGATGCTAAAAGGTTGATTGACTCAACCGGGGTTTCCTTATACAAAGCCTAAGAGGAGGCTATTGGCCCAACAAGAGGGAGTTTTTATGTGTCTCGTACGAAGCCCGAGAGAGAGGCTAAAAGGGTTGACTCAACAGGAGAATCTTTTATACTCAACAAGAGAGTGTTTCTGTATCTCGTACGAAGCCCGAGATGGAGGCTAAAAGGTGATTGACTCAACAAGAGAGTCTTTTATACTCAACAAGAGAGTGATTTTGTATCTCGTACGAAGCCCGAGATGGAGGCTAAAGGTTTGACTCAACTAGAGAGTCTTTGTATCTCGTACGAAGCCCGAGATGGAGGCTACAAGGTTTGACTCAACAAGAGAGTCTTTGTATCTCATACGAAGCCCGAGATGGAGGCTAAAGGTTCTGTTTCAGTTGAGTGACAAGTCCAGTATGTTGGTTAAGAGAAAATTAGTTCTTATAAAGAGACTAATTAAAGGTAAGGTTGTGCTTTGAGATTTATCAGAGGATCAGGGTTATTTCCTGTTCTCTAAGGAAATGGGAAATCCAAAGGGTATTTGAGACTGTCCAAGCCTGCGGGTGTTTCCTTACTTGAGAATGTCTCCGAGACTCAAGGAAATTAGACTGTCCAAATCTAGAGTTTTATCTTTTGTACTATGCTTAAAGAAACAGTAGTAGTACGTTCACGGTAGAAAGATCTAGACTCTTTGAAAGACTGTTCTATTAAGATGACTAATTTCTGTTCCTATACCTCTAGGAGGTCGTCGGGACAATTTGTACGAAGCCCAAGAGGAGGCTAGAAACTTTTAAGAAGCCGAGAGGTCCTTGTATGAAGCCCAAGAGGAGGCTATCATTTTCGGAGGAAGAAATCATTATATGAAGCCTAAGAAGAGGCTGTGAATACTTCTAAGAAGCCGACGGGTCCTTGTACAACGCCCAAGAGGAGGCGGGGATGCTTTTAAGAAGCCTGTGGGTCCTTGTACTACGCCCAAGAGAAGGCGAGTGAACAGTTCCAAAAGGGGTTTCACAGAGAAACGATGGCCTTTTGTATATTGAACTGTTCAAGGGGGAAATTTCCTAGACTTAGTTATCTATGATAATTGTTATAAAAGGTCTGGTGCAATATCCGGGAGAACGTCGGGTGGAAAGAGACAGAGTTTGCCTAGTTCTAGACATAATTGCCGGGGAAACTCTAATATCTATACTATTATTACACAGTCGATATGAGTTTATGAAAGTAGACTTACAGCGAAACAGCCCCACAATACAGTTATATATATGAGTTTGTCAAAGGAGACTTACAGTGAAACAGCCCCACAATACAGTTATATACATATGAATGCGGTAAATGAAAGCGGGTAAACATTTACTCGGTTGTAGAGCTTCCATGCTGTTTGGTTAGTTATTCAACAAAGAAAGATTGAAAACAACAGTATATTCAAAATCAAAGGAGAAAGCGCTTTGAAATAAAAATGGTTGGGGCTTACAGCTCAAGGAGAGACCCAAAAAGTTTTACCAGTGATCACGCTGTTGGATTTGTAGAGAGGGACTTATACAAGGGACTGAGGCCTAAGAAAGGTTTTCTGCACAAAGGGATGGGTCTTACACTCTATTAGAGGTCCAAGTGAGTTTTAAGAAAAGAAATAGGTCTTACTACTCGAGGGTAGGCCCAATGGTTAATTTTGAAAAGGGCGACGATCGCGCCGAGTTTTTGGAAACACCGTGGGACTTATACAAGTGATTGGGGCCCAAAATTTTGGTATTTACAAAGGGATTGGGTCTTACACTCTATTAGATGCCCAAAGAGTCTTGAAACATTTGAGTATGATTAAAAATCAAAGAAACCCTAATTTTCACTTTTTAAAAGTAATTTTTCAAAGATAATTAATAAAAAATGACAAAAAATCAAATAAGTTTAAATAAACCACTTGTGATTTTTGGTTAAGGTTTGAAAAATGAGGTTTTAATCACAAGATGATTTAAAACTTATTTAGTTTTAATTTTCAAGATGAATATTCACTTTTAAAATGTTTAAAAACAATTAAAAATGAATTTATTCACAAAAATACCAACTATATTAAATAAATAATATAAATTTGATTTTTTTGTAGAATAAAATATTTTACTATTTTTTTGATTTTTCGGAAAAAGAACCAATAAAAAATAATCAAAATTGAGGGAGTTATTAATTTTCCAAATCATTAAAAAATAATATGAAAAATGAGAAAAATATAAAAAAGAGGGGTTGGGTCTTACACTCTATTAGAGGCCCAAAGTGTATTTTTGTACAAAAGATGGGGCTTACAACTCAGGGAGAGGCCCAAAATATTTTCAGTTTGAAAATGGTGACTGCGCCGAGATTTTTAACGTATCGGGACTTATACAATAACTGAGGCCCAAAATTGTTTCGTTTAAAAAGAGTTGGGTCTTACACTCTATTAGAGGCCCAAGTGTTTAAAAAATGAAAAGAAATGGGACTTACAGCTCAAAGAGAAGCCCAGTTGATTTTCTGTTTGAAAATGGCGATCGCGCCGAGGTTTTCTTTTAACGCAGAGAGACTTATACAATAAGTGAGACCCAAAATTGTTTTGGTTAAAAGGGGATTGGGTCTTACACTCTAATAGAGGCCCAAAGTGTTTGAAAAAGATTTGTTAGGGTGAAAATCAAAGAAACCCCAATTTCATTTTTTAAGGCATTTTTTCAAGAAAAATTAAGTAAAAAATGATAAAAATATCAAATAAAATCATTAAATAATGATTAAGATTTAAGAAAAAATATTTTATCCACATAAATATTTAAAATAATTTTGGTTTTAAAAACAAAAAAAAAAGAAATCATTTTAAAAGCATTTAAAACAATTTAAAACACTATTTTTAAATATATTAAAAATAATCTAAAAATAATACTTTTTTTGTGATTTTTTGTGGATTAAAATATTATGGGGTATGAATTGGAAAATGATGATTTTTTGCTATGTAAAATAATTGGTTGAGTTTTGAAAATAAAAATAAGAAAAAGAGGAAAGATGTCACAATATCATCTCCGACATTTCTTATGGGGTAAAAACTAGTACCGAAACTTTAATTTTCAACACGTTTTTTATCAAATTTCAAACACTCATAACTCTCTCAATTTTTATCGGAATCAAAATTCGGAAGTACCTATATTGACCGATTTTTCGAAAGAAATCCGATGATACCATACATACACACTGGAACTCGACTTACGAAACATGCAAATCGAAAAACCAGAACTGCTATTAATTCGAAATATCGTTCCGCGTCGAATTTCCAACACGCGTAACTCTCTCGATTTTTAACGGAATTAAGATCCGGAAGAGCGTATCCTGACCAATTTTTTGCGAGGAATCCAATGGTATCGTACATGCACGCTAAAACTCAATGGACAACACGCAGCAATTAAAAAACCAGAACTGCTACCAATTGAAAACATCGTTTCGCGCCAAACTTCCGACGCGCGTAACTCTCTCGATTTTTAACCGAATTAAGATCCGAAAGAGTCTATGTTGACCGATTTTTCGCAAGGAATCCAATGGTGTTACTCATGCATACTGAAACTTAACACACAAAATGCAGAAATTAAAAAACCAGAACTGCACGTTGTTTTCGGCGCCGTTTCGCGTCAAATTTCCAACACGCGTAACTCTCTCGATTTTTATCGGAATTGAAATCCGTAAAAATCTATCTTGACCGATTTTTCGCAAGGAATCCAATGGTATTACTCACGCATACGGAAACTCCACATACAAAACGCAGCAATTAAAAAAACCAGAACTGCGCGTTAGTTTTCGACGTCGTTTCGCGTCAAATTTCCAACGCGCGTAACTCTCTCAATTTTCATCGGAATTGAAATCCGTAAAAACCCATCTTGACCGATTTTTCGCAAGGAATCCAATGGTGTTACTCATGCACACTAAAACTTAATGTACAGAACACACCAATCAAAAAAACAGAACTGGACATGATTTTAAAACAACCAAAATTCCACATATAAACATGTTAAAATGTAAACAGTGGGAGGATCACAACATACACATTAAGGACTACATTTTTGCTTCAAGAATTGTTCAATATGATGCATGTATGTGGACAACAAAGGAAAGCATGGTTCAAAGAATTCAAGTTGTGAATTTTACCTCTTTTTTGGAGATTTTGTGCAACCTACCAAGTGCTTTGTTCCAGAAATGATTTGATGCTTTGGACACCCTCAAATGACCTCTTAGAAGCTTTTAGGATGGTTGGAATCAGCTGGAAACCTCTGGAGCAAGTTTGAGCACTTTCTCGCAAAATGGTCAAAAGTGGCCAAAATGCCAACTCTCTCAAATGGTGTTCCAGATGTGTGGCACCATTTGGAACAGTTCAAGAATGATATTTGGAGTGTGTTTGAGGTTTTATTTGGTTTGGAAAGTGACTGAATCAAGACATGGCTTGAAAAATGCAAAAAAGTGTCATTTTGAGGTTTTGAGATGTGACTTTGTGATGTTGGTGTTATAGGTCACTTGTGAGAGTTTGGATCACCTACATATGATGTTTATGAGGTCTTAGGATCATGAGCTATGATGGAAATGCTCTCTAACTCAAAAACTCAGAATTTCCTTACTAAAGAAGGCATTTTGGAGTGAAAGAGAGAATTTGAGGAAAGCATATGTTTGATGGCTTTGGTGTACTCAAACTGAGCACAAATGAGTTCTATTTATAGTAGAGCAAGTTTGTTTTGCAAGAAATAGTGAATGGTGGCTGCAGCAGAGGTTTGGCCAATGTTGGCCAATGAGAATCCAAGTCTCCTCTAGCCATTGACTAGAGGTTAGAGCACAGGCTGCTGGTTCCCTAGTTGTTGGAGGAATCTTGACTGAATTCAGTTAGAGGAAGCTCAGTTCATGCCACCTCTGAGCATCCATTAAATGCTCCAAACCAAAATTAGAGTTTTGTCCCTCTTTTAGGGATTTCTAGGTTTTGGCATGCTATTTTTTGTTCCTTGGACTTGGGAGGCTCATGGATCAGATCATCCCACTTGAATTTGATCCTTAGATGTATCCAAAATGATGACAAGGCTTGACAATTCGTGTGGCACAAAAAATGTGCAAATCCGCCCTGAAAAATTCAGTTGCAGTAAGCCTTTTTGTAAAATCCATAACTCCCTGCTCGAGTATGCTACATGGACGTTCTAGGACTTTCCGGAAAGCTGAGATGACGTACTTCAACTTTGATGTTTGGCCCTAGACCTGGTTCAACTTGGATCATGGAGAAAAATAACCTTGAAGTTGGGACATTGTGCTGAAATTACAAGGCAGATTTTGGCTAAGTGCTGAAAAATGTCAATTTTAAGTTTTTAGCCATTTTGATCCAACCATAACTCAAAATCCATGATGAATTGGGATGAGGTGTAGTTGACACTTTTGTAGAGGGCCATGAGGACTACAAATCCATCTTTGGATGGGTGAAAAATGGCTTTGTGGTTTAGGAGTTATGATCCTCCAAAGTTGGTACCCTTGCCACTTTATTTCATAACTTAGAAAATTTTCTAAGTTTTTATGGTTACCCCTTTTTCAAGTTATCCCACTTTCTTTGATTTTCTTGATGAATGATGATTCCAATCACACATTAACATCATTTTAGGGTTAAAAAACCATTTTTATGAAAAATCTCAAAAAGTCAAAGTTTGACTTTTGTGTACAGTTGACTTTTTATCAGATGAATTCCAAACTGTGCGATCCTTTAGGAAATCATGTCCTTGACCTAAATCAAACTTGATGGACATGTTTCATGGGTGTTATAGGGTGTATTGAATCATGTCCTACGGCTTGGGAGCATGTCCTGGTCAAAAGTCAAAGCTACAATTGACTTTTCTCGCGAAACCCTAATTGTGGTTCAGATGAAATTGAAACTTGTTGCTCAAGCTTCTTGGGTCAATCCATTATTGCAAATGGATCAATGTGGTATGTTGGAGACCCTCAAATCATGTCTTTAGGTCTTGGCTCATGATTTGTCCCAAAAGTCAACTTAGGGGTGAATTAGTCAAGAAACCCTAATTCCTGATTTTTGATGTATGCATCCCCTGAGGCTAAATTGACTTGATGATGGGGTTTATGATGTTCCATGGAGCATTTTAGGTTATGCCTTGAAGCATTGTCTCATGCCCAGAGGAAAATTTTCATCTGGAGGCCCTAGTCGACCAAACCCTAATTTGGTGACACTGACGATCCTGAGGCTTGATCCACCTAGAAGGGAGCAACCTTGTGCTTAATCTTTGAAGTAGGAGTACTCTTGATCCATTTTGGATATTTGAGAGGCTAGAAAAGTTGAGGGTCATGTCATTCCTTGATTCATCCTTTGTCTAAGAACTCTGAGAGGGTTTGAAACCTTACTTTTGATTGTAGTGGATGCTCACCCATCTTTGGGGAGACTAATGAGGTACAAAGGTACATCCATATTGTGCTGATGATTTGCACAATGATGGGAAATCTTAGAGGTCAAAATTTGGGGTATGACAAGTAGCACCAGTATCAATAATAGCAACCAATTCGATATTATTAATAAAACAAGTACCTCGAATCAGGTTGTCCTTCTCTGGAACTTCTGCACCACTCAAAGCAAACACTCTGACACTGGTCTGAGCGGCAGTTGCAGTCTTCTTCGGCTTTTAGCATTGAGTACTGATATGACCTTTCTCACCGCAATTGAAATAGGTCGGACCCTCATCTTTGCAATCAGTAGCTCTATGACCTTTCTTGCCACATCTATAGCACCTCAACACATTATTGATACACACATCAGCACGGTGACCTTGCTCGCCACATTTATGACACTTTCCAGAAGCGGGAGCTGCTCCCCCACTTGTCTTTTTCCCCTCTGCAGCCTTCTGCTTTCCCTTGTCAGCTGAAGTAGTATAAGGCTTACCCTTATACTGCTCTTTCTTCTCACTCAACTGCTTATAGTGAGCAGATCGAGTTCGGCTATCCTCATCGTAGATTATGCTCTTGTCAACCAACTCAGCATACCTGCGGATCTGTTGATACCCAATACCCTGCTTAATCTCTGGTCTCAGCCCATTCTCGAACTTGAGACACTTGGACATCTCAGCATCAACACGATTGTAGTGCGGGTAAAACTTTACCAAAGCCTCGAACTTTGCGGCATATTCTGCCACAATCATATCTCCTTGCTTCAGCTCAAGGAATTCCACTTTTCTTTTTACACGAGCATCCTCTGGGAAATACTTCCCCAGAAACTCCTGCTTAAACACAGCCCAAGTTATCACAGTACCAACATCTGTGAGTCTCTGACGGGTGTTATCCCATCAGTCCTTAGCCCCTTCTTCCAGCATATGAGTTTCGAACTGAACCTGTTGCTCATCAGAACACCCCATCACTCGGAAAATCTTCTCAATCTCCTTCAGCCATTTGTGTGCACTTGCTGGATCATGCGTACCCACAAAAGTCGGTGGATTGTTCCTCTGAAACTTCCTCAACGCACGAAACTCATCAGGAGCTCCACCATTTGGATTCAACTGCGCCACCACGTTAGTAACCGATTCCAACGCATAAGCAATCACACGATCATTTCTTTCAGCCATCCTACACACCACCAACAAGGTTAGAAGAACTAAAACATCGACAGTGTACACACACTCGTCGACTGACAGGGGACTGACAACACGTAAAAATCTGGCCGGACGGGCCGACCTGCTCTAATACCACTAATGTAACACCCTTTTCTACCCCCACAAATATTGCAGCAGAACAACTCAATCATCAGAGTAAAGCATAAAAATCCCTCAAAGGGTGCACATTTCTCATATAAATCAAAATAATACCCTTGCCCTGTAAACAAAAAGGATTTTCCTCAAAATAACTCAAAAGCCTTCACATGGCAGCAGAACTCAAAATTCTCAATTAAAAGGTTTTTCAACAAACATCGTAATAATAAAAAATAAAACCACATCATCAAATGACAACAAAAATAAGGAAACAACATAGTTCGACTCAAAGGACCCCAACTCGATGTTGCACTATCAGAGCAAGACCCTCTAACTCGACCGAAAGCAAATAAACTTCAAGGTCCTCGAAGCATCCACGGCTAAACCTGATCACCTGCACGTTACCCACGTGGAGGCAACATTCAAACAGGCAGGGTGAGTAATCACAATTCATAATAATCATTATAAAATAAGATATACATAAAATGGCATTATCTTCATATACAACATCATCAGGGTCATCCTCAAGGAAAACACCAAGAAGCACCATGTCACAAATTCATCAATGCCACTTAAAATGCAATGCATAACAAGACTCATGCATGTGGTACCAATCGTCATAATAGATGGACACTAGGCCATCAACCCTCCAAAGATCCCCGTCAATAGGATCGATCCCGCATTTGGAACCGAAGCACGTCATAATTACCTCATATCCGCACAATGGGAATGAAGCGTCGTCACAAAGTATGCATATGAATGTATGATACACAACATCACTAATCATCATCACCAATAAGCATCATTATATGCATCATCATTCATCAATTCTCATATAAATCATGTCATCATATACTCATAAAATAATCACCAAACATCATCATGGAAAATCATCATAAAAATCATAGCATCAAAGCATCACAACAGCACAGCAGCATAAATAATTTTTCGCGAACAGCAGCAGTTCGCTCCAGGATTCGCTAGGCGAACCTATTCGCTGGGACCTTCGCTTAGCGAAGCGGCCAGCGAATCCCACAGACACCACACCAAGACGCCAGAACCACCATCTGTCATACTCGCTAGTTTATTCGCTGGGCAAAGCTACTCGCTGATTCATTCGCTTAGCGAGACTTCCAACGAATCCCCACTTCCACTCCAGAAATCATCTCAGAACCTACAATCATGTTATCGCGCATTCGCTGCGCTGTTCGCTTTGCGAACATTCGCCTAGCGAAGCGATGGTTCGCTTAGCGAACCTGCGATTACAGCAAATCGCTGCTACGCACCAGTGGTTCCACAACTTCAAAGGTAACTGCGATTACCACTCCCAATGACCCAAAAACATCCCTATAACAGTTCTAATGCACCACAGAAATCAACGGCATAAAACCTACATCTATTAGGTCGATTCAGGACACTGCGGGAACCTTAAATTCCCTAAACCTTAAAAAAAACCAATTGTCCTTACGACCCTTACAATCCTCTTTTCCACAAGGTCAAAACAACGTCGACAGGGAATCAGCCCAAGGTCTATTTCACCCGATTAAATTCAACCTTTAATAATCGATTCACAAAAATACCTCCAAATCATCAATTCGTCACAAAAACCCCATAAACCCTCAAACACAAAAACAACCACTTCAATTACATCGAATCCTATAATGAAAACAATGAAAGGTAATTACTCCCCATACCTTAGATTGTCGATTCGGATGCGTTCTCTCTTGAGCCTTTGGAAGCTTCACGAAAATCCTCGTCTTTCCCTTTTTCCTCAGAGCTCTCCTTCTTTCCTTCTTTTCACGGTTAACCAAAAGAGAACCCCATTCTCAAAATCCTCCTTTTATATTCGCTCTAACCCTCAGGCCTCAAAATTGGACTTTCCCCATAATGCCCTCACTAATCCTCCTCAATTCCTCTAATATTATTTAAAATAAATAATAATATAATATATTCCGTAATATATACTATTATTTAATTAAATAACCAAAACTTCACAAAAACACCGACATCGACCCGAAATACCAAAATTCACAGAAATTCACGAATATAATATTTAAATAAATTAAATAAATATTCTTACGAAAGCAAGCAACATGCAGGGATTGACCTTATGAGCATGCCTCGATATCTGGATGGCGTCGATGCCAGCTGCTTTCCATTGCTCTTGACGCTTGCTTTGCACCTTGTCAAGCCAGGCCAAGTAATCTTTGTTGCTAGGAGTAGGCATCAACCAAAAAACCCTGGCGTTTGGATCCATAAACTTCGAGTCAAGAGAACCATTCTTCTCGAAAGCAGGTGGAATGGCCTTATGAGCATGCCTCGATATCTGGATGGCGTCGATGCCAGCTGCTTTCCATTGCTCTTGACGCTTGCTTTGCACCTTGTCAAGCCAGGCCAAGTAATCTTTGTTGCTAGGAGTAGGCATCAACCAAAAAACCCTGGCGTTTGGATCCATAAACTTCGAGTCAAGAGAACCATTCTTCTCGAAAGCAGGTGGAATGGCGGAAGTATAGTAAGGGAAGTATTCTTGAACCTTTTTGGGGTGTGTCCTTTCATCTGGATATGGCCCATGGAAGGCAACGAGTTTCTCAGCAACAACAAAATGAATGAGCATTTGTCGTTGCCAGTTCGTCACCGTAGATTTATCATTTGACATTGGTTGGGGAATAATTTTTAGACCTTCTTCTTCAATAAGAACAAAGGCTTTGGGGTTGTTACCAGTATTGTGAGAAGTAAAAGCCACGTGAAGGAAAAGGAAGAAAACGAAGATTGTATTTCTCTGAAAGTTGCAGAAATAAGAGCGAAGAAGAAAGAGGAATGAAATGAAATAAGTCGAAGAAGTATTTATAAGCACAAAACTCAAACTGTAATGATTGCTAAGTGGCAGTCGACGACGGTTGTGACTATTCTGTTCCACTATAGTATGAAAGCTAGTGGGAGTAGTTGGGAAACCCATGACCTAGGAAATAACCGAAATCATGATGAAAAGTGATGGAGTGCTCCTTGGAAATCGTAAAGCATACAGTTATGATTATTACGCGTGATGTTAGCAGATTGGACCTCTAGTCGAAATTTGGCAAGAATAAAACGCCATTTTCTCAGTCGAAGATAATCTCAGTCGAACTTGACTTTTTAAGGGGCAATTTGTTAACTGACAAATTTCGACTAAGAAAAAAGAAGTAAATCAAAGGGAGAAACTTTGCGTTACAAATGAAGGAGCGTCGAAATGGTCCAACATAAGCGAAGAAAGCTCGACGGACGACCCTTCAGACCGTGGTCGAAGCAATCTCGACGGACATCCCTTCAGACCATAGTCGAAGCAAAGCTACAACGAGCAAGTTTTGCAACTGATGAGAACGTGGGGAAGTTACAAACAAAGTGAGTGTGGATGGGTGGACGCGTGACAAGCTGTGAGCAGTCGACGGCAAAGCAGCAGTTATTTTTTATGCCTATTTAAGTAGAATTTAGTTTCAGTTCAAAAGGTCGCATTTTGTAACATTATAAGAAAAACACTCAAAGTACCAGCATCTAAGAGAAATGAGTCATTTCTACACAAATGTATGCATGCATCCAATTTATGTTTAAGCAATTTACATTATATGTTTCGTTTCCAATTCAATTTCCTTTTCAGCTTTTATCTTGTTTTCTTGTTTCTTTATCCCAATTGTACGAATGCAGACTCCTTTAGCCCCTTGTCCACCATTTTAAACCCAAAACACTTAAATAAACATTCCACACTTAACACTAAGTCTGGGGTTTTGTAGCCGATCTTGCAAGTAAACTTTAATAAGAGACTAGAGATTGTTCGACCAGAAATTCGGTCGAACACAGTGTAAAAAAATTTTACACCAACTAGTGATAGTGATGAATTGACGATGTAAAACTTTTTATATTGACAATATATAATAATTAATCTCTTTTCTTTTTATATTTTTATATTTTTATATAAATGAGTTTATATAATTTTTATTTATTTTAAAATTTTCGTATTAAATAAATTTTCCCATGCAACCACTCAGACTAGTTTTTAAAGAGGAAAATCATTTTGGAGATAGAGTAGCTAACATCCACTTTTTTCATATACATTATTTTATTTGGTTTTGTCTATGCGAAAGAAATTAAACCGAGGAAAAACCACCATTGAAAGAAGGCTGAAACAGTGAATACATTATACGAGCTTTGATCTGTCATTGTGATCGGAATCGGAAAACCGAAAGAAAGCAACAAAATGTATTACTGGGTCGGAGCTACATCTTCTGATTACGCCGGAACTCCTCCCCAACCTCGCAGTGGTCATTCTGCTGTTAACATCGGCAAATCCAAGGTTGTTGTCTTCGGCGGTCTTGTCGATAAGAAGTTTCTCAGTGATATCCTTGTCTATGATATTGGTTGGTAACCCTTTTCTCTCTTCTTTTTTGGGGTTTTGTCAAAATTGGAGATTTCATTCGTTTTTATTGTTGCAATTTTTCAGAGGCCAAGCTATGGTACAAACCAGACTGCACTGGAAGTGATTCGGATGGACACGTGGGTCCCAGTCCACGAGCTTTTCATGTTGCTGTTTCCATTGACTGTCACATGTTTATTTTTGGTGGCCGTTCTGGAGGTCAAAGGTCAAGTTTCTGTTTTTGTGTTTTATTTCATATGCTATTGGCATAAGCACTTTTGAAGCTTTATGAACGTGTTTATGAGAATCTAAGCTAATTTAGATGAACTCATAGGGATAGTGAATGAAAACAGCTTGTAGCTTATATGATAACAATTTTACTTAATCTTAATTTTTATTATGGAAATAGTGTATATATAAAGCACTTATATGATGAACACTTAAACAAGGTGATTATCCAAACAAGGCCTTACTCCATCTTATCATTCCATGTTTTGTTCATCATTCATAGTACATTGAGAAAGAGTTGTTCTTGATTATTATATTGTTAATATTAGATTTAAGTAAAATAATAACTGTTGTCGCAGTTTCATTCATCTCAATTCTCATTCGTTTACTATGTATGCTTTTTGTGTGGGTGTGTGTTTAGTTCTCACTATAATGTTTGAATTTGACAGGTTGGGAGACTTTTGGGTTTTGGATACTGGTATGAAAATTTCTATTATATTTGTTGGGTTATTGTTCTGTGATAACTTTCATTTTGTGAGACTTGACATGTTTGGAATTGGGACTAATGCTTTCTCGGCATGTTGGTGTCTGCAATGAACGATGTTGTTTAATCAAGATATATGGCAATGGTCGGAACTATCTGGCTTTGGTGACTTGCCTTCGCCGCGAGATTTTGCCGCAGCTTCATCTATTGGGAACCGGAAGATTGTTATGTGAGACATATAACATTCAATTTGACTACTTGTACCACTTGGTTGGATTAGGATAAAATTTAAACTGTTTGTTTGATAATGATGCAGGTATGGTGGATGGGATGGAAAAAGGTGGCTATCCGATGTTTATGTCTTGGACACAAGTATTTTCCTCTCTCTGGGAATCAATTTTATCTCTTAAACACACAATTGCCTATTATGCATTGAAACAGGTGGTAACACTAACACCGTCTTCTTACATTTGTGTAGTATCCCTCGAGTGGACGGAGCTCTCAGTTTCTGGAACATTGCCACAACCTAGATGCGGCCATACTGCCACCATGGTCGAAAAGCGGTTGCTTGTTTATGGCGGAAGAGGTGAGGTCTCATAATCCTCCTTGTTTATGAATTGATTTGCTTGTATGATGAGATCTTTTACGAGTTTATCAGTCTTTTAACCCAAACTAAATAGGCAAGTATTTACAGGTCCCCTTAGGGCATTTCCTAAGAAACCAAAAGCAGAATGCATTTATTGGAATGGACATCTTTTTAAGACATCAAAGTTTCAAATGTCGTACTTAATAAATACTTTCTATCTCTTGATTTTTTGACAAGGACACTTGTCAGCTGGACTAAAAATAACACTTGGGTGTTACTTGGCAATTTCCATGCATGAAGAGCAATTCATCTCGTGATTACTTCTCTATTCTGTTTCTTAATTTTCATTTCTGTTTCTATTTTTTGATTTTCCATGTTAAAGAAGCATGTCTTTATTTCTCAAATAATGCTCAATACGTGCAACTAGGTGCATCTCATCATTTTCACTATTATCTTCACATTATTTTAGGAGAATTTTGGAACTAATCTTTGAGTTCGACTTTATTGGCGATCTTAGAATTTGGGTTGGGACTCGACCCTTACAAAACCGGCTCAAGGGGGAAGACTAGTACCACCACTTATAAAATTGAGCTTTGAAGTGTTGGTCAATTTTTTCTATCTTTAAAGTAATCTGATGAGCTTCATAAACCCACTGAAACTCCAAAGTTCATTCTAAAGGTGTAGCCTCTTTCCCTTGCACGTCTGTCATGATAAAGTTAACTTCTGAATCAACATCTTTTCTTTAGGATAACCTCTTTGAGGACTTATAAGCACTGAGCATGTCCTGCTCTAGAGACTGGAATGACCCCTCCAGTCCGAAAAGTCATGTTGCTTTAATTTCTCTAACTTACATGCAAATAAATAACTATTGTGGATAAATGGAGGGACCCATTTAGTGGGATAATGCTTGGTTGTTGTTGTTGTTGCGGATAAATGGAGGGAGCATATATATTAATTGCTGCAGATGCAATTTCAATCTCATACAAAGTTATTAATTGAAATGGCTGTTCTTGCCTGACTGGGACAGGAGGAGGTGGACCAATTATGGGTGATTTGTGGGCTTTGAAGGGCCTTATTGACGAAGGTATGCATTATTTTACCATATTGATATGTTTATCAAGTATGATGCTGTTTTTTATATACTATTTAACTGTATGCTGCAATTTGTTATTGTCACATCTGGGTCCTATGTGCTGTGTCGGTTGCTAAATCTCCCTTTCTTTATGAAAGTTGTTATTTTATTTCAAATTTATATATGATCCCTTGTCACTATGAAGCTTTTTATGCAATTTTGTTTGACCAGATGTTTTTCTCTTGCACTTGACGTTTCAACCCCTCGCTTCTTACTTCTCTGAGATGTCAAAATCTGTCTCTACAAAGAATATTAAATCCTACAGTAGAATGTCACATAGAAGATTGTTATACAAATTGTTGTGTCAATGTTTTTGAACTCTTTGTTTTATTTTATTTTATTTGGAGCGAATCTTATGGTTCATACTTCCTCTCATCTTTCATACACTTTTTTATTCTAAATTTAATTATTGGTGGCTCCTTATTCAATTGGGTTATGTACTTATAGTTTCTATGTGTTGTGGAGGGAAGAGAATGAAACGCCCGGTTGGACTCAATTAAAGCTTCCAGGTCAAGCTCCCACCCCCCGTTGTGGCCAGACAGTTACAAATGCAGGACACTATGTAATCACACTTGCTTAATCCTGATTTCTCTTTCTAGTTTTGCTGTTTTTTTTTTTATATTGCTTTTAGTCTTTCTGTCAAAAATTGATGTTTGTAGTTTTGTACTTTTCCTACCCCTCCTCTAATAGAAAAATCTACATATTTAATGTTTTTAACGGTAGGCTGGGTATTAAGGTAGTGTTTACCCCAACTTTTTTACAATATAGTTGTTTCTTTTAAATTAAAGATGATTGCATGAGTTTACTGCTTTAACTTGAAATCCTGTCATTTGTTTGTTTCTTTTTAATTATGTTGGAGGGGATTTTGCAGTTGTTGATGTTTGGAGGACATGGGACCGGTGGATGGTTGAGTCGTTATGATATCTACTATAACGATAGCATTGTATTGGACAGAGGTGAGAATTTCCACTCTGCCTGTCTGCTATGATGGCAGGCTTACACTTATCAATATCATTCTTGTGTTTTGGAACCACAAATTGATGGATAAGCTAATTGTTTGCTCTTCTGTTTATATAGTTTCAGCACAGTGGAAGCGGTTGTCCATAGGCAATGAACCCCCTCCCGCCCGAGCATACCACTCTATGACTGCTATTGGTTCACGGTATCTTCTAATCGGTGGCTTTGATGGGAAGTCAACTTATGGCGAGCCATGGTGGTTAGTCCCACAAGGTATTCATTATGCTCGAAGGTCATCAAACTTATATTCTTATTGTTAAATTCAAGTATTTGCTTCAAGTATTTTTCACCGATGAGTCAATACACAGTTTATAATGTAGAAGATTTAGAACCAGAAACATTTCAATCTCACATACAATAAGTTAAAAAAACTGAACAATCAACCGTCAAAGGAACAAAAACTAAATTCTCGACTTCTTTGCTTGTTTTACAGATGACCCAATTGCAAATAGGGTAACTTCATCTCCACCCAGAAATATTCCTGAAAGTAACGATGCAGCGTCACTTAATGGTAATTTTCAAGCTCAATTCAAGGTATTGGTTAAACTTGTTTTTCCTATATCCTCTTGGTACTTCTGCGTCTTCCCGATATTCCTCTTAATTTGAACAGAAAATTAAAAAATAAGGTTAAATACGAAACTCAGTAGTTATAATACTGTCACTTAATATCAGGAAAACGAAACAGAGAAATTTCCTCTCTCAGAATTGCAAAAGAGATTGCAAATATCAGTTTCACAGTCCAATTCTAATCTTCCAATTGTGAATGAGCTGGAAGACAAAGAGCTTCTTGAATTAGCATCAAGATTAGCAGGTGAAAATGTTTCTGCAAGTTCACCGGTAAAGTAAAACATTCCTTTAATCATGTAAATCTTTTCTATATGTCAGAAACATTCCTTTAATCATGTAAATCTTTTCTGTATGTTGGAAAAATTCCTTTAATCATATAAATATTTTCTATATGTTGGTCGCATCGTAGTAGTAATTTGATTGTAGTAGTATTTCATTTCACAATAAGAAGGCAATTGAGGCACTTCGAGGACAATGGAAGCAAGCCGAACCAAATATGATCAAACTCAAAGAGCTTGGACCATTGCTTCGGGATTACCAACGTCTAATTCACCGGCTTCGTCTGTAAGAACTCCATTGTTTATCCATTTCTTTCTTGACTGTTTCCCTTATAATATTTACAGGCCTATGATGTTTATTACCAATTTTATTTATAATTTGATTAGAGGAAAGAGTGCATCTGAAGAGCAACCAGGATTTGATGAACACGTGATTCATCGATTTTATCATGTGAAAAACGTTTCTCAGGTATATTTTTTTATGGTTAAATGGATTATAACTTCTCATTTTTAAATAGAGTTAATTCCATTATATTTCATCAGAAAATATTCCGAGTACCTATAAAAATAATATCAAAACTATGAGCATTAGTACCATTTTTAATTTTCTGAATTGTTTCTCTTTACTGTTGTTGCAGTTGCGTATGGATGATATACCCAAACTTTTGGCAGAGTACAAACAAATTCCTATATTAAACTAGTATTTTTGATTGATTCTCCAATTTTATTTTATTTTGGATTTTGTTTAACTTTTGTTAAAAAAACACAACAATAATTTTCTATTTAGTATTTTATTTTATTTTATTTTTAAAACTAACATAGTGGAACATTGAATTATGAATTCTATTCTATTATTTGAATATTATATGAGAAATACAGCCAGAAAGTTAGAAGATATTATTGTAAAGGAAAAGAGAGGAAGAAACATTTAAAAGTGATAATAAATAAAAGTATGGATGAAAATGGTATTGTATTGGTCAAAAAGTACAAGTGTGCATTGTATCCTTGTGAGGGTAGGGGATACTTAAAGACCTTAGTAGGTGTATAACAATTATAGGGTGATTAGGGTTTGTCCACGACGACGAGAAGTTCTGTATGGTAATATTACAGTCATTTTTTAGGATTTGCTCATGTGAGGTGCGAAACTATGTATATAAACGTTGCTTTGGATTTTGTGAGTAAGTTATACTTTGTCTCCTTTTCCCTTTAGGGGAGATGATTGATTATCTATTTTTCAGGTAGTCATGGCATGACTCCTCATATAACTAATGGGAGCTGAAAATATTATATATGTCACGTGCCTTAAGGTTGAGCCACCACGTTCTGTGAGGATGCCGTCCAGGTGATAGTCCGCTAGAAGGGGACTTTGAAGTCGCCCTCTGTTTTGGACTCTCACAAATATAACACCACACAGTCCTTCAAGCACGAGGGCTTGTAAAGGGTGAAATGCTTTTAAGGCTTCCTTTATTTGGGCGGTGAGTCTCTCAACTTGAGGCGAGACCCTCGACTGAAGACGAGCTTTTTAACGAGAGGTGAGTCCCTCAGTTTGGAGTGAGTCCCTCGGCTGAAGGTGACCCATTTAACGGGAGATGAGTCCTTCAGCTAGGGGTGTCCCTTGGTTGAAGGCGACCCTTAAAACGAGAGGCGAGTCTCTCAGCCTGGAGCTAGTCCTTTGGCTAAAGACAACACTTTTAACAGAGGCGAGTCCCTCAACTTGGGGCAAGTCCCTCGGCTGAAGGCAACCATTTTTTAATGTGAGGTGGACACATCATTTTGTTTGCATAAGCCTCCTAATTGAGGGGTGAGTTATTTTCTCTAGTTAGATGTCTCATGATTAGCTAAAATGTAAGCTGAGAATGTCAATCAATCATTCAGATGGTCACACTTACTTCTATTTAATGTAAGCAATGATGACCTATTTTTCGAGACCTTAAACGCTAATGGCACGTGTCAGCAGTGTGTCGAGTTTTTCAAATTATGGGGAGCCTAAAAGGTCCCTTGTAGATTTAACCCCTTTGTAAAAGTTTCTCTTCCACTTCTTCGCTTTATTTTGCTCCCACGACTTCTGTAGGCTCACCTGGATTGCTCAGCTCTTCTACACCCCTGATTCTTTGTTCACAAACTTTATTCAGGCATGAATTTCCTTTTATCCCCCTTACTCTGTAGTGGGTAGGATTTATGGAGAAATGTTCGAAATAGGGTTCAGATTAACGTAGAGCTGCGAGTTTTGAGGGTTATAGTCACCCCCTTTGATGATTGCGATGGTGGTGGTCATTTTTTTTGTTATATTGTTTTGCCAAGGACAAAATGACAATGGTTCCCCTTCCGTCGTGCCCAAGGCACTGGGGACATCATACCTTATTATACTTTTGACGAATAAATCCTTCTTTTTTGGACAAAAATGAGGGTTTCTTCCTCAGAAGATGACAAAATAGTTATCCTAGAGGCTTGTTCGCCGATTCCTACCTAAAACCGCCTACTCACTCCCGATTTCATGTTATAAATCTGAGCGTTGGCTTTCTAATGCTTCAAACGACACGTCATTTGGACATACAGATCAAAAGTTATGGCTAAAATCGTCGAACACTGCAAAATGAACATTCTGATAGTTATGTGTTGACACATGACTTGTACAGGTCTGCTCATGACCTATACAGGTCGGCACATGAAATGGACAGGTCGGCTCATGACCTATACAGGTCGGCACATAACATGTACAAGTCGGCTCATATACCTCATTTTTAAAGCCCGTAGCATTCGATTAGATGTGCTGACTGCATGCCTCGACTCATGACCTATACAGGTCGACACATGACCTTCATAGGTCAACACATACGGTTATTTTTTGTAAAAAAAAAGGTCAGTTTTTAACCACCCAAGCACTACCTCATGTGCCCAAAAACTTATGTTACGAAAATCCATCAAACAAAATTCAATTTCTTATTGTTATAGCTTCCTAACTCACCGTTTACTCCATAGTTTCATGAATCAACATCACATTACAACACTATCATCATATCCATCATCTCTAAATCATCATTAACACAATTAAGGTCACAACCTTCAAACATCAGTCAATGGCATAATATCATCAACAACATGAAAAAGAAATATATGCATACATAGGGTGCACGAATTTCACACCAATTCCATCATATAACAACAGTTATAACACAAATCAGAATTGAGATTTAGAACACCAAATCCTAAGGAGGTTAAGGGTTCCTTCATTCTACCCTTCCATCACCCCCCTTATTATTGAAACAATTTCTCACCCTTACCTGATTTTTAGCAATTGATGATGATTTGTGTAGCTTCTATGAGTTCTCTCCTCAATCTCCTAGCTTGCTCCTATCCCCCTCTCTTGCCTTTTTTCTACGTGTCTGAAGTTTTCTCTAAAAACCTAGATTTTTCCCTTATTTTAGAATATATACTTCCTCACTACTTTGTCTAATTATGAAACTTGCCCAACTCAATAATAGTTTCTCTATTTTACCCCTCATTTCCTGCAACTCTCACAAATAGACAAATTTCATCATTTTATTATTTAAATAATTAATTCAAATAAAAAATACTAGTTATTCTAATAATTAATTAAAATTCCCATTAATTTCTAAACAAATATGCCAATCTCTTACTCTTTTTATACCTCTTCTTCAAGGACCTTTACCTCTAATATCACACAACAAATAATTTAAAACATCAATTAATCAAATAAAATTCTAAATAATTAAATTAAATTACTTAGTTGAATTCCGGGTGTTATAACTCTCCCCTACTTAGAAGAATTTCTACCCTCGAAAACTACCTAAAGAGAACAGAGTCGGACACGACCTCATTTGACTCTCTAGCTCCCAAGTCAGTTGGTACTCCCCACACTACCTTCACCAAGACAATCTCCTTACCACGCAATTGCTTCACTTCCCAATCCTCTATCCGTATGGGCGATGTCTCCACAACCAGGTTTTCTTTCACCTGTACATCGCCCACTTGGATCACATGTGACGGATCCGAAATGTACCTCCTCAACTGAGATACATGAAACACATCATGAAGATTAGAAAGGCAATTTGATAGGTCATCTCTCCTATCTTCTGCAAGATCTGGTATGGACCAACAAAGCGTCGTGTGAGCTTTCGAGACTTCAAGACTCGACCAACATCGGTTACTGGGGTAACTCTAAAAAACACGTGACTTCCACCTAGAACTCAAGTGCTTTCCTCCTCTTGGATCATCTTGATCTTTTCAGACGTATGCTGAACAAACTCAGGTCCAAGCTCAGCACTCTCGCCTGACTCATACCAACAGAAAGGAGTCATACTCCTTCTACGATACAACAAAATATTGATGTAAACCTCAGATCTCTATCCGACACAATACTCGAAGGTATACCATGCAACCTCACAATGCCTTCGATATATAACTCAGCTAACTTATGCAAGGAATGCTTGATCTTCATCGATAAGAAATGAGCCGATTTAATCAATCTATCCAATATCACCCAAATTGAATCATTCCCCTTAGCAGTCTTTTGAAAATCTCTCACAAAGTCCATAGAAAATGCTATCCCATATCCACTATGGAATATTCAACGGCTGCATCAAACCTAACAACTTCTGATGTTCAATCTTCGACTTCTGGCAAGTCAAACACGAATACACAAACTCAATAACATCTTCCTTCATTCATGGCCATAAAAACAACCTCTTTAAATCCGGATACATCTTTGTAGCACCAGGATGAATACTTAGACTACTCATATGTCCTTCCTCAAGAATACTCTTCTCAAGTACGTGTACATTAGGAACATAAACTCTATCTCTAAACCTTATCACACCATTCTCATTAACTCGAAAATCACCTCTGTTACCTTGGTTGATTAACGTGAGTCGATCCATCAAACTCAAATTAGATCTCTGACCCGCTTTGATCTCTTCAAGGATACCACTGTCAGTATCAAGATACCCAACTTCACACTGTTAAGAGTTTCTTCACACACTAAACTCATATCTTTGACTTGCTCAATCAGTTCTAACTCTCGAACAATAAGCATCGACATGTGTAAAGACTTCCTACTTATCGCATCAGCTACAACATCAGCTTTATCCGAATGGTAACTCAAATCAAAATCATAATTCTTCAGAAGTTCAAGTCATGCCCTCTGCCTCATATTCAACTCTTTTTGATCGAACATATATTTAAGGCTCTTGTGATCACTGAACACTTCCAATCTGGAACCAAAAAGATAATGCTTCCAAATCTTCAATACAAAAACCACATCTGCTAACTCATGGTCATGCGTAGGATAATTCATTTCATGAAATCTCAACTACCTAGAAGCGTAGGCCTCAACCTGACAATTCTGCATCAACACACTCTCTAGACCCATCTTTGAAGCATCACAATATATCGCCACTAGTAATCACTTGACCAAGGGAACTCACTTCTCTTAACCAGAATTCGCACTTGGACAACTTTACGTACATCTGGTTCTCTTTCAATGTCTGCAATATTATTCTCAGATGTTCCACATGTTCTTCATAAGACTTCGAGTATAGCAGGATGTAATCTATAAACACAATCCACAAATTGGTCTAAGTACGGATGAAAGATTCTATTCATGTATTCCATGAACACTCCAGGCACATTAGACACACCAAATGACATTACCGAGTACTCGTAATGATCATACCTCGTTCTGAAAGTCGTCTTTAGATATATGACATTACCGAGTACTCGTAATGATCATACCTCGTTCTGAAAGTCGTCTTTAGAATATCTTCCGATTTTACAGGAATCTGATGATAACCCGAACACATATCTATCTTGTTAAACACATAAGCACATACCAACTGATCCATCAAATCATCAATCCTCAAAAGTGGATACTTGTTCTTGATAGTTACCTTATTTAGCTGTCAGTAGTCCATACATAGCTTCATACTATCGTCCTTTTTTTTCACTAACAACATCGGCGCACCCCACGACAAAACACTCGGATGAACAAACTTCTTCTCCATCAGATCTTCCGGTTGCTTCTTCAATTCACCCAGCTCTGAAGCAGACATCCCATAAGGAGCCATCAACACTAGACTAGTACACAGTACTAATTTTATAGAAAACTCCAATTCGTGCTCTGGCATCAAATCACCGTTGTCTTCAGGAAACCCTTCCGGAAACTCACATTTCGCAGGAAGATCACGAACTACTCCCTTGCTTTTGCCTTCCAACAAAGCTACCATCATAAACACCTGCGTCGCATCCTTCATGGACTCTCTCACTTGCTTAGCTGATACAAACATCAACTTTTCACCTCCATCGAACTCAGATTCATGCTATAGAGGTAAGTCATAGATATCTTTAGGAAAACATCAGGATTTGCACACCACTGGCATAACAGTAACCGTCACATTGCTTTTTACTCTCCGAGAAGCAAACATCAATAATACCTGATCGTTCTCCCTAAAGACATCCCAACTTGACCGACAGACATGAATCTTGAATCCACATCCTCTTTGGATTCAAGAAACTGCATTTACTTATCAAAATAATTGGTAAACACATGGTTTAACTCCAGCCAATTCATTCCAAGAACAACATCAACTTGTTCCAACGAAAGACAAATCGTGTCATCCTTAGGAAACATGTAAGGATACTCAACACACCACTGGCTCATCTCTACCCAAAACATCACCTTCCCTCTCACAAGAAAGCGAACAACGAGAACACCTGACAATCTTCCCTCAAGGATCACACCAATTTGCTAACCGACACCATCCTCGAATCCGACCTCTCTTCGGGTTCAGGAAAAACACATCATTCTCAAAACAACTGAGCTAGCCATCACTGTATTCTCGCTTGCATCAACATGAGGTCCAAGCTTTCTACAGTTGAAACATCTAAGAGAAACAGATGCTTATCCCCCACTTGTTTCATTCCCAACCTACAAATGGAAAACAAAACAAACATCTCGATAGTGTTTTCACACACATGTCGCATACTAAGGAATAAACATAATTAAACAATTTGACCAGACGTACCGACCTGCTCTCATACAACTAATGTAACACCCTTCTAAACCCCACATACAATTATCAAATATTTAATTAAAATCACAACCACAAGGGTGTCACACACATTACAAACACATCCTGCTCCGTAACACGGGTTACAACAAAACATTTTAAACTTGTCATTGCATGCTCACTTCCATTTTAAAGCATCATCGCAGCGGAAATATCATCAACAATTATGGAAGATAAGGTAAGTAATGAAATTTGGTCTCAAACTTCAACTTTAATAACAAATAAAAGAGATATGATCAATCCTCTCAACATGCTTAAGAATGCACAATAAACAAATTAGTCTTATGACTTCAACATAAACATGTCATAAAATTAAAACAAGCGTTGCCAACCTGATGTTACATGATTAAAGCAAGACGTTACTAAATAAAGCGTTGAACTAAGAAGCAACTTCATGAGTTGGCTTCCACTTACTTTAACAATACTACTTCTGAGTTTCTGCACGATACCCATGTAAAGGAAACATTCAAATAGAAGGGGTGAGAACTCATTTCAATAATAAACGGTATAGAATGTAGAATAAAGTACAACATCTACAAAATAATGCACAACAACATATCACATTTTCACACCCAAATCATCATTAACATCATACACAACAACATCTCAGTTATCATTAACATCATACTCAACCACTTATCAATTATCATTAACATGACACGCAACAACATCTCGATTATCATCAGTATCATATGCAACAACATCTCAATTATCATCAACATCATATGCAACAACATTATCATCACACATATTCATATTCCACAGATGCATTTCATTCATGTTATGCGACTTATGACACAATAACGAATCATATGCATGTGATACCATTCATGAACACTCAGGTTCATCTCGCTCCCGATCCCCGTCATAGGACCAGAGCACACCAAATCTTACCACCGCCATAGGTAACGCTTCACATATTCCCACCTGAAATCGACTACTCGCTCCCGATCTCCACTATAGGACCATAGCACACCAAAGTTCGTTACCATCACCATATGTAACACTTCACCGATTTCCACCTGAAATCGACTACTCGCTCCTGATCCATACCACCGGACCAGAGCACACAAAAGTTCGTTGCCATCACCATAGGTAACGCTTCACCAATTTACACCTGAAATCGGCTACTCGCTCTTGATCCATACCACCGGACCAGAGCACACCAAAGTTCGTTACCATCCCCATAGGCAACGTTTCGCCGATTTCCACCTAAAATCGGCTACTCGCTCCCGATCCATACGATCGGACCACAGCACACCAAAATTAGATCGAAGCCCGTACACCATGATGCATGACTCTCAACAATATGCATTATCACCACAAGATTCACCAAAAGGATCCCCATACACATCTCACAATTTATGCATCACATCATTCATCATACAACAATCAATTCATGTTACAGCGTCAATAAAATTAACAAACAACAACAAATCATCAACACCTTAACAATATTATCATAACATCGTCGACATAACAACAACATTATCACACCACGATATTACAACAATGTAACAATTCATCAACCAAACATATAAACCAATACATTTATCGACACAGTAGGCACATGAATAATATCCAAACATCTTACTAATCACTACCATGTTATAAATCTGAGCGTTAGCTTTCTAAAGCTTCAAACGACACGTCATATGGACATACAAGTCAAAAGATATGGCAAAAATCGTCGAACACTTCAAACCGGACATTCTGGCAGTTATGTGTCGACCCATGTACATGCTAGCTCATGACCTATACAGGTCATCACATAACATGTACAGGTCGACTCATGTACCTCATTTTTAAAGCCTGTAGCATTCTGTTAGATGTGTTGTCTGCATGTGTCGACTCATGGCCTATACATGTCGATACATACTGCTATTTTTTTTTGTAAAAAATGTCTGTTTTTAACCATCCAAATTCCAAACACTACCTCATGTGCCCAAAAACTTATGTTACAAAAATCCATCAAACAAAATCCAATTTCTTATTGTTATAACTTCCTAAATCATCATTTACTCCATAGTTTCATGAATCAAAATCACATTACAACATTATCATCATCTCTAAATCATCATTAACACAATTAAGGTCAAAACCTTCAAACATCAATCTATGACATAATATCATCAATAACATCAAAACAGAATATATGCATACATGGAGTACATGAATTTCACAGTAATTCCATCATACAACAACAATTATAACACAAAAATCAGAATTGAGATTTAGAACACCCAATCCTAAGGAGGTTAATGGTTCCTCCATTCTACCCTTCCATCACACCCCTTATTATTGAAACAATTTCCCACCCTTACTTGATTTTCAGCAATTGATGATGATTTGTGCAGCTTATATGAGTTCTCTCCTCAATCTCCTAGCTTACTCCTCTTCCTCTCTCTTGCCTCTTTTCTACGTGTCTGAAGTTTTCTCTAAAAACCTAGCTATTTCCCTAATTTTAGAATATATACTCCCTAGGGGTGGGAATAGGCCAGACCAACTAACAGGGCCTACGACCTAGCCTACATAGGCCAAGGCCAGACCAGGCTTTTTTTTTTTAAAATAGAAAAGGCCTAGGCTTTTTTATAAGCCTATTTAGTTAAATAGGCTAGGCCGCATGCCATACAAAAAGCCTTATAAGCCTATCAGGCTGACCTATTTATTGAATATAAATGAATTTATTGTTTTTATATTGTATTTTATACTTTATATTAAAATACAAAAGTAAAACTTAGTTATATTTAAGAATTTATGAAAATAAGTTAAAAGAAATCCTATGAATACTGTTATAAGGTGTTTTCATAAGTTCTCTCAAACAAATCATCTTACAAAATTTATGCTACTAGGTAAGTTCAGATAAGTCAATGGAAACAAACATTTATTGTCATTGTACTTTTCATTCTCTAGTCTATTTAAACATTAGTTGAATTTCTTATTTACATATGTTCAAATGATATAGGCTTTTTAAGTAGGCTAACAGGCCAATCAGGCATTTGAAAAGGCTAGGCTCAGGCCAAAAAATAAGCCTTCGATAGGCCAGAGGCCAGGCTTAGGCTTTGAATTTTTTAGCAGGCCAGGCTCAGGCTTGGTAAAGCCTAGCTCGGCCCAGCCTATTCCCAAAAACTTGATCGTGAAAATAGCAAGTGATCGTACCTGGATCAGACAGTTTCTGGTGGCCAACAACGTCGTCTGGACTTCAGCTCCGGTGCGGTTGAAAGACGGCCGGGGGGGGTGTACCTGCAAGGTACTCCGACCCTCAAGTAAGGTAACTGTCAGAGAATAGCAAGTACAGATATGAGAGTAAAAAGTGAGTGTAACCTGACCCTCTCAAGTGAGAGGGTATTTATAGAGAGCCCCCAGCGCGGGGCCAACGATTACTTGCATTGGGCTGGATTGCCAGGCCCAATCCAAGTAACTGCCAGGACTTACGTGACGTAGTGAAGACCAGCACGTGGTCTTCGCCCTGGGGTAACCGTTCCTAAATCTCCGAAATCAGGGCAGACCGATTCCATCGGGAGTGGGGTGGTTACATGAGAACGTGTCCTCGCGGGGAGGAGTCTTGTGTGTCGGGGAGAGATGTGTCCTCGCGGGGAGGACTTGCTTATGGACGGAGATGGCTCCTCGCGGGGAGGAGCACATGAGCGCCGAGGAGAGGCGAGCCCGGGGGCTCGATGCCTATGCCCGACGAACTCTGCTGATCCTGTCCATGTAAAGGCGTGGCACGTGCCCGACGCTGTTGGGACGCGTGTGTGCCCGACAGTGGTCTTGTAAAGAGGTCCTTGTTGGGCCATCTCATGTTATGTGGTTTGGGCCTTCTCGACTGAGGGGCAGACCCTGGCCCAGTCCAGAACAGGAGCCCCCCAAGTCGTTGCTCCGAAGTGTCGGAGCGATGACTTAAGGGCCCACAAGCCTGTCGGGGAAGTATCGATCGCGTGACCGCGAGGAGGGGAACTTGTTCGGGATCCACTGGTCGTATCGTCGGAGAAAGTAGCGGGGGCGGACTCGAGCGTGGTAGTTCGCGGACGGTCGACTTGTCGGGGATGCGAGAAGTTTGATCTCTGGTGTTAGGGCAAATGGAGAGACGCGCGCGTTGGGGAGCGAACAATCGCATGTACGCCACGTGTCAGACGCCATCATTGCCTAGGGCGGCTAGGCTAGGGTAGTGTACTCTAGTAGTCTAGACTCTTCGAATTCCGTGAGGATCCTATAAATAGGCCTCACCTCGTTTCATTTGCACCTTTTGCTCTTTTCCTCTCAGACTCTCTCTCTCTTCTCCTCCGTTCTTCCGCCGCTACCTTCCACCATTCTCCGCCGTTCTCCACCGACGATCGTCGTGCCGGAAACCCAAAAAGCGTATTTCAAGTAAGTTTCTTTCTTCTTTTTCCTCTTTTCGTTTGCATTTATAGGGCGAATCTTGTGGTGAACTGGTGAAGTTCCCATGGAATTTGTGAAATATCCGGCGAAAACGGCGGAATTTCATAGTTTAGTCGTTGAATCTCGCGGGGAGAGATGATGAAATCCCCGAAGACATGAAGAATATCCCGGGGTCCTGAGATGAACGTTTCTTAGTTCGTTTGCTGAATGTCCCGGGGAATAAGGATGAGATCCCCGGGGAACCGAGGTTTGTCTCGGGGACATGGGTCGAATATCTCAGGGTTCTGCCCCACCTCGCTCCCCGCGGGATCGGGGATGGTCGCGGGTTCGTGTTCCCCCGACAGTCCCTCCTCGCCCTTTCACTTGATCAACGGTGGAGGGGTGGATTTGATACGGGTCATCGAATTCACCATTTCCTTCTGCTTTTCAGGTAGATGGACGTATTGCCCGTGGCTGAGGGATCTTTGGACATCGACGACCAACCCGACTCTCCAATGGCGCCAATCGCTAGGGTCGGGGAACGTCCCCTCGAGGAGTGGGTCAGCGATAAGCCGTTGAACATTGCTTCCATTTTTGTCGACGAGGACGAGGACACTATTTTTTGTACCGTCGAGCATCAAGTGGTGGGTTCCTCAAAGTCGTGGAAGGTGTTCCGACCTCAAGCCCACCATCGCATATGCTTGACGTACCGAGGGATGAGGTTCCCTCTTTACGAGTTCATGTTCGACAAGGCGAGGTGGCGTCTACCCTTTACAGATTTTCAACAGACTGTTTTCGTTTGGTTGCGCCTGGCGCCTTCACAGCTCCACCCCAACTCCCTCGCTTTCATCCGAGCTTTCGAGCTCGTCTCCAAATACCTCCGAATCGGGGCAACCGTGCCTCTCTTCTTCCGCATCTTCCACCTCCAACGACAGGCCTCCGATGGCAGACACGGCTGGGTGTCTTTCAAGCAAGTGAGCAGTCTGTTTCACACTTATTTGGATTTCGTCCGTGACTTTAAACACCAGTATTATATCGTGAGGCCGGTCACTCTTGAAGCCGTGAATTCGGTGTACCATCAAGTTTCCCGTGAGGTGGACGGGCAAACGGAGAAGGTCCTCGAGCTGAGATTCCCCTTGTTCTGGACGGAAGAACATTTCAAGTACGGAACGGACAGCTACAAAGTCAGGCCTAGCCGTCTCGACGAGGGGGATCGCTTGGCCTACAAGCAGATAGTAGCGTTCGTTAATGGTTTTAATAGGGGCAAGTTCATGACGATGGACGGGGAATTCGTCCGGGGGGACGACGGGCAGGTGTTGACGAAACGTCGTCTGATCAATACGAGGGCCCTCCTCGAGACGTTCTCCGATGAGGATGCTCTCGAGCTGCTAGGTGGTGCCATTCTCTTCGACTTACTCTTTCTTCGACCTCCGGATTACTGACATGTTTATTTTTCTTTTTGTAGGAAAGATGTCGAATGCTGAGGAGCGCTTCAAGAAGCTGAAGGCTACCCGTGCCGCGAAGAAAGGAGGCAAGAGTCGCGTCGATCAGCTCCGAGTGCAGGAGCCCGCTCCCACCCCGACACCCGGGGTTTCCTCTGGCTCTCACCAGGGTAGTGATTCTCTCAGCCCCTAGAGCTCTCCGAAGAGGCAAAGGCTTGCAGACACGGTGGACATCGATCTTACCGAGCACGAGAGTCCCCCTGCCGTGAAATTTGTGCTCCCGCCTTGTCACACAAGGCCGAACTTCTTTACGGGGAACAATTCACTGTGCGTGGGTGGCCCCGAAACTCAGGCCATCTTGAGAGTCGACAAGGCTTCTCGGCGAAGGATATTGGTGGAGGACGTGTCTGCCGTTATGCGGGTTTGCGCGGCTGCCTTGGTTCTGAACGATGAGGCGTGCCCCGCAAGCGAGCTGAACAGGTTGCGAGAAAGTTTTCAATCCATCTCGGTCGAGATGGAGAAGGTGGGTAAGGAGCTGGCTGACTGCAAAAGCCAGAACCAGGCCCAGGTCGAGCTTCAACAGAAACTGGAGGAAAAGCTGAAGAGTGCCGAAGAGGAGCAGAAACGTCTTGCCGGTGTCGAGGAGGAGAGGGATCGCCTCCTGGCGAGGAACGCTGAATTGGAGGAGGTTGTCCGCCCCGCTGAGGAGGAAACCGAAGAGGATAGGTTGCTGACTTTGCGGGCAGCGTTGATAGCGAAACTCCGTGAAGTCGAGGAAGACAATATCGTGGTCGCGGGCATAGGCTTCAAGAACGCGGTGGAGCAGCTTAGGGTCCTCTACCCCGACCTTTTGACCGAGGGGATTGACCCTGACTACGAGGTGGTCGACGGTCAGATCGTGCAACCGATGAGAGTCGACGAGGTCCATGATCCCGAGCAGCCTGAAGGGACCGCCGCTGAGTAGGATTTTCTCCCCGTTCTGTTCGGCCTGCGAGCCATTTTTACTTATTGTGATATTTCTGCCCGGCCTGCGTGCCAGGGGCTTTTTGACCTTTGATTGTAATATTTGTACACTGGGCTTCTGCCCGTTCTAATGTACCTTTGTTTATCTGCTAGTATTGTTTGCATGGTTTTAATTATGTGTGATGTTAATGCATTTGCTATACTTTGTTTTTTGTCTAAGTATTAAAGACTTTGGGATTGCTCGACCTTGATAGTCCCTGGCCGCGTAGAGAGCTGGTCAGGTTGTCGGAGATGTATTCCGACCTTCAACGAGGCTAAGAGCTCGGTCGAGGTCTTAGCTTCAAAGCGTGAACTTCCCATCGCGAGCTGGGTGTTCTGCCTGATTAGTACAACGACGGCGGAGCTCGGTTAAGGTATCCCCGTCGGATCAAAGTCCTCGCGCACACACAACGCAACCTTCGATCATCGTGTTCTGTCTAGGGGTGTCGCGCTCGTACCTTAGTGCGTTCCCGTAATCGCGGTGCTAGTGCGTCGCGGGCAGTGCTTAACTGTAATATTGTTTTAGCTTTTCAGCATTCCATGGTCGAGCAAGTTCTTCCCCGTGCAGATTTTTGAGGAAGTAGGCTCCTGTCCCCGTTTTCCCGCGGACGCGGTACGGGCCCTCCCAGTTCGCGGCGAGCTTGCCTTCTCGCGAGTATTTCTGGTTCCTTCGCAGGACGAGGGTGCCCACCTGAAAATCACGTTTGATAACTTTATCGTTATAACGTAGTGTTATTTTATGTTTAAGTGAAGCTTCTCGGAGAGAAGCGCCCGAACGTGTCTCCTCGACAAAATCGAGCTCTTCCCTCAGGGCTTCGTTGTTCGCGTCCCCGTCGAGGGGGGCTTCTGTCCTCCTCGAGGGTTCCCTGATCTCCACGGGGATCACCGCTTCGGTTCCATAGGTCAGACGGAAGGGGGTATCTCCTTTTGTGGAGTGTGGGGTCGTCCGGTAGGCCCAGAGGACGCTGTGTAGCTTCTCGACCCACCGTTGTTTGGCGTCGCCTAGTCGACGTCTTAATCCTCGGAGGATCACCCTATTCGCCGCCTCATCCTGTCCGTTCGTTTGAGGGTGCTCGACCGACATGAAGTGTTGCTTCGTGCCTAGTTTTGTGACAAAGTCTTGGAAGTTCCTGTCGGTGAACTGTGTTCCGTTGTCAGTGACAATGGCTTGAGGCACGCCGAATCGGGCGAGGATGTTTCTTTTGTAGAAACACAGTATGTTGAAGGCTGTGATTTTGGCCAATGCTTCCGCCTCAATCCACTTCGTGAAGTAGTCCACCCCGACGACGAGGTATTTGTTTTGATACGACCCCTGGACGAAAGGTCCGAGGATATCCATTCCCCACCACGCAAACGGCCACGGGGAGGACAATAGACTGAGCTCGTTGGGAGGAGCAAGGTGCATGTCCCCGTGTCGTTGGCATCTGTCGCACTTCTTGACGTGTTCCTTGGCGTCCTGTTGCATGGTGGGCCAGTAATACCCTGCTCGAAGCGCCTTACGGGCTAACGATCGCCCGCCGAGGTGCTGCGCATTGATTCCCTCATGGATCTCCAGGAGTATGCCGGGGACCTTAGTCTCCTCGACACATTTGAGAAGGGGGATAGAGAACCCTCGTCGGTACAGCTTGTCCTCGACTATAGTGTACGAGCACGCCCGTCTCTTGATCATTCCTGCTTCTTTGGGGTCTTCGGGCAGTTTGCCCATCATGAGGTATTCGTATACCGGGGTCATCCAGCAATTGCTGTCCCCGATGGCGTTGATGTCCGAAATTGGGGCCGGTTTGTCGATGCTCGGGCGGGAGAGCACTTCTTGTATGACGGATTTGTTCCCGCCTTTCTTCTTTGTGCTCGCCAACTTGGACAAGACATCTGCTCGTGCATTGTGCTCGCGGGGGATGTGAGTTACTTCCGTGGAGGTGAACTTTTTCATCTTTTCTTTTACCAAGGCCAAGTATTCTATGAGGCTGTCGTTCTTGGCTTGGTACTCTCCTCGGACTTGCGAGGCCACGAGCTGTGAGTCGGTGAAAAGTTTGACCTCCTTGGCGCCGAGGTCCTCGGCCAGCCGGAGTCCTGCGAGGAAGGCCTCGTATTCGGCTTGGTTGTTCGATGTCAGGAAGGATAGTTCGAGGGATACCTCGATCAGGATGCCTTCCTTGTTTTCGAGGATGATGCCCACCCCGCTTCCCTTCGGGCTGGATGCTCCGTCGACATAGATCGTCCATTTTTGTGATCCGTTGGTCGAAGGTTCCGGGACGATCATCTCTGCTACAAAGTCGGCCAATACCTGTGTCTTCAGGGCTTTCCTCGCTTCGTATTGGATGTTAAACTCGTCGAGCTCGAGTGACCACCTGAGCATCCTTCCCGCCATGTTCGGTCTTCCGAGGAGCTGCCTTATAGGCTGTTCGGTCCTTACGACGACGGTGTGGGCGAGGAAGTAGTGGTGTAGCCTCCTGGCCGCGGTGACGAGGCCCAGGGCGACTTTCTCAATCTGCTGATATCTGAGCTCGGGGCCTTGGAGGGCTTTGCTCGTGAAGTAAACTGGCTTCTGCCCGTCCGGGGTTTCCCGAATGAGGACGGCGCTGACTACTTCACTCGTGATTGCAAGATACAAGAAGAGTGTCTCCCTGTTCTCAGGCCATGAGAGGATCGGGGGTTGTGATAGGACTTGTTTTAAGTGGACGAGCGCCTGCTCGCATTCCTCGCTCCACTCAAACTCCGCTTTTTGTCGAAGAATTTTGAAAAATGGGAGTGTGTATTGTGCAGATTCGGCGACGAAGCAGGAGAGGGCAGTGGGCATCCCGTTCAATGATTGTATCGACTTTTTTGAGTCCGGAGTAGGGAGCTCAGAGAAAGCCCTACACTTGTTGGGGTTGGCCTCGATTCCTCGTTCTGTGAGGTAAAATCCGAGGAACTTACCTGCCCGAACGCCAAAGGTGCACTTGTCGGGGTTAAACCTCATGCGGCATCTCCTCGCCGTGTCGAACACCTTCTTGAGGTGCGCGGCGTGGTTGACTTCTTCTGCGGATTTGACGATCATGTCGTCCATGTAGACCTCGAGCATGCCGCCGATTTCATCCCAGAAAACCTTGTTCATCATTCGTTGGTAGGTCGCACCGGCGTTCTTCAGACCGAAGGGCATTACGTTGTAGTAGTAGTTGCCCGACGCGGTCATGAAGGCCGTGTGTTGTTTGTCGACCTTGTCCATGGGAATTTGATTGTATCCCGAGTAAGCGTCCATGAAGGATAGTAGTTTGTAACCTGCAGAATTGTCGACCAGTTGGTCGATGTTAGGCAAGGGATAACAGTCTTTCGTGCAAGCCCGGTTAAGATCAGTATAATCAACGCACATTCTCCATTTCCATTATTCTTTTTAACAAGTACAACGTTGGACAACCAGGTCGTGTATTTGGCCTCCGAAATAAAATTTGCCTCTAGGAGGTCTTTTACAGCTTTTTCAGCAGCCTCCGCTTTTTCGAGAGACTGCTTGCGCCTACGTTGTGCTATGGCCCTAGCGCCCGGGTCTACTGCGAGCTGATGGCAAGCCACCTCGGGGTCGAGGTCAGGCATCTCGGATGCGCTCCACGCAAAGAGATCAACGTTCTCCCTCAGACATGCCTTCAGCTGCTCCTTTGCCAGGTCGGGGATCCCGGTGCCAATCTTCACGTTACGATCTGGATCGTCCCCGAGGACCACGAGCTCAAAGTCCCCGTCTGGGATGGGGCGCGTTGGGTAGAGAGGTCGCCCGTTGTTCTTCGCTTGGAGGTCGAGGTCTTCTGCCCCGTCTTCATCGGGTTCGCCCGGGAACCTGCTGTCGAGTTCGACCGCGTTGACGCGCGGGAGAGGTACCTGTTCGGGGTCCTGGGGTGGCTTGGTCACGATCTTGGGTTTGGGGCCGATGGAACTCAGGCCTTTGATGGCGGCGTCGAAGCATCTTCTGGCCGCGTCGATGTCCCCGTGCATCGTCACTACTCGTCCCCTGGTCGTGTAGTACTTCATTTTGAGGTGGACCGTTGATGGTACCGCCGTAAGTTCAGCCAGGGTGGTCCTCCCAAGGATGCAGTTGTAAAGGGACGGGCATTCGACCACCAGGAAGCGGATCTTCACCTGTCGGGCAGTGTCTTCGGCCCCGAATATAACCATTAACTCCCCGTAACCCCATGGCCTGGTGGTGGTTCCATTGAACCCCTGTAGATCTGAACCGACGTATGGGGTCAGATGCCTTTCGTCGAACTGAAGGGTTCCGAACAGATGAGCATACATGATGTCGACCGAACTCCCCTGGTCGACTAGGATCCTTCGAACGTCAAAGTTCGCCATCTGCGCCCTGACCAGGAGGGGAATAATGGCGTTTGGTGCTCCCCCGGGGAGTTCCTCGAGGTAGAAGGTGATAGGGTTGGAGTTTCCCCGCACTTTCTCGAGGGTGGTTGCCTTCGCCGACGTTGCGGATTCCAGCTCGTCAAATTTCCGCTTGATCGATCTGACGGACAACTTCTCTGGACCTCCCCCGGAGATGACCATCGCCCTGGGGAAGCTTTCCCAGGTGCTACGGGCAGTAACGGGGTCCTCGTGGGGGAAGGTCGCCCACATGTTGCGAATTGCTTCTTGGCCTTTAATGATTGGGGGGACAAAGAAGTCTTCGGGTCGGGTGACACTGAGGGCGACTTGAAGGCGACTCTCTTCGGGAGGAGGCGTCGTCTCCTCGACGTTCTGGGCTTCCCGGGAGCTGGGACGAGGAGTATCGTTCTTCTGGGCGTATTTCTTCAAGTGCCCCTCCTTGATCAGAATTTCAATCACATCTTTGAGATGGATGCAGTCTTCCGTCACATGCCCGTGACTCCGGTGGAACCTACAGTATTTTGACTTGTCGATGTTTGATTTGGGGGCAGTGGGCTTCGGAAAGCGGACTCCTCCTTTCACAAATTCTGAGTTCTGCCACTCGGAGAAGATACGCGGGTGGGGAGCGTTGAGTGGGTGTACTCGGTGAACCGACCAGCTGGTCCGCGTGGTTCACGAGGTTCCCGGGGGCGATTATCTCTCTTTCTTTCTCCTCCTCGACGGGGAGGGGAGTCTTCTTCTTTGTGGCCGCGAGGGCCTTCTTTGCGCCTCGATTCGAGGGCGATATGTACTGCCTCCGACTCCTCGAGCTTGATGTACGACTGCGCCCGTTGGAGGAGATCCTCGAGACGGCGGGGCCGGCGGAGGCCCACGGACTTGGGAAAGTCAGATCCAAAGCGTAGCCCGTGGATGATCAAATACTTCTTCATGTAGTCGGTCGTATGGACCTCGACAGCTTCTCTGTTGAATCTCTTAATGTAGTTCCGGAGAGATTCGTTCTTCCCCTGAAAGATACTTTCTTGGGCAGCTTTCGTCTTCGGATATCGACGAGACGCGGTAAAGTGTTTGGTGAAGCGTTGCCTTAGTTACTTCCAGGATGTGATCGACCCGGGTGCCAGACCTTTGTACCAAGTCATAGCGCCCTTCCTCAAGGTGGTGGGGAAAAGCCTGCACTTGATGGCTCCCCTGACGTTTCTGAAGTCGAGCATGGCTTCAAAACTTTCGACGTGGTCGTCAAGGTCGGATAGGCCGTCATAGTTTCCCAGCTGCGGAGGTTTCTCCATGCCCGCGGGGATTGGGGCATTCATGATCTCCCATGACAGAGGGGTCCTCTGGTCATCGTCGTCACTTCCTGTCAGGGACACCGAAGGGGATCGCTGATGCCGTAGAGGGGAATTCCTCGAGTGGTGTCTCGGCCTCTCCTCGGTCTGCATGGACTTCTTGGTAGTGGCGGAGGCCCTGGGTTCCTTCCGAGACGGGGAACGAGGGCGTTTCTGGGAGATCGTCATCTGGGGGCGCTCGAGACGTGGTCGACGACCTTCGCGTACCAGCGAGGGGGTCCGAGATTGTCTGAAGGAGTCCTTCGCGGGGAAGGGGAACGACGAGGCGACGGTGGACGACGATGTCTTCGCGGGGAAGATCGTCGTGCCCGCCCTTGCTCCAGCGCTTCAATTATGGTATTCTGGTGCGCGATCAGCTGATTGGTCTGGTTGATCAAGGCGAACATGGCCACGATGCTCGCGTATGCATTGGGTGGAGGAGCAACTGGCTGAAAAACAGCCTGCTGATCGTCTTGGTGGGCGGCGTTGTAAGCCACGTCTTGGGAGTCTGGGGAGGTGTTTTTCCCGTCTCTCACGTCACCTTCTTCGACGTGGAAGGCAGCAGCGTCTTCGCGGTGGTTCCTGTTCTCGAGTTGCGTGAGGACGGTGTCCAGAGCTTTGGTAGCGGACGGATTGTCGGCCATGATGGTGATGAATGAGAGTTGCTTTGGTTTAACGGAGGAAAAACGGGGAAGCAAAAGTCCCCACAGTCGGCGCCACTGATCGTACCTAGATCAGACAGTTTCTGGTTGCCAATAACGTCGTCTGGACTTCAGCTCCAGTGCGGTTGAAAGACGGCGGGGGGGGGGGGGGGGTGTACCTGCAAGGTACTCCGACGCTCAAGTAAGGTAACTGTCAGAGAATAACAAGTACAGAGATGAGAGTAAAAATTGAGTGTAACCTGACCCTCTCAAGTGATAGGGTATTTATAGAGAACCCCCAGCGCGGGGCCAACGGTTACTTGCATTGGGCTGGATTGCCAGGCCCAATCCAAGTTGAAATTCTGGTATCAGTCGTGTGATGTTAAGGTGTGATGTCACAACAACACACTCTGCACAATGGACAACAATAACAGTAAAATAGCACCAAGAATTGTTGACCCAGTTCGGTTACAACCAACCTACTCTGGGGGCTACCAAGCCAGGGATGGAATTCACTACTTGTAGATATAATTTACAGACTCAACAACTCGTTGACAATCTCCTAAACTTATACTCTACTAATGACTTCCTACCTAAGACACCACTTAGGTATGAGAACACCACTCAATCCCTTACAAACACTCAAAGAAACCACTTTGAGTAACCTTGATCTTACTTCACAGCTTCGATCAATCAACCACTCTCTATTGCTTCACAACTTCTAGAGAGGACAGAAACGCAACACCTATTCAAGCCCTAGAATAGTGTAAATACAAGCACTCTAAACAAACTCTGGACACTAAGCCTCCAGCTCCCGATCTTCTGAATGTTTTCTGTCGCTTTTTCCTTTGGTCTTGTGCGCTTTATATAGCTCCTTGAATTGGTCTTGGACTTGCTACAATATCTCCCAGATTTGTTATTTAAAACTGAATATTAAAACCGATTTTCTCCTAAAATCTTTTTAAATCTTCAACCTTTTAAATCTCCTACAAATCTGCAACAGATCTCCTATGCAGCAGCAAATATCTATCCCAAGATATTCGCATCCAATGAGACAGCTTGCTCTCCACAATTCCAGCTAATACGCAACCCTAACGACATCACAGCCTGCTGTTGTTAATTCTGCAGATCTGATGTTACAACATCACCTGTGTGACATCAGACATCCAACTTCGGCAATTAATTACTTAACACAGCCCAGTGTTAAGACTTCAATGTTGCATATCAGCACCTTGACATCAACATTGAATATACTTTGTTTTACCAAAATTCCAGCCAATCCAGGAACTAACAATCTCCCCCTTTGGCTAATTTTGGCTAAAACAATCTCTGCACTCTGTAATCAACTTCTGCACTCTGCAATCAACTTCTGCACTCTGCACCTTCAGAGATTTCAGCAGTGGAATAATCTTCAAAAATTTGAAACTCTCAATCAGCAGCAGTTTGACACTTTCCATAGTCTCCATCACTTGATCTGCTGCAGCACCATCTTCATTATTGACAACAGCCAATTGGTGCTCCCCCTCAAAAATATGAACCAGCATCACAGCTGTTCAGTAGCTCACAATGTGCAGCACTTCTCTCCCTTGATGTCTGCTTGGCTGCACTCTTCAAATGCTATGATATCTTCACTAGCTCAGTCAAAACTCCCCCTTAATATCTGCATCACATTAGCAGCATTTGGCATTCTTTGATACTCTTGGCTCACTTGGCTATTTTCTCCCCCTTTTTAGCCACAATTAGACAAACCTCAACAAGTAAGTCCAAAATCATACTTCTTCTGTCAGCCAAATCCACATTTTGAAAATCCAGACATATCCTTTATCCATCCAGATATGAAGGCTTCACACAATCATCCACAAGATCTGAAACACACACTCAATGCCTTCCACTGAACTCTAAGTCAATAACACACACCAAGACAGGTGTACAATCTATTCAAGGCCATGATTCAATCTTGTCTTCAGACATCTCCTCAGAAGCATGTGCGCACAAGATTCAAACAATTTGCTTCATATGACTAGAACCATTCAAGGCCACACCAAAACACCAATCAACAGCCTAATGTCATAACATGCTATCTGACAATATATCCTCATAAGAGGCAACCAATCTCCACAAGCTTGATAAATGCACCTTTGCTGCAAAGTCCATAGATAAGTACTCTCCCTGTCATGATTAACAAATGCTCTAGATGGAGATGAACAATTGAGCACATTTTCTGAGTACATGCATTTTGGTACCACTGTCCCTTTCTCCAAAGGCTATCATACAATTCATCTTCACCATCCAAGGCAAACCTTCTACTTCATCATTCTCCCGTATGACTATGTAGATGCTCCTTAGATATAATGTAAGCACTAAGCTTCAGATCCAGAACAAAGACATCCTTCACCAAGGATACTCTTGACACTCTTGACACCAGGGTATTACATATGCTCCACTACTGGATTTACTATCAGCAAAATAATCCAAACTTAACACTGTGTCACAAACTCCACAAATTCTCAGTTTACTTATAAGCTTTACTGAGATCCAGTCTCTTCAAGAGATCCCAATTCCTCCATCCTTACATCCACCAGTAGTTGTTGAAATTGGTGAAGACTTCAAAGACAGTAGTCAAGCCACATGACCATAATCTTCACCTACATCTGGCAAAAAATGCTAGAGCATCCACTCCACATGTCCGATCTTAACCATCTTCCAGATATAACCACCAGCAAACATGATGCTATACCATCTTTTGAGACATCAGCTTCTCATCACCATTCAAAGGACTCATTGCACAAAGAAGTCCTTTCAAGAAGCTCCCAATAAAACACAGTCAGAGCAACTTATTCATACACACCCGAATACCATAAGTTCCCACACCCTCTCTGAACCATATCCTAGCAAACTCAACCATATCCAGAGTATCTATACCAAATTCTTTTTCCAGAACATACTTCCACCATTTTATGAAAAGCACAGGAATGTTATCTAGTATGGCCTTTTGAATTTTCTCAGAAGTTCTAACAACAACGGCTTCCTTCATTTGAGAGATATCCTGGACAATATCATCAGACTTATCTCTGATCTTCCTATTTCTGGAAGAGATGAACACTTTACTCCTGGATTTTGTAGTACCATCCACATAGATCTTCTGCTTATCAGTTCTCATCTTTGGAGGTGACTCAATACCTTTCCTCTTCCTTGATTTCAGTCGTTTAGCAACCCCAGGAACCACTTTTGCAATTAATTCATCATCACTCTTCTTTATTTTAAGGCTAGAAGTACCTTTCTTGACTTGAGATGTTTTAACATCAGCTCTAGCATCTGCATCTGCATCTTCCAACCTAAGGATTGTCAACTTGTGAAATTTTTCTTCTGAGCTATAGGAGTCATTAGTCAAGTTGTCATCTTTCTTGGCCTTGCAAGTATTCAGCTCCCAACACTTCTTAAGGTCACAGCCTTTGATCCTTCCATCAGCATTGTTGACTCCTTTATCTTGCTCACATAACTGACTACTCAAGTTGGCTTTTAACACATCATCCAACTTAGGAGTAACAACACCATAAGTCATTAACCCAGATTGACTTTTCACCATACTTTCACACTTGATGTCACCATCTGATGTTACAACATCAACCTTAGCATCACTAGATAAGCTGTTCACTTGAGGTATCCACTGATAGCAATTATCTTTGGATCTTACTCCCTTCATCACTACCTCATTCTGCTCATCAGCTACCACACATTCATCTTTGGTGTAGCTTACCTTGTAACCTTCATCACAAAGTTGACTTATACTAATTAAATTAGCACTCAACCCTTAAACAAGGAGCACATTATCAAGAGTAAGACCATCATGATTCTTCACTCTTCCAACTCCTTCTACTACTCCTTTTTCACCATTGCCAAAAATAACATCATTTACATGGCAAGGATTGAACTCTACCAAATGCTTCTTGGATCCAGTCATGTGCTTTGAACATCCACTGTCAAAGTACCATGCATCCATAGAAAAATGTCCATCTGATGTGTGAGCCAATAGACATGTGACCTGAGCTTTAGGAACCCATTGTTTTACTACTTTGGGCCTGACCTCCTTCTGTCTGGGTTGAGGAGCAGAATTTGGATAACCATGAAGCTTGAAGCAAGAGAACTGCATATGTCCAAATCTGCCATAGTAGAAGCATCTAACTCTGTCATCTCTAAAGTGGTTAAACCTTCTGCCACCATGATGATGATGTTGTGGCTGCCACCCATAATGTCTTCTTCTTCTATAGTTGGAATATCTTCTTCTATACTGATACTGTCTTCTAGGCTGTCTCCTATGGTGATGAGGCTTCCTTCTTCCATAGTTATGAGGCACAACATTGTTGTATCCATATCCATACATGTTCCCCTGATGTTGATGAACCAAGTTCTGATTGAACGTAGCAGCCTTCATGCTCTTGTGATATTGAGGTGGCATATACTGACTAGCTCCCTGAGACTGCACCTGCTTCTGATGATGAGCATTCTTCTTCTCAACATTCTGAGGTTGTGGATGAGTAACCTTCTTAGGCTGAGACATTGGTTGGGACACCTCCTCCTTTGCTCCTGAAGTGCTTGCTTCAGCAGAAACCTTTTTCTCAGCCACAAATCCTATACCTGACTTATCACCAGCAACCTTTTCTGTCTGAAGGATCTTATCAAGTGTGTCTGTACCACTGCTCAGCATCCTAACAGACTTGGTCATATGATCAAGGTGAGCTTTGACCAGTACAACTTCATTTTCCAGATCAGCTTTTTCATTCTCAAGCTGAGCAATCTGTTGCTTGTGGCACTTGTTTTCTTGACAAATCTCAACACTTTTTAAACACAGCTCTTGATAAGTAGACGCTAACTCCTCATAAGTTATTTCTCCATCACTAGAATCATCATCAGAAACAACAGCTCCTGTTAAAGCTCTAACACGCTTTGCTGACTCACCTTCACTTTCACTATCAGAGTCAGACCAGGAAACTGTCATGCCCTTCTTCTGCTTTTTCAAGAAGGTGGGACATTCTTTCTTGACATGTCCATACCCTTCACACTCAAAGCACTGAACTCCTTTATCTTGGGCAGTTTTCTCTTCATCCTTCTTGCTGGTGTCAGAAGTCATGTTCTTGACATTAGGCTTGGAGTTATTATTCATTCTCTTGAATACTTTGGTGAACTGTCTTCCCAACATAACTATGGCCTGAGATAGATCCTCCTAAGATTCAAAACTCTTTCCTTTTTCTTCTGCATCATTTGACACTAAGGCTATACTCTTTGGCTTCTTTTCTGGTTCTTCCTCATTCAACCCCAGCTCAAAAGTTTGAAGAGATCCAATGAGCTCATCTACTCTCATCTTGCTGATGTCTTGTGATTCTTCAATGGCAGTAACCTTCATCTTATACTTCTTAGGTAGGGACCTAAGGATCTTCCTCACAAGTTTTCCATCTGACATCTTCTCTCCAAGAGCACTAGATGCATTGGCCAGCTCAAGAACACTCATGTGGAAATCATGAATAGTCTCATCTTCCTTCATCTTCAGGCTTTCAAATTTTGATGTTAAAATATGAAGTCTTGACATCTTGACTCTAGATGTTCCTTCATGAGTAGCCTGCAAGATATCCCATGCTTGCTTAGCAACTTCACAGGTATTGATTAACCTCAAGATATTCTTATCCACTCCATTGAAGATGGCATTTAGAGCTTTGGAATTTCCAAGGGCAAGCTCGTCTTCCTCCTTGGTCCACTCTTCTTCAGGCTTTGGCTTAGAGGTGCCTTCTTTATCTTTACCAGCATCATCCTTCTCACATACAACAGGTGCTTTCCACTCTTTAATAACAGCCTTCCAAGCCCTACTGTCCAAGGATTTTAAGAAGGTGGTCATCCTTGCCTTCCAATAGTCATAATTGGATCCATCCAAAATAGGGGGTCTGTTGACGAATCCTCCAACTTCTTTGTCCATCTTTACACCAGAAAGTAACTTCCCTAGATCTCACCCAGAGACAGACAGGATGCTTGCTCTGATACCAATTGAAATTCTGGTATTAGTCGTGTGATGTTAAGGTGTGATGTCACAACAACACACTCTGCACAATGGACAATAATAACAGTAAAATAGCACCAAGAATTATTGACCCAGTTCGGTTACAACCAACCTACTCTGGGGGCTACCAAGTCAGGGATGGAATTCACTACTTGTAGATATAATTTACAGACTCAACAACCCGTTGACAATCTCCTAAACTTATACTCTACTAATGACTTCCTACCTAAGACACCACTTAGGTATGAGAACACCACTCAATCCCTTACAAACACTCAAAGAAACCACTTTGAGTAACCTTGATCTTACTTCACAGCTTCGATCAATCAACCACTCTCTATTGCTTCACATTTTCTAGAGAGGACAGAAACGCAACACCTATTCAAGCCCTAGAATAGTGTAAATACAAGCACTCTAAACAAACTCTGGACACTAAGCCTCCAGCTCCCGATCTTCTGAATGTTTTCTGTCGCTTTTTCCTTTGGTCTTGTGCGCTTTATATAGCTCCTTGAATTGGTCTTGGACTTGCTACAATATCTCCCAGATTTGTTATTTAAAACTGAATATTAAAACCGATTTTCTCCTAAAATCTTTTTAAATCTTCAACCTTTTAAATCTCCTACAAATCTGCAACAGATCTCCTATGCAGCAACAAATATCTATCCCAAGATATTCGCATCCAATGAGACAGCTTGCTCTCCACAATTCCAGCTAATACGCAACCCTAACAACATCACAGCCTGCTGTTGTTACTTCTGCAGATCTGATGTTACAACATCACCTGTGTGACATCAGACATCCAACTTCAGCAATTAATTACTTAACACAACCCAGTGTTAAGACTTCAATGTTGCAACATCAGCACCTTGACATCAACATTGAATATACTTTGTTTTACCAAAATTCCAGCCAATCCAGGAACTAACACAAGTAACTGCCAGGACTTACGTGGCGTAGTGAAGACCAGCACGTGGTCTTCGCCCTGGGGTAACCGTTCCTAAATCTCCGAAATTAGGGCAGATCGATTCCATCGGGAGTGGGGCGGTTACATGAGAACATGTCCTCGCGGGGAGGAGTCTTGTGTGTCGGGGAGAGATGTGTCCTCGCGGGGAGGACTTGCTTATGGACGGAGATGACTTCTCGTGGGGAGGAGCACATGAGCGTCGAGGAGAGGCGAGCCCGGGGGCTCGATGCCTATGCCCGACGAACTCTACTGAGCCCGTCCATGTAAAGGCGTGGCACGTGCCCGACGCTGTTGGGGCGCGCATGTGCCCGACAGTGGTCTTATAAAGAGGTCCTTGTTGGGCCATCTCATGTCATGTGGGTTGGGCCTTCTCGACTGAAGGGCAGATCCTGGCTCAGTCCAGAACAGCAAGTGTACTATTTAACGATGTAGTGATAATTGGGGTTTTCCCCAGAGTCGGCCTCTCGAGGACTGCGTATAAAATATAGTGTTGATACTATTTCAATTAAACAAAAGTTTCCTTGGGGTTTTAGAAATTGTTTGTCGAAATGTTAAAATGAGCAAATATAAAGCAATTGTAAAAATAAAGGTTTAATAACTATGAGAAAAATGCTAGGGAAGGTGGTTGCATTGCTCTGCAGGAACCCTAAATAGTTATTTATAAAGACATGCCTCAAACCTTATCCTACCGGATCTTAATAAAAGTTTTTCTTAATTCCTTAATAAAAACCCTTTGATATTCTCCCTAGACCCTAATTCCTCAGTGGTCTAGGAAGAACATCAAGCAATAGTTCTGACAAAGATTTTACCGGTTACTACGGGGTATCCCCATTCCTAGGCAATATCTACCGCAGTATTATTATGCAAAAAGCGTTAGGTTGGTTTTTCAGACCTAATCCCTAACCATGAATCGAATCCAATTTTTCAATAAAGATAAGCATTAAGCATATTGCAAAATAACAAATTAAGATAAAAGGCATGGTTTCATAAAATCATATAAAAACAGGTTCATTACATTGCAATTCTGAGCCACCCCCTAGCAATGGGGGGTTTAGCCGATCATGTTCAAAATAAAAACAATTATAACAAAAAGATAGGAAATAGTCATTACAATGATATTTGGATCACTTTGATCTTCAATTGCTTCCGCGGTTGAATGATCTCCGTTCTCCAAAAACTCGTGATCGCATGAAATTCCTCAACTTGATCGTCTCTTTCGAAAGTCAAAAAGTGTCTTTTTTTCTCTCTAAAATCACCATAAAATAGCCACAAGCTTCTAATGTCCAAGGAAATTCCCCATCTGCCCCTTGACTCCCAAAAACAAATTTAAAAATAAAAGTCCAAATTTTCCTCGCCCAGGCCAATACGGGTCGTGTCAGCTGACACGGGTACCCGTGTTGGCATTCTGCCTCTTGACCACCAATTCATCTTTTCAAGTTCTCTTGCCAGGCAAGCTGACACGTCCCTCACTAGTTTGTCTAATTATAAAACTTGCCCAACTTAATAATAGTTTCTCTATTTTGCCTCTTATTTCCCCCAATTCTCACAAATAGCCCAATTCCATCATTTTATTATTTAAATAAATAATTCAAATAAAAAATACTATTTCTTATAATAATTAATTAAAATTTCCATAATTTCTAAACAAATATGCCAAGGTCTTAATCTCTCTATACCTCAACTTCAAGGACACTTACCCCCACAGTCACACAACAAATAATTTAAAATATCAATTAAATAAAATTTTAAATAATCAAATTAAATTAATTAATTGAATTCGGGGTGTTACACTCATGCCCCGATAATAGGGGTGCTCAAGATTGAACCGACCCAATAGAAAACCGCAAATAAAACCAAACCAAATCAAAACTACACAAAAATTGCATTTAGTTCGGATGTGTTTGGTCCATTTTTTAACAAAATTATGCGTTTCGCTTCGGTTTGTGATTTGTATTTTACAAACCGAAACAAATTGCATTATGTTACAACCTAAACATTATTTATCCCACAACCAACCCAAAACCCTAACCTATCATGTCTTAGCCTTAAGATTACGATCGATTTTCTCTTACTCACATTTAGGGTTTCAGTTTAAACTTTCTCAAATCTTTTGTAGTAGTATCCCGCATTCTTCTCATCTTCTTTGCCATGCATATCTCACCTCTTCTACTTAAATCTCTCATCTTTTATGCTCATTCTTTTTCATCTTCTCATTTTCATGTTACTGTTATTTATTCTAATTACATTTTTATCGCAAGTTTCATCTCTAACCGCACATATCTTCCGTTCTTTCTTTTTTATCTTCTCTAATATCTCATCTCCTCTGTTTTCTTCTTCTATTTCATTATTATAATGTTTTTGATATTATTTTATGCTACTATTTTATGTTCTTTATTCATTTTATTTTTATATATTGCGTGAGCAGTTATTGTCCAAATATAATGAGTTTTAATGTTATTTAATGATGTATGAATGACTAAAGTTATGTTGTCCTCTTTATGCATATGTATGACTCAATAAAAATATTATAAAAAATCGAACTAATCAAACTAACCAAACCAACACAAACCCCATTGATTTAGTTTGATTTCTTTTTATTTTTAAAAGCTAACCGGAACAAACTGAACCACACAAATTTTTCTATTATAATTCGGATGACTTTTAACGTTAAAATTACTCAAACCATTGTGAATACTCCTACCAAAAATCCAATTGCCATTTCTATTCACGTTCATATGTATTTAAATTTAGTGTGTTTTGTTTACAAAGCAATGTATTTATTCAGTATAAATTTATTTATTTATTAACTACATTATCTATTTTTTTTAACAAATTACATTATATATTATTAATTATAGCATATATGAAACAATCGATCATATTAATTTAAAGATATTGTGAAAAATCAATATTGCTTAAATTTAAAATAAAGAGTTAATTAAACTAATCAAATAAAATAAGACCAAAATTATACTTAAATTATTATTTTATAAATTCAATTTTATATAATATCATTGAGATTTTTTTACTGCAAGATTATATGATAGAAAAAATACTGTATTTAAGATGATGTATAATAGAACTAAAAAAATAAAATACTCAATTTTGAAATGTATAAAAAAAATATAGAACCAAAGAATAAAACGATAAAACAATATAATTTTCTAGTTGATTTCCTCTATTATATATTTTTTAAAATATTTATTAAAGCCATCAGACCAGTATGAATATTAGAAAATATATTATCATTGATTTTTTAACTTGATCGGAAATAGGGGTGTTCAAAATAACCAATAACCATGAACCAAATTAATATCCAAATTAAACCAAATTTTAAAATCCAGCCCAAAATTATATTTTCAAACCGGTGGCCCATTTATCAAATTAAAAAAGAACCGGTAACTATTATCCTAAACCGGTTTTGAGTGTTGGTTTTCATTTCTGAAACATTGACAAATTTCACTAATTTCAGAACATACAATTCACCAAGAACACAAATTTCAGAAACCCTAATCCCCAAAAATCCGAATCTCCTTCGTCTCTTTCTTCAAATTTCAGACCCTAATCCTCAATTTGTATCTTAATTCTCGAAATTACAATCATCTTCCATTGATACTCAGGTAAATATATTGTAAACTCTACTTTATCATTAGTGTACATCATAATTCTGCTTAATTGATTCACTGTTTTCTGTATTTCCATTGAAGTCATGTGTTTATTTTTCATTCATTACTAGACTGCTTCATGTATTGCTACTGAGTAGTGCTACTGGGTATAAAAATGTGTTGCAGCTTATTTTTCAATCCGTTGCAATTTGAAGGTGAGTTGATGAGTAGTGCTACTGGGTATACAAATGTAGGTGCTGCTCACTGATTGTGTATTTTTGTTTTAATTTTCTTTCCTTTCCCTTGGTTTCAATTGGATACTTTTGCTTAAAAGCTGCTACATATTCACAAGAGTGAACTCAAGCAATTCTCCTCAAGTTTTGAGAAGCAGACATAACCATTGTTATCCTAAGACTTTGGAGGTAATTTGATGAACTAACATTGTGTTTCTGCCTCAATGGGTGCTCTTTCACATCTTAAGACTTTGATTTTAACAAATAATAGTCTGGGTGGACAAATTACTCCCTCCTTGGATATTGCTTGGAGTTTGTCAGCAGTTGATTTGGAGTGTTGTTTCAAAATCTTCAGTTTTAGAACTTTCTTTTTGTGCGATTTCGTGTAGCATTTTCAGTTCGATTAAGATTATGCCTGTGCTGAATTTGATGTTGCAACAGATTATTTCCTTATAGCTTGATTAAATCTTTATGGTCTAATATAGCTTGATTAAATCGGTGATCGTACTGATTTCAAATCCAACGGATTATTTCCTTAATTTAAGTGAATTCAATTTAAAATGCTTCAATTTAGATTGAGTTTTGAATATTCCAGTTACGAATTATATTTTTTATAAAATTATAAAAATACTAATAAATAATATATTTAATATGACATATGACATATAATATATAACATATAAAAAATTAATATTTGCTTGAGTCATAATTATACACTAGCGGGATACCCGTGCCTTCGTACGGGTACCCGTCGGTGACGCGCATTTGTTTACATTTAAAATTTGAAAAAAATAATAAAACTAATAAAAATTTGCAAATATAAAAAAATATAATTTATATTAAAAAAAGATATAATCAATAACTGCGGACACCAATTGATATTTTTTATAAAAGTATTTATCTAATAATTTATAAAATTATTTTGATGAATAAAAAACTTATTCCCAATCATAAAAGTATTTAGATTATCTATATATAATAAAATGTATTTAATGATATTTATACAATGGATATGAACGATAAATTAAAAAAAAAAAGTTTTAGTTTAATCCATTTAAAAAAATATTCAAACTCATAAATAAATTATACACCTATAAATATATTTTGATTATTTAAAAAAAAAAGTCAAATATATATTTATCAAAAATCACATAATTTTTATACCATATGTCACATACTAATGTATAAATTGAGATATTTATATATTCTAATAGAAATTTATGTACAATATTATACTTTTTATTTGTATCGATCTATAATAACTCTTGGATAATAAATTATTATAAATCGTACATATGATTTATAACTTATTTATCATTGGCATAATTGCCAAACGATATATTGATATGATTGGGTAAGAAAGCAACATTAATATCTTTACTGTCATTCTTCCAAAAATATTATTTTGATATCTAACTGTGTAGAGTATTATTTTAATATTAATATATTAAAAATTAAGAAGCTAAAAAAATAAAGTATTAAATAAAAAAATAAAGTGAAATTGAGAAGCTAAAAAGTAAATAAAAAACATTGATGTTCAATACAATAGAAAGACGAAAAACATAGAAAATTCGTCCATAAGAAGTCGAAATAATATTTGAAACATTAATCATTAAATTTAAAACTCCTCGCAGTCAAAAAGTTGTTCCACCGGTAGTCTCGCTCATCATCGTCATCAGAATCAAAGACATCATTGTCCGGGTCTTCATCATCAAGGTAATAAAAGTTTCGAACGGGTATCCCCATTGTTCTTGATCTCCTGGTTCTTCTCCTCTTGTGTCTTTTTCGTACAACCGACTCTACCTCCTGAAGTTGTTGAACATGGTTGTCCGTAGGTGGTTGAAGTTGCGGATGCGGTTGGATGTCAGCAGGTGGTGTTCCCCTTAAAGGAGCCTGAACATTTTCTTGGGTTTGTTAAAGTAAAAAAATAAAATTCATTAAAACATAGAGGAAGAAATTTGCAGAGATGTATCTAGTGATTGAAAAATAAAGCGGTTTATGTTGGATACGAACCTGGTCAGCTTGTTGGACATTGACAGCCTGGTTGGCTACGTCTGGTTGTGGCAAGGTTGTGGTTGGTTGTATATCAGCCGGCAACTGCATCTCAGTAGGTTGTGCAACTTGGAGGGAATTCTTGGTTGCCATGTAAATAGATTGTGGGATTCAGAATTTTGTTTATGTTGGTGAGAATAGGAGACGACCTTTTATATAGTAGTGGGTTGTGACTGTTAACTTGCTCCCAGAAATTGGAAATGCCATAGAATTAATTACATTGAAAGTATTAATTAATTACCTTGAAACTATAATACTGGAACACAAGGAGCCAAAACAATAATTAGTGGTATAATGGACATGACAAATACAGTTATGAAAATAGGAAAGTGGAAATAATAATACACTTGAAAACATAATTAATATCTCCACTTGAATTTTATTTCAAAAGAGTGACCAAAGGAAACAAAACAAATAAGGCAAAAGTCAAATCATAAAAATTGTGTTTAAATCTTGATATAAATTTACCTTGATCCTATGATGGCTCTCTTGGCTGACGACGGTGCATGTTGAAGTAAAAAAATGTCTATCGCATTTGGTATTGATGACAGTCGGAATGTTACTATTTTCAATGACTTCAAGTTATGTAAGTAAGGCAAACCGGCCTTCCTCAAATTAGGAAATAAGGATAGAACCTAAGCAATGAAAGTAAATTAGGAGTTATGAAAACCTAAAATGAAAAATTAGGGAGAATAATCAAATTGTGTGCTGACTCTTGAACATCACTGAGTAACTTATCAACAACAATTTTGGTTCCTTGAGAAGCCATAACCCCAAGAGTATTCTCAACAGAAGAAACTATGACATTACCTTTTGTATCACTACTTCCATTTCAGTTCAAAACAATGTGCAATGTGTATAGGATATAAGCTACCTAACGTACCCTGTCGTGTATGCAGTCATTCCAATATGCAGATTGATGTTGAGCAACTTCAAAGTCTTGCTCCCATATCTACAATGAATAAGAAATTATGGTACTTTCTTAGAATACTTAAAGTATATAGCAATGTGTATATGATATAAGCTAGCTAACATACCCTGTCGTGTATGCAGTCATTCCAATATGCAGATTGATGTTGAGCAACTTCAAAGTCTTGCTCCCATATCTACCACCAATAAGAAATTATGGTACTTTTATTAGAATAACAAATTATCTAACATACTTGTCTTGATCCCTAAAGTGAATGCATATGTTATTTGCTAATTAAAAGGACTTATAAATCCAACCCTAAACTTTGGAAACATGGTGCAACAAAGGGCTGAGAAAATAATTACTAAAAATGGAAATTCACGAGTAGATAGATATAAGCAGATTCACTCTCCTTGATATACATCACCACAACAGAGTTGCCATTATTGGCCCCTGCAATAGAAGTAATGTAGAATTTCTTATCCCATTCTTCTAAGATCCATTCCTGCAAAGAAACAATTTCATATATATAACATTAATCACGTCAAATCTATAATTATAAAAAGAGCAAGGCAAACACAACACATTCCACCTAATGTAAAAACAATGGCGATAACTTGTAAACTTGAGCGGTATAATTAGTTCCAGCATCCATGATAAGTTCCCATAGATTGGAACAACATGATACATAACTGATAAGGCCATCTGCAATCCCTCTCTCAACACTTTAATTTTGTTAATATCATCTACTGAAATCAAAATTCAATGGTCAAAAGATACAAACCTTTATTAGTCAGGATATTCCTCTCAATGACAGGATTAGCCTGCAAAAATAGTGTTGATTATTACATAGGAAATGAAAATAAAATAATTGCAAACAACATAAACCTTAGATAGTGGCAGAATTTCCTTCCAAACGAATAATTTATCCAATGAGATTATCATCACCAACACGCACTGTGTAACACCCTTCTACCCAACAAGAAATTTTAGAAAAGATAATTCATATTATCAGAGTAACATCAATGAGAAAGGTGCCACATATATTCAAAAACATCATTTAGTAATCATTATCCTGTCCCGTAACACGGCTTACACATTCTTAATAATAAGATCAACAACTACGCAGCGGAAATCAACTTTTTATGTCAATTCAATAAAACACTTCATACTAAATGTATCCAATCAAATCATCGCCTACAATGTAAAAATTCAACATAAAACAAAAGAACGTGAGGTTCACAACAATTCCCAACCCGATGTTACATGACACAGAGCAGGACACCTCTAAACTAAACATCGATAACGACACACTTCAAGGCTACATCCTCCATCGTCGCGAATTTACTCTTGGTTATCTGCAAGTTACCCACATAAGAGGCAACATTTCCAAGCAGGCAGGGTGAGAAAACATAAATCATTATAGTAATACAAAGACATGGAAAATAAACAGGAAGGCAACAACAACATCATAGCATAGCCAACAACAACATCATAGCATAATCAATCAACAACATCATAGCATGATCAACATCAACCTCATAGCATAGTCAACAACAACATCATAGTATAATCAACAACAACATCATGATACAATCAACATCAACATCATAGTATAATCAACAATGACATCATGGTATAATCAACAACAACATCAGGATACAATCAACAACAACGTCATAGTTTAATCAACAACAACACCCTGATACAATCAACATCAACATCATAGTATAATCAACAATGACATCATGGTATAATCAACAACAACATCATGATACAATCAACAATAATGTCATAGTTTAATCAACAACAACACCCTGATACAATCAACATCAACATCATAGTATAATCAACAATGACATCATGGTATAATCAACAACAACATCATGATACAATCCATAACAACGTCATAGTTTAAATCAACAACAACACCATGATATCCACAATAAAACATACATATTATTCGACAATCAACTCGTACACATGCAATGCCACTTAGAATGAAATGCAACTTCATCGGAAACATGCATGTGGTACCAATTCAACGTGTGATAGACACTGGGCCATCAACCCTCCAAAAGGAGCACAACGTAATCAACGTATCACTTCAATCCGCACAATGGAAATTGAAGCTACCAATGGACCGAAGCCCCAACATAAAAATGCTATGAAATGCAATGATGCGAAATCCTCAACTCATCAAATATCAACGTGTGCATCATTCATTTCATTTTCAACAATATTCATCATAAAATCATGTTTTTATCCTCCATATATCAACAACAACTATACAACAATGATTCAACGCGAGAAAACATCAAAAACCTCATGAAAGAAACGACAAAACGACAAGACAGTAGCCTGACACGGTCTCCCGTGTCCTGTGACACGGCCCGTGTCTGCAGCACTGAACAACAATTAAAAAACAGAAAACGCAACAATGACAGTAGTCTGACACGGTCGCCCGTGTCCTGTGACAGGGCCCGTGTCAGGCAACCTGTTAACACAAAATTCCAACTTTTCAACCAGAAAGCTGACACGGCTGCCCGTGTTGTGTGACACGGCCCGTGTCAGGGTACGACAAAAACCCACTTTTCCCCAAAACGTGATTTTTCTGCATTTCTGATTCCCATTACCCCAAAATCAGTGTTCCACACGAAGTTTGATAAAAAATACTCACAAAACACACATATAGCAATACATATCAATCAAATTCATCATACTTTCATCAAATTACTCATTCTACATCAACAATCATCAAAATCAACACAATTCATACAATCCTTAATCTATTCATCTCCAATTCCTATAAAACTATAAGAAATTATGAACTCTCCCCATACCTTAGAGTAATCTGAAGCTTTTTCCTTCTTTCTCCAAGATTCCTCTAGTAATCCTCAAGCCCTAGTTCTCCTTCTTCTCTCTTCTTCAGTGTTCTTCACAAAAGATACGACCAAATGAGAAAATGATCGTTCTCTTTCTTTGGCTAACAAATCCCAACTTATGAACTTCCCATCCTATCCTTACTTACTTTCCAATAAGACCACCTTGCCCTTTCTCATTTTATTTTTTAATAATAATAATAATATAAATAATACATGTTCATTTACTTTATTAAAATTATTCAAAAACACTCTTTTACTCCAAAATTCTCCAAAATTATCAAAAACCTCTTAATTCCTTCTAAATTAATTAAATAAATAAATAAATGATTAATTTAGATTTCCGGGGTGTTATAACTCTCCCCTACTTTAAGAATTTTCATCCGCGAAAATTTACTCGATGCATACCACTCCAGATACGTTATCACCTCCGACTAATCAACTCTCATGCCGCGTGTGGCAACACCATGAATAACGCAATACAACAATACACCTTATCAATGCCAACGACAACAAGATGAAATACTCACGCTATGTACTCGACGAGCAACTCAAAACACCGAGAATAATCAGGTTAGGAACATACAGGTTCACTATGAACCAGAATACAACACGATCGTTACCACCACCATAGGAAACCCCCCAACTCCCCATCATAGGAATTAGCTACTCGCACTCGAACCATCACCATAGGTAACGAGGCAACAACAAAGATAAGAACACAAAAGTCGTAACACAACATCAACGTAATCAAACGACAAACATCGTTGTTACTCCCATAAGAACCAACTGCGCTACCCACGCTTTCGCTGCGCACTCTGAGTACTCGCAACTATCTAATCTACCAAGTTTACATCAACTTCCGACCATCAAAGCAGACATAAGAAAAGACCTTTCAACTTAACTCATCGGAAATTCCATCCAAACAGGCATTCTATACGCTTGTGATTACTGAATACTTCGAACTTAGATCCGTAAACAATACCTCCGAATATCCAACACAACTACAACTGAAGCTGTTCTGGACTGGACCAATGGCTAGAATTGGCCCAATCCGCCTCTGCTCCAGAGCGGCCCAAATCGCCTAGGCCCAATCCACAGAGGGGCAATAGCGACATTTTGCCCCTCCAACCGGGCAAGGAGCGCAACGTCCTCCCCTGCTATTATGCCCATTACGCACGGCTTCCTCGCTGCCCGAACAGCTAGGGACAGGTGCCCGGAACTGCGGTCTTGCCCGACACAACGGCTAGTTCTGGCACCCTGCCCGACATAACGGCTAGTTTGGGCAGTTACCTATTCTTTGGGGAAAACGGTTATTTCGCCCCGAAAATAGGACCGTTGGCCACGCGTTGGGGGCTCTATATAAACCCTCTCGCTTGAGAGGGTCAGGTATCACACTTTTCACCCTAAGAATACACTTTGTACTTGCCCCTTTTCTCTGACCCTTTCTCACTTGAGCGTCTGAGTGCCTTGCAGGTACACCCCCTCTTCCCTTCATTCACAAGCCGAGCACTTTGCACGCCTGACGACCAGCATCCATCCGAGCACCTCGCCATCTGACGACCAGCTTATGTGGACCTGTTCGAATACTCCGGATCAGTGGCGCCGTATGTGGGAACTCCTTATTCTCCCCTTCTTTCTTTCCTCCTCGGAAACTAAAAGATCAAAACATACTTTCTTTGATCCACCCACATAAGGCTGCTCAGAACTCCGCGAAAGGTGCTGACGCTATGGTTCTCATTCCCGTCAACAAGATGGACGCTGACGGCAGTTCGTTGCTACTTTTTTATCCCCGTTTCCTTCGAGACGGGGCCACTGCGTCTCCAACTCCTCCTCCCACCGAGCAAGGAGGAAAACAGCTACCATTGGGGGAACGACCAATTCCTGGCCCTCCCAGCGCTGACCTGGCCGTTGCAGCTCTTCTGGAAGCTGTCAACCGCACAAACCTCCTTATCTTGCAGCAAGGAGAAAGGATAGGAGCTCTCGAGGAAGCATCTCTTCCAAGATCCTCTCCTCCCAAGAGTAAACACCAGAGATCAAGAAGCCCGCCACCTAGGCGCGGGGAAGACCGTATGACGAGGCGTGATCCTGAATCATAACGCGTTCGCAAGCATGACTAGATCTCCTCGCGGGATCAGTCACCACCAAGACACAAGAGAACGAGGCAGGACAGGCATTCTCCGTTGGTCAGACCTCGCGACCGGCCACGCTCACCCTCACTTCGCAGAGACCGCCGCCGCGAGCACAGGCAACGGTCACCATCAACTCCAAGTTCAGATAGCGATGACGAGCCTCGCGGCCCGTTGTCCCGCCGGATCCTGGCCACCCGCCTCCCTAAAGGACTGGAGAAACCTCCGTCTCTAAGGACTTACGATGGAACCACTGACCCAGACGAGCACATAGAAAACATATATGCTCTTTTGGACTACAGAGGGGTACGAGGAGCCATCAAATGCCGCATGTTCCCGACCACGCTCTGGAAGGGAGCAATGACCTGGTACAAACAGCTGCTAGAGGAATCCATTACATCCTGGAGGCAGCTCGGGAGGATTTTCTCCCGTCACTTTACTGCATCGCGACGCCATCCAAAGACCGAGGCATCCCTCGGAGCTGTTGTACATGGAAGAGATGAGCCTCTTCGGGCTTACATTGAACGGTTCAACAAGGAGGCCGTCCAAGTGCCAACGACCGACGAGATGAAGAAATTCCTGCTCGAGCAGGGATTACGTCCTGGCTCAGACTTCGCGAAAGCCATCGACCTCGATCCACCGAGGAACCTTAACGCCCTCCTCCACCAAGTCCAGTCGCATATACAGTACGAGGAGAAGGTTGCTGCCCACTCTGTCCAGGCCTCCCGACACCAAGAAGGTGCCCGGTCATCCAGAGCTGAAGAGCCCTTGACATCCCGTCGAGGAGATAAAAGACGCGACGATCGGCCTCGCGATGCACGCGAACAGAAGGGACCTTCTGGGCGGTTCCATGACTATACCCCCTCACTACCTCGAGGGAGAAAATCTTGTCCGAATGTGCCAACTCAGAGTTCAAACAGGCGGGAGTCCGTTTCCCCAAACAGCTGCCGGCCAGGCCGGGTGTAGACAAGTCCAAGTATTGTCGCTTCCACAAGAGTCACGGTCATACGGCGGAAGAATGCATCCACCTCAGAAATGCCATAGAAATCCTTATTCGCGACGGCCACCTGAAGCAATTCGCAAAAAAGAAAGATGCTCCCCGACAAGAAACCCAGGAGAGAAAAAAGGTTGCAGAAGAGACTCCGCCCTCCGATGACACCAACGTACAGGTCGCTATGTCCATAACTCGGCCAGAAGACTTCTGCATCCCTGATAGTCTGCCCGTCTCCACGTTCCTCGCTGCTCACAGCCCGTGGGAGGCCTTCCCGTCAGCCATGGTCATCTCCGGTGGTGGATTCAACAAAATCACGGTCGGTTCAGTAAAGAGGAGATTCGATCAACTGATCAGCAAAAGCTCCAACGAAGTCACCACGCTGGATACCACTCACAAAGGATCCGCTCCCATTTCCTTCTACAAGGAGTAGCTCCTCGGCGGGGCACCGAACTCAAGCATCCCGCTACTCATCCGGGCGAGGATGGAGAACTTCAACGTTTGCAGAATACTCGTGGACCAGGGCAGCTCAGTTGATATCATGTACAACCACTTGTTCGAAATACTGCAGCTGGACGAATCTCACCTTACTCCATACGTTGGATCCGACCTGCAGGGATTCAACGGAGCAGTAACAAGGCCCCGAGGTTACGTAGAGCTCATCGTAACCTTCGGTTCAGGAAAGATAACCCAAGCAATCAAAGCACAATTTCTGGTAATTAAATGCCCGTCACTATACCAGTGCATTTTTGGAAGGCCAGCCCTGGCAGAGTTGATTGCAGTGCCTTCCACCGTACATCTCAAGATGAAGTACTACACTTCTGAAGGGATGGTCGCCACCCTCCACGGCGATATCGAAGTTGCCCGTCGATGCTTTGAAGCAGCATCAAAAGGACTAAGCACCATCTCAGCAAGGCCGAGGACCTCTGGTCGTCCCCCTCTGCCCAGCAGCTCTGAGCAGCCAAAACCGCTCCCCCAGGTCGAATCTATCGACTTGGATAGCCGTTTCAGTGAGGAAGATCACGCCAAAGACCTGATGACTTCGGGCAGCCAGTCCAACAACAGCGGCCATCTCCTACGCCCTATCCCAGATGGCAACTTCGAGATCATTCCGTTCGGAGAAGACCCCCAACGGGGAGTGAAGATCGGAGCAGACCTCCCCGACCTGGCCAAGAGACAACTAAAAGCGTGCCTCCGGGAGAATGCAGACTTGTTTGCATGGAGCGCTGCTAAAATGCCAGGATTGGACCCCTGCGTCGCTTACCACCAGCTTATAATTGATCCGGCCGTCAAAGCCGTTGCCCAACGCAGAAGGAAACAGTCCCCAGAGAAGATGGAAGCCGCGGAGAAAGCTGTCAAAGACCTTCTAGAAGCTAGGTTTATTTCTGAGGCCAAATACACTACATGGCTCTCAAATGTTGTACTTGTAAGAAAAAATAATGGCAAATGGAGGATGTGCGTTGATTATATCGATGTTAATAAGGCCTGTCCGAAGGACGCCTACCCCCTCCCCAATATAGATAAGCTCGTAGATAACTCAGCGGGTTTTAAACTTTTATCGTTCCTCGACGCCTACTCGGGCTACAACCAAATACCAATGGCCACGAGCGACAAAACTTACACGGCTTTCATGACCGAATCGGGCAACTGTTACTACAACGTAATGCCCTTCGGGCTGAAGAACGTCGGCGCCACATACCAACGGATGATGAACAAAGTCTTCCAAGGACAAATAGGCGACATGCTCGAGGTATACATAGACGACATGATCGTCAAGTCCCACGAGGAACTGGATCATGTCGCCCATCTTCGCAAAATCTTTGAGCAAGCAAGAAGGTACCAAATGCGTTTTAACCCAGAAAAGTGCACGTTTGGCGTACGGGCAGGTAAATTCCTTGACTTCTACCTAACAGAACGAGGAATAGAAGCTAACCCCGACAAATGTCAGGCATTCTCTGAGTTCCCAACGCCCACGTCCAAGAAGAACATCCAGTCCCTCAATGGGGTACTCACCTCGTTGTCCCGTTTCGTCGCAAAATCCGCCCAACACGCCCTTCCTTTCTTCAAGCTCTTGCGAAAAGAAGCAGCGTTCGAATGGACCGAAGAATGCGAAGCATCCCTCCTTCACTTGAAGCAAGCTCTGTCTAAACCGCCTGTGTTATCACGGCCAGATACCGGGGAAGTCTTGTTCCTATACCTCGCCGTCACTGCCAAGGCCGTTAGCACCGTTCTCATTCGCGAGAATCCTGGCGAGCAAAAGCCAGTATACTTCACGAGCAAAGCGTTGCAGGATGCGGATTTGTGATATCAGCAGATAGAGAAGGTAGCATTGGCCCTCGTCAACGCTGCCAGATGACTGAGACACTATTTCTTGGCCCACACGATCGTAGTAAGGACGGATCAGCCCATCAAGCAATTACTGGGCCGGCCAGACATGGCCGGTCGAATGCTCAAATGGTCGTTGGAGCTGTCCGAATTCGACGTCCGGTATGAAAGCAGAGAAGCTCTTAAAGTACAGGCCCTGGCCGATTTTGTGGCGGAAGTAACCTTCTCAGACTCCTCGCCCCACATAGCAAACAGATGGACCATCTACGTGGACGGAGCATCCAGCTCGAGCGGCAGCGGGGCAGGAGTAATTCTGGAGAACGACGAAGGGACCATAGTCGAGGCTTCTCTCACATTGTCCTTTCCCATGTCGAATAACCAGGCCGAGTATGAAGCCTTCCTCGCCGGGTTGCGCCTAGCCGAAGACCTAGGGGCTGAAGAAATCGTCATCTGCACGGACTCTCAGCTCGTAGCCCACCAGATATCCGGGGAGTATCAGGCCAAAAACGACAGTCTCTCTGAATACCTCACCCTAGTCAAGGAAAAAATGTCGAAGTTCAGAACGGTAGAAGTAAGACATGTTCCACGTGAACACAATATGCGAGCAAACGTCTTGTCCAAACTAGCGAGCACCAAGAGGAAAGGCAGAAACAGGTCAGTCATCCAAGAGATACTTCCCCGGTCCAGCATCGATAAGGGATCCTCGACCCTACACGTACACGCGATCGGGGACAGCGACTGCTGGATGACACCCGTGTACAACTACCTCACCAGGGACGAACTTTCGGATGACCCCAAGGAAGCCAGCACCATCAGACGAAGAGCTTGCTCGTACGTCATCCTCGAAAACAAACTCTACCGAAGGGGCTTCTCCATCCCGCTACTCAAGTGCATAGAGGAGGAGGTTGTCCCCCACGTATTACGAGAAATCCAAGAAGGCATTAACGCCCAGCACCTGGGAGGGAGGTCCCTTGCCCGCAAGGCCCTCCGAGCAGGGTATTATTGGCCAACCATGCAGCAAGACGCCAAGGAGCATGTGAAGAAATGCGACAAATGCCAACGGCACGGGGATATGCACATTGCTCCACCTAACGAACTGAAGAGCTTGACCTCCCCGTGGTCGTTCGCCTGGTGGGGCCTAGACATCCTAGGACCCTTCGTGACGGGGTCAAGCCAAAACAAATACCTGATAGTGGGCATAGATTATTTCACAAAATGGATAGAAGCAGAAGCCTTAGCGAAGATAACGGCACTTAACATTCTACGCTTCTACAAGCGGAATATCCTTGCCCGTTTTGGGATTCCCCAAGCAATCGTCACAGACAATGGAACACAATTCACGGACAAGAAGTTCCAAGACTTTGTCGCCCATCTCGGAACAAAGCAACACTTCGCTTCTGTAGAGCACCCCCAGACCAACGGGTAGGCTGAAGCGGCCAACCGCGTCATCCTTCGTGGCCTCAAGCGAAGACTGGATGAAACGAAGAAAGCCTGGGTCGAGGAGCTCCACAGCGTCTTATGGGCATATCGCACTACTCCCCATGGAGGCTGTTTTACCCATTGAAATCCACGTACCTTCCAGAAGGACCGAATCACCTCTAGACGAGGAAATGAATAACGAAGCGATAAGAGAGGAGCTCGACCTTGTCGAGGAAATCTGAACAGAAGCAGCCCTCCGCGAAGCATCTCTTAAGAAAAAAATAGCAATCAGGCACAACGCCAAAGTCTTACGACGAGAGTTCGATGTGGGCAGCCTTGTCTTGCGAAGAAACCACAAGGACTCTCGCGAAGGCAAACTAGCAGCCAACTGGGAAGGGCCATACAGAGTCCGTGCCAAAATGGGAAATGGTGCATACTTCCTCGAAAACCTTAACGGGGAAGCACTCCCTCGACCATGGAACGCTGAGAAACTTAAGCAATACTATAGCTAAAGTAACCATAGGCTTCCTCGCATCAAAGGACCACCTAACGGTCATCATGCTCATCCAGGTACAAACGACGCATACACATAAAGTAGAATCCCGCTCAAGTAAACGAGCCAGAACTCTGCTCGTCGGCGGTCCTCAACCGAGCACCACCTTCGCCTAAGTACCATGATTGGCAGAACCCCAACTCGCGATGGGACGTTCACGCCGCGACCTCAGGCCTCAATCGCGACCTGAGATCCGCAACCTCGCCAGGACCTTCCCCGGCTATCCGACCAGTTCTCCGCACTGGCGAATCAACACACAACGGGCTATCTTTCAAAAAGAAAACTCCGTTAACAGACACACCCTCCGAAGGGCAGTCATACATGCGCAACTAATGTAAAGTACAGCGATAATGTAAAGTACAACAAAAATTGTATAAATAACATCAACCGAGCATTAAATAAAAAGGCCACAAGGGCCAAAGATTGTGCGTATTACATAAAAAATGGGGCCACACCCCCCCCAAATCAAATAAAGTTACAAATTAATCAACAGCACGCAGGCCAGACAAAATAAAACAACATCAGAATAACCAAAGCTCCTCATTCGTCCACTTGCTCGGCTGTTTCTGGCTCGGGTCTCTGCTCCTCCTCGGGCTGAACCTTAGGGGTATCTAGAACCAGGCATGCGGGCAAGACGACGCGACCATTTTCCACACGCACAAGATAGTGGATACTCTCGGTCGAAATCTCCAGCCCAGGGTTCACCGCCCGCAACTGGGCCACGGCACTGTCGAAGGACTCCATTGCCACGGCGATACCATCATCCTCGGCCTGCACAATGCTGGCAACCAGCTCAGCCCTAGTCTTCAACACCCTTATCTCATCCGGTTCATCAGCACCCGGGGCACTGGCCGCCATCAGCTCGTTGTTCAACTCCTCGACAGCCTTTTTCTCCGCTTTCAGCTTGGCGACCTCCTCTTTCAGCTTGGTCGTCTCCTCTTCGGCTTTCTTCCTAGCCTCACGAGCACCCTTGACCTCCTCCTTCAAGGCCGTCTCAGAAGCCCGGGCAACAGTAAGTTCGGCCTCAAGAGCAGTGTCCCCTTCCGCATAAACGAGCGCCATCTCCAACATACTCACAAGGGCAGAAGCATCCTAGGCCACCAGCGCCCTCTTGCTCGACCGATCCATGCCCTCCAAGCTAAGAGATTCGGCCCGAGGAACGACCAAGGTGTTGCCCTCGAAAAATCTCCTGTCAAGGATGCAGGGGGGAAGCTCAAATTTCCCCTTCTCAGGCGCCCGAGCCAGGTCCACAGCATCTAACATCCGTGGCCGTTTCGCCCGCCCGGTCAGAGGCAATGGAGAGTCCTGTGGGCCAGGAGAGGGCGTAGAAGAGGTCCCCGGAGCAGTTTGAACAAGGGAAGAAGCACGAGTACCAGCAGCAGTCCGGGTCTTAGGGGGAGCCGCTCCAGCCTTACCCCTCGCCAGGGCGTTCCTCACCACACGATCACGAGCTTGAGGCATCTCACCTGCACAAATGAAACGAACACGTTAGCAACGTGGAAAAAGAAATAACAAACAAAGTCTAAGTAACTAAGACTACCGAGCAACTTCTCGGCATCCGCAGGAGTCTTGCACTCCAGCAGGGCCTTCACGTTGATGAACCTACGCTCAACCCTCTGACTCCTCTCCTCCTCGATGATAGGGTTACCCTTGCTCGTCCAGCAGCTCGCGAGATCGAAGGAGTTGACCCAGTTCACCAACCTCTCATAAGACACGGCATCCTGCCCGCGTAGCGCGCTCGGCTCGAAGACGTAAGCACTGGGCTTCTTTGAGAAGTGGTCAGGTGTCCAGCGGATCGGGAACTTGTACACTCTCTCCCCGATATACTTCCCTTCCTCGTTGAGTAGCTCCTCTCCGTTCTCATCACACTCTACCTCCCAGGAGTACACGCTGTCCTGGACAGCCTCAGACACTGGCTCGACGATGAAGTACCGTCCCTTGAATGTTCGGATGGACTCCGAGAACGGCTTAAACAACTTTCTAGGCTGCTTCAAAGAGACTCATCCGTACCTTTTCCCCGCCAGCTGCCGCTGTAGGTGGAAAACAACAAAGAATAGAGGAAGGGTAGTCCCCAGAGCAAGGTGCTCGCACACCAACTCAAAAGCCCGTATAAAGGCCAGCGAATTGGGGTGAAGTTGAGAAGGCGCCAACTTCAGATGCACAAACACCGACCACTGGAAGTCAGTGAAGGACAACCTCAGCCCCAACTCCTTGAAAACATATTCATACATCGTGAAGCAGTCCCCGAAGCTCGAGCAAACCCGCTCATCCAAATTAGGAAAAAGCACTCTCCATTCACCCGTTGGTCCCACCTCGGTAAAGACGTCCGTCGGAGACCTCGCGAATACGGAAACATGCTCGGAGGGCTCGGCCACCTCCCACTCCTCCGGACAGAACCTTTCAACGTCTTCCTCCATGACGTCCACCTCTTCTCCCCCCTCAACTTCGCTTGCTTCCCCCTCGACTTCGCTCGAGGAGTTCGATGCCGTCGAGCTCGAAGACGCTGAACTCGAGGCCGTTGTGCTGCTATTCTTATCGGAGACGGTTTCCTCCTCGGATGTGACGGGGATAACTTCCCTCTCTGGCTCCATCGCCCTTGAGATCACCTGAAAAAGTAGAGAAAGACAGTGAATTCGACAGGAAATCAAATCCACCCTTCCACCGCTAAGTCAAGTGAAAGGGCGCGCAGAAGGCTAAGGACAACGTCCCCGGCCTAAGCCCTAACATCAAACGAAGAAAGAAAAACCTCCCCGCGAGGAGATGCCCGAGACATACCATCTTCCTGCGAGGAACCTCCCCGCGCTCGTGCCCAGATTCTGTTTAAAGCTCCGCCGGAAACTGCAAGGCTCCACCGGAATCTGGAAACATTCTACCAAAAAATCCACCATTCCATCAGAAGATAGCAAGACGCGGTGGTCACGACTTGCAACCACGACGTGGACCACCACGCTCACCAAACGCACTACCTACTCCGGCGAGATGCTTGAAGCAGCAGAAGGGCAGAACCACCGCCCACCACTAACACTCACCGGAAACCTACCTATTTTGTCACCTAAAACTAACCCTAGCCGCATGCAATCTACCATTAACAATAAGAGAAAGTAAAACAAGCTGGAAATCAGAAAACTTACTTGATTTGAGTAGAAGAGAAAGACTGCTCGAAACTTGGCACGGTGGTCAGTTGCTCTGAAGAGGGCGACGAGCAAGAACGCTGATGACGACGAAGAAAAATTAGAAGGGAAAAAGTGCAAAATGGGACAACCTTCCCTCTTTTATACTGAGGGGCACGTGCACACACGCGCCCGTAGGCAATAATGACTGCCCACTAGCCATAATTACCTATTAACTGCTACACAGGGCTCGATGCACACGTGGCAGCCCAACGTTTCCCATTCTGTCTGACGCTTTATCTTCCCGAATCCCGGGCAATAGGGTCACGACCACAAACATCACGGACACAGAGGGCCACGAGCACCTCGAGACAATCATCCTCGTCTCCAAACGAAGACTCCGCGCTAGCTCCCCTGAGCGACAAGCAGTCCTTAAGTCATCACTCCCATGCTCGGGAGCAACGACTTGGGAGGCTCCTGTTCTGGACTGGACCAATGGCTAGAATTGGCCCAATCCGCCTCTGCTCCAGAGCGGCCCAAATCGCCTAGGCCCAATCCACAGAGGGACAATAGCGACATTTTGCCCCTCCAACCGGGCAAGGAGCGCAGCGTCCTCCCCGGCTGTTATGCCCATTATGCTCGGCTTCCTCGCTGCCCGAACAGCTAGGGACAGGTGCCCGGAACTGCGGTCTTGCCCGACACAACGGCTAGTTCTGGCGCCCTGCCCGACATAACGGCTAGTTTGGGCAGTTACCTATTCTTTGGGGAAAACAGTTATTTCGCCCCGAAAATAGGACCGTTGGCCACGCGCTGGGGGCTCTATATAAACCCTCTCGCTTGAGAGGGTCAGGTATCACAGTTTTCACCCTAAGAATACACTTTGTACTTGCCCCTTTTCTCTGACCCTTTCTCACTTGAGCGTCGGAGTGCCTTGCAGGTACACCCCCTCTTCCCTTCATTCACAAGCCGAGCACTTTGCACGCCTGACGACCAGCATCCATCCGAGCACCTCGCCATCTGACGACCAGCTTACGTGGACCTGTTCGAATACTCCGGATCAGCAGCCAATTCCAAATCTTGAATAGGATAGATACTTTCAAGAATTCCTAATTATCGTCAACATAAGCTACAACTTCACCACCTTGTATTAACACATCATCAAAATTCATCTCAACGCCTAATAACCTCACCACAGCATAAGGATACATGTGTCCAATTAATCTCAACAAGAAAAAAAAAAGCATCTTCCACCCAGAGCTTAACACCCAATAGCCATAGACTTAGCCTCAATAACCTACACTTAACATGGCATATTAACCAAACCAATCAAACAAACTAATTCCTCAAGTCCTACTCATACTAGCACAATTCTCCAAAATCCTTCATCCGAATTAACACAACCACTCAACTTCATCTTTACAAATCATAATTCACACCTTGCTAAGTCAGCATATAGCTTCACTTCTTTCAATACTTGCAACTCAACTCTCAAATACTCTACGCGCTCTTCTTCTGATTTTATAAAACATCAGAATATCCACAACGAACACCAGTTATAACTTATCCAAACAAGTATGGAAAATACCATTCATATTTCCATATATACACTTTAAGGCATACCAGCCACTACCCTTATCGATCCGACATCCTTGGTCAAATCATAGTCTTATATTACCATTTACTTCCTACTTGGTTTATCTCTACAGTTCTTCAAGTCTCATGTCATTCGAATTCTCGATCCACCACAAACCAAAACCCAAGTTATACGGAACACAACTGTGAGTCTCCAAACTACTCACTCATCAACTCGCAACCTCATACTAACATCCTCAAGTCCGCCTCATTTCCCTATATAGGAATCTGCATCGATAACTCAAACAATTCATAATCACTTGGCTCAACCCCAAACAATTCACTGCGCATCCTATTCTAGTTGGCAAGACACGTCTACCCCATCCAACATGATTCCGTCGACTATCAACAAGAGATTAAGGGTGATCAGTTTCCTCAATTTGTCAATAGACAGCCGGCAACCATAATGGTGGCATAAATCATCATTACCCAACTACAATACAATAGTGTCCTTTACCTTTTTCTTAAAGTTATCTAAGTATACTGCTCCACCATTCCTCTAAGGCTTACAACCGTTTTCTTAATTTTCTTATTTTCCATCTCGTCGATGATACGAAAGGTCCAAAATCCAGTACATATTCTCCTATACAAGTTATTTGCACAACACAATCATTAAATATCCTTCTAATGCCGGAAACGTTACCACATCACGTACAATCCAAATCGACCCACTTCAGTCGAAACATTTATCTAAGTTCAAACTTTTGACGACCCTAACCAATCCTTCATCTCCCTTTTTAATCTCACAACTTTGATGATCCATATAATTTCACACTTGATCATCATTCCAATCACAATCTCAACAATACCATCTCATCATCTGGTTAGTGATATAGCTTCCCAAAAAATTTTCCGACTCATGTCGACACATCTCGCCAACAACACCCAATCCACTTTACTATTTAACATCCCTCAAATATTTCTATACTTTAATCATTCTCAACTATCATCCGCCGCACTTCCATGTGCTTCTCCGATAATCTTCTTCTTATTACTAAACATTTTATACTTGACTTCATCTTACTATTTCCAGCAAGAATTGTCCAACTTCAAACACGATTATCTTCTTCAATACAGACCTCCCAGACACAAAATTATATTCCAAAATGAAGGGGATTTCATGTAGATTTCAGAACTTCAAGAATCGCTCAAATCTGAATTACGAGTAAAAAGTTATCGTCCTTGCAATGGGACTGGTCAAGAAATTTCGTATACAAACTTCCACCAAACAAAATCAGCATCAAACCCAACTATTCAAACGCGTCTTTCTCTCTGCTCAAAATATGTCGAAGACAAAATTTATATGCAAACTGTAGGGAATTTCGTAAACTTTCCGAAAAGTCCAGAATCGCTTTCATCGGAGTTACGGGTAGAAAGTTATGTCTCTTTTACTGAAGGCTGTTCCATAAATGTGGAAATAAAAACTGAAATTGGTGAACATGAGTTCTACCTCTTTCTCTTGCTTCCAAACCCTTCCAACAATCCTTGTTTTTCACCCAACTCTGAAAATCATCCGACCTCACTCCGGATATACTCCACTTGCATATCGCTATTCGTCACATTGCCCTGTCTTCTCCGAGAAGCAAACATCAATCATACTGACTCGTCCTCCTTTAATTGTCTCAACTGGACTGACAGATAAAATCATGAGTCCATACTCTCGTCGACTTGCAACAACACAGTTTTGACAACACTTGCACAAAATCGAATCAACTCCAACAACACTTGTACTCTTACCCTTAATATCACCTTGAGTTAACTCCTCACACCAGAAACATCTCCGGGAAGCAAACTTCTCCCCCACTTGTTTCAAACCAACACCGGGAGCCAACGGTTAGAAACAAACAAGTACCGACAGTGTTCAACACACTTGTCGCGTACCAAGGGATAAACGACATTCGACAACTTGGCCGGATAGACTGACCTGCTCTGATACCACTAATGTAACACCCTTCTACCCCACAAGAAATTTTAGAAAAGATAATTCATATTATCAGAGTAACATCAATGAGAAAGGTGCCACATATATTCAAAAACATCATTTAGTAATCATTATCATGTCCCGTAACACGGGTTACACATTCTTAATAATAAGATCAACAACTACGCAGCGGAAATCAACTTTTTATGTCAATTCAATAAAACACTTCATACTAAATGTATCCAATCAAATCATCACCAACAATGTAAAAATTCAACATAAAACAAAAGAACGCGAGGTTCACAACAATTCCCAACCCAATGTTATATGACACAGAGCAGGACACCTCTAAACTAAACATCGATAACGACACACTTCAAGGCTACATCCTCCATCGTCGCGAATCTACTCTTGGTTATCTGCAAGTTACCCACATAAGAGGCAACATTTCCAAGCAGGCAGGGTGAGAAAACATAATTCATTATAGTAATACAAAGACATGGAAAATAAACAGGAAGGCAACAACAACATCATAGCATAGCCAACAACAACATCATAGCATAATCAATCAACAACATCATAGCATGATCAACATCAACCTCATAGCATAGTCAACAACAACATCATAGTATAATCAACAACAACATCATGATACAATCAACATTAACATCATAGTATAATCAACAATGACATCATGGTATAATCAACAACAACATCATGATACAATCAACAACAACATCATAGTTTAATCAACAACAACACCCTGATACAATCAATATCAACATCATAGTATAATCAACAATGACATCATGGTATAATCAACAACAACATCATGATATAATCAACAACAACGTCATAGTTTAATCAACAACAACACCCTGATACAATCAACATCAACATCATAGTATAATCAACAATGACATCATGGTATAATCAACAACAACATCATGATACAATCCACAACAACGTCATAGTTTAAATCAACAACAACACCATGATATCCACAATAAAACATACATATTATTTGACAATCAACTCGTACACATGCAATGCCACTTAGAATGAAATGCAACTTCATTGGAAACATGCATGTGGTACCAATTCAATGTGTGATGGACACTGGGCCATCAACCCTCCAAAAGGAGCACAACGTAATCAACGTATCACTTCAATCCGCACAATGGAAATTGAAGCTACCAATGGACCGAAGCCCCAACATAAAAATGCTATGAAATGCAATGATGCGAAATCCTCAACTCATCAAATATCAACGTGTGCATCATTCATTTCATTTTCAACAATATTCATCATAAAATCATGTTTTTATCCTCCATATATCAACAACAACTATACAACAATGATTCAACGTGAGAAAACATCAAAAACCTCATAAAAGAAACGACAAAACGACAAGACAGTAGCCTGACACGGTCGCCCGTGTCCTGTGACACGGCCTATGTCAGCAGCACTGAACAACAATTAAAAAAATAGAAAACGCAACAATGACAGTAGTCTGACACGGCCGCCCGTGTCCTGTGACACGGCCCGTGTCAGGCAACCTGTTAACACAAAATTCTAACTTTTCAACCAGAAAGCTGACACGGGTGCCCGTGTTGTGTGACACGGCCCGTGTCAGGGTACGACAAAAACCCACTCTTCCCCAAAACGTGATTTTTCTGCATTTCTAATTCCCATTACCCCAAAATCAGTGTTCCACACGAAGTTTGATAAAAAATACTCACAAAACACACATATAGCAATACATATCAATCAAATCCATCATACTTTCATCAAATTACTCATTCTACATCAACAATCATCAAAATCAACACAATTCATACAATCCTTAATCTATTCATCTCCAATTCCTATAAAACTATAAGAAATTATGAACTCTCCCCATACCTTAGAGTAATCTGAAGCTTTTTCCTTCTTTCTCCAAGATTCCTCTAGTAATCCTCAAGCCCTGGTTCTCCTTCTTCTCTCTTCTTCAGTGTTCTTCACAAAAGATACGACCAAATGAGAAAATGATCGTTCTCTTTCTTTGGCTAACAAATTTCAACTTATGAACTTCCCATCCTATCCTTACTTACTTTCCAATAAGACCACCTTGCCCTTTCTCATTTTATTTTTTTAATAATAATAATAATATAAATAACACATGTTCATTTACTTTATTAAAATGATTCAAAAACACTCTTTTACTCCAAAATTCTCCAAAATTATCAAAAACCTCTTAATTCCTTCTAAATTAAATAAATAAATAAATAAATGATTAATTTAGATTTTCGGGGTGTTACACACTGATTCATACATAGCGGCCCCATTCATTCCATCTGCAACCACGACAGGTCTAGAAACCTGTTTTCATTCACAAAATTAAATCGTGTTTGAAAAATGGGTTGCAAGGAAATTTGTCATTGCAGCCACAAGTACATTATATGCAATGGGTGAGTTTTAATCCAGTAGAATTAAAAAACAGGTCCTTGATAGTAGCTACCCAAGAGTTTACAATAATTTATTTATATTTGCAACTTCTTTAAGATGTTATCACCGTTCATATGAGTTACAACGACCTTTCTATTTTTTAGGAAAACAACATCATGAAAACATGATAAAGCTTTAAAAACTTATATATAAGATGTAATGTAAGTTCAAAATGCAAAATATCTGACGACAAAACACAACCTGTACCAAAAAGTTTAGTTTCACATAGCAATAACAACTACATAAGCAACACACAGGTCCCTGCAAAAAGGGAAGGAAAACAAAACTCATGTATAAAATCTAAACGAATCATTTGAGTCCAATGGAAAAAGTAAAAACATTCACACAATTTTCTGTAGAGGAAGTATTCTTCAGAATTGTAAAGGCCAATGAGCTTACATGGAGTGTTAACAATGAGTTGACTGAAAAGTAACAGACACTTGTAAAGGATACAATTTGTCAAGTTGAAGTGACACAATGAAGCTTCAGTTCACTGATATGCACACCCGCAGCAACGAAAGGGATCCTGCTGCAACCATGCTCACAAATTGCTGCCAAAATCCCGATATTTAAAGGAAACCAATCTCAATTGTAATTGATTCAAGGAGAATGAACCTTAACTTTTTTTCATTTTCTTCATCACTGGCTCATTGCATCAGTAATTCATTGTCATCGGTATTAACGATCTTTATTGGTTACTCGTACAATGAAGAACATGTGACCTGGATTTAGGTTTAAAATTTATTTTGAGATCCTATTATCCATAAACATGGTCCAGAAGCTAATGAAACCTAAACCTAAGACTCATTGAATAGTATTCACCTTGGGGAATGCATCAAGCTTAAGCTAAGTCATCAAAAACGCGATGAATGGTTCTATAGTACTCACCTTGTAACTGTGATCTAGTACTGACCTTTGGGATTCCATGATTAACCAAACCAGAAGCTATTGCCGCCCGAGCAGTACCTCATTCTCTATATGTCATCCAGTTGTACCTTAGAATTGCAGGATGAAAGGAAATGATGAGAATGATGTCAAAGTAATATGAATGAAAAAAACAAAGATGGAATTGAAAACTCATTAGAGTTGTTTACTCCCCAACTGATCCACTGACACAGACACAGGTTCCCAAATATTTGTAGTCTCGATAAATGTGAACCGAGCGCCTGTTATTATTTAGTTTAACAAAATCCATATCAATTTCTAAATCATGAGATATAATTTCTTAGTGAAGTAATGATTATTAAGATTACACATTAACCTCATGAAGTTGAAATAAGTTTTGAAGAGAAAAAGGAGTAATGCTCACACAAAATTATCATGTAGTGTGCCAATATCAGGATTATCAGAGAACCTGTCAATCAGCTTCAGAGGAGAATGTGCGGATCTTCCAAAATATTTTTCTGTTTAGTGGGACTTTGATCGAACATGTGAAATTCATTATTATTCAAAAACAATAAAAATAACAGACAATAACAAACTAAGCATTACCTGCAGTTTGAATTATTAATCAGACAGACTATCAAGCATATTAGTCTGAAAGACATGATTAACAGCTTCAACACTAACACCAGTTCCACTTTAAGCCATTGCAAACACATCAACAACACGAACGACGTACTCATGCACAAATTCTCCAAGCATGAAACCCATAATCTCCATGGAACACCAGCCATACTATTATATTCAAGATATAACAAAATCAAAATTGACAAAACCCTAATTTTAAAAATTAGATAGACAATGATTTGATTAGGTTAAAAACAGAAACTTTACCATGTTTAAGCATCTTGAGGAGAGGGAACATTCTTTGAAGGCTTTCCATGTTGAAAAAAGAAGAAGAAGAAGTGAGAAGAAGGCAGAAACCCTAATCAAAAAGTAAGAATGCATCATCGTGAAAAATTAAACAAAGACAAACGTAATGTAAAACAAACCTGAATAAGTCTGTTGTTCATCTCAAAGCTTGAAAAACGACCTTCAATGCTGCGAAATCACTGAAAAACCTGCGAAATCAATGAACAAAATTAGGGTTTTTGCGAAAAAAATTTGACAATGAAAGAGAGAGACGATGAGAGTGAGAGAGAGACGAGGATTCGAGAGAGACGAGGATTCGAGAGAGACGCTGATAGTGAGAATCCGAAGGATTTGTTCCTACAAACACTGTTGAGCTGGGAGAGACAATGAGAGTGAGAGAGACGATGAATGAGTAGGTGAGAGAGACAATGGAGCAAGTGGATGAGAGAGAGAATGGAAACAAAAATGTAGTACATATTAAAAATGTGATAAAGTGGTAAAAAGAGAAGGATGAATAAATTTTAGTACATATTAAAAATGTGATAACGTGGTAAAAAGAGAATGATGAATGAATGCATAGTTTTAAAAACCGGACCGGACCGGCCGGTCGGACCGGTTGGACCGGGAACCGGCCAGGTAACCGGCCGGGTTCGTTTGCTGGATCGGCCATGTCGTCGAACCGGTGAGAACCGGCGTGAACCGGTGCGAACCGGGAAAACCGGCGGTTTTCGCAAACCGGCGGTTCAACTGCTTATTTTAAAATAAAAAAAAAATTATTTTTTTTTTAATTTTTTTTAAAATTTTTTTTAAAATTTTTTTTACTCAAATACATAGGAACTTTTCTTCAAGAATAATAGTAATCACTCATTTAATTCAAGTGATACACAAATTAAGTTTTGTAATATCCACAAAACTATTTTTACTATTTTGTATTTATATTGATTGAAAAACCATCATATAAATATTTGTATAAAAATTTAAGAACACAACTTAAGAAACTAAATATAATATAATTTTAGACTTAACTGATTTCCATTATATATATATATATATATATATATATATATATATATATATATATATATATATATATATATATATATATATATATATATATATATATATATATATATAGACTTGGAAATTTTATTATTTAAAATAATGTTAATATTTGTATTGTTTTAATTATTAACATTAAAACTTATTTTTTATTAACATTAAAACTATGAATTTAAATTAGACTCTGTTTAATTTAGACTCTGTTTTAAATTTACAATTAGACTCTTTTAAAATTTGAATTTAAATTATGAACCTGTAAATTTATGATATGATCTTTTCAAAAAATTTAAGTGCTAGTTATAGTTTTTAGAGACTGAATCATCCGGTTCGACCGGTTTTACCGGTTTTATACCTATTATAATGACAGGTTTATTCAACCGAGTTATCCGGTTTAATCCGATTTAATCCGGTTTGGTCATGCGGTTCGACCAATGACCCAGTGGTTCGACCGATAAACCAGTGAACCAGTACTCTCACCGGTTTGATGACGGATCCGATTTTTAAAACACTGAATGAATGAAAGAAAAATTTTGGTGTAATGAGAAGGTATCCACGTGGCATATTAGAACCAAAGAATAAAACGATAAAACAATATAATTTTCTAGTTGATTTCCTCTATTATATATTTTTTAAAATATTTATTAAAGCCATCAGACCAGTATGAATATTAGAAAATATATTATCATTGATTTTTTAACTTGATCGGAAATCTTTATGGTCTAATATAGCTTGATTAAATCGGTGATCGTACTGATTTCAAATCCAACGGATTATTTCCTTAATTTAAGTGAATTCAATTTAACATGCTTCAATTTAGATTGAGTTTTGAATATTCCAGTTACGAATTATATTTTTTATAAAATTATAAAAATACTAATAAATAATATATTTAATATGACATATAAAAAATTAATATTTGCTTGAGTCATAATTATACATTTGAAACGGAAAATTGTGTTGATTTTCAAATCTTTGCGGAGCCGCACTGAACTGAATTACCCATACCCAACTCTACTGCGTAAATCTTCCGTCAAGAAGAAGCTATATATAAAACGCAGCTTCAGTTCTTAGTCGGACGCAACAACCACCCACAAACTCTCTCTTTCTCTCAACATGTCGAGTTTCGGAGCCGCAAATACAAATCCTAACAAATCGTTTGAGGTAAATTTCGAATGTGCTTTCTTCAATTCAGGGTTTGTATATTCTAATCATTCAATTTTCCATAACCCTACTTTCAATTTTCAGGTTACGCAACCACCTTCTGATTCTATTTCCAGTATTTCTTTCAGTTCCAAGGCCAATTTCCTCATTGCTACTTCATGGGACAATCAGGTTTTCAATAATTTCTCTATTTCTCTTTCTTTTTTTCTCTTTCTTTCATTGTTTTACTCACATTTTCTTCCCTAATAACAGGTTCGGTGTTGGGAGATTTCAAAGAATGGAACCACTCTTAACAGTACTCCCAAGGCTTCAATTTCTCATGATCAACCGGTATGGAATGCCTTTGGTATCATGTGTTAGGGCTAGATAGTTTTTGGACACCAATTTTGCTTGTTTCTTGTTGTAGGTTTTGTGCTCTGCTTGGAAGGATGATGGAACGACGGTTTTTTCTGGAGGTTGTGATAAGCAGGTCAAGATGTGGCCGCTTTTGTCTGGAGGCCAACCGGTGACTGTTGCCATGCATGATGCTCCCATCAAAGAGGTTGCTTGGATACCTGAGATGAGTCTTTTGGCCACCGGAAGCTGGGATAAAACCATTAAGTATGCATATTCATTGTCTTATTCAGAGTCTTTAGGTCTTTTTTGTATTAACGACTAGGATTTGCTACTTTACGAATTAATTTATGCTTTATTTTCCTTGTGTTAGGTATTGGGACACTAGGCAGTCCAATCCGGTGCATACTCAGCAACTCCCTGATCGGTGTTATACAATGTCGGTGAGACATCCTCTGATGGTTGTGGGAACTGCTGATAGGAATCTGATTGTATTCAACTTGCAGAATCCTCAGGTGCTATTTTATTCTAAAATAAATTTTCATAATAATGTTGTTTGTAGCTTTGTAAGGAAGAGGTTTGTGTTCTAATGTAAAATACGGGTTATATACTCGAGATGAAGTTGGAACTATAAATTCTCTTCAGTTTCCTATTGGGTTAACGCGTGTTTGTTTTTAATTTTTCAACATGATGTGAAATCTGCATTATCTGCCTTTTCTCTAGGCAGGTGTAATATGCTGTTTAGAATATTTTTATTAATATCATAATTTGGATAACTGAACTATTGTTTGTGAAAATCCCTTGATTTGATGTTCTTAACAATTTTCACTTGTGTATCTGAATGTTCTTTACCTTGCACTCGATCTAGATTATTCAAACTTCATTCAGTAGTATCACACCTAGGAAAAACCCTAAATAACAATTAAATTGTTCAGAACAAGAAATTCATTATGCTAAAATAACTCGGTAGTTGTCTTGATAACCATGTTTTTCTTTACTTCTGCAATTAAACTTTTATTATGTACTTAACAGCATTGGGATTACACCTGAACTCTTTAAGAAGCCAACAAGAAAAAATACCGAGCTTATTACATAACTTCTTATTAGAGAAAATTGAGTAGACATAAAGTTAACTCATGGAACATGCAACCCAAGCTGAACATGAGTGTTCTCGTTGACCCTTTTTTGTTTATATCAATTATGATTTTATAATTAAAAAAATTATGGTTTTATATGTCTCACCGTGTGTTAAAGACTGTTTTGATCTTTTATCCAAATTTGCTGTGTTTAGATTTCACTTTTTCTATGATTTCTGGTTTTCAGTGATTTTTAATTTTTGATGAGCTATTGAGTTCAATAAGTGATGATTTAAATGTCTTTCTTGTAACTTGTGTGGAATTCACAACAGACGGAGTACAAAAGAATAGTATCGCCCTTGAAATATCAGACAAGATGTGTTGCTGCTTTTCCAGATCAACAAGGTTTTTTGGTGTGTATTCACTCCTCACTTACATTCAAGTACAGTTATAGAAGTCTGCATTCTTAATTGCTACCCTTTTATTTTTATTTTATGTTATTCCATCAATGTAATGATGTGGGTCAGTTCTCCACTTGTAGTAGAGTGTTTATGTACATGCCGTGAAGAGGCTCTAAAGTTTGAGGATCCTCTAATTGGTACATTGTAATGCACTCTTTAGACAATTGGGTTATCAATGCATTATTTACTAGAAGGCTTTTGCACTGATACTATATAATGACAACATCGAGGCCTTATTTATCAAGATAAAATATAGGGTGTGAAAATTGAATTTTATATTCACATTACCCTTTGCTGCATTTTTTTGTGCATTACAGTTTCGTGTGTTGCTTTTATGTTGTTAGGTTTTTTCTTGGTGTTATTATCACATACATCCTTGGTGTACACGCACTGATTTCTATACGGATACTATTGAGTATTGACTATTTTTTCTCTGTAGGTTGGCTCAATAGAGGGAAGGGTTGGAGTACATCACCTTGATGATGCACAACAAAGCAAGAATTTTACTTTTAAATGCCACAGAGAAAGCAGTGACATATATTCAGTCAACTCCTTAAGTTTCCATCCTGTAATATACACTTAATAATATCAAAATCAGTTCACTTTCATTTTGAAAGTTGTTTACTTAATATTCTTTTGCATATGATCTTATTGATGTCTTTGTGTTCAGGTACATCACACTTTTGCAACAGCTGGGTCTGATGGTGCCTTTAATTTCTGGGATAAGGACAGTAAACAGAGACTCAAGGTTCTAGTTTTGTTCCTAAACCTTCCTCACCAATCTTTTCTTTCTGAATGAAAGCAATCTATGTAATTCCAAAACACAATAATTTTTTGTATGGCCTGACATAAACATGATAAGTAACTCCTTGTTAGTTTTGATTAATTAGAGGGAATTATTAAGTAAGAAGGAAGTATTAGACAGATGAGGAGGAGGTGCAAACCCTTGAAGTTCTGTCTGTACTTCAGACCAGGGGATTCTTCCCTAGTTTTCTCTAATAGAAGAATAGGAGAGAATCTCTCCTCAAGGGTTTCCTCTTCACCATAGAGAGTACTCTATTCACAGTTACTACAAAGATATTCTCCTCTATCAAATGAAGGCTATTTAAAGACTTACTAATAGGCTTATCAGTCACATAACAAACTAACCACCTGAACAGCTACCTAACAAACTAACCAACCAGCTAACTGATCACTCTAACTACACATAACTACTTTAACTACACTAATTTCCCTTTATTCTAGAATCCTTGCAATTACTGTATTAACCATGTAGCAATCTAGAAAACACTACAGTCTTCTTTCCACCTTTAGCTATCTCTATGAAGTTATTTACTGATATTTCATTTTATAATGTGTTTTGTAGGCTATGCAAAGGTGTGGTCAGCCCATACCTTGCGGTGCATTCAATAATGATGGCTCCATATATGCTTACGCGGTATGCTTCATATTGCGGTTTTTAAAATTGTAGTTATTTACCTTCTATTCAATTGGTTTCTCCGTTTACTAGAATATAATCAATAATCAAGTCAAGAGCTTTATAATTGGATCATTAGAAAAATTTCAAAATTTGAATTCATATTTATCAATAGGCCCATTTTGCAAAAACATCACATTTATCATCGTCATTTCTTAAGTAGATTATCACCCCAACTCTCTTTCTATCTCAGGTTTCTGACTCGTCGTAGCCATTTTCAATTAATTTTCTGGTGATTGAGAGTGGGTTAATGTGATGTTCTTTTGAAGGCGCATTCAAATATGCTTATTCACTCGTTAAATTCAAATTAATAAATCAAAGTTCAATTCTTTTAAATTTTGAAACATATCAGTCTTTTCCGAGCAAACAGAGTATGTATGCTGCTGCATATTGGATGAAGAATGAGATATTGGTATATCCTAAATTAAAATGCTAAATTGATGAATTTAGACACTGAATGACTTTGTTGAGGATACATGTATATCCCCCACCCCCTAAATAAAGTAATAAAAAGAATATCACATAATACACGAATCATTAGACAGTTAATTATAGCTAAAACACAGTATGAATAGCCTAAATCCCATTTGTCAACTAGATTAGATGTTTGAGTTAACTTGTCAGTTTTATGCATATTCAATAGACGTGCTGATTAGTTGATTCTTGTTAAATGAAGAAATTTGCCTTGTTTTTTTTCTCTGAACGTGCTTAAAAAAGGCAACACAAATTTTCTTGCTTTTTACGGACATGATGATATGTGCCTTCAATTCAGTTAATATTATTTTGACTCTGAAACAACTTTTACACATGTCTATAGGTATGTTATGATTGGAGCAAAGGTGCAGAAAATCACAATCCAACTACTGCAAAGAACTGCATTTATTTGCACTTACCACAGGTACACACCTGTGCATGCAGGCATACATATGTGTATACTTGTGTTTAAATTGTTGAAGGATCTTCCAATGTATGAATTTAAAACTAATTGGGTGGATGGATGAAAATGAAGGAATATAAAAGAAAGAAATGAAATCAGAATTCTTTCCTTGTTGTATCTTGATTCTTGAGTACTGAGGAATTATGGTATATCTGTTCGGAAGATTATATCACTTTCCAGAGGGAAATCCTCTCCATACACCAAAACAAAAACAATAAAAAAAACTTGGGGGATGCTTCTTAGTTTTCACTTGTCTTTAATTATCATACCGCATTTGAATGGACACATTTATTATTGTTTATTTTCCTTTCATTTTCCCATTGAAAAAGCTAGTCAGTTTAGGAGTAACTGTTTTTCTCGTATGAGCAGGACTCTGAGGTTAAAGGCAAGCCACGAGCTGGATCAACGGGTAGAAGGTGAAGTTTGATGCTAAAGGTTCTGTGTTTTGCTGCCTCCATAACAAGGATTTGGAACTAGAAGCAATAGATCAGTGTTTAATGTTTTGATGCAAGTGCAACAGCTAACATGATTAAACTCTTAATCAGTATTGATATCTTAGATTTGTCCATCAGTATTGGTTTCTTTTAAATTTCATTTCTTAGATTTGTCCATCTTTCACTTCTGCGAGTGTACTTTTATCATTCTTTAGGGTTAGCCTGCTACTCTCTTGTGATCACACATATAGACTTAAATGGTGTTGATATCTTTTACAATTCATGTAGAATGTGGATTGATTGTGATAAAGTTATTTTTTCTTGGTATTAATGTCATCATCACACGACGTATATCCCTACCACGTTTATATTTTCGGCTATCACAATTTCGGTTATCTGTCGTGTGTAATGTGATACTAGCATGCTATAAACGCAAGGAATGTCCTTTGACCTAGAAGAGTACCATAGTTAGGGAGCTTTTCAAAAGAAATGGAGAGGATCCCATTTCTTTGTTTGACAATATTCTTGTTGTCCAAATAACACTTCCCCTTCTTAAAATAGTCATAGAGATCTCTATATGATCTCTTTAAAAAAATAGGGTCCATATTGAATATGAGAATGTTATATTTGTTTTGTTAATCCCACAAACAAAGAAATCTGAATAGCATTTAGATACAAACCACTGCAAATTGAATAAGCTAAGCTAGTAAACAAAGCACACATACTGTCAAAGATTATTGTTTTAGTGACACAGACTCTATGGTCTTGCATAGCTCCTCCAGTTTCTTCAACCTCATTTTTTCACTCTCAGTCAGCAGCTATTCATAAAATAATAAATAGAAAACATGGAAATAAACACAATATTATTACCATTTTAATTGTAAACAGTGACATAACACAAGTGTTGAGAACTATACCTCAGTTAATGTTGCTGCCAAATGAGTCTTCTCTTTATTCTTTTCATTAAAAGCTTCCAAGCTTTCTTTATACTCTTTCTCCTATTAAGTAAATTTTAAAAGTTAGTTTTCACTATTATTTTGTCATATATGAACAAAGTAGTTCGCGTGTTCGGATGAATCATACCTTTTTCTGATAGTTCTGCCCGAGTTGCTTTAAATCTTTGTTAGCCAAATCAATCTTCTTACGTATCATTGCAACTTCCTTCTTCATAGGATCTTCCAGCACTTCAAGCTCCTATTAGATTATTAAAGAAAACAAAGACATTAGCGATTGATGATTAACACTTCGCGCTTTAAATTTTGATTGTCTGATCTCTATGGCGCAATCGTATTTGCTGACTGCACGAATGCATAGATTTCTGAGAGAGATGGTTGCATATGCTATTCCTAAACATGAAACTTACTTCCCAAATGTGTGCCAAGCGCCTCGTCTCTTCCTCGGCGCGTCCAAGTTGAAGTTCAACTCTCTCTTTCACCTCCATCTTTCTCCTCTCAATCTCTTCTTCCTTAGCTTGAAATGTGGAAATGGCCAGTTTTGAAATATCCTCATCTTCACCCTCTTCTGTTGAAAACCTCCCACTGTTTCCTATACTTCCAAGGCTCTTCATTTTCTGCATTTTGCCTCTCTTTCTGAAAATTAGACACATGAGTTTCTTCAAGACTTGCTCCTACTTTTATCTTATGTTTATGTCAGTTACCATATAGGCTTGTTTTGCTTTCACTTCAATATTATACCTATCCATCACAACTCACAACAACTGGTTTTTAATTCTCTTGACTTGGAAAAACAGTAAAGAGAGTTTTAGCCTTTATTATGATAATCTGTAATCGAAATATGTATATGAAATTAACACCTGTTTTACCTTTACGATGAGGTTTTATATTCGTGGCCACTTATTTTTGTCGTTAACACGCTGGTTTTCAGGAAAAGAGACTTTAACAGTTAAAGTTTAGTAAAGATTATTCGATTTGGATTCTTCTGAATGATTAGTCCTTAGAAATTTGAAACCTTAACTCTTCTGAGGAATAAGTTTGGAATAAAGAAAGTAATTCAAAGAATTTTTTATTTCAGGAAAAGGCAGTTAGAATCTTATATTCAAAGTCAGATAATATGTCCCAACTTACGTATATTCCTTCAAGCCAAAGATATGTGTTTGGGGAATCTCTACTATTGTGAATCCGTTGTCATTATCATGGATATTCAAGGCTTAATTTGGCATATATAATTATTTTTAGAAATAATTTGTTAATTCTTTTTGAAAATAAAATAATAAAAATTCTCTCATGACTAAATTATACATGATCAATTTAGTTATTTTTGAAAATACATTAATTAAAACACTTAAATTAAAATAAAATAGAGGAGTGAGATTTGGAATAAGTTTTTAAATTTGCTCAAGTAAAAATATTTCTCCTCGTTATTGTTCTAAGCCGATCGCAAAGTTTCATTAAAGAGTAAAACTCAATACTCTGGTGAAGCCAAATGTGACAAACGTAGACCAAATAAATATCACTTTGTCAGGGGAAACGAAGCATCAGAGTCATCAGAACCATCCATATTTTTCAAACTCCATTCGTTACAAACAATCTCCTTTATAAAAGGAAGCAAAGCACGCCTCAAAAGGTAATTTCATCCCATTTGAAATGCTTCTACTCACTTCATATACTAATTTGAGTGTTGAAGTGTTACCTTATTGGTTAGCTTCATCCACCCCATCAAAACCAGAGATTCGCCGTAGCAGAATATTTAAATCATCTTTTCTAATCATCATCTAGAACATTGGCGCCGTCTATGGGAATCGACACTCGATTCCTACGATCACCATGATTTCTTGATCTCATACCTAATTCCACCTCAATTAGGACGTAAATCCACGTTCTTGACAAATTTTGTCGAATTTGCAACAATTTAAGTTTTGTCAGAGCTGTCAGACAATAACACCGTCAGAAATTAGTTGCTCCACCACTCAACATTTGGCTACAATAGAAGTCGACACCATGTAATATCATCTTCCACCTACTTCTCTTCCTCCGCAGCCAAATCTGGTACAACAAAAAACAATCAAAGGAGTTCCCCAGTCTCCTTAAATTGCAGACAATACTAAGTAATTCAACATATGAATACCATTCATCCGACCAAAGACTTGAAGCTCTTTCTAGTTTTCAACTTCTATAAGCCAATTTAGGATCATAAGCCGCTCATGAACTACTGAATGGCAAGTTCATAATAATTTAACAACAAAATTCTCAAGCCATCGTTGACAGACTCACTCAAATAGAAAAGAGTCTACAGAATGTTGTACCAAAAGACTACATCGTCCAAGAAGCGACCTCACAGAAAGTCAAAGAACCAGGGAAGGGAAGGGATGAGCTTTAGAAATCTCCTCACCTCAAGAATATAGATAACACACACCTTCTTCTGATCCCAATGGAAGGAATGGTAGCCACACTCCTTCAAAAGCTCGTGGGTCATCTACGAGAGCAGGAAAAAGGAAGACATTTCGGCTCCACCTAAGAAGAATAATCCTCTAAGCGCTTGTATCCTGGATGGCCAAATTTTGAGATCCTTGGATAAACCCCAAAATCTACAATATTATAACAAAGATAAAGATTTTGAAGAGAACGTCGAGCATGTGGATGGTCTTTTGGACGAGAGCATAAATTAGTGGTCGGAGTTCTGCGAGACTTTTATGACTCATTCACCGCCAGAAAAAGATAATCATTAAGTACAACCGCTCTCATTGGAGTAACTCAAGGCAATAAAGAAACTTTGTGTGCATACATCGACCGATTTACCAAAGTAGAAATGGTAATAGGAGTAACTAATGAAAGCCTCAAATGTTGGATCTTTGAGAGAGGACTCTGACCTAACATCATATTCCGAGAGAAGTTGAGCCGCTAAGAAGCCCACAACCTAAAAGAGTTTCTAAGAAGGGCTCAACTCTATGTAAAATCCGAAGCAAAAATATTATCCGACAGAGAGGGGCGAGGGCTGAGTATCCCTGGATCCGTGCAAGAAACAAACAAAAAATCTGGGAAATCTAGAGAAGAACACGAGCGAATACCTCATTCAAAATTTGAATCCTACACCCCATTGAATATATCGAGTGAAAGGATCCTGATAAAATGTGTTAACACTGAATTTAAGGAAGCTGAAATAAGAAATTTGTATCTAGTCCAAGAGTGCGCTCGAAATAATAGGCCGAAGTATTGTCATTTCAATAAAAGCCATGGTCACAATACAAATGTTTGTGTCCAACTTAAGGATGCAATCGAAGGAATCATCAAGAAGGGAAGGTTATATGATTATACCAAAGATGGGAAAGGGAGTAGGGAATAATTGCCAAATAAGGGACATTCTCCCAAGAAACAATTGAAACTATGGTCGGAGGAACAAGCAAAAATGTCGACAGAGAAGAAAGAAAAAGGCATTCGTACATCACTTCCATAACCGGGGGATCCCTAAGGTCTCTAGTATGCTGTCCAAAGGCACATTAAAAAGGAAGATTACCGAATTAATGGTTGTCAGCAAAAAAAGAAAGGGGTACCTCATCCGCCAACCCTGAAAGGCATATCCTCAGATTCCGCGACAGTGAGAAAGTGGGAGGAATCTCAAACGATATATTCCCTTTGGTAATAATAGTGGCCATAGCCCAATTTAACATGTTCCGAGTTTTGATCGACGAGGGAAGTTCTTGTGACATCAAGTATGTCGTTCTCTTTGAAAAATTGGGACTGAAAAAGGAAAATTATTATCGTATGAAGGGTTTGACCTACAAGATTTCAACGATACAATGGATCGCCCGTGGGGATATATGGAGTTGATGGTCACCCTGGGATAAGGACGAAATGTCAGAACTCTAAGCGCCCAGTTCCTGATTGTCCCATGCCAAAGTGATTATAATTGCATTTGAGGTCGTCCTTTCGCTGTAACGTTGGATGCAATAGCCTCCATCGTCTATTTAAAAATTAAATATTATAATATCCATGACGAACCAATTACAATCATCATTGATTTAACAGGATCCAAATGGATTTATCAAGCCTTATAATAGAAACAAAAAGAAGGTGAAGTGACCTCCATGTAAATAAACACGGCCTTGATGGTCGAGGAGCTGAAAGATATGGGAGTTCGACCTCCATCCAATAAGATGTCATAGGGAACTAGCAAAGAAAAGTTGCTAATGAGAAGTTAACTCAGCTCCATGGAATGAATAAGCAGTAGAATAAACCACCCATTTATGATATCAATAAATTCCTAATAATTTCTTGTTATTGAGGAAGAAATATATCAAATGTACTCCACTATATGAATGTTGAAATAAAAAGAAAGTTATATCTGAATTATTTCTTTTTTAACATAAAAGGCAAATGTCTAAGTCGACCAAAACACCAACAAACAAGCACGACATATACACCTAAAAGTTGGCAAAATAAAGGCCTACTTCTCATGGTAGCTAGCCTCTCCAAAGGTAGTGGTAGGCCTGCCAATACATCAACCTCGAACTAGGTCTACACCCGCAGGCAGTGGTACCCATATTCTTATGGGTCTTTTAGTGTTAGTTTTCCTAGGCTTCCTCTTATTTTGTCTATTTGCTTTTTAATAAGGCTTTGGATTATTCAAGACTCTAGATTTAAAATTTTGTTATCTTTAATGAATCTTACCCTTAGGTTATGGACCTTTCAGAACCTTGTAACTTGATGTCTTAGGTTCTATCTTCTCCAAAACTTTTGACTTAGAGTCCCAGGTTCTGATTCTTTTAGAACCTTTGACTTAAGAATCATTGGTTCTGATTTCTTTAGGACCTTTAATCTTGGGATCTCAGGTTCTAATTTTTTCAGAACCTCTGACTCTACAGTTATATGTTATAATTGGTTTAAAACCTTATCATTAGAAACAGGCACAAGCTAAGAGTACAAACCTTTTTAGCAGAGCTTGAAGAAGAAGGATTTGATGGTTTTATCAGAATTTCAGTCCTTGGATTAAATTTTTGTTATGATAACCAAGACCTTCTCTTTTGCTTCTACTTACACCATATATCATGGATGCATGTTTAGTTCTGTTAAATCCAAATATGACAAACTCTTGAAGAGCTAATTCATACTCATTAAGAGGTTTGTCAAACATATTGTTTATTAAAGCAATATAATCTCTTTCAAGTTTTTCAATCTTGTTTTTAGAGAAATTTAATTCATCTCTTATAAGACCATATTGCTTATTTATAATTTTCGTATGCTTGGTTTTCTGCTGACATCTATCCATAAGATCTTGACATAAAGTAATTACATCAGATCTATAAATTTTAGAGAATACCTCTTCTACATCCTTTGAATCTGAGTCAAAACCAACTTCTGATTTTGAGTCTGAGAATGTTGAAGCCAGTAGAGCTAGATTGGCTTCTTCTTTATTCTTGTCATCTTTTTCTTCATCGTCAAGTTCATCCCATGTTTTCATGATACTTTTCTTGAACTTGCTTCTGAAGTTATTCTTCTGGAAGCTTTCCTTTTTTAGATTTGTCATTATGAAGCTCTAGACAATCAACTATGAAATAATCAGGCTTTTGACAGTTGAAGCAACCTTTCTGATCATCCTTGTTATCTCTGGAGCTTATTTCCCTGAAGCAAGATCTTCTGCTAGAGAACCTCTTGTTCCTGTTAGCAAGATACTAAAATCTTTTTATGATGAAAGCCATTTCATCATTTTTCATAATCTTCATCCGAAGCTTCAGTATGAGTGACTTTTTTATGCTTCTAAGTCTAAGAGGATTTCTCAGACCTCCCAACAGATTTCAAAGCCAAAGACTTTGATTTCTTGATTGGTTCTTCATCTCCATTGAGTTCTAACTCAAGGCTTTGGAAATTACTTATCAGAATTTTAAGACTAATATTGTTCAGGTCTTTAGCTTCCTGAATAACTGTCACCATAGGTCTGTATCTGACAGGAAGACTCCTAAGAATCTTCTTGACATGATCAGATGTGGTGTAGATCTTGTTCAAAATTTGAAGCACAAACACGAGAACTTGAAACCTTGAGAACATGGTTTCAATGTTCTCATCTTCTTTCATTCTAAACAACTCATACTGCTGAACCAGAAGATTTGCTTTGGCTTCTTGAACTTGTTGATTTGCTTCATTGGTAGCACATAAAGATTTAAAAATAGTTTTGGCAGTGGATATGTCAATGATATTTATGTACTCAGGATAAGGCAAAGCATCTATAAGAATGCTTCTCACTATGTGGTGTTTTTTATAGATCTTCTTCTAAGTAGGTGTGAGATTTTCTATCATATACCATTCCAGCACCATTGACTTGTATGTCAATTCCATCTTCAAGAATTTCTCATAGCTCATCATCAATACCTATAATGTGAGTGTACATCTTGCTCTTCCACCATTCAAATTTAGTAGAGTCTCCACTAAATGTTGGAGGTCTAGCAATATAATTGTTCTTTTAAGATGTACTTTGATCATGATTATTATCACCACAAGGAATATCCCCACTTGAACCAGATACTTCAGATTCATCAGCCGTGATGGAATATGTATTTTTCTCAAGATCTTTTCTGCACCACTATTAAGTCTTCAGTACATACCTTGCTCTGACGCAAATTGAAGGTGAGAAAAACACAAGAAGAGGGGTTGAATTGTGTTGGCTTTTCTCAATATTTTTAAACTTTTGCTTCTGATTGATCTAGATCATAATTCGAACCTTCAATTCAGAGTATGAATCAGTGTCACTCAGAATTTGAACTCTTGTATTTCTTTATCAGATTCTAAAACAAAATCTAACTCAGATGTAAACAAATGATAATAACATAATATTTCATAAGCAAGTAAAGTAAAAGCACAAGAGACACAAGCAGTTATCCCAGTTCCTCTCACAACCTGAGAGTAGTTCAGTCCCCTTTCACTTCCAAGGGATTTCCACTATAACCAAATTTGATTACAAATGCTAAAGAACGCAAGTAAGAAACTTCTTTGCTTATACACACAAGTATAAGACATCCTTGCTCAGACACACAAGTCTGAGACTTCCTTGCTCAATCCCATAAGCTCAAGACTTCCTTGCTTTAGAACACAAGCTAAATACTTCCTTGCTTTAGCACACAAGTTAAAGAATTCCTTTGCTCAAGCACACAAGCAATATACTTATGACTCTATAACAAACTGTTAAGAGATTTGGGCAATAACTACACTTGATATACAATCAGAGGTGTAAATAAAATACAACTTAGAAAGACTTTAGGACTTAAGAACTTCTAAAATTTATAAGTGTTAATATGTTCTAAGTCTAAATAAACTTGATAGAGTAACTTCTCTTTGAATGTGAATGATCAGAGTCTTGTAGTGTATTGCAGCATGGTAGTCTTCTTCTTCATGTTAGCGCTCCTTTTATAGAGAGGGAGAAAAGCGACGTTGAAGAATTTATAAGTCCCGTGGTTTTTGGATTGATTGTATTTTGGTAAAACAACATGCTGTTAGCAAGATGTTTAACCAGATGTTCTGCCATGTCAATCAGACATCATGTTCTAAATGATGTTGGGACATGTTATACCCGATAGTTAGGACATGACTATTTTGGTAATTTTAGTGTGATTTTTGAGTGTGTTCTGATGCACACGTGGGCGACTGTTATGGGAGAATATTGTGGGAATTTCTGTTATTGCATATTCTGTTACTTTTCATAAAAAGGATCCTTGAGCCTTTTTAGGAAAGTTTGTATTTTTCTTCTATTTTTATTCAGGTTAATTTGCAGCTAGTTTATACTGATTGCTGCTATTTGTGCGTCTCAAGAAGCCCAAGTCTAGTAAGTCTGAAGGATATTTAAAGAGAAGAAAAACCCTATTGGGGCAAGAGAGAATATCGTGAAGAATTTAGAGAATTAGGATTAGCAGTTGTTTTGGTTGGTCCCTAGGGTTTTCGTTTGTTAATTGTATGTCACTCATGTATCTTCTGATGCATTGAGTTTGACCGATTGTTCATTGTTCACTTTAAGCTTTTAAGCAAATAATGTATTGTTCTTGGTTGAAGTTTTTAACCAAAACCAAGTATTATTTTGAAAGTGTGATCTTCTATTGTTTGTTTTGTATACAGTCACTGGGATTAAGACTGTTTGATATCACTGAGGTGATTTAGGAAGTGAGAGGGGATTCTCATATCTAGATGGTGATTTCTAGGTAGAAGTTGCACTGAGTAGGGATTGAGTGAGGAGTTGTAAACTGGATTGTTTAGCTTCGAATTAATACTACTAATAGTGGATTTCCTTCCTGGCTTGGTAGCCCCCAGATTTAGGTGAGTTTCACTGAACTGGGTTAACAACTTTGGTGTTATTTATTTTCTGCAATTTATAGTTTTTAGTTGTTGTGTGTTCAAGCTGTGTTTTGATCCTAGTGTTGTGACATCTGTGTCAACACATGGTATCTGCATGCCAGAATTTCAATTGGTATCATAGTAGGTCACCCTGTTCTGTTTTTGGCGAGCTCTAGGGAGTTTGCATTCTAGTTCTATGGACAAGGAAGGAGGAGGAAATGTTAATAGGCCTCCAGTCTTGGATGCCACAAACTATGACTATTGGAAGGCACGTATGGTGGCTTTCCTAAAATCTATGGATAGCAAAACTTGGAAGGGTATCATCAAGGGTTGGGAGCACCCTGTGATTAAAGATAAAGATGGAAAAGAAACCCTGAAGCCAGAAGAAGATTGGACCAAGGAGGAAGATGAGACAACTCTTGGAAACTCCAGAGCCATGAATGCCTTGTTCAATGGAGTGGATAAGAACATGTTTAGGTTGATCAACACTTGTACTGTGGCTAAGGATTATTGGGAAATTCTCAAGATAACTCATGAAGGAACCTCCAAGGTTAAGATGTCAAGACTTCAGCTACTCACTACCAAATTTGAGAACTTGAAGATGAGGGAGGATGAGAGTATTCATGACTTTCACATGAATATACTTGAAATACCCAATGTCTTTAGTGCCTTGGGAGAGAAGATATCGGATGAGAAGTTGGTATGGAAAATTCTTAGGTCTCTTCCTAAGAAGTTTGACATGAAGGTCACTGCCATAGAGGAAGCCCAAAACATTAGCAGTATGAGGGTTAATGAGTTAGTTGGCTCACTTCAAACATTTGAATTGACCTTGAATGATAGGATTGAAAAGAAGAACAAAAGCATTGCTTTTGTATCCAATGCTGAAGACAAAGAGGGACAGGTTAATCTGGACACTGGTGAGGGACTGCCAAATACTATTGTTCTACTTGGGAAGCAGTTCAATAGAATTCTAAAGATAATGGATAAAAGAGGATGATCTGGTGTCAATGACATCACCTCTGACATCAGAAATAATTTTGATTCTCAAAATAATTCCAGAACTGAAGAGAAGTCAGATCAAAGTAAAGGGATTCAATGTTATGAATATGAAAGATTTGGTCACATAAGGCCAAGGTGTCCCAACTATCTCAAGAAGCAGAAAAAAGGATTGGTTGTTTCTTGGTATGTTGATATGTCTGAAGATGAACCCAACTCAGAATCTGTTGAACCTGCTACTGCTCTCTCTGGCAGATGGGGGGATGAAGTGGAAGCATGTGATGAAAATGATTTCTATGAAGATCTGGAGGTTGACTACAAGGAAGTCTGCAATAAGTGTGAGGAATATCAGAAGACTAAAGAAAATCAGAAAAAAGGTCATAGTTGAACTGGAAAGTGAGAATAATGAACTCCTAAGTGTTATTTCTCATCTTTAAAATGAGATAAATCTCTTGAATTCCAAGCTCAGTAGTGCAACAGACTCTGTGAAAAGGATGAAGAAGGGTGAAGACACAGAAGTGCATTATCAATCTGTTAACAATCAAGGGAAAGTGTTTGTAGGAAAGTTCTTTTCCCAAGAAAGGAAGAAGATGGTCGCAATGTCTAACCACAGGTTACAACATCCTGGCAGACGTGGTGAACATTAAAGTAATTACCAATCTTCTTGGAGATGTCATCACTTTGGTGAGTACGGGCACATAAAACCTTTTTGCTATAAATTGTATGGAAATAAAAAACCTACTATTCATGTCAAGGTTAATCAAGTAAGCAAAAAGAGGAGCTTCAGAGATAAGGAGGTGAATTATGTAGCTCACGCTTCTTTGAGAGCTTCAACTAGAGATGACTGGTACTTTGATAGTGGATGTTCCAGACATATGACAGGGGCTCAGGAGTTGTTGGTAGATATAAAATCTTAGTCCATAGGTTCTGTAAGATTTGGTGGTGGTGTGAAAGGAAAAATAAAAGGTATTAGAAAATTGGAATGTGTTGGGTCTCCTAGGCTAGATGAAGTGCTCTTTATGAAAGGTCTAACTGTCAATGTCATCAACATTAGTCAGCTGTGTGATCAAGGTCTGTTAGTAAATTTCTCTAGGTCAGAATGCCTAGTCAAGGATGGAATGAACATTGTTCAAATGAAAGGCGTGAGGTCCAAAGACAACTGCTATCTTTGGGAACCCCAATCAATAGCTTACTCTACATCCTGCTTTATTCCTAAAGATGAGGAAGTGATGTTATGGCCCTAGAGACTTGGACATCTTTCTCTCAAAAGGATGTATGAGATCATTACAGTAAGAGCCATTACAAGGATACTAGAACTCAAGGTTATAAACTGGGAAGTCTTTGGTGAATGAAAGGTTGATGTGCAACCCATTATGTTTCCATCAATGTTGCAACATCGAACTACTTCCAAAGTTCTGGAACTTCTTCACCTAGACTTAATGGGGCCAATGCAAGAAGAAAACTTGGGTGGAAAGAGGTATGTCTTTATAGGTATAGATGATTTCTATGAGTTTACATGGGTAATCTTCATTAGAGAAAAGTCATATATCTTTGAAACCTTTAAAGATATATGTCAGGATGTTCAAAGGGAACAAAATAAGAGGATTGTCAAGATCATGAGCTATCGTGATAAAGAGTTTGGGAGAATAAGATTTTTAGAGTTTTGTGCTTTTAGAGACATAAGTTATGATTTTTCCTCTTTCACTTCTTCTCAACATGATGAAATTGTCGAGCAAAAGATGAGGATTATATCAAAATCCGCAAGAGTAATGCTTCATGCTAAGAATTTGCCATATCTCTTTTGGACTGAAGCTATGAATATTTCTTGCTATGTTCATAATAGGGTTACATTGAGGGTTGGCACTACAACCACTCTATGAGTTATGGAGAGGCAGGAGATCTACAGTCAAATACTTTCACATATTTAGAAGTACATGCTATATCTCAGCTAGCAAAGAGCAAGATGGTAGAATGCATCATGAAAGTGATGAAGGAATATTTTTGGGATACTCTTCAAGCAACATAGCTTATCGAGTCTTCAACTCCAGGAATGAAATGACTATGGAATCTATAAATGTTGCAATTGATGATTCAATCACTGAATAGATGATAGATGTTGAAGACAATGTTGGGACATCATCTTGTCAGACTGTTGAGACTGAAAGAGAGGAAAGCTGCAGTGTCACTACCATTGTTCCAGATCACTCTTAAGTGAGTTCAGATCTCTCTATGAAGGGAGAAACAGGATAATCAAAGGCTTTCATTGCAAAACACTCAATTGAAAGAGACATCACTAAAGCTACAAAGGTAATAACAAGCACATGTCTTGGCTCCAAGCTTGGACCAATGATGAGTTCTAGTATTTAAGAAAACAAAACCTTGAATTATGTCTTTAGAACAAGGGATGGTTCCTAGATCAATAAGAAGCGAGTATATGCTTCTTGGTGTACTGATGAAACTGAAGGAGATTGCCTTCGTTCAATATGGATAAAGCATATGGTGAAAAATCATAATGTAATGACAGATGTTGTAACCTTACATTGTAAAGATGTGAATGACTGAGATAAGAACCCTGACAGGGATCATTATCTAGTCACAAATTTTGATGAAGGAAAAAATGTTACTTTGAACACTAAGGAACAACTGTCTGGTATGTCTACTAAAGCTTTATATGCAGATTATGCTGAGGACATGGGCTATGAGGAAAGAACTTGCCCTATTAAGGAATTGTAGCAATTACAGATATGGAGGAATGCAATAAATACTGCATCTTTCCTCTATAATCTGATGCTTGGAAGGACTAAGCCAGTGAAGATTGTTAATGAGTGGAATAAAAGATCTTTACAATATAGTAGGGCCAGGTTGAAGAAGATGTACTTGAAGACCATGGTAAGGGAGTTTAGGATCAATACTCCTAAGACAGGTGACAGCTTCAAGGAGTGCATAAGGATCTTTAAAAGAGGAAAGAGTTGGAGGATCATCTAAACGTGGTCTATTTTTGTTTCCATCTGAACTTGTGTTGTATGCATTTTGTTTCTTTTGTGCTTCCATCATGTGTATGTTTACATTTGCTCAATTTTTGTCAGTTTTTGGCTAAAAAGGGGGAGTAAAGTGTTGTTTTTGTTTGCTATTTCTGATGTTAGATCAGATGTCATAACTTTATGTCATGTGTGTACTACTGCTTAGGAAGAGTAGTTGTGTTTTTGTTGCTGAACTTGTGCAACTCTTTAGGGGGAGCATGATAGTTTGTCATGCTTGCTGCTACTGAAAAGATGTGGAACTATTTTCTATGTCTGGGAGAAGTTATTCTCTGCAGTGGGTTGTAGTCTTCAGGGGGAGTGAGACTGAGGTGACTGTGGTTGTTACTGCACTTTATGGGAACTTGAATTGTTCAAGTTTTTTTTGTCTTTGGTTTTCTACTTCATGGGGATAACTAATTATTTTTGACAGGGGGAATGGTGTACCTGTTTATTTTGCTGCTGCAAGATTGCAGTTTGTACAGAGCTTACATGTTCTCATGTAGCTTGTGTTGGTTTGTATGTCAGACCTAATGTCCTGACATTATGCTGTTAGATGTTTTTTCTGGTGAGACAGTATTGTGGTTCTTGGGTTTATGTGTTTTTGTTTCCGCTGTGTACCTCTGATGTGGGTTAAGGTTATTTTAGCCAAAATTTTCCAAAAGGGGAGATTGTAAGTCCCGTGGTTTTGAGATTGGTTGCATTTTGGTAAAACAACATGTTGTTAGCAAGATGTTCAACTAGATGTTCTGCCATGTTAGTCAAACATCATGTTCTACATGATGTTGGGACATGTTCCAGGACATGTTATACCAGATAGTTAGGGAATGAATATTTTGGTAATTTTAGTGTGATTTTAAAGTGTGTTCCAATGCACACATGAGCGACTGTTATGGGAGAATATTGGGGGAATTTCTGTTATTGCAGATTTTGTTACTTTTCATAAAAAGGATCTTTGAGCCTTTTTAGGAAAGCTTGTATTTTTCTCCTATTTTTATGCAGGTTGAATTGCATCCAGTTTATACTGATTGCTGCTATTTGTGCACCTCAAGAAGCCCAAGTCCAGTAGGTCTGAAGGCTATTTAAAGAGAAGAAAAACCCTATTGGAGAAAGAGAGCATATCATGAAGAATTTATAGAATTAGGATTAGCCGTTGTTTTGGTTGGTCCCTAGGGTTTTCCTTTGTTAATTGTATGTCACTCATGTATCTTCTGATGCATTGAGTTTGACTGATTGTTCATTGTTTACTCTAAGCTTTTAAGCAAAGATTGTATTGTTCTTGGTTGAAGCTTTTAAGAAAAACCGAGTATTGTTTTGGATGTGTGATCTTCTATTGTTTGTTTTGTATACAGTCACTGGGATTGGTATTGTTTGATATCACTGAGGTGATTTAGGAAGTGAGAGGGGATTCTCATATCTAGATGGTGATTTCTAGGTAGAAGTTGCACTGGGTAGGGATTAAGTGAGAATTTGTAAAGTGGGATTATTTAGCTTCGAATTAATACTACTAATAGTGGATTTCCTTCCTGGATTGGTAGCCCCCAGATGTAGGTGAGTTGCACCAAACTGGGTTAACAACTTTGGTGTTATTTATTTTATGCAACTTACATTTTTTAGTTGTTGTGTGTTCAAGCTGTGTTTTGATCCCAGTAATGTGACATCTATCTCGACATCTGGCATCTCCGTGCCAGAATTTCAGAATTTCACCAAAAGGTTGGGCAAGCTGTATACTTAATTATACATATCAATGAATCACCTTTCTGTAAGAAGAATTATCCATTGAGGCTCAGGCATCCAAGAAGAGATTCTTCCTTAAGTCCTCATATGATCAAAAGGTCTCTGAGTATGTCAGAGTTACCTTGATTGAAATGTTTCTTCTTCAGAGGCTGGCTTTTCTTCAGTCTTCACTCTTCAAAGGCTGGTCACATCAGAGTCCACTTCTCGGCTTTTGAAGCTTCATAGTCTGAATCACCAGAGGCTGACTTTCTTCAAAGTTGAATTTTTCAGAGTCTGGATCTCCATCCGAGGAAGAGTCTTCAGAAGTGATCTTAAGAGCCAGAGTCTAATCTTCAGATGTAGATTCCTCAAGAAATTCTTCATCTATTCTTAATCTTTATATTCCTACAAACTTGAATAGATGTTTGAATACCCAATTGTTCTATACATACTTTTTATTTTTCAAAACCCAATGGATGTGGTATTAACCAATTTTGTTCCAATAAAGAGAAGTTTGGCCTAATCTTATCAAGTCAAAAAGTCTCCATAAATAAAATGGAATAGGATTTAAAAGGGATAGAAAACTTAGGAAAGGTATAGATCATAAGGACAATAAGCGTCAGGTCTTTAAGTGCACACAATGTAAAAGAATATGACACTTAAAACCTTTTTGTTTTGATAAATTAAAAGGATCTAAAGGTAAACTACCATAGATATTATGCATTTGGGCCCAAGAAGTTATGGGAACCAAATGTGAAACCTTAGTGTTTTGAAGGTATGCTTTGCAGCTCAGGAATTTGATGATTATTAATCAAGACGCACAAACTTAGTCTGAGGTATGTGGGACTTCATCAGATTGTGAGTCAGATAGGTGAGGTTGCATATCAGTTAGGATTTTCGCCTTCAATATCTGGGTTACATGACGTATTCCACGTATCGCAACTTCATAAGTTTATAATGAATTCCTTCCATCCTATTCTTTCGGACACAATTGAAGTGGAACCATACCTTTGCTTTCAACCACAACCCTGTCACATATTGGATTATGCTAGTAGATCCTCAAGGAACAAGGAGATACCTCTTGTGAAGGTTCTGTGGGAGGAATCACGCCTCGATAAAGCCATATGGAAGCTTGAATCAGAGATGCGTAAATCTTATCATCATCTTTTCTGGTAAGTTTTGAATTCGATGGTGAATTCTATATAAGTTGGGAGAATGTAACCCCCGATACAACTACCAATAAATTAACACGCTAGTTATCTATCAATGTGATTAATTGGGAGATCAGTGGTATTAAATTCTACTAATTGGCATTCCTTTAGAAATTGAGCCAATTAGGAAGATAAGGGGTGTTATGGTCATTGTCACCTCTTAAATGGAATTTGGGCTTGTGTAAATTTGAATTCCTCATTCATTTCTTGACAAAACCACAATTGAGAGATTTGAAGTGGAGGAAACGTGGAAGGAGCAAGACGGGGAGAAACCAACTCCAAGCTTCATCATCTTACATGCTTCTAAAAGGGAAATCATCAAAATCTTGATCCTCATTCTGCCGAGAGTAATCATCATCCAGGCGAGTCCTAATTAGGAACTTAGGGGGAAGTATTGAGATTGCATGTTGTGGGGAAGGTTTGTGAGATATGTAATAAAGCATGTCATTCTAGTTAATTCAATTGTTCAAATATGTCCTAATTTATACATGCATGTTGGAATTTGGTTATTGTTCATAATATGATCATTGCATGTAAGAAATTAATTAGGTTGTGAGAAGATTTCCTCGAAAATGCCTTAAAATTTTATGCATGTTTGATCCATGATTTTCTCTAATATGTTAATCTCACTAGACTTGATGTTTAAATGTTTCCCCTTGGATTGGATTGAGAAAACCATGGAAAATATGCAAAATCTGGAATATCGCAAGTTTGATTTGAATCAGAAGACTTTTGATTGGCCTCTAGGCAAATTGATTTGAATCATGGATTTGCACTATCAGGATTGATTTGAATCATTGCTTGTTGTTTCGCCCCTGGACGAATTGATTCGTATAAAATTTTACACTTGATTCGAATCATAGCCTGATGACTCGCCATCGACACAATTGATCCAAATCAAATTTTACACTTGATTCAAATTATGAAGCAGATTTTGTCCAAACACTATTTTCTTCATAGTTTATGTTCCGTAACTCGAATTAGAGTGTCGTATTTTACGCTGTCAAGCTAACTTAGAGCACCATAAATTAGTGAATACTATGGGGTATTTCCACTTCTTTCCCCATTGTATGTTCGTTTCGAATGAATGTTCAAACATGTGTTATTTTGATATGCTAGAATACAAAGTAGGTATGTGTGACTAGGTGGTAATTCACTTGCGGATATAAACCTGAGCTATCGATAAGGTGGGCTTGTGGGGCTTGATGAGGCGTATTACTCACTTGGCTACTCACATGGAGTATCGATATTGTGGGGTCGTGTTGTCACATAAGCAATGACACTTGGTTACTCACCACTGGCGGGGTCGTGTCGTCACTTAGGCGTAAATTACTTAATTACTTGTCAGCACTATTGCCCGGTGGGCTCGTGCAATCATGTAGGCATTTTTTAACTTACGCTTATTCACCTTATTGATGATTGATGGGGTCGTGTCGCCACATAGGCAATGAAACTTCGTTACTCATCACGGATGGGGTCGTATCGCCACTTAGGCATAAATCCCTCGTTACACATCTGGCTCATCATGTGGTTAGCTTGTGGAAGTCTCTTGACGCTAGGCACTTGGTTACTCAGTGTAGGTGTGCTTGTGTGGCCTAGTAGAAGACGTATACTACTTCGAGATTCTCTCGTACACGGGTACGGTATACATATATGGTTGTGATAACTTTAACATGAGTTGGTGTTTAGAATTGGGTAGTCAAGGGACTTCTAATTGATGTCATGTGATATTTGTGCATTCTTGAAATGGTAAGTAAGGAAACTTAGATCAATGGTGGATCTGTATTTGATCATGCTCGTTGTAGAGCCGAATGGACCCATAAGAAAGGGGGACTTGCTGAGATTTAGTAATCTCACCCTAATATTCTTAATCTTTTTTAGGTTTCCTGAGGAAGGACAAATGCAAGGGTAAGATGTCTTAGACAGCTTGGATATGTTTCTGTGGCATATCATCCATTATGTTTTGAGCTCCTTAGCGCTGCTATATAGGGGTTTTTGTATTAGTATTCTTGATGTTATGTTTTTGGCCATAACGCTTTCAGCTTTTATTCCTTGTACTGATACTTATATTAATTCAGCTGCTTACGTATGAGGCGTTAAAATTTGACATAATTTATGAAAAAAAATCCATATGATTGCATTCCTTGCCAAATGAGTGTTAAGTCGTAACTCCATTGGAAATATCTCCTATGACATTTTGAATTGGATGATCCTTATCAGTCATCCATTCTTTGGGTAGATTTTGACTCTCAGTGTTGACTTCTTTGAATTGAGTCTCTTTATTTGAATATTGAATTTATTCTTGACCTAAATATTTATCTTTATTTTGATCATCTTCCACAGATGTTTTGTCAAGAATACTTGCACAATCAACAACATTTACTTCTACATAAGAGGGGTTAGACTCATCAAAGGTAACATGAACTAATTCTTCTATCGTTCGAGTTATTTTGTTAAAAACTCTAAAAGCCTTGCTAGAAGTTTAATATCCCATGAATATGCCCTCATCAACTTTAGCTTCAAATTTATTGAGGTTATCCTTCTAGTTGTTAAGGACGAAACATTTGCATTCAAAGACATGTAAGTGAGAGATATTTGACTTCCTTCCTTTATAAAAATCATAAGGAGTTTTCTTTAGAATTAGTTTCATAGAGACGTAATTAATTACATAGCAAGCAATGCTTACAACATCAGACCAATGTAATTAGGAAGATTTGTCTCGTTGAGCATCATCCTCGCCGGATTTTCCAGATAACTATTCTTCCTTTCCACTACCCTGTTTTGTTGGGAATTTGGTGGAGTGGATAAATTGTGTTGAATATCATACTCATTATAATATCTTTTGAATTCCTCATTCTGGAATTCACCACCATGATCACTACGGGTCGATGCGGTGTTTAACCCTATTCTTGTTCTGGATAATCCTAACAAGCTTTTGAAAGGTAACAAACACGTCTATTTTGTGAGATAGGAATAATGTCCACGTATATTGAGAATAGTCATCCTTAACTACGAGGGCATAGAGATTTCCACTAAAGCTTTTAGTTATAGATGGGCCAAAAATATCCATGTATAAAAGTTTTAAGGGCTAGTTTGTAGAAACAAATATTTTTATATTTAAAATAGGACCTTGCTTATTTTTCTTTATGGCACACATCACATAACTGACTTTTCTCAAAGCACATGTTTGGAAAGACAAACACTAAATCCTTGCGGATCTACTTGTTTAAGTGGTCCATGTGGATATGAGCTATGTTGAATATGTGACACCATACAAAAAAAGGGGTGAATTGTAGGGGTTTGAAAAACTATAGTTTGAAACACAATTATTTTGTGAATTAGATTTCAAAAGCATTTTGTAAGAAACGTTTGGATATGCAACAGAAAATCAATATAAAAGTGGAAAGTAAAGAATAAAGGGAAGAGAGATGACATCAAATATTTATAGAGGTTCGGTCTAAAAGAAGTGACATATTCCACTCCCCAAGAATTAATCTTGAGAGTTTCCAATAATGCTTGTGAGCTTTTAAAAGGTTAAACACATGAACCCCCAATGAAGTTTCAGATTTACTTCTGACAAAACAACAAACAATGGTATGAAGGGGCTAGTCTTCATGCTAAACACAAACAAACCTTCGAGCAATTAGTTTCTAAGCCAAACCGAGTTAGAGTTTTGAACTGGCTATCCTTCGAATCGAACTGAGGTTTTACCGAGCCGACCACAAACCAAACCGAGATTTTACACCTGGCTGATCTCGAACCAACTGAGCTTTTACACCACACTGAGCTCAAGAATCAATAAAAAGAATTTTTTACTAGTTATCTTCAAGAACCCAGACGAAGAGCTTTTCCTCAAGTGGTTGAACTCACGAACCAACCCGAGAATTGGCACTAAATCCCCAAAAAAGAGCTTTTAATGAGTTTATCTCCAAAACCAGCCAAATACTTCCTAAAGAAGAATAATTCAAGAGGAAAAATAACTCTCGTTGAAACTTATAATAAAACCCTTTCCATAGCAACTTCCTCACTTAAACACAAGAACCTTTCTCAAAGCGCTATGGCTAAATTTATCTGAGAGAAAGAATAAATATTATATATATATATATATATATATATATATATATATATATATATATATATATATATATATATATATATATATATATATATATATATATATATATATATATATAGAGAGAGAGAGAGAGAGAGAGAGAGATGATATATCTCAAGTTCCTAGATTTGAAAATATGAAAGGGAAGGGCTCTATTTATAGGCCAAAGGATGGTTCAAAAAATAAAATGATTCATGGGCAAAAATGATGACCCAATCAATTAGGTTTTGAATCTAATCGATTAGGTGCCATAAATAATCGATTATTTATGCCCATTTTGGAACGCCTGCCTGCCCCGCCCCTTTTTTTGGCGGGCTTAAGGCAGGGCGGGGAAGGGTGGGACGAGCGCCCCATTGTGTCACCCCTAATTCAACTTATACTAGAATTCAAAGTACAAAAAGTGGGTAAATTGTAGGAATTGAAACAATGCATAAAAGACTGAAAAACAAACACACTTAAAGACTAAAACAGATATATGACACTACTCGTTGCCATAAGTATCATTATTCCTTGAGGTGTTCTCCTTGATTTCAGCAACATCATTTTCCAGATTCTGTAGGGCTAGAGCATTCTATCGACATATCTCTATAATATTGTTTATTGTTGTGTTTTTTGTAGCTGATTGTGCTATGTCTTCTTCGCCATCCATCGACATGTTTCTTAATTTTCTAAGATGGATATGAATCTTCATTTTTTTGAGCGAGGAATAATCGATCTTATAGTTTGATGAATACACAGTTTCTCCCATAGCGTTTGTTCCAAAGGCAACCAGAATATTAGTGACTAGGGCCCCATATGGAAGTTTAACTATTTGAGTTTGTTTTAGTGGTTGATGTGAATAAGTATGTCTTCAACCCAATTTGTTTGAAATTTTTTGGTTAGAAGTCAAAGAAGAACGATATCATCCTTGATGAAAATATAGAGGTTGATGTTCCTTAGGAGGAGTATCCTTGTGAGTAGGTAGTGTGTAACACAGACCTTTAGTTTCACGAAGCTCACTTTGATAAGAAGTTTTGTATCTTACATAATATTTATAACAAAGGAGAAAATTGCACAGGAACACTTGAACCTTTTAAATTTTATTGGTCCCTCGTAGATGTAGGATACCCCTTGGAAGGGCAACTGAAACATTCTTTCAAACTGAACTCTATGGATGTCGATGTCAATTCCTTTTACGATTGACTTTAAGGATGTTCCTCCAATTGTTAAATTTAAGTAGAATTATTTCACAATATTTGGAAACTTTTGATCAAATACCTTGATGAAGAACTCTCTTAGAGATCCTTGACAAATATGGATGTATAGTTTTCTAGCTTATAAGGAAGCTTTTCTCCATAAAAAAGATGGTTAAATCACTCTTCGGTCGATCATCATCTTTCTTTCTTATGTTATTGATAATATGCCCTCTACAAAAGTCTTCTTGATGAGGTGTATTGAGATTGACGGGGCCATAATGATACTTACAACAAAGAGAGAGACCCACACAAGAACAAGAAGAAAATATGATGATACAAATCTGATATGAATGCATACATTTAATGTATTTCTATCATACTTTTCACGACTTTGAATAAAACCAATATAAAACTTATAAAATGAAAAAATAACTTTCTTATCTATGTATATTTGGACAATTCTAGACAAATCTGAAATATTACAAAGCTTCTTTTTAAAAAAAATCAAAATATTTAGTTTTACTTTTATAATTTCTTTTTATTAAAAACATATTTTTAGTCATTTCATCCGATATGTATAACTGTCATATTAAAATGTAGGATTATCAAGTATAATTCTCGATAAATGCTCTTTCCACCCTTAAAGGTGTGGCCCACACCAATGGAAATCCCTAAATATATTTCATGTGTCTGGAGATGCATCTCCGGACGCACCTATAATCACACCAACCTATTTTTATGAGATCCACCCCATTTCGAACATAAATCGTCCAGAGATGCATCTCTGTATGATATTTTGGTATATCCGAATATGCATCTCCGAAATACCCTATGTACTAAATTATGGTGTTTTTATTCACTAAATATGATATTTTTTTAGACCCATATATTTTATACCATTTTAGGCCAGTATATTTTAGATCATTTTAGGCCATGAATTAGAAGAAAAACACAAACATTAATTGATTCAAACATAGTACAAAATTATGAAAAAGTCATGCAATTAAGTTGTTATGAAAATACAAAATAATATATAAGTTGTTTCGAAAATACAAAATAATACAACCAAACAAAAACCTATTGGGTATGAATAACCCCCTTTCTCCTCTGCATGTAATGCAAGACATTCCATGCATCGACAATCATGCCTTCTACGAGGGCCAACTGTGGGTTACCTTCTTCAAAAAGTCATGCCTCTATACCTGATCTCTCCATCTCCAAAATATGGCGGATGATCGTGCGACACGTCCTTGATGTGGTCATCCCTAGCCTCAAATACCTCCTAATTAGTTGCCTTAGGTGGTCTTTCAAGAGAATCTGGTGTCATGATATGGTGTGACACCCTATAAAACCATGTCATGTAGTCCTTTGCATATACCTAATGTACAGGAGCAACTGTCCTACGATACTCCTCTGGTACCAAAAGACTCTCTAAATCATCAATTATCACATCACGATCTCTACAGCAGACGACGGGAGGATTAGACTCTGAGGGGCGGGGGGTCTTAGAATAATTTTAAAATAGGCAAACTGGCGCATCACTCATTCGGGCAGATATGGATACATCAGAGCTGACCCATATGTCCAACTGATGGGCAAAAGGAAATGTCATCATTTGGAGTATAAGGAAATGATGTCCAACTGATGCGTATCGCAGTGACCCCCTGGAAAAAGACAATGTCATCTGCTAGAATATGATCACGATACACCTGAAATAGCTCGATCGCATTATTCCCTATGTACGGCGCAAAGGCGAAAGAACGTGGTCAATCCTTAGTGTAGGTAGGCACAACTTCCCACCCGGTGATGTGAGAAAACTGGGAGATGATCCATCTCTAAAATATAGTTCAAATTAAATATTAATAACAACTGTAACAAAATAATTATGAAAATATTAGTAATAGTAAATTGCCGTAAGCAGCGTGCAACCCCCTGTCATCTGCTTTGTCTTTCAAAGACAACCCTCGCTTAGCTTCGAGTACATATTGACCAAATAGGCGGCTCCCCATTTATACCTGTGAATCGCCATCAAGTCGATGAAATACTTAAGGTAGACCACATCGACACAGGTTTCACTTTTGTCCACAAAAATAGACGTGCCAACCAAGAATAAGAAATAACACCTCAATGCATAATTTCGATGGTAGTCAACCTGCAGATCATCACCTTCGGCATCTTTAACCCAGTGAGATGCTCTTTATAAAGTTGTTCCAAAAAACTGAATCTATCATGAGCACCTCTGGTGTCAGCTACCTCATTTGTGGCCTTAGTTAGGTCAACCTCAAATGGGTGACCATCATTGTCATACCCCAAATTTTACCCCCAGATTCATTTATCATTTGCATAACATTCTATGTCAATCATTCATGCATAGCTAACAAATTATCAAGATATGGTTTTGTTTTGTTTCACCCGTGAATTAGGGTTTGCCTTAAGGAACTCAAGGGATTAATCAGTCAAAGTTTTGGATTGATCATCAATCAATCAAGTTTTCATACACTTAAGAGATCTCCCTTCATCAAATATCAAGTGCAATATGGTTTCATTACAAGTTCTTCGAGATTCAAATTCATCTGGCCATGAATTAGGGTTTTTCAACCAAAGTCAACTACGTCTTTGACTTTTGATCAAGACACGATCTCAAGCCTTGAGACATGATTTAAGACACTCAAATATATCCTTTGAGTCCTCCCATGGTGTTCAAATAGCTCAAGAGATAGAAATCATTGAAGATCAAGAAGTGAAAATTCATCTGATACACAAGCCAATCACTACAAAGTCAAACCTTTGACCTTAGGGTTTTTTGGTCAAATATGAGTTTCTCAAGATAAGTTTCATGGAAACATGTTTGATTTATGAATTTGATCAAGAAAAATCAAGAGAATTTAGGTTACTTACAAAAAGGGGAACAAAAGAGAAATTGAAATTTTTTCTAAGTTATGAAAATTGATGATTTTTGCTCAACTTGCCAATCTCATAACTTCCAATCCAAGTAACCATTTCTTTTCTCCAAAGACCAATTTGAAGAGCTTGTTCCATACTAAAACTTTGTCTTTGAGGATGATTTCCAAAAAAAATGCATGGATTGAGAGATATGAAGCCATGAAGTTAGAGGTTTATCACTTTTGAAATCCAAACACTTAGAAAAATTTCCAGCAAAATCTCCCTTGTAAAAGTAACAAACTTTAGGGTTGTTTTTCACCATGATCCATTTTGATTCAAGGAAAAATCAAACACATGAAAGTTTTAAAGCATGTTTCGAGCTTTCCAAAGAGTCCAAGAACTCATTTTTTTCATGCTTGAGCTAGGAAATTCGAAGAGATGAAGCTGGCTCCTCCATGCTGAATTTCAAGTCATGCTCACGCCAAATCCTTGTTGCAAATCCATGCCAAGCTGCATAATCTCACTTTGCAGGTCATGTAACTTGTAAATCTCCCTCTAATAAGAGAATTACACAAACCCTTGGTACATTACAGAAAGAATTGAAGCATTGTCCAAGTTTCCATACCATTTATGGAAGGTTTACATAAAGCATTTTATCCACTTTCATAAAGCTTGCTTTTTGCCAACCACTTGGGCCTCCAAGCTGCTGCACCATATCAAAAACAATCTTTTATGATCAGAAGCAATCTCTATACCTCAGTAAAGCAGGCATATGCTCCATGTTTCACTCCACCTTTTCCACAAAATTCATGAAACTACAAGTTGGTTTCCAACCAAACCATTTTGCCTCAAGTTGCAATTTTGCAGAACTCAATTCCTCAGCTCTTGCCCTATAAATAGAGGGTCTCTACTCATTCAAAAGGGAGAAAAAAAACACAAGAAAACTCTGAGCAAACACCCTTCACACCAGATTTTGCATTAAAGCCTCCATTGTGCCACAAAACCTCCATTTTCACATAACTTGCCAAAATCTTCTCCATTCACAAAACCATCAAACCAACCATCCAAACACATCACAAAACACCTAAAAAAGGTGTTCAAACCCTCATCTTCACCAAAAAAACTTCAGGTTCAGAAAGTCAACTTTCAACACCAAATTTGTTGACTTTTTGCATAAAACACCTCAAATCCTCATTTTGATTTTTTCCAATCCAACCAAGCCTTCAAACATTATATACAAACATGTCTTGAGGTGTTCCAAGTGCCATTCCACAGCTGTAACACCGTTTTCTTATAGTTTAAGTTTGCACTTTTCATTTTAGCAAGAGGATTCTATTTGACTAGGTGAAGTTGGTTCCAAGGTGATCCAAGCATTCCAAAAGCATCAAGGGAGGTCAAGGAATCTTTCTAAATCATCACATACTTTCTGTAATCAATAGAAGAGGCATTGGACCTTGCTCCAATAGGTAAGTGCATTCTCACTTGAAATTATGTGATTCACTTGCATCCATATGTTTATTCATTGTATGTTAAGAATTAATATGATTAAATGATACCATTGTGTTCCTCATGAAAAATCAAGCACTTTTCATGTTTACATCATTGAAAAATATTGAGTTTTGAGAAAGTTAGAGAGTTCAAAAGATTGAAATTGGCGTTTTTTAACATTCTGCCATGTTCGAGTCGACGCATACTGATTGAAATTGGTGTTTTTAACATTCTGCCATGTTCGAGTCGACGTACAAATATGTTTGAGTCGACATGCAGGCTCCTTTTTTGCATAGTTTTGCATTCTGCCTTGCATAGGTCGACTCATAGTTAGTTTAGGTCGACCTCTCATGCATATTCACTTGTTTCCAAGTATTTTCTTCACAAAATTCACTTTGTTAATCATGATTTCTTGTCTTGTATGTGTCCACATAATGATAGGTACACCTTTTGACCTTAATTCATCCATGTTTGATATTGTTATATCCATGTTGATTTGAATCCTTGTTTATATCCATGATTCATATGTTGCGTGATATTGTTATATCCATGTTGGCTTGAATCCATGTTTGACATTATTACACCCATGATTACCATGATGATTTGAATCTTTGGTTTATATTGTTACATCCATGCTCACATGTCATTGTTATGAACATGCCTTATTATGACATGTCTATGTTGTTATTTTGGTCATGTTAGAACCATGTCACATGTTGTTCGCAGGTGATTCTTGCGCGAACAACCGCTGACCTCCTGTCGCAGGTTTACTTGCGGGATCGGCCACAGAATCCCAGAATAATGGTTGAAGTGTAAGTCTTATTGATAGGATGGCTTTTAGTTTAGAGAAGTTGTAAGCAACATGAAAAAAGAAAAGGGTTGCGAATTGATGAATAAAACAAAAAGTGAAAAACAGACAAGTAAATGACAAGATAACTTAAACTTTAATCATATAAATTGCATTAAAATAAAAAGTGTGGATGCTATCATACATTTCTGTGGGAGTAAACTTGTTTCTCTTAACGCTTGGTACTTAGAGTGTTTTCCCTTTTGCAATGTTACAAATGCGGCCCCTAAAATGGAAATAACTATGGCTTTAAATAGGATGAAAAATAACTATTTGCCTCTCAAGATTAGCCCTGGTTGTGACACGTGTCACCCCACTATCTTTCTAACTTCCCACGTTCTCGGATTTCAAATTTTCCCGCTCAAAGACTTATCATCTTTGTGTTGGTTTTATAGGCCACCAATTGACACCCTTCGACAGCCTCACCTCTATGTCTCCTTCCGACGCACCCTTCGAATGTGTCGACCTAAACTTTGGTTTCCTCACCATTCTTTATCCTGGCATTGAACTGCTTGCTTGGCTTTTTCATCATTTCTTCATTCCCTATGTTTGGTCGAAATCTCCCAGCTAACAAATTGCCCCCCCAAAAGGCCAGTTTCGACTGAGCAATGTGTCGACTGAGAAAACTGGCATTTTGACTTCCTACGAGATTTCGACGGCGATTTGGTTTCGACCCAATAACCAACGTTCTGTCTTTTGTCGAATCTTAGCCACGTGTCACTTGCAGTCTGACGTGATGATGGTACATTTCTGCGCCACGATTTCCAAGAAACATCATGATGGCTAGTCTCGTCCTAAGTTATGGGTCTCGAAACCACCCCCAATAACTGCATAATTTGAACAGTTCTTGACCTTTCAGTTGCATGTGTTTTCTTTATAAATACTCCCAAAACATGTCTGGTTTTCTTTTCGCCAATTTCCCACAGCTTCTTCTTATTCCAAGTTTTCTTGTTCTCAAAAGCTTACGTACTCTCCATTCCAATGGCTTCCTCTGGAACTACCACTGTTTTCGCTACTCACACCACCAGAAACAACCCTATCGCCTTCATTCTTTTTGAAAAGGAGTCACTCAGGCCTCTCCCTCAACCGCCATCTACTGATGAGGCGGTGGTGGCAAACTAGAAACATCAAATGGTCATCCCCTTTGTGGCTGGAAAACTCCATGCATTTCAAGTTCCATATCTGGATAAAAAGCCAAATCATCAAGATCTTCAAGAGTTCTTTCCATTTTTCGCTCCTACCATACCACCAACTTTTGAGAAAGGTGGCACCTTAGACCTTAAATTCATGGCGCCCAAAGCTAGAGTCTTTAGATCAATGCCTACACCTGGCAATAAAGACTACATTTCTTGGCTCAACGGGGTCAAAGGCCAGCACCATAAACAATGGAAAACGGCTGGCATCTTCGATGCCATTCAACTCTCAAGAAACGCTCACAGGGTCAACCCTTGCTTGCTGCTTGCGTCGATGTACTTCTGGGAAGGATCAACCAACACATTCCACTTCCCTTGTGGCATGTTTACGCCGACACTCTTCGATGTGGCGTCCATCACTGGCCTTTCATCCTTGGGCGAAACGTTCAACCCAACTCTGGAAACGACTAATACTTTCGACTTCGAGCGTGCTGGTTTACAAAATTACATCAAAGACCATCACAACAAAGGCTCCAAAGAAGTGTCCGACGAAGAACACATCGCTTTCCTGACTCTGTGGCTGTCGTACTATCTATTCTGCCCTGGCTCTCTGCAGATAGCCAAAAGTTACATCAACCTGACGATCCAGATTCACGAAGGTCGACAAGTATCTTTGGGTAAGCTTTTACTAGCCTCCCTTTATCACTCCCTTTGTCTATCAGCCTCGCGGCTAAAACTTCTGCATGTGACTACCTAGGCTTTAAACATCTCAGGGCCTATGTGGTTGTTGCAACATTGGCTCAATGCCACCTTCGAACATCAACTGGGCTACCCTGCTTCTGCAACAATGGAACGTTTAAACAAAGAGCGTTCCATAGAGGGCATTTGACTTGCTCTGATGACCACCCAGGAAATCCCCAACAAAACCCTCTTTATGAAGTATCTTAATATGTTTGTGGAAACCACGTCTTTCGTTCCTAGCATGGTACCTTTTGTGGCTCGAAAATTTGGTCTGTCATGGTTCAAGAACCTGTTCCCTAGTGTTTCCCCCAAGGCAGCAGCGCAGTAGAACTCCATATGGAGGGTATTTTTGACCCCCACCATGCTGTCCTTTCGGATTGAGGCGGGGAACACAGGTTATGGGTTCATGAATTACCAGCCTAACTTGGCGGCCCGTCAATTTGGCCTGAGCCAAATGCCGCCAAAATCCTTGGTGAAACATTCTTCCGACATTGTACGGGCTGGTCGACGGCTGAACTTGGTGGGACATAAGGCCTGCCTTAGATTTGTCAGGTCGACACAACATCTTAAGCTGCCTGTCTTTGCGTTCCAACCCTCCTTCTTTATCACAGAAGACTTCAACGTTTGGTGGTTAGAATACCAGACTCAAATTTTCCCACGTAACCTTTTCCTGGCAAACATGGTCGATGCTTTTGCCACTCTTGCTGGCGAAGTTCCCAATCCGACAGTTGCTGTGCCTGTCGAGGACACCCAAGACGATGATGCTATAGAAGACCCACCAAAGAAGGTAACTCTTGAGTTTTCTTATTTTTATTTCATTAGTTTCCTTTAGCTAATCATTTGTGTTTATTTCCCAGGGTCGAAAATGGGAACCAGTTGTTGCATCGACCTCCACCAGGCATGCAAAGAAACCAAAAACCCTGAAACCACAGGTATAACCTGTTTCAATGTTCCTTCGCATTTGTTTTTGCATGTTATCTGACTTTGTTGTTTGCTAGGCTTCTGAAAAAATACCATCTCCTGAGGGCGACGTGTCGGATGAAAGTACCCAATCCCAGATTTTCCCACTGAAGCCCCAACATCCCCTCCAGCTACTCCATTAGTGAAGAAGAAGAGGGCCCTAATCAAGAAAACACCTTCAAAGACGGTTGCTTTGACCGTCAAGCCTGTTGTCCCCAGAAACCTTGCTGAAGTCTTCGAGCCTGTCGAGGCTGAAACACCCCCTCCAAAATAATCTGCTGAGGTACTTTTCATCTTTTCTCTATTGATTCATACAACTACTGCTGAAAAGTTTAATACTGTAACAACTATCATTGTAAATCCGCCTGAGACAACCACTGGGTTCAGTCCTCAAACAGTCGACAAGTTTCAAATGACCTCGACGGAAGAGAATCTGGTGGCGAAAATGCCTTCACTTCAACACACGAATACTAAGGATGGGAAGGACGGTGCAACCATTGGTGCTAATGAAAATCCTTCGATTGTTGCTACCGCTGCTGAAGTCGACGTGAACCTTAAAGCTTCTGCTGAAAGTGGCTCCAACATGCCACCGCCTAACATTGACAAAGTTCTTACCCCAGAGGAGATTCTGGCGACAAAACAAACAAATCCAGCAGCAGCTTTGAAGGAACTGCACAAGCTTCACCAAGAGTCTGGGGATGTTCAACCCACGAGTTCGACGACCATACCAACCCCAGAAATAGATGCTTCTTTCGCCCTCAAGCTCCAACAATTGAAGACATACTTATTTGAGGACGAATTTCTGGCGGCCGTCACAGAGGAAGCTGTTGTGGCTTGTGATGTGTTCAAAATATTGGATGAAATTGCCAAATTTAAAGTTCCTCCTCCCATGGCTACATACCTAATTGAATTTGAAGCCTTCTTTACGCAACTGGCCAAGGACCTTACTATGTGAAAACAAGCCGACACTCAAATCAGGCTGAAAAATAATGAGATTGTCCGTGAGTGGTATCTCAGCTCACTTTGTGAGAAGAAACTTGAAGACTTCGAGGCCACAAAGCAAGAGCGGTCTGATAAGCACCGTACTTTCGACCAGCAGATATCTGACTACCAGGCTCATATAGCTGAACTCACCAGAAAAATCGCTAAGGTCGAAAAACAGAAGGCTTATTTGGATTGCGCTGAACCTTTGCCTGCTCAAGAGGCAATCGATCAAGAATTCGCTCAAGGGATTGCTCACGTCGAAGCGGCTCTCAAGATAAAGGATACCATTGGTCAAATGCGGAAAAGGAAAGCCCTCCTCGAAAGCAAAGTTGTTCATGAGAAGACCCTTTTTGAAGACTTTAAGTCTAGATTCCCTGCTTTCTCTTAATTTGCATGTCGAACTGTTGTAAATGACATTTTGGGGGGGGGGGGGGGCAATTTGTTGGCTGGAAATTTCGACGCCATGTTCCCATCTGAGAAACTAAGTGAAAATTAAAGTTTCTTAAATATGGAAGATTTCGACAGGAGTTGGTTTGAAGTTCTGTCGAAATGGTTCCCATGAAGAAATGTGTTTGAGCAAATACTTAAAAATATTGTCTAAGTATAGGAAGTCACTTCGACGAAAGGGATGTTTTGAAGCCTTCCTTCGACAGAAGTTTGAATTTCAAAATACAGATATATAACTGTCTTTTGTCCTTATCCGTTTCTTAGGAGAGACGCGTGGCGAGCTATGGTGAAACGAAGGCATGTAGGGCGAAACGTGTCAACTTTTGAAGAAATACTCATTGGAGACAGTTATTTCGACGCATTATAAATAAGGGTCTTAGTATTAGAATTTCTGTGTGTTCAATTATTGTACTATACTCAAATTTACTCAAAGTATCCAAGTTAACGTGAGAAAATAGTTAGTGTTGAGAAATGTATGTTTGAAACACCATACATTTTATTCAATAGAAATTTACTTTCTTTTACCAATTGCTCATTATTGCATTTCTTTTACTTTGAAGTTTTGTTCTTAATTACATTTCTTTACCAAACTTTTACAAAGTTTAATCTTTTTCAACAAACAATCAAACAATCTTTACAACAAATGAATACTGTCGAAGTGTTCTAAAAATTTCCAGAAATACATTAAAACACAATAGCTATGTCCTTAAGATTCACTGGTTGATCCTGCAAGTAAACCAAATTAATTAATTTTTTGGAAGACCAACGGTAGTTTACCAATTTTCACGGTAAACAGGTGGAAAAACATCTTTAAAAGTAACAAAAGTAATCCCTTAAAAATCAGTGGGACTGTCAAGTCAAACTGGATTACATGATAAATTCTCCAAAACCCATCTTACTCGAAGCCCATAACATCATCATGGATCATAACACATTTGGTCTAAATTTCATCATAAATATAGAGAATTTCTCAATGCACCCTATATGTTTCTTAGGCACCATGCGAAAATCCAAAAATGCTTTCAATTTTCGGAGATGCATTTCCGGACGCACCAAATACACAAAATTTATTCGTTTCTGAGTAGCACCACAATTTTATGAATACATTTATTTCGGAAATATATCTCCTAAAAATTTTCCAAAAATACATTTCCGAAAAATTTACACCCCAAACATACATTAATGTATCCGTCGAGAATTAAACTTTACTTCAAAAGATGAAAATATTTTTATCAAGCATTAGGAACTCAATTGAATCTTAATAAAACAAACCACCCAAAACAAATGAAAGACAAAGAGCGTCATTCAAACATTAGAAGATAACTTTGAACTTATCTTTGGGAGTGAAAGGCAATTGAAGTGAAGATTTACAATTTATCAAAATTGTTAATAACGATGAATACCACACATGTGTGGAGTATCATAAAAAATATCTTGACAACAAGTATAATATGGAATGGGATCTTCTCCTGCGTTTTCTCTCATGTTTTTTCTCCTGCACAATTTAAAGTCGATGGATTTATCCAACGATAATGGGATTAGAAGGGTAAAATTTCAAGAGAAAGAAAAAAAAAACAGTTAAAAGAGAGAGAACATTTGTATTAGTCATCTTCAATTTTATTATAATTTCTTTACCATCTGATGAAACCTTTTAATTTTAATTATTCACTGTAATCTAACAACTTACCCACTCTAAGTGAAAAAAAGAGAAGTATATCAAACAAATTTCATTTATCTTCTCTTGCACTGCACCACAACTTCTCTTATTTTGAAAAAAATGATTTCGTATTTCAATCTTCAATAGGATAATGTTGGTGTACAAGGTGAAATAATGATGAAAAGAAGAGAATATATTATATTGAGAATGACGGCTACAAATGATAAAGATACAATGATTGAAATGACATCTACACTACCCTATTTATAAGCTAAAACTAGGGCTACAAAAGCAACAATAAAATACTAAAATACCCTCTAACAAACTTGGTCACCAAGTTTGTAAATATAAAATAAAATATAAATTATTATTCTAATACCATCCCTTAATTTATATTTCCTCAAAACTAACAACTCCAATTCCATCCCTTAAGCGAAGGAATTGATCAGTCTTGATAGCCTTCGTCATAACATCTGCCAACTGTTTCTGGGTGCTACAATGCAGAACTTCTAACATTCCACTATGAACTTGACTTCTCAGATAGTGATACTTTGTCTCAATATGCTTGCTTCTCCCATGCAACACTGGGTTTCTGGCAAGATTGATTGCAGACTTGTTATCAATCATCAACTTCAGAGGTTTGTCAACTTTGATCTTCAGATCCTCCAGCAAGTTTAGAATCCACACAGCTTGGCATGCAGTAACAACGCCTGCAATATATTCAGCTTCACAGGTTGACAACGTAACAACAGATTGCTTCTTAGAACTCCAAGAAATAGGACCTCCCAGAAACTTAAACAAGTATCCAGAAGTACTTCTTCTGTCAACTCTGTCTCCACACCAATCAAAATCTGAATAACTCAGAAGTTCTGATTCAATCTTTCTTCCAAAAGGGAACAACACTCCATACTTCAGAGTTCCCTTGATATACCTCAGAATCCTAACAGCAGCTTGGTAATGGGACCACTTGGGTTTACTCATGAATCTACTAACCATTCCAACTGCATAGCAAATATCAGGTCTGGTATTACACAAATACCTTAGATAACCAACCAACTGTTTGAAGGTTGTAGCATCCACATCCTCACCATCAGAATCAGAATCTAGTTTCTGATTTGTATCTGTAGGTGTGATAGCAGCCTTACAATTCTGCAGCTTAAATCTCTTCAGAAGTTCTCGTTCATACTTCAGCTGATGCAAAATGATACCTTTCTCAGAATATCTGAACTCCATCCCTAGAAAGTATGTCATTTTCCCGAGATCAGTCATTTCAAACTCATTCATCAGCACCTTCTTGAAGTTAGCTAATTCTTGTTCAGAACTTCCGGTCAGTAGTATGTCATCAACATACAAGCACACCAGAATCATATTTCCTTCAGAAATATGCTGAACATAAACACTGTATTCCATCTCACATTTCTGAAAACCATGCTTCTTAAAAAATGAATCAATCTTCTGATTCCAAGCTCTGGGCGCTTGCTTCAATCCATACAAAGCTTTATGTAATCTGTACACCATCCCTTCCTGATTCTTTTTCACAAATCCAGGAGGTTGTGATACATAAACTTCTTCTTCTAATGGACCATTCAGAAATGCAGATTTCACATCTAAATGCATCAGAGGCCAATTCCTATTAGCAGCTATTGCAATCACCAATCTGATTGTTTCATGTCTCGCTACAAGTGCAAACACTTCAGAATAATCCAGCCCAGGTTTCTGCAGAAATCCTCTTGCTACCAACCTCGCTTTGTGTTTGCCAATTGATCCATCTGGCTTTAGCTTCTGCTTGAAAACCCATCTGACGCTGATGGCTTTCTTGTCCTTTGGAAGTTCTGTCAGCTTCCAAGTCTTGTTTCTCTCTATGGCATCAAGTTCTTCTTTCATGGCCTTTAGCCAGAACTTCTGCTTGAGAGCCTCTTCTGTACTCACGGGTTCAGAGTCTACTAACATGGCACACTGAATAATCTCTCCCTCAGAATCTACTTCAGTGTCTTGCAACATGTCAAACTCTTCAAATCTTCTTGGAATGTTTCTAATTCTCTGTGGCCTCTGACCTCGTTCAGAATCTTCTTAAGATGCTTGAACCCCAGAAGTTCTATCCTCAGAAGTTTCTCCTTTAGAAGCTCTTACTCCAGAAGGTTGACTTCCTCCATAACCTTGACCACCTTCAGAGTCTGGCATATTCCTAGAGTCTGAATCACCACCAGAATCTTGATCATCATCAGAATCTGGATCATCAGAATCACCTTCATCTTCTGAGTCTCCTTCAGAGTCAGAATCACCATCAGTTTCAGAAATTCTTATTTCTGACCTTTCTTCAGAAGTTCTCACATTAGAATCAGATTGAGACTTATCCCAATTCCAAACTTCTGATTCCTTCACAATAACGTCTCTGTTGAACTCAACTTTATTAGTTTCTGGACAATAAAGCTTGTACGCACCCGTACTGTGGTACCCCACCAGTAACATTACTTTGCTTCTATCATCCAACTTCTGTCTTCTAGCTTCTGGAACATGTTTGTAACAAACATAACCAAACACCTTTAGATGACTAACACTTTGCTTTTCTCCCGTCCACTTCTGAATAGGAACTATTTCCTTCAGCTTCTTCGTTGGACATATGTTGAGCACATATGCTGCGGTGGCAACAGCTTCTCCCCAGAAGTTCTGAGGAAGCTTCTTCTCCTTCAGCATGCTTCTCACCATATCAAGCAAAGTATGATTTCTTCTTTCAGCAAGACCATTGTGTTGAGGAGTGTAAGGAGCAGTAACCTCATGCTCAATTCCATTCTCCTCACAGAACTTCTGAAACTCTTTGGAGTTATACTCACCCCCACCATCGGTTCTGAGAATCTTCAGATTCTGACCACTCTGATTTTGAACCTTCATTCGGAACTTCTTGAATTCAGCAAACACCTCGTGTTTGAACTTAATAAGGGATACCCATGTCATTCTCGTGAATTCATCAACAAATGACACGAAGTATTTATTCCCTCCGATCGATTCTACTGGAAATGGACCACACACATCAGAATGTACTACTCCCAAGGCATGTTTTGCTCTTGGAGCAACTTCTGACGCAAATGGCAATCTTGGTTGCTTTCCTTCCATGCACACTTTGCATGACTTCTCAGGCTTCTTAATTGTAGGAATTCCATGTACCAGCTTCTTCGAATTCATATGTTCTAAGCTTCTGAAATTCAGATGACCAAATCTTCTGTGCCACAACTCACTTTCTTTCACAACACTTGTTGCACTAAGACATTCAGAGTCAGAAGTTCTGACATTCACCTAGAATGTTCTATTCCTTCCTTGTTCTGACTCCATAATCAACTTCTGATTACAGTCATACAGCTTCAGAAGATTGTCCTTCATGGTAACTGAAAAACCTTTCTCAATTAATTGTCCCACGCTCATCAGATTGCTTTTGATGCCAGGTACATACCACACTTTCTGAATCAATGCTGTTTTCCGATTATTCAGAACAACTCTGACATTTCCCATACCTTCAGCGTTAAGATATTTGTCATCAGCACATCTGATCTTTGTCCTCTTCTCAGAATCAAAATCAACCAGCCATTTCTTATTTCCAGTAAGATGATTTGAGCAGCCAATGTCCATATACCACCAGTTTGTCAAATTCGTATCATCAGATTCAGAAGCCATCAGTAGCACATATTCATCATCAGAACTTCTGGCTATATTTGCTTCTTCTGACTTTCTTTCTTTGTTTGACCAACAATCTATAGCAAAGTGACCAAACTTCTTGCAACAGTAACATTGGATCTTCTTCTTGTCATACTTCTCTTTTCCCTTCTGAGCATTCTTTTGCCTATCAGAAGTTGAAGTTTCTGACTTCTGACCACCATCAGATCTTCTCCTGGCTTCTGACCACGACTGTTTATGATGCTTCTTATCAGAAACTGTTTTCAGAGTCTGCTGCTCTACTTCCCTTTCAGAAGTTCTCTCAGTCAGACGCAACTCTTGCGCTTCTAGACTGCTTTGCAGCTCTTCAATTCTCATGGTGCTCAGATCTTTAGAATGTTCTATTGCTACCACAATGTAATCAAACTGAGGAGTAAGGGATCTCAATACCTTCTCAATGATTACTTGTTCAGAAAGAGTTTCTCCACACGCCTTCATCTCATTAGCGATCAGAATCACTCTGGAGATGTACTCAGAAACTTTCTCATTGTTCTTCATGTTGAGATTCTCGTACTGCTTACGTAGAGACTGAAGCTTCACCTTCTTCACTGATGCGTCACCACCGTAACATCTGACCAGTGTGTCCCACGCCGCCTTTGCCGTCGTTGAATATGCAATCTTCTCAAACACATTCGCATCCACACACTGATGGATGTAGAACAATGCTTTCTGATCTTTCTTCCTTGTATCCTTCTGCGCGTTCTTCTGCTCCTCCGTCGCATCTGCTGCTACCGGAACATAGCCTTTAGTGACAAGATCTAGAACATCTTGAGCACCGAACAGTACACGCATCTGAATCATCCAATGATTCCAGTTTTTGCCATCAAATACTGGAAGCTTGGTGTTCATGCCGCTGTTGCCGTTCATCATCTTCAACCTTGTACAATACACTCAGAACTTACCACACACAGTGTTTCCCAACCCACAGAATCAAAAAATTATGATTCTGATCAGAATTTTGTTCTAGATTCAACACGAATCAAGAACCAAAAATTCAATCACACAAGAATCCTCACGTTTTCACTCGTGTTTCCCGTGTTTTCCCGTTGATCCGAACCGGAGCTCTAGATACCAATTGTTGGTGTACAAGGTGAAATAATGATGAAAAGAAGAGAATATATTATATTGAGAATGACGGCTACAAATGATAAAGATACAATGATTGAAATGACATCTACACTATTCTATTTATAAGCTAAAACTAGGGCTACAAAAGCAACAATAAAATACTAAAATACCCTCTAACAAACTTGATCACCAAGTTTGTAAATATAAAATAATATATAAATTATTATTCTAATAGATACCGCACCAACTTCTCTACTGCCTTTAATCCAAATCTATCTCAAACTTTTTTGCCGATAATGTTCGACAAAATTGATTATAGCAAAAATTTCAACAAAAACTAGCGATTAATTACAGAGTGGAATGACACAATGACCACGAAGAAGATGAGACAAATGACATAGTATTTTGCTGGGAAATTTAGAAAAAGAATAAACTTATGTTTTGTTGGTTGGTGACATGGACAGGTTTAATTTATGAAAATTAATGTATTATTGTATATTTTGAAAATCTTATAATAAACCCATTTATATTGGTATTGTGTATGTAGAAAATCTTCTGAGAATAATTTTTAGTGTAAGTTTTTCAATGATAAACTTTAAAAAAAAAATTATTTTGTGCTTGTTTTATATATATATATATATAATTGTATGAATTAAGATTAAATATGTTTTGATTTCAAGTTTTAATGAAGATTTCTCTAAATTCAAAACTTTTTATTTCTTAACCATTTGATTAGGCACTACAGAGAGAGATAGTAGAACACAAATATCGGAAGGGGATCTTATTCCGTTTAATACATTTTATGTCAGTTTTCTTTTGGAGATATTTTGGAGAATAGAATGATTGTTGAACAAAAATGTCAAAAACTAAATATATTTAAAGGAAAAGTACAAGCGAGTATTTTTAAAAAATATACTTTTGAAAGTTTTTTGAAGTCGAAATAAATTTACTTATAAAATTGAAATGAAATTAAAAAACAAATAAATTTGATGTATTAATACATCTCTAAGAACTGAGGAATATTTGTAGATTTTTGGGTAATGCTTTAAAAAAAACATAGAGGGTATATTAACAAATCCTCAAAATATATATATTTTTCATGGAAAGATTTAATCATCGATATACAAACCAAACTAATGTCCATAGATATACCATCACATTATTATCTTTATTTTTACGATAAATATATATAATATAATTATAATTATTTTATTATTTTTTGACATAACTATAGTCCTAATTAGCTAAGTAATTAAGAATGCAAGTGGGGCTTAATCTATATTAAACACACCAATATCCCATTCACGATAACCTTGTGATTTTCATTTCTAGTTACTCTCATTCACTTCTGACTTTCTGAGTTTCACTCTCACGGAGGGAGAAGCAACTCTCACCATTCCTATTCATCGAAACCATTCATCTTCTATCTCCATCCATGATGCAGCTTCATCTTTCCTCCCAAAAGGTTTGAATTTGACAACAATCTTTCATCAGTAGCTTCTTCAATTTTTGATTTATATCTCTCTTAATCCCTTATCAACATCTTTCTAGGGATAGGGTTTTCATCTTCCATAACTTCCTTTTTTTGTTCTCTTCCTATTTATACCAAAATTCAAACAAAAGTTTTTAGGGTTTACTCTTGTTTAGTCAATTAACAATGCAATTCAGACGGCGTGAAGAAGATCATGCTGCACGATCCCTTTCTCCGAAGTTGCGTTCCCACCACCGGCTTGATTCAGCTCCAGACTTGGTTAGGAGAAACCGCGTTGATGGGTTGGATCGGTTGCCGGTTCAGCAGAGGAAATTGAATCCTCTGAGAGGGGATGTTGATGGCAACAAAAGGGGTGGTGATGGATTTGAAGGGAGGGATTCGGATTGGCATTTGAGTGATCGAAGAAGTGGTAGGGTTCAATCGAGGTCCCCTCCGGTTGATCAAGTGAGGAAAAGGTCACATTTTGATGATGGGGTTGACCATCGAAGTACTTCACCATCATCTTTAGGGTTGAGACCTAAATATGAGTATTCAAAATCTATGGATTACAGTGGTGTTGATGATGAAAATTTGGATGCGAAACATGTTTATGTCAATAGAGAGAAGGGCTTCATTGAAAGCAGGTTAGGTGGTGGAAAGAGTACTGTGGATCAGAGGTTTTCGAGAAATGGAAATGAAGTAGGAGGTTCATATAGGTCTATTCCGGATATCGGTGTAAGTGTACAATCACAATATGAGGAAGACGGTGGGAAATTTCATCCACCGTCAAGGAGAGTGCCAACTGAGAGATTTGCGTATGAAAGGCTACAACACCGAGAGCATTTACCTGTGGATAAGATACCGAGCACAGAACCTCACCGTGGGGCTGATAAAAGTAAAACAATGTTTCATACAAGGGCTGCTTCCTATTCAAAAGAATCTCCCTCTTATGCAAAGGATTTTGCAGGCACTTCTCACTTGAGGGACTATGGGGATTCCTCCGTGGAAATGAGGAGTGATTTTCTATGCTCGCACGGCGACTGTGTCTGTTCCCGCTCATCTTATGATCAGCCTCGGGGTAGCGGAAAACTTGCTGAAGGTGTAGGGTTTAGTGGACATGGCCAAAGGCCACATGTAGACACTAGTAGAGGTCCTGAAATTCGGGAGAGGAATATTACGTGCCATCAATGTGAGCTTAGTCCCAGTCATACCAGGATTGAGCATTCAGATTATTTTGATTCCAGATTACATTCAAGAGCAGCACATGATGAATATTTATATCAGTATGACGATATACCTAGAAGGGTAGATCCTCATGGTCGATTGGACTATGAGCAGGCTGTAATAGAATATGATAACAGGGAGTTGTCCAGACATTATATCTCACACCCAGATATAGATAGAACTGGTAAGAGTGAAGATTATTATGGAAATCTAAGAAGGGGTGTTATGCACGAGCATGACCACTCTACATCAGAGAATCCAAAATATGTAGACTATCATGATATGAGAAGAGCATCAGTTGCATCAAAGCAGGGAGATGCCTATTTCCGTTCTGGATATAATCATACTGAAATTGGGAAAAGAATGCCAAATGATTATGAGGTTTCATATCGGGATGCACCAGAAGCTGATCATCAAATATCAAATTTAAGAACAAAATATGAATTTGGAAGAGATGGTGCTCGAGGGCTTCAACAAGAAAGGTTTCAGAGTTCACCTCTGTCTAAGCATGATTCTGAAACCTACAGACAAGCTGCCAGAGTGGAGGAAATGAATCAGGATGTTGGCATCCCTAACCATTCAGATAGACATATGAAAAGAAAATATTATGCCAATGAGGAAATGGATGTGCATGATTTGAGAACAATAAAATCAAGTAAATGGGATGACACGCCTGATGAATATGAAGATTATTATGTAAATGAAGAGTGGGTCGATGATGAAGATATGAATATGCTGTACTCATATGATAATGTTGGATCCAAGCATAACATATACAGAAAGCATAATAATAAATACAATGAGTTGGAGAGTGAAGAAGGTTTTCCTTCTAACAATAGGATATCACCTGAAGTTTCTATGGAACGTGTTCAAAGACCACCATTTCTATTTCAGAAGTATTCCAATCAAAATATAAGACATTCAAAGTCTAGTTCATCAAACTGGGATAAATCTCAGCATTTTTTTAAAAGAAATGCAAATCAGAAACAGCCTAAAGGTTGGAAAAAGTATCATGGATACAATGAGAACAAGCATACAACTAATGACGAGTCATATGAAGATTTGGCTAGTGCTGCAGAACCTCAGCCAACTGAGGACTCTGAGGAGTTTTTACAAATGGTACATGAGAATTTCTTGATGTACTCCAAGAAGTTGAATTTGAACTTATCTGTCCAAAGAAGGTATCAGAAACAAGGAAAAGCTGGTGCTTTGTACTGCATTGTATGTGGTAGAAGGTTTGTTTTCTTTTCTATAATGCTCTTTTATCAAATGGAGCACTTCTCTAAACATATTGAATCAGGAGGTCCCTAGTATTTAACTTACAGGTAGAGTCAAGTACATGTAATATTATTTGTGGGATCACGCTTTAGGGAAATTATTATTGGGATCACGCTTTAGGGAAATTATTATTGGGATCACGCTTTAGGTCCATTATTCTTGGGATCACACTTTAGGTTATCAGGCATAATTGCTGTACTTCATTAAAGGGAGTGCATGGACAGTTTTTGATGACACCAATCCCATGCAAATAAGGTCAAACATATTGTAAACTTTTCTGTGGATGAACAAGAGTAACAAATTTTGCAGAAGTGGTGTACATTCTGTTGGTGCAAATCAAATATAATTTTGCTACTGTGTTTTATAGGTTTGAAGTTTGGTTTAATGTTTGCTAGAGCTTGCATTTAACTATAGTTTTGTGCTAATGTTCATAAGTAATTATTACAACCAGAATAACTTGGGACCCGGAAAGTTTAAATCGTCTACAGTCTTCATATAAAGGATTGCTGTGACATGCCATGGCATAGTAAGGATAAGAGAATACATGTAGGCTAAAATTTCCTAGACATTTAGGATTGCTGGTCATATAGATTGAATTTCCTGTTAGAAGTATGGCTGTGTGATTTTAGGTTTTAGATTTTTGGAGGAACTGGATGTATAGATATGCTGCATATGCATAACAATTAGGATTAATCTGATTCTGTAATTGTTGATATTTAGGTTATAAATTATTTCTCTAGCAAGCATTATTCTATTAAGTTTTACAGAATCAATTAGAGTTGCTTCTTTATAATTTCTTTCATTACCCTTTTGAGAGAATATATGGTTGGCAGAACCGGAGTCCCTAATCATAACTACTCCAAGGAAGCTTTGTCAAACCAGAATGCTAATTATATAAGCTGCTATAATGTTCATTGGTGCATAATAAAACAATAATTTCGAGGCTTTTCAGATAATGTCGGAGATTATAATGTTCTAATTCTAAATACGATCTTTAGTTTTTTCTCTGCTGGCTTCAGTTTTTATCATGACACCAGCAAGTTTTATTTCATAGCGCATTCAAATTTTCTTCTTCGGTTTCTTGAACTTTGTCAGATACATTATAATGAAATAGTGATTTCCTATCTTTATAAGTTTCTTCTGTCCATTTTTATGCTTGAGAGAAGTTTAAAATGTACAACATTCAGTAAGCTTCATGTCTTAAGATTAAGTGTAATATTTTTAGACTCCTAACATGTTTTTCTGTCCTGTTTTATTGTCTTTATGGTACAGTTCCTCAAAGGAATTCATGGACACTCGAAGCTTAGCAACTCATGCTTTTATGTCCCTTAAGCCTGGCCTGAGAGCTAAACACCTGGGTCTTCACCAAGCAATATGTGTTATGATGGGATGGGATACTGCTGTTCCTCAAGATACAGTAACTTGGGTTCCCCAGGTCTTGTCCCATGCTGAAATTTTGGCTCAAAAGGAGGATTTGATTCTTTGGCCGCCAGTTGTTATCATACATAATATTTCGATGTCAGGTGACAATCCTCAAAACTGGAAAGTTATAAGTATGGAAACAATTGAGGCATTTATAAGAGGTGAGTTTTTGTTTGAATGTTGATATACTATGCAATAATATGATTTATTGAACCAAGTATATCTTAGTTTTCTCGTTGATTTTATACATAAATAAGCACAGTAGATGTAATATTTTATACCAACTACACACATCTTTTATTCTTCCTTGGAATCTTTACTCGCCAATTGTTGCCTTATGATAAATGCATATTTGGCAATTTTTTATTTCTTTTCATGCTTGCAGGCAAAGGTTTTGTGAGGGGACGGATCAAACTATGCTTAGGGAAGCCTGCAGATCAAAGTACTATTCTGGTGAAGTTTTTGGGCACATTTGTTGGGCTGGGAGATGCAGAAAGGATTCATAAATATCTTTCTGATAACAACCGGGGGAGAGCGGAATATGAGAAGATAAAATCCGATGGTGTCAAAAGCTGTAACATCAAAGAGACGGATCAGGGAGACAAAGTGGAGAGTTTGCTTTATGGTTATGTGGCGATTGCGGAGGACTTGGAGAAACTAGATTTCAATAGCAAGAGTTGGAGTTCGGTAAAGAGCAGGAAGGAGATTGACGACCTGGATAAGGCTCCTGTTAAAACCGACGACAGGCAATGATTATAACATAATTTAAGGGTCTATCAGGCATTTCAGGGTTCCAAGTGCTAAAATTTGTGTGTTCTAATTGCATAATTTGTCTTTCCCTATGGTTAAGTTAGTAGTTACTCTATTTTGGATAAGATATGCAATTTCAGACTAGAGTTCTCTGTAAGAATTCATTTCTTGTTTGTGAATTTTGATAACTGATTTGACTGAAAGCTGATGCAGAATCCTGTGCTTTAGCCATATAGGATTTTAGATGATGTTCAAGATAAATGTATCCAATGTTCTTAAAATGTTATTTCATTTAAATAAAAAGGCTTAGGAGAATTAGACTATTCACAAGGCTCTATCATGAGTACATTTGTGGGATATTACCCATTTGGTCCCTCCATTGTGAGCCTATGTATATAAGGAACTATTACTTTTTTAGGCGGGGTCAATTTAATTTTGGTGAAGTTATTAATGGAGTATATATAGCAAAGTAATTGGAGGTGTTGAGTGTTCATTAAATATTTAAATTGAAGAGAAAAGAGTGGTGTATACATGCTCAAGAATTTTTCTTTTTTTGAGATCTTACTATCAAAGTTAAGTTTTCAAGAATTACAAAAATATTAGTTATTGCTATCAAACTTTTTCTTGAAAGTAATAGTTTCATTTAAAGAAAACAGCAGAAAACATAAAAACAAGAAACAGTATGCATGCTCATTTACACATGATGCAATTGCATCACTCAAAATCGTCAACAAGTTCTCAACGCAAAATATATAATCGTAAAAATTGTTCTGCGAAGCATACACAACAAATACACTTTTTTTTATGAAATGAAAAATTTGACTGATATTTCTGTTATATTCTTTGGATGTGACAGATTTCTTGTATCCCCTGATATTATGCATATCATGTAGCAGCTTCGAAGGGCAGATAATCAATCTTTTTCTTCAGAAGTTGCAGACTTGTTTGAAAGATGGTTTATATTCTCACAGAAATACTGCAACTTCTATTAAATATTTTCAATTGTAACATGCACATGAATCATTATCATCACAAATGGGATAATTAGGAGAACATATCAGTGTCAAACTAAAAACAACCTGATCATTATACAGTTATCCAGTAAGTAGATACAAGTGAAACACTCCATATGTTTATTCTAGCTATTTATGTTACAGAAACATTTAAGTTAAAATATTTCTCTTTCCTTTGTTCTTCATTTGTATTGGTTCTTTCTGTTTTTATTTTTCTATTATTTACTACCGCTTTTGGAAATTAAGGACCTTGATGGCATAAGCAAATACAAATAGAAACACAAGAACAAAAGCAATATGAGCCACAGCAACAACTCCAAGGAAGTCATATTCAAAGCCCATCTCTTCATTGAGGTATGCTTTTACTGATATCGTTCCTGCTCCAGGTACCTCGATTAGAGTCTCTATGTCACCCAACTGTGATGTCACTAGACCATATACGGTCCAAGCAGTTGGACACACCCAATAATACCATCTCCACCATATTGGAATTTGCTGCGAAAGTGAAATCAGCAGTTACATAATCAATGTGTGAAGCGAACTAAACCAACTTCGTTGTGAAGATTCAAATACGTGTTCTTAATAATGTGTGAACTATAATTCTTAAATCATGCATGCTAATGTGAAATTTGTTGTCACTCTGAGTATAATATATTTGATCATTTGTTTGCGATGCATACCGATTTGGGGATAACGAAACCCGAGAATATGTTCCAGAACACTAGAAAGAATGACATGACAATTGCAGCAATTTGATGGTTTGGTGTGAGAGACACAGTCATCATTCCATAAAGTGTGAAGTAGACAAATGACATGAAGATGAAGTAGTAGAACCAGATGAACTTGTCAGCTTGCCAAGGGAATCCCATCATTGAGTAAAGGATAAGGGTATAAACAAATGTTTGGATTGCAACATATAAACATTCTATTGCCACCTGCAAGTCAATGCTTGTACATTTCATTAGTTTACTCAGTTATTGGAATTCACTTAACTGTAGTTTTTTTGTTTATTTTTGTGTGTGAAAGGATCAGCTTCCTTTACCTGTGCAAATGCATAAGGGAGAGCTGAGTACATTCCGGCCGCTTTTTCACGGTAGAAGACTGTTCTTTCTACTGCTACTACAGGTTGAACGCCGGCAGTGTTGGTGGCTCCAAGAAATAAAATAGCGGAATACATGGCTCCCTCTAAATTCATAAGATCTTGTTCTTTGTGTCTGCAGCCAAATTCTATTTAGTCATTACCTATGGTACTCTTGATCTTACTCTGATTCATGTTTTTTCATATCAATGGTTAAAAATTTAACAACTAGTTGTATCTTTAAGTACAATACCAACTTCGAGACCAAGTGGACTTACATTTTCTCTGCATTTTTCCAAAAAACTAGTCCAAAAATAACACCTACAGATATCGACAGGAAGAACCGGATGGCATTATATTGAGGATTCCTCCAGTAGGACCAATGCTGTTTCCAGAAGCAAGCTTTGCATTGAGTAATAAAAGACCGCGAGTGTTTAGAAGAAAAATTAAGATCTTTTGTTCCTGGTAATGGCGTGCTTAGCTCGTTAATAAGTTCTTGATTCATCCTGAAAAGAGCGTATATCAGAAATGAATAGAGAAAACCGTCTAATTTCAGATTGATAAAAAGAACATTGGCGGTTCTTAACAAAAAAAAGGGAACAATGCAACTTCAACTAATACTTAACTGATACAATTCTGACTTAATAAACAAATCTGCAAAGTCTACGCCTAGCTGAGACTCAACTGTTGGAGAACTAATCTCCAACATCCATGTCGCAGGATTATATCCATCTTTAATTCTCGGAATTCCTGGAATAGCCTGCAAAAGGTTCGCATAGTTTATAAGATTATATAATTTACGAATTTTTCATATTTTGCAGTGTCGAAGTCACACTTACCTCGAAGTACTTAACAAGCTTCTGAGATTGTTGACCAAGGGGACCACTGTATATTATTTGTCCTCCTCTTTTCATCAAAAGCAGCTGAATGAAAGACGAAATTGAGAGCGCATTATTTTCTCTTAACGAAGTAAAAATTCATCTTCCAGATTTTGAGAAAATTATACCTCATCAAAAGATTCAAATATATCGATGCTTGGTTGGTGAATTGTGCAGACCACAGTTCTCCCTGTATCCGCTGTATTTCTGACAGTACGCATAACGATCGCTGCAGCTCTAGCATCAAGGCCTGATGTTGGCTCATCCATAAAGATGATAGAAGGATTGGCAACCAATTCTACAGCAATAGTGAGTCTCTTTCTCTGTTCTGTCGATAAACCATCTATTCCAGGAAGTCCTACTAAAAAGTTCCTTAATGGATGCAACTCCACGAGTTTCATAACTTCCTCAACAAACATCTGTAGCAAGAGAGGATGGTTAAGAATAGATCGGTTTTTAAAGTTAAATCGCCGGGGATGATTTAGTTACTACATATTTGGAGTTCAATGTAAGAGCTGATTAAAATAAAGCACACCTTCTGTGTTTCTTTGTTGACCTCCTTACCGAGACGTAGCCAAGCAGAAAAAGCAATAGATTCATAGACGGTAAGATTTGGAGAGTGGATATCGTTTTGTTCACAGTATCCACTGATTCGAGCAAAAGTTGCTTGATTCTTTGGATAACCGGATACACTAATGCTTCCTTCAATATAACCACCGGTTTTTCTTCCAGCAAGAACATCCATCAGTGTGGTTTTTCCAGCACCAGTTACTCCTACTAATGCTGTTAATACTCCTGGCCTGAAAGCGCCACTTACATCTCTTAGTAATTGGAGCCGACTTTCTTCAAATCCTTGGTTTTTCATTTCCTGATATGAAAGCACTCGTAAGACATCGTAAAGGCAATGCTGAAGTGCGTAGTAATCAGAGATGATTAAAATGAAGGTAGAGAGTGTGCAAAACTTACGGCCGGCATATTGATGTAGTAATTCACACGATCAAAAGCAAGTGATAGTGGCCTAAAGGGTAACACCATTCCCCGCTTGGTTGTTGAAGTGTCTGCTTTGAGAATTAGACTCTCTGAGGTGTTTCTTTCTGTCATTTCAATGTCTGCATGTAGTCGTTTTGATTATAAAACTGCCACATTGTTTTTCTTTTGTACAACATTTTTTCAAATCAAAACCGAAATTTAGTACGTAAGAACATAAACATTTGACAAAAAGAAAAGGGTATAGTTGAGTAATTACATTCAGATGATTTAGCTTTTGAAACATAACTCTCTTTTGTTGTTTCCTTTTTCTCATTTTCTTCTTTCAGAACAATGGATTTAGAGTCTCCAAATGCTGCAATTCAACTTTTAAGACCTTGTTAAAGACAGTCTTACAGCAGAATTAGAAACCGAAAAAGCAGTATGGAGACTTACGATTCAAAAATGTCAGCGCGACAATAAGAAGAATGTTGAAAAGCAAGGAAAAGCCTAAGAGAGCACCAATACAAATCCAGTACCAATATTCTTCTGTAAACATGTTTCTAGCCTTAAGAAGAGCCTTCCCAACTGTAGGTTCAGGTACTCTTGGGTCCAAATTGGGCTGTAACAGATCATTAAAAAGATTCAACTTTAATCAATATCGACTTTAAAATTCGTAGAAAACTAGTTTCATGAGTAAGATAAATGAATACAGTTTAGCAGGAAAATGAAATCAAAATTTTTTTTTTCTCCAGATGATCAAGATCTTACAGAACTCCATCTCTCGTCGAGGAACTCATTGATGGCAATAGCATTCTGACCATACATCATAGGAGAAGCATAATAGCCCCATAGCATCCATGGTTCAATGTCATCTGTAAACGACATTATTAAAGTTGCATGAGTCATTCTTCTAATACCTTGTTTTCTGCATGCATTTAACTTTTACGAACGACGAACGAATAAATAGTGCTCACCTCGGGCGATAATGAAACCACCAAGTAAGAAAACGAGTAGCAGCATAAAGGTACCAAGTGTGTTTGCCACAACTTGTGTTCTTCCAATAGCAGCAATGAATCGAAACAGAGCTAAACTCATCTGATGAATGCAGAAGAACGCTAAAAACTGACGAAAAAATCTGTTACAGTTGTACAAATTCAGTTTTGCAAATCAGATTATTTCTTGAAAATCAGATTATCTCTTGATAAACAGAAATTGCGCGAGTTTTCATACCTACTTGCAGCAGGAGCGAACCCGATAGTGTAATAAGTAAGGACAACCCATAATCCTGACTCCAGAAAAGAGAGGGGGATTCTAAGGATCCATATGGGAAGTGCAAAAGCCCAAGCAGGATAAAATAACAAATCTCTCTGCTTGAAGAAAACCGGAAGTCGAAATATTGTCATTGCAAGCTCAGCCATTCCATTGAACATTAGATTAATCAAACTGAAGAATAATGCACCATAGTATTTTCTCCCATCTTCAAGTTTACCATATTTCATTTCTGTTCTAAAGAACACTGTCATAGCAATCAAGGACATAATCACAATCTGAGTAGTCTTAAATATGTATATAAAAGCGCTTCGCTTCATCAGTAGCCACTCTCTTGCAAAACATGCTTTGAAGAGTTCGAGTTTTGAGATTCCGTATCTATCCTTAACCAATGCAGCAGGATGAGTTTTCGCGCGATCGTAAGGAACGTCTAGCTCTTGAGAAAGTTGTTTTCCGATGCTATAGTTGTTGAAGTGAGTTACAAACTCGGGAACACTGATATAATGGTATGGTTTGTCCCTAATGAACCAGTACTGCTCTTGATCCTTTCTAGAAGTAACCTCTTGTAAGAAATCGGCAACTCCTTTTCTGTCTGGACATTTGAATCCTACACTCTCGAAAAAGCCGAGAACATTTTCACGCGGGCCTTGGTAGACAATATGACCTTCTGAAAGTAAGATTATGTCGTCGAAAAGATCAAATGTTTCTGGCGCAGGTTGTAAAAGAGAGATTATCATTGTGACATCCATGATATGAACTAGCTGCCTCAAGAATCTTACTATCTGGAAGGTTGTTGAACTATCTAAACCGGTCGAGATCTCATCCATTAGGAAAACTTTTGCAGGTCCTACCAGCATCTCACCTGCATTTCGTTATATCAAAGCTACATTGCTTGAGCGTTGAACAAAGAGGAGATTTGAAATGGAAAACAATCGAAGCATTAGCGCCTGTTTTGTATAACTATTTTCTCGTACCTGTAGTTAACCGCTTCTTTTCTCCACCCGATATTCCCCTTCTCATCTCATCTCCCACCAAAGTATCAGAACACCTTTCCAATCCAAGAATCTGAGTCAATTTTCATTGATATCAGACAGCAAGAAATATTAATATGAATCATAGATACCGACACACAGACACGTCTTTCTTCTGAGAATATTAATAAGAATCACAGACACGTCTTTCTTCTAAGGTGTCAGTGCCAAGTATAGTAGTATAAACGAAATAACGGCAACAAACCTTAAGAACATAATCTGTGATGAGACTTGTTTCCTGACCTCCGACTGCAGTGGCTTTCATGAAAGCATCTATATCTGGATCAGGTTTGAATCCTGCCTGCTTTTCTCTCCTCGTCAATTCGACTAGTAGATCATGCCTTGTTCCAACTCCCAAGCATCGTCCCGAAAAGTCCAGCGTCTCTCTTACTGTCATCTCACCATGATGAAGATTATGTTGACTGATATATGCACATGTTCTTTGAGGAACAAACTCTGATAACTCATGACCACAATAAGTGACTCTTCCTGATACCTATTGAAACGAAAATTTTGTTCATGCAACGTGGTTTTATTATGTTGATACATTTTTCTGATTATGCTCAATTGCATCATTTAAATATATAAATCATAATATGGTAGGAAAATGTATATTGTATAATCGCATTTTTTTGGATAGAAATTTGAAATGGCTGAGAAAGAACCAACCCTTAAATCTCTGTCTAGTTTGCCAGCAAGTGCATGCAGGAGAGTAGTTTTTCCTGATCCGGGAGGTCCCAATAGCAATGTTACTCTGTACAGTATTTGGAAAAGATAAATACAAAAAAGAGAGAGAAAAAAAAAAGCAATGTTTTATGTAGCTAAATAAAACATTGAAGCTTTTGTAAGATATTATTTGGTGTGAAGAGAAAAATAGAGTGTAAAATGAGAAAAGAGGAGATAAAAAAAATAGACTTAAGTAGCTTTTGTTTTAAGGTAATTTCTTTTCCATCTTCGGCTCACATCTTTAAAAATTAAAAAATTATTTTTAGAAATTTTTGGAGATGTATCCCCAAACGCACTTTAGATCATTCCATCATTCGTAAATCAAACAACCACTCCGTTTTTATTAAAAATTGGTTCGGAGATGTATCTCCGAAATTTTCTAGAATGAATTCTGAGATGCATCTCCGTAAAAACCCTGACTCCAAATTGGTACACGTTTTTCATTGAAATTGACGTCATTTTCGTAGACTCTTTATCATAGAACTCATATCCTTACGTTCTGCCCCTTGTGCTCTCGCATTTCCGGCCTTTATGCGGCTTAGCGTAAAAAAATCATTTTTTTGAAAAATCAACTTTGAATTGAAATGGTACCGTGCCATTTCATCAGGAAAAACTCTAAAATTTCTTATTTTTCTATTTTATTTGATTTATTTTATGTTTTTATATTTTCAAAAAAAAAAATCTGAAAAATTTATAATTTTTTTTTGATTTGGTTTAAATTTTAGTTGTATATTCAAATATTTATAATTTTATTTTTTTATCATTTTTCTAATTTTCAATTGTTTTTCTCAATAGAAACTTTGTTAGTATTTACATATTTGTAGCATTGTTGAAGCATGACTAATAAGTATGTCTATCTAAATACACTCTATACTAAATTAAAAAAAAAAATACAACAGAATATTTTACAGATATAAAAGATTATAATATATTCGGAGATGTATCTTTGAAATTAAATATAATAAAAATCATCATTTGTTTACGTTCAATTTTATAAAAAATAAATGTGTCCAAAAATATGTATAACGATGAAAAAAGAAATTACCTTATTTTAATTTTTCATAATTTTATTTATTAGCCTAAATCACTCATATTGAGTTGGATTTATAGAAGAAAAAATATTTATAAAATAACATAAATATCTCAAAAATAAACTACTTTCCAGGCTTCTTTTTTTTTTCTTCCTAGTTCCTTCCAACAAAGCGGGAAGCACTATTTAGAGAGAGAATTTTTTTTCTCGAGAATTTTTAATACTAGTATTATGTAAGGTAAATATTTATATTTTAGCTATAAAATAAATTCAATATTTTACGGTGTGAAATTACCTTATTTAATTTTTAATAAATTAATTTTTTTCATTTCACTAAATTATTAATATATTTTTTCTTTTATTAAATTGAACTCATTTATTAGACTTACCACAAGTTCAAGGCTCACACACACCAATAAAACTCTTGTACATATTTCATAATTAGGTAGGACAAGATAACCCATTCTCCCTAGTATTCATATGAATTCACCATTAAATTATCTATTTTAACCGGGTTTGTTTTGTTTTTTTTTTCAATTATAAACTAGGCGAATGAGTTGGATAATGGAGACATTAACACTCATTCTAAACTCATCTCCCATATTTATTTTATTATTTAATTTTAATAATTTAAAATATTAAATATATGATTAATATTTTCATATTTTAATTTTTATTTATTATTAAAATATTTAAAATGTATATATACATGTAATTTTTTGAATTTGTTTTATTTTATTATTTCTAATATAATTTTATTTTAGAAAATATTAATTTCATGAAATGACTGTGAGTGTAGGGATATTCAAACCTAATTTAAATTCATTTGAGATGAGTTTGAATGTTAATTCTCCATCTTTAACAAGTTTGGGACGGAAAACCGAGATTTCTAGATTTAGATTTGAATTTGAGAGAGATAAAAACTATTTTGATCTTTAAAAAGTTTTACACTGTAAATATATCTAGGGATGACAATGACAGAGTTTGGACAGGGTACTTAGTACTAATTCTCATATCTGCGATTTTAAAAAATTCCTGTAGCCGAGCTCATACCCGCTTGGGCGCCAAAGTTAACACCCGTACCTTAACCTTATGGGTATATAAGTACCCATATCCGTACTCGTTACCCGCATTCCTATTAAAAATAAATAGATCAATTATAAAATATCATATTATTTTATGTTTTTAAAACATCAAAAAGTTTTCAAAAAATATTATTGTTGAAATAAACGAACACTTATGTTAAACGTGCAATAATTTAACATTGATATACTTTTTAAAATTGATAGACATATATTTTTATGTGATAATATAAATTAAAATATATAAATATAAATTAAAATATATAAATATATTGTGCGGATATGGGGCGGAGTGGGTACTAAGGTGTCCATATCCGCTTATTTTTATGGGTAATTATCTGAGCCTGTGTCTCGTGCTCATTTTTGTGGGTTTTAACCCTACCAATTGTGAGTAAATTTGTGGGTGCCCATTGAAGATGAATCAAATTACCATCTCTAAATATATCACAATCATTCATTTGTATTATTTTTAAATGGTTAAAATAAAAATCAAAATTTTTACACTATCAATACATATTAATTAAATTCTATAAAAAATTATTTTACATCAATGATATTGAAAAGATAATATTAACCCGCATTCATATGTCTAATTGTACCTGATATCTCTTCACACCTCCTAACATAAATACACATATTAAAGGAATATTGTTTCTTAGTAATTGTTTCTTGGTAATTGTTACATTCAATGGGTAGACAAATTTTAATAGTAGTTGAAAAATCAACAGTGTTTCTTTTAATATTTGTGGTAGCTATTCAACCACGGTTGATAAATTTAGCTCTTTAATTTGTCAAGATTAAACCAAATTATCTTGATTTTGATATATTCATTGCATGTGTGTTATTTTTGTGCACGATGCACCGATAATTGTAGATTACTCCTAGGTCTTCGATGACATAAGGTATTGACATTTCCAACACATTATTTAAGAGAATTCAAAACGGTGGTTATCTTATCTTAAATTAAGAAAGCTCCTATTTTTCTTTTTCTTAACTTAAATTAAGAAAGCTACTACTAGTAGTACTCATAATAGTAGTACTATAATGTACTAACAAGAATAATAAATACGGTTATTTCTTAATACACCACCTAAGTTTTTTAGACATAACGTAAAATTTCATTTTTGTCCTCTGATTTTAGACGCACCAAATTTTTAAAAAATGCTAATATGTTCCGACTGTGCACATCAGAAAAAATTTCTAATATGCAAATCTGAAAAAAATTAAAAGAATTACATAAAATCATTTACTTCTAAATATAATTAAATCCAATATAATTAAAATCCAACATAATTAAACTTAATATGATTTTTTCAATATAATTAAATCCAATTTAATTAAATCTAATATAATTAATTTTAATATGATTAAAATTAATATGATTTTTTCAATATAATTAAATCAAATATAATTAATTTTAATATGATTAAAATTAATATGATTTTTTCAATATAATTAAATTAATTTTAGAAGTAAATACCATATAATTTTAATTATAATTTAGAAGTAAATACCGTATAATTTAGAAATAAATACCATATAATTTTAAATACCAATATAATTAAATTCAATTTTAAAAGTAAATACCATATAATTTTAAATCCAATATAATTAAATTAATTTTTTCAATATAAAAAATCATTTAGAATTAAATACCATATTAATCATATTAATTATATTGAAAAAAATTAATCATATTAAATATCATATTAAGTTTAATTAATATAGATTTTAATTATATTGGATTTAATTATATTGAATTTAATTATATTGAAAAATGATATTAGTTTTAATTATATTAGATTTTAATTATATTGGATTTAATTATATTTAAAAGTAAATGATTTTACGAAATTCTTTTGATTTTTTCCGGATTTGCAGATCAGAAATTTTTCTTGATGTGCACATTCAAAAAAAATTGAAAAATTAAAAAAAAAAGGTACGTCCAGAGGTGCACATCTAAAAATTAGAGGCAAAAATGAAAATTTAAGTGGTACATAAATAATATAGATGATATGATAAGAAAAATTCGTAAATATGGCCCCATGAGTTACTACTTACCTTGATGGTTTGATAATTCCACTAACATCTTCAAGTATTTTTATTGCACTTTTTTTTGAAGGGACAACCTTCATTGCTCCAAGAAATCCCTGTTTTTAACAACCAAACATTGTTACACAAACATTTTATAAGTCAAACTCAAGATCGAATCTCTCCATGTAAATTATTTTTGCGTTGAATCATATTTATATAAAATTTTGTTCTGATTTTCAATAGAGTTTTCGCAAATAGACGGTAGAATTAATTCTTTTAAATTAATTGATTACAAAGTTGAATATTAAAATTTAAAAAATAAAGTACTATATTACAAAAAGGAGGAAGGATTATAAGCGACTTGTAAAAAAGTAAACTAAATAATTTTTTAATATAAGTAAAAAATTGTTTTTACTTTTACTTGTTTTTAATGATAAATATTACACCCTCAAAAATGAAATATAAAAAAACCGCATCAAAGTTGATATATCTAATCTTAATTTTTAATTAAAAATATTAACTTTTTACACTTATATTTTATTTTAGAGAGAATAGTATTGAGTACTCATCCAATCCTAAAATATAAAAAAAGAAATTAAAATCACGTTTCTTAAAAAAAATAAAAATATATTCATATTATTAATATATTTTGTGTGGTATTTTTCGAAATCAAATTTTTAAGATGTACATAAAAATAATTCTAATTGATTGTTGATGATAAAAAATATTAGAGAAAGTACATTAAATGTAATTTGTATATTTCACCTTAAAAAATATAAGTTAATTTTTTTAATTTATATCTTGGAACAAGAAAAATACATATTTTTTTTTGCTTATATTTTGAAACATATAGAGTATTATTTTATACATTTAAAACCAACCTAATGCTTGAAGATCAACAATATATATATATATATATATATATATATATATATATATATATATATATATATATATATATACTCCAATTTACAGAAATTATTAATGTCTATATTATAAATTAAAAAGATTAATTACATTTTAAAACAATTTTTGTTACATAAATAGAGATTTAATTTAGACGTAAAGAGTAAGTATATATTCATAGTAGGGTAGGTAAAAAAAATAAACATTGAAATGATGTGCCCACCTATTGAGTAGTATAGTTGTAGGAACTGACATAAGAGTTAATACCTCTATCACATTCATGGTTGAGTTCACAAGTGTTGGTAATGATCTGCTTCCATTAAATGCATCTCCTTCAACATACAATTTCTCAAATCTCACTTCCACCTTTGGAATCTCTATCTCAACCCTGAAAACAACATTATCTTAAAAACATATTCAAAAAATTACCAGTACATACGGATACGGCGAATATGATCCTACCGGACACTATTAATAATAATTTAAAAAATAAATTAATTAAACTTAATCACAAATGTCTGGTATGGACACATATACAGAAAATAAGGCAAAAGAGAAAAGAAAGACCTATGAATCCTCTCCCTTATCTTAAAGAGAAACTTTTCATTATCTTCTTCAACACTTCTCAAAACACCATCCATGAGTTTACTCTTATCATGAATACCAAGCTTTGATATATCAACTTCTTCATAACTAAACCCACCACTCTCAATAACTTGTTTCACAATGCTTTTCCTTAGTCTTTCAAAAGTAGGAAGCCTCTCTATGGCTGCCCATTTAAGCTCTTCTTCATCATCAACAACTATTTCATTCTTCTTGTTCCTCTCAAAAACATCATCTCCACCACCACTTGTTGAAGCCCAACTTCTTCTACTTGAAGATCCTATATTCATCCTTAAGCTACTTATTGACCTCAGAACATCTTCTCTATCTAACCCTTCCTCCATTTTACTTATATTACACTTGTGTGTGGTGTGTGTTTATGGTATTAATGAAATCCCTCATAGGTATAGGTATTTGGTAGGAAGATTTTGAAAGGAAAACAAATCATTTATGGTTTGGACTTTAGGGGTTATTTGGTGTTGTGTCAAGACCAAGTTAATTGTTACACCTTTTCACTATACACCTTATTAAGGAATGTTTTATTTTTCAAGATCTTAGATATTAAATTTTAAAAAAAATATAAATATAATAACAAAATTTACACTTATGTATGCATAATAGTCCGAACCATCTCAAATTTTCGAAAATTCTATAATAGGTTTAGCACAATTTCATGAGTTTTTTTAACAATAATCTTATATTTTAAATTTAAGTTCTGTACAATAGTTTGTCTTGCACATTTTTAAAAACAGTCTTAATACTTAATACTTAATAGAGTATTTCAAACACGAAATATTATAATTTTATGTAAATACAAAATGACAAGAAAAAATACATTTTGAAATTGAAATCATTAAGGAAAATGGGGTACTTTTGAAGTTGAGTTAGATGAAGATTTTTCATGGAAATTTCCTTTTCATGCTCATGGAGTCCAAAAATAGTGAAACTCCAATCAAAGCAATGTTCCTATTTCGTTTTTAGCGATGTTATAGTTTTGTCATTTCAATTCATGCCATCAATGCAATTTATAGTGTCTTGATTATAAAAAAAATATGCAATTTATACTACTATCGGATATTGCCCTTTTAAAATAAGAATTTTTATATTATAGAAAAATACAATAGAGAGAGAGACTTCGTTTAACGTTTTTTTTTCTTCCAGTCTTTTGTTAAATTAACAAATTTTAATAACATTAATTGGGATTTTTTTTTAATAATACGATGTTAATGGAAAATTATAAAAATCTATCGATGATTCTTTTATAATATATTTTAAAGTCAAGATGCAACTCATCATTTATACAAAATTAGTGAGAGACCCGTGCATTCGCACTGGTATGGTACGCGCATTTTTTTCAAATTATAATAAAAATTAAATTTAAAATTTTAAAAATTTAAACAAAAAAAATTATTATTTATAAAAGATATAATAAATTAGTGCCTATAATCAACAACGAATTTGATCCCGTATATAAATGTTAAATTTGTTTTGACATCACTTATATATTTGAATCTATATAAAAATATTTAAATCAACAAAGTATTTATTTAGTATTTTTTAATATTTATAAATGACACAAATTTGTCCCATAAAATATTTAAATAAAATTATATATTAAAAAAAATAAGTATATTTATTAAATATAAGAGATGAAAGATCAGCAAGAATATCAATAATAATATGATTTAAAAAATATTAAAACTTGTATTAGATAAATGAAATGTTTAAGTTTTTTTAACAAATAAGACAATTATGTTATAAGAGATAATACAATGATCGATAAATTTCAATTATTCAATACTTGAATCAGTAGTATAGTTGATCACGTTTATAATAATAGTATTTGTTTCCATGTATAAAAATATTTTAATCAACAATATATTTTTCCCCGTATATTAATATTATTTTTGTTTTGAACATTATTTATAAATATATTTGAATCAATAGTAAAAATGTCTCAGTTTATAAAAATATTTAAATCAAAATATTATTTTATTTTTGACAATATTAATAAAAATATTTGAATCAATAGTAAAGTTGTTCTCGTTTATAGCAATAGTGTTTTCTCCCCTATATAAAAACATTTTAATCAATAATGTATTTTCCCCATATTTAAAAATTAATTTGGTTTTGACATTATTTATAAATATATTTGAATCAAAAGTAAAATTGTTCCCGTATATAATTTTTTTTGAATCAAAAGTAAAGTTGTGGCCGTTTATAACAATAGTATTTTTTTCGTATAAAAAAATATTTGAATTTACAATGTATTTTTTTCCGTATATAAATATAAATTTTGTTTTGACAGGATTTATAAAAATATTTGAATCAACAGTACATTTGTTCCAGTTTATAACAATAATTGGATAATAAGTTACATTTTTTGTGTTTCAAATAATTTTCACGATATGAGAAAATAAAATTTATTAAAATTTTATTGACTCGTTAAATATTTGGATCAATAGTTGTCAATATATAATATGCGTTGTCAATATATAATATGTTGTATATATAGTGTATTTAATTTAATTTATTTTTGTATACATCAACGTAGAAATTCACCGTGCGTTTCCAGAAAGTAACACAACACCATCATCATTTTCTAACTCTATAATATAGGTAGCATTCATATTTTTTTATATACAATATGTGAATCAAAATATATGGTATTTATTAGGGGTGGACAGAAAATCCAGATGAATAATAATTTCTACTCCCTCTGTACCAGTTTATAAGCAAAATTTGACCATTTTAATTGTACCAAAATATAAGCAAAAATCACTTTTTATCTCATAATTAATGATGGTATACCAAATATACCCCTAGCATTAATTAATTTAGTTTTTTTAAATGCAATTTTTTGAAAACTGTTGATTACAGTTTTTAATGTTGATTAGTCCGTTTTTTAATGTTTATAAGCAATAGTAGGTACTGTAGCGTTATACTCCTACTCCTTCCTTTTCTCTTGGTACTCATTCCTTTTTCTTCATAAAAATGGCAGAAGAAATACCATCTTTTGATTTAGGTATTGATTTTGATTCAGAAAATTTACTACTTCATGATGTTGAAGATTTACTTGAAGAAGACGGAGAGGATGACTTCCATCAAAATAACTTAGAGGATGAAGTGAACTCTCACCATGATGTTGGACATGAGGTTGAAGGTTTTGATGCAAAATCTAAGACGAGCTTTCATATTATCTTCTGTCATATGGGGTTTCAGTGCACTTGAATGTCGACGCAAAACACCTTTTTTTAAATACTCTACTATTTTTCTTGGACTAGTCTCTAAGGCAAATGCTAGAGATCGGATAGTGCCACGTTGAAGTATCGGTAAATCGCGCATTTTCTCAAAATCTATTTCAACTCTCTTACGGCCACAATTTTTTATTTTCTTATGGGAAGCATCCCCGGTTTAACATCTATTGATACTTGATAGGAAGAAGCCAATCGCTTAACGATTCCTTTTTTTATTTTTCCATCAAAACATGAATTAATCAACACCTGAAAAATATTATTCCGTTGACTATTATCTAAAAAACAACGTTTTTTTCTGAAATGTTTGCACCTCGTTGTGAATATCATTTCCTGTTTCATGAAATATGAAATGTATTTAAATATATGGGAAAACATTAACATTAAGAAAATTAAATTAAAAAATAGATACTCCTCCTATTTTGCTTCTTTACTGAGACACATTAGAAACCTACTAACATATTACTACTCCATTGGAGTAACACAGTAAGACAAGCATTAACATTAAAATATTGACAAAGCAATGGAGTAACATAGTAAGACACACGTAGAAGCATTAAAATAGTGACAGAAGCATTGCTAACATATTGCTACTTTTTTGACACTTTAATGTTTCATGCAATTGGAATGAAAAAAAAAAATGACATTATTATGAAAAAGAAATGTCACACATAACTTTAAAATCACAACAAGCAATACTAATGCATCCATATCTAAAGATGAAGTGTAGAATCCATACCTGCAAAAATACTTTCAATCTCATTTTCATTAAAATTGTGAATCTCATCATCACAAAGATTTTCAATTTCATCTATTTCAACCATATCTTCTTCTTCTCCGTCTCGAGATAGAGCAACTTCAAATTCACTTTCAACTATATGTTCTTCTTCTTCTACTGATGAATTCAAATCAATATTCAAAGGAGAATTCAAATCAATATTCAGAGGTGCATTAGAGATGTGGTTAGAGGTATAAAAGTCATTCAAAGGACTGTTTAAATCAATATTCAAAGGCACATTTGAGAGGTGATTGGTGGTGTTTAAGTCATTCAAAGGAGTATTCAAATCAATATTCAAAGGCATCTTGAACTATAGATTTTCACAAGTTTAGATTTTTTTCATGTTCTTATTTCAATTTATAGAAGTGACATGAACTTTACTACTGTTTAAAATCTTTCAACAAAATTGTGAAAATTTTCTGGCGCCAATGTTTAACCTCTTTTTTTTTAGGAAATGAAACATCAAGTGCGCCAAATGTGAAATTGTGCATTAAACATGTGAATATTCTGTATTTATTGCAAAAGAATTCAGAACGTTTTAGTTAATGATGTTTGTAGTTATCTGAGGACAAAATTGGTATTTAGATAGTTTAATAAGGACAATTTAGGTATTAAAACATGAAATTAATTATATTGACCAATTTTATTAAATAGTGTGAAAAAGTTGAATTTTGCTTATAAACTGGTACAGAGGGAGTACTTTTCAATACCGGCTAGTTTAATACACACAAAAATAATGCTCAGAGTAGGTGGTTGTGCTTAAAACTATATTTTTTTAATATTAATTTATTTTACTATCATTACATTTTTCATTGATAAGTCTCATCTATCATTTTCTTTTGTACTAACACTCTACAGTTAAAACTTGTTTGTTCGACACAGACTATATGTTGGAATATATTACTACTTTTTGTTTATTTTATTAATAGTGTATTAGGTATAAAAAAATAGTACTAACCTTATTATTACAAAAGAAAAAATGACATGACACTTTATTCAATTAAGAAAATATGTGTGAAAGAGATTAATAGAAGGTTTTTTTTGGTTTGAATTGACATGGCCTTTAAAAATGTTGAAGATAAAAACATAGTACTTTGTAGCTATTAATTCCATATAATGCATCTTTGCTGTCTCTTTTATCATTTGTTTACAATTATGCCTAAATCATTTAAGTCCATTTAATATTGTCTTTTATATAAAACATGAAAGCAATTAAAAAATATAAGACATTGAATGTGGCTATATGTGGAAGGTGGAAAATGATGAAGGTAGTAACATTCTTTCATATATTGATTGTGATTTCAATGATCCTGAGCTAGTGAAATTACCAATTACCGAAATGTATGCCATCATAGTATTATAACAACTAATGGATTAAAGGCCAACAAAGTTTTGATGATATGCATTTAACCATAATCTACCGCTCTCAGAAAAATCAGTAGGTACCGCAACAACCATCTCAGTAACAAAAACACACTGATCATGATAAACAAACTTATATCCAAACAGTGAGACAAGTTGAGGCACTATGCTTTGCACAAGACATTGTTTTTCATAGCTAGATGATAAACCCATATTGCCTAAATACAGACGTAAAACCTTAAATGTACAAAGATAGTCCCAAATATTCGATAAATTGGTGTTTGAGCTAGGCTAAGAGAATTGTTTAGAGGGATTTTCCATTTGAAATCATTGTCACTGATTTATTTTAGCATGGAACATGTAGTTCAGTACAACATAAATTTTCATTAATGTTTACCCTATATTTGGAAGTATATAGCACAGGATGTTGAGAAAGTTAACGTGTCGGCACAAAAGAAATTCTTTTTGAGATTTTGACAATTGTCCTTCAACTTTTTGTGTAATCTTCTCAGCTACGCGTATTGACTGTTGGCAGTACACAAAAGTGGGATCAAAAGACAAGTAGTAGGAAACAAACCTCACAGGAAGCATCATTCACTATCTTACTTGCCTGTAAGTGCCTATCAACCAATTCAGTTGCTTTAGAAAGCCTCTCTTTAGCATCAACATAATCCAACATTGATAATTGTTCTTGAAAGCTTATCTCAAAGCTAGCAACAAATATATCAGCCAACTTGTGAACAGGAACAGTCTCCAAAAGAACTTTTGTCCTTCCACCGGTACTTTATTTCTATAAATAAGAAAAACAATAGCTATTAATTCTCAGCAGAAATTGTGAAATTCCCAAAATACCACAATAATTTGTCTATAGCCATAACACAGTTTACACTAACGAACCAACCAGCCACTTGGACTATGAACAAACTATCAAAAAATAGATTCACAGCCAATTTTTCATATATTTAAGGAATACATAATGCAGTCATGGATTTTATTATGATATTCTTCAACCATCTACATCAGCAAGGAAACACTTTAGTGTGCACTGTTCAAATCTATCCAACATCTGCAAGGAAACAAAAATGCAAATGATCATCAAAGTTGTGTTTTATTCCTGGTTTTGTAGACAGTATAAATGGGTTCATAATGGAGTTCAATATGTAAGATTTCATTTTTCCTAGTTCAATTAGTGGAAGAGAACCCGTTTTCACAATCTTGATTTTAGCACGAACCTTCTTTTGAACTTCAATCGATTTGACTGAACTCTGAACAAACTCCTCTTATGAAACCAGTGTATATAAATGATCATTTCTATCACATAACCTAAACAGACATTGTGTATCCAATAAGCTTGACCTCAATCAATCGATTATAATCAATGGTAGATGCAAATGTTTAGATCAAATAGCCATCATAGTATTATAACAACTAATGGATTAAAGGCCAACAAAGTTTTGATGATATGCATTTAAATATAATCTACCGCTCTTAGAAAAATCAGTAGGTACAGTAACAACCATCTCAGTAACAAAAACACGCTGATTATGATAAACAAACTTATATCCAAACAATTAGACAAGTTGAGGCACTATGCTTTGCACAAGACATTATTTTTCATAGCTAGATGATAAACTCATACTGCCTAAATACAGACGTAAAACCTTAAATGTACAAAGATAGTCCCAAATATTCGATAAATTGGTGCTTGAGCTAGGCTAAGAGAATTGTTTAGAGGGATTTTCTGTAACGCCCCGATTTGTTTAATTGTATTTATTTATTTCATTTATGTGAATTTTGTGAAATGTGTGAATTTATTGTATTTTACCTGCTAATTGAGTTAATTAGTCAATTTCCTTGATATGTAAAATATTTGCAATAAATTATAATTTCTTTTCAACTTTTATTTCCCGAAAGATATTTTATCGCTGTTTATGTTTTATCGCATTTTGAGAGCGTTTGGGAGATATTTGAGCGTAAGGGCAAAATGGTCATTTGATTAGTTAGATATTTATATAAATAGAAAGTGGAGAGAAAAAGAAGAGAAAGAAAAGAGAGAAAGAAGGAAAAGGAGAAGAAAGAAAGAGAGAAGAGGAGAAAGAGGAAAAAGTGAAGAAACTCCATTTCAATCGCGAATAATCGGGTAAGGGTGAGAAGTTTCGATTATATTTTGCTTGTATATGTATATGTGTGTCATTGTGTGAATGTTTTTTCTTGTTTTTCTATAAGTTTTTCATTCTAGGTTGAAATGAGAAAAATGAATAGAAATCGATGTTTTCACGGTTAGAATTTGGAATAAGTTGTGTAGTATAGTCGGGTGAGGATAAGAATTAATCGGGAATGGTCGTTTGTGTGTTTTTGAGTGGTTTCGAGCGAGTTTGGAGTTGGGGTAAATTGATAAAATTATGTTTCAAAATATTTCAACCGTGGAAAATGTGTTGGATGGCTTTTTAATGGTGAAAATATTGTAGTATGTTGAATTCTGAGATCGCAGCTTTTTACGGAATCGAAATCGGAGGTCCGGAATGTATTTAACGATCGAAAACTGAGTTTTTAACAAATTCTGCGCAGTATGAGTCGACCTAAAGAACCTTGAGTCGACCTAAAGACTCGACCTGAGCATACCTGTGCGTGACACAAATTTTCCAAAATGTCTGATTTTGTTTTCTTCATAACTTTTGAACCGTAAGTCCGTTTTGACCCCCGTTCGAAGCGTTGGAAAGCTAATGAAATATTCTTTCTATTAAAAATGGTTTGGAGGGTAAAATATGATTTAATTAATTTGTGTTTTTGAGAATTAGCCGGGCGGTCGGGTGTTCTTATCGCTTACAATGCGTGCGGTCGGTATTTTTATCGTGTGTTGTGCTATTGTTATATGACGTGGAACTTTTATGTGGTTTATATGATGTTGATGCATGTGATAATGATGTTGTTGTGTGGTAAAGTACATTTTTTGATTGAATATCAATGTATGTTGTTATGATGTTTTGTGGGATTGTTGTGGTTTATATGATGTTGAGGCATGTGTTAAGATGTTGTGATGGTTGTGGTTGATGGTGAGTAATTCTTGATGTGAATTGATATGAGTGTATGTGCTAAAGTGCTAATTGTTGTGGTTTGTGGATTATGATGAAATGCATTGGTTGTGTGAAATTCAATATATGTGGTTTGGTGGCCTTTATGGTTTGAAATGCATTGTTTAAATTGGTTTCCAATGCATGAATATTGATGATGAAATAATTCATATTGTTGAATTGTGAATGTATGGAATTGATGAGTTGAAATATATGCATGATTATGGTTGCATATATGTTTGAAGATGCATTTGATTGTCATGAGTTCTTGTGTGTCAAGCATCATGATATACATCTTGTGATGTCGTGTGCCCTAGTGGGTGTGAGCGACGAATCGATTCCAGAGGGAATCCGCTATAACATCGTGCGCCTTATACAAAGAGGACTTAAAGCGATGATTATAGACGATCGTGCGCCTTATATAAATAGGACTTAAAGCGATCGGATCGTGCGCCTTATACAAAGAGGACTTAAAGCGATCCATAAACGTCGCGCGCCTTATACCAAGATGACTTAAAGCGATGGGGAACATCGTTTGCCCGACGGGGAGTTACGTTGAGTAACAAGCGATGATTCCAATAGTTCCTGAGTGAACTAATGTTGAGAAATGATGGATGGATGGTACCGCATATGCATTTGCATAGAGTCGTTGTGTCGGTCTCTTTGCATTTGCATTAATCATGAATGGATTGATTATGTGTGGAAAATCATGAATGGATTGATTATGTGTGAAAATGTGAATGGTTTGATTATGTGATTATGTGTGGAAATGTGAATTGATTAAGTACGTGTTGAGAATTATGATTGGGTTGGTGAATTGATGTGCTTATGTGATAAATGCATTGGTGGTGGAAAATATGTTTTATGTATAGACATATGTTATGTGATGTGGTGATGTGATTCTTTATGTCATAACTTTGGTGTGCATTATGTGTGAATATGTGATTATGTCGGTATAATTGATATATGCTATATTTTGTGGTGATGTGGTGGTGTGGTTCCATATGTCATAATCGTGGTTGGATTATGTGTGATATGTTTTGTATTTGTGGCATGCTATATGTGTTAGTATGTGATGGTATGGGTGAGATGATTTATACATGTGTTTGAATGTGTGTTTGTATATTATTATGCAATCTTGATTTAGTTGTTATTTCTCACCCTTCTGCTGTGGTTTGATGCTCTATGAGGCATTTGCAGATTAGTGTCTTGGAGGCTTTTGTGAAGATTAGTTCTCTATTCTTTTGTCGGTCTTGGTGTCTGCTCTGATAAGTAGCACGGGAGTTGGGGAACGATTATATATATATGTATACAATTGTTGAATATATTTTGTATGACTTTTGTATGTATATTTTGACGTTATGAAACCATTTATTTGTAAAACAAGTCAGTTATGGATCCTTCCGCTTTATTCCATAATTGAGCTTTTCTTTTATATGGAAAAAGTTTCCCTTTGAGGGTATTCTATTTTGTGCTATGTATAAAAAATATATGAGCAGGGATTGTATGTTCTTTCCTTAAATGTGGCATCCTTGTTTCTGTCGGAAAAATAAATTTTTATTTACTCTGATTTAATTATGTATTATTTATTCACAATGGGAATTGGGGTGTTACATTAGTGGTATCAGAGCAGGTCGGTCCGTCCGGCCAAGTTGTTGAGTCAGTTGGTGTGACAGTCGAATACTGTCGTTGTTGTTTGTCCCTTAGTACGTGATATGTGTGGAAGCACTGTCAGTACTTTCTGGTTTTCTAATCCTTTGTCTTCAGGATTGAGAATGAGATAAGTGGGGGAGAAGCTTGTACTTCTCCAAGTTGCTTCAGGTGTGGAGCGTTGGCTCAGTGTGTTGTAGATTACAAGAGTGTAAGTGTTGTTTGGACAGTGTTGTTCCCAGTTCTGGAGGGAATGCGGAGGTAAGGTTTATGTCAACTAAGGATTTGTACCTTAGGTAGTTTTGTGCACAGGATGCAAGAAACGCTATTATAGTTTGGTGAAGACGGTTTATGCCCCATCATGATTGTCGGCTGTCTATCGACAAATTAAGGAATTGATCACCCTTAATCTCTTGTTGATAGCAGACGGGAATTATGTTGGATGGAATAGACGTGTCTTTCTGGCTTTGATGGTGTGTGTAATGAATTGTTTGGAATTAAGAAAATGATTACGTATTGTTTTGTTGAGTCGATGAAGATTTTAATATCGGGAGATGAGACGGATTAGAGGTTTTGGTATGTTGGTCCAGTTGGGAAGTCATTGAGAGAGAACGATTAGGTATCGTTAATGGTTGTTCTTAGAGAGTAGAGTGTGAACTCAAATTTGGCGAAGGTGAAGATTTGAGGTTTGGATCTGCTAAGTAAGTAGGAGAACTTTTAGGAAGTGAAGCTCAAATATTTGTCATGTTTGTGATGATAGTGTCCTGGAAATTGGCAGGAAGGCCACAGTGATTGGCCGTCAGTTGTGCATGGTTTCAGATGTGTTTTTGGATAGAACATTAGTGTGTCGACCTAAAGAGGTCTAACATGGCTGGTAAGGAAAAGGATGATAGTATGAGGTTGCGTGTTAATCAGTGAGTAGTATGGAAACTTGCGGTGGTGTTCGGGATAACTTGAGTTTTGAATTGTGACGAATCGCGAACGATTTGAAGTTCCTTGATGGTATTACTTTTGTTATGGGTTGAGATCTCGTGTCAACAGAAACCTTGAGTGAGTTGGAACCTCGTAAGAAGAATTGATATGGAATATGGTACCCAGAGATGGTTAAGCTATTTTGGATAAATTGTTTCAAGCTCATAATAAATTTTGAAGGTTGTATATGTAATGTTTATGGAGTAGACGAATCGTATCTTCCATATTTATTTGGATAAGTTCGTAATGGCTTTGATTGAGGATATTCGGATCTGTTATAAACTTAGAGGAAGAACAGGTAGAGCGTTTGAGGATTGAATTACAAGTGTTGAACAGAGGCGAAGTTTATGCTAAGTTATTCAAGTGAGAATTTGGGTTGGAAAAAGGTGAGTTTTCTTGGATATGTTATTTCAGATGAGAGTATGGTTATGGATCCATCGGAAGTAGATGCAGTTTTACAATGAGAGACTCCGAAGTTGGTTAAGGAGATTAGAATCTTTTTGGACTTTTTAGTTGGTCATTACCGGAGGTTATGGAGAGTTTTTCCAAGTTACCGTTTTCGTTACTTCGGTTGACTTATAAAGGGTAAGTCGTTTGCTTTGGATGTTCATTGTGAGGAAAGTTTCAGAGAACTGATGTAGAAGTTGTCTACGGCTTTAGTTTTGATTCTGTGTGATCCTAATTAACCGTTTGTGAGGTATTGTGATGTGTCTCTGAAGAGTTTAGTCAGTGTGTTAATGCAAGAGGGTAAAGTTGTAGCTTATGCTTTACGATAATTGAGGATTCATAAGAGGATCTATACTATTCAGGATTTGGAATTGGTTACAGTTGTATTGTGTTGGAAGATTTGGAGGTATTATCTTTATGGTTCTAGATTCGCGGTGTTTGGTAATCATAAGAGTTTAGAGTACTGGCTTGGTCTGAAGGAATAGAGTATGAGACAGCGGGGATGGTTGGAATTTGTGATGAGTTATGACTTTAGCTGGAATTATCCTATTGGTAAAGTTAATGTCGTGCCTGATGAGTTGAGTTGAAAGTCTTTACATATGTCTGTTTTGATGGTCAGAGAATTAGAATTATTTGAGCAGTTCAGAGACTTGTGTTTGGTGTGTAAGCTAACACAGAAGAGTGTGAGGTTGGGTATATTAAAGGTGAACAATGATTTTTGGTGAATATGAGAAAGAGTTAGACTTTGGGCGTGAAATTGGTAGTTTTGATGGTTACGAGTAATCAGAGTACGCAGCGAAAGTGTGATGTGGCACAATTCGTATATGCGTATGTGACTTGCAAGAGTTCAAAGGTTGAATAGTGGGAAACGGTAGGAATGATGAGACCATTGGACGTTTCAGAATGGGAGTGTTAGGTGAAAGGTTTGAATATTATTCATGGGCTACTATGTAGATGGTTGTTTTAGTTGTATGTTCGATTGGTGAATCGTAGCATTGTTGTAATAAGGTTGTGTGGCAAGGATGTTTGGTATCCTGGTTTGGTCGAGGTTGTTGAAACGATGTTGGGTCGTGGAACTTTATGTTCTTGTTTGTGTTGTTGCCTCGTTTCCATGGTGCTGGTTCGAGTGCGTGTGGTTAATCCCTGTGTGAGAGATTAGAGGAGTGTTACCAGGGTGTTGGTAACATGGTTTTCTTTGAGTTGTGAGTTAGTCGTCAAGTGCATTGTATGGGCTTTGCATCTTGTCGTTGTTGTTGTCGTCATTGTCGTGTCGTTGTTGTAGTTGCGGTTAGCAAGGTGGTTTGTTAGTTTATGTTATTCGTGGTGTGCCCTTCGTTGGCATGTTAGTTTGTTAGTCGGATGCAAGAGTCGTATCCGGAGTTGTTCGTATCAGTTAAATTTTCGAGGACGAAAATTTCTAAGTGGGGGAGAGTTGTAATGCCCTGATTTGTTTAATTGTATTTATTTATTTCATTTATGTGAATTTTGTGAAATGTGTGAATTTATTGTATTTTACCTGCTACTTGAGTTAATTAGTCAATTTCCCTGATAGGTAAAATATTTTCAATAAATTATAATTTCTTTTCAACTTTTATTTCCCGAAAGATGTTTTATCGCTGTTTATGTTTTATCGCATTTTGAGAGCGTTTGGGAGATATTTGAGCATAAGGGCAAAATGGTCATTTGATTAGTTAGATATTTATATAAATAGAAAGTGGAGAGAAAAAGAAGAGAAAGAAAAGAGAGAAAGAAGGAAAAGGAGAAGAAAGAAAGAGAGAAGAGGAGAAAGAGGAAAAACTGTAGAAACTCCGTTTCAATCGCGAATAATCGGGTAAGGGTGAGAAGTTTCGATTATATCTTGCTTGTATATGTATATGTATGTGATTGTGTGAATTTTTTTTCTTGTTTTTCCATAAGTTTTTCATTCTAGGTTGAAATGAGAAAAATGAATAGAAATCGATGTTTTCACGGTTAGAATTTGGAATAAGTTGTGTAGTATAGTCGGGTGAGGATAGGAATTAATCGGGAATGGTCGTTTGTGTGTTTTCGAGTGGTTTCGAGCGAGTTTGGAGTTGGGGTAAATTGATAAAATTATGTTTCAAAATATTTCAACCGTGGAAAATGTGTTGGATGGCTTTTTAATGGTGAAAATATTGTAGTATGTTGAATTATGAGATCGCAGCTTTTTACGGAATCGAAATCGGAGGTCCGGAAGGTATTTAACGATCGAAAACTGAGTTTTTAACAAATTCTGTGCAGTATGAGTCGACCTAAAGGACTTATTAGTCGACCTAAAGAACCTTGAGTCAACCTAAAGACTCGACCTGAGCATACTTGCGCGTGACACAAATTTTCCAAAATGTCCGATTTTGTTTTCTTCATAACTTTTGAACCGTAAGTCAGTTTTGACCCCCGTTCGAAGTGTTGGAAAGCTAATGAAATATTCTTTCTATTAAAAATGGTTTGGAGGGTAAAAGATGATTTAATTAATTTGTGTTTTTGAGAATTAGCCGGGCGGTCGGGTGTTCTTATCGCGTACAATGCATGCGGTTGGTATTTTTATCGTGTGTTGTGCTATTGGTATATGACGCGGAACTTTTATGTGTTTTATATGATGTTGATGCATGTGATAATGATGTTGTTGTGTGATAAAGTACATTGTTTGATTTAATATCAATGTATGTTGTTATGATGTTTTATGGGATTGTTGTGGTTTATATGATGTTGAGGCATGTGTTAAGATGTTGTGATGGTTGTGGTTGATGGTGAGTAATTCTTGATGTGAATTGATATGAGTGTATGTCCTAAAGTGCTAATTGTTGTGGTTTGTGGATTATGATGAAATGCATTGGTTGTGTGAAATTCAATATATGTGGTTTGGTGGCCTTTATGGTTTGAAATGCATTGTTTAAATTGGTTTCCAATGCATGAATATTGATGATGAGATAATTCATATTGTTGAATTGTGAATGTATGGAATTGATGAGTTGAAATATATGCATGATTATGGTTGCATATATGTGTGAAGATGCATTTAATTGTCATGAGTTCTTGTGTGTCAAGCATCATGATATGCATCTTGTGATGTCGTGTGCCCTAGTGGGTGTGAGCAACGAATCGATTCCAGAGGGAATCCGCTATAACATCGTGCGCCTTATACAAAGAGGACTTAAAGCGATGATATAGACAATCGTGCGCCTTATACAAAGAGGACTTAAATCGATCAGATAGTTCGCCTTATACAAAGAGGACTTAAAGCGATCCATAAACGTCGTGCGCCTTATACCAAGAGGACTTAAAGCGACGGGGAACATCGTTTTCGCGACGGGGAGTTACGTTGAGTAACAAGCGATGATTCCAATAGTTCCTGAGTGAACTAATGTTGAGAAATGATGGATGGATGGTACCGCATATGCATTTGCATAGAGTCGTTGTGTCGGTCTCTTTGCATTTGCATTAATCATGAATGGATTGATTATGTGTGGAAAATCATGAATGGATTGATTATGTGTGAAAATGTGAATGGTTTGATTATGTGATTATGTGTGGAAATGTGAATTGATTGAGTACGTGTTGAGAATTATGATTGGGTTGGTGAATTGATGTGCTTATGTGATAAATGCATTGGTGGTGGAAAATATGTTTTATGTATAGACATATGTTATGTGATGTGGTTATGTGATTCTTTATGTCATAACTTTGGTGTGCATTATGTGTGAATATGTGATTATGTCGGTATAATTGATATATGCTATATTTTGTGGTGATGTGGTGGTGTGGTTCCATATGTCATAATTGTGGTTGGATTATGTGTGATATGTTTTGTATTTGTGGCATGCTATATGTGTTAGTATGTGATGGTATGGGTGAGATGATTTATACATGTGTTTGAATGCGTGTTTGCATATTATTATGCAATCTTGATTTAGTTGTTATTTCTCACCCTTCTGCTGTGGTTTGATGCTCTATGAGGCATTTGCAGATTAGTGTCTTGGAGGCTTTTGTGAAGATTAGTTCTCCATTCTTTTGTCGGTCTTGGTGTCTGCTCTGATACGTAGCACGGGAGTCGGGGAACGATTATATATATATGTATACAATTGTTGAATATATTTTGTATGACTTTTGTATGTATATTTTGACGTTATAAAACCATTTACTTGTAAAACAAGTCAGTTATGGATCCTTCCGCTTTATTCCATAATTGAGCTTTTCTTTTATATGGAAAAAGTTTCCCTTTGAGGGTATTCTATTTTGTGCTATGTATCAAAAATATATGAGCAGGGATTGTATTTTCTTTCCTTAAATGTGGCATCCTTGTTTCTGTCGGAAAAATAAATTTTTATTTACTCTGATTTAATTATGTATTATTTATTCGCGATGGGAATTGGGGTGTTATATTTTCCATATGAAATCATTGTCACTGATTTATTTTAGCATTGAACATGTGTTAGGTGCTAAAATGTGTTAATATTTAGTTTAGTTTTTGGCACCTTTTGAGATCTTTATTTGATAATCGATGTTTTTTCCCGTGTTTCCGGTAAATAATCGTAGTATGGTTTAATTGCATTATTAGACTTATTTATTTAACTTTTGTGTTTATAATTGTAGGTTTTAGCATTTCAATGGAAGCTTGGAGCATGGAAGGCTCTTAAGGAGCAGTTTTGAAGAAATTGGATTTTGGAAGCATGATGCAAGCGCACTTAGCGCGCTCCTAGCGCAGACTGAGAGCATTTTCCAGCAGGTAGCCCGCTTAGCGCGGTCTGTAGCCCACTAAGCGCGGTCAAGGGCGGTTTGATAATTAAGGACAACGCGCATAGCGCGGTGCTGCGCGCTTAGCGCGCTCTACGTAACTCAGGCCCTTTATAAATAGATTAGATCAGATTTTTTGGGGATCACTATTCATTTTCTTAGAGCAAAAACCTTGAAAACAATGTAGTATCCTATTTTCGAAGAATCGGAGCATCATATGTCGAGAGATCATCGTTGATGCTTGTTTCTCTTCTCCATTCTCTTGTTTGTGAAGCTACCATGACAATGGGTAGCTAAGGACTTCTAGTGTCAAGATTAGTGGAGGTAATCCATCATTTTTATATGTATTGATATTGTATTAAGTTTGTGAACTTTGTTAATGATAAATATAGAGAAGAAACTTTGTTTTTATGGTTCATCTTTTGTTTTGATTCATGATTGAGAGATATGTGTTAAAACTTGACCTAAGTTTCAATCCATCAAATATTCATGAGGCTAGAGATAGTTTTGAATGTTGATGTTCATAAATATTTTTCTTAAATGTTATCATATGGATAGTTTGTGTGAGATATCAACAAAGGATCAATATGATAAATCCCACAACAAGTGTTCGAGAGAAACTTGTTGAGAGGATATGTGAGTTTATTTATCGTAAGAAAGTTCACACGCTTCTTCGAAGATATACGTACGAAAACGGAGTACCGGATACTAATCTTGACATGTTTTTATAAATCGTTAAAACAAATCCTTTTACCGTTCATTACTTAATTTTGAATGCAAACGTTCTGACTGAAAACAACCAAAACCTTTGTTCCGATTAAAGTTTAAAACCTCTTCAACTGTAGAAAGGCAGTGATATCTCTAACAATCTCTGTGGAACGATAACAAAACCCTAACTCTATTTGTATTCCAACAAATTGGCGCCGTTGCCGGGGATTGTTGATTGATATTGCAAGTATTGCAATAGTTGTTTTGTTTTAAGCTTGTTAACTTTTTCTTGAGCTTGTTGATTTGTTTTGTTTAGTGTGCAGACTTTGTTTTATGCGAGGGAAACTATTGGCGGACCAACTTCTGTTCGATCCCGAGATTGAAAGAACCGCTCGTAGAATCAATAGCAGAACGAGATGAAGGAGGCAACTAGCTAGACAAAGGCAAGAACAAGAGGTAAGTTCGACTTCTACACCACCACCATTTCCACAGTTACTTCCAGCTATGGAACATCCACCACCACCACCACCTGCTTCTAGACCGTGTACCAATAGTCCAAGACATAATGCACAGTTTGCTAGCAATGCTCACAACGGTCGGCTTTCAGAAATGAAGACTGGTATTCTCCAGCTTCTATATTAGAGTCCTTTTACTGGTATGGATCATGAGGATCCTTTTACACATCTGACAAAGTTCTATGAGATTGCGGGAGCAACTGGTGCGCCCGAAGCTGAAGAGGAATCTCTGTTTAAGAGACTATTCCTGCATTCCGTCATTGGAAAGGCCAAGGAATGGTATCTTGATCAGTTGACGGCAATAATGACTGATTGGAATTTACTTGAAGAAGAATTTTTGGAGTGATTTTTTCCACATAATCGTTTCATGGAGGCAAAGACCGCAATAGCAGTGTTCACGCAAGGTGCAAACGAATCTCTCAACGAAGCGTGGGAGAGATTCAAATCTATGTTGAGGAAATGTAAAGGGCATGGTTTTGGCGAGTTGACTCAAGTTCACATTTTTAGGAATGGTCTTTAACTAGTGCATAAAACATTGTTGGATGTCACCGCGGGTGGATCTTTGATGAGCAAGAGTACCGAAGAAGCCATTGCCATAATTGATAAGATGGCTTTGAATGACCATCAGGGAAGTCATAACCGTGGTCCTTCTCAAAGGACTCCGGGAGTTTTGGAATTGGGAACTAATGATGCTATCCTAGCTCAAAACAAGCTTTTATCTCAACAAGTGGAACTTTTGACTCAACAAATGTTGAAGCTTCCACAACAATTGAAGGAAATACATGAGCAACCGAGCAAGAGTAAGCGAGTTGTATGTTGTGAACTTTGCAAAGGAGAGCACGACACCGGATTTTGTCCTCCACCGGGATTTGAAGAAGTGAACTACATGAACAATCAACGAGATTATCAAGGAAGACAACAACATTAACCTTATCAAAACAATCCTCAACAACATTACCAAAGCAATCAAGGATATCAACCGAGGGGGAACTATCAAAATAATCAAGTTTATGGTGGTGGTTCTTCAAGCTGGAAAAATCCTTATCAACCTCCACCACCTCCGGTTCCTAGCTCTAAGTTGGAAGACACTTTGAATCAATTCATTCAAATGTATATGGCCAACCAAAAGATTAGCGATGCGGCGATAAAGAATCTCGAAAATCAATTTGGGCTACTTGCCAAACAAATTGTCGAGCAATAGTCGGGTCCTTCTTTCTCTGCAAATACTCACGTAAACCCGAAGGAGCATTGCAAAGAAATCGTTACTAGAAGTGGGAAGGAGTTAGCAAAAGAAAATTACAAAAGGGTGGAAGAAGAAAAAATTGATGGTATTGTTGAGGAGGATAGTGATGAGGAAGAAGTTGAAAAGAAAAATGATAATGTTGTTGAAGTTGAAAAGAAAAATGATGATGTTGTTGAAGTTGAAAAGAAAAATGATGATATTGTTGTAGTTCACATTCGGGCGGATGTTGATTATTGGATAATTGTTAAAATATTTTCTTATTATTAGTGAATTTTCCATCCGGGCGGATGATGTTTTTTGTTTATAATTTTTGGTACAAAATTTTTTGTGTTTGTTCTCTATTGAAGGTAATTGATTGATGAAGCAAGTTTTAGTTTCTTTGAACAAAAGTGATGTGTTACACCAATCATTGATGGTGATGATATAATTCTGGATTGTTGCACAAAAAGATACTCTGTTTGTGCTTTGTAGAATGTTAGCATGTGTATGAACTTTGCTTCATTTAGCATGTATGTTCATGTGGGAATCAATTAGGACATTACCACATATGTGAGTTTCCTCCATTGTTCACAAATTATTGAGGGATTCAAGTAGTTGTTGCTTACTCAAATGGTTTATGTTTAATCTTGCTTGTAGTTTTGAAAATTTGGAAACATTGAAATGATCAAGGCAATTTTTTTTAGTACTATGAGTAGAACCACTTTTCCAAAAACCACTTCAAGTTACCTTGTGAGTGTGTGAACATTAGAAACCTCTCTTGAGCCTAATGCAAAAAATTTTGTATCTTTGAAGCATGAACCCGGACTTTAACCATTTTGAAGAGCATTTTGATTTAAGTTTATAGTATTGTTGAAGTTGGGGAGATTGGTTCATAGAGGAAAGAGAAGAAGGAATTGTGGACAATGCATTCTCAAGAAAAATAAAAAATAGATTGAAAAAGAAAGAAAAGGAAATATCAAAATAGATTGAAACAGAAAGAAAAGGAAAAATTGTGGGAATCAAAGAAAGAAATAGAATGCATTGTGAGAATAAGTTGGAAGTTGGAGCAAGAATGGTTGTTTAGAAAAGAAAATGCTCTTCATGAAATTTGCCCTTTCTTGTTTCCATGGCCGTATACATATGCCCCTTGTTTCTTAACCCTGGCCAAGTTACAACCGATAAAAGTCCTTTTGTGATCTTTGTTTCCATTGTTTTCATTACTTGTGAGATGATTGCATAAATTTTTTTGGATGTGGCACAATTGCTTTTGAGTGTGTTTTGTCCCTTGTAAATATTGAGCGTGGCTCTTCTAAATAAGCAGGTGATTCCCGTTTGAACATTTGTTTGCTTTTGATGAGTGCTTGTTATTTCTGTTTAGAAGTTTGTTCATAGACATGTTTTGATTCTTTGTAAAGCTGAGCAGTACTTGCGAGCGTGTCAATTTAGTTTGAACCATTGATTTTTGATTGTGTTTGCTTATCCGATATTCCTCTTGTTTCTATTCTATCTTACCTTTGTTTGAGGACAAACAAAGAAGCAAGTTGGGGAGAGTTGTTAGGTGCTAAAATGTGTTAATATTTAGTTTAGTTTTTGGCACCTTTTGAGATCTTTATTTGATAATCGATGCTTTTTCCCGTGTTTCCGGTAAATAATCGTAGTATAGTTTAATTGCATTATTAGACTTATTTATTTAATTTTTGTGTTTATAATTGTAGGTTTTAGCATTTCAATAGAAGCTTGGAGCATGGAAGGCTCTTAAGGAGCAGTTTTGAAGAAATTGGATTTTTGAAGCATGCTGCAAGCGCGCTCCTAGCGCGGACTGGGAGCATTTTCCAGCAGGTAGCTCACTTAGCGCGGTCTGTAGCCCGCTAAGCGCGGTCAAGGGCGGTTTGATAATTAATGACAGCGCGCTTAGCGCGCTCTGCGTAACTCAGCCCCCTTATAAATAAATTAGATCAGATTTTTTGGGGATCACTATTCATTTTATTAGAGAAAAAACCTTGAAAACAATGTAGTATCCTATTTTCAAAGAATCGGAGCATCATTTGTCGAGAGATCATCGTTGATGCTTGTTTCTCTTCTCCATTCTCTTGTGTGTGAAGCTACCATGACAATGGGTAGCTAAGGACTTCTAGTGTCAAGATTAGTGGAGGTAATCCATCATTTTTGTATGTATTGATATTGTATTAAGTTTGTGAACTTTGTTAATGATAAATATAGAGAAGAAACTTTGTTTTTATGGTTCATCTTTTGTTTTGATTCATGATTGAGAGATATGTGTTAAAACTTGACCTAAGTTTCAATCCATCAAATATTCATGAGGCTAGAGATAGTTTTGAATGTTGACGTTCGTAAATATTTTTCTTAAATGTTATCATATGGATAGTTTGTGTGAGAGATCAACAAAGGATCAATATGATAAATCCCACAACAAGTGTTCGAGAGAAACTTGTTGAGAGGATATATGAGTTTATTTATCGTAAGAAAGTTCACATGCTTCTTCGAAGATATACGTACGAAAACGGATTACCGGATACTAATCTTGACATGTTTTTATAAATCGTTAAAACATATCCTTTTACCGTTCATTACTTAATTTTGAATGCAAACGTTCTGACTGAAAACAACCAAAATCCTTTGTTCCGATTAAAGTTTAAAACCTCTTCAACTGTAGAAAGGCAGTGATATCTCTAACAATCTCTGTGGAACGATAACAAAACCCTAACTCTATTTGTATTCCAACAAATTGGCGCCGTTGCCGGGGATTGTTGATTGATATTGCAAGTATTGCAATAGTTGTTTTGTTTTAAGCTTGTTAACTTTTTCTTGAGCTTGTTGATTTGTTTTGTTTAGTGTGCAGACTTTGTTTTATGCGAGGGAAACTATTGGCGGACCAACTTCTGTTCGATCCCGAGATTGAAAGAACCGCTCGTAGAATCAATAGCAGAACGAGACGAAGGAGGCAACTAGCTAGACAAAGGCAAGAACAAGAGGTAAGTTGGACTTCTACACCACCACCATTTCCACAGTTACTTCCAGCTATGGAACATCCACCACCACCACCACCTGCTTCTAGACCGTGTACCAATAGTCCAAGACATAATGCACAGTTTGCTAGCAATGCTCACAATGGCCGGCTTTCAGAAATGAAGACTGGTATTCTCCAGCTTCTATATCAGAGTCCTTTTACTGGTATGGTTCATGAGGATCCTTTTACACATCTGATAAAGTTCTATGAGATTACGGGAGCAATTGGTGCGCCCGAAGCTGAAGAGGAATCTCTGTTTAAGAGACTATTCCTGCATTCCCTCATTGGAAAGGCCAAGGAATGGTATCTTGATCAGTCGACGACAATAATGACTGATTGGAATTTACTTGAAGAAAAATTTTTGGAGCGATTTTTTCCACATAATCGTTTCATGGAGGCAAAGACCGCAATAGCAGTGTTCACGCAAGGTGCAAACGAATCTCTCAACGAAGCGTGGGAGAGATTCAAATCTATGTTGAGGAAATGTAAAGGGCATAGTTTTGACGAGTTGACTCAAGTTCACATTTTTAGGAATGGTCTTCAACTAGTGCATAAAACATTGTTGGATGCCACCGCGGGTGGATCTTTGATGAGCAAGAGTACCGAAGAAGCCATTGCCATAATTGAAAAGATGGCTTTGAATGACCATCAGGGAAGTCATAACCGTGGTCCATCTCAAAGGACTCCGGGAGTTTTGGAATTGGGAACTAATGATGCTATCCTAGCTCAAAACAAGCTTTTATCTCAACAAGTGGAACTTTTGACTCAACAAATGTCGAAGCTTCCACAACAATTGAAGGAAATACATGAGCAATCGAGCAAGAGTAAGCGAGTTGCATGTTATGAACTTTGCAAAGGAGAGCACGACACCGGATTTTGTCCTCCACCGGGATTTGAAGAAGTGAACTACATGAACAATCAACGAGATTATCAAAGAAGACAACAACAATAACCTTATCAAAACAATCCTCAACAACATTACCAAAGCAATCAAGGATATCAACCGAGGGAGAACTATCAAAATAATCAAGGTTATGGTGGTGGTTCTTCAAGCCGGAAAAATCCTTATCAACCTCCACCACCTCCGGTTCCTAGCTCTAAGTTGGAAGACACTTTGAATCAATTCATTCAAATGTATATGGCCAACCAAAAGAGTAGCGATGCGGCGATAAAGAATATCGAAAATCAAGTTGGGCAACTTGCCAAACAAATTACCGAGCAACAGTCGGGTCCTTCTTTCTCTGCAAATACTCACGTAAACCCGAAGGAACATTGCAAAGAAATCGTTACTAGAAGTGGGAAGGAGTTAGCAAAAGAAAATTACAAAAGGGTGGAAGAAAAAAAATTGATGGTATTGTTGAGGAGGATAGTGATGAGGAAGAAGTTGAAAAGAAAAATGATAATGTTGTTGAAGTTGAAAAGAAAAATGATGATGTTGTTGAAGTTGAAAAGAAAAATGATGATATTGTTGTAGTTCACATTCGGGCGGATGTTGATTTTTGGATAATTGTTAAAATATTTTCTTATTATTAGTGAATTTTCCATCCGGGCGGATGATGTTTTTTGTTTATAATTTTTGGTACAAAATTTTTTGTGTTTGTTCTCTATTGAAGGTAATTGATTGATGAAGCAAGTTTTAGTTTCTTTGAACAAAAGTGATGTGTTACACCAATCATTGATGGTGATGATATAATTCTGGATTGTTGCACAAAAAGGTACTCTGTTTGTGCTTTGTAGAATGTTAACATGTGTATGAACTTTGCTTCATTTAGCATGTATGTTCATGTGGGAATCAATTAGGACATTACCACATATGTGAGTTTCCTCCATTGTTCACAAATTATTGAGGGATTCAAGTAGTTGTTGCTTACTCAAATGGTTTATGTTTAATCTTGCTTGTAGTTTTGAAATTTTGGAAACATTGAAATGATCAAGACAATTTTTTTTAGTACTATGAGTAGAACCACTTTTCCAAAAACCACTTCAAGTTACCTTGTGAGTGTGTGAACATTAGAAACCTCTCTTGAGCCTAATGCAAAAAATTTTGTATCTTTGAAGCATGAACCCGGACTTTAACCATTTTGAAGAGCATTTTGATTTAAGTTTATAGTATTGTTGAAGTTGGGGAGATTGGTTCATAGAGGAAAGAGAAGAAGGAATTGTAGACAATGCATTCTCAAGAAAAATCAAAAATAGATTGAAAAAGAAAGAAAAGGAAAAATCAAAATAGATTGAAACAGAAAGAAAAGGAAAAATTGTGGGAATCAAAGAAAGAAATGGAATGCATTGTGAGAATAAATTGGAAGTTGGAGCAAGAATGGTTGTTTAGAAAAGAAAATGCTCTTCATGAAATTTGCCCTTTCTTGTTTCCATGGCCGTATACATATGCCCCTTGTTTCTTAACCCCGACCAAGTTACAACCGATAAAAGTCCTTTTGTGATCTTTGTTTCCATTGTTTTCATTACTTGTGAGATGATTGCATAAATTGTTTTGGATGTGGCACAATTGCTTTTGAGTGTGTTTTGTCCCTTGTAAATATTGAGCGTGGCTCTTCTAAATAAGTAGGTGATTCCCGTTTGAACATTTGTTTGCTTTTGATGAGTGCTTGTTATTTCTGTTTAGAAGTTTGTTCATAGACATGTTTTGATTCTTTGTAAAGCTGAGAAGTACTTGCGAGCGCGTCAATTTAGTTTGAACCATTGATTTTTGATTGTGTTTGCTTATCCGATATTCCTCTTGTTTCTATTCTATCTTACCTTTGTTTGAGGACAAACAAGGAAGCAAGTTGGGGAGAGTTGTTAGGTGCTAAAATGTGTTAATATTTAGTTTAGTTTTTGGCACATTTTGAGATCTTTATTTGATAATCGATGCTTTTTCCCGTGTTTCCGGTAAATAATCGTAGTATAGTTTAATTGCATTATTAGACTTATTTATTTAATTTTTGTGTTTATAATTGTAGGTTTTAGCATTTCAATGGAAGCTTGGAGCATGGAAGGCTCTTAAGGAGCAGTTTTGAAGAAATTGGATTTTTGAAGCATGCTGCAAGCGTGCTTAGCGCGCTCCTAGCGCGGACTGGGAGCATTTTCCAGCAGGTAGCTCGCTTAGCGCGGTCTGTAGCCCGCTAAGCGCGGTCAAGGGCGGTTTGATAATTAATGACAGCGCGCTTAGCACGCTTAGCGCAGTGCTGCGCGCTCTGCGTAACTCAGCCCCCTTATAAATAGATTAGATCAGATTTTTTGGGGATCACTATTCATTTTATTAGAGCAAAAACCTTGAAAACAATGTAGTATTCGATTTTCGAAGAATCAGAGCATCATTTGTCGAGAGATCATCGTTGATGCTTGTTTCTCTTCTCCATTCTCTTGTTTGTGAAGCTACCATGACAATGGGTAGCTAAGGACTTCTAGTGTCAAGATTAGTGGAGGTAATCCATCATTTTTGTATGTATTGATATTGTATTAAGTTTGTGAACTTTGTTAATGATAAATATAGAGAAGAAACTTTGTTTTTATGGTTCATCTTTTGTTTTGATTCATGATTGAGAGATATGTGTTAAAACTTGACCTAAGTTTCAATCCATCAAATATTCATGAGGCTAGAGATAGTTTTGAATGTTGATGTTCATAAATATTGTTCTTAAATGTTATCATATGGTTAGTTTGTGTGAGAGATCAACAAAGGATCAATATGTTAAATCCCACAACATGTGTTTGAGAGAAACTTGTTGAGAGGATATGTGAGTTTATTTATCGTAAGAAAGTTCACATGCTTCTTCGAAGATATACGTGCGAAAATGGATTACCGGATACTAATCTTGACATGTTTTTATAAATCGTTAAAACAAATCCTTTTACTGTTCATTACTTAATTTTGAATGCAAACGTTCTGACTGAAAACAACCAAAACCCTTTGTTCCGATTAAAGTTTAAAACCTCTTCAACTGTAGAAAGGCAGTGATATCTCTAACAATCTCTGTGGAACGATAACAAAACCCTAACTCTATTTGTATTCCAACAACATGTAGTTCAGTACAGCATAAATTTTCATTAATGTTTACCCTATATTTGGAAGTATATAGCACAGGATGTTGAGAAAGTTAACGTGTCGGCGCAGAAGAAATTCTTTTTGAGATTTTGACAATTGTCCTTCAACTTTTTGTGTAATCTTCTCAGCTACGCGTATTGTCTGTTGGCAGTACACAATAGTGGGATCAAAAGACAAGTAGTAGGAAACAAACCTCACAGGAATCATCATTCACTATCTTACTTGCCTGTAAGTACCTATCAACCAATTCAGTTGCTTTAGAAAGCCTCTCTTTAGCATCAACAAAATCCAACATTGATAATTGTTCTTCAAAACTTATCTCAAAGCTAGCAACAAATATATCAGCCAACTTGTGAATAGGAACACTCTCCAAAAGAACTTCTGTCCTTCCACCGGTATTTTGTTTCTATAAATAAGAAAAATAGTAGCTATTAATTCTTAGCAGAAACTGTGAAATGCCCAAAATACCACAATAATTTGTCTATATCCATAACACAGTTTACACTAACCAACCAACCAGCCAGTTGGACTATGAACAAACTATCAAAAAATAGATTCACAACCAATTTTTCATATATTTAAGGAATACATAATGCAGTCATGGATTTTATTATGATATTCTTCAACCATCTACATCAGCAAGGAAGCACTTTAGTGTGCGCTGTTTAAATCTATCCAACATCTGCAAGGAAACAAAAATGTAAATGATCATCAAAGTTGTGTTTTATTCCTGGTTTTGTAGACAGTAGAAATGGGTTCATAATGGAGTTCAATATGTAAGATTTCATTTTTCCTAGTTTAATTAGTGGAAGAGAACCCGTTTTCACAATCTTGATTTTAGCACGAACCTTCTTTTGAACTTCAATCGATTTGACTGAACTCTGAACAAACTCCTCTTGTGAAACCCGTGTATATAAATGATCATTTCTATCACATACCCTAAACAGATATTGTGTATCCAATAAGCTTGACCTCAATCAATCGATTATAATCAATGGTAGATGCAAATGTTTAGATCAAATAGCCATCATAGTATTATAACAACTAATGGATTAAAGGCCAACAAAGTTTTGATGATATGCATTTAAACATAATCTACCGTTCTCAGAAAAATCAGTAGGTACAGTAACAACCATCTCAGTAACAAAAACACGATGATCATGATAAACAAACTTATATCCAAACAGTGAGACAAGTTGAGCCATTATGCTTTGCACAAGACATTGTTTTTCATAGCTAGATGATAAACCCATACTGCCTAAATACAAACGTAAAACCTTAAATATACAAAGATAGTCCCAAATATTCGATAAATTGGTGCTTGAGCTAGGCTAAGAGAATTGTTTAGAGGGATTTTCCATATGAAATCATTGTCACTGATTTATTTTAGCATGGAACATGTAGTTCAGTACAGCATAAATTTTCATTAATGTTTAGCCTATATTTGGAAGTATATAGCACAGGATGTTGAGAAAGTTAACGTGTCGGCGCAGAAGAAATTCTTTTTGAGATTTTGACAATTATCCTTCAACTTTTTGTGTAATCTTCTCAGCTACGCGTATTGACTGTTGGCAGTACACAAAAGTGGGATCAAAAGACAAGTAGTAGGAAACAAACCTCCCAGGAAGCATCATTCACTATATTACTTTCCTGTAAGTGCCTATCAACCAATTCAGTTGCTTTAGAAAGCCTCTCTTTAGCATCAACAGAATCCGAAATTGATAATTGTTCTTCAAAACTTATCTCAAAGCTAGCAACAAATATATCAGCCAACTTGTGAATAGGAACAGTCTCCAAAAGAACTTTTGTCCTTCCACCGATACTTTGTTTCTATAAATAAGAAAAACAGTAGCTATTAATTCTCAGCATAAACTGTGAAATGGCCAAAATACCACAATAATTTATCTATAGCCATAACACAGTTTACACTAACCAACCAACCAGCCACTTGGACTATGAACAAACTATCAAAAAAATATATTCACAACCAATTTTTCATATATTTAAGGAATACTTAATGCAGTCATGGATTTTATTATGATATTCTTCAACCATCTACATCAGCAAGGAAACACTTTAGTGTGCGCTGTTCAAATCTATCCAACATCTGCAAGGAAACAAAAATGCAAATGATCATCAAAGTTGTGTTTTATTCCTGGTTTTGTAGACAGTAGAAATGGGTTCATAATGGAGTTCAATATGTAAGATTTCATTTTTCCTAGTTCAATTAGTGGAAGAGAACCCGTTTTCACAATCTTGATTTTAGCACGAACCTTCTTTTGAACTTCAATCGATTTGCATGAACTCTAAACAAACTCCTCTTGTGAAACCCGTGTATATAAATGATCATTTCTATCACATAACCTAAACAGACATTGTGTATCCAATAAGCTTGACCTCAACTAATCGATTATAATCAATGGTAGATGCAAATGTTTAGATCAAATAGCCAAAATATATTTTAGTTTACATCAGATATTAAAGTTAATGTTTGCATTGGAAATACATAAGCACATTACATAAGCAAAAAAAATGCATACAACCATTGGAAAAAGTATAAGCACATACATGTGCAACATGGATAGAACTTACATCGTACTGGGCTTCTCCGATTTTTAATTTGGCTGCTCCACTCTTATACACCTGCATTAAGCCTATTACTTCCAGTCTGTAAATCCAGGTGAACCCGCTCCGCCTATGTAACTTGTATCGCTATCTTCACATAATAAGTTCATGATGGAGATTTGCAGTCGGTGAACAAATTGAAGAAAGATATAGAAATGCCTTACACTTGTCTGTTGTATTAGTTCTCTGCTCCATAGTTTTGATGGATCCGACGTCAAGGAAACACTGACTTCACTTGTAACAACAACATCAACTGATATGCCTAAATCTTGAAACATTGAAAACACCTGTTGTATACATGTAACCGTATTAAAAACAGAAGGAATTCAATAACAATGACAGGTCTGAAAGGCATGAACTCTCACCTTAGCAAGGAAACCATACTGAACTTAGGTATGCAAGTTTCTTGATGAAAAATGGCATTCAGTGGCAACACGTTAAAGTAAACAGACAGAGAATAAGTATTAAAAAATAGAACAAAATCTATATTATCGGGGAAGAATGGATATTCAATACCTTCAGTGGCTAGCCATGACACCCCACCCAACTTGCTTAGCCATGATACATACACACAATTAGCAGTAACATTTACCTTCTGAAATAGGCGAATCCAATACCATAATCCAACGGCGCCGTTCAAATACGGAGTATCAAATATATCCCTGTCAGGATACATGACAAAATAGTAAGCATTCAGTTGAAATAAACTAATGTAGTACCTCAGGCATAAATATGACACATGGACTTTTGGTATTTGGATCAAATACAGTGCTATTAACATCTTTTAAACCAAGCACGAATCACACAAATTTTATGACAACACCTTGCATTCCAAGACAGTGCTATTAACAGAACTTTGATTAACACAATTTATGAAATAGTATGTACTCAAAACTGATGCAATCTAAGCAAAGGTAAAAAAATAATGAAATTGTAGAACAACATAATGAAGTTGTAGAACAACATAAGCATAACATAGAAGCCTTTCAATACACACAACATGAGCTGTAAAAAATCTCACATATAAATTGCAAAATGTGTGTATTTTCTTCAAATTATGTGTGTATTTTCCACAACCATGGATAATATATCAAAGATGCTGATAGCAGGAAGGCAATCAAACCTGGTGAGGAAGCTCAAGGCCTGTATCATTAGGAAAGGAAATTCACTATAAGTGTTATTCATGGTTTGGTTTTGAAAGGAAAATCAAACTAAACCAGACTATCTTTTGGTTCAAATCATTGTTCTTCTATTTCTAAATCAAAGAAATGAACCATCTATGAGTCAAGACCAGTGGTTTTGCATTGAGAAGTGGCTGAAGAGCTTTGACTACATTTTTCATGTTTGGCCGAAAATCAACTTCATATTGAACACACAGTGCTGCTACAGGTATTGTCTTGCATTTAACTTTCCAACTGCTTCCTGCTACAGGTTGGAAAGTTATGTCTTGCATTGAAGAATACAATTTGCACCCATGTGATTTCTCAGCAAAGCAGGGTGCAGGTTCCAATACCCAAATTCAATTACATAAAGTTAAAAATTGGAACTATTTGGTATTGTACAGGAACCAGTTAAAAAAATAGTGGTGTTTGTAGTGTTAAAATTGTAGTCCCGTTTCAATTAGCCCTTAACTTGGTTGAAAATGGTTGGTTTTGGACTTAAATTACCCCTAATTTTGTGATGTGGCAGCCTTAGATGATAGGTTAGTATTGTGTTAACCACAACCACTAATTTTCCTATATTATAGATGTTTGGCCATCTACGTCATCAGAGCAATAGTAGAAAAGCAAAGAGCAACTGTCATGAACACGTGATCTGATTTTATGTTTTTCACATCTATAATTAAAAAAAATAAAATATTTTCCATCTTTTTTATAGGTATTCACATATTTAGAAAGAAAAAAAATCATAGTAAGGACATATTAGTTAACATCCATTTACATGTACAAAATTTTATTTGTGAGAAATTTGTTCATCCGGATATTCTTGTCATATTGTGCAAACTTATCTTAAGTTGATTAATTTTACAAACTTTAACTTAATTGTTGATTTAAACTCTTTTTTTTATTACAATGTTTTCTTATTTTTAAAATATTTATCTTCAAATCAATTACATGTCACTTTTTTTTTTAAATCATTTTTAAATATGTTTCTTAGGTTCAAATTTCTCTCTTAGGAGTAGATAATTGTAAGAGACAAAGGGTTTGATGATTGTAGTTACTAGGGGTGTTCGCGGATTGGGTTGGGTCTAATTTAATTAAATATAATATCTGACTCGATCAATATTTTTTAGGTTGGATTGAGTGTTCTATCCGTATTTTTAAGACTAAATCCGACCCGACCCAATCCATTCATCAATGCATTGAGTTGGGTTGAATTCGTGGGTAATACACTAAATATAATTTTCAAAATTTAAATTAAAAAATATCAATTTAATAAACACATTTATATTACAAAAACATTAATTTGAATAAAATTTATTGGTTAATATCTAAAAACTGTTTTACGATTCATATAAAGTTAAAAAATATACAAATGGTGTAAATGATAATTTAAAAGGAAAGATATCTCTCTTTTTGAATAAATAAAATTGATTTCTCATATTTGATTTAGAGTTAGGATTTTATAATTAACAAAAACTATAATTATATTTTAAAATAGACAAATTTAGTCCCAAGTCCCTTAACATAATTTAATGTTTCACTTTAGTCCCTTAACTAAGGAACGTTACAAGTTAGTTCTTTAACTTCACTTTCGTTACTGTATTTGGCTCCTTCCGTCAAATTATGGCAAAAAACATTAAGTTATGGTGACGTGGATGTACAACAAGGCTCAAGGTCCATATGTGACTCAACATTTGTACTATAAAGAAGGGTTTTCACTTAAGTTTCTCAGATTAATGTTGTTCGCCTTCTAAGAAACTTAAGTGAAAACCCTACTTTAAAATACAAATGTTGAGTCACCTTTGGACCTTGAGCCTTTTTTGTACATCTATGTCACCATAGCTTAACGTTTTTTTTGCCATAAATTGACGGAAGCGGCCAAATAATGTAACAGAAATAAAATTAAGAGACTAATTCGTAATATTTTTTAGTTAAGAGACTAAGCCGGAATATTAAATTACGTTAAGGGGATAAAACATGTATTAAACCTTTAAAATATATATGTATTGTAAGAATTATTTTAGATAATTTATAAATAAAATAAAATAAAAATAGTGTGACATATTAATGGGTTGGGTTCGCGAGTTTGTGAGTTTAAAACTTCAAACCCATTACCCGAACTAAATATCAATGAATTTGAATGAGTTAATTCGAGTTGGATCCGTATATGATTGGATTGGCTAAAAATAAGGGCTGAGCTGGGTTGAATGAGTGGATTTATGAGTTGATCCATACCCATGAACACCCCTAATCCTCTAGTAGTTACATACCCTTTGTCTAACAATGGTATTACATACCAAAGTAACATCATCAAAGAGTCATTTTATAATCCAAGAACCGATAAAACCTGTACATCGTATCACACGAACTCTTCCTTTTCTCTTTTCCATTACAATACATTTTAAAAAAATTATTTTTTCACACTTCACATTTATTTTTGTTGGTTCTGAATTAATGTTGGTTTTCAATTCAAATGTATATATAGGCATATTTAATGTTATTGGTTGACACTTTCTCTCAATATAGTAATTCTTCTAAATAATGCAATATTTCTTTTTATTTCTTGAGCAATTAAGGGCCCGTTTGTTTTGGCTTTTTTTTAAAATGATTTTTATAGTGTAACATAATTTTGTAGAAAAAAATTTTACAAAGAAACTTTTCATAAAAGCTTCAAATGAAAATTTGGTTTGAATAGTTATTCTTAAAATATTATTTTAGATATTTCATCATTTTATCGAAATTTTTTTTGGATATCAAAATTTCAAAAAATCACTTAATTTTGAAGCTATTTCAAATAGCTTTTCATGAAAATCATTTTTGAAATACAACTTTTTGAAAAAATTGTGATTTTGACTATGTTTTGATATCCAATAATGTATATTAATATTATAGAATGTCAAAATTAGTCTTTTAATTTATAAAAAACAAATTTAAAAAAACTTGTATTATTTTGAAAAACATTTTTGTAAAATCCATTTTCAAAAATATAAAGAAAAAATCCATTTTTTTAAAACTGAAACAAACTGGCCCTAAAACTAAAATCAAAAAATTATTTTTTACATTACATAACAATTAAATTTTAATATTATATAGAAAACAAGAAAAACCTCGCAAATTCAATATGGCTTTTTAGCTTCTTTAATACGTAATTTGGAGAATTTTGACATATATATTTACATGACTGTAACCAAATAATTAAATAAAGTCCTACTGAAACCATTGAAATAACATTTCAATGTAAGGGAAATTGCCTTTCATTCATAAAGTTTGTTATATAATAACAGCAAATGAGAGAGAGATCAACAATGGAGTCACACCATTTGGAGCATAAGCTACAGATACTCAGAATGCTACATTCAAGAAAGACAAGAAAAAGGATTACAAGGACCTTTTCTTTATTCATTCTTGTGTCGATGGTGACAATTTCGAAAAAGTTGGTGATTGCGAGTCAGCGAAGCAAGCTTGGGAGATCTTGGAAAAAGCTTATGCAGGGGCTGTTAAAGTAAATGCGGTGAGGTTACAAACTCACAAGAGGCAATTCAAGTTAACGCAAATGGAAGAGAAGGAAACGATAAAAGATTACGTGATGCATATTACGCGTTTGGTGAATCAAATTAAGGCGTGTGGAGAAACTATTTTGGAGCAAAATATTGTGTCGAAGATCTTCCGTTCTTTAACGTCAAGATTCGAAAACATTGTAGTGACTATCAAAGAGTCGAGGGACCTTGCGACGTTGAGTAAATTTGAGATTCAAATATCTCTTGAGGCTCATGAGCAAAGGATGAACGAAAGAGGAAACGATAAAGCTTGAAGACTCTAAATATTTGAACAAATTTTGGTAAAACAGGTTGCTGCACAAGATGTTCCAACAACAAAGAAGAATCCTGCTAAAAGAAGACATATCATATAAGATGTCCCAACACGATGTTAGGACATCGTGTCTGTTACTAACAAAAGGATGTTTACAGACCAGTTGCAAGATTTAAGGAGCTATCAGAACGTGGATCAAGGAATTAACCAAAAGAAAGTTGAAAACCCAACACAACAGAAGGCTATAAAAGAAGACCAAGACATAGGCAGAAATAAGTGAGAGAGGACGACATAGACTTAGGAATCTTATTTTGTAAACTAGGGTTTAGGTTTTGAGAGTCGTAGGTTTCTATTGTAAGTCTCCCTCTATATTGATTTGATACATTGTGGTAGACCTAGGTACTTGTACAGATTCAGAAACCCGTAGGTAATGAATCATGTATTGTTCTTGGATGAAGCTTTGAAGCAAATCCAAGTTAACTTGTTAGTCAAGGATGCTTGACTGAACTTTGTATTGGAAGGGGTGTCTTTCAATAGGATGATACAGTTATGGTGTAGTAACTGTTAGATAATCATAGGTTGTGATTTAAGGAGTGAGATGAGTTTCTCTTATCAATTAGATGTGACTTCTAATGATAAACTCTTCATTGGGTAGTGATAGGTAAACGTGGGTGTTTACTGTAAACCCGAGGTTGTTTACATAAAACTATACTACTGATAGTGGATTCTTCTTCCTGGATTGGTATCCCCTAGATGTAGGTGAGTTGCACTGAACTGGGTCATCATATTCTGTGTTGTTTATCATTCTGCAATTTATAGTTCAGTATTGATTAACATGTTGGAACAGATGTCGAAACATCTGTGTAACTGCAGTTACTGATAGGTTGGATATCAGTCTACTGTTCTGTTCTTGTTTAATATTTATGCAGAACAATGTCTTGACATGTGTTAGGATATCTGATGTTTGCTATGCCAGAATTTTAATTGGTATCAGAGCAGACACCCTGTCTGTTTCTGAATGAGATCTTTGGGAGATACTTTCTGGCGTTTAAACAAGAAGAATTTTTGGAGATCAGTTCATCAACTCAAACATACTCAAGGGTAGTAATGGATGGGATGAATGTTCTGGATCGAAGGTAACAACCCGATGGTTGTTCATGTTGCTGAGGAGGTTCTACAACAACTGCAGGAGGAGTGGCTAGTTCTCTTGTTGGGGTGTCTTGTAAGATGTTCTGACATCTTATTAGGGCAAGTTGAATGTGTTCCTTGGTGGTTCTGCTGCATATGTTTCTGATGGAAGAGTTCTGGAATTTATGAGATTTTGGAGTTGTTACTGAAGACAGATGGTAAAAGATCTCAATCGCCAGCCTCTATATTTGAAGATATCTACATCTTTTTATTCCAAAGTCGGGAGCTATGGAGTGAAGAGGTTGGTTGGTAGATGTCTGTTATGGTGACTTAGTACTTGGAAGCTTGGTTCCATTGTGTAGTTTGTACTCAGTTGAAGAGAAGGGGAGTTGAGATTAGGTTTATCAAGTTCTTGCTCTAGGAATTTGATAAATTATTGATCGGCTAAGTTGTCAAAGATACTTGAGAATTCTCTCAAGTTCACTCATAAAGGCATATCAGTCGTGCATCTGGAGTCTTCTAGTTATTCTTCTGACTAGAAGGTGTTTCTGTGAAACATAAACCTGAAGAAAGTGGAGGTGATTTATTTTCACTGTCCAAAAGTGTAAGGAAGGATCCATCTCTTTTAATCCTAAGGGTGGATCTATTCTAAATGGAGATTTTAGAACTGTTGAGGTAAATAGGGTTCGTTCAAAGAAAATCTTAGTTACTTGAGTCAAGGGTGGCAGCCTTGGTATCTCAACACTTTGTTTGTCAAGGAAGATACTTGCAAAAGATTGAATACTTGATAAGTGTTCATGGAGGGATCTGTTAGAGTATGGATTTAATAGTGAAGTAGGATTACTGAACAAGGATTTAAGATCAATTGTTATTTGTGATATTCATAAGTATTTGATTGATTATCCTTATGTGTGAAGTTTAAGATTACTGATGTTCAACACGATGTTGAAACATCTCTTCTTCTGGTTTGTGCAGAATCATGGGAGGGGTACTGCATAAGCTTTTGGATCTATTTCTCTTGGGTGTTGACCTAAGAATCTGCTTCAGTGTGGTGTGGCAGAAGCATCTGATCTCTGGAGAGTTTCCTAGCAAGAAGATGGTCTATACAATGGTGATGTGGAAGATGAAGAAGAAGACATCATAATCTTGATGAATAGTTCTTGGATCAGTTTATTCTGATCTAGGAGTATTGGTGTGCAGCATGTGTGTTCCAGTTATTACAAGAAGAATATGATGTTTATCTGGAAAGTGTCCTGGAAAGAGACTTGTCCAGAATATGGTGCTGGTGATGGCACAACTTGGGTCAGTTTATTTCTGATCTAGGTACATAGGAGCATGTGATCTTGCTCATCTTGGAGGTCAAGGTTAAGTGGCAGTTATCTTTGACTTTCTACAGACTGCTCTACTTAAGGAAAGTGGCATCCTTTGGTATAGCTATGGTGTAGTCTATGACTACTTATCTTCTGAAGAATCAGACTTGGCACGTTGAGTTCTTTGGAGTTGTGAAGCAGATATTCATCAAGGTGTGAGCTTGAATGGAATACCTGTGATATGATTAAGCAGGATGGAGGTTGTCTACTCAAACTTGGTTATTGAATCAAGTCTATGAGAACATGGAACTCTTGTTCTGTAATAGGGAGGAGGTTCTTCGAAGTGGCAGAAGGAAGGGCTGAATTCCTCAGCTGGATGTCTGATCAGATGTCAGGACATCAAGCAGAAACTTCAGGGTCTTAGTTGATGTAGTGGCGCATCATCGTAAGATAAGTTGATCTTCTCAGAAAAAAATGGAATTAACACTTCAAAAAGGTCTATCACATGCAGTTTGCGGGAGCTGTGGAAGGAGAAGATGTTACATGTCTAAGGCTTGGTGGATCCAAGATGGCTTGCTATGGAGCAAGTAGATTATGTAGCTTGAAGATTAGGTTTCATTGGTGGATCAGAAGATTATCTGAAACTCTGAAGAAAAGTTAAGATGAATCAAACAATGGCATTTGGTTGATCTTTATTGTGCATTCAAGCAGGGTGCTTGGAACTAATTACTCTTGGGCAGAAGGGTAGTTGGTTGAAGACGTAAGGAGGTTCTGGTTCAGGTCTATCTTGGAGCTTATGGTAGAAGTTCTAGTTTGATGATGGAAGATTACCTTCTTTTGGTGGATGAGAGTTTATTTCTCTTTGTGGTTATCTGGAGTTCTTGTTGATCAAGCTGGTGGCGCAGTGTTGTTTGAAGATCTTCAGTTGGATTACTATACAGATAGTAAGTCCAGTGGTGGAGCATATCAAGAACCATGTTGGTTGGTGTCTATGATATGTGAAGGATGTCTTAACTAATGTTAGAACATCTTCTGGGTGAGGTACAGGAGAATGATGGATAAAGGACGGTCTTGGAAGTCTGATGTGAATGTGACATGGTAGAAGTGGATCAGTTTGGTGCTTGTGGAGCAAATTGGCTAAGGATTTCTAGAGCATGTGTTTGATGTCCTTCAAGTGTGAAGAACATCTGGGCGAGCTAGCAAACTAAGGGGCTCTGTATGTCTCTTTGAGGAATGTGAAGTATTCCAGATTCAATATGGTTGTATCTCAGGGAACAAGGAGGTCTATACATGAGAATTCAGGAGGAATTCGTGTGGTGTGTGGATGGTTTCTGGACGAGAGGGATCAATGGTGCTTTGGTCTCAATCCAAGAGCTTGTTGGTTGTGGTACAAGGATGCATTCCTGGTACTCTCACTATATGATCATGAAGTTGTCATGGGATATCATGTGGTGATTTTGAGGTGGTTCTTGCTGAAGAAGCATCCGTTGAGAAAGATAGGGGGAGAACTTCTGTCTGTTAAATGTACTGGTGTGTGTCATACCCCAAATTTTGACCACTAAGATTTCCCATCATTGTGCAAATCATCATCACAATATGGAAGAACCATTAGTCTCCCCAAAGATGGGTGAGCATTCACTACAATCAAATTTAGGGTTTCAGGCCCTCTCAGAGTTCTTAGACAAAGGATCAATCAAGGAATGACATGATCTTCAACTTGTCTAACCTCTCAAACATCCACAAAGGATCAAAAGGACTCCCACTCCAAGGATTAAGCACAAGGCTGCAACCTTCTAAGTGGATCAAGCCTCAAAATCGCCAGTGTCACCAAATTAGGGTTTGGTCGACCAGGGCCTCCAGAGGGGAATTTTCCTCTAGGCATGAGCCAATGCTTCAAAGCATATCCTAAAAATACTCCATGGAACATCATTAACCCAATCATCAAGTCAATTTAACCTCAGGGGATGCATTCACCAAAAATCAGGAATTAGGGTTTCTTGACCTAATTCAGCCCTAAGTTGACTTTTGGGACAAAACATGAGACAAGACCTCAAAGGAGGATTTGAGGGTCTCTAATAATGGATTAAGCCAAGAAGCTTGAGAAACAAGTTTCCATTTGTAACAATGGATTGAGCCAAGAAGCTTGAGCAACAAGTTTCAATTTCATCTGAACCTCAATTAGGGTTTCGCGGGAAAAGTCAACTATGCCTTTGACTTTTGACCAGGACATGCTCCCAAACCCTAGGACATGATTCAATATGTAACGGTCCGTTTTTAATATTTCCTTTTTCCGTGCTTTTTGGTGTTAATTGGTCGAGTCTTTATTTTAATTGAGCAATATTTATGTTAATTGCTAATTGGTGTGATTATATGTTATTTTTGCACATTGTGTATTTTTACCGTTTTTGAGAGTTTGCGGGGAAAATTGGAATATAGGGTATTTGACATATTTCATAATTAATAGTGTTAGTTAATAATAGTTAGTTTAGATATTTATTAGAAATGTTTAGAATTTTTAAGTTAAGAAAATATAAAAGAAAATAGTTAGTATAAGTTTAGAAAAAGAAGAAAAAGAAAAGTTAGTAAGAGTTTCCCAAAAGAGAAGAAAAAGAGAGAAGAGGAAAAGAGAAGAGAAAGAAGAAAAGAGAGGAAAAACTTGTGAAGGAAGAAATCAATCTCCCGACTTTCTAGAACACGATTAAATCGGGTAAGGGTGTGAAACTCGGTTATTATATTGATTGTGTATGATTATGTATGTTTTGTGTGGATGTTTTGGTTGGTTTTCCATATGTTTCCGTTTATGCCGTATTGGACGAAATCGATAGAAACCGATGTTTTTACGGTCGAAAAGTCGTATAAATACATGTGTTGGTTGGTTATATGTATGTGAGCTGCTGTTTAAAGTTTCATGAAGTTTGGTTATGTTTTGGTTAGTTTTCGTTATGTTTCCGTTATTTTGTCCGTTTAGGTCGAATTGTAGGAAATCGATAAAAACCGACGTTTTCGCGGTTAGAATTCAAAATAAACTACGTAGTTGTATCGAGTAAGGTTAGGTCGTCGTATAGCGTGCTTTTTATTCGATTTGGTGATGTTTGAAAATTCTGGTTTTTGAAAGGTTGAAATTTAATCGAAAAATCGAACGTCGTAGAAATTTCGTTTATGTGTTCTAAATTGTTCTTATGTATTTGGTGGTTGCGCGTATATGTTTGTTTCGGTGAAAATGTTCGATTTAGTCGAGTTTCCGGGCACTTTGGAAAAATGGCAGCAAAGGTGTATTTTGAGAAAATCTGATTTTTGAGAAAAACAGGGCTATGAATCGATACATAACAGCTATGTATCGATACGAAATGGTTTATGTATCGATACATAACCCTTATGCATCGATACATACTGTAGAAATTTGGGAAAACAGCATTTTCACTACAGCATGTGTCGACACATGCGTGCTATGTATCGATACATGTGGCCTTTTTGTATCGATACATAAGCCTATGTATCGATACATACTGTGCTGAACCATAAAATTCTGGTTTGTCGGGGAAACTTCAGAAATTCATATCTCTTGAACCGTAAGTCGGTTTTGATCCCCGTTCGAAGCATTGGGAAGCTAACGAGATGTTCTTTCTAGGAAAAATAGTTTTGGGGTCTGAACTTGGTCCAATCGGTACAGTTTTTACGAACCTTTTCGTAGTGTCGGGCGTCCGGTTTATGTTTTTGCGTTATTTTGAAATATTCATATCTTGTTAACCGTTTATCGTATTTAAGAGTTCTTTATACCGAATCGAAGCTGTCGATGAGTACTTTTTGATGATGATAGAAAATATTATTTTTGGCCGACTTTTAGCCGACTTTTTCGGAAAACCGAATAATGGAATTTTGAGTTATTTTTCAATATTGTAAGACGTATTATGATATGTTATGAGATGGCTTGTGTGATGATTCTTTGATGGGAATTTGATGTTGTGGAATGGTACATTGGTGTTTGTGGCCATTTTGGGCAATTGTGTGCATTACTTTATATGTACTTGAAATACATGATTATTGTTAATGCATGAGCATTTGATGTTGGCATGAGTCATTAATGTGTCAAGTATCATGATATGCATTCTTGCATTGGAAGATTCATAAATGAATCAGTTTTATCGTCTTACACCCTGAAATAATGGTAGAAGCGATTAATCACAAATGATTGTGCGCCCTGAAATAGTGGACTATGGCAATCGGATTGTGCGCCTTGAAATAGTGGTCTAAAGCAATCCATAAACGTCGTACGCCCTGAAATAATGGTTTATAGCGACGGGGAACATCGTAGGCCCGACGGGGAGTTACTCTATGTAACGAGCGATGATTCCAAGAGTTCCTGGGGGACTAATGAATTACAAGGTTGGATTGGTACCGCATGCGTAGAGTCGTTGTGTCGGTCTCTGTGCATTTGCATAATTCATTACATGAATGTTTATGTGTTGAATTTTGAGAAGGATTGGTTATGCATTGTGTTAATGTATATGCTTATGTGATTGATGTGTGAAATGGGTTTAATATGTCTTGTGTTGTTTACAAGTATCGTATTTGTGTGGTGAGAATAATTGTGCATATTTTGCTAAGTGTTATATAATAATATGCAATTATATTATAATCCTGTTTCTCACCCTTCTGCTGTGGTTTAATGCTGTAATGGCATTGCAGATTAGACGCTGGAGGTCTTTTGCGAAGATTAGTGTCTTCGTCATTTTGTCGTTCCGTCGGCTCTGATATGTAACACGGGTAGTCGGGGTTCGAGTGTAGATGTTTCTTTTAGCTTGTATATAGTGGCCTTGTATGAATATGTATATGACATACTTATATTCAGTGATGACATCAGTTATGGATGTTCCGCTTTAATTCTGTAACTGAATGCTGATATTTTGGAACGGAGTTCCTTTGTTTATAAAAACTATCCAGGTGTTATATATCTTTATGAGCAGGTTGTTTTTAGTTCACGTTGATGTGACATCTCTGTTTATATCTAAATGACTAAATCTTTGCTCTGATGTTTTATTATAAGATTATTTCTTTTTTATTACTACGTTTTTGTACGGGGTATAGAAGGGGTGTTACATTAAGTGGTATCAGAGCCAGTGTCTGTTTGGTCTGTCTGACCGTGTCTTTGTGTCGTTGTTGGACTGTTGCACTCTGTTGAATGGTTGTTTAACCATAATTTGCAATCATTGGGAATGTTCAGATTATGGCTGGAAGAGGTGCTGCTGCTATGACTGCGGCCATGCAAGCTATGGCGCAAGCGATGCAGAATTTACCCAATGCTGCGGCGGACGAGGAATCGCGTAGTATGGATAAGTTTCAGAAGAATAATCCACCGAGCTTCAAGGGTACTCATGATCCTGAGGGAGCACAGATTTGGCTGAAGAAGATTGAGAAGATCTTCCGTTTCATTAGGTGTTCCGAGGATCAGAAGGTGCAGTTTGGTACTCATGTGTTGGAAAAGGAAGCTGAAGACTGGTGGGCGAATGCTTCTCAGAGGTTTGAGGAGGATGAGATAGTGGTTACATGGGCTGTGTTCAGAGATGCTTTTCTTGAAAAGTATTTTCCGGAAGATGAGAGAGGTAAAAAGGAAATTGAATTTCTTGAACTGAAGCAGGATAATTCCTCTGTTGCGGATTATGCTGCTAAGTTTGAGGAACTGGTGAAGTTTTGTCCCAATTATAATACGGCTGGTTCGGAGAGGTCTAAGTGTCTGAAATTTGTGAATGGCTTGAGGCCAGAAATCAAGCAAGGTATCGGTTATCAGGAGATAAGACAGTTTTCAGTGTTGGTGAACAAGAGTCGGATTTTTGATGAGGATAGCAAAGCGCGTGCTACTCATTACAAGAATCTGAATGATAAGAAAGGAAAGGGGCAGTTCAGAGGTAGGCCTTATGCTACCCCTATTGATAAAGGGAAACAGAAGTTTACTTTTGATAGGAAGCCTAGTGGTGGAGGAATGAATTCTGCTGTGAAATGTTACAATTGTGGTGGTTTAGGTCATCGTATATCGGAATGTAAGAGGAATATGAATAATGTGGATAAGTGTGCTAATTGTGGTTTAAAGGGTCATGTGGCTGCTGATTGTAGGAGGAAGAATGGGGTTACATGTTATAATTGTGGGGAAGTTGGTCATGCTAGTACGAGGTGCACGAAACCGAAGCAAGCTCAACCTAGAGGGAAAGTATTTGCATTGGCGGGAGCTCAGCCTACTAATGCAGATCGTTTGATCAGAGGTACTTGTTTTATCAATAGTAATCTTTTAATTGCTATTATTGATACTGGAGTGACTCATTCGTTTATTTCGATTGATTGTGCGACACGTTTGAATTTGGTGTTGTCTAAGATGGGTGGAGAGATGGTTATCGATACTCCAGCTTCGGGGTCGGTAACTACTTCTTTCGTTTGTTTAAGTTGTCCTTTGACAATTTTTGGTAGAGATTTTGTGATGGACTTGGTATGTTTGCCATTGAAGGGTTTGGATGTGATTCTGGGAATGAACTGGTTAGAGTTCAATCGTGTTCATCTTGATTGTTATCTTAAGCGGGTGAGATTTCCTTCTCTTGAAGAAGAAAGGGAATCTGGTTTCTTATCTACCAAAGAGTTGAAGAAACTTTTGGCGGAGGAAGCTCAGTTGTTTGGATTGTTTGCATCGTTGTCTGTGGAGAGTCAAGTTGCAATTGGAAGTTTTCCTGTTGTGTGTGATTTTCAGGAGGTGTTTCCGGATGATTTTTCAGATGTGCCGCCAGAAAGAGAGGTGGAGTTTTCTATAGACCTAGTTCCTGGTACTAGACCTGTATCTATGGCACCATATCGGATGTCAGCATCTGAGTTTGTGGAGTTGAAAAGACAATTGAATGAGTTGTTGGAAAAGAGGTTTATAAGGCCTAGTGTATCACCTTGGGGTGCTCCTGTTTTGTTGGTCAAAAAGAAAGATGGAAGTATGCGTTTGTGTATCGATTATCGGCAGTTGAATAAAGTGACGATTAAGAACAAGTATCCACTTCCAAGGATCGATGACTTGATGGATCAACTAGTGGGTGCAAGTGTGTTTAGTAAGATTGATTTGAGGTCAGGATACCATCAGATTCGGGTTAAAGAGGAGGATATTCAGAAGACGGCCTTTAGGACACGATACGGACATTACGAGTTTTCTGTGATGTCGTTCGGGGTTTCTAATGCGCCGGGTGTGTTTATGGAGTATATGAATCATATATTCCATGAGCATTTAGATCATTTTGTTGTTGTTTTTATTGATGACATTTTGGTTTATTCTAAGTCACAGGAGGAACATGCGGAGCATTTGCGTATTGTGTTGCAGATTCTAAAGGAGAAGAAACTTTATGCCAAACTGTCCAAGTGTGAGTTCTGGTTGTCAGAAGTGAGTTTTCTTGGGCATGTGATTTCAGGTAATGGTATTGCTGTGGATCCATCCAAAGTAGAGGCAGTTCTACAATGGGAGGCTCCTAGATCTGTTACTGAAATTCGAAGTTTTCTGGGGTTAGCTGGATATTACCGAAGGTTTATCGAAGGTTTTTCCAAATTGGCACTTCCGTTGACCCAACTGACTTGTAAGGGTAAGGCATTTATTTGGGATATTCAATGTGAAGAAAGTTTCAACGAGCTGAAGAAGAGATTGACTACAGCTCCGATTTTGATCTTACCGAATCCTAATGAATCGTTCGTTGTGTATTGTGATGCATCTCTAATTGGTTTAGGTGGTGTTTTGATGCAAGATGGTAAGGTGGTTGCTTATGCTTCGAGGCAGTTACGAGTTCATGAGAAGAATTATCCTACTCACGATTTGGAATTAGCTGCGATGGTTTTTGTATTAAAGATTTGGAGGCATTATCTCTACGGCGCTAGATTCGAAGTCTTTAGTGATCATAAAAGTTTAAAATACTTGTTTGATCAGAAAGAGTTGAATATGAGGCAACAGAGATGGTTGGAACTTCTGAAGGACTATGACTTTAGCTTGAATTACCATCCTGGTAAGGCTAATGTGGTAGCTGATGCTTTGAGTCGGAAATCTTTGCGTATATCTGCTTTGATGGTGAAAGAGTGGGAACTTCTGGAACAATTTCGAGACTTGAGTTTGGTTTGTGAGCTTTCACATGAGAGTGTGAAGCTTGGTATGTTAAAGATCACTAATGATTTTCTGTTGTCTGTTATAGAGAAACAGAAGTTGGACTTGAAACTTGTTGATTTGTTGCTAGTTGGAAATCAAGAAGTGAACGGTGACTTTAAAGTGGATGATCAGGGTATTTTGAGATTCCGTGGTAGAATTTGTATACCGGATGATGCAGAGTTGAAAAAGATGATTCTTGAGGAAGGACACCGGAGTAGTATGAGTATACATCCTGGTGCTAATAAGATGTACCAAGATTTGAAGAAAATATTTTGGTGGTCTGGTTTGAAACGAGATGTGGCTCAGTTTGTTTATGCGTGTTTGACTTGTCAGAAGTCGAAAGTGGAACATCAAAGGCCTGCAGGATTAATGCAACCGTTGGATATTCCGGAGTGGAAATGGGATAGTATATCGATGGATTTTGTGACGGATTTGCCTAATTCTCCGAGTGGGCATAATGCTATTTGGGTGATCGTTGATAGGCTGACTAAATCGGCGCATTTCATTCTGGTTGATATCAGTTATTCTATGGAGCGTTTGGCTGAGATTTATATCTGTGGGATTGTGAAGTTACATGGCGTCCCGTTGAGTATTGTTTCTGATCGTGATCCGAGGTTTACTTCCAGATTTTGGGAAAGTTTGCAAAAGGCGTTAGGTTCTAAGCTGAGATTGAGTTCTGCTTATCATTTGCAGACTGATGGTCAGACGGAGAGAACAATTCAGTCATTGGAAGATTTACTGAGATCTTGTGTTCTTGAGCAAGGTAGAGTTTGGGACAGTTTTCTTTCATTGATCGAGTTTACGTATAATAACAGTTTCCATTCTAGTATCGAAATGGCACCTTTTGAGGCACTTTATGGAAGAAGATGTCGAACACCTTTGTGTTGGCATGAATCTGGTGAAAGTGCAGTAGTTGGACCTGAGTTAGTTCAACAAATGACGAAAAAGGTGAAACTTATTCGGGAGAAGATGAAAGCTTCTCAGAGTAGGAAAAAGAGTTATCATGATAAAAGGAAAAGAGATCTTGAGTTTCAAGCGGGTAATCATGTGTTTTTGAGGGTTTCGCCGGTGACTGGTGTTGGACGTGCTTTGAAGTCGAGGAAGCTTACTTCACGTTTTATTGGTCCATATCAGATATCCGAAAGAGTTGGTGCAGTGGCTTACATGATAGCATTGCCACCGAATCTTTCGAATCTACATGATGTTTTCCATGTTTCACAGCTACGGAAGTATGTTTCAGATCCGTCTCATGTGATTCCGATGGATGAGGTTGAGGTAAGAGATAATCTTACGGTTGAGGTTTTACCGGTGAGGATTTTAGATCGCGAGTTGAAAAGGTTAAGAGGCAAGGAGATTGCACTTGTGAAAGTGGCGTGGGGAGGCGCTGCTGAGGGCAATTTGACTTGGGAATTGGAAAGTCGGATGCGGGAGTCGTATCCGGAGTTGTTTGAATCAGGTAATATTTTCGAGGACGAAAATTTCTAAAGTGGGGGAGAGTTGTAACGGTCCGTTTTTAATATTTCCTTTTTCCGTGCTTTTTGGTGTTAATTGGTCGAGTCTTTATTTTAATTGAGCAATATTTATGTTAATTGCTAATTGGTGTGATTATATGTTATTTTTGCACATTGTGTATTTTTACCGTTTTTGAGAGTTTGCGGGGAAAATTGGAATAGAGGGTATTTGACATATTTCATAATTAATAGTGTTAGTTAATAATAGTTAGTTTAGATATTTATTAGAAATGTTTAGAATTTTTAAGTTAAGAAAATATAAAAGAAAATAGTTAGTATAAGTTTAGAAAAAGAAGAAAAAGAAAAGTTAGTAAGAGTTTCCCAAAAGAGAAGAAAAAGAGAGAAGAGGAAAAGAGAAGAGAAAGAAGAAAAGAGAGGAAAAACTTGTGAAGGAAGAAATCAATCTCCCGACTTTCTAGAACACAATTAAATCGGGTAAGGGTGCGAAACTCGGTTATTATATTGACTGTGTATGATTATGTATGTTTTGTGTGGATGTTTTGGTTGGTTTTCCATATGTTTCCGTTTATGCCGTATTGGACGAAATCGATAGAAACCGATGTTTTTACGGTCGAAAAGTCGTATAAATACATGTGTTGGTTGGTTATATGTATGTGAGCTGCTGTTTAAAGTTTCATGAAGTTTGGTTATGTTTTGGTTAGTTTTCGTTATGTTTCCGTTATTTTGTCCGTTTAGGTCGAATTGTAGGAAATCGATAAAAACCGACGTTTTCGCGGTTAGAATTCAAAATAAACTACGTAGTTGTATCGAGTAAGGTTAGGTCGTCGTATAGCGTGCTTTTTATTCGATTTGGTGATGTTTGAAAATTCTGGTTTTTGAAAGGTTGAAATTTAATCGAAAAATCGAACGTCGTAGAAATTTCGTTTATGTGTTCTAAATTGTTCTTATGTATTTGGTGGTTGCGCGTATATGTTTGTTTCGGTGAAAATGTTCGATTTAGTCGAGTTTCCGGGCACTTTGGAAAAATGGCAGCAAAGGTGTATTTTGAGAAAATCTGATTTTTGAGAAAAACAGGGCTATGAATCGATACATAACAGCTATGTATCGATACGAAATGGTTTATGTATCGATACATAACCCTTATGCATCGATACATACTGTAGAAATTTGGGAAAACAGCATTTTCACTACAGCATGTGTCGACACATGCGTGCTATGTATCGATACATGTGGCCTTTTTGTATCGATACATAAGCCTATGTATCGATACATACTGTGCTGAACCATAAAATTCTGGTTTGTCGGGGAAACTTCAGAAATTCATATCTCTTGAACCGTAAGTCGGTTTTGATCCCCGTTCGAAGCATTGGGAAGCTAACGAGATGTTCTTTCTAGGAAAAATAGTTTTGGGGTCTGAACTTGGTCCAATCGGTACAGTTTTTACGAACCTTTTCGTAGTGTCGGGCGTCCGGTTTATGTTTTTGCGTTATTTTGAAATATTCATATCTTGTTAACCGTTTATCGTATTTAAGAGTTCTTTATACCGAATCGAAGCTGTCGATGAGTACTTTTTGATGATGATAGAAAATATTATTTTTGGCCGACTTTTAGCCGACTTTTTCGGAAAACCGAATAATGGAATTTTGAGTTATTTTTCAATATTGTAAGACGTATTATGATATGTTATGAGATGGCTTGTGTGATGATTCTTTGATGGGAATTTGATGTTGTGGAATGGTACATTGGTGTTTGTGGCCATTTTGGGCAATTGTGTGCATTACTTTATATGTACTTGAAATACATGATTATTGTTAATGCATGAGCATTTGATGTTGGCATGAGTCATTAATGTGTCAAGTATCATGATATGCATTCTTGCATTGGAAGATTCATAAATGAATCAGTTTTATCGTCTTACACCCTGAAATAATGGTAGAAGCGATTAATCACAAATGATTGTGCGCCCTGAAATAGTGGACTATGGCAATCGGATTGTGCGCCTTGAAATAGTGGTCTAAAGCAATCCATAAACGTCGTACGCCCTGAAATAATGGTTTATAGCGACGGGGAACATCGTAGGCCCGACGGGGAGTTACTCTATGTAACGAGCGATGATTCCAAGAGTTCCTGGGGGACTAATGAATTACAAGGTTGGATTGGTACCGCATGCGTAGAGTCGTTGTGTCGGTCTCTGTGCATTTGCATAATTCATTACATGAATGTTTATGTGTTGAATTTTGAGAAGGATTGGTTATGCATTGTGTTAATGTATATGCTTATGTGATTGATGTGTGAAATGGGTTTAATATGTCTTGTGTTGTTTACAAGTATCGTATTTGTGTGGTGAGAATAATTGTGCATATTTTGCTAAGTGTTATATAATAATATGCAATTATATTATAATCCTGTTTCTCACCCTTCTGCTGTGGTTTAATGCTGTAATGGCATTGCAGATTAGACGCTGGAGGTCTTTTGCGAAGATTAGTGTCTTCGTCATTTTGTCGTTCCGTCGGCTCTGATATGTAACACGGGTAGTCGGGGTTCGAGTGTAGATGTTTCTTTTAGCTTGTATATAGTGGCCTTGTATGAATATGTATATGACATACTTATATTCAGTGATGACATCAGTTATGGATGTTCCGCTTTAATTCTGTAACTGAATGCTGATATTTTGGAACGGAGTTCCTTTGTTTATAAAAACTATCCAGGTGTTATATATCTTTATGAGCAGGTTGTTTTTAGTTCACGTTGATGTGACATCTCTGTTTATATCTAAATGACTTAATCTTTGCTCTGATGTTTTATTATAAGATTAATTTTTTTTATTCCATTTTTGTACGGGGTATAGAAGGGATGTTACACAATACACCCTATAACACCTATGAAATCAATCCATCAAGTTTGATTTAGGTCAATGACTTGATTTCATAGAGGATCGCACAGTTTGGAATTCATCTGACAAAAAGTCAACTGTGCACAAAAGTCAAACTTTGACTTTTTGAGATTTTTCACAATTATGGCTCCTTAACCCTAAAATGATGTTAATGTGTGATTGGAATCATCATTCATCAAGAAAAATCAAGAAAAGTGGGATAACTTGTAAAAGGGGGGTAACCATAAAAACTTAGAAATTTTTATAAGTTATGGAACAAAGTGGCTAGGGTACCAACTTTGGAGGATCATAACTCCTAAACCACAAGGCCATTTTTCCCCATCCAAAGCTGGATTTGTAGCTCTCATGGCCCTCTACAAAAGCTTCAACTACACCTCATTCCAATTCATCATGGATTTTGAGTTATGGAATGATCAAAATCACAAAAAGTGAAAATGTCACTTTTTTTCCAACACTTAGTGAAATTTCCACTAAGTCAGAATCTGCCTTACTTTTTTCCAAATGTAGGGGCATTTTTCACTTGGATCCAAAAAGTATCAAAACCAATTATGATCAAACAGTTGTAGTATCATATGAGGGCTTTCCAAAATGGCCAAGAACTCCATCAAATTCCACTTGAGCCATGAGATATGACAATGCCAACATACCTTGCTGCAAACTGTCATGGCAAGGCAGATTTTGGAGTTTTGCTCAATTTGCTCAAATTTTGCAAAGGGCAAGCAACTCTATCTATCTGAACACCTCAAGAGGGGACCAAGGAGGAACCAAATCTGATCCCAAGCCTCCCAAGTCTTTGGAACCAAAAATAGCATGCCAAACCTAGAAATGCCTAAAAGAGGGACAAGACTCTAATTTTGGATTGGAGCATTCAATGCATACTCCAAGGTGGAATGGACTGAGCCATTTCCAACTGAATTCAGTCAAGACTTATCCAAGACCAAGGGGACCAGCAGCCTGTGCCCTAACCTCTAGTCAATGGCTAGAGGAGACTTGGATTCTCATTGTTCAACATTGGCCAAACCTATGCAGCAGTTGTCATTCACTATTCCTTACAAAACAAACTTGCTCTACTATAAATAGAGCTCTTTTTTCACTCCAAAATTGCCTTCCAAAGCAAGTTACTATCGGTTTTTGAGTTTGAGAGCAATTCCAACCAAACCAATCACACATACACATACCTTATAAACATCATATAGAAGTGATCCAAACACTTAAACAACATCTGGAACACTGATTTCTCAGAATCACCAGCCAACTGCTCAAGGTTTTAACCAAGTTGCAGTTGGGATACCATCTTCAGTTCCAGATCATTTCCATTCATTCTAAGCAACCAGACACACTCCATAGCACCTAGGGAAGCTGTCCATAACCTTGGAACTAAGTTGTAACACCTCTAACACAAAACACGATCACCAGCTGCAAGAGGTAAACATGAGCTATTCTAACTCTATGATCCATGCATTTTTTGCTGCACAATAATTTGGCCATATGTTCATAATTATGCATGGAGTGTTTTCCCTCAATCAATTGCATTGTTTGAATCGTGTATGGAATTTCTGAACCTTCATGCAAATTTTAGGGTTCTTGAGGTTTCTCTTTGATTTCTTATTCCATGTTTAAAATAAATGAAATTAAAGACCATAGACATGATCGTGAGGTTAAAATGAGTAGATTGATATGTAGATTGCATGATATCATCAAGTATTCAGTGAGATTGGATAGAAAACGCAAATCTGCAGAAACAGAGGAAGGGCGCGTGTTCTTCCCATGTTCTTGGCGCCCTTTTTCAAATATTTGAATATTTGAATTTTGTGATTTTATTTTATTGATTCAAAAATTAATTTCTCTCTGAGTTTTAATGATTTTGAGTTGATTATTTTTTTTAATAATTCACAAAAATGTTATAATATTTTATTTTCCCAAAAAATCCCAAAAATATTATTTATTTCATATACTTGATATTTTTGAAAAGAATTAATATTTTAATTGTTTTTGACATTTAAAATATTTTCTCCTTGATTTTTCAAATTTTAGTGATTTCCAATCATTTTGTGGATCAAAACCTAACTTTTGAAACATTAATCCAAGATCACAATTTGTTTTCCACATGTTTAACAATTTTGGTCATTTTAATTGAATTTTTTATTCAATTAAAATACATTTTGAAAACAAATTAGGGTTTTTGATTAATTCAACCCTCATCAAACTTTTTCAAACACTTTGGGCCTCTAATAGAGTGTAAGACCCAACCCTCTTTGAAAACCAAACATTTTTGGGCCTCAGTCATTGTATAAGACCCACTGTGTTTTCAAAAATCTCGGCGCGATCGCCATTTCAAAACGAAAATTATCTGGGCCTACCCTCGTGTTATAAGCCCTATTTCTATTCTTTAAATTACTTTGGGCCTCTAATAGAGTGTAAGACCCAATCCCCTTTTAACCAAAACAATTTTGGGCCTCAGATATTGTATAAGTCCCTCTACGTTAAAAGAAAATCTCGGCGCGATCGCCAGTTCAAAAATCAAACCCTTGGGCCTACACTCGTGTTATAAGCCCCACTCTTTAAAAACCTTTGGGCCACTAATAGAGTGTAAGACCCAACCCATTTTTGAAACCAAAATATTTGGGCCTCAGTCATTGTATAAGACCCATTGTGCTTTCAAAAACCTCGGCGCGATCGCCGTTTTAAAAAAATAAACAAATCATCTGGGCCTACCCTCGTGTTATAAGCCCTATTCTTTTTCTTTAAACACCTTTGGGCCTCTTGAGAGAGTGTAAGACCCATCCCTTTGTACAGAAAACATTTTTGGGCCTCAGTCACTCATATAAGTCCCTCTGTACAAATTCAAAACCACAGTGCAATCATGATAAAACCTTGGGCCTCTCCTTGAGCTGTAAGCCCCAACAATCTTTTCAAAGCACTTTCTCCTTTAATTTTGAATATAATATTGTTATCAAAGCTTTCTTTGTTGAATAAACTAACAAAACAGCATGGAAGCTCTACAACCGAGTAAGTGTTTACCCGCTTTCTTTATCCGTTTTCATATATATAACTGTATTGTGGGGCTACTCACTGTAAGTCTTCTTTCACAAACTCTTATATACTTGTCAAATATTCACTGTGTAATACTAGTATAGCTATTTAGAGTTTTCCCCGACAACTACGTCTAGCACTAGGTAAAGCCCTGTTGATCACTCTTAAATACAAACAAAACTAGATCCCCATAGGATTACCCGACACAGTCTTCCCTCCTCTTGGGGTTAAACAATATGGAGACGTGAAAGGAAGCATTCTCAGTGAACCCTTTCTCAGACTGTCACCCTTAGAAATTGTCAAAGAGACTCTACTCCCCAGAGATGATCTTTTCTCCGTGAATGGCATCTCTTGAGTTTCTTCCAAATTCTCAAACTTTCCTGGCTTGATCTATTCTCGGTGAATGACATGTCTTGAATTTCTCGGGGTTTAGGGACCCACATGCTTCTTAAAAGCATCCCCGCCTCCTCTTGGGCGTTGTACAAGGACCCTTCGGCTTCTTAAAAGCTCTCACACCTTCTCTTGGGCTTAGTACAAGGACCCAGAGACCTCTACAGGTATAAGAACAAAACCTAGTCATTAATTTGCTAGAGCTGTGTTTCTGAGTCAAGTGTCAGACCGGTTAATGGGTTGACCTTCATCCCTTAACGTACCAGCCTTCTCTTGGGCATCGTACAAAGATCATTCACTATCCGAAAATCAACTTCTCAAAACACCCGTAGACTTGGACAGTCTCAATACCCTTTGGATTTCTCATTTCCTTAAAGAACAGGAAATAACCCTGATCCTCTGATCAATCCAAAAGCACAACAAATACTTTTAATCAGTCCCTTTATAAGAATTGATTTTCTCTTTATCCAATATACTGGACCTGTCACTAAACAGAAACAGTTACAATAGCCTCCTCTTGGGCTTTGTACAAAGATTCTCCCAAGCGGAGTTAACCTTTTCAGACTTTCTTGTTGAGTATAAAAGACTCTCTTGTTGGGTCAAACCTGTTTATCCTCCATCTCGGGCTTCGTACGAGATACCAAATCACTCTCGTGTTGAGTATAGAAGACTCTCTTGTTGAGTCAAAACCTTTTAGCCTCCATCTTGGGCTTCATACGAGATACAAAATCACTCTCTTGTTGAGTATAAAAGACTCTCTTGTTGAGTCAGCCCCTTTTAGCCTCCATGTCGGGCTTCGTATGAGATACAAACACTCTCTTGTTGAGTATAAAAGACTCTCTTAGCCTCTCTCTCAGGCTTCGTACGAGACACATAAAAACACCCTCTTGTTGGGTCAATAGCCTCCTCTAAGGCTTTGTATAAGGAAACCCTAGTTGAGTCAATAAACCTTTTAGCATCAAAATCTATGCCTCGTTCATAGTATACAAACATCAACAACTCCTTTTCCCCCATCTAATTGCTGTAAGCGGCAAGCCTCTGGATTATTTACATCCACGCCACTGTCCCTCTTTTAGCATGAGAAATTCCTAAGGAAAGATGGCATTGCTCTAAAATGAGTTAAAGTCTTCTCCTTCAGGTTAAAAATCCCCTATAAAGGAAATTATGGCATTGCTGGATTCACATATCCCAGTTAAAGTAATTCTCCTTTATAATCAGTCAACCAACAGTTGTGACAAACAGACCCCCTTTAGAGATGACAAATTCTCTCTAAAGTCAAAACCCTTTAGCTTCACATCTTGGGCTTCGAACAAGATTCAACTAGACCCTTCAGATTCACATCTTGGGCTTTGAACAAGATACAAACCACCTTTAGCTTCATGTCTTGGGCTTTGAACAAGACACATGTCGCTCCCAGGATTTTCATCCAGGTAAAAACGCGAGAGTGGCGCAGAAAATAGAGTCGCCAGCCGTGTAAATTTATCCCAAGAGGGGGAAAAGGAACACCGCATAAACCTGAGGAAGAGGGAAAGGAATGGTCATCGCAACCATAGCCTGGGTTCGGGAATCGGTTACGCGAGGGGAAGGTACTAGCACCCCACGCGTCTATCGTACTCGATGGGATCCACGCTTGTTGTCTAATCTAAGGGTGAGTTATCCTATCATCTATGGCTGTACTGACACGAGGAAGGGGAAAACAAAGACAGACTCGATAGGACGTCGACGTCCTAGGCCTACGGGGTCCCTTTGTGTAATGGGAAATTCAGAGTCAACGTAGTTCGGACCAAGTTCTTTTTGTGTTTTTTATGAGCGACGTTAGGTTCACGTCCGGCAGTTAGGGTCGACGTCTGTTTGCGACTCAGACGGAAAGTAACGTGCCCTTTTTGAAAATACCCTTTAGTTTGACAATCCCGAAGGACAAAAAGGTTTGAAGTTTATTTGTATTTTTTAGGACAGAAGTGACTTGAGTTAGTTCATAACTTGCATTGCACCAAAGTCTAGGGCACAGGGACGAATACTTAATGAATTATCCCAAGACAGGATGCTCGCTAAGCACTCTAGAAAGATGAGAGGAAGCCCCTCATTTCTCATTCCCCACGCTTAAGGCTCGTGCGCAATACACTTTATCCTTATTAAGTGTTTTCAAGAAGTTTTGAGATGAGAAGAGAGAAGACACAAAGGAAACTCTAAAGGGAAACTAAGAGTCCTAATGTTATCATGCATGGGTAACCTACGGTTAGTGAGGTTTGACGACAACCTAAGCCTAAAGAAAAACAAAGGATGAGAGTTAGAAAGAGTGAGAGTGGACATGGATAACTATCCACACCCTCAAATAACCTACCTCAACCTCTGCATAAAATGTTAGTACAAAACAGACATACGTAAAAGAAATGAGATAAATGAAATCCAGGCAATGACATATAATGTCAAATCAAGTGACCTATAACAATCTAAACATGGTTTATGAAGTCAAAGACATAATCCCAAAACAATGGCACAAGTGCCTTTTCAAACAGGTAACCAGACATGATCAGAGATATGCATACAAGAAGACCTCAAATAGAAACAATCAAACAATTAACAAAACATCTTCTAAAATCACCAAATTAATTATCAACATATCTCAACCAGAAGCAAACAACATGTCCAAAATTCATGCCAAAATTCCCAAGATGGGTCACTCAAACAATTATGCAAATTCAGATGAGAAATATGGTTCAATGTGCTAAAGAAAAGGACTAAAATGCAATATGAAATGATTTTAAAAATGAGAGAAAAATATTTTAATGCAATTCAATGTGTTGGTGACTGAATGCAAAAGGAATGAGTTCAAAATATTTTGTTGATGATGAGAAATAAAATGAACAAGTCATGGTATGCATGTATGAAATAAATTCAAAAAGAAAATAAACAAATAATTATTTCAGATGCTAAAAATAAAATAAAATAATAAAATAAAATTTGGTAAAATTTTATAAAATGCCAAATGTGATTCATGAATTTTCTGGGAATTTTTTAATGAAATTAACTATTTTTAAAAATTAAAAATGAGAATTAATCAATTAAATAAAATAAATAGATTGAAATAACATGGGGGGTGCGTTTAGTAGCCCAAATACGTTGAAAAAGAACATGGGCTAAAGAGGGGGGTGTGAACAGAAGGCCCAAACCACTGGAATCAAATAAAAAAAAAAAAGGAACACGTGTTCCTAGTCAACTGATTTGACTCAGTCCTTACCTTAAGATCAATCCAACGCGTCCTATTAAGTCAACGTGATCACAAAATACACAAAACCAACGGTCATGATTAAGAGTGCACCATAACTATTAAACACACGCGCGCATACAGTCGTTCAGCTCACCATACATCTCCCACGTGACTGGCACATGTGTTTTTAATGTGCTGTCATGATCTCAGCCATGTGATTCATCAAACGCACACGATTAAGTCAATAAAATAAAAAGTAATTAAAAGGAGAGAATTTGATTGGGTGTACACGGTAACAACCCTGGGGTAATAAACATACAATTAATAAATAAAAATCAGAAAAAAAATAAACGTGGCAGCATCTGGGCCGTCAGATCAAAGTGATGTATGGCCATGATTTTGTCTTCCCCGTTCAAACCCTTCGCCGGACTGGAACGCCTCGGGTCGCTGGAGCTAGGGTTTCGGTCACCCTCTCCGGTCACCTGCAACCAAAAATTTCCCAGAACATGCAAAAAAATATACCATTCTGACCAGATTTCAACAAGGATCAACAATACGTCATCAAAAATCACAAATAATCCACGCACAAAGAGAATCGCATGAAACAAGGTTTGGGTCCATAACTTTAAACACACGAAACAACTAATATACACGTCCAAATGCAAAACAAAATATACCAGAATGATCCATGGATGTCACACAACATTATGCACGTTTAAAAAGAGAGTTTTATGATCATAAAAAATATCACTAACCTGAGCTTGTGCACCACGTATCCTTATTATTAGCTCCAGATGATGGTTGCTTTGTGTTCTATAGATCCCAAGGAGGAAGGCTGAGAAGAAATTTTGTGAAAAGCTCTTCTTGCTTGAGAGATAGGAATGATCCAAGTTTTAGGGTTCAAGTTTTAGTTCTCCTCCAAAATCACGTGTCTCCCCTCTAACCCTAGCATGAGTTAGCTTAAATAGGCTAGGTTAATTCACTGATCAGCATTTGGGCCTTGGTAATTCTTTGTTTAATGAGTTTTGGATGATTTTAGAAAATTGCATTATGTGAGATACACCCTCTTCCATGCATGTACACCCAAATATTTCATGATGGATCACTTAAGTTTCAATTGCTAATCACACCTGAATTTGATTTGGGCCTTAAGATGTCTTGGTTCATGAGATTTCAATAATTTGGCAATTTTGCACAATGAAAAATAAGTAATGAATAAACCATGGATCCACTTGATTTAAAGGCCAACAATGCTCCTTAGGAATTGTTCTTTGATGTTGGAATATATCTTGAAGCAATGGAATTAATTATAGGTCCATATGTCCCAAAATGCAAAAGTTGTGAAAATGGAACCCTAAAAACCACTTTGCCTTCTTTTGATCATAACTTGAGTTTCACAAATGATATGGAGACCCACTAGTACATGTTGGAAAGAGGAGAAAAAGATCTTCAACTTTCATGTTTGAGGAAAATTCATTTGAAGCTTCTTTGATGATGAAAAGTCAAGTTGAATGTAGTGTAGGAACTTGCCCAAAAAGGAAACTTTCAAATTATAGGTCATTTCCATATTTAGTAACTTTTGCACCAACTCCTGATTCTTGATAAATGGAATGAAACTTGACCCCTGAAGGCCATATGAGGATGTGAGACCTTGAAAACCTTGAAGAGAACCTCAAGCTTTCACTGTTGACTCCCCTCTCATTGTTGACTTTTCTCCTGATTCTCCTGATTCCCAATCCATTGGCCAATTGAACTTCTCCTGAACCAAACTGATGGACAATCTTCCATTCCTAGATACTTAGGGACCCAAGAAATACCATGGAATCAAGTCTTGCCCAAAAAATCAGAAATAAACTGACTTTATAGCAAACCCTAATTTTGGTACCCTCAGTCTAGGAGGAAATAACACAGTCTCCAAATCCAAATTCCTCTGAATATGATGTGTATCCTCTCCAACAAAGATAAGATATGCCATTTGGTGATGATAAAAACCCAAGAAACTTACCCATTGGAGCAATAAACCCAAGAATCTCAAAACCCTAATTTCTGCACTGGTCAGGAGAGAGTGATCCACTTGAGCTCTCTTGCTTGACTCTTTGAAGAACATCTTCTCCTCTTGAACTTGCCTCAGGCACCTTGACCCCATGCTAAGAACCAATGATATGCACACATGATAATGCAAAGAATGAAGTGAAACATAAGCCAGTTAGTACTAAAGTAAGAGAGCAAATTTTGGGGTGCAACAACACCAAAATAACGTTTTTCCTCCCATAGAATAGGAGGAACTACGATCGCTCTGATTTCCCTGTTTCATCAAATGGGAATACGTAGGCATAAGATTGAAAAATCTTAGCGAGCACACTAATCAAAAACCCAAAATCTCGTACCTTCACACATCAATCGAAAAGCATCAGTCCTAACATCCTACCAATAGCATAGTCCAGACATTTCACTCTTAGCAAAATAAGCAGAGAGAGGACCCACTTTCACATAGCATCTGTAACCTAACAGACCGCTGTTTAAACTCAGTATGCAAGCAGGGTTAATTGGAGACATCTATTTCCCTTCCTTAGTCAGCTTTAATAGGATAAAAAATGAATCGACCTGTAGTACCCCAGAACGACAGTGCTTAAGAACCACGTCCAAAATCGCTCGCTACAGTGTGGTACATGGTTTGCTTAAGGGTCAAGCATTAGGTGAATGCATTCAGCAGGTGTGTTGAACAGAGGGTACGCTCTTGAAGACATGAATATGCGTCTTATGTTTTCTATTCATTTAGGGTGTTCTTCTGGCAAAGGAGCACTGGTTATATAAGACAGGGGGAATTAGACTTCGGTTGTGGATATATGGCTCCAGTAGTGTATATTGGTTATCAAGATTGTTTGTGGTTTCAAGCAATTTGTGATAGATTGCCTCAGGTGAGGTTGATATGTCAGACGAGATGTCGTGACATTTCTCTATTGGTTAAGTTCTAGGTGAACTTATCAGTTTGTTCTGATTCTTTCATTGGTGTCAATGGATTGAATTAGAAGTGGTACAAGTATCTGGGAGTTTTTACTGCTAACTGAGAGATGTTTGAAGAAATGTCTGAACATCTTCATCAGTTATTCTTGGTCTTCTAATTATGCTTGGGTTCTGTTGAATGGAAAGATGGCTACGCTTCAGGTGGACTAAACAAGGTCTGACAATGCGTCAAGAAAATTAATTAGAACATGTGGGTGCTCATTAATTAGCTGATTTGGATTGTGAAGCGAAGTTGGTTTCAAACACGGGGGTTAAACACGTGTCTTAAAGCATGTACATTCCTTGGACGGTTCCCCTTGAACGAAGAAACAGTAAAAAGAGTTTTGGACGGTCACGGTGCATATTTTTCTTTGGAAGTTTCATTCCTCTTTTAATGTTCGTCTTGGAATGACTTGCATTATTTTCAGTGGTTTGTTACATCCTATGGAAGTGGCTCGGATATATAAAGGGGGTTTGGCTTTTTTGGTACCTCAGACTGTTCTTTTGTTGTGCTGAGTATTCATGAGATTTATCAGTTTTTGGGTGTGTTCCAACAGGTTTTGGTCTTGTTTTGGACATGTTTGTCAATTTTTGGCTAAAAAGGGGGAGAAAAGTACAAGGTTTAAGTTTGTCCTTGCAGTTGGGTTGCAAGGATGTTGGACAAAATGCTCTGATATTTTTGTCTTGAATGTTTGGTTCCCTATATGTTCAAAATTCTTCCTTGTGTCCTATGATCTGAGTTATGAACACAATCGTGTCCTGTGTTCTGAGTTACCCGGAGTAGTAGTCTGCTTCCTCATGAGAAGAGTGTAAGCTGCCGACTGAAATGACATCGGGACTTTCTACTCTATAAGGAGCATCCCGGGTTTATTGTGCAAAAGGAGTTTTAGCCAAAAATTGTCAAAAGGGGGAGATTGAAGACTCTAAATATTTGAACAAATTTTGGTAAAACAGGTTGTTGCACAAGATGTTCCAACAACAAAGAAGAATCCTTTTAAAAGAAGACATGTCAGATAAGATGTCCCAACACGATGTTAGGACACCGTGTCTGTTACTAACAGCAGGATGTTTACAGATCAGTTGCAAGATTTAAGGAACTATCAGAACGTGGATCAAGGAATCAACCAAAAGAAAGTTGAAAGCCCAACGTATCAGAAGGCTATAAAAGAAGACCAAGACCTAGGCAGAAAGAAGTGAGAGAGGACGACATAGACTTAGGAATCCTATTTTGTAAAGTAGGGTTTAGGTTTTGAGAGTCGTAGGTTTCTCTTATAAGTCTCCCTCTGTATCGATTTGATACATTGTGGTAGACATAGGTACTTGTACAGATTCAGAAACCCGTAGGTAATGAATCATGTATTGTTCTTGGATGAAGCTTTGAAGTAAATCCAAGTTAACTTGTTAGTCAATAATGCTTGACTGAACTTTGTATTGGAAGGGGTGTCTTTCAATAGGATGATACAGTTATGGTGTAGTAACTGTTAGATAATCATAGGTTGTGATTTAGGGAGTGAGATGAGTTTCTCTTATCAATTAGATGTGACTTCTAATGATAAAGTCTTCATTGGGTAGTGATAGGTAAACGTGGGTGTTTACTGTAAACCTGAGGTTGTTTTCATAAAACTATACTACTGATAGTGGATTCTTCTTTCTGGATTGGTATCCCCCAAATGTAGGTGAGTTGCACCGAACTGAGTCATCATATTCTGTGTTGTTTATCATTTTTCAATTTACAGTTCAATATTGATTAACATGTTGGAACAAATGTCGAAACATTTGTGTAACTGCAATTACTGATAGGTTGGATATCAGTCTGTTTTTCTGTTCTTGTTTAATATTTATGCAGAACAATGGCTTGACATGTGTTAGGACATCTGCTATCTTCTATGCCATAATTTCAAAGCTAAAACGGAGATTGCTTTACAAGCACGGCTCAATGAGAAGAGTAAAAAGATCGAAAGGAAAATGAGCTTTGAGATGGAAGCAAATTTTTTCAGAATTCATGTGGAAGAGATCCACAAAATTCGAAGGTTTCGATGGAAGAAAGGGGTGATAGAAACTCCAAAGATAGTGGTCATGGAAACAACTTCAAGAAGATTGACAAGAGTAAGGTGAAGTGTTACAATTGTTATAGACTTGGTCATTTCGCAAGAGATTGTAACACGAAACCAAGGGAAAATCAAGCGATGAAGCTAAAGTTGTGAGGCAAGAGGTGGATAATGAAAACACACTTTTGGTTATGAACACAGAGGAGGATTATGACACAAAATAGTTGTTGGACAACAATAGTAGCAGCTGCAAGTTATGGGACAACAACTGCACCAGTTCAAAAAATACTGCAACACGTCCGGAGCAAAACGTAATGGTAATGGTTCAAAAGGAAGTCCAAGGGAGTGATGACTGGTACTTAGATTCTGGTTGTTCAACGCATATGACAAGTAGAAAAGTTTGGTTTGTAAAAATCAATCAAACCACGAAGAATAAGGTGAAATTCGTGGATAACACCACTTTAGCGGCCGACGGGGTCGGTGATGTTTTGATCATGAGAAGGGATGATGGTCATTCCTTGATCAAATATGTGTTATACATTCCCGGAATTAAGTTTAATCTCTTAAGCATTGGCCAATTTTTGAGAAGAATTACATGATTCTCATGGAAAACAAGATTTTGCGCGTTTTGGACCGAAACAGGGTTTTAGTCCGTAAAGCTCCAATGGCTGCCAATAGAACTTTCAAGATAGAGTTGAGAGTGATGGATCATAGTTATCTTGCTACATTGGTAAGTCGAGAAGAATAGTTATGGCACTATCGTCTTGGGCATCTCAATTTTTGCAATCTCAAAGCGTTGCAACAAAATGGTATGGTTATCGAGCTGCCACACATTAATATTCCAACTGAGTTGTGTGAATAATGTGTGAAAGAAAAACAACACAAGGGGAGCTTTAGCAAAGATGTGGGTCATAGGACCAAGTCTCACCTTGAGGTGGTGTATTCCAATGTAAGTGGGTCGATGCAAGTTGACACGCTGGGTTCCAATAGGTATTTTGTCACATTTATCGACGATTTTAGTAGGAAGCTATAGACTTACCTTATCAAGAGGAAAGATGAGGTGTTTGATGTATTCAAGAAGTTTAAGTCCATGGTGTAGAGGCAATGCAGTCAAAAACTCAAAGTGCTCAAAACGGGTGGTGGAGGTAAATATGTCTCAAATGACTTTGGGATGTTTTGTGACCAAAAGGGGAAAGTTCATGAGGTTGTACTACCCTATACACCACAACGAAATGGTGTTGCCAAGAGAAAAAACCGATCGATTATGAAGATTGTTCGTAGCATGTTAAGTGGAAAGAAATTGCCGAAAGAGCTATGGGGAGAAGCGATCTCTACAGCCACATATTTGTTGAATATGTGTCATACTAAGAAGCTTAAGAAACTGACAGCGGGGGAGGTATGGTCTGGATTCAAGCAGAATCTAAGTCATTTGAGAGTTTTCGGTTCGGTGGCGTATCGACATGTGTCAAGTCAACTTAGAAAGAAGTTGGACGACAAGGGTGAGGAAATGATATTGGTTGGAAATCATTCTACTGGAGGATACAAGTTGTTTGATGCACAAAATAGGATAATTGTGATCAGCTACGACGTAATTTTTTATAAAATTAGAGTTACAGATCCAGGTGTAATCGGTTACACCCAACCAGTTCATTCTGGTGTAACCGATTACCAGCAGGAAAAACAGAGTTCCAGTTCTGCAGGTCTAGGTGTAACCAGTTACACCTAGCCAGTTCATTCTGGTGTAACCGGTTACCAGCAGAACAGACAACCCAGATTTGTTTTTTCTGATCCTGAAATTTCTGAAACAGTCATGTAGCCACCGATTGAGGTATGAAATGAAAAAATGTTAGACGATCAATAAGGTAAAGGGTGTTACCTCAAAGACTCCAAGAATGTGAGAGATTTCGAGACAAAAAAATCAATGATGATGATGATTTAATCCACTTTGCGCTTATGGGCGAATCCGAACCGGTGAACACAGAAGAGGCTCTAAGCGATCCAAAGTGGATTTGTGCAATGAAGAAGGAGCTGGAATCTATTGAAAAAAATAGTACTTGGTGTCATACCCTAAATTTTGACCACAAGGTTCCACACCATTGTGCAAATCATCACCACAATATGGATGTACCTTCATACCTCATCAATTCTCTCAAAGATTGTTGAGCATTCACCTCAATCAAGAATTAGGGTTTTAAGCCCACTCAGAGCACTCAGGTAAAGGATCAATCAAGAATTGACATGATCTTCAACTTTTCAAGCCTCCCAAACATCCATTGATGATTAAGAGGTCTCTCACATCAAGAATCAAGCATAGGAATGCAACATTTCAAGTTGATCAAGACTCAAGATCATCACTGTCACCAGATTAGGGTTTTGGTCGACCAAGGCCTCCAGAGGGAAATTTTTGTCTGGGCATGAGCCAATACTTCAAAACATGATTCAAGAAGCTCAAAGGGACATCATGAGTCCATTCATAAGTTCAAAATATGCATTCACCAAAAATCAGGAATTATGGTTTCTTGACCTAATTTACCCCTAAGTTGACTTTTGGAGCAAGGCATGAGCCAAGATCTCAAGAGATGCTTTGAGGGCCTCAAATACATCATATTTATCCACTTACAAGTTTGTATTGATTCAAAGAACTTGATTCACAAGCAATACAGGGATTAAAATTCATATGGACCACAAGCTAGGGTTTATGAGAAAAAGTCAAACCCCACCTTTGACTTTTGATCAAGACATGATCTCAAACCTTGGGACATGATTCAAGACAATTTAAAATACCTATGGAATCCATCCATTAGGTTCAATTTAGCCCAGGGACTTGATTTCATAAAGGATCACAAAGTTTGAAATTCATCTGATAAAAAGTCAACTGTGGTAAAAAACCAAGTTTGACTTTTGAGATTTTTTTACAAACATGGCCACTTTAAACCAAGAACAATGTTAACTTATGGTTTGGATCATCATCAATAAAAAAAATCAAGAAAAGTGAGGTTACTTGCAAAAGGGGTAATCTTAAGAAACTTAAAATTTCACTAAGTTATGGAAAAAAAGATGATTTTTACCCAACTTTGCAATACCATAACTTATGATCCAAGCAACCTTTTTCTTCCATCCAAAGCTCAAATGAAAGCTCTCACTACATACTACCAAAGTTTCCTACTGGTCCATAGTCAAAAGATGCATGGATTTTGAGTTATAAAGCCATAAAGTTAGGGTTTCATGGGATTTCCACTTTGACACTTAGTGAGATTTTGGGACAGAATCTGTTTGTGTTTTAGCCAACTTTGAAGTCATTTTTCTCCATGATCCACAATGATCCTAGACCAAATGCAAACATCAAAGTTGAATTATGATGTATAAGCTTTACAAAGAGTACAAGAACATCATCAAACTCCATTTGAGCAAAGAGATATGGAGTGATCAACATGCCTTGCTACAAACTGTTTTGCAAAATCAGTTTTGTCATTTCTTACACCACACGATTTTTGAGTCAAATTGCAATGATCATAATCATACCATTTCAACATGTATCAGAATGACTCATCACAAACCTGCAAGATAGTGCCAAATAACCAAGAAAGAATCTCATAAGAATGATGAAGTTTTGTCGTGGAAGCCTTGAATTCAAATGGCATTTATGTGTAATAGTGCACATTCAAAGATTCCACACTCCTCAGTCAATATGCTCACATAAACAACAATAAAAACATCTGAGGAATGTGGAATTATTCAAAAGTTAGCTAGGCCACTTGAGAGAGCTATTGTACCTTGCTTGAGAAGTAATGACACCAATCCAAAACCATTGAACCAAGCTCTTATCCTTTAAGCCAACACTATTCCTCCAAGACAAACTTATTCACCTATAAATAGAGCTCAATTCTGATGTTTCAAACCACACCAAAACAACTACAATGCTTGTTTTCTCACAAATTCTTCCTCTTGCAAAATTCAAAGTTCTTAAAGAGTGAAAACATGGAATTCTCGAACCAGTCCAATTCCACTCAAACCAAGCATCCAAACACTTCACATAAGCACCATAGAAGTGATCCATAACCTCAAAACACTTCTGTAACATCAGAATCACCAAGTCATTATCCTTTTGCTCAAATTTTCCTCATGTCTGCAGATTGAGTTGAACCAAGTGATCTAGAAGGTTTCAATCCAATCTAATCATTGGAACACCATCCTTGCGGGTCAAGGAAGCTATCCATATCATCATCTTGCATCTGTAACACCTACATTGCATAATTCAATTTTCACTTGCAAGGTAATCTTCCTCAAAAGTGAATTCTATAAATCATGCATCATAAATGTTGTTTTAAGTTACCAACGTGTTTCTGGATGTTCATAGAATGATAACCCTCAATCAATTGCTATTTATCTTCCGTGTATGAGATTTCATATAGTTCTTGCATTTTTAGGGTTCATCTGATTATAACATGATATCTCTTGCTACACTTAATTTAAATAAAATTAAAGACCACCATCTTGTTCCTTGTTAAAAATACACAACTTCCATGTTTACATTTTTTAAAATGGTTGAGAAACGAAGGAGATAGCATACTTTTTGTAAATCAGAAGTTGGCTGGAGGAAGAAGAAGGTCACGACGCCATTTTTTCAGAATCAAATGAAGTTTTACTATATATTATTTCATTTCCAATATAATACTTGAATTGGCATTGCGCCCTAGTGGTAACACTAGTATTTGGTTGTGAGCGTGTCCAAGGTCTGGGGTTCAAATCCCCCTCGCCCCAGACCTTTTGGTTTTAATTTTTAAACTATTTTCAAAAGAAAGTTTCCTATATTATTTTCATTTTCCATTATCTATCAACTAACGCACATGGCTCAGATGGTAAAGTTTTAAACCCTCCACCCCAAGGGCGTGGGTTCAATCCTTGGGAGGGCCATCCTATTTTTTTTATCACATTTTTTTTCACATTTTCTTTACAACTTCAAAAATTCATATCTTTCTCATTTTTAATCCTTTTCAAATGATTTTTTAAAAATAATTCATTTATACATTTTAATATTTTATTTCACAAAAAAATCAAAAAAATATTTTATATTTGATATATTTTTGAATTTTTTAAAGAATTTCCCTTTTAATTGTTTTTAAACATTTTAAATAATTTCTTTCTCTTGATTTTTTTAAAACCAATTGAATTTCAAACCATCATGTTATTAAAATATCTATTTTCAAACATTTATCAAAGTTCACAACATGTTTATTAAATATATTTGATATTTTTGTATCATTTTTATTTAATTTTCTTTGAAAAAAAATGCATTTTTTATTAAAATTAGGGTTTCTTCCTTGATTTTAAATCTTCAAACTTTCAACAATAATTTTTGGGCCTCTAATAGAGAGTAAGACCCAACCACTTTTGTAAATAAATAATTTTTGGGCCTCTGTCATAATATAAGTCCTAATGCGATTTTCAAAAATAACGATGCGTCCACTGTTTTTCAAATGGGCTTCTCCTTGAGTATAAGCCCCATTTTTCTTTCTTTCAATAAACATTTTGGGCCTCTAGCAGAGTTTAAGACCCAACCTCTTTGTACATAAATAAATTTTGGGCCTCTTCTATAGTATAAGTCCCACAGCGTCTTTCGGTATCGCAGTGCGATCACTGTTTTCAAATAAGTCATCCGGGCCTCTCCTTGAGTATAAGCCCCAATATTTTGTACATAAACCTTGTTTTAAACAATAAACAACTTCCTTGGGCCTCTACTTGAGTTGTAAGCCCCATATCTCTGTTTTCAAAATCATCTGTCTGTTTTTTTTAAAACTGGTACTAAGAGGAGCATTATTCCCGGTGAAATTGCTCTTAGACCACTTGAGCCTCTCCTTGAGATATAAGCCCCAAACTTTCTTTTCTTTTCAATTCAAATAACCAACAACATTTCTTTAAATTCAAAATGCAAAGTTTACTCAAAACTTTCTTCAATTTCTCAAAACCCTGATCATATAATTGTAATCATACAACCAATCACAATACACTTGGGCCTCTTTTCAGAGTGTAAAACCTAACATCTTTTCTATTCAAATGCATACCTGTTTATATATCTGTTATTTCACTTATTTGTATATACTTGTGCATATCTGTCTAGAGTTTCCCCAATAGTTAAATCATCCATAGGTCAAACAATAGGATACTTCTAACTTAGTGAATAACTAGTTACCTCATAGGAAACTTCCCTCAATACAGTCTGCCTCCTCTTGGGCTTTATTCAATATGGAACAAAGAAAGGCATTATTCCTGGTGAAACTTTTCTTAAGACTATCAAAACTTAGAAACATATAAAAGAAATTCATTTCCCCTGAGAGGATTAATTCCCGGTGAAACCTCTTTTGAATTTCTTCAAACCTTAGAACTGTCCAACAAAGAAAGGACTTATTCCCGGTAAAACCTTTCTTGAACTTTTCTTAGGCTTGGACCCACAAGCTTCTTAAAAGTTCCCCATAGGCTCCTCTTGGGCTTAGTACAAGGACCAACAGGCTTCTTAAAAGTTCCCCTAGCCTCCTCTTGGGCTTAGAACAAGGACCAAAGGCTTCCTAAAAGCATAGGATATAATTCAGTCATCTCTGCTAGTTCAATCCTCATGAAAGTCAAAGCTCCAGAACATCCAATCATTCAAGGGTTAATCTTCATCCCTAGAACCCACAGCCTCCTCTTGGGCATCATACAAAGATCTCTCTCCAACCAGAGTCTACCTCTTCTTAAAAGACTTGGATAGTCTCAACCTCCTCTTGGGCTTCATACAAGTAGACTTGGAAAGTTTCATCTCCATAGTCTCCTCTTGGGCTTAACACAAGGACCCACAGGTTTCCTCAAAGCATATGATAGATCCTGATCATTTTACTAATACACCAGTCCCCAGAAGAGTTAAAACCTCCAAGGTTTTCAAACTCACCTTTAAACCCCTCTGACCCATAACAAGGCTTAATTTTCACCTTAAAAAAATCCACGCCAGGGTCAACTTACCATCAACAAATCCTCAAAAGAATTAGAGCCTCATGGCATCTGGTAAATCAACTATGCTCAAATCAACATCAAGAGTTAGTTTCCCTTTATATTCCCCAATATAATTTAGACCTTCTCTTGGATTTCAATAATCCTCAGAAAGAGTCAGCCTCCTCTTAGGCTTTATATAATGATTTTCCCAGACAACCTCAATCTTGGGCTTTGTACAAGACATATATAACACTCCCTAGAGGAGTCATTTTCTTTCAGCTTCAACCTTGGGCTTTGAACAAGGCACACTAAAAACAACATCCCCACAGAAGAAACCATGAGTCCTCTCTGTAGGAAGATACCTCTTCTATACATCACATATCAAAACAAACAATGAAAACCTTTTGTCCAGATAATTGATGTAAGTGGCACACTTGTTGATTCAAAAGCCAAGATGGAGTCCTTCCCTTATCCTGGCTAAAATTTCTCTTTCATCTAACTGATATAAGTGGTAAGCCTCTGGATTCTACACATCCAAGCCAATGTCTCTCTCTTAGCATGAAAAATTCATAAAGAAAAAAATACCATTGCTCTACACTGAGTTAAAGCTTCTTCCTTCATGACATTTCTGTTATAAAGGAAATTATGGCATTGCTGGATTCCATACATCCCAGTTAAATTAATTTCCCTTATAACCAATTACTCAACATCTATGATGAATAGATGAGATATCTCCCTTTAAAGATGACAAATTCTCTCTTAGTCAACTTTTATCTTCAATCTTGGGCTTTGAACAAGACATCAAAAATTCACTTTCCTCCCATAAAAATAGGAGGAACTATGATTGCTCTGGTTTCCTAAATCTCTTAGAATATGCAGGCATAAGATTGTGAAGTCTTAGAGAGCACCCTATTAAAAAATCTTAGGTCAAGTACCTTCCCAAAAACAATAGAAAATCCGAAAACAACAAAAACATTCTCTTAACCCTCCCAAAGGAGAAACTTACCCAATCCATAGCAGATAAACACAAGAAAGCATTTCAAATAGTAGAAATACATGCAAATAAAGGTTCTTATAGATTATTATAGATACTCTGGGTGTTAGTAGCTTCCCTTTGTATAACCAAACCCCGAACCCCGATATTTTAGCATTTGTTAAAGAAAACATTTACAAGCAGGGTTAGTTTAAGATATCTTCCCCTTCCTTTAGAGCTTCACAGGATAAATACAGAAATAAGAAAGTAGCACCAAATGCGGTAGGTGGCCGCGTCACCAAAAAACCAACGCTACAGAAAAATGGCGACTCTGCTAGGGATTTTTAGGATTTCCTAAGAGGTTTAGGCCTTGTTTTGCATTTATTTTTCTGCCATTTTACTTGCTTTCTCATTTTTTTCATATGCTGTCAAATTATTTGCTATATTTGTTTAAGTTACTATTATCTAGGAATGCGATTAATACGCATGTGGTGAGTCCGAGAGAACATTAAGATAAATGGTGGCATATTCAGGAAGGCTTATAGGGAGTAAGTCTCTACCAAGCTAACTTGAAAGTCCGCCAAATCAGTGGAGGTACCCTTTGGAATTAATGATGTTGAACGAGCAAGTCGTGAAAACATTACTTTTTCCGCTGGGCACCCTTAAAACGGAGGTTTAGTTGACATTTAACCCCTTAACCATTGTTAGGTAGTGTGGTGACTATCGGGAATAGTTGATACACGATACTACACTCAAAGAAGATTCATCTTAGGGATATTACAACTCTCATGAGTCAGTCGGCTTGCTGTTAATATTCTTGAGAAGGGTCAATAATTTTGGGAACCTTTGTTAGAACCCATTCTACAGGTACAAAAAATTGACCTTTAGTACACACCTTGGGGATGGGTAGATCCATGGCTCCATGCTCGTGACGATGAACCCCTAAACCTATGTTTTCAAATGTTTTTGTTTGCTGCATTCATGCATCCATGCATTTTATTCATTAAAAAACTCTTTTTAACAACAAAAAGTCTTTTTCTAAAAAATAAATAAAAAAATAATTGCAAATATCAGAAGTTGAGTTATGGATTTCGGTAGAAGAAAAACGCACAAGTACACCATCAAGGTTCTAAAACTGGAAGACTTAAGGAAATTGGGAAAGATAATTACTAATCCCGAAGCTTTCAGAGCTAAGCACGGAGGACTATTGTCTCTTTTGAAAGTCAACATGGTTGAAAGAGTCCTATCTACATTGGTTTAGTTCTATGATCCAGTATACCACTGCTTCACTTTTCCAGATTATCAGCTCACACCAACATTGGAAGAGTACTCTCACCTGATTGATTTACTTATCATTGATCAAAATCCATTTTCTGGACTGGAAGAAATTCCAAAAGATCAAGCCATTGCAAGAGTAACCTCATTGGAAGAGTCGGATATCAGGACTCACATGACCACCAAGGGAGGAATCCAGGGTTTACCAGCTAAATTCCTAATGGAGAAAGCCCTATACTTTTCCAATATAGGAAATGTAACTACTTTCGAGGATGTTTTTGTCCTACTCATATATGGGTTATTCCTCTTTCCCAACATTGACAACTTTTTCGATGTTAATGCTTTCAAGATATTCTTAATTAGGAACCCAGTCCCAACCTTGCTCGCAGATGCTTATCATTATGTATATTTAAGGAATTTATACAGTGGGGTATGATCACATGTTGTGTACCATTACTCTACAGATGGTTTATTTCCCACTTACCCAAGTCTGTTGCTTTTTTGGGATTACAAGAGTGGTCAGCGATGGTTGCAGAAGATTATGTCTTTTACCAATTATAAGATAGATTGGTACAATCAGATATATGAAGGAATAAAAAACATTGACAAATATGGGAGTTTCCCCAATGTGCCCTTCATTGGTACTAAAGGAGGGATCAACTATCATCCAATTTTAACTCGTCGTCAGCTTGGATACCCGATGAAGAATGTACCACATAATATTCATCTGGAAGGTCTTTTCTTTAAAGAAAGAGAAAATGACAGGGAACTAAAGAAAGAAATAGTGTATGCCTGGCAGCATGTTCATAGGAAAGGGAGAGAATCCCTAGGAAGGCCAAATTGCATCTCTCCAGAACCTTACCTCCACTGGGTAAAAACTAGAGCCATCAAACTGAAGATGCCTTACCCTTGTTAAGAAGTTTTTCCCTTAAAGGAATCTGTCCTTTAATTCATGTCCGATGCGGAAAAACTTTAGATCGCTCTTAACAAAGTCCAACGCGAGAAGAACTCTTGGAAGAACAAGTACCAGATTATTAATTTGGAGTGTACAAAGATCCAAGAACTGTTGAAGGAAAAATATGCTCTAATTGAGATATTGGAGCATCATGCTATAGAAAGTTAAGAGGAGCGTAGAAGTATACTCTCTCCTTTCACTTGGAAAAGGATCGTCGACCCGACAACGGTTGAAGGGACCCGATCAAAGAAAAAAAAATTCAGCAACCGACATCTGAGCTTTCCTCAGAGAAAACTCAGGATCCATAGGCCTAGTTTTCCTTCTTGCACTTTGTAAAATACTGTACTTTTCCCTATAAAATACTGCAATCTTTTGAATTCAATAAAAGTTTTCCACCACTGTATGATATTTTCAACATAATTGTTAAAAGTTCTTTTGAAAACAAAAACTAAAAAGATCATTCTCATTCTTTGCATATCTTTTATCATTCTCACATAACACATCTTTGTCATTGAGTCTCACACATTTGTCGCACTCTAGAGTCAAACTGTCTCATTCGTACAATACTCGGGCCAATCGGCAAAATAAAATGGACAATCTCGAAGAAGAGAACAGAGAACTAAGAGAAGAAATCAATGCTTTGAAGGAGAGTTTGGAGAAACTCCACAACACGATCGAATCCCTGGAAGCAGGTCAGGATCAACCACCTCAAAGGACTGCGATCTCAGAGATTATGTCTACACCAATATTTGAGACACCTGGCAGTCATCCTCGGTACAACATGCCCAAAGGTTTTCCCTGGGGCATGCCTTTCAATTTTATACCTGAAGGATATATACCTCCGGTCACTGAAGACCTAAAAGCTATAGCATGAACCTCCACACCTGAAGGTTACAAACTTAAGGTAAATAAAGATGCAAGGGTTACGACAGAAACTCCTGAAGGTTACACACTTCAGGTCACTGAAGCCCCAAGCATTACCACCGTAATGTCTATACCATAACCAGTGGTACACACTATCCCAGAGGAACAGATTCTGCAGGCCACTTCTGGCAGAAACAAAGAAGTATACGAAAGGATGAATGAATTCCAGGAACAGTTCTTGGAAATGCAGAAGGAACTGCATGCCATTCACGGGTAGAACTTGTTTGGTAAGGACGCGGCTGACCTCTGTTTGGTCCCTAATGTAAAAATACCGCATAAATTCAAGGTACCTGACTTTGAAAAATACAAACACAACTCTTGCCCTCAAATTCATTTGGTAATGTATGCTCGACAAATGTCTACCTAGACAGAAAACCAACAACTACTAATCCACTACTTCCAAGACAGTTTAACCGGTGCTGCACTCAAATTATACATGGGTTTAAACCGCACCAAGATCAATAGTTTCAGAGATCTTAAGGCAGCTTTTGTTTAGTAGTATAAATACAATTTAGACATGGAACCAGATAGAGACCATCTCAGGGCAATGTCCCATAAAGATAAAGAAACCTTTAAGGAGTATGCTCAGAGATGGCGTGAAATCGTTGCCTAGATCTGTCCTCCTCTTGAGGAGAAGGAAATGACAAAAATCTTCCTAAAAAGACTGGGCTGATTTTATTATGAGCGAATGGTTGCAAGTGCACCTAGTGACTTCACTAAAATGGTGAACATGGGGGAACGCCTTGAGGAAGCAGTCCGAGAAGGCCGATTAGTCAAAAATACAGAACCATCTAGCAGTACTAAAAGGTACGGTAGTTCTTTCCAAAAGAAGAAATAGCAAGATATCAGTGACGTTTCTCTAGGTAAGCAAAGACGAAGGTATCAACCTCGACAGGTAGTAGCAGTAACTCCCGCTATCAACCCAGCGTCGACTTCGACATATCAACCTCAGGTTGCTCAGAGCCAGCCAAGTCAACAACAGTATCAGCAAAGGCAGCAACAACCTCTTCAGCAGGCTCGTCCGCAGTACAACAATATCAATCATACTACGCGGTCCCCATGGTTTGACCCTATACCAATGCTATACGCAGAATTATTTCCACTTCTGCTAGCCAAGGGGCACGTTCAAACCAGGACTCTTCTCACAGTACCAGACAACCCGCCTTTTTGGTTCAAAGCCGATCAAAATTGCCCTTACCATCAAGGAGGATCAGGACATAACATTGAGAATTGCCTCAGCTTCAAATCTGATGTACAAAAGCTCGTCAGAAACGAAATTTTATCTTTCAAAAATACTAATCTGAATGTTAAAAAGAACTCATTACCGCAACATGAAAAGACTATGATGAACTTGATAGAAGGAGAACCTGACAACAGTTATCAAATTCACGATGTACGCCTACTGGGAATAAATCTGGTGAAAATGCATTGTAGGCAGAGCGGGTATGGCCATGTACCATCTCATAACTATCATCAATGTGATATCTACTCTAAAACCAATCAAGGATGTGCCATTATACAAGTAGCTCTTCAAGAACAAATGGATCTAGGCTGGATTTAGGATCACAGGATTCGTGAAGTAAATATGGCCCACGCACATCCAAACATTGTTCAAAATCATGACATCCGTGCAATGAATGTCAATCTAGTGGCAATGCATTCAAGACAAAGTCAGTATTACAACTTGCCACTGCACGACTACAACGCTTGCCCTATTTACTCAAAAGACAATCAGGGATGCTCTTTTGTACAAGAGGCCCTTTAACGTCAAATGGATTTAGGATGGATCCAAGACTACGGCGGAAGGAATGACCACCAAGTCAATATGATTCAGATCTTCGATATTCATTTAATGAATACCAGCTTAGTAGAATTGCATGCCAAGCAAGTCAGACTCGGTTTTCTGTCCTCACACAATTATCAGGATTGCAGAGATTGCTCCGAAAACGACCAAGGTTGTGCACTTGTACAAAGAAATCTTCAACATCTGTTGGACCACTGGCGGCTCCTAATCTACCAGGATGAAGACACGCATCAAGTTAGCATAACTAATGGAAATCTTGATAGACACCAAAGTTGTGACATTCGCTTGCTAGAAACAGATTTAGTAAAGATACACTGCATATAGAGTAGGTACGACCGGGTGCCACCTCAGAACTATGAACATTGTGGAATATGTTCAGAAAATAACCAAGGATGCTACCTCGTGCGAGCAGCTCTCCAGCATCAGGTAGACCAAAGGGAAACTCAGCCATGCTTGAATTTTCAGTTAATCAACATGGTACAAGGTTGCCTCCCTGTTCAAAACAAGCTCCGAGGACTACTAGACATAAACATTGTCACAGTCTCTGAAAAAAGAGAACCTTTCAATCTTGGAATTACCAAGGATGTTTTCACCATAATTCCTCTGCTCAATGACAGTAGAAAAGTATTTAACATTCCCAATCTAGAGCTAATTGAGGTTGTCTATGACGGTCGTAAGACCCAAAAAGTCCCTGTGGTTATCTACCTGCCATACCCAATACCTTACAAGTCAGAGAAAGCTATTCCATACAAGTACGGTGCAACTACCATAGAAGATGGAAAAGAAATTCCACTGACATCCATTGTAAACATTGTTGATATCAGTCGAGTCACCCAAAGCGGTCGAATCTTTAACAGAGAAGTTGGAGAACCCACAAAAGACAAGGGACCTCAAACTGAAGTTCCTAATCAACAAATTGGTCAATCCAGCAACACAGAACCCGTAAAGAACAACGATGAAATGCTAAAGCTCATCAAGAAAAGCGAGTACACCATTGTGAATCAATGGCTACAAACTCCTTCTCGGATATCCGTTTTATCCCTCCTGCTCAGCTCAGAAGCTCACAGAGAAGCTCTACAGAAAGTCTTGGAACAAGCCTTTGTAGAACAAGATGTGACAGTAGGTCAGTTCGACAACATTATCTCCAACATCACTTCTTGCAACAATTTGGGTTTCAGTGATGAAGAACTTCCAGAGTAAGGCAAAAATCATAACATCGCACTCAATATCACATTCAATTACCAGGATGATGCTTTAGCCAGCGTACTGGTAGACACAGGTTCATCCTTGAACGTCATGCCAAGGTCAACTTTGGTACGACTATCTTTTCAAGGTACTCCCATGAGAGGTAGTGAGATCATCGTCAAAGCCTTTGACGGATCCAAGAAAATAGTTATCGGAGAAGTTAATCTTTCCATAACCATCGGTCCCCATACATTCCAAGTCACTTTCTAGTTCATGGACATCCGAGCAGCCTACAACTGTTTATTAGGAAGACCTTGGATACATGAAGCTGGGGCAGTCACTTCGACACTTCACCAGAAGCTGAAGTTTATCAAGAACAACAAGTTGATCACAGTATATGGAGAACAATATTTAATCATGAGTAACCTATCATCATTTTCATATTTAGAACTAGAGGAGGTTGTTGGAACTCAATTTTAGGCGCTCTCGATGAGCAATGAGAATCACCAAAACAAAGGAACATAAATTTCCTCGTACAAAGACGCTCTCCAAATAATGGGGAGTGGTGACATAAGAGGGTGGGGGACAGATTGTAATTCCTGCTGATAACAAGACAAGAAAAGCTCTTGGTTTTCCTCCAACATGTACCCAGACTACAAAGAAGGATGAAAGCTTTCATCACATTCAGGATTTCTTCCACAGTGGAGGTTTCCTCCACCCGATATCTCAAGAAGTCCACACCATCATGGAGAACAACTCTTCCGATACAGACGAAGAGTGGAAATCCTATTTCAATGATGAAAGGTATATATCTCAGAAAGAAACATATACGCCATTTTACTCTCCAAAGCAAAGTCCTAGATATATACCGACATCAGACATCAGAATGATCTACGGAGATTGCGATCCTTAAGGATGTCTTGCTCCACCCAATTCATTAGAAGAAAACACTCTCGTGAAGGATAAATTTGATGACAACTTATATGATCCTATGGATGATTTGCCCATTTGGAAACCATACATAGAAGACTCGAGGCAAAAGAGTCAGCCAGATGATGCATGCCTGTTAAATGACCTTGAGAAAAATTCACCTGTTCTCCCAGAGTCATGGAATCCTTATCTTGAACATGCTGAATATGTCCAACACCACGTTGATGAATTTGCAAAGATTGCAGGACAAGAATTTATCAACTATGCATTTCTTGAGGTCAACGTCATTGAAGAAGATGACTCATCTATTCCCACAGAAACCTGGGATACCTTGGGGCAGCCAAGCGGCAAGTACGAATTTCTAGTAAAATACACTGCTCCTGAAAGCTCTCACATCAGATGCGAGGATATCCAGCCAACTGAATGGGGAGATCCTCTTGAGAATGAAAGTATTGTCGAAGATATAACATAAGAGTCCTCCTATGGTAACTCTGCTTGGGAAGAAGACTCCAGTGATCCAACTCCGCCCGAAATTAGTGTTATTACTGAAGATAAACCTGGAAGAAAGATACCGAAATTTGTGATCCACAGAGAAGTTCGTCGCCATTGGGTTGCGGTCGATGTCCCGAATGTCCTTCATAAATTGAAGTAATTTCCGCATCTTTGTTTTGACCTTTCACTTTGCCCGGGTGAAATGGATGTTTTATAGAGCTTGCTTTTCTATAAATGTCCCTCTCCACTTCACCTAAAGCGATAGAGTTTTGTTTTATAGGTTGTGTTTCAAGAATCGACAAATCATGAATAAATAATGTCATTCTGAATTCCTGCATTTATTGCTATTTTCACTTTTTGCTTTTCCAGAAAATGGTAATCCTAAAAAACAACCCGAAATAAAAACAAACATTTTCAAAAAATATACACTGCCCACACTTTTGCATTCTCTCTGCCTTTTCTAAAAGGAATCATCATGTCGTGTAAATTATTTGTTTTAAACCCCATTGAAACATATGATCCAATGCCTTCTCCCAACTTTGAGTTCCCTGTATTTGAAGCCGAAGAAGAAGAGGACGAAGAAATTCCATAAGAGATCTCTCGACTACTCAGACAGGAGGAAAGGTCCATTGAACCTTACAAAGAGCCGTTGGAAATGGTTAATTTGGGTTCAGAAGAAGAAAGGAAAGAAATTAAGATTGGAGCATTGCTTAATGCAACTGTCAGAGAAGGCTTGATAAGGCTTCTCAAAGAATTTCCAGGAGTGTTTGCTAGGTCCTACAAGACATGCCGGGGTTGGATACCAACATCGTGGAACATCACTTACCACTAAAACCAGAATGTCCTCCGATTAAACAAAAATTGAGAAAGACTCACCCTGATATGGCCATCAAAATTAAGGAAGAAGTGTAGAAACAAATGGACGCGGGTTTCCTTGCCACATCAGAATATCCTCAATGACTAGCCAACATAGTGCCAGTTCCCAAGAAAGATGAAAAATTCAGAACGTGTGTAGACTACATGGATTTAAACAAAGCAAGTCCAAATGATGACTTTCCCCTACCGCACATTGACATGCTGGTTGACAGCACAACAAAATTCAAAGTATTCTCCTTCATGGATGGATTCTCGGGCTATAATCAAATCAAAATGGCGCCAGTAGACATGGAGAAAACTTCATTCATCACCCTATGGGGCACCTTTTGTTACAAAGTAATGTTGTTCGGTCTAAAGAACGCAGAAGTAACTTATCAAAGGGCAATGATAACTCTGTTTCACGATATGATGCACAAAGAAATTGAAGTATACGTCGACGATATGATTTCCAAATCTAAAACTGAAGAAGAACATGTGGAACACCTATCAAAGTTATTTCAGCGTTTGAGAAAATACAAACTCCACTTTGTCGTAACCCAAAATTTGACCTCCCTTTTTTGCCTTTTGCATGAGCATGTGCATTCGTATCGCTGACATAGGCATTCACACTTTTCTCTGTGTGTTTCTTGTTGCAGGATTTTCAAGTTTTTTTGCCCGATTAATCGCATCCTCACGACGTTATTACATCATCAAATCAAGCTCAAAATAAAGGTTTCCATGTTTACTTATCAAAATAAGAGGTGGAAAATCGAAACCGGGACTTCAGTATCATTTCCCAAGCAAATTTGGGCAAAATTGGCTGAAGTAACCGGTTACCCTATGGTGAGTAACTAGTTACTCTGTACAAAGTTGTCGTTCCTGCTGCATTTTTTGGGACAGCAGCTGTGTACATTCTTTGGTCTTTGGTTCTACAGTGTTCTAGTAACATATGGAATATTCTAGACATCTCTAGACATTTCAAGACTATCCAAGACATTCCAAGTGCATTTATTCCAATGCATCATTTCCAAATAAGTGCACCATGTTCCTTGGTTTCCAAGTATGTGGACCTTTGGATATTGGAGCTTACATTGAGATTGTTACCGAGTTGGTTCTAACTAACCGAGTTAACCACCTTGACTCGGTGAGTCAAGTGTAAATAACTCCTAGCCTAGTCCCAAACCACCCAAAGCTAAGTTCAAACCTAATTCCAAACCTCTCACACTCCAAACCAAAAATCTATATAAACACACCTTTACTCACTTTTCAAGGGATCAACCATTTTCACACAAATTCCTCACACTTCACTGTCAATTTTCTCACATTCTCTCTGATTTTTCTCTGCTACATCTTCATCTTCATCTCAATTCTCTTCCAAAACCTCACCAAAGCTCAATTCTACATTAAAGGATAATCACTTTTACATCAAAAGTGATTATTTATTGAGCTCAACCTTCATCATCTTGCTATTATACTTGGATTTATGGAGTTTTATAAGCTTTTGGATTGATCTCAAGTGATTACTTCAAGTTTCTTCGGTGATAATTCTCATTTCGGAGTTTTTGTCGCAATTTGCTCGGTTTCGGTACGTTTCGTCAACAAATTGAAGATTCCCCTAGTTTTCTTTGATTTTCTGCATCAAGAATCCTTTGCAATAATTACCAAGGCACATCTCAGCCTTGTAGGTTGGTGGATCTCACTTTACTCATTGTTTCGATCGTTTTCGCGCGTTTACGATGTAATTTCGATTGTTTTTCGGTTTAATTTGCCATGCATTTGCTTGATCTTTGATCTCCATGATTAATGCTTGTAATTTGTGTTTAATTGCTCTTACATGATGTAATTTTCGTGCACAAGTTCATACCCTAGCATGTGGTGGTTGGCATAAGTGATTAAGTGCTGAAAATCACTTTTAAAAAGTTGTTTTTGCTGTTATTTTTGTCACTGTCACAGTGGTAACCGGTTACCATGTGGTGAGTAACCGGTTACTCAGTGTATTTTCCACCAAAAAACGTAGTTTTCAAGCAAGTAACCGGTTACCCTGTGGTGAGTAACCGGTTACCACTGTACAGAATGGCCATTTTTGAGTTTTCTCAAGCTTGTTCGTCATCCTTTCTCCCCCTAACTTCCATGGATCGATATGCTTGATATTTGTGGATGTTTTAAGTGTTGTTTAACTTCTATTTGAAGCATGTTTGTCAACTTTCGATGCTCGATTTTTTATTTATCGATTATTTGCAACATTGGCAATGTTTGTTCATGAACATCTTGCATTCCATTTGATCACTTGTTAACATGTTTTACAATGCATACTAATTATCATTTGGTACTGTTTTGCACTTGCTCTCATTGTTGTGCATTAGGTTTGTTCTCAAGGGAATAAGTTTAATCTTGTACAATCAATAATACACCCTTTGCTTTGATAAATTTTCAATTCATTTTGGAAAATTATTAGCATATTCCTCCCTTTGATTAGTAAATCGAAACTTTGTTTCGATTATTGATCCTCCCTTTGGCGCTTCTCTTTTGGCCTCCTTTAGAGCTTTCTTTCTCTCTTCTCCCGCGGAGTCAGAGATTCACACGACACTGGAGCACTGTACAAATTGGAGCTGTTACACCGCCTGTTTCAATTTCCACACTATACTTTGGGTGCTAGAAAAGGAATGAGGATGAAGTCTATCCTACCCTCATTCTGACTATTTTTCGGTAAGGGCGTCTTGTCCTTCCACCGAGAATAGTCACCTCTATCCTCAAGCTATAGTATTTCTCATTCCCTAGTCGGGTCGATCCTTGATCACCTGTGTTTCTCTCAATCTCTCTTTTGATCAATCACCATCTTTCTTGGTTAAGATCATTGTCTTGAGTTAGCATTCTTCTCCTTTGTCTCAACATTCTTTTCATGTGGCCAATCATTACTATTTTGATTTCCCTGAAGATCCTTAAACCCATTTCTTCGGTTAATCACAGGTTTTATGTTAAAACCGAATCCCCAGGAGTTCGCAACCTTCTTTTGGTTCTTCTCCCTTTGTTTGGTTAACCACTGTCTGTCAGTTAAAACACCAATTCACACCTCTTCTCAGTTAACCACAGTCTATCTGTTAACATACTGAGTTTCCTTTTTCTGGGCTAATCACCTTCTCTTGGTTAATCACCCATTTTTTCAATTAACCACAACCTGCCTGTAAAAACACTGAGCCTTTTCGAGTTAATCACCTTCTTTTGGTTAATCACTCTACCCTTTTCGGTTAATCACAATTTTCTGTTCACACCGAATCCTCAGCGGTTAGAAACCTCTTTTGGTTCAAAACCCCCTTTTTGTTAGTCAATTACTGTTTGTTCAGTTAGTCCCAACACCCCTTTTGGGTCACAACCTTTGCTTGGTTTCACACCCATCCTTTGGGTCACAACCTTCGCTTGGTTCTACACCCTTTCTTTTGGTTAATCATAGTTTACCTATTAAAACCAATGCTTCTCTATCTCCACAGAGTTGCAATCTTTGTTTCCCTTGGTTAACCACTGTTTATCAATTAATATATCGAGGTTCCCTCATAGTCAAACACCTTCTCTTGGTTCAATAATCTCTCTTATGGTTGATCACAGTCTATCTGTTAAAACCTTTATCCCCACCAGAGTTCTTACCTCTTTTTCCTTCGGTTAACCACTGCCAGTCAATTAATATACCGAACTTCTTTTCTTTTAGTTTTGACACCATACTTTTGTTTGTCCCCAGTAGGGTCACTACTCTCTGGTCCCCTACACCATTATTTTTTCCCTTATCTCCCCAATGTAGCCCCTTCTTTCCTTTTGCTCTTTTATCTCTTGGTTTCGACACCACTCTTGCACGTTATTCTCAGTACACTATTGTCTTTCCTTTTGCATTTTTCTTGGTTTTGACGCCATTTCTTTTGAATCCCCAGCGGAGTTTCCCTCTTTCTTTTGTTCCTGGTTTTGACACCACTTTCTTTTCCTTTCCCTTTTCCTTTTCAGTCTTAGTTCCCCAAACTACGGAAGCTCTGATTCTGCATTCATTCGAATGTATGATACGTAGGCACGAGATCGCGATGATCTTGGCGAGCACACTTCCACCCTTCCACCTTCTTCCATTCCTTTCTTTTCCCTGGTTCCATGAACTACGGCGCTCTGATTTCCTCATTGCACTATGTGGGTACGTAGGCACGAGGGCCCTAATCCTCTGCGAGTACTTTCTTTCTTTCCTTTCTTTTTCTTTTCTCTCCTCTTCTTTTAGCTATAAGCCTTTAGATAGATAACCCATCCAAGCCTAGAAGCAAGCGAAATGGTTCCCATCGAGTACGACGGATGCGTTAGGTGCTAGTACCTTCCTTTCGCATAACCGACCCCCGTTCCCGTTTCTCCTCCCCTTGTGTTTTATCGATATTTTCCCTGTCCTTTGGGACTAAATAAAGTTCGGTGGCGACTCTGTGGTATCTTTGAGTGTACGATTCACTCAGGTATAAACCAGCCATCTTCAGCTGGCGACTCTGCTGGGGAGTCATTGTGCTTGCAGGTTGGGGTCTTGCCTAGTTTTGTTTGCTTTCTTGTTTGTTTGGGTGTTTATATTTCGCGCTTTACTAGCTTTATCTTTACGCTTTATTTGCTTTATGTTTATTTACCGCTTTTCTTTACTGCTTTAAATATTCATATGCTGCATATTATGGATATCTGCTATATTCTCTGCTGTTGGCGGGTTGGGTTGTTACTTGAGAGATAAGCCCAATACACAGGCTTGAGTACACACATAGGACTTGAGTGGAAAGTAGTGTGACCTACGTAGCGTCTTGGTACATTTAGTTTACACGAAACCCATGCCCATACGAGGTTTTCTTGGGAGATATCCTGATTTGCGCGTCTTGTGCATTTCAGGGTGTTAACCTAGAGAGTTGTCGACTCTGGTGACCATTCTCGAGGGCTTAGTTGAGGCATTCCTCCCAAGGAACGATAATGGTAGAATAGAAATGGCAAACCCATTACGCTTCTTGATCTGAGGACCCAAAGCTGGGAACTTGCCATAGGATAACCCTTTTGAGGGAAATCAGTGGAGGCCTCCTTGAGGAGTAATAATGCCAAACCCGAAATGGTGAACGTATTATTATTTCTTGACCTGAGAGCCTGAGAAGTTGAGGACCATTCTTGTCTAGATCATACCTGTGAGGGGAATATTGGGTTTTTCTGCAGGAAACCAAGACTCCTCCAACCTTTGTTCTCTTACCGCGTCAGACTTTTGCACCGACACAAAATTACCTTTGCAGATGTTCAGATTATCCAGATTTGATTATTCAGACTGTGCTGACCCTTGTTTCTAGTGTTACATGTCATTCCATCATATAAATTTAATTTTTGCATATGCATTTTGAAACTTCATTTTCGCATACATCGCATTCATTAATGCCCGCATATGCACGTCCCTTCACCTAGGAAACCTTTGCTTACTCTGATCATTTCCGCCTTGTAGCAAGACGACGACTCGACATCGGTATTTAACCCGCTCAAACAAATCCAGAATCGTGGCTGACTTCGAAGCTGAGGACGCTGCTTATAAGGAAACTCTGGTCCAATTTCAAGGTCGGATGGATCAGTTTCAGACGAACATGGTTGTCATAATGGAACTCCTTCGTGCCCAGAGGGATGCCGCTGCTGCTGCCACTGTTGTTACAACCGCCACTGATGCAACCTTTGTCACCCCTGTTGTGACTATGTCTCCTGTTTTTACAGCTACTCCTGTTGTAGTTCCTTCCCCTGCTACTGTTGAAGTACCAGTTGAGTCTGTGAATCAACCTGTTGTTCATCCGACAAATTCTCAATCCGGTTTGAACAAGATGCCCGGTGGTTTTCCTTGGGGCATGCCTCTGAATTAAACTCCTCAGATTGCAAATAATGGTAGTGCCTTTGTACCATATCAGTCGTTTGTTGTGTCCGTGCCTAATGGGAATGTTGTTACGTATCCATGGGGTATGCCTACTCCGGTTCCACCTCCAGTGGTGAATGATGATCATGAGAATCCTCAGATTCAGACTCGTCAGACTCCTGGGTTGACTGATATTGAAACTCCTGATGAAGAAGAGCATGTGTATAGGGGTTCTCCTGTTCAAATTCCAGTTTCATCTCAAGTTGTTCAAACTGCTGTTCAGAATGTTCATCCTGGGATGTTCTATCCTAGGGCACCTTCCTCAGCTGTTGTGGTACCTCATCCGCGTTATTCGTTTAGTGTTCAGATGGGTCAGAATGCTAGTCAGATGGTCAATCAGGGTTTGGTATATCCTTCTCAGTTTGCTACTCCGCAAGTGCACGCTCCGATCGCCTCTCAGTTACCAAATCCTCAGATTCTTGTCAAGCCCACTAATCAGAATAGACCTACTGACTACAAGTAATTGGAAGACCATAATAGAGCTATTGAAGGGTTTTCTACCTTTGGCATGGAGGCCAAAGATTTATGTTTGGTTCTGAATGTTGTACTGCCGCAGAAATTCAAGTTACATGAGCTTCCAAAGTATAAAGGTTTAAGTTGCCCGCGTAGTCACATCACTATGTACTGCAGGAAGATGGAATCCTATATTGATAATGATGAATTGCTTGTTCATTGTTTTCAAGATAGTTTGTCTGGTGCTTCATTGGATTGGTACATGGGCTTGGAACGCAGCAAGATCCGTACTTGGAGGAATTTGTCTGAAGCATTCTTGAAACAATACAAATATAATCTTGATATGGCGCCTACTAGATTGCAGTTGCAGAATCACTCCCAGCGTTCAGCTGAAACGTTCAAAGAGTATGCACAAAGATGACGTGAGATGGCATCTCGTGTGCAACCTGCTCTCTCTGACAATGAGTTAGTTGACATCTTTATGGGAACATTGCAAGGTTCCTACTATGAGAAAATGGTGGGTAGTTCTTCATGGAACTTTGTTGACATTGTAACGATTGGTGAACAGATTGAAAACAGTTTAAAGACTGGAAATATTCCTGGAGCCGCTTCCCAGCAGCCAGCCACTAGAAAATCTCAGAATAGTCAGTCCAAGAAAAAGGAAGGTGAAGCCAACGGTGTGACAGCTCAAGTTTCATGCCATATTATCCATATCCGTACATTGCTGCTGCACAATATCCACAACCTCCATATCAGTATCATCTGCAACAACCAGTTCAGAATGTTCAGAATCAGCAACAAAATCAACAGAACAACAAAAGGCACCATAATCAAAATCGTAAGAACAACAACAATCAAGGAAATTGCAAGCGTCCGAATTTTGACAGAATTCCGATGTCATACATTGAATTGTTTCCTTATTTGGTTCACCAAGGGGCAATTATTCCCAAGCAGATCGCACCTGTAATTCCTCCATTTGGCCCGAAGCATAATCCAAATACGTCATATGCTTATCACGCTGGATACATAGGACATGCGACAGAGGACAGTTTGTTTTCAAAACCAAAGTTCAGGAACTCATTGATAAGAAGATTCTGACTTTCGCTGAGGAAGGACCTAACATTCAGAATAATCCGTTGTCGAATCACAATGGACCTGCGGTGAACATGATTGAGGAAAGTTCAAGGGCTGAATTGATCATGGATGTTAATGAGGTAAAGACCCCGATGACTGTGATTTTCAAGAGATTGAATGAGCATGGGTTGTTGAAAGGGCTGCATGGTAAGTGTCATATTTGTGACGATAATCCCAACTAATGTCGAAGGCTGAAGGGTTGTGTCCAGATTTTGATAAACCGAGGTGAAGTCCAATTTGCCAGATCTAAGCCTGTTGAGGAAGTTTCTGCTATCGAGCCATTCACCATCGTCTATAGGAAGGTTCCTGCTGAATCCCCTAAGTAGAAGAAGGTGCAACCCATCGTTGTTTGCCCGCCAAAGCCATTTCCATATCAGAATTCTAAGAAGGTACCTTGGAGGTATGGGTCTACTGTGTTTTCCGAAGATCAAGAGATAAGATTTGTAGAATCTGAGATCGTAAACGTGATAGCCGTTGGAGGTATGACTCATAGTGGACGGGTGTTCGCTCCGAAAGTCACTACAAAGCCTGTTTAAGTTCCAACTATTGTTCCTTCTGAGGAAACGCCTGCATCTGCAACCCCTGTTGTTCAACAAGGGGCATCTGCTACAGTTCCAGTGCCGACTACTCCGTCTGGAGATATTTTAAAGAGCAAAGAGACACTTGATGATCAAGAGTTCTTAAAGTTGATTAAGAAAAGCGATTTTAAAATTGTGGACCAGCTGGGGCAGACTCCCTCGAGGATCTCAATCTTGTCTTTACTCATGAGCTCTCCTGCGCACCGATCAACTTTGTTAAAAGTTTTGAACACTGCTCACGTGATGCAAGATATATCCGTTGTTGAGTTCGATGACATGGTGGCCAATATAACATCGAGAAAATATTTGGGTTTTAATGAATCAAAATTGCCTCCTGAAGAAAATGCCCACAACACTGCACATATCCGTCACCTGTACATACATCCTCTTATCTCGTGTTCTTGTAGACACCGGTTCTTCCCTCAATGTGATGCCTAAGGGCACATTGAGTCAATTACTGGTAGAAGGGAGCGAGATGAGGCCGAGCGCCTTAGTTGTCAGAGCCTTTGATGGTTCTCGAAGGCAGGTCATCGGAGAAGTGGACTTACCCATCAAAGTTGGACCGCATTTGTTTACCATTACCTTCCAAGTGATGGATATTAATTCGACGTACAGTTGCCTATTAGGTCGTCCGTAGATCCATGCCGCAGGGGAAGTTACCTCCACTTTACATCAGAAGTTGAAATTCATGTTCGACGATCAGCTAGTTATCGTCTGTGGTGAAGAAGATATGATTGTGAGCGAGTTATCGTCTTTTCGATATGTCGAGACCGAAGAAGGCATAACTGAGGTGCCGTTGTAGTGTCTCGAATTCGAAGATGTCAGCTCTGCTTCCACTAGTCAAAGTAGATCACCACAAATGACCTTAGCATCTGCTAAGAGTGCTAAAGAGACCATCGAGAGAGGTGCCTTGCCAGGCTGGGGGCATGTGATTGATGTGGTTGAGAAGCATAACCGATTTGGATTGGGTTACTGTCCTGGTCGAAAATCTAGTTCACATGGTTCAAAGCAGTGCAACTTGATCAAGTTCAGTAGCGCGGGTTTTCAGATAGGTGACATCGTGGCAGCCCTTGATGATGCTAGTCCTAGTAATCAGATTTCAAACTTTGTGCGCAAGTGTCCTCCGGGTTTCAAGCTCAACAACTGGACATCTATTGTGATTCATGTGGTTTTCCCATATAACATGTCATGCACTTTGCTTTCTCATTCCCTCGTTCTCGCCCGAGACGAGTGGATAGCTTGTAAAGGGCCTCACGCTTTTGCAATATTATGTGATCAATAAATAAAGTTTTTTGCTTTCAAAATCATGCTCTATTTTCTTTATTTATTTTACTTTTCCACAAACAAATGGCAAAAGTTTCTTTTATTTTCACCTTTCAAAATAGCTCATTCTAAACATACTCATAAACATGTAGAACTAATAAAAGCATTGATAACAACATGGCAAACATCCATTATAATTCTGGGATTCCAATTAACCAAGCCGAAGAAGATGGTGAGGAAGATTATGAATCACCGGCTGAACTAGCAAGGCTTCTTGAGCACGAGCATAGAGAGATTCAGTCACACAAAGAGCCAGTCGAAGTGGTCAATCTTGGTACTGATGAGGTCAGAAGAGAAGTCAAGTTTGGCGCGTCCCTCGCTAAGCATGTACACTCTGAGTTGGTCAAGTTATTGAAAAAGTATGTTGATATCTTTGCCTGGTCCTATCAAGATATGCCCGGGTTGGATACCAACATCGTTGAACATCACTTGCCACTCAAGCCCGGATGTCCTCCTGTCAGGTAGAAGCTCAGGAAGACTAGACCCGACATGGCACTTAAAATCAGAGAAGAGGTAAAGAAGCAGCTTAATGCTTGGTTCTTAGCTACTTCCGAGTATCCTGAATGGATTGGCAACATCGTCTCGGTTTCGAAGAAGGACGGGAAAGTCCGAATGTGTGTGGATTATCGAGATCTCAACAGTGCAAGCCTGAAAGATGATTTCCCCTTGCCTCATATTGATGTCTTGGTAGACAACACAACGTCTCTGTCTTTTTTTTCATGGACGGTTTCTCAGGATATAATCAGATCAAGATGTCCCAAGCTGATATAGAAAAGACTACTTTCATCATGCCGTGGGGTACATATTGTTACAAAGCCATGTCGTTCGGTTTAAAGAATGCAGGGGAAACATACCAACATGCCATGACAACCCTCTTTCACGATATGATCCATAGAGAGATTGAGGTTTACGTGGACGATATGATTGCCAAGTCCAAAACTGAAGATGATCACTTGGTTCACCTGAAGAAATTATTTGACAGACTCCGGAAGTTTACTGAACCTAACAGTAACCATCAGTGGCTACTGTGTACAGCAACCATGGAGAATCATCTTCTTGGGAAATCTTGAATGATGTTAGGACATCATGTTTGACAACTCTTTCCAGCATACACTATGAGCTCCATAACATCACCTCCGAGCACCACATCACAACAACTTCAGGCAGCACATTAGGACCTAAGAAGTAGAAAGTCCTGAACTCATTTGGTGCACATGAGGAAGAAGATATCTGACACTCCCCCTCAATACAACACATTTCTTTTTCCTTCCAGGACAGACCCAGAACAAATGTAGAAGACTCCTCCAGAAAAGAAACGTCTGTCTTGGGATAAAAAACCAATGGTGGCATAAGAGATTTCTGCACACCTTATTTGATCAGACGCCCCTAGTCGACCTATGGCATAAGATGAAACTTAAGAAGTGCCAATCTGCCACCCCAGGTAACTCAGAACACAAGTCACAACTGTGTTCATAACTCAGGACACAAGTCACAAAGACTCAACACCAACTTAAGGATAGGGCATCCTCTTCGACATCTCTGAAACACATCTGGAACTGCAGACTCCAGACATAGCATCTGCGCAAACCATTTAGCAAACCCTTTCTCCCCCTTTTTAGCCAAAAATTGGCAAGAAAAGCCCTCACAGAACCAGACCCAAGTAGTGCTCACCCAAAAACGAACAAACGCCATAAGACTTATGAAACAAGAACACTCACTGGCTGAAGGTGAAAAGAACAACCCCTATAAATAGCTGACCAGTTACTTTGGGATTAACGAGCTTTGAATATGTCAAAGTTCTTGGTCAAATAAACGCTATTTTAGGTACTAAAAACTCCATCCAAATTCAATGTCTACCTTCCAAAACAGTCTTGACCGCCTTTATTGCTTCTTAACTGATTCTTACCATAAATTATGCCAATAACGTTCCATGCATAGGCAAAGACACGTGTTTCACCTTATCCTTACACCACCGTCCAGAATAATTCCTTGTTTGGCTTAAGAGAAACATGTCCTATACCATGTTCTGACATCTTATCAAACAATGTCTGTTGCTCACAACATTATCAACCCAAGACTCCACAGAAAATTATACATTCCAAAACACAAGCACATTTTCTTTTCTGTTGGATTCTGAGACGACTTCTATCGATCAGCACAACTCACAATCCCTTCTAGATTCCTTCAGAACAGCAGAGAAAAATAAATTCTCCCAGATACAACAATTCTGCTCTTCAGACGCCTCCTGCATAAGCACTAGCTTCACGCAGCTAGGATAGCACACCAGCCTTAGGAACACCCAACCACACTCAGTAGTACATGTCCCATCATGTTGTTTGACATCACTCTGCACAAACTTGGACAGCACGCAAGCTTCACAAAAATCTGCACCCTTGCAGTAATAGACCATAGACAACAGCCTTAACTCCCCCTGACATGAACAACCAATGCTCCTTATGAAGATGAACACTTGACACCAGATGATAGCACAATGACATTGCCATATTCTCAACATTAAGAACTGCCACTTCTTGTATTTGTTAAGCATAATCTCACCATGTTTACTTCAGATACATGGTCTGCCAAGTCCAATATAAAAGCCCACTTGATTTGGAATTTCTCACATATTCCATAACAAATGTCTTTAGATTACTTGCAACACAAGATAAGGACTGCCAACAACCTTCTGTCCTTACATTCACACGCAACTAATGAAGTCTTCATCATGAAAGTAGTCATGTATTGCCAGAACAAACTACTTAACATCAAGATCAGAATCTGCCCATTCTAATCCATATTATGTCAGAACTGCCACTTCAGACTATAATGCTGCTTCTTCCAACTCCACAAGCACAGTCCCAGACCTTCATCCAGGATACACAACAAACAATGATGTTGTAACATTATGTAGGACATCAACATTAGATAAAAGATCACACCTTCTGCATTTTATTCAGGTAATCACAACCACCTGATCACAGCAGAGAGAAATAAACTCTCACGCAATTCAGAAATCTGAATTGCATCCACACATCAGATAACTACCAAGCTCCCAACAAGGTCTTTACCATCAGTCACATACACATCTCCATCAGACTCATACCTAGCTCCCGACAAGGTATTTGTTATCCAAGAAAGATTCACAAACAAATAGCAGATGATGCTTACTTCTTCATTCACACACTTCTGATATAGTCAGCTGATAAGGCTACCTCAGGCTGTCATCTTCAAATGTCAACCTACTCAATCACAACCACTCAGATAAAATAAATTCCTGAACCATAATATCCAGACTGCAGACTTGCTTAATTCTCTAGACAAATACTTAGTCTCCCGTCAAAGTATTTACCCTTATGCATAATAAGGTTACCTTCTCACACAAGGTATGACAATTTGTTTGACATCTTCTTCTGCACACGTCTGACAACTTCTGATTCTTCTTTATGACAAATTGTCATGACATTTATTCACAAGTTACTTTAACTTGGATCAGTGGCTTGATCTTGGAATTCTTTCTGCGCAAAACAACCTAGGCTGAACAAGCAACAACCACCTGAATTGATGTTCCAACATCAATCTCAGTCACATATCTTCACAGAGCTTTTCTAAAGATATCATCTATAGTAAAGCTCTAGCAGGGGAACACACGAGGATCAATAATCAGTAGCTGATCAAGCTTCCAAACATATTCAGCAGTAGGAACATCTCAAGAGTCTTCTCCTTAAATCACAACATCTTGTTTGACTTTGAGATGTTGGATGTCATCAACCAATCTGCCTCTTCTAATCCTTCAGCCAAACTCATCCCAGACAATTTGGATGATACTCCAAACACATAGTCACCAATCAACCCCACCGGTTGATTCAACTCCACAGCGCTTAACCCTTGAAAGTTCTCCACTATACCAGACCAAGAGTTCCATGCTCTCATAGACTTGATAAATGTCATCAAGTTTGAGTAAACAACCTCCATCCTGAATCAGAGAAACATCATCCAGACAGCTTGAGAAAAAAATTCTTAATTTTATGATGTCAAGACATGTCTTCAAGGTCTTCCAAAACATCAGGTACTCTCCCTCAGAATCTGCCAAGAGCACTTCAGAGAATCATACATTCTCCCCTTTAATAGTAGCACAGACTGTGAAAATCCTTAAGCACACACAGTCAATACTTATCTAGCTTCACAAGATCATTCAGATCATGACTTTTTGATCTTTGACCTTCATGTCCAAGAAGTCTGTTAGAGATAATACTTCTTGAATCTCAGGTTCTCCACTCCTGCAGCAAGGACTAGAAATAAACTGACCTCAGGAGTAAATAACATGTTGATCACACCTTGACTAACTCACACATCTAAGATAAGTTCTAGGGCCAGAAACTTCTTAGACATACCACCCAGATGCCTCCTCTTCCAGATCAGGAGTAGGTTCTAAACCCATGTGATCAAACCACATTAGTTTAGCACCCAGAGCATCTGCTATGCCATTCCTTTAGACAACAGAATTCTGCACAATTCTGACGTGATGTTCTAATACAAGATAGGACATCATTCCAAGGAACACATCAAGAGCTCAAAGACTGGAGATTAGCCTTTTTAGGAAAAGAAGCAAAAGTAAATTACTTCTTACTATCTTCCAACTTCACTTATCAATGCCTTTATGAGTGGACTTGAACAATAATCTTCAAGTATCGTTGACAAAGTAAGTTGAAGCAGTCTTGCATATATCCCATCACCATAGGATATACATTCAGAGAAGAACAACCTTCTCAGTTACAACCTCAGGAGTTTTCAGATAGATACGCAGCGGATCAAAACACAAACTCCTCAAAACCTTCAGGTGTCACATATCAGCCCTAGCAACATAATCCAGGTGACACCACAATACCACAGGTTTGAAAATAAATCAAACCTAACATAACCACAACACAACAGCTTTTCAACCAAAACTCCAAGCATTCAGCACATGCCACTGCCTGTCACGAACAGTCCATCCTCCACTTCTAGGGACCATTATCACAACTATATGAGCTTCTCCAAGTCCAAACAACTTTTCAGTAGAAAGCTTCTACCTTGACCATGAACCAGAAAGTATCTTCCCTCGGATCTCATCCAGATACAAAACAGAATGACCTGCTCTGATACCAATTGAAATTCTGGTACATGTGCAGAATTCAGATGTCCTATAACATGTCATTCGACATCTAGTCTGACATGAATACACATGGTAAGGTATATAACAATAAGCACGGTACAAAAAAATAAAAACAAAGCACACAGAATTGTTAACCCAGTTCGGTCTAACACACCTACTCTGGGGGCTACCAAGCCAGGGATGAAGTCCACTATCAGCAGTATCAATTCAAAGCTAAACTCCCCGTTTACAGCTTATCACTTAATCACTACCCAATGACCATTCTACCTAGATCCTCTCTAGATATGAGAGACCCTTCTCACTCCCAATCATCGCAATGATGTCTAGCAGTCAACACTCCGCCACTGCATCAACGGCTCTTTACCTATACAACAATTTAACAAGGAAGACACACTTCCAAGACACAACTTAGAGTTACTTAAAAGCTTCCTCCAAGAACAATACTCCTCTTACTTAACAGCTTCGAGGATCACACTAACAAACTGTCCAACTCACATGTCGAGTGGTACAGGAACCAACCCTAATATTAGAACTTGTACATCTTTGGTTGAGTTGCAATTCTAGGTTACAATGCATCTATATATAACCTATTCTCAACTGGATTTGGGCCTTCAAAATCGCAGCTTAAAGCTGTTACAAATCTGCAACAGATCTTGCATACAAATAGGTCTTCAATCTTTAACTTCCTAAAATATCTCCAAATTTAGAAAGTGTATATTTTTCAATATTCTTCTCAATTTCAAATTTGAATCTTCAGACCTTTTAATTCAGCGCCACGTAGAATTTGCATAGTATTCCCTGAATATTCTACATCTATTAAGACATAATAGAATCTTTAATTCACTTCAGTTCTGGCGCGATGTCGAATGGACCTTCATGGGACATCTTAATATGAGATGTTGTTCCAGATGTTGAAACCACTTCAACTCAACATGTTCCAATGCACAGTAGGACTTCTTGCTCAACCTGTTATTCTTTAGCAAGATAAAATATCCTATCTAACATATTGCTGCTATTATTTGTTTTACAAAATTAATGCCAACCCTAAAAATTAAAGAACTAACAACATACATTAAGCATTTGGCATTCTGTTCACTGAGATCAGAAAGATTAATCTTGTAAATGTTGTTTTTTCTCTTTCCGGTAAAAAGGATTGAGCCATCTTTCTGACTAACTGCCTTACAAGACTTTTGATTAAAGATAATATCATAACTATTGTCACTAAGATGATTGATAGAAAATAAGTTATGCATCAAACCATCGACCAGAAGAACATTAGTAATAGAGGGAAGTTTACCATTACCGATAGTTCCAGAGCCAATTATTTTTCCTTTCTGGTTTCCTCCGAAACAAACAAAGCCTCCAGGCTTAAGTTCCAAACTTTGGAACATATGCATTCTTCCCATCATGTGTCGCGAGCAACCACTGTTCAGGTACCATGATTGGTGTTTCAATTGAGCTACTAAGGATGTCTGCAACATAAACTATCTTTTCCTTAGGTACCAACTTTCTGGGTCCTTTTTTGTTAGTTTTCCCAAAGTGTTTAACAACTTTGGGTTTATGTGCAATAAGATAATCAAGTGGAATTTTTGCATGATATTTAGATTTAGAAACAGATTTCTGTGTCGGTGGAGGTTTTGTGTAAGCTCAAAATAAATAGGTTATGTACTAGCAGGTAGAAAGTGCTTATAGAGAGGTTTTGGTTTTACCATGATTCTTTCATAAATCTTAGAGGTATCTGTACAACCTAAACCTTTCTTGCTATTTCTACTAACTCCATAGATTAAGGAAGCAATTTTGCTTCTATCTATGGTTTTAGTCAGAAAGTGCTGAAAAGCTCTGTCATATCTAAATACACAGTTGGTACCGGAAGCATCAGGACCTATTTCTTCTTCTAATTTTGAGATTTGACTTCACAAAGTAGAGTTTGTACTTTCAAAAGAAAATATTTTTTTCATTTAAAGAAGAAATATTCTCTTCATGCTTCTCACAAGTTTCAGAAGCAATTACTTGGACTTGTTTAAGGTCTTTGTATTTGCTTTGAAGACTTTAATACTTCTCCGATATTTCAGAAAGACATGATTCTAAATCAGAACGAGAAAGATTAGAAAATACCTCTTCAAAATCATGATCAAATTCTGCTTCTGAGTCTGATGATACTTTGTCTTCGGGTTCTCCAGAGACTTCAGCATCAATGGTTGTTGCCATCAATGCAACATTAACTTGTTCTTCTTCAGAATCTTCTTCTTCTGAATCAGAGTCGTCCCAGGTAGCCATGAGTCCTTTCTGAAGGTGTGAGAAAAACACAAGAAATGGGGGTTTGAATTGGGTTTTCAAAATGAAAGATTTTTGTGAAACTCAAACAAATATCACAAATAAACTAGCAATAGAGAAAGACACACGATATATCCTGGTTCACTTGAAAACTATCAAGTTAATCCAGTCCACCCGCCAAGGTGATTTTGCCTTATACACAAGGACTTAATCCACTATAATCAACTGATTACATTGCACTAGCAACTGCTAGTGACTAACAAACAAAGACTAACCGTCTCTTCTTAAGGATTCTGACCCAACTGGTCCCTTAAGGAATACAAATAACTGTTTGAACAAAATTAATGTTTATAATGAATTTCTTCTACACAAGTTGATATAAACACTATGAATAGCTCAAATAAAATCCATACAGTATGAACAATGTATTTTTCTTTGTATTGTGGTGATTTACTGTTCACGCATGTGTCTCTCTCGTATGTATCAGTATCACACTTTTCTTCAAGTGATCAAGTCCTTATATAGCCAGAAAAAAAAGATCCGTTGGAGGGCAGACCAGGAATATTATTGAGATTGTTGGCGACTTGAAATAACGTCGTTATGCGGGGATGAAAATCGTACATAAAATTTGTCCTTTGTACCACCAAATCAGAGTAGTGGAATGGTAGTGGAAAAGAATGTGTTTGATATGTAATGTGTACTATTTTACCTCGCAAATGTTTCATCATCTTCTGCTCATCAGAGGCTTCTGAATAGATATGGTTGAAGCATGATCAGAAGAATTGATCATTGGGTCTTTAGAGTCTTGAGTCATCAGAGTCTTAAGAACTTGTTCACCAGAACCTTGTCTTCAGAGTCTTTAACACTCCGTCTTCAGAACCCTTGGTTATTAGAAACTTAAGTCTTCAGAGTCTTCAGAACATTGTTTAGCAGAACCTTGTCTTCAGAGTCTTCAACACTTAGTCTTCAGAAACTTAAGTCTTCAGAGTGTTGTTCATCAGAACCTTGTCTTCAGAGTCTTTAGCTCTTAGTCTTCAGAATATAATTATCAGAGTCATATTCAGAGCCAGAATCCAAGAGAACAGTGCAACAACAACATATTGTCTTAGAATCTTTCTGAAGTTGAGCAGATCAGAAGCAAACTTGCTTCTTTGACGCAGAAGCTACTTTTGGTCAATTGAGAGTGAAGTTCCACATGATCTCTATCAGAGTAAGAGCTTTCTTTATCAGAGTCAGATCCTGTTTTTGAATTCTTTAGAAAACAAACGTTAGAGTACCAAAATTATTCTCACACAAATACTACTTTGTTATTATCAAAACTTAGAGATATCTTGCAGAACCAAATCTTGTTCTAACAATCGCCCCCTTTTTGATAATGACTAAACAATGTATTTTGATAACACAATTTTGTACGAGGATAATTAATAGGAAATGGCGCAAATAAGTTTAGAGTAAACTTCCCTTTATCAAGCTCCCCCTTAATCTAAGACTTAAAAAAAATCTTATCAAATTGGGATACCAGAGCCTGATTACAAGGATCTAGTCATATCAGAATATCAGAGCTTGATTATAGTGGTAATGGAGTCTGATAACAGAGCTTGATTGGTTAGATCAGAGCCTGATTAAATCAGAGTCAGATTGCCAATATAAATATTGTTCCTGAAAAGCATTCTAAGAAAAAATTTGCAATTAAAGTGTTAGAATAATAGAGCTATGATTCAAAGACAAGATATTGATCAAAATAACTTTCCATTAAAATACTCCCCCTTTTTGTCATAATAAAAAAGGGTAAACCAAAAAGATAATTCATAGTACAACATAGGATAAACAAATAGACAAAGAAAAACTACGGGGTAGCCTAGAAAAATGCCTAAGGTTGAGAAGGAGGAGGGAGCCTCTGAAGGATTTGAGCAAGTGCATTTTGAATGATGGAAGTGACTTCATCTTGCTTGTCGATCCTTGATCTGAACAATTCTTACTCCTTCTGAATGTTTTCCAGAGTCTTCAACACTAGATCAGAGGTAGAGTTTTCAGAAGTTTCTTTCCCAGCTTGATCTTGAGCTTCCTTAGCCAACCTTTCATCTTCTCTATCTAGAGCTTCCTCGGCTAACCTTTCAGCCAATTCCCTTTCAGCAGCTAGCCTAGCTTCATCTTCCTTCTTACCTTTCAACTTCTTTTTAGCTTGCTGGACAAAATAGTCTTTTACCTGAACCGAGAGATTTTGAATCCTCTGAAATTCCTCAGACATCTACTGATTGAACTGATCCCATGGAGCACCCAAAGCAGAAGGGTCTTCACTAGAACTTGATTCATCAGAGAGTGTTTTGAATCTTATAACTACACTGTCCTTAAAAGCAGAAATTACTTCATCTAGCCTAGGAGGAAGGTCAGATGGTTGATTCTCAGGGAATGGTTGATTTTCTTCAATAGAATCACCCAAATTGGTGGTATCATTATTTGAAGAAGGTTCAGGATTGTCTGGTATGGCTTCTGGTATTATTTTTGGAGCGGTTAATGGAGTGGTTGATGGAGAGTTGGCTGTTTGAAGAAGTTCAGTGGGAAATTCTTCAGAAAAAGATTGAGTGGTTAATGGAAGGGAGATGGTTGGAAATGGTTGTTCAGTAATGATGGGGTTTTGTTGTATGGATATGGTGGAAGATGGTTGAGTTAATGTGATTTCTAGTATTTGTGGTGTAAATTGTATAGATGGGGAAGAGGATGGAATTATTTTAGTTGGTGATTCAGAGATGGGTATGGGAGAGGTGGTGATAACATTTGAAAATAGTGGTGGTGGAGTAGAGAATATTGGTTGTGTTGAAGGAGATGGAGATGATGTAGGAAGAGATGAAGATAAATTTCTGTTAATAATAATAGGTGCAGTTACAGAAGGAGATTCAGAAGAATTACTCTGTTCGCCAGCAGGAGAAGCGGATGTAGATGCCATCTTTATCTTCTTTGATGATGGTCCGTCATCATCATCACTTTTCTTTTTCTTGCCTTTCCTTTTTCTGGAAGATCTTAGGAAGAGTATCCGGCAGATTACCCATGTCAATCCACACATCTAGTGCTTCATCTTTGCATCCAGCAAGATAGTTTGTAAGCTCATTTGGATTATAAGTCTTTGAATAGGATGAAAATCCAGAAATTGGAAACCTAACAGTTAAGTTCATGTTGTGTTGGAATAGCAGTTCGATGAGTAATCTTTTTAAGAAGCTTCATAATCTTCAAGTTCTTAGCCCAAAAAATGTGTCCAGAGTCCTTTTCTAGTTCTTTAGTGAACCCAGCAACTAATAGATCTTCAACTAAGCCAGACTCAATAAGAATATCAGAGATGAGTCTGTTGTAAGGGATATGATTTCCCTTTTTGGTAGAGCCAGTCCTCGAGTTTACTATTGACTCTCTCAGAAAACTGAACAGGATAAATGGGAGATGTACTTTCTTTCCTTTCAACAGAAAGTATAGAACATACTTTTGAGACAGATTAATGTAATCAGACGAATGAGTAGGATGACAGTGGTAAATGTTTCCCAACATGATTTTGAACCAAACTCTTAGAGGGACTTTTAAGAATGATGAGGAAGGGGTCTTCTTAGAATCCAAAACAGTTCCTTCTTTAAAAATAGAAGCATTGACTTTGGCTTCCCTTTGCTTATCTGCTTGAACATTGAAGATTCTTAGCCTTTTTCAATCATAAGAGATTAAATCACAGATAGTCTTTTCTGTAATGATGATTCGTCTTCTAAACACAGTAGAAACAATGACATTTCTACTAGTAGTTGCATGAATCCAAAAATATTTAACTAAGATAGGAAAGGTGGATCCATATAATCTTTTAAAGAAATAATTCCATCCTTGGAAATTAAGTGTTTGAGTAAGATCACATCCATTATCCTTAAGATTTTTGAAATCCACCATAGTTTCACAACGAACACGGAGATCAACTACGGGTGTGTCGAGAGTGATATGGCATTTCTCTAGAATAGTGAACTGATATCCAAGTAGTTGAACTTTAGAGAGAGTTTGAGATGGTTCAGCCATTGATTAAGATGATGGAGTTACGGAGCACAAAAGGGTTTTAGGGTTTCTAAGAAAAAGTGTGGGAATTGAAAGTAGGATAGTGTGTGATAGAGAGTATTTATAACAAAAAAAATTGATGATGATAAAAAGGTGGGAATAATAGGAAATAATTACTTGAAATCTAGTCTCACAAAATCACAACGCTCGAGGTGTCTCTTCAACAGAAAGGTATGATTTGATTTTGGACAAGTGCCATACCGTTTGTTTTCAAGAGAGCACGCTTGATATTCCCAAGGCCAAGAATACCAAGAGGTATCTGACTGGACGAGTTTGTGATCAGGACATCTTCTAACATGTAGAAGTATCGTTAATCAGAAGGACATAACATAAATAATAAAACACTTTGCTTAACATTATAATCTTATATCAGAAGTTCTGGTGACTTGACACATTAAAATATCATCTACTCATTCTGGACATGGTTTTATAAATAGATTTTCCATAATAAATATGAATCTATCCTCAGCAAGGGATTTTGTGAAAATATCAGCCCACTAATGGTCTGTATCCACAAATTTTAACTGAAAAGTACCCTTCTGAACATAGTCACGTAAAAAGTAATGTTTTATTTCAATATGTTTTGCCCTAGAATGCAGAATAGGATTCTTAGATAAACAAATGGAAGAAGTATTATCACAGAAGATAGGAATGTTACACTTGTGTATCTGATAATCTTCGAGTTGATTCTTCATCCAGAGTATCTGAGCACTGCACATAGTGCTGAGATATATTCTGCTTCTGCAGTTGAGAGAGCAATTATTGATTATCTTTTGCTTGCCCAAGAGACGAGGTTGTTCCCCAAAAACTGACAGTTTCCAGAAGTACTTTTCCTTTCCAATCTGTCTCCAGCATAATCCTTTTACTTACTTCTTCTTTCCCCAGAATGCATGTCGGATGCATAGGAGTCTTAGCAGATTTACTTTCTAACATATTGAACTTCTTCAGAAGTTCTCTTGCATACTTGCTCTGATGAATGTATGTTCCTTCTGGATGTTGATCAATCTGAATTCCCAGAAAGAATCTGAGTTCTCCCATAAGACTCATTTCAAATTCAGCTTGCATTAACTTAGAAAATTCCTTGCACAAGGAAGTATTAGCAGAACCAAATATAATATCATCAATGTAGATTTGAACAACCAGAATATCACTTTTAAAGGTTTTACAAAAGAGTGTTGTATCCACTTACCCTTTGATACCAAGCTCTGGGAGCCTGTTTCAGACCATATAATATTTTTTAAGTTTGAAAACGAAATCTGGGTTTTCAGAACTTTCAAAACCAGGAGTTTGGTGCACATACACTTCTTCAAAAATATACCTATTTAAAAATGCACTCTTTACATCCATCTGATATAAAGTAATGTCATAGTTCACAGGAAAGGAAATTAAAAGATGAATTGATTCTAACCTGGCAACTAGTGCAAAGGTTTCTGTATAGTCTATCCCTTCTTGCTGACTATAACCTTGTGCTACCAGTCATGCTTTGTTTCATACGACCTCACCTTTCTCATCTAACTTGTTTCTGAATACCCACTTTGTTCCAATGACGTGGACATCTTTGGGTTTCTGAGCAAGATCCCAGACATCATTTCTGGTGAATTGATTAAGTTCTTCTTACATGGCCAGAATCCACTCATTCTCCCTAAGAGCTTCATGAAACCCGTGAAGTGTTTGGTTCATTTCTGATTTTCTTCATGTCTTTCTTCTTTGTTGGGTTTGTATATGTTTTTACTTTGATCTTATGTACATTTATCGCCCATGGCGTTATATTTAATTTACTTTATGAATCTCTATTGGTGATTGTTCTTGATTTTTGCTTAAATGCGCGGGGTTTGGGTCGTGTTAGAGATAAACTTCACAAACTTCGATTAAGGATAATTATCTGTTAGTTTCTGAACTCTAGAGATAGATTTAGGGCTAACAATGCGTATGGGTGTCGGAGCTTAATGCCTCCGTGTTATTTGAGTCGAGTGCGAGAGTGTCGACGAGAGTAATACGGTTTTTCTCTCAGCTCGGTGTGTCAGAGATGAACACTATTGAGAGCGATGCTGGATGATATTGAGGAGTATTGTAGGTTGAGTATAACTGGTTGATAAGTTTAAGTTTGTGACGAGTGGAATATATACATGCTTGATAAGTCTTTTCTCTCTGATGAATGAATTTTCTTGTGTTAATATTTACTTTTCTGTTTTTATGTTTCAACCATTTTAATCCAAACTCATAAACTTAGAGATTATTGAACGGCAGTTCAGTAGCACCGATCTCTGTGGACACGATAAATTTCCAAAAAAATACTTCCAAAACTTTTGTTGCTTGCCGCTATTCCGCACCAATAAAATGGCGTCGTTGCGGGGGATTGGTGTTTTTATTGGATCGCATTGCGATAGTTTCTTTGTTTTTGAGTTTTGTAGATATCGTATATATTGTCTATTTTCACTTGTTTTTATTGATACTTGTATATGTTTTCCATATTTGTGAATTTTATATGTTTTCCATACTTGTAAATTTAGTATATATGTTTGTTTCTCTTCACATTTGCTAAGTGTTTGGTTAGGTTTCGTCGTCGGTGAGCACTAACCGTGTAAAGAGGCAACTTGGAGAAGTGTGTATAAATAATAGGCGTCGAACTTATGACGTAAACAAGCATGTTTTATCGTTTTTTGTTCTGTTATTACTTTTTCATTATAGCGTAGGTAGTGTGGTGAACATTCATTAAATAAGTTGTACTCGGATTGTTCGTAAAATTCTCAAATCTTCACTTTACAACTTGTTTAATTCATTTTCACCCGGTCTTTCTAGACCAATTTTTGTATATGAGATTGTGTAGGTGTTAAGTGGAGGCCTACACCAGAACCTTGTTGTTGTACTGGTTTTTCTGGTTCTGGTGTAGCGCACTTATTGCGCCTAACCGCGCTTAGCGCGCCCTACTGTGCTGAGCCAGTGGATTCTTTTAATTGTTCACTTGGCTCCCCCTTCTTCCCACTTCCACCAAGGCCTTATATATTAGTAATTATTAGTAATTTTTCTAATTCTTTTGTTGTTGTTTGGACTCAAATTTTGGTTCGATTGCTTGAAGTCGCATTCGGTGATTTTCCAATTTTGAGTGTTTCAACTTGCGAATGCGTGGTAATGATAGTGTTTAAAGTTTTGTACACGTTCAAGGTATGTGTTTATCGCTTTCTAGACTTTAGCATATTCATGATATTTAGGCTTTTTACAACTTCTATGCCATTCATTCTTTTATATACTTGTTCGTATGTGAATTACTTTAGTTCCCACCCTTTTTGTGAGGAAGCCTTCCATTGTTCATATATGCTCAGAGTACCAATATTCTTGTTTTACCTGGATTTTATTATGCTTAATCTTTTGTTTGTGTTGATTATTTGAAAGCATGAAAAGGATTAAGGCACTTGTTTCATTTTGAGCACAACTACCTTAGCCAAATAGTCAATTCACCTTGTGAGTGTGTGATCGTTTGTAAACCCTTCGAGCCTTTGGTCATTATCCATGTTGTTTGAGTTTGATTCTTGTCTATGAGTGTCAAATTCATTTTTTGTGTGGATCTTGATTGTTGTTTTATTTCTTGAACCCTCAACTTTGTGTTGTTGTATGAATTTTTACCTTGCCTTAGAAAGTAGGGAGTATTCACATGATGATGTGTTTGAATTCAAGTTGGGGAGAGCAATGTTTGCTCACTTATGTTGTTGGTTGCTATGAGGTTGAAAAAGAAAAGAAAAAAGAGAAAAATAAGAAAAAGAAAAGAAAAAGAAAAGAAAAGAAAAAAAATTGAAAAAGCTTTGAAAAAGAAAAACAAAAAGAGTAGAATAATATTGTGCTAATAAGTTTTATGTGTTTGGTGTAACACTTGGGATTTTGGAAGAAGTTTGATTGAAATTTTGTGTTTGAACTTTTGTGAGTTGATCACTCCCTTAGGTTTAGGCAAGTTTTTGTTTCGATTAGCTTTAGGAATTACCCCTTGTTTGTTCACCCGACCACATTACAGCCCTGAAAGTCCTTTTGATTCTTGCTTTTGTGTTTTCAGCATGATTTTTGGATGATTGCATAATTTAGTCTTTTGTTTGCAAGATTGTTGTGTGAGTGAAAAATCCCTCATTTTATGTTTTTCATCTACTGATGATTGTTTTTGCTAGGTGTGATTCACGTTTGAACTTGTGTTGTTTTATAAAGTTTGGCATGACTTTTGTATTTAGCATTTGTTTCGTGATTATGTTATCGTTGAAGTTTAGTGGTAAGTATTTACTTTGTGTGTACCATTTTCGATTGAACCATTGCGTTTGTTTTTGTTTGTAAAAACTTGTTGTTGCGTGATTTCTTGGATTTCGCTTTTGTTCCTTTAGATGTTGGCTTTGTTTGAGGACAAACAATTATGTAAGTTGGGGAGAGTTTGATAAGTGAAAATTGTAGCTATTATTGTATATAAGTTTTGTTGCACTTATCGATACTTTTTGTTAAAATCGTTCGAATAAACCCCACTTTGTTTGTAAATACGTTTACTTTATGTTATAGTGTATATATTACGTTATTGTGTAAAAATCATTGAGTTTAATTGTTTTCCGTTTATTTTTGTAGGTATTAAAGCATTGATATTGGATCATTGTTAGATAGAGCATTGAATAAGCTTTCCAACGCTTCGAACCGGGCGAAAAACGGAGTTACGGTTCAAAAGTTATGAAGAAAACATGTGCTGTCTTTTTTTCATGACAGCAGGTAGCATGCTTAGCGTGCCCAACCGCGCTTAGCGGGCTTTTAAGGCGGTTTAAACATTAATAAGGGCGCGCGTAGCGGCTAAGACCGAGCTAAGCGTGGTCTGCGATGATGACAGCAATAAATAGGGGTAAAAACACATTTTTTTAGGTATGGTTTTGGGGTTTTTTTGCTCCCAACTCCATCAACTTCATTTTTTCATTAGATTAGCTTAGAAAACATCATGGAAGCTTGCATTTGGATGATCCGGGGTGGATTTCTCATCGATCGGCTCTGACAACCCGTGAAGTGTTTGGTTCATTTCTGATTTTCTTCATGTCTTTCTTCTTTGTTGGGTTTGTATATGTTTTTACTTTGATCTTATGTACATTTGTCGCCCATGGCGTTATATTTAATTTGCTTTATGAATCTCTATTGGTGATTGTTCTTAATTTTTGCTTAAATGTGCGGGGTTTGGGTCGTGTTAGAGATAAACTTCACAAACTTCGATTAAGGATAATTATCTGTTAGTTTCTGAACTCTAGAGATAGATTTAGGGCTAACAATTCGTATGGGTGTCGGAGCTTAATGCCTCCGTGTTATTTGAGTCGAGTGCGAGAGTGTCAACGAGAGTAATATGGTTTTTCTCTCAGCTTGGTGTGTCAGAGATGAACACTATTGAGAGCGATGCTGGATGATATTGAGGAGTATTGTAGGTTGAGTATAGCTGGTTGATAAGTTTAAGTTTGTGACGAGTGGAATATATACATGCTTGATAAGTCTTTTCTCTCTGATGAATGAATTTTCTTGTGTTAATATTTACTTTTCTATTTTTATGTTTCAACCATTTTAATCCAAACTCATAAACTTAGAGATTATCGAACGGCAGTTCAGTAGCACCGATCTCTGTGGACACGATAAATTCCCAAAAAAATACTTCCAAAACTTTTGTTGCTTGCCGCTATTCTGCACCAACAAGCTGCAAGAGAAAACATGAAACAAGTTAGCACAAGGAAACAATACTAAGTGTGCGCTCGAACAGAACAATTGGTTCCTACCTAAAAACCTCTTGGCCTCGTCGGGGGACTTGCACTCAAGGAGAGCCTTGGTGTTTATATAACGGGCCTCAGTCTTAACCCTTTCCCGCGAGTCGAGGATAGATTTTCCGTCCCTAGTTATACACACTGCCCCGCTGAAGCCGACGACATACGCGACCAGCTTTACATACGCTTCTTTGTCCTCCTCCGACAGCTCGCTGGGTTTCATGAGGTATTCGTCCGTACCAAGCGCGAAGTACGTATCCTCCCACTCCAGGGGGCACTTGGACACAAATCTCTCCTGCCCGGCACCGTCGGTCACGATGTCATAAAGCGTGCCCACAGCATCGTGCGTCACGGGCATGATGTAGTAAAACCTATCTTTGAAGTTCCTAACAGGATCCGAGTATGCCTTGAACAACTTCCTCGGCTGTTTGAAGGAGACCCAGCTATGTTGCCCTTGGTCAGTTGACCGTTGGAGGTGGAAGACGCGGAAAAAGAGCGAGAGGGTGGTCCCGATGTTGAGGTAGTTGCACACGATCTCGAACGTCCGCATGAAGGTGAGCGCATTAGGATGGAGCTGAGACGGCGCTAGGTGCAGCCGGATGAACACCCCCACCTGAAAGTTGTTGAAGGGGAGACGAATACCAGCCTCTTTAAAGGTAAACTCGTACATGGGGAACCTTAACCCACGGCAATTCAAGCAGATAGGTGGTGTTCCCGAGGCTGAAAGACCGTCTACTTCTCCTGCTCGCCCACAGCGACGTCCTGGACGATGGCAAAAATGTATGTGTCGTCAATGGCAAATCCAGCCCAGTTGACGACCGGACGCAGGGGCTCCTCCCCGGGAATCTGCGCGGGGCCATCCACGTCAGGTTCAGTGTCTATCTGGATGATGCCCGCAAGCCTCACGGCCATTTTTACCTGAAAAGCAGAGGAAATAGGTGAATTCGTTAGCCACGACCAAATCCGCCCTTCCACCGCCGATCAAGTGAAAGGGCAGCGAGAGCACGAGAGATGCACGGAACAACGGGGAACTACCCGATACCTTTACCCCCGTTCAGGGACCTTCTTCAGGTCCCCGATCCTCTCTCACCTCACCTCCCCAGGATATTCATCGCATGTCCTCGGGATATTCATCGGGTCCTCGGGATATTCATCCCATGCCTCCGTCAAATCGGACGAAACCCTAGAAACGATTTCTTGCCGGAAGCTTCACAGCAATGCCGGGAACTTCACCGGTTTGCCAGAAAACCACCAAAAGAAACAAAAACGGAACATAAATGGATTAGAAGCTTACTTGAAACGGTGGTAGAGAGCGGACCGGTATGGCGAAAGCAGCGGCGCACGGTGGTGCACAGCGGTGGAGCAGCGGCGGTGAAGAGAAGAGAAGACCAGAGCGAAAAAGGTGGGAACGTGCAAATGGCACGAACTCAAACCCCTTTTTTATAGGCCCCTCACGCGACTCGAGGAGTCCCTAGGCTTTTGAGTACTCTAGGCCTAGCCTCCCCTAGGCACTAATGGCAGGACGACACGTGGCACGCGTGTTCCCGCGTTAACCCTTTCGTCTGCCTTGGTCCTCAGACTCACAACCCTTGATCTCCCCATGGCGCCGGCCAACGACGACATCACGATTCGAACTGGATAATCAAACTTCCTACCCGTCTAGCATCCCATGGCCGTACCTTCCGCGTTGCCTTATGCTCGCCGAGACGGGGACATCCCCCGTCTACACGTATCCCTAGCCAATGGTCGACTGCACGGCTTAGAGTATATTATGCCCGCTGACACGGGGACACCTCCCCCGTCTCAGAGGCCGACCCTTAAGTCATTACTCTGACACCTCGGAGCAACGACTTGAGGGGCTCCTGTTCTGGACTGGGCCAACACCTGCCCCAGTGTCGGGCAGGTCCAACCCAATACTAGTAAGGCCTAATGAGGCCATTACATTAGCTAACGCCGAGCACGTCTCCAGCATTGCCGAGCACACTCGTGCGTTCTCCTCGTCGGCCACGAGGAAGACACCACCGTCGTGCAGAAGCTCAGAGTCGGGGAGGGCACCCCTCTCCTCGACTTCCACGTGCTCCTCCCCGCAAGGACACGTTCTCTTGTAACTTCCCACCTCCGTAGGAATCGGTCTGCCCTACTTCCGGAGATCTCGGGACCGTTACCCCAGGGCGAAGACCACGCGTTGGTCTTCACTACGCCACGTAAGTCCTGGCAGTTACTTGGATTGGGCTCAACAATCCAGCCCAGTGCAGGTAACCGTTGGCCCCGCGCTGGGGGCTCTCTATAAATACTCTCTCGAGAGAGAGGGTCAGGTTACTTCATATTCTAAACTCAGCTACTTTCTGTATTTGCTTCTCTCTGACCTTACCTGACTTGAGCGTCGGAGTACCTTGCAGGTACACCCCCGCCGTCTCATCATCACCGGAGCTGAAGGTTTCACGACGCTGCTGACCACTGTCTAACTGTCTGATTCAGGTACGATCATATCCTATATCCGATACAAGTACAGGTACATAAAAAAAACTAAAGTACGGTTACATCACTATAATTTTTTAAAAATATAATTTAAAAATAACATAAAAGAATCTTATTATTAAAAAAATAATATGAAGAAATTATATTATTCATGTGATAACAAAACATCAAAATTAAAAAATAATTTGTTAAAAAAAACTCAAGATTAGTAATATAAAAAAAATCACGTATAAAACGTACAAATAATTCATGAAGTTAAAGACTAAAATATGAAAGACAGACATATAAAAGTGTTAAATTATATATAATTGATTTTTTACTTCTCCTTTTATAAATAAATTTAAAACTTAAAATTGAAACACTAATGTTACACTTATTAATATATAATTAATATTTTTGAAAGATTAATAAACAAAATAAATTTATTAAATTTATTACTCATAATTATTATGTTTTTTTTAAATATGTTTAATTTTTTAATTGATATTATATATTTAATACAATTATTTCAAACAAATAATGCATATTAAAATAATTATACTAATTGTATTTATATCTTGATTTTATTTTATTATTTTTTATATAACTTTACTTCTAATTATTCAAAATTTCAAACACAATAAATTCAAACCATTCGCATATTCATTAATAAAAAAATTTATACCTCATTCAATTTTAAAAAAATATTTTACATTTAATATAATATTTCTAAAAATCATATTCATGAATGGTGGTGAAGTATCGATTATATAAAAATTTCTGGCAAAATAGCATTTTTAATCCTTTAAGTTATTTAATGCTACCACTTATGTCTTTTAAGTTTTTTTTGTAACGTATAGGTTCTTTAAGTTTAAAAACGTTTGCATAGTTAACTTTTTTTGGAAATTCCGTTAAAAAAAGTATATGTGGCTTTGACGGTGCTGAGTTGGCAGTTAAGTGAGATGATTTGTAGTATTTCAATAAGAGTATGATAGTAATTTTAATTTTAAAATGCAAAGTTCCAATTCAAACTATTGGAACTCATTGAACCAGTTCTGAAATTCTTGTGAGAGAATTGCGATGGACCAAAATGACGTTGCGGCGAGGGAGGTGGTGGAGGTGGTGGAGGAAAGTTGAAATAAAATGGCTTATTGGAGATATAGGAATTAGGAATAGTTGAAGGGGAGAATCTTCTTCCATAGCCACTACTGAACTTAATAACAATTGATTTTTCTTCTATTTGTTTTCCATTCAATTCTTTCAAAGTTTTGCCAGCATCTCTTATGTCGAAAAACTCCACGAATCTTTGACTCTTTTTCTTCCCTGGAATTTTCCTCACTTCCTTTATGGCTCCTGTAATTAAACAAATACAAAAATAAAAAAGTGGACACACAAAAAGAATGAGATATAGACATGTCCTATTAAGATTTTGTTGTTTTTTTTTATTAAAAAAAACAATCTACTTTCAGATTTCACTTCTGAAATAAAAAGGTGGAAATTGGGGCTGAGATATGGGGTTAAAGAACGAGACGCAGTGGACGTGGTGAGTACGAATGGCGGTGAAAGCCGCCTGTGCATGTCTCAGGTCGTAGAAATGAGCGGTTATGATTCCGTAACGGAAGGAATCCGTTTGGATAGCTCTGACTTCACCGAAGGCCGGGAGATCTTTCCGGAGGTCGGATTCAGTAGTGGGAGGGACTGGACTGAGGAGGACGGAGCGGGTGGGTAAGGTGGAGAGATGCGGCGAAGGTGTGACGACAAAGTGAGGGTAGGGATAGGGAACTCTAAAGCACCAACACATTTGCCCAGTCAACAAACCTAAAAGCCAAATCATCTCAGTTATAAGCCACCTCAAACCAGTTTTTGCCACCTATGCACTTTTTAAACAGAATTTCCGAAAAAGGCTAACGTTGCAAACGTTTTTAAACTTAAAGGATCTAAACGTTACAAAAAAACTTAAAGGACCTAAGTGGTAGCATTAAATAACTTAAAGGACCCCTGGTACTAATTTGCCAAAATTTCCATACATGGAATATAAAATGGTGATGACATAAAAATGATATGAATAGGTCTAATTATGTATATTAGAAAGTCAATTAAGTATAGTTCAGATACATATTTATAATATATTTTAATTTAGTGTTAGGAATATGTAAATTGAAATTATATTTATTTACTTTAAAAATGCATCTTTTATGATTAAATGACAGTATTTATACTAAAAAACTATAAATATTTGTTTTAATAAAAAAAAAATGAGACAATTATGATTGATGAATACACAACTTTCTTATGAAAAACACAAATTTGTCATTCTTTTCAATTTAAAACATCACCAAAATAATGTGAATTATATTGTTCAAAATTATTGAGTCAAACTACAATTTGTTGGAATTAACCCAAAACTTTGAGAATTTCGAATCAATCTTGATGATCAAGATTCAATCAACCGATCAAAATCCCTTGTTCTTCACTCTTCACTTGAGTAAATCAATCACACCTTGATTGCAAGAATGATTCTGCGCAGCAATTGTGAATGGAAGAAGAAAGAAAATTGAATAAGGAAGAAGATTAGGGTTTGACAAAATAAGGGAAGAGGAGGATGATTTCTAAAGAGTAACTCTCTACTCTCAAACTGAGAAAATATTATTCAACTGTGCAACTGCACTTTCTGTTGTGTGTATATTATAATTCATAACAGGGTTACTCCCTATTTATAATTGAGCTTGCTTGCTCCTTAAACTAAAACACAAAATTACAAAAGCCCAAAATTTTAATTTTTGGTCTAAGTCAAAATCTTGTGTCAAGCAACCTGCTTCGACACTTCGACATCTAACACAACTCGACACACTACACTAGGCTAATTTCGACACATCCTTGTTTCTGTCAAGCTACACCTACTTCGACACAAAGAATTACATTCTCAACACACCACCTAATTCATTGTGTCTAAGTTATCTATATTCATCATAGACCTTAACTTCTTGAACACTTCGACTTGCACTCCTTTCGCATGATATCTGCAATATAATTCTCAATTCTTCAGTGTTTCAAGTTCATTTTCCCTTCTGCTACCTGCTCTCGAAGATAATGGAACCTCATTTCTATGTGTTTGCTTCGTCCATGTGTTATCGAATTTTTTGCCAGATTGATAGCTGACATACTGTCGATCTTCATGGTAATTGCTCCATGACTTTTCGCTGTAATCTCTACAGATTTCAAGGCTCAAGAAAGGCTGGAATGCTTTATGGATATCTACTCTCAACGACTCTAATAGTATAGGATCTCTTGAAGACTCAAAGGTTAAACATGTTACACATTGGATCAAGATCTTCTGGTGTATCTATCTTCAACGTCTCTTGTACTATGGAGAAAAAGCAAAGACTCTTGATCAAGTTACCTCTTCAAAGGCTAGTTTCTGAAAAGGATATATGATCACTCTATTTAGTGTGCTTAAATAGGTCTAACTGCAAGTATACAGTCATATCGCGTAGTTTTAAAAGATTATCGATCCCACAGAGACTAGAAATCGAACGCACTGTTATCTATCGTTACTATGTTTATCTAAGGCTAATCAGAATTTGGTTTTTAGTTCAAACGGGAAATTAAAATTTGAGAATACTAGTTATGAATAAGTTATCGGTATATAATTCGGTAACCTACGTGGAATTAATTAAACCTAATCGTATAAAGATTTATCACCCTATTCATCTGTAGGAAAAACCGGTTTAAAAGCCCTCACCTCACACTCTCGTGGTTATTGCTTCGGACTATACTTCTAAGTCAATAAGTCTGCTCTCGCTAGCCCGTATGAGGTTAAAAATACTTTTTGAAAACCAGTTAAACCTAATTAACTTTAAAGCGCTTCCGCTGTTTTTAAAACTAATGCTCGATTTCAGCTATCCGGGTAAAGCCTCACACTCCCGTGGTCTCGACTTTAACCTATGTTACTTTTTTACTCTCGTAATAAAAGTTGGGTTTTAAATTAAGAAATCGAAGCCAAAAGAAATATTGATTATTGATTTTAGCTTAGAGAAATTTAATCCATTTTAGTTACTTCATTACATACCGATAAATCGGTTTAGCTAGACATAATTAGGAAATTAAACGCAAAGGCAAGGAAATAAATAAACACAGACATAATTAAGAAAGAAAATAAACAATGCTTTGAATTAAATAATGGAAACCTAGTAATTCGTAATAACAACAATAGCAATCCCTCCACAAGCCGGTAGGTTCTTGCTCGAATAAAGTAAATTGCAAATGTTGAAGGCAATGAAACAAAAACTAAAGCTAAGTTGTAATAGTTCCTCAGTGTGAGAAACTATTACTTTGTTCGGTAATGCTTAACAAGGAAATGGAAATGCAAAGCAAAAACGAAATAAAAGCTCTGGAAATAATTTGGCAGCAAGACAGTACACTTGAAAGGAAAATTTGGCTACCCTTTGTTCTTCGTAGTGACTTGTATTTATAGGCTGAATTTAGGTGGAGGTTGGAGAGAATGTCGCCACTCACATTGACGGTTACATGACTTTGAACCTAGTATTCCTCGGAGGAAAATGTGATCGTGTGAAGAACTGCTCTCTGAAAATTCGTAGTCAAGTTTCTGGTCCAACGTGTAATTTGAGCACATGACGATCGTGAGGAAGTGTGACGGTCGTGGTGCATTTTGAGGTTGCCACGGTCGTGGCGCATCCATGACGATCGTGATATCAGCAATTTTTGGTTTCTTCAATTTTTCTTCTCTTTTCTGCTCTTTTCTTGCATGTTTTGGTTCTTTTCCACACTTAGCATACTTTGACTTTGAAAATGGGATTACCTGCAAAAACACTTAGATAATCTCGAGAAAATCGGATATTAGACGAAAAACGGAATAACAAACTGACATAAATCGAAGTAAAAATATGATATAAATTCTTGTTATCAAACTCTCCCACACTTGAATCTTTCCTTGTCCTCAAGCAATCAATCTATTAAAACGGACAAACTTCATCAAATGCACATACCTGGCATACCAATGGATTTGAAAAGGAGTTTCTTGTTAGTTAGACAGGTACTAGTGTAAAACACTAAGGATACAATGATGACACAAAGCAACAAGCTTGTCATAGACCTCTCTTTTATACAATCCAGTCCAAATCATTATATTATAGTTCAACCATAAGTTTTCGTATCTATTTTACCCGGTTTCATTCTAACGCAATCACATTAAGCCCTTTGCCTTATTCACGCACGTAGTGGAGTAACCGGTTAGTGACTTTGATCCCATTTTATCACGGGGCCTGATACACAAGTGTGGTAACCCTTTATACACCCCATTCGTAGATTGCGGGGGATCAAACAGTAGTTCGCCCTACCAAGTTCAGAATCAGGTACCTCTGAACCAATCGACAACGGATTTTCTTTCTTTTCTTACACATTTTCACAACTGTGAGAGTTGTTGCATATTCTATTTTTTTCTCGGCATATAGATAAGAAAGATTTTTTTCTTTTCTTGATTGGGCATCAAACACTTATATTCATCGGTTCCCCACGTGGTTTGTGATTTAGACGGTGTTGACTGCTAATATAAACTACTAAGGGTTACTTTAGGACTGAACTCAAGGTATCGTATAATAAGTATCGAAACTGATATCGCATACGCAAGAGGTCTAAGGTGTCAAGACGGTATCGATCTTGTTAGCATTTTCCCGGCTTCCTAACATAGTTTAAAGCTTGGTATCGCACGGTGTGCATTAATCGTAAAATTTTTTTTCGTTATGGCAGAATAAAATGGGGAAATCGGATTACTGAATGAAAATACTCATATATTACTTTGATACGGAAAAAGAAAGTACAAGAAAGGGAAATAAAACAGAAATAAACTAACTCTCCCACACTATATCGGACATTGTCCTCAATGTTTCGATATAACGGGAAACAACAAGAAAAACTAAAAAGAAAAACAAAATAAAATTAAGGTGGACCACGTCCTCTGCCTCTAGAGCGTCCTCTTCCATGCTGCGCTAGGTGATCAGGAATGCCCACGTGATGGATGTACTTGTGTAGGCTCTGCACTCGCAGTGTCAATGCACTCATCTCCTCGATGACACCGTCAAGCCTCTGACTTTGGTCAACTTGCCCTTGCTGGATTTGACGCATAAGTGTCATCATTTCATTCTGTTGCTGGGTTTGTTGCCATATAACCCTCAAGATTTATTCATTATTAACTGGGTCTTGGTCAGGGCGGCGACGATGTCTGGAGGTCGAAGGAGCATCATTGGCTGACGGTGGTTAGTTTTCAGGGGCGTTGTCCATCTCTTGCTCCATCTCATCAACAGGTCCATGTTCTGGATCATCAGGGGCAGACGCATTTTGCTCAGGAGCATTAAGATCAAAAAGCCAATTGGCCATATTCTGAGGGTCAATGCGACTCCTGCAAGGCATGACGATACTTCTTACGGTTTTGGCTCGGACCATAGGATGGTATTTCCCATCTCGTCGTAACTTGATGAGCTGAGAGTTTCGGCAATAATCTATATCAAGGAACACTGGAGGCAAGGAGGGTAGTCTAGCAAGGTCGTTTTCCAAATTCAAACTGAGTGCAATAGAGGTGACAATCCCTCCAAAATAAAAGGGTTTGGAGCCTCTAGCACAGTTTGATTGTAGGTGTGCTAGTAAAAATGGTGCGACATTGATTAGCTCTGGATGAAACATACAATGAAGGAAAAACAACTCTTTAGAATTCACCTTATGGTTACTATCTCGTGCAAAGATGGTGCTTCCAAGTGCGCGGTGGACGTATCTAACGACTGGGTTGTGGATGTATGTTGCATTAAGGCTATCCCAGCTGTCAACTGTTGTTCATGTTAACTGATTCCATAGTTGAAAAGCTGCTTGAAAGAAAGTTTCTTGTGGTACTCGGCGGTGCACATCCTCACCATGGTGGCAACCGAGCATTCCGGCAAGACGATCTTGTTCGATTGAGTATTCTGTACCAAACATGCGGAACTTTGTGACTCCGGTTAATTGGTTCGTTTCTCCCGGAGGGGTAATGTAAGTGAATGAGCTGAGAAACTCTAAAGTTAGGTCTTCGTAAGTTAGGTCCCCGACAACGGTGCCAAAAACTTGATCGCTCTATTTAGTGTGCCTAAATAGGTCTAACTACAAGTATACAGTCGTATCGCGTAGTTTTAAAAGATTATCGATCCCACAGAGACTAGAAATCGAACGCACCGTTATCTATCGTTACTATGTTTATCTAAGGCTAATCAGAATTTGGTTTTTAGTTCAAACGGGAAATTAAAGGGAAATTAAAATTTGAGAATACTAGTTATGAATAAGTTATCGGTATATAATTCGGTAACCTACGTGGAATTAATTAAACCTAAGCGTATAAAGATTTATCACCCTATTCATCTGTAGGAAAAACCGGTTTAAAAGCCCTCACCTCACACTCCCGTGGTTATTGCTTCGGAATATACTTCTAAGTCAATACGTCTGCTCTCGCTAGCCCGTATGAGGTTAAAAATACTTTTTAAAAACTAGTTAAACCTAATTAACTTTAAAGCGCTTCCGCTGTTTTTAAAACTAATGCCCGATTTCAGCTATCCGGGTAAAGCCTCACACTCCCGTGGTCTCGACTTTAACCTATGTTACTTTTTTAGTCTCGTAATAAAAGTTGGGTTTTAAATTAAGAAATCGAAGCCAGAAGAAGGATTGATTATTGATTTTAGCTTAGAGAAATTTAATCCATTTTAGTTACTTCATTACATACCGATAAAATCGGTTTAGCTAGACATAATTAGGAAAGAAAATAAACAATGCTTTGAATTAAATAATGGAAACCTGGTAATTCGTAATAACAGCAATAGCAATCCCTCCACAAGCCGGCATTTTGTAACATCCATTGAACTCCCTCAAGCATTCCAAGTTCTTCTAAGCATGCAACGTCAATGTAGGGGGGCGGTTGAACGGAACGGCGATAGAAATCGATGTACCGAGCTCTTTGGCTTTCTCCAGCCTCTCCATCTCTGAAGTTCAATGTAGCTAGGTCTGGAATTTGACGTGCCATTGTTAGGTTAAAGAGGAATTAAGAAAGAAAGTAGGTTATGGAATTTGAGGGTTTGTGAAAAGAGGTGGTATATGGTTTGATTATATAGTGAGAATGGTAAGATGAATGGTTACGGGAAATGATTAATGTGGGTCAAATGTGTGTATGTGGAACGGTTATGGAATGGCAAAAGGTAGTGGACGACTGGGGTTTGAATGAGGGAAAGAAGAGGGAACGAATGAAGCAGTTCTGTTTTAACGCAGAATCTGTTTCAAACCCGCGTGGCGGTCGTCACGATCGTGACGTTCACAAATTCTGGGTGGTTAATTTGTTTTATGACAGACACAATTCCAAACACAATAATTTAATAACAGGTTATGGGAAGCATATGGAAATAGCAGTATATTGCATACACAGAGATAAGTAACATTACAACATAAATTAATATAGAATTAAAAGAACAGGAATGAAATTGAAATCACAAAGAGTTAATATCAGCAGCAAATGAAATTATTCTTTAAAACCAAAAAGGTGCTAGTTAAATTACTAGTAATGTATCAAAACTGTATGAAATCAAATTATTCCCGACATAAAAATGAAAGCTGAAATAATGTAAAATTGTTCTAAAGTAAAATGCATAAAATCTTGAAAATAAGGTGCTTCATAAATCTAGCCAAGGCGTTTCTTCAAAGATGCGATGGCTTGATTTAAATGATCAAATTGTTCAACGGTCAAGTCCATGAGTCCAATAATGTTTTGACGCATAGTGTTTAGCTCATCCTTTACTGAAGTGATTTCTTTATGATCCTCATCCATAGTCTTTAGAATAGAATTCAGATTAGAAGCATAGTTAGTGGCATCAACTTTAGGAATGTCAATGTTCTCTTGGAATTCCATATAGTCAAGATCATGGTAATGAGGGGGTGTTTTTGGGTCGATCTCAGGTTCAGGAAAGGTTTCTTCTAGTTCAGGTACGGGTTCATCAAGGTCATATAGCCAATTATGTTGATCGTGCACACTTGTGCGTTCATGATTTGGAAGTGTAAAGTGTGGTACGACAACATTGTTAATCAAAAGCTGGAAATGGTTCGGACCTTGGTCCCTAATCATAGCCCTACTGAAACAAAAGGTGATATTCATGGGTCTAAATTCTCCAAAGGGGTTAATCTTAGAAAGTCGGGTTCTGAATCCCATAGCATCAGCTATTTTTGTAACTAGGCTACCTATCAAAATTGGACTGTTATCATTATTAATAATTTTGCAAAAGTTGTTCAGCATAAAAGTGAGTCCATTAACCTCTCTAGATTGAGAAGCACAAAACATAATGAAAAGCTCATCCCTCGAAACAGTGTTATCACTCTCAGGTTTACCAAATAAGGTATAGGCCAGGATCATATGAAAGTAACGGAAAACGGGGTTATGTATTTCTATTGAAAGCATAGAGTCCATGTCAAAATCAGGTTTCCCTGAAATTCTACCCCAAAAATCACTCAGCTCTCCAACCAACACTAAGTCCCCTTGAACCACAGAGAAAACATGGGGTCCTTCAGGAAATCCCAAAAGATCCGACAGTTCCTTTATGGTGAACTGGCAGCTGTATCCAAATAGTCTAAAGGTAATTCTTCCCCTGGTTAAACCTTTTCCACAGTGAGGGTTATAGCTTAAAGAGCTCAGGAATTCTAAAGTCAACCTACGGTAGCACTTATTTCTTGTTGGCAAAACCCTCCCAACCTAATTGGCTAAACAGAAAGTCTACGCTCTCACCTACACCTAAGGCGGTCATGGTGGGTCTGTGGGCGAATTTTGTCAAGGCAAAAGGTCTAAGAGACAAAGCCTCATAGCGATGCCACTGTGCTCCATCTCTGAATTCTACTGACATGTTATCCTCGTTTGCCATTAGTTAGTACTTTTTGCAAAAATGAAAGCAGAAGAGGAGAACAGAAAGAGTAGAGAGACTTTATAATCCTGTAGTTTTTTCAATTTTTAAGATCAGCACAATATTTTTAAATTAAATTTAAAATGATATAAATGAAACTAAAAATTTGCGAAATAAAAATAAAACATAGAAAACATAAAGAAATAACAAATATAAAGCAAGAAAAACAAGAATCATGGGTTGCCTCCCATTAAGCGCTGTTTTTAACCTCGAAAGCCTGACGAATTCAATTTGATGCTTAATTAGGGGGTTCGGTGGGCAACTCTAAAAGTCTTAGGCAGTTCAAATAATCTCTATTTTCAATGTTGTGATAGTGTTTTAGACGTTGTCCATTAACTAAAAATGGATTACTATTCCTCCCCTTTATTTCTATCGCTCCACTTTGTAGAATTTTTGTAATCTCGAAAGGACCGGACCATCTAGACCTTAATTTCCCAGGAAAGAGTTTTAATCTTGAGTTAAATAGGAGTACAACGTCTCCCACACTAAATTCTTTTCTAGATAAGCGCTTATCGTGCCATCTTTTTGTTCGTTCTTTATATATTTTAGCACTTTCGTAAGCGTCTAATCTTAACTCTTCTAGTTCATGCAGATCTAGGATACGTTTTTCACCTGCGGAGTCATACCGTAAGTTCAATGTTTTAATAGCCGAATAGGCTTTATGTTCTAATTCCACTGGTAGATGGCAAGATTTACCATAGACAAGCTTGAAAGGTGTGGTTCCGATTGGTGTTTTGTAGGCTGTCCTATATGCCCATAAAGCTTCGTTGAGTTTTGATGACCAATCTTTCCTAGAGGTGGCTACGGTCTTTTCTAGAATTTGTTTTATTTCTGGATTTGAGACCTCAACCTGTCCACTTGTTTGTGGATGATATGGTGTTGCTACGCGGTGTCTTACTCCATACTTCGGTAGTAATTTGTCAAATATTTTTGATATGAAATGAGAGCCACCGTCACTTATGACAAGTCTCGGCACACCAAATCTGGAAAAGATTGTGTTTTTAAAGAGCTTTATGACTACTCGTGCCTCATTTGTAGGAGAAGCTATTGCCTCAATCCATTTTGAAACATAATCGACAGCTACGAGTATATATTTATTTCCAAAGGATGATGGGAAAGGTCCCATAAAGTCAATCCCCCATACATCAAAGACTTCTACTTCTAATATACCTTTTTGAGGCATCTCATCGCGTTTTGATATGTTACCAGTGCGTTGGCACCGGTCGCAGTTTAGTATTTCAATGTGGACATCCTTCCAAAGGTTGGGCCAGAACAGGCCAGATTGCAAAATCTTAGCACATGTCTTTGAGGTACTAGCATGTCCTCCATAAGGAGCAGAATGACATTGAGAGATGATGTTTTCTATTTCTTCTTCTAGGACACAACGACGGAAGATACCGTCGGCTCCTCTCTTAAACAACAAAGGTTCATCCCAATAATAATGTTTTAGATCATGAAAGAATTTTTTCTTTTGTTGATAAGATAAGTCTGGTGGAAGTACTCCAGCTGCTAAGTAGTTGACTATGTCAGCATACCATGGCATGGTTGTGTGTATGTTAATTTCTTCCACGACTTCTTCCATCTTTGGGTCATTCAACTGTAGAGTAGACATATCACTTTCTAGTTGGGCTATGAGTCGTTCATATGGGAAATCTTCACTAATGGGTACTGGCTCTGGTTTAATGCCCTCTAATCGTGATAAGTGGTCTGCTACTACGTTTTCAGTTCCTTTCTTATCTTTGATCTCTAAATCAAATTCTTGTAAAAGTAGGATCCACCTTAGCAGTCTAGGTTTTGCATCCTTCTTGTTAAGTAAATATCTAATAGCTGCATGGTCTGTATAAATGGTGATCTTAGCTCCCACTAGGTAGGAACAGAATTTGTCAAGGGGAAAGATCATGGCTAAAAGTTCTTTTTCTGTGGTAGCGTAGTTCATTTGGGCGGAATCTAAGGTTCTGCTTGCATAGTAAATGACATGAAGTTTTCTATCCCCCCCGTCCTAAAACTGCACCTACAGCATAATCACTTGCATCACACATGATTTCGAAAGGTAATCTCCAGTCTGGTGGTTGCATGATATGTGCGGTGATAAGAGCTATTTTCAGCTGTTCAAACACTTTTAGGCATTTCTCATCAAAGATAAATTCATCGTCTTTCATTAATAGACCGGTAAGAGGTGTAGTGATTTTCGAGAAATCCTTTATGAATCGTCGGTAGAAACCGGCGTGTCCTAAGAAACTTCGTATTTCTCGTACGGTTTTCGGAGGTTGAAGATCTTTTATAATTTCTATCTTAGCTTTATCAACTTCAATTCCTCTATCGGACACAACGTGTCCAAGTATAATTCCTTCATTTACCATAAAATGGCATTTCTACCAGTTTAATACGAGATTAACTTTTACGCATCTTTCCAATACCATTTCTAGGTTCGATAGACATCCTTCGAAACTCTGCCCACATACAGAAAAGTCATCCATAAACACTTCCATAATGTCGTCAATAAAATCAGCAAAGATTGACATCATGCATCTTTGGAATGTGGCAGGTGCGTTACATAGTCCAAACGGCATTCGTCGATAAGCAAATATACCATAGGGACATGTGAAGGTCATCTTTTCTTGGTCATCAGGATGAATAGGAATTTGAAAGAATCCTGAATAACCGTCTAAATAGCAGAAGTATGAGTGTTTAGCCAATCTTTCCAACATTTGGTCAATGAAAGGTAATGGGAAATGGTCTTTACGAGTGGCTTTATTTAACTTTCTATAGTCGATGCACATTCTACTTCCAGTTACAACCCTTTTTGTTATAGATTCACCTTTTTCGTTCTTAACAACTGTAACACTTCCCTTCTTTGGAACGACATGTACTGGGCTAACCCATTTACTGTCCGATATCGGGTATATAATTCCTGCTTCTAAAAGTTTTTTCACTTCGTCCTTGACTACGGTACTCAAGACCGGGTTAATCCTTCTCTGATGTTCCCTAGAGGATTTACAGTCTTCCTCCAGCATAATGCGATGCATACAAATAGAAGGGCTTACTCCCTTAAGGTCAGTGATGTTATAGCCTAACGCAGTTGGGTATTTTCTTAAGACATCTAATAGTTTCTTGGTTTCGGTTTGTCTTAAGTCTGCATTGACTATTACAGGTCGTTCGAGAGCTTCGTCTAGGAATTCATACCTTAAATTTTTGGGTAATGTTTTCAGTTCTAGGGCTGGGTTCTTTGGGCAAGGTAGATGATCTGGTGTAAGTGCTAAGCATTCGCTTAGGCTATCATCTTGATAAGGCTCACGCCAGTTATCATCTTCGAAAATTGGAGGTATTGGAATTTTTAGAATATCGGAATATGTGGTTGGTTCCATCTCGATTTCTCTTACGCACTCATCTATGACATCTAGTAGATAACATGTGTCGTCTATAGCTGGAGCTTGTAAGAATTGTGTCAAAATAAAATCAACCTTCTCTTCACCAACTTCAAAAGTTAGTTTGCCTCTCTTTACATCTATAATTGCTCTAGCAGTAGCTAAGAATGGTCTTCCTAATATGATAGGAGTAGTAGAGTCTTCTGTAATATCCATGATTATGAAATCAGTAGGGATATAGAATTGTCCTATACGAACTGGAACATTCTCTAGTATACCAACTGGGTATTTAACAGAGCGGTCAGCTAATTGAACAGACATCTTAGTTGGTCTTAATTCTCCCATATTAAGCTTCTTGCATATGGATAAGGGCATAACACTAATACTGGCTCCTAAGTCGCATAGAGCTTTGTCTATGACAAACCTCCCAATTACACAAGGTATGGAGAAACTACCTGGGTCTTTCAGCTTAGGAGGCATTTTGTTTTGAATTATTGCGCTACACTTAGCAGTAAGCGTAACTGTTTCGTTTTCCTCAATCTTTTTCTTATTGGATAAGATTTCTTTTAGGAACTTAGCATACGAGGGCATCTGAGTGATGGCTTCTGTAAAAGGTATCGTGATGTTTAATTGTTTCAGAAGTTCAACAAATTTCTTAAATTGCCCTGCAGTTTTGGAATTTTTCAATCTTTGAGGATACGGAATAGGTGGTTTATAAGGTGGTGGAGGCACATAAGGTTTTTCTTTGTTTACGGCCTCTTGGTCATTATCTTCCTTTTCCTTGGGTTCACTCTCCTTCTCAGTTGTTGTGTCGTTAGCAGACTTTTGGTACATGGCTGGATTTTGGAGTCTTGGATCAATGGGTCCATCTAATTCTTTTCCACTACTCAGTATAATAGCATTTGCATGTCCTTTAGGATTAGGTTGTGGCTGTCCAGGAAATGTTCCAGTAGGAGCAGCAGTAGGTGCTTGTTGTTGGGCCACTTGGGAGATTTGTGTTTCAAGCATTTTGTTGTGAGTGGCCAAAGCGTCTACTTTGTTTGCTAACTGCTTAATCTGTTCACTAGTGTGTACGTTTTGATTCAGGAACTCTTTGTTTGTCTGAGTCTGGGTAGCTATGAAGTTTTCTATCATCAGTTCAAGGTTAGACTTCCTAGGAACATTTGGAGCAGCTGTTGCAGCCTTTTGATAACCTGGTGGCGCAGCAGGTGCTTGACCAGGTGCATACAGTGCATTGTAGTTTTTTGTAAGAGAAGTTTGGGTGATTCTTCCAACCAGGATTGTAGGTATTTGCATAAGGGTTTGCTTGAGCATAATTCACTTGATCTGTAGAGGCTCCTGCTAAAACTTGGCATTCAGGGGCAGCGTGTCCAGCTGTTACACATAATTCACAGTTTGGCGCTACAGCAGCCACGGTGGCTGTGGGTGTTACAGTCAAATTGTCTATCTTTTGAGCGATTGCATCTACCTTAGCACGGACGTGATCTAGGCTAGAAACTTCGTACATTCCTCCTTTTGGTTGGGATTTCTCCACTTGAGTTCTTTCACCTCCCCATTGGTAGTGATTCTGAGCCATACTCTCGATGAGTTGTTGGGCTTCATCATAGGGTTTATGCATGAGTGTACCACCAGTGGCGGCATCTATTGTCAATCTTGTATTGTACAAGAGACCATTGTAAAACGTGTGGATAATTAACCAATCCTCAAGACCATGATGCAGGCATATCCTCCTCATATCTTTGTATCTTTCCCAAACATCATATAAAGACTCGTTGTCTTTTTGTCTGAAGCTGTTGATTTGGGCTCTCAGCATAGCTGTTTTGCTTGGCGAAAAATATCGTGCCAGAAAGGCCTTCTTTAAATCTTCCCAAGAAGTAATAGAATTTGATGGCAAGGATTGCAACCAAGCCCAAGCTCTATATCTTAATGAAAAAGGAAAAAGACATAGTCTTATGGCGTCTGCAGTTACACCATTTGCTTTCAATGTGTCTGCGTACTGCACAAACTTAGTCAGATGTTCGTTCGGATCTTCTGTTGGGTTTCCAGAAAATTGATTTTGTTGCACAGCAGATAGCAGCGAGGGTTTCAGCTCGAAATCGTTTCGGTTGATAGCTGGAGCGACAATGCTGTTGTGAGGTTCTTGTTGAGATGCGGCAGCATAATACTTAAGAGGTCGGTTCTGTGGTGGATCAGCCATGTTTGGTTCTGATTCGGAATCTGATTCGGATTCAAGTTCAGGATCTGATTGAGATTTAGGTTCTGATAAAGGAAAAGGGATATTGTGAGCTAAGCAGTATTCTTGGATAGGTCTTTTTACGGTAAGAAGACGTTCAGGTTCGTCTGTTGGTCGTAGGAGGTCTTCGCCAGAAGAGCGAGTACTTGGCATACAATCAACAGAAAGGGAATTTTTTTGGTTTTTGCCTTAGTCTATACGACGTAACAAAGGAATTACGATATCGACTTAATTAGTCCCCGACAACGGCGCCAAAAAACTTGATCGCTCTATTTAGTGTGCCTAAATAGGTCTAACTATAAGTATACAGTCGTATCACGTAGTTTTAAAAGATTATCGATCCCACAGAGACTAGAAATCGAACGCACCGTTATCTATCATTACTATGTTTATCTAAGGCTAATCAGAATTTGGTTTTTAGTTCAAACGGGAAATTAAAGGGAAATTAAAATTTGAGAATACTAGTTATGAATAAGTTATCGGTATATAATTCGGTAACCTACGTGGAATTAATTAAACCTAAGCGTATAAAGATTTATCACCCTATTCATCTGTAGGAAAAACCGGTTTAAAAGCCCTCACCTCACACTCCCGTGGTTATTGCTTCGGACTATACTTCTAAGTCAATACGTCTGCTCTCGCTAGCCCGTATGAGGTTAAAAATACTTTTTGAAAACCAGTTAAACCTAATTAACTTTAAAGCGCTTCCGCTATTTTTAAAACTAATGTCCGATTTCAGCTATCCGGGTAAAGCCTCACACTCCCGTGGTCTCGACTTTAACCTATGTTACTTTTTTAGTCTCGTAATAAAAGTTGAGTTTTAAATTAAGAAATCGAAGCCAGAAGAAGGATTGATTATTGATTTTAGCTTAGAGAAATTTAATCCATTTTAGTTACTTCATTACATACCGATAAAATTGGTTTAGCTCGACATAATTAGGAAATTAAACGCAAAGGCAAGGAAATAAATAAACACAGACATAATTAAGAAAGAAAATAAACAATGCTTTGAATTAAATAATGGAAACCTAGTAATTCGTAATAACAGCAATAGCAATCCCTCCACAAGCCGGTAGGTTCTTGCTCAAATAAAGTAAATTGCAAATGTTGAAGGCAATGAAACAAAAACTAAAGCTAAGTTGTAATAGTTCCTCAGTGTGAAAAACTATTACTTTGTTCGGTAATGGTTAACAAGGAAATGGAAATGCAAAGCAAAAACGAAACAAAAGCTCTGGAAATAATTTGGCAGCAAGATAGTACACTTGAAAGGAAAATTTGGCTACCCTTTGTTCTTCGTAGTGACTTGTATTTATAGGCTGAATTTAGGTGGAGGTTGGAGAGAATGTCGCCACTCACATTGACGGTTACATGACTTTGAACCTAGCATTCCTCGGAGGAAAATGTGATCGTGTGAAGAACTGCTCTCTGAAAATTCGTAGTCAAGTTTCTGCTCCAACGTGTAATTTGAGCGCATGGCGATCGTGAGGAAGTGTGACGGTCGTAGTGCATTTTGAGGCTGCCACGGTCATGGCGCATCCATGACGATCGTGATATCAGCAATTTTTGGTTTCTTCAATTTTTCTTCTCTTTTCTGCTCTTTTCTTGCATGTTTTGGTTCTTTTCCACATTTAGCATACTTTGACTTTGAAAATGGGATTACCTGCAAAAACACTTAGATAATCTCGAGAAAATTGGATATTAGACAAAAAACGGAATAAGAAACTGACATAAATCGAAGTAAAAATATGATATAAATTCGTGTTATCAATATAAATATGGCTGAAGGTTCAAACTGAATATTTAACAAGGATCATTCAGAAGAAGGAGTAACAAGATCAGCAATTATCAACACCATTATATATGCAGATTTTCTGCTGTAGGTTGTAATTGTAAAAGGCTTAAGATTTCTTACACTATGAATATCTTAAAAATCTTAAGTGTTTTAGGTCTTTGTTATGGTGATTTCCCGTACTTATGATACTTGTATCAAGTAGACCTTATTCTCTATTCTGCTGAACTTGTTTAGCAGTTTAGATTAAGTCTCGAACCAAGATGCTTGAACCACGTAAGTCTCTTGCTATGTGCTTGAGTTGTGAAAGTCTTAATAAACTAGGTTGATTGAGCAAAATTATTGTGTCATTGGGATACAAGCAAGGAAGTCTCAATCCAAGATGCTTGAGCCACAAAAGTCTCTTGATATGTGTTTGAGTTGTGAAAGTCTTAATCAAGTGGATTAATTAAGCAGAAGTCTTGAGCCAGTGTGGCCTAAGCAGGTTGGCTAGGTACATGAAACTAGAGCAGTAAGTCTTGAATCTGAGGGGTTCAAGCAAGGAGGCTCATTTCATAGGACCTGGAGCAAAAGTCTCAGCCAGTGTGGCTTGAGGAGGTTAGCTCAGTACATGAAACTAGAGCAGTAAGTCTTGAATTTAAGGGGTTCGAGCAAGGAGGCTCATTTCATGGGACTTAGAGCAGAATGATCAGCCAGAGTGGCTTGGACCAGAAGTCTTGGGTCCGAGGGACTTGTGCAGAAGTCTTGAGCTAAGGGCCTAAGCAAGGAAGTATTTGGTTCGTGGAACCTAAGCAAGAAGTCTTGAGTAAGGAGCTTGAGCATAAGTCTTAGAGCTTGTGTTTGAGCAAATGTAAAAGTCTTATGCAGAATGCATAAGCGATTGTAATCATGATTTGATTATTTTGAAAATCTCTTGTGAAGAAAGGGGACTGAACTATTCTCAATTTGGGAAGAACTGATATAAATATTTGTGTCTTCTGCTATTATTTATTTGCTTATGTTAACATTTCGCTGCTAAGAATTAACCAAAATCTGAACACTAGTATAGATTCTGAACTCTAATCATATGCAAACTAAGAAAACAAAAAACACAATTCAACCCCTCTTCTTGTGTACTTTTCTCACCTTCAATTGGTATCAGAGCATGGTCTGTGCATAACACTTGACAGTGGTGAAAATAATGATCCAATTTGAAAAGTATGTCTGTCAAAGACTTTCCTTCAAGAAGAAATCAAGTTCCACATGAAAATTATCATACTGCTTTTCCAACCATATTCAAAGGGTGATTCCACTGAATTTAAATGATGGAAAAGCAAAACATATTTTTAACTAATTGGTCTTAATAAAAAGGGTTTTTGAAGGTCTATAGAATATCCTTGAAAAAGGTATTACTATAGAAGTTGATGGTGTAGAGATTATCTGTTTGAAAATCTCTATCACCAGCTCAGAAGAAGCTTATTGAATATCTTCAGAGGTAGTTGCATTCTGGTAGGTGCTCTATCTAGGGGTGTTCATGGGTGTGGGTCGACCCACGAACCCATTGACCTAAACCAACCCAACCCATAAATTACCCGAACCCATTCATTTACGGGTATACCCAACCCAACCCATAACAACCCATATAGTTTTGGGTCGGGTATCAGGTTTGAGTTTTGCAACTCGCAGACCCATTGACCCAACCCATTGATGTGGCTTTAATAATTTTTTATCATTTTTATTTAAATGTTAAATAAAAATATAAAACTAATAACTCACTAATAACTATAATTTTTTTTAAAAAAATTTATTCTCCACTAATAATATTACTAGACAAATGAGTTTACGTAATTCTAATATTAAATGGTGTTTCTTATATTTTTTTTGTATCATTTCTAACTTACCTATTTAATTGAAATAATGTGTCTTGTAAAATTATATATTAACATCAAGTGTTATGTCATGTTGATGAATTTTATTAGATATTATATGATGTGTTTCATCGAATTTGAGTGTTATAAATGATTATGATTATATTGAGCTGTGTTACATTTTTTTAAATCGACAAAAAATCATAATTTTTTTTTATTTGAAACACAACCCGCGAACCCAACCTAACCCAACCCATAAATGAACGGGTCAGTTCAGGTCGGTTTTAATAATGAAATTGCGGGTTGGAAGATGAACCCAACCCATTGAAGTTTGAACGGGTTGCGTAACGGGTTAGGCTAAATCCGGTCCAACCCAACCAGCGTACACCCCTAGCTCTATCTCACTTCTGAGCATGTCAACGACATTGATATGTCTGATGCTCAGACTATCTTTGAATCCTTGTGCTCAGATTTATGGGAATCAGTTTTAAAGCTTGTCTAGTTACACTTTATTTAATATTTCAAGCAAATTCTGAGAAGATTGATTTAGATTCAAACCTAAGGTCACAGTTATTCAAGAAGTTATACAACTTGAATTTATTATGCTCTGTTGGTTTGTTTTGAAAATCTTCAAAGAAAAGAAATGAAATTAGATGATGAAAAGCTAACAGATCACCTTTCCTAAAGCTTGGTTCTTTGGAATGTCTGATGATGAGGGATTTATATTTCTTGTCATAAGAACTTCTTAACCAGCTGAATTGGCTATAACGTCTGTTGATAGAAGAGTAACTTCATAAGCTTTTAAAATACTTAGTATTTCAACTGATTTTCCAGATCTGAAAGCAAGGAGAAACACTACCAGAACCTAATGTCAGTTAATCTTCATTGCATATTCTTTTGAAGATGACATTAATGTAGGATTCAGATGAAAGAGTAATTTGGCTCTGCCAGTCATTACTGCTTCTGAAGAAGCATCTGAGTCCTGAAATAAAAATCAAGTATTGAAGAGAAAGAGATTATGCCAAATCTATCTTGCTTCAATATTTGATAATAAGGAGTCTTCTTTTTAAGGTGATATCTTAAGAGACTCAATTGCTCCTTGATTGAGGGTTATTGTGGAATTTGTATTAAAAGACAAGTCTATGAGAAACCTTCAATTCTTCTTTGTGTTCTGCAGGCAATTAGATGGTGGTGCTTTAATTTGTTTTATGCCATTCTCTGATAGATAACATCATTTGGTTCTTTACTTATCAAATATCTCAAAGTCTTAAGTCAAGACAATGAAATTAATGATTCTGCTAAGAACGAGATATTGTTCATATTATGATCTATTCTAGATTGATACTCTGGAATGAATCATGATACTCTGGACATTTATGTATGGTCTCATAGAAATATGGGTGTCATTATTTAAATGTATTTGCTGCAGATATCAAAGAAAGGAGCAGAGGCATCTTCCATGTATTAATCAAAGGTTGTTAGCATCATTTGATGGAAGAAGAACCCACAACCCAGACTCAAGTGCTAGGTACTGAGTTTGGTGAGAGAAGTAAAGTCATTGGCTTAACAGCCATTGAATTAGAATCCACTCAAAGCGGTGTTCAGACTCTATAGTCAAGTCTGAATACTGATACGTGTCTGACCGAGAAAAAAAGTTATGTTTGTACTTTTCTGGCTTATCTCTTGATTCAATGAGATATTTGTGTAGATGTAAATACAAAGTTTCTGTTAGATTTCTAGAAAATCTCTTTTGGAAAAAGGATCTTCAGAAATTTTTAAGAAGAAATTCAGTTGTATTTATCTGTACTGAATATTTCATTAAGCTAGATGATGATCATATTTATGGAAACAGTTTCCTCACTTTTTGTGATGTTACTACTATTTGTTAGTTGTCAAAGGAAACAATTCAATATTCATATATCACTCATGACTCTTGTTTCAAGAGGAAGTGTTGGTTCTGAATAGAATCTTGAAGACTAATGACTGACATAAGATATCTATCTAAGTCTAGAACTACTAAACTCTGATGGATGATAACTTCTGAAAGTTGTAAGATTCTGAAATTCAGAAGAGGATTCCTTACTTTTGATAAATCAGTTTAAGTAAAAGTTTTTCCTAAGACTTTTATGTTAGTTAAATTTTCATAAAGGTGAAATTCATCTAGTGGATTCAAGAAATCTGCTGGATAAGAACCTTTGGGTAATGATGTTTTATTTTATATATTTATTGTCACTATTTCCTGTCTTATGAAATATCATTTAGTGTCCTTCTTCTAACAAGATTCTTATTTCTTTAGAATCTTGTTCAACTCTTTTTATTTTTGTTTTCTCTTTGGTTGTGTGTTGATCAAGCCAAACTTGAGATGAGTTTCCTAGTCAATTCTTCTTTGAATTAACTGGTTGTCATCAATGAAAAGTTTATGGATTTTGATGAGTTGCTTAAGTTAGGCTTTAACTTCTGGAAGACTGTGTCTGAACAAAGTTGGAATGGATACTTTGATATGTTATGTGGTTTCACTTATCCAAATCTTGTCAAAGAGTTTTGGATTAATGCTTCCATTGTTGAGTTGAATTCCGAGGGTGTTGTTCTTTCTAAAGTAATTGGTGTTTCTATAACAGTAACCTCTAAAGCCATTGCCAATGTGATCAATTGTGAGGAGATTGGAGAAATTACAGGAACACTTGTTTGGGAACACTATCTTCCTACTTGGTGTATCTTTATAGATCCGTTTAAAACATCAGTGGTCTCAAATCTTTATCTTGATGTAGTTGCTTGGAATCAGATTTTGAATTCAAACTTACTTCCTAAGGATAAGGATTTATACCTAGTGGACCCTATTGAAAAAGGTCTGCTTCTACTTCTCAATTCAGACTTGCAGATTGATCTTCCTTAAGTTATGTTTAACTATTTGAAGAGGACTTTTTCTTCCTTTCACAAGGGAAAGATTTTTTTTCATTCCTTTTGGACGGGTTCTTTTAGAATTACTTGTTCAGCAGGGAGTTGTCATAAGTTCAGAGGCTAATTTATCTAAAATCTGGAGAGACAAGTTTGAAGTTATCTATGAAAGATTCTGATGTTAGATTTCTACATAGTTATGCTTTGTAATTGTTAGAACCTTTGTATTAAGCAATCTTATTATTAATTCAAAGTTTGTTCATGTTGTTGTACAGTTTAACTGTTGAATATATATATTTATTATTGTTCTAAAGAATTAAAAGTAATGGGAGTAAGAACTCAATGTGTGCAACTTTTATCATTAATAAAATGGAAGATATTACAAATTATTTAAACATTCTAGTCAGTTGGATTGTCCCTAAGGTATTCCCTAGGATCATCTAACATGTCCAGATTATCTAAGTAATCTAGCCATTTTTCCTTGGAAAACTCCAAAGCCTCATTTCTCAATCGATTTCTGCGTTTGGACCCATAAGATCTTCTTCTGCTGTGTCTCTTCACAAAGGATGCTGAAGAGGTGAGCGCTTCTGAAGTCATCTGCTTGCCAATAGATCCTTCAGCTGCTGCTTTGCTTTCATTTTCCTGAGTTGTTGCATTTAGTATGGCTGTCTTTCTGAAATCTCTCTTTGAACCCAGATTTGTTTCTGTTTATACATCTTGGTGTTCTGAGAATTAAGTGGCTATGAAAGTAAGTCTGCTATGAGTCCTTATATAGACATGTTACATACATTGTTCCAAGTGTCTGTTATTTTAATATTGATTAAGTCTAATCAATATCTTAAATGATAAATCTTGGAAATGTTACCTAATAGTATGACCTATTAAAGATTCTTGGACAACTATGAATATTATAATTAACACGTTTAACTGGTGTCAATATTACATCATTAATGTTTTATCAGAATACCTAATGGGAAAATAAGGTGTTTGTATGATTGCATCCTATTTACTGGTCAAAATAACTTCTTTTTCATTAATCGAGCTTAAAGGATTACATAATAACATAAGAAACTGGTTTGAACTAAGACTAACCTCTATCTATGTCATCCAGTGCCTTATACCAGAAGCTATTGCCATAATCATAATCTGGCTCATCTGCATCAATGTTCTCCTCTTCTGCTTCTGGGACAACAATACGGTGAAACATCTCGTTGAGCCTCTTCCTCTTTGTCTTTTTCATGGATATCTTCTGAGGCTTCAAAACATCTACTGATGGACCTACTTTTGTAGGTCTTTGAGGTACTACTGATGAAGTCTCATCTGAAGTATTCAGGGAATAAGGCATATGACCAGTAGCAGAAGCTTCTGAAGCTGCTGGATTATAAGGGTTTTGGATATTCAAGCTTGTAGAGTTGTTTGTAACCTCTGTTACAACATAAATTATGTTGCTCTCAGCTGATGACTCCATAAAATTATGTTGCTCTCAGACATAAAAGCTTGTAGAGTTATAATTTTCTCTACAACATCGTCATGACCAATAAGTATTCAATATGCACTATACAATCCTTAATGACCCTTGTTACTTAATCGTTTTTCAATTTCTTGGAAATTGATCCTCTAATGATGGCCTGTTATGCATTTATGTCTGTAATTCTTTTTCTTTCTCTTTTTTATTCTTTTTTATATGACAAAAGGGGGAGAAATATGGTAAGTAATTAATTAGAAACTGAACTCTTTGAGTACCCATTCAATTGTACATATTGGTCATTTATAATTTTGTTATTTAAATTTCTGTTATTATGCTTATCTTTCCCGGGCGACACATTCTTACTTTCTTGTACATAGAACTAAGGAGGAGCTTACATTCCTCAGCCTTAGCCTGTCACACTCAGAAGGAGCTTACAAACCTCATATTCTGATGTTGACAAAGGAAGTTAAAATATTATTTTTGGTTTTCTTAAATATGGAACTAAGGGGGAGCTTACAAACCTCAACCTTGGAACTGTTTGACTCAGGAGGAGCTTACAAACCTCAGACTCTGATGTTACTAAGAAAACTGAATTACTTTTTCTTGAAAGTAGTACTTGGTATGAGTCTACAGAACTCAGCTTTGGGCTATTAGACCCAGGGGGAGCTTACAAACCTCATACCCCGATGTTGTAGAGAAAATTATAACTGCCCAACATTATTCTTTAAATACTTAGGTTTGTCATCATAAAAAAGGGGGAAATTGTTAGAACAAGATTTATTCATGACATATTTTCCTTGGGTTTTGATGAGAACAAAGTATTGAAAAAATAATGGTTTATTTGATGTGTGTTACATGTGTGCAGGTTCTAATACTTGTAAATATTATAGTCAGAATCTGTTTTACATTAACACACTTTGGGAGTTGTTGAATTGCTAGCTTCTAGTGACAGAGTCTGAAGAACACTTGCTAAGTGATATCTGGAATAGACTCTAAAGCTGAAGGTCTCAACATCAGAAGAAGCAACATAATTGTCTCTACACTTAGTGAATGCAAATTGGCTTCTGGTACCATTCAGAGTTGGTGATAAAGTTGAAGTTGTCCGTACTGCAAAAAGCAAGTCGTATTGTCAAATTAGTTTGTTAACTAGAGTCTACAAATCGCAAGGCTTAAGAAAGGCTGGAATACTTTATGGATATCTATTCTCAACGACTCTAATAGTACATGATCTCTTGAAGACTCAAAGGTTAAACATGTTACACATTGGATCAAGATCTTCTGGTGTATCTATCTTCAACGTCTCTTGTACTATGGAGCAAAAGCAAAGACTCTTGATCAAGTTACCTCTTCAAAGGCTAGTTTCTGAAAAGGATATAAATATGGCTGAAGGTTCAAACTGAATATTTAACAAGGATTATCCAGAAGAAAGAGTAACAAGATCAGCAATTATCAACACCATTGTATATGCAGATTTTCTATTGTGGGTTGTAATTATAAAAGCCTTAAGATTTCTTACACATTGAATATCTTAGAAATCTTAAGTGTTTTAGGTCTTTGTATGGTGATTTCCCATACCTCTGATACTTGTATCAAGTACACCTTGTTCTTTATTCTGCTGAACTTGTTTAGCAGTTTAGATTTAGTCTCGAGCCAAGATGCTTTAGCCACGTAAGTCTTTTGGTATGTCCTTGAGCTGTGAAAATCTTAATCAACTAGGTTGATTGAGCAAAAGCCTTGTGTCATTGGGATACAAGCAAGGAAGTCTCGAGCCAAGATGCTTGAGCTACATAAGTCTCTTGCTATGTGCTTGAGCTGTGAAAGTCTTAATCAAGTGGAATTATTGAGCAGAAGTCTTGAGCCAATGTGGCTTAAGCAGGTTGGCTCGGTACATGAAACTGGAGCAGTAAGTCTTAAATCTGAGGGGTTCAAACAATGAGGATTGTTTCATGGGACCTGGAGCAGAAGTCTCAGCCAATGTGGCTTGAGCAGGTTAGCTCAATACATGAAATTGGAGCAGTAAGTCTTGAATCTGAGAGGTTTAATCAAGGAGTATCGTTTCATGGGACTTGGAGTAAAAGGATCAACCAGAGTGGCTTGAAGCAGAAGTCTTGGGTCCGAGGGACTTGAGCAGAAGTCTTGGGCTGAGGGCCTAAGCAAGGAAGTCTTGGGTTCGTGGAATCTAAGCAAGAAGCCTCAAGTGAGGAGCTTGAGAAAAGTCATGGACCTTGGGCCTGAGCAAATGTAAAAGTATTATGCATAATCCATAAGCGATTGTAATCATGATTTGATTATAGTGAAAATATCTTGTGAAGTAAGGAGACTGGACTACTCTCAGTTTGGGAGGAACTAGTATAAATCTTTGTGTCTTCTGCTATTTTTTATTTGCTTGTGTTAACATTCCGCTGCTAAGAATTAACCAGAATCTGAACACCAATTTAAATTCTGAACTCTGATCAGATGTAAACTAAGAAAACAGAAAATACAATTTAACCCCCCTTCTTGTGTACTTTTCTCACCTTCAAACTTCACCTTGTATATCCACTTCACATCGATTACCTTCTTGCCTTGAGGAAATTTGACAAGTGACCAAGTGTTGTTGACTTCGATGGACTCTAGTTCCTCATTCATTGCTTTCACCCATTTCAAATCTTTCAATGCCTCAGCTACATTAACTGGTCTGACATCTGCATAGAAAGCATAGTGTACCAGCTCACCTTCTTCATTAACCACAATATCTTATGTAATCACACATTCTTACAACCTTGCAGGCATGTGTCTTGTTCGTTGAGATCTGCTTGGGTCTGCTTCACCTCTGACTTCTTCTTTTCGAACTTCTCTTTCGGCTTCACTAGCTGGTTCTTCACATAAGATTCTTACTGAATCCTTCTTAACATTCTCAGTCCAATCCTATTCTTCAAGCTCATATATGATCACGTCCCTGCAGGTCACAACCTGCTTGTTCACTGGGTCAAACAACTTGTATCCTCTAGTCGAATGATATCCTATTAGGATCATCTGACTCGACTTGTCATCAAGTTTTCTTCTCAACTGATCTGGCATATGTCTATGTGCTATAGATCTAAACACCTTCAAATGACTTAGTCTAGGCATGACACCAGACCAACATTCTTCTAGAGTAATTCCGTCTAGATTCTTTGTTGGACATCTATTCAAGATGTATGTTGCGTTCGACACAACTTCTCCCCATAATTAGTTGGGTAAATGCTTGCCTCTCAACATACTTCTCACCATATTCATGATGGTTCTATTCTATCTTTCTATAGTTCCATTATGCTGTGGAGTGTAGGGTGGCACCACCTTGTAGTACCCCAAAATTTGCCCTATCCTTTTTCTAACCTTAACTGGCTTATGTTTCCTTTACATTTGCATCATTAGGTCATATTCATAATTATATCATTGCATTGGTCTCTTAAGACATGGGATCGAAGAGTTTTCTTGCTATTGGTGTTTCTCTCATTTAGAGGTTCATCAAGCTCCAGGGTTTCTCTTATTCAGAGGAGGCATTAAGAGTGTTGGGTCAGGGTTTCTTCGTTGATTCAATTGAGGGTGCTATTGAGCTAGGGTTTGATGTTTCGACTTCTCAGGTCATTTGTTCGTCATTGTGCACCCAAAGTAGGTGGTCCAGGATTTCTTATCTTTTATGTGGGTTTGCTGATATTCATCAATTGAAGATGGTGGTTATGGCTTCGTGGTGAAGGCATTTTGGGTCATGGTGCAAGAGATCCAGTGGTGGATTCATATTGTGGTCAAGGCACTGTTGTCCGCTCAGTTGCTTATCATTTGTTGTTGGGGATTCATTGAGAATACAAGTTTGGTTTGAATTGGAAGTTTGATTGATTATGTGGATTTCTTGGAATTAATTCTTCATTATCCATCTTTTCTAATACTATATTTAGATGTCCATTTTCTATCCATTTTTGGTAATTTCCCTAATATCCATTCATTAACCAACTTCCCATTACAAATATCCATATCCATCTTTATTCAAAATTCATTTATATTTAATCCATACCCATTCATTATTTTTTAATCCATTTCTAACCAAAATCCACAAACCATTTTCATTTTTAATCCACTTATCTTTTTCTTTTATTCATAACCATTTCTCTTTTTAAAAAACCAATTTCTATATCCACTTTTCCAAATCCAACTCCAATTTCATTTTTAATTTCCAAATCCATACTTCATATCCAAAATATCATATTAAGATTAAATTCAATTTCCAAATAATCACTTCCCTTTTTTATCCATATTTTTAAATTCAAATTCCATTTTTCATCCAAAACTATTTTTTCCAATTTTATTCATTGTCCAAGCCCATTTACACAATAATACATTCATCTCACCAATTGCCAAGAAAAAATTGAAAAAGAACTCATGTGTTTATGCTACTAAAAGCCAGCCCACCATACCATAACCACATGACCCTACATGATTCTAAATCACATGCAAAAGTACAAGACGTGGGCAGAAAACGATTCATATGCAAATTCACTGAACACACCCCCCTTGGCCTCCTATTGAAGGATCATTGGGCCTCAGAACTACAAGGCCCATTCGCCTGGCTCTTACTCCCACCACATATACTGCTTGCACCCCTTTTAGTTAATTTTAGTTTGTTTTGTTAATTTGTACTAACTAATTAATTTAGGATAAATATTTAGTAAATATTTTTGAAATTAGATTTTAATTAGAGGATTTAGAACTTTAATTTGGTTTTAATTTTAAAAATAGATTATAATTAGAAATTATCTTGAATTAATTTTAGGTTTAATTTTAGAATTAGTTTTAGTTTTAGATTAACTCTTTTAACTTAGAATTTGTTCTTGATTTTACTTAGCATTTTAATTCTAACTTGGATATTCTCGATTAATTGTTGATCTTGATGTTGATGCCTATCTTGATTAATTTCTGATTAATTCTTGATTTTCTCTTTGTACTTGAGTTTCTCCTAACTTGTTTTCGTATTCGATTTTCTTTTGCGATTGAGTTGCTTCGTGTTTACTTGTTGATTACTCTGTATTCGCATGCTCCCTTAAGGCTCCTAGTCCGACTTAATTTTCGATTAAGCTCGGAATAGGATAGACATTAGGCTCTCAATCCAAGCATGATAACATTAGGTAGACTTCCCTCCTAATCCTGACCTTAGGGCCATTTTGTATGATAACATATAGGATTCAGTTTCCCTTAGACCGTCCGTGCGTCTTACCTTTTTCTCTCGCCTCAGTGTGATCGAGATCCCATTTTCCCGTAGTTCCACGAACTACGGACGGTCTGACTTCCTCTCTCTAGATAGATTGAGGATACGTAGGCACGAGGATCCCTATCCTTGGCGAGCACCCTTCTCTCGCACCCATGCGATTGAGCCCTTCCACCCTTCCTTCCATTTCCCGTAGTCCCGTGAACTACGGTTGCTCTGATTCTCATTTCCGATGAGATACGTAGGCATGAGGATCCCTATCCTTGGCGAGCACACTAACAACTAACTCCCTTCTTCTCTCGCACCCTTGCGATCGAGACCAACCCGTTAGCCGAGCCTTTTCTCTCTCCCTAGCGCGATCGAGACCTTTTCGACCCGTAGGTCGAACTACGACTACTCTGATTTCCTCTTTCTCGTCCGATTGAGGATACGTAGGCATAAGACGACGATGTCTTGGCGAGCAACCTCCCCCCTTAGTTCATGTCCGAACTACGTTGCCTCTGACTTTCCCATTGCACGAGGGAATACGTAGGCCTAGGACAACGATAATGTCCTAATCGAGTCATTTCTTTTCTTTTCTTACCCGTTTCTCCTCTCTCTTCCATTCCCGTTCCTTTCTTTCCAGTTGCAGTGGAGCTCCAGATGACGACGCCCTTTAATGAGACAACAAGCGTGGATCCCATCGAGTACGATGGACGAGTGGGGTGCTAACAGCTTCCCTTCGCGTAACCGACTCCCTTACCCGTTTCTCTTGGTCGCGAGACCATGCTCTTTCCCTTCCCGCAGGTTTATGCAGTGTTTCCTTTCCCTCTCTTAGGATAAATACACATTGCTGGCGACTCTGTTTTCACCGCCACTCTCGCGTTTGTACCGTTGGATGTGAATCTTTCAGAAGCGACAGCTAGCGACTCTACTAGGGACAAGTTATCCTCTTGCTGGTCCATCCCCTTTTGCGAGTCAATCCTAGCGCTTGTTTGTTTATTTCATTGGGTGTTTATTTGTTGTGCTTTATTATGCTGTATATTACTATTTTACAGCTTTTTATTGCATTGCATTTCATTTTATTACTGTCATACTGGACATTGATGTGTTGTGCTGGCTGGTTTCTATTTGGCAGGTTGGGTTGTTCTGAGAGATGAGCCCAATACCCAGGCTTGAGTACACCCTAGGACTAGAGTGGAGAGTAGTGGGACCTACGTGCCATCTTGGTGCGTTTATGTGTTCACGAAATTCACAACCAGACGATGCTATCTTGGGACGCATTTTGACGTGTGTGTCTTGCACATGTTAGGGTGTTGATCTAGAGAGCTGTCGACTCTGGTGACCGTTTCTCCGATACCTCAGTTGCGCCTCTCTTCCCGACCTGTGATAATGGCAGACCAGAAATGGCAAACCCATTATACTTGTCGATCCGAGGACCCAATGCTGAGGGACTCGCATAGGATGACCTTATTTTTTAGGGGAATCAGTTGAGGCCTCCTCGATTGATGATGATGCCAAACCAGAAATGGTAAACGTATCATCATTTCTCGACCAGAGAGCCTGGGATACTGAGGATCCTCGGTTTTCTAGAACCCACATGTGAGAGGGACGGGTGTTTGCAGGTTTGCAGGTGACCTTGGCCTTTAACCTACCTGGTATTCTGGTTTTCCTATCAGTGTGGACTTATCAGCCTGGTATTCTGGTTTTCTTTAGAGCAGACTTGTGAACTTATTCAGTCAGTAACACAACAGTTATTCAGAATATGTGGAAGCTTTGATCCCATGTCTACTGCATTCATATTGCATTGCATTTGCATCCTGCATCATTTTACATATCTGTCTCCAGCCTGATCAGAGTGCTCATCCATCCTTTGTCCTCGACCTGCAGTTGATTTCCCGACTTTTGTATCAGCTTTTGGGGAGATCATCATGAATTCAGGGGAACAGAATCAGTTTATAACTAGGGCCGATGTTGAATTGATGAAGAGTCAGTTAGATCAACTTGTGGAAGCTATGACAACCATGAATAGGGGAGAGACCAATGTTCAGAGGACTTCAGGAACTGGGAATGTCATTCCACCTCCGGTGAACAATGTTACTCAAGCTCAGCCTGTGCGGATCCCTGTTGAGAATCAAGCTTTACAGGAGCATACCATCGTCCGAGATGGACATTCTTCTTCTCTTGACGCCACAAACTATCAGAGCTTTGCCTTCTCTGTGCCAAATTTCCAAGGGATAGTTCCAAAGATTAAACCTAAGGATCCAAGGGCCGTTGCGTTTGATGAAAGATGTCGTGTGTTGGAAGAGAAGCTTGATGCCTTAATGAAGCGTGATACCCTTGATTTGGATGCTTCGGGCATCTGTTTAGTGCTTGGTCTTGTGATGCCTCTGAAATTTGAGATGCCGAATTTTGAGAAATACAAAGGGGATAGCTGTCCGAAGCTACATTTGGTGATGTTTTGCAGAAGAATGACCTCACATGTCTATAATGACAAGCTTATGGTTCACTGTTTCCAAGACAGTCTGAGTGGGGCATCATTGAGTTGGTATATGCAGTTGGAAAGTGGTAGCATCCGATCATGGTCAGATCTAGCCAATTCCTTTGTAAAGCAATACAGTTATAATCTTGACATGGCTCCTAGCCGCCTGCAGTTGCAAGGTTTATCTAAAGCGGATAACGAATCATTCAGAGAGTATGCTCAGAGATGGAGAGAGTTAGTTGCTTGCGTTCAACCACCACTTTTGGAAAGAGAATTGGTTAATATGTTCAAGGATACTTTACAAGGACCATACTTCGATAAGTTGATCACTGTATTAAAATTATCTGACTTGGTAATACTTGGAGAACACGTTGAGTTCGGTATCAAGTGTGGAAAAATCCAAAGCGCCTCGAAATTCCCAGCTAATGAAAGTGGATCAGTCGTCAGTGCTCAAGAAGAATAGGAGAAAGAAAGTAATTCCATCTGGGAACATCCACCATCTCATCCTCAATATTCAGATGCATCAATTGTTCAGAGTCAACAATCTTCTGGATCTCAGAATCAACGGTCGTACCGCCGTCAGCCACGTCAGCACGCCCGACAAAGACCTAAGAAGCCAGAGAGGCATTTCACTCAGTTGCCAATGTCGTTCAGTCGGATGTTGCCAGATTTAATCAGAGGTGGACTTATAGTGCCAAAGGGGGTAAAGCCGGTACCTTTTCCGTATCCACCAGGTTTTGATGTTAACGCCCGTTGTGACTATCATGCTGGGGCACAGGGGCATTTAATTGAAGATTGTAAGGTGCTCAAGAGTAAGATTCAGACACTGCTTGACTCCAACATGTTCTCATTCACGCCTCAGGGTATTCAGATCCGTGACTCTCCTTCATCCAGTCATGTGGGTTCATCAGTTCAGGTTATGGAAGAAGACACCGAGAGCAGTGGTGCAAGTTTTTATCAGACTGACTTCGATGAGTAATTCTGAAGATGGCTAGTTCAGCAGCAAGTCAAGCTTGGAAAGCCCAGTTCCCCAAAGCTGGCAATCTTTTAGATCATGTCATTTCTTTGCATTTGTAGTTTCTTTTCTGTTAAAGTGCAAACTCATTTGTAAAACTCGTCTGTTTTCAGTTGATAATGATAATGAAATGAATATGCAGGTTTAGATTAAATACATCTGTGTTCACTCATATTTTCTTTATTGATATCTAACCCTTGTTTAAGCAGGATCTGAGGGAGGATGATGAAATTCAAAGACGCAGAACTTCTGATGGTATGCTTTTGGGACAAAAGCTTGCTGATGATGTACAGGCATTGTTTCAGATCCCTAAACACCGGAGATATAAGGAATATAATCCCTTGTCAACCCCTTTAAGCCTAGAAGTAGAAGTTTCTTTCTGAAAACGAAAAAACCCTCAATCTTAACCTGGGGCAGAGTAGGTGTCAATTAATTTGACCGAGCGTTCAATTTGAGGATCAAATCTATGGTTATCCCTCACCAACCGAAGAGTGAGGCGGTCACATCCCTTTCAAACAAGTCAGACAAGCCAGTGTCACACGATTTGTTCAAAAAAAAAAGAGAAAAAGAATCAAAAGAAAAAGAAGGCCCGCTAAGTCAAAACTTGAAAACAAATGGCTTAGGCAAAAGTTAGGGCATCCCGCTGGACTTCGAAATCGAAAAATTCAAAAGAGTTAGTCCAGGCAAAATCAGGGAAAAGCAAAAGAATGAAAAGCAAAAATAAGAGGAACAAAAAGAAAAATCCTCAAGCAAAGAACAAGTCATGTAACTACAGACACCAAAGGCAAAAGGGGTGGCTGTCACTCTGAAAACCGTGTGGGTTCTTTCTATCCTCATACTATTCATTAACCTTGTTGAAAGGTGAGCGCTTATGTCGAGTTAGCTGAACGTAGGACTGGAGAACATCAAGGAGAATGGGTGGGTTAAAACAAAACTTTGAGCCTTATATCCTTTCTTTCTCAAACCGTGAACCAAGCCACGTTACAACCTTTAAAAGACCTAATTGAAGCAAGGTTGTTTCGAAAGTATACTTCGGTAAAGATCGCGTCGAACCTGACTCCTAAAAGGATCTTCTTACCATTCATGTTGGTATCAGCGACACTTTGATTAGTGATTCATTCACTATATGTCACAACTTTTTTTTCCAGTGAACAGACTTGGATTTCAAAACTGTCATATGCATTGCATTAAAATTGTCATTTTCAAAACGAATTGTTTTACTTGTGAGTAAATGCTTGATTAGGGAAGTTTCTGCAATGAAAAGATTGATCAATATAAGTGCAGAGTGCCTAAGTACTCCGTTGAGCAGGGGAAAGCCATCAAATAGTCATATCAAATGGGCAATTCATTCCAAGATTCATCCAATCTGGGGCAATCAGGTCGAGATTCGACAAATCTCTCGAAGGTCAGTCAGTCAGAGGTACTCCTTCACAGATCAGCCAGTCAAGGGCAAAATCACTTCAAGGCTGGGGCAGGTCACCCCAAAAGCAAAAGGGTTTTTCTCAAGAGAACGGTTAATCAAGTCATGGGGCAAGATATATAAGATCTTCATGAGACCTCTCGAAGACAGGTTCCTTTACGGGCTATGCTGTATCAGGGCATCTTTTGGTCATATCACATCTGCAGGGTTCATGTTGATGGTCGACACGTGACGTCCCCAATAGAGTTTCTCTCCCCAACAGAGTAAGGGTAGAAAGTAAGTCTCCAGCAGAGGAGTAAGCTCAATGTTGTCCCCTAGCAGAGTGGATATCATCAACCGTCGTTCCCCGATCAGAGTTGTTGGTGATGGCTGGTATTCCCCAGCAGGTTAAGGGTGTTTCCCCGACTACAGGCTAAGTTCAATGATATTCTCCATCAGGTTCGTTGTTATTGACTTCATTCCCCAAGCAGGTGATAGTCATCTCAATGGCTTGATCAACAGTGGTTGACATCCCCACCAAATTTAAAGTCCAATGGTTATTGACACCTCTTCCGTAACATATCTTTGGGGTCCATCTTCAAGGCTTATTCGTAATCCCCAACGGAGTGGGAGTTCTCTTCGGGTTTCATCTTCAGCAGTGGTTATATCAGGAAGGCCGGTCAGTGTGACTTCCTCGGCAGGTTTCGTAACCTCGGAGACAGTTCAGTTCGCCATCCCCAGCGGATTTAGCCTCTTCTCTTCAGCATTTATTTTCCTGGAGGGGTCTCTTTCGCATATCATAAGCATTTTACATTTCGTCCTCAAACGCATAGTATTTCCATTTCGTATGGAGCATTACGCCATTGAAAGAACATTTAAACATATGCATGTGAAGCATAAGCCAGATTTGGTACCTTGTACAGAAACCCGAATCAATTTTCAGTCAGAACAGTGACATATCCCAAAAGAGAATGCCAAGCCATTCCTCAGCAGACAGTTTTTTCCCGTCAACCCCTTGACGATGTGTTCTGAGCTCAGGTTTCATACCTTCGGATGTTTTCAGTTTCTTTCCGTCAACCCTTTGACGATGTGTTCCGAGCTCAGGTTTCGTACCTTAGGATGTTTTCAGTTTCTTTCCGTCAACCCTTTGATGATGTGTTCCGAGCACAGGTTTCGTACCTTCGGATGTTTTCAGTTCCTTTCCGTCAACCCTTTGATGATGTGTTCCGAGCTCAGGTTTCGTACCTTCGGATGTTTTTAGTTCCTTTCTGCCAACCCTTTAACGATGTGTTCCGAGCTCAGGTTCCGTACCTTCGGATATGTTCAGTTTTCTTTCCGTCATCCCCATGACGATGTATTCCTACGGTGGAATTTTCTTTATGTTATCCCTATGACAATGTGTTATCTCCTTGACAATATGTTCCTACGGTGGAATTTTCTTTCTGTCATCCCTATCACAATGTGTTATCTTTTCAGATTTTTTTTCCGTCATCCCCATGACGATGTATTCCTACGGTGGAATTTTCTTTCTGTCATCCCTATGACAATGTGTTATCTTCATCAATTCCTTGACGATGTTTGGCTGTCTCCCCTACAGGGTTGTCTGTTTAGATTTCTCTCTTCCCCGGCGGATTCATCTTTGTAGATATGTTGATTCTACTTATTTCGGGTTTGAAAGTCCATCTTTTCGAGTTCGCCTTCGGTCGTCCTCGTTATCCCAACTATTGGTTGGTACCCTTCTTTTATCCCAACTATTGGTTGGTATCTTTTCTTGGTTATCCCAACTATTGGTTGGTACCCTTCTTTTATCCCAACTATTGGTTGGTATCTATTGTGTCTAAGTCCACTTTCGGTTGGCAAACACTTACCTTTGATCCCCACAGTTTGCAAATTTCCGAATTCTTTTGAAATTCAATCTCCATGTACCTTGAATGTCTGAAAGCCGTTGCTATCATCCTTTCAGGTCCAAGTCGATTGAATAGGGGCAGCTGTAGCACCCCAAAATTTTCCCTATCTTTTTTCGAACCTTAACTGGCTTATGTTTCCTTTTCATTTGCATCATTAGGTCATATTCATAATCATATCATTGCATTGGTCTCTTAAGACATGGGATCGAAGAGTTTTCTTGCTATTGGTGTTTCTCTCATTCAGAGGTTCATCAAGCTCCAGGGTTTCTCTTATTCAGAGGAGGCATTAAGAGTGTTGGGTCAGGGTTTCTTCGTTGATTCAATTGAGGGTGCTATTGAGCTAGGGTTTGATGTTTCGACTTCTCAGGTCATTTCTTCGTCATTGTGCACCCAAAGTAGGTGGTCCAGGATTTCTTATCTTTTATGTGGGTTTGCTAATATTCATCAATTGAAGATGGTGGTTATGGCTTCGTGGTGAAGGCATTTTGGGTCATGGTGCAAGAGATCCAGTGGTGGATTCATATTGTGGTCAAGGCATTGTTGTCTGCTCAGTTGCTTATCATTTGTTGTTGGGGATTCATTGAGAATACAAGTTTGGTTTGAATTGGAAGTTTGATTGATTATGTGGATTTCTTGGAATTCATTCTTCATTATCCATCTTTTCTAATACTATATTTAAATGTCCATTTTCTATCCATTTTTGTTAATTTCCCTAATATCCATTCATTAACCAACTTCCCATTACAAATATCCATATCCATCTTTATTCAAAATTCATTTATCTTTAACCCATATCAATTCATTATTTTTTAATCCATTTCTAACCAAAATCCAGAAACCATTTTCATTTTTAATCCACTTATCTTTTTCTTTTATTCATAACCATTTCTCTTTTTAAAAAACCAATTTCTATATCCACTTTTCCAAATCCAACTCCAATTTCATTTTTAATTTCCAAATCCATACTTCATATCCAAAATATCATATTCAGATTAAATTCAATTTCCAAATAATCACTTCACTTTTTTATCCATATTTTTAAATTCAAATTTCATTTTTCATCCAAAACTATTTTTTCCAATTTTATTCATTGTCCAAGCCCATTTACACAACAATACATTCATCTCACCAGTTGCCAAGAAAAAATTGAAAAAGAACTCATGTGTTTATGCTACTAAAAGCCAGCCCACCATACCATAACCACATGACCCCACATGATTCTAAATCACCTGCAAAAGTACAAGACGTGGGCAGAAAACGATTCATATGCAAATTCACTGAACACACCCCCCTTGGCCTCCTAATGAAGGATCATTGGGCCTCAAAACTACAAGGCTCATTCGCCTGGCTCTTACTCCCACCACATATACTGCTTGCACCCCTTTTAGTTAATTTTAGTTTGTTTTGTTAATTTGTACTAACTAATTAATTTAGGATAAATATTTAGTAAATATTTTTGAAATTAGATTTTAATTAGAGGATTTAGAACTTTAATTTGGTTTTGATTTTAAAAATAGATTTTAATTAGAAATTATCTTGAATTAATTTTAGGTTTAATTTTAGAATTAGTTTTAGTTTTAGATTAACTCTTTTAACTTAGAATTTGTTCTTGATTTTACTTAGCATTTTAATTCTAACTTGGATATTCTCGATTAATTGTTGATCTTGATGTTGATGCCTATCTTGATTAATTTCTGATTAATTCTTGATTTTCTCTTTGTACTTGAGTTTCTCCTAACTTGTTTTCGTATTCGATTTTCTTTTGCGATTGAGTTGCTTCGTGTTTACTTGTTGATTACTCTGTATTCGCATGCTCCCTTAAGGCTCCTAGTCCGACTTAATTTTCGATTAAGCTCGGAATAGGATAGACATTAGGCTCTCAATCCAAGCATGATAACATTAGGTAGACTTCCCTCCTAATCCTGACCTTAGGGCCATTTTGTATGATAACATATAGGATTCAGTTTCCCTTAGACCGTCCGTGCGTCTTACCTTTTTCTCTCGCCTCAGTGTGATCGAGATCCCGTTTTCCCGTAGTTCCACGAACTACGGACGCTCTGACTTCCTCTCTCTGGATAGATTGAGGATACGTAGGCACGAGGATCCCTATCCTTGGCGAGCACCCTTCTCTCGCACCCATGCGATTGAGACCCTTTCACCCTTCCTTCCATTTCCCGTAGTCCCGTGAACTACGGTTGCTCTGATTCTCATTTCCGATGAGATACGTAGGCACGAGGATCCCTATCCTTGGCGAGCACACTAACAACTAACTCCCCTCTTCTCTCGCACCCTTACGATCGAGACCAACCTGTTAGCCGAGCCTTTTCTCTCTCCCTAGTGCGATCGAGACCTTTTCGACCCGTAGGTCGAACTACGACTGCTCTAATTTCCTCTTTCTCGTCCGATTGAGGATACGTAGGCATAAGACGGCGATGTCTTGGCGAGCAACCTCCCCCCTTAGTTCGTGTCCGAACTACGTTGACTCTGACTTTCCCATTGCACGAGGGAATACGTAGGCCTAGGACAACGATAATGTCCTAATCGAGTCATTTCTTTTCTTTTCTTACTCGTTTCTCCTCTCTCTTCCGTTCCCGTTCCTTTCTTTCCAGTTGCAGTGGAGCTCCAGATGACGACACCCTTTGATGAGACAACAAGCGTGGATCCCATCGAGTACGATGGACGCGTGGGGTGCTAACACCTTCCCTTCGCGTAACCGACCCCCTTACCCATTTCTCTTGGTCGCGAGACCATGCTCTTTCCCTTCCCGCAGGTTTATGCAGTGTTTTCTTTCCCTCTCTTGGGATAAATACACATTGCTGGCGACTCTGTTTTCTGCGCCACTCTCGCGTTTGTACCGTTGGATGCGAATCTTTCGGGAGCAACACACCTCATGCACAATCCCTTCTTTCTCACATAATTCATCAAAATCTTTCGACACATACTCTCCGCCACCATCAGTCCTCAGAATCTTGAGCTTTCATCCACTTTGTCTTTCGACCATAGATTTAAATTTGGCAAATACCTCGATCAATTCACTTTTCTTCTTGATGTCAACACCTCTCCACATACTTTGATTTGATTCACCAGCTTTGTAACCCTAGTGAAAAAACCAGTTATGCTTTCACTTTCTTCCATCTGAAGCAATTCATAGGTTCTTTTATGAGTTTGTAACCTCACCTCTTTCACCTTCTCTGCGCCTCCAAACGATTTCTCCAGAATTTCGCATGCTTCTTTTGCTGATTCTACATTACTGACCTTTTCGAAATTGTTTGGATTAACACATTGATGAATTATAAAGAGAGCTTTATAGCCTTTCTTCTTCAATTCTTTGTATGCAGGCTTTTCTTGATCTGACGCATTTTCTACAAGCGGTGTTACTCATTCCTTCACAAGATCCCAAAGATCTTGATAACAGAAAACCACATTTATCTGCTTGCACCAATTCTCATAATTCTGACCCTTCGGATAATTCTTCGCCATCTCTTCCATGAATCACAACGGAGCTCTAGATACCAGATGTTGGAATTAACCCAAAACTTTGAGAATTCCGAATCAATCTTAATGAACAAGATTCAATCAACCAATCAAAATCCCTTGTTCTTCACTCTTCACTTGAGTAAATCAATCACACCTTGATTGCATGAATGATTCTGCGCAACAATTGTTAATGGAAGAAGAAAGAAAATTGAATAAGGAAAAAAATTAGGGTTTGACAAAATAGGGGAAGAAGTGGATGATTTCTACAGAGTAACTCTCTATTCTCAAACTGAGAAAATATTACTACCTCCGTTCTTTTTTATAAGAGACAATTCACTTTTTAGATTCATTAAATAATCAATGTATCTAGTCTGTAAACTGATCAAATACATTGATTATTTAATGAACGAAAAAAAAAAGATTTGTTTCTTATATAAAGCAACGAAGGTAGTATTCAACTGTGCAACTGCACTTTCTGTTGTGTGTATATTACAATTCATAATAGGGTTACTCCCTATTTATAATTGAGCTAGCTTGCTCCCTAATCTAAAGCCCAAAATTTATATTTTTTGTCTAAATCGAAATCCTGTGTCAAGCAACCTGCTTCGACATTTTGACATCTAACACAACTCGACACACTACACTAGACTAATTTTGGCACATCCTTGTTTCTGTCGAGCTACATCTGCTTCGACGCAAGGAATTACATTCTCAACACAATTACTCATTCAAACTCTTCAAACTTTTTGTCTTAGTTAGGAACAAACTATAAATATTATATATGATCAAAATTTAAGTATTTTTTAACCAATTAGTGATTTAAATTTCTTTTTTAACCTATTTTATTAATTGTTTATTTATAATTCGTTATAATATATATTAAAAGCATTCTTTATACCTACTAGTATTTTTTTTGTCTGGTATTTATTAAATATTTTTTTATACCTACCCGTATTTTATATTTTTTTAATATATTAATATGTATTAATATTACTCTTCATATTACTCGATTCGTGCGAATGCACGTAAAACAGACATGTCTGATGGGGCGAGTCTGTTTTGTCACCCGTAACAATTTGTACCACCGACGAACATGTATATGTTATGTTGATTCCATTAAGAAGATCATAGATTATTTTTAATCTATCAATTATAAATATGTTGTACACAACATTAGAAAAATATTTTTTTTTTACAATTTCATTAATATACTTTATTATGAATTAAATATTTAGAAAAAAGACAATAACTTAATCAATTCTCTCTAAAAAACGATAAACGGGCTTTAAGTTATGTCGACAAGCATTTTAGCTTTTTAAAATTAAAGGTATGTCTGCAAGACAACCTAATATTTAATGTAATATTTTAATTTGATATTAAGAATATGCAAATTAAAAATTGCACATATTAATATATAAATAATATATATTTTTAAAAATAAATCTATTAAATTTATTGATCTTCTTCTTAATTTATATATCTTTTATATATATTTCTAACCATCGTTATATTATATGTATTTTCTATTTATAATTATATTGCATCTTACTAGTTATTACAATGGAATAAAATTATGAATTATATTGTAATTGATTTCATAGTCACCTAACAAAAATATAGAAAGAATATTAAATGAGAAGTTGACTACATATATATAGTATGTGATGCATATTAATTGTGGTAACAAAAATTTAGAAATAATATTACATGAGAAGTTGACTGAAGATCAACATCCAATTGTAACATGTCATGCATAGTAACTGTGCATGTGTCAAATGCACATGTTGGATTAATTTATGATAATCTTCTTCAACTGCTTTTCATTAATAGTAAGGCACGACAATTAATACATTACGTGTACATCTTTTCTTAACTTTAGGTATTTACAAACTACTCCCTCTTTCCTTTTATATAACTCTTTCTTTATCATTTATTTTAAGAAAAGTTATTGATAAATTTAATTTATTCATTTTGAATATTGATTTTCTTAAAATATATTAAACTTATACTGTTTCCACAATTTTTAATATTAAAATATTTAAATATAATGATATAGTATTATTAATAGATGATATAAAAATATTTGTGAAATTCATTTAATAAATTTTTTTCAGGTGAAAACTAAAAAAGATAGACTATTTGTTCAGTATTATAATTAAAACATTAGAAATGAATGATAAGTAGATTTGATATGCACTTAAATATTAAAAAATGTTAGGTACTCCTTTATTATTGTAAATGCTCTTGATATTTTTTAAACTTTTGGTTAAGAAATTTAAAGTAAATATTTTTATGATTAATGTATGTTAATTATCTCTGTAAAAAAAACATTCTAATTATGTTTAAAATTCAAAATTTTAAGGTAATTTCACTCTACATGAAATCAGTTTTTGTTTTTTTGATAAACAAATTATATTAATGGAAAGGGAGAACCCCGACTTACAATACATCACATACAATTGATTCAATCATTCTCAAATCAAAGAGATTAGAGGAAGTCTAAAGGATATTTGAACCAATCATACAAACTACACCTCCCGATTATATAATATTAGTCACGTATATTGTATTAGGAAAATGAAATTTATTTTTACTCCATCATTAGTCTTCAATTAGCCAACTTTCAACTTTAATATTATTTATTATAATTACGTCCGATTGTAAATGAGCTAGTTGTGTCATAACATCTAATTGTAAATGTTACTCCTCATTTCTTTTTTAAGTGTTATTTTTTGATTTTTTACATATACCAAGAAAACTAATCATTATAGTTACTTTTTAAATATTAATTCTTCTTTTACCTATAATACCCATAATTATTTATTACATTCATCTTAATTTTTTTCTCTATGTAATGATTATCCAGGACTAATTTTGACAAAAGTGTAATTAATACTACCTTGAACTTTATAAATGACAATTAAAAAGAAACAAAAAATTATTCTAAAAAAAACACTTAAAAAAGAACGGAGGGAGTATAATTTTGAACTCGTGACATTCGATTTAGAAATTGAATTTTGGCTCTGGATGTAGGATTCAAGTCACTCTCTTCTTTGACTCGAATAATAAGATGTTTGACTCAAATCATGACATGTTTGAGTTGAATCATGGACTTGTTTTTTAAGTTTTGATTTGTTTACCGAAAGTGTTTACAGAAAAATATTTGTGAGTGTTGATTTTTTGAGTTTGCAAATTTGTTGTGTGAGGTTTTTCTAAAAAATAGGTTTAATTACATTTTTGGTCCCTATATTTTGGCCAACTCACGAAATTGGTCCCTATGTTTTAAAATTGAACGAATTAGTCCCTATGGTTAATGTTTTGTGCAGTTTTAGTCCTCATCCCAATTTTGATCCAACTGTTCGTGCACTGTTCATGTACGGTTATGTACGAACATGCATTGTTCATGTACACACTGTTCATGTACGGACATGCACTGTTCATGTACATTTTTTTATCAAAATTGGGATGGAGGACCAAAACTGCACAAAACATTAAACCATAGGGACTAATTCGTTCAATTTTAAAACATAGGGATCAATATCGTGAGTTGGCCAAAACATAGGGACCAAAAGTGTAATTAAGTCTAAAAAATATCATCATCTTTCTCAAACCAAAAATACCATTGATGAGTGATGCTCAATTCTAGAAGAGATTGTAAGCTTTAGTTGTGAGGTGATTTGCTAGGTGTTCTAATGTTATTGTGAATACTATTTTTTAGATAGAAGAATTAAATTGTGGATTTTCTAGAGATTGACATCCACTCCGAAAAAAAGTTATTTTTTCAGAGGTCTTGGAATTTCTAATTTCTTCAACATGTTCAAAAAATTGGACAAGAGAATTTTGGTAGGATTAAATGAATATTGTTGAGGACAAAATTTTGGAGTGCTTTGGTTCTTAGAAGGTTGATTGATTTAAAATTGTAGATCTTGGATGTTTTGCAGTCTAATGAGTTATGTGCAGTTGAAGGAAAATTAAAAATAACATATGTAGCATAGTTGTTAGATCTAAAATTTTCAGTATCTATGACTATCATTTGGATCTAAAATATATTGTGCGTCGAAGACTTAAGCATGCACATCAAACTAATATAAATCTAAATGTGATTTTCTTTATCCATTTAGAATTCACATGATTTTAAGTTTTTAATTTCTTTTTAGTTTGTATGTGGCTAAGTTTTGTTGTTTAAATTTGTAAATACTTATTGTTTAAACTTAGTTATGTGTTAGATTTAGTCTACTGAATATTTCTCTCAGTTGATTATTTTAGAAAACTGTTATCCTAGATTGTTGTATCAATTAATCAAATTCTATTCAAACATCTTTGTTTAAATCAAATTGGATTAATTATGATATTATGGATTAGGTGTTCATCATCATCTTGTTATCATTGAATTCATTTATACATTTTGGTCAGGTAATTTAATTTCAAATGTTTTTCAAAACTCCCGTTACCGCACTTTTTAACTCTGATTTTGAAAGTAAACAAGTCTGTTATGATTTGAAGCAAGGAATATACTAATTTTCGCCTTGAGTGTTAGTGTGTATTTTCGATTTTACATTGTAAAACTGCTCAAACAGTACGGGATGCACTTCATGTTCTCAATGAGGGCACTGAAGATGTAAAACAACCTAAATTTATTAGTGCAGAAAGAGTAATTTGCACCCATTTTTTACATTTAACACCCGTTATTAGAAGGTGTGAATTCAATTGGTGAAAAATGTCTGACAAATTTACACCCATTTTTAAACGGGTATAAATAGATGTTATATTACACCCTTTTTTTGTTAAAATCGGGTGTAAATGATTACATATATATACATTTATAGATGGTATATTACACCATTTTTATAAAAATTTGGTTTAAATGTTTACATGATTACATTTATAGATGATATATTACACCTTTTTTTTTGTTTAAAATAGGTGTATAAATATTTAATATTACACCCTGTTTTTTAGAAAATGGGTGTAAAGTTTTAAATAATTACAATTAAATTAAACATATTCCCTCCCTATTTGATAAAAATCGGGTGTAAAATGAGAAATGTTTGCTCTAGATATTGACAAGTTTACACCCTATTTTCTTTAAATAGGGTGTGCAAATATGATATATTACACCAGATTTTATCATGGATGTTGGCAATTTTACACCCAATTTTCATGATATATTACACCCATTTTTAGCATGGATGCCGGCAAATTTACACCATATTTTCTTTAAATAGAATATGTTTGTTTGATTTTCATAATTATATTATATTTAATTTGACTTAAACATATTGCATTTAATCAAATATTTTTATATACCACTAAACATTCGATAAGCAAAAAGCACAACCAAATCAAACATCCTAATATATATATATATATATATATATATATATATATATATATATATATATATATATATATATATAAGTCTTGTCAAAATCATATTAACAAAAACTATCTATATATAATTTCTCCTCCTTCGCTTTGGTTTTGGCAATATTTGTATGTCTTCTTAGTCCGCATACTCTTCAGCCATTTGCATTTGCTCTTCAATCTTTTGCTCTTCAACCATTCTTTTTGAAACCCCAGAGCTCCTCAATAGCATCAGCGCCCGTAGTAACCATTATACTTAGTTGAAGCGAAAAAGCTATACCAATAATGTGCTTAAAGTGACCCTTCAATTTACATATAAGCTAAAAGGCAAACAGGTTCAAATCATTATAAATATTATTAGTGAAATGATCTAAGTATAAAATTTTAACCTCCTTTAATTATAACTTAATTATCTCGTTGGACCTAACATTATAAATATGAATGTCTGTGTTTTTCATTCCAACTATGACGATGTTATAGTCTTGAGGATTAAAGGCAATAAATGTTATAGTTGACGGAGGTCCCTCAAAGCGACACAAAACCTAAAATTCAACAATTATAACAATAATGAGATGAAACATATTATATTATCATACATATTGAAAACTCGCCCGAAAAGACACCATGTTAAACAACATATATTATCATAAGAGAAATGATACAATGACACTGATTGTAACATTTACACCGTATTTATATACGGTACAACTCACTTTTTTCTTTATTTTATTATTTGTATGCTCATTGAAATTTGAGCCAGAGTCAAAATGATACGGTGTATCAGATACGGTGTCATAATTTGAGTGTCAATATAGCATTTCTCATTATCATAATTCCTAGTTTTCCCACCTAGTTCCATCAGCACTATAAATGAAGGTATATAGTTCAAAGCATATCTTTTCCCCCAATAAGTGTTGAGAGCAATGAGAGCTGCTTAACTTTGTATATGTTTTTAGTGTTTGCATTAAGTACTACTCCCTCCGTCCCAAATTATAAGTCACTTTGCCAAAAAAATTTGTCGCAAATTATAAGTCACTTTACAATCCCAATACAATATTAATTATTTTTTTCCCAACATACCCTCTATTATTTATTATTATTTCTTCTTTCAATTCTTTAAATTTCTCTTTCATCAATAATAAATGAAGGGCAACATTGTAAAGTTATGCATAATTTATCTTTCCCATACAATAATAATTATGTTTCTTAATATGCGTAAAAGATGCAAAACGTCTTATAATTTGAGACAGAGGGAGATTTGCCAATATTTTTATTATTATCATCAGGTGTCGTATATTGTCCTGCATTCTTTTTTTCTTTTCTTTTTTACCTTTTTTTTTCTTTTTTTTCCTCTTTTCCTTTTTCTTTTTTTCAAGTAATTGTTATGGTTAGGTAAATTTTCTATATAAGTTCAATTGAACCTGGATGTTGCGGCAATGAGTTACATCATGCAGCATTTGAGCACTTCGCTGATTTACAGCTTATACTTTAAGTGAATGTTGAAATGCAAGTGATTTCAATATGTAATTCTCCGTTAAACTATTGGGTTGTTTCGTTATATGTGTAGAATCTTCAGTAAACATTTGTATGTAGTTTCCACCTTTATATGAACTTAATCATATCAGCATTGTAGTGCTTCATTTAGTTTTTTTAGTTTTTTTTTAGTTTTCATGTTCACACTGATGTTTCCATATTTCACTTATTTCAATTCCAATTCTATGAACTCACTGGTTTTGTTGTGCCTTTTATATATATATATATATATATATATATATATATATATATATATATATATATATATATATATATATATATATTATTTTTACCTCATTAAATGTCTGTGTTTTCCACTCCAACTGCGACGATGTTATTGTCTTGAGGATTAAAGACAATAAGTGTTATAGCTGGCAGAGGTCCCTCAAAGCGACACAAAACTTGAAATTCAACAATAATTCGTTACAATAAAGATATGAAACATAATATAGTATCATAGATATTGAAAACTCACCCGAAAAGACACCATGTTGAGCAAAATATATTATCATAACTCCTAGTTTTCTCACCTAGTTCCATTAGCACTATAAATAAAGGTATACAGTTCAGAGGTTCACAGTGATATGTTGTATGTTTTTGTTGTGTTAATTGATATGATTGTGGTAGCCAATAATTGAGCAATTTGCTTTTGAGAATAAACAAGTGATCTTGTTTTCAACCATAAATTAATAAATTAACTGATACGTTGATATTTGTATAATGATGCATAGCAAATCATGACGTGTTAAAACAGTTGAGAGGCTGTAAATGAAATCCTTCTTTGAAAATCTCTTCTATGTCTTCAAAGCTTGAAAATCCAAGATTTGGATCAATGAGGATTGTGTCTAAGGATTGAATAACTTTAGTCAAGCCTAAGGATATGGTAGAAGTGTTGAATTGCGTCTGCTTTATTTCAGAAAACGAATCATCGTGAGGAACATAGAAGCTTAATGTACTCCTTTTTCATTCAACGGGCCTGCATAAAAACATTAAGAATAGATAACATGCATCAGAATGCTTTCGACCGGTACGACATCGTCTAGGATATGGATATTGTTTGGTGCCACCAAGAACAGGTCTTTTGAGTTCAATGCTGGTGTCAGGATCTCCAAGATCATTGTACACATCATAGTCATATATTCTATCTGATTCTTTTCTTTTTCCTTCTCCATTCCCTCATAGTAGAGCTAGCTATTCTTTTCTTAATCTTCACAACCCTTTCGATGTTTGAGATGGTAAATATGACTCTTACATCACATGCATATTTTAGTTAGCCATAGGAACATAAGAATTTCTTAAAAAAAATCTAATTACCGTGTCGGTGAAGAAAACTCTCTTTGCGGGACTATCATGTTTGGGTAGGGATGTAAATGGATATTCATGGGGACAGATACTATGATATCTGTATCCGCCCTGTTGGATAAATATAATATTCATATCTTCCCTATATCCATGCGGGTATCCGTTAAGCGGGTAATCCGCAGGTTTTACGATATCCGCGGATATTTACAAATATCCATGGATAATATTTTTTTTATAAAAAAATGTTTTGAATTTTTTTTTTTTGAACTTCTTTTAAAGACACAAAAAGTTATTATCACATAACATCCATACAATTCACTCTTAATTTAACAATAAAATTTCATCACATTAATTTTCTTCTTATTCACCAAAACATAATTAGATCCAAACATAATATCCATATATTTAATTTTTAATCAAACAAATAAAAGATATTATGATTGTGAGTTATGACGGAAGAACGGATGACAGAGGAGTAGGAAGAGAGACCCTGATTTGATAGAGGAATGACGACACTAGTTGGTTGGACTGTGAAATTGTTGAAGTAAGGTATGAGGTATTGAAGAGTTTAAATATGAAATGACTAATAAAATTTGAATGAAATGTGAAAGGTTTTCTTCAAAGAAAATTTCAAGAAAAAAAAGAAAGAAATATAAGAAGACTAATATTTTAAAAAATGAAAAGATAAGGTATAATAAACTAATGATATTTAAATGAATTTTATAATTTTTTAACGGATATGGATATCCGCGGGCACGAATATCATTAAATCCTTATCCTTATCCATTAACAAACGGATATTTAAATATCTATTTATTTTATCCGTGGATATCCATTAAGCTACTCGCTCTATATCTGTGACGGATTTTATCCGCGGATACAGGTTTTTTTGTCATCCCTATGCTTGGGTTGTTGGAAAACTTGATGTGAATTTGAAAAGGTCATCCAATTAATTAATGAAATTCAATTCTATTGATTATTTGGAAATTAAATAATTAATATTAATTAATTATTAATTAATAATTATAATGAGTCACTCATCAAAACCTAATCTTAACCTAGTTTTGATTGAATAACTCCCTCCGACTTTTTTCTCTCAACTCTCCCACTATTTTTTCTCCACTCTCTCACTATTTTCTCTCCATCATATCAGATTCATGACTATAAATTGTATTGTGCGTATCAGTTGAAAAAATACTCCGGATTTTGAATTTTTCCAAAATCTCTCTTCCCCCTCTCATTCACTTCATCTATAATTTTTCTTTTTCTGATTAACGAGTGGTTTATCGCACAATCGTCGACTGAATTTACTTTCAGATACGAGTGGTTTTAACACTATCTGAAGGTTTATCTCTACGAATGATTCATCATAGTGCAAGTGATAATCGTAATTTTTGAACGAACTGTTTTATCCTGGAGACGTCATCTAAACATGACTGCATTGCATAATTTTGGCAGTACGAGGAAACGTCTTAAAGAAAGCGACCTAGTACGCGACTCGTCCCAATAATTTCCTTGTGCCAATTTTTTTTCAAAACTGAAAACAATAATTTTAAGATGATTTCTTGTAACTGCCATGGCTACTGAGGAAATTATCGGTACTACTGCGGCCGCTTCTGTCTCTGACAACCCATTTAAGTTTGAGGGTTCTCACTTCAAACTTTGGCAAGCTAAGATAAAATTTTTCTTAACTTTGAAGAAGGTTGCCCACGTTCTGACTGAGGATATTCTTGTTGCTCCTTCTGGATTAACTGAACAAACTAATGATAAGACAACTGCGGATTCAGTTGAGACTCTCAACTTGTCCGAATCAGACTCTTCTGCTAAGACAAAAGCAGATGATTTAAAGCTCCGGAAAGAGATTGCCATATGGAAATAAAATGATTATCTTTGAAAAAACCACATTTTGAACAACCTTGCTGATGATCTGTTACGATTACTACAGTAATTGTAACACTGCTAAACAGGTATGGGAAGCTCTGTAGAAGAAATATGATATTGAAGAAGCTGGTGCAAAGAAATATGATGTCATTCGCTACCTGAATTATAAGATGGTGGATGAAAAGTCTGTGGAAGCTCAAAGCCACGAGATTCAGAAGATTGCTCATGAAATCATAACTGAAGATATGCCCCTCGATGAACAATTTCAAATTGTTGTGATAATTGACAAACTTCCCCCTGGTTGGAAAGATTTCAAAAATTTGCTTCGACATAAAACAAAAGAGTTTTCAATTGAGAGTTTGATCACTCGCCTCCGAATTGAAGAAGAAGCTAGAAGACAAGATCATAAGGATGAAGTCTTAGTTGTTTCTAACAACAAAAAGAGATTAAGTGCGGTTCTGGCGCCCACGAGAAAACCATTAATGAATTAGAACCATAATGTTGTGAACCGAATTAAGAATGGGATTCCCTCAAAGGGGCCATATACTCCAATTGCTAGACAGCAACCACCAACTCAAAGAAATTACGCTCCGGTTTTCACTTGCTTTAATTGTGGAAAACTGGGTCATATGGCTAAGAGATGTAAGAGTAGGCCTAAACCTGTTAGCTCTAATGCACAGGTTAACCTGACTGATGAGCAATTCATTGCTATTATCACTAAAATCAACATGGTTGGTGGAAGTGATGGTTGGTGGATAGACACTGGCGTCTCTCGTCATGTCTGCTATGATCGTGCTATGTTTAAGACATACACGAATGCTGAAGATAAGAAAGTGTTGTTGGGAGATGCTCACACCACTGATGTTGTTGGAATTGGAGACGTTGAGCTGAACTTCACCTCATGAAAGACTTTAATCTTGAAGGACGTCATGCACGTTCCTGAAATTAGGAAGAATCTTGTTTCTAGTTTCCTTTTGAGTAAGGTATGGTTTAGTCAGTCTATTGGGGCAGATTTGTACACCATCACTAAGAATAGTATTTTTGTTGGGAAAGGGTACGACACTAATGGCATGTTTAAGTTGAATGTTGATTTGAATAAAATTTCTCCTTCTGTTTACTCTTTGTGTGATTTTAATATTTGGCATGCTAGACTTTGTCACGTTAATAAGCGAGTTATCTCTAATGTAAGCAACTTAGGCCTAATCCCTAAATTAAATGTCAATGATACAAATAAATGTGAATATTGTAGTCAAGCTAAAATTACTAAGACTTCTCATAAATCAATTATTAAAGAATCTGATCCCTTAGATCTTATACATTCTGATATATGTGAATTAGATGGAACTTTAACTAGAAATAGTAAACGTTATTTCATCACTTTTACTGACGATTGCTCTGATTACACTTATGTATACTTAATGAAGAATAAAAGTGAAGCCCTTGACATGTTTAAGATTTATGTAACTGAAATTGAGAATCAACTCAGTAAGAAGATTAAGAGAGTTCGTAGTGATAGGGGAACTGAATACGATTCTGGGTTATTTAATGATTTTTATATTAAACATGGAATTGTACATGAGACGACTGCTCCATATTCTCTTGAAATTGAATGGTAAAGCAGAAAGAAAGAATAGAACTCTTACTGAACTTGTTGCAATTATGATGAATTCTGGTGGGGGAAAATTTTATTGACTGTTTGCTATGTCCTGAATAGAGTCCCCAAGTCAAAAAGTAAGATCTCACCTTATGAGATATTAAAGAAAAGACAACCAAACTAGTCTTATTTGAGAACTTGGGGCTGTCTGGCTTATGTCAGAGTTTCAGATCTGAAATGAGTTAAACTCGTTAGTAGAGCCTATGAATGTGTATTCATTGGGTATGCAGCAAACAGTAAGGCATATAGGTTTTATGACCTAAATGCAAAAGTGATCATAGAATCAAATGATACTGAATTCTATGAAGACAAATTTCCTTTCAAATCGAGAAATAGTGGGGGAACTCAATTGAGTCACATCCTTGTGATAAGAAGCTTAGAAAGCGACGAAAATGTAGAAACAGAACTTCGACGAAGTAAAAGAGTAAGAGTTGCTAAAGACTATGGGCCCGATTATGCGGCATATAATGTAGAAGAAGATCCAATAAATCTTCAAGAAGCCTTGTCATCCCTGGATGCAGATTTATGGCAAGAAGCTATAAATGATGAGATAGAATCTCTAGATTCTAACAAGACCTGGCACTTAGTAGACTTGCTTCCTGGGTGCAAACCAATCGGTTGTAAATGGGTTTTGAAAAAGAAACTAAAACCTGATGAAACTATTGATAAATACAAGGCTCGCTTTGTAGCCAAGGGTTTTAGACAAAGAGAAAATATAGATTTCTTCGACACTTTTTCTCCAGTCACTAGAATTACATCCATTAGGGTACTTATTTCAATAGCTGTTATTTATAACTTAATAGTACACCAGATGGATGTTCAAACAACTTTTTTAAATGGTGACTTAGAAGAAGAAATCTATATGGAACAACCAGAAGGGTTTGTGATCCATGGACAAGAAAACAAGGTCTGTAAGTTAGACAAGTCTCTGTATGGACTAAAACAAGCTCCTAAGCAATGGCATGAAAAGTTTGATAACTTAATGATATTAAATGGGTACAAAGTGAATGAAAGTGACAAATGCGTTTATTACAAATCTGAAAATTGCATTTGCACCATTATATGTCTCTATGTAGACGATCTACTCATATTTGGATCAAACATTCAGACCATTAATGATGTGAAATCAATGTTGTGCAACAACTTTGATATGAAAGACCTTGGAGAAGCAAGCGTGATCCTTGGTATCAACATTAAGAGATCCGAACAAGGAATTTCTTTGGAAGACCAAAAGCTAATCGACGACAAGGGATGCTCCAGGCGTTGATCCGACACAGGTCAGAAGGGCGCGTCCGAAGGAAGAGGACAAACAGTGGCGTCGGAGGATGCCAGGCGACAGACAAATCCAATTCAAAGATAAAGGCTTAGGCGGGAAAGTTTGAAAGTGCCAAGAATATGGGAAGTTGAAAAGATAGTGGGGTGACACGTGTTAGCACCAAAGGAAATCTGGGCAGATGAACAGTTATTTCTTAGGCCTATATAAAGCATTGTTTTTTCCATTTTTAGGGGTCTCATTTTGTAACATTGCACAGGGAAAACACTCAAAGTACCAAGCTTAGAGAGAAACGAGTTCAATCCCGCGAAAAATGTATAATTGCGTCCACAAATCCTTAATACAATTTACTTTCAGAATTTAAATTACTGTCGTTTGTTTGCCTTTTCCTTTTTTCTCTTTGTTTTTTCTGCTTTGTGTTATTAAGCACCCCAACCTTTATTTCTTGCCTTTCCAACGTTTATTATCACACTTGCAAAGAAACCGTCACATCAAACGAACATACACTTCTAATCACTTGTTCTGGGATTTGTGTGGCCGATCCCGCGAGTAAACCTGCGACGGAAGGCCGGCGCCTCGAACGGAAGGCGCTCCTAGGACTCAGGGTCCACAGACCCCACCGCCTCGAACGGAGACGCTCGTTCATCAAGATGAGGTCTTCGACGAAACAATTGAATAACCTCGGGAGTTTGAAGAGATTCATAGGATGGCCCAAAGGCCTCTTGTGATGGTCCATAGGAACCAAGATCTGGACTTTGTCATCAGACAAGTTCGACAGGATGCCTTGGCTGGGGAACACAATTTGGAGGCTGTGGTCGAACGTAACATGGTCCATAATGGGGAAAATCCAGGCCTTCGACGGCCGACATACACGTCCCCATTACCAGATTTTGTATTACAGACAGAGTTACCCAGGGGTTGGAAAGTGCCAAAGTTCACCAAGTTCGCTGGTGAGACTGAGGAACCCACCGTCGAACACATTGCAAGGTACCAAACCGAAGCTGGCGACATAGCAAATAACAAGGATTTGAAAATGAAGTATTTTCCAACTTCCCTCACGAAGAATGCATTTACCTAGTTTACTACGTTGCCCCTCAGTCTATCCACACGTGGGCACAATTGGAAATATTGTTTCATGAACAATTTTACATGGGGCAGTCGAAAATAAGTCTGAAAGAGATGGCAAGCGTCAAACGCAAAGTCACAGAGTCAATAGACCAGTACTTGAACATGTTTAGACTTTTGAAAGCATGGTGCTTTACTCAAGTCCCTGAACACGAATTAGTCGAAATGGCAGCCAGTGGTTTAGATTATTCTATCAGAAAGAAGCCTGACACGCAATATCTTAGGGATATGGCCCAACTGGCTGACCGAGTCCGACAGGTCGAACGCCTAAAAGCGAAGAAAACCCAGACTAATAGATATCGTAAAAAAGAAAACGTTTCATATGTGGATGCTGACGAGTATTCCTTCGACGATGAGGGATTCGTCGATGAAAGTGAGATTCATGTGGCAGAAGTTAAGCCATGACCTCCCTACACGTGTAAATTATTGAAACCATCAAACGGGAAAAATCCCGTCGAAACCGGAAAAATGGATAAATACGTTGCTAAAACTTATACTTTTGATGTTTCTAAGTGCGATGAAATATTTGATTTACTGGTTAAAGATGGTCAAATAATTATTCCTTCTGGTTTGAAAGACCCCCTTTTAGAACAAAAGAAAAAGAGGGGATTTTGTAAATTTCATAATTTCCTTGGTCATAAAACAACTCAATGTGTTCTTTTCAGGGATTTGGTGCAGAAAGCTTTGAAGGAGGGCCGTCTTCAATTTGGCGAAAAGCCAAAGATGCCGGTCGACACTGACCCACTGAAGGTCGAAGAGGCTCTATACTCAGAGGTGTACGAATGCCTGATGGTTGAGGCTACTGAGGGTCTCAACGAATAACCAACTGAAGTGGTGGAATGCATGATGGTCGAAACCACTGAGGGTTCTGACAAGAAAGCTGAGGAAAAACTCGAAGCGGTGTATCCCCAGGCTGGCGAAAGTTTGGCATATTTCCAGGAAAAGTGCAGGATAAATGGGTCGAAGGCCGCATTATGCCTTAGGTGCAATGCCGTGTTTGATGAGAAAGCTGCTGAGAGGTATGAGGCAAGCAAGAAAGAAGCGCTTCCAGAAAACAAGCCACCTATCCCAAGGTTTGTGTTTGACAAGAGCGGTGCCCCTCGTCGAAATGAGGAGTACCGTAAGCTGTTCCAAGAGGCACGACCTAAAACTTTTGTGCCTCCGTCAGATACCCCATAGGAAAGATGGATGGCACCAGTCAGCTAGAAAGGGAGTAAAAGACCAAAATGGAAGGTTTTGGATTTGGAAAAAGAAGCGAATGTCTTCGACAAGAGGGTCGAGCCAAGGGGTTACGTGGTGTCCCCTAACTACAAAGGGAAAAACCCCATGACTAGGACTCAGTGGAGACGCTATCAGCGTAATAAGAAGGCTGAGAAAGAGGCTGCAACTTCATAGTTGAAGCCTGTCGGAACGTCTGGACACAAGCGGCAGCACCCAAGAAGGCAATGGGTAGAAAAAGACAAAGTGGTGACAAACCAGACCATGGCAGTAACCGTGGAAGCGTCAGGAGAAAAGGGGGTTGGTTTCGACCCAGAGTTCAAAATGTACTTTGCTGGTTGAAAGCAAGAAGGATCCAGAATACACCCCTCAGTCGGATGAGGAGGAGCCAAAATATTCTCCTCAGTCGGATGATGAACATGACCCTTCACCAGAGGGGGATTTTGACGAAGACATGTACAACGACACCAATGATGACACTTATGGTGAAGATTTCGTGTTGAATTGTGGTATCGTGTCGATCTTACCAGCTGAATATGATGCGGTGTCAGAAATCTCTGAAGTAGAAGAGGATTTCGTTCTTGACGAAAATGCGGATGACAAGCCGCTATGTTATTATGTAATGAATAGTGGTGTGGTCGAAGAGAAAATGGCTATGTTTGAACGTCCTAGTCCTGGGATGATGTATCATTTGAAGCCGTTATTCATAAAGGCAAAAGTTGACGGAGTGGCAGTCAACAAGGTGTTCGTGGATGGTGGGGCAACTGTGAATATGATGCCCTATAATTTATTCAAGAAAATTGGAAAAACGGAGGCTGACCTCCGACAGCACAACATGGTTCTTTCCAACTATGAAGGCAAGACCAGTAATATCCTGGGGGTTGTCCAAGTGGACTTGGTAGTAGGTACAACCAACAGGCACTACAACAAAAATGACTTTTGGCAACAACGGAAAACCGCGGTCTAAAGTGGAAAAACCGTAGTCTTAAGGTTTAGAGGACGGTTTTATAGGCGTGGAATAAACGGCCGTTGCCTATTCCTTTAGAGGGCGGTTTTTGTATTTCTACCCACGGTTTCTAAACAATGTCGTCTTAAATATCAACAGGCCACGGTTTTAGTAATAATTTTAGGCTGCGGTTTTCTTATAGAAACATATAATAACCGTAGCCTAAGCCATAGTTTCATTTAAACAACAAACAGAACCGTGCCTAAATCATGGGAAGAGACCGCGGTTTCTAATTAGCAACAGATGAAAAGCGTTGCCTATAGATTAAAAAATAATTCACAAATACTCCATTTTTATTTTTCACACTTAAATGTTTTTAATATTAAACAAAAATGTATATGTAAATTCAGCGTTCTACAATTTAGACTTTTAAACATATATTTAATATAGAATTTTCTATTCATTTATATGGTGATATATTTGTGGTCATATACCTTCATCAATATTAATAAATGAGGGCAACATATGTTTAAATTGAAAATATATTATATAAAGTATTAATAATGAAATGTAGTAAGCTCTTTGAAATATAAAAATAATATTTTCAAAACAAATCCGAGTAATATAAACTTTAGTTGGCTCAAGTAACTCCATAAAACAAAACATAATGTCAATGTTTGAATCAATGACGGTCTTCAACATATTTATCATGTTGAGAATCATCATTTTGAAAATTATCATCTTGACGATTGTCCGCTTTGTATCCATGAAGATTGGGAAACATAGGCAAAAGTGTTACCTGCATTAACATTTTTCCATTATATTTAAATATGATAAGGAGAAGAAGTGTAATATACTAATATTATTATGCTTATTCAAATGATTTTGGCAGGATAAAATTTAAATGTGAAAATATACAAGTTTGTCCTTGAAATTTAGTCCAGTATCAAAATTGTCTCCCACATTTTCAATATTAAAAAATATTCCTGAAATTGCAAAATTTATCAAGCTTATTTCTCTATATGAATTTGTAATCAAATACATATCTGAAAATATTCACTTGCTTTCAAGTTCATTTCCTATATCACAAACTTAGTGTGGTTTTTGGTCCCTGCAAATACTAACAGTCTTGCAAATTTGATTAAAAATTTGCAATTTCAAAAAATCATTTTGGAAAATCGATAACATGAGGGTCTAGATAAAACTAGTCCTACAATTTCAAAGACCAACTTAGATATTTAGTCAAAACTAGATGGGTTACATTAGAAACTTACAGTTCCTGATATTTTAGGAATCTCTCCAAGTATTTCATACAAAAGTGTTGATTTCTCAGCTCCAATTGTTCCACAAACTGCAATTTTATGTCTCCATTTAATTTCTAAATTAACATCTGCTAAAGTTGGAGACAAAAGTTAGTTACTTCAAGTTTGATTAGATCTAGCATCATGTAAAAAATTTCTACAACTTAGTTTTGTTCAGACAAATTTTTTCACATTTTTATTATTCTTTATTATTCATTTTCAATATTAATACCAACAAAACCCATCATTCTTGCTCCAACAAACAGAAGGCTAAGGTAATTAGAAGGTTAACATTTACTAGTCTGTATAATAACTCATCATCATTAATCACAAACAAAAGTTGAATGTAGTCCTAACTGACATGAAAATTCTGGTAGTTGAATATACTTTCAAAAGATAATTTAGATAGACAAGGAAGCAGATGGACATTCACTTAAACCTTCTTTTTAATCTGTTGAAGCAATATCTAATTTCAAATGTTCGCTATTTAATAGAAATGCCAAAATTAAGTAATAATTATATAGTGGACACAACAACATAGATCAATAACTTTCTAAAGAAAAATTAAGTAAAAAAATCTGAAACCCAACACCCATATGCTTTTTCCCATTGAATGAGACTTAACCACATTAATTTGCTAAACAAAACATATGGAATATTGGAGAATGTCTAAATTGAAAGAAATCATATATCATAAAACACATTTCTTCCTCTTCCCAACAACCAGAAACCTCAATTTTAATTGCATGTTCAACAAATCTAAGTAAATAAATTAAACTTTACTATCTTAAGAGATAAATAAAAAAAATCAAGTAAACCATTTAGAGGTTCCAATGATTAAGAACTTTACCCTGTATATGTGCTCTACATATAACAAATTAAAAAATTATATAATGAAATTTTTTTACACAACACACTGAAATTCATATAGTAATTAAAAATAAAAAGCACATTTCTACAAACCTGACATTTAGAATTTGCTAAAATACGCTTGAGAACAGAGTAAGTGTTTATTCCCTGCAAAACATATCAAAGCTACAATTAAAACACAATTAACCATAATCTAACAAATATAATATCATTTGTAAGTTTCTAAGATCACATAACTATTCACACCAGAAAACAAAGAGAACATCTCATAACATACCTTTCCGGAAGGTGGAAGCAACAAAGTTAAACAAGAGAGAAAGACGAATTGAGAAATTGACGGCCAGTGAGATCGATAGAGAGAAACGATTTGCAAGTTTGGATAAATCAGTGAGATTGAAAGAGATGAAGAGGAAGGATTGGGGGCTAGGGCACACATTGAAATGAACTTTTTTTTTTTAATACGAGGGTTTTTTTCTTAATAATATAAGCACGGTCTATTTTTTTGTTATTATAATTAAAGGGTTAAATTGTCAATAAATTTGAGCTCACATGTTATGTTTATATTGGAGATAGTACCAAGACTTAGTTTTTATATAATTTTTACACTTAAATTTACGTCATTACCAATAATTTATGAGCATACATATTTTTTTTTATATTAGAGAATAATACCAAAACATAATTGTAAATACTTTTATACTTAATTAAAAAAAATAGTTTTTCTACTTATTAAGATAATTTGATTATTTTTAAAAAATAATTTACATTTATGAGTTATAAATATTTACCTTAATTACTTTAACTTAAATATCATTAATTATATTTTATATATATGATTAATAGATGTAAAATATTCTTACACATACATTCAATTAAAATGTTAAGTAAATATTTATTAAGATATTTCATAAATTTTTAAATTAACATATTAAAATAATATTTCACGTGATTTAATTATATACAATTGTAAGTAGGTTTAAAAAATATCAATGCATAACTATTAATCTAATTTTATATTATTTTAATTTTAATTTTGATTTTTTTAGTTTTAATATTTTGAATGAGTTTTTCTTTAAAATATAAAATAAAAAGATGACTTTTTTATATAGTTTTATTTCAAGTTGGTTTAGAAACAAATCACATTGTATAACTTTTTTTATATTAATATAAAAATAAAACTGAATGATGGGAACTAAAAGTTCTCGTTTTGAGTTTGTTCCAAAAACCATTAAAACTTAAGTTTGAACTTAAAAATAATAAAAAACTTTTTATAAATAAAAAAGAAGACAAACATTAAAGTAAATGTTGTGTCTGGCCAGGTGGTAACTACCATGTTTAATTTTAATCATAGTACATACGGCAACTATCAGGACACGGGTTCGAAACGCCTTGTTGTTCAAATTTTATTATGTTGTATATTAAAAATATAAAAAGTTTTCTTGAAAGCAGGTAGCGCTTTAAAAAAACAATGGTTATGTTTCACCCACATTTATAGAAGCGTGGTGTAAAGTGAAAAGGCGACGTTTATGTTAAAACCAACATTTTCAAAACCGTTGCCGAAAGAGAAAAGGGAACGGTTTTCATAAAAAATTTGTAAAGTTGTCAACGAAAGAAAAAGTGCGGCCTATTATACCTTTAAGCAACGGTTTCTCAGCCGTTGCCTATTCTTCCGTTGCCTAAAGTTAAAAATGCTGTAGTGAGGTTAACACTCTTCATGGTCATCAATTCAAAAGCAAATTTTAATCTGTTGCTGTGACGGGAATGGATCCATGGAATAGGGGCAGTACCGTCGACAATGCACCAAAGATTGACCATTTGGAGAAAAGACAGCATCGTCGAAAATATTGAGGCGGATCAAAGTTACTACAAGGTCGACAAAACCAAGGGTAACAAGAAATCTTTTGACCAGCACTTAGCAAATGTGGCTCCTTGTGATGACGGGTCGGAGTCCTACACCTCCGTCGACACGGGCGCGTCGTGAACTTAGATCCCGACTATGGGTTCATATGGGATGCTGCTGACGAAGCCATGTAGCTTGTAGAAATGCCACCCACGGGGTGGCCCACAGTCGGTGAAAATGACTGTTGAGTCAGAAAGCATGACTCGAATTTTGGCCTATTTGGCTGAAAACAGGAGAATGTCGGCACTTGAAATGGAGAAGCCACCCCAAGTAATTGAGGAAGCCGACTGTGGTACACAAATGAATGGCCTACAAGACCAAGAAGCAGCTTCGGAAAACTGGAGGCTCGACTGTATTTATGATGATGAGCCTTTGGGGTTTGAGAAAGACCCAAATCATGAGCCACAAAGAATGCAGGCGCAGGACCCACTTGAGGAGATTGACATAGGGAATGGGACAACCAAAAAACCCACCTATGTAAGCACCAAAGTGGGGCCAGAGATGAAGGCCGAGCTGATAAAGGTATTAAAAGAATACAAGGATTGCTTTGCCTGGGATTATGGCAAATGCCTGGTCTGAGTCGAAGTGTGGTGGAGCATCGACTTCCAATTCAACCAGGTAAAAGGCCAGTAAAGCAACAACCTCGACGCTTCGCCCCAGAAGTCACGTCGAAGATCAAGTAGGAAATTGAAAGACTGCTAAGAAGCCGGTTCATCAGAACCGCAAGGTATGTAGAATGGATAGCAAACACAGTACCTGTTATCAAGAAAAATGGAACCCTTCGAGTTTGTATCGACTTTAGGGATTTGAACAACGCTACCCCTAAGGACGAATATTCGATGCCTGTGGCAGAAATGCTTGTCGATTCAGCCGCAGGGTTCGAATATTTGAGCATGCTCGACGGCTACTCCGGCTATAATCAAATTCTCATAGCCGAAGAAGATGTCCCCTAAACCGCGTTTCGATGCCCTGGAGCTTTGGGGATATATGAATGGGTTGTGATGCCCTTTGGGTTGAAAAATTTTGGGGCAACCTATCAAAGGGCAATGAATGCTATATTCTATGACTTTATTGAAAATTTTATGTAGGTATACATTGATGACATTGTGATAAAGTCGTCATCAGAAGATGGTCACCTTGACCACCTTCGACGCTCATTCGAGAGAATGAGGAAATATGGATTAAAAATGAATCCACTGAAATGTGCCTTTGGTGTTCATACAGGGGACTTTCTGGGATTCGTGGTCCACAAGAAAGACATCGAGATCAACCAGAACAAGATGAAAGCAATCCTGGATCTCAAGCCTCATTCGACAAAGAAACAGCTCCAGTCTTTGTTGGGGAAGATAAACTTCTTGAGGAGGTTTATATCAAACCTAAGTGGCAAGACAAAAGTGTTCTCACCACTACTCAAAGCCGAGAAGGAAAGTGAGTTCCGTTAGGGACAAGAGCAGCAAGAGGCTTTTGACGCAATCAAGGAATACCTTACAAAGCCTTCAATCCTATTACCACCTACTATAAATAAAAACATGAAGTTGTACATTGCAGCGTCGGAGACGACCATAGGAAGCATGTTAGCACAAGAGGATAGTTGTGGCGTCGAAAGACCCATTTATTACCTTAGTAGGATGTTAATAGATGTTGAAACTAGGTACACTATGATTGAAAAGTTGTGCCTATGCTTGTACTTCTCATGTATGAAATTAAAGCAATATATTAAACCAGTTGACGTTTATGTTTCATCGCATTTTGATGTTATTAAGCATATGTTGTCCAAACCTATTTTGCATAGTCGAATTGGAAAATGGGCACTCGCATTGACTGAGTTTTCCTTGACATACGTTCCTTTAAGGGCGATGAAAGGTCAAATAGTGGCGGATTTTATTGTCGACCACACGGTAGTCGAAACGTCGATACACAGTATTGATATTGCTCCGTGGAAGTTGTACTTCGATGGATCGAGCCATAAAAAAGGGGCAGGTATCGAAATCCTAATAATATCACCACAGGGTATTCCAACTACATTTAAATGCAAAGTTGATGGCAAATGCTCCAATAATGTGGCAGAGTATGAGGCCTTAATCACGGGTCTCAAAATACTTAAGGATTTGGGAGCCAGGGAAGTAGAGATAAGAGGAGACTCAGAATTGGTGATTAAACAAATCACAATAGAATACAAGTTCGTTAAAGAGCATATTTTGAGTTACTTCTCATTGGAAAAACGTTTGTTAGAGCATTTCGAAGTTGTCAACATTTTGCATGTACCTAGGATAGAAAACCATAAAGCCAATGCATTAGCACAAATCGCCTCTAGCTACAAAGTGTTGGAGGAAGGCTGAAGGATTTCATCGAAACTAAGGAAAAGATGGTGTCGAACATACATTCACCATCAATTTGGTCAAACTCCAGCGACTCAAGGAGTTTGGTCGAGGGTTTGGAAAGTTATGAGGTTTTTGTTAACAATATGTCACCAACAGATTGGCCAAGACCAATCATAGAGTATTTGGAGCATCCGTTAGGTAACACTGATAGGAAGATTAAGTATAGAGCGATGAGTTATGTCCTTATGGGGAATGAGTTGCTGAAGAAAACTCCAGAGGGAGTATTGCTCAAATGCCTAGGGGATACGGATGCCTATTTGGCAATTCCTGAGGTTCTTAGTGGGACTTGTGAGGCCCACCAAGTTGGCCACAAAATGAAATGGCTCTTATTTCGACAAGGTGTTTATTGGCCAAGCATGCTCAAGGGTTGCATGGACTTTGTGAAAGGATGCCAAGATTGTCAGAAACATGCAAATATCCAGCATGTACCAGCCAGTGAATTGCACGTTATAGTCAAACCATGGCCATTTTGAGGTTGGGCTTTGGATGTAATAGGAGAGATTCGGTCAGCTTCGTCGAAACAGCAAAGATTCATCCTCGTGGGAATAGACTATTTCACAAAGTGGATAGAAGTTGTGCCCCTAGTGAAGGTGGATCAAGAGGTCGTGATAGAATTCATCCAGAATCATATCTTGTATAGATTCGGGATACCTGAGACAATAACGACAGATCAAGGCTCTGTGTTTGTGGGACAGAAAATGCAAGAGTTTGCAGCAGAAACAGGTTTCAAGCTGGTTACTTTGACCCATATTATGCTCAGGCAAATGGTCAGGTCGAAGCAGCCAATAAGGTGATAATTGGGCTAATCAAGAAGCATGTGCGAAAAGGCCAAAAAACTGGAACAAAATGTTAAGTCAAGTTTTGTGGGCCTGTCGAACGTCACCCAAGCAGTCGATCAATTCGACCCCGTTCCGTTTAACATTTGGGCATGACGCCGTGCTGCTAGCAGAAATATACCTACAATCAGTTAGGGTACAACGACAACATGAGATTCCGTCGGAGCAATATTGGGAAATGATGCTTGACGAACTCGTAGACTTAGACGAGGAAAGAATGATATCTTTGAATGTATTACAATGCCAGAAGGCATGAGTTGCCAAGGCATACAACAAGAAGGTCAAAGCGAAAACCTTTGCTATCAATGACTATGTATGGAAGGCAGTGTTACCCATGGATCAACGAGATCGAACGATGGGAAAGTGGTCACCAAATTGGGAGGGACCATTTAAGGTGAATCAAGTGTTTAGCAACAATGCATATGAAGTGCAAGAGTTGGGAACAGACCAACGAATCTTGAGAGTAAATGGGAAATATTTAAAGAAATATAGACCTATGCTACAAGAGATTCATATTAAAACATAACTCTTTCTCATTAATTAAGAGCCAAAATAGGCTAAGGGGGCTAAAAATGGCTTACAAAAAGTTGTGAGGGAGTTACAGTAGTTCGACCTACAGACTAAGGAAATTCAGGGAATCTGGACTTGAAGTCTTCAAAGAGGGTCTTCTCATGAACAATTTTTCCCTCGAGGAGCACTTTCTTTCTCTGCATGTGGTCAATAGCATCCTTGATCTTCATGGCCTCTTCGACATGAGCAATCCCCTGGACCACTTCGTGGTCGAAGGCTTCCTGAGAAGGAAAATGCTCAGCTGAGTCTAAGGAGGCTTTCTGTTGTTTGACTTCAGCAATATTTTTTGTCAGTTCTGCTACCTGAGCCTGATAGTCGAATATCTGCTGGTCGAAGGCGCGACGCTTGTCAGAACGCTCTTGTTTCTTGGTTTCAAAATCTCCAAGTTTCTTTTTACAGACTGAGTTGAGATACCACTCACGTTTCATGTCATTACGTTTAAACTGAATTTGGGTGTCGGCCTGATGACACATAGAAAGGTCCTTGGCCAACTGAGTGAAGAAGGCTTCGAACTCGATCAGATACGTGGCCATGGGAGCAGGAAGCTGGAATTCAGAAAGTTCATCCAAAATCTTAAAAACGTCGTTAGCTATGGTCGACTCTTCTGCGACAACCTCCAGAAATTATTCTTCAAAAAATAGGTCCGCAACTGTTGAAGTTTGAGAGAGAAAAAGGCGTCCGAATCTGGAGTTGGGATGGTCGTCGAACTGGTGGGTTGAGCATCCTCAGTCTCTTTATGAAGTTTGTGTAGTGCCTTTAGGGTCGCTGCTGGATCCGTTTGTTTGGTTGCTAGAAGTTCCACGAGGGTAAGGATTTTATCGACAATAGGCGAGGTTTTCTCTGAGCCATGTTCAGGGGCTTGAAGGTTCTCCCTGACGTCAGCTGTGGTGACAACAGGTGAAGGATTGACATTTTCCCCAAGGGTTACACCATCATTTCCAGTCCCAAGGTTGGCATGTTGGGGAGGAGGCGTCTTCGCCATCAAGTTTTCCTCTAACAAAGGCATCTGGAATTCGTCGACCTTCTAAGGACTTGGCGTGATCGTGGTTTCAGCAGGAGTGATGTCGGCAGCCAGTTCAGTATCACCATTGTCGACAGTGGTCGAAGTGACCACATTTTCCTACAAAATGAGGTGCAATGATATTTTTCACCTGAATATCATCTGAGGTACTAAAGCGAAAAAAGTAAATACCTCGGCAGGTTTTGAAGGAGTCGTTTTAGGAGGAACTTCAGTAGGGATTGGCTCAAATACTTCTTCAAGATTTTTGGGGACGACAGGAGCCACAATTGAAGTGTCAGCTCTTGAAGGTGTTCTCCTTGTCAAAGCCTTTTTCTTCCTCGCCAAAGGTGTGGATGGAGGGGATGCTGGAGCTGTTGTGGTGAAAACTCTAGAGTGAGTACTCTCATTCGATGCAGTTCTATCAGGAGAAGGCATTTTCTCAGAAGTCTGTGCAAACTACCATCAGACAGAGAAAAAGAGAAAGAGAGCTGAATGAAAGATAAAATATACCTGTGAAGTGGTAGTCTTAGGTTTTTTTAGCAAGCCTAGTAGAGGTCGACACGGCAGCTGCTTCCCGTTTACGACCCTGAAAATAAAGATGAAATGATTTAGTTCAACATCACAGATGAAACAAAATCAAAGTCCAGAATCTACATTTATGGAGGGGTCTTCTATGGTGTCGATGTCTACAACAGGAGCTGTAGTTAATGATTTAGGAGCTCTACCAGCCATAGAAGCAAATGCGTCGACCATGTTCTCCAGGAAAAGGTTTGGAGAGAAGATTTGAGACTAGTACTCCGACCACCAGGCGTCGAACTCTTGAGTAGTGAAAAAGGAAGGCTGGAATACAAATACCGGCAATTCAAGATGCTGAGTGGCTCTGACGAATCTCATACAAGCCCTATGGCCCGCATGAGTCAAGCGTCGGTCAGACCGTACTATATCATCAGGGTGTTTCACCAAAGACTTTGGCAACATTTGGCTCAAGCCAAATTGACGGGCCACCAAACTTGGATGATAGTTCATGAAACCATAGCCATTGTTTCATGGTTCGATCCAGAAAGATATCATGGTAGGGGTAAGAAACGCTCGCCATATAACCTTCGACTGCACAGTAGCTTTGGGGGAGACTCCAGGAAATGAATTTCTAAACCATTCAGGACCAAACTTACGCACCACAAAAGGCGCTATGTCGGGGACGAAGGAAGTGGTCTCGACAAACATACTGAGATACCTCATGAAGAGGGTATTCTTAGGAGCCTCTTGGGTAGTCATCAGAGCAAGTCGTATGCCTTCGATAGGACGCTCTCGGTTCAAGCGTTCCATTGTAGCAGAAGCGGGATATCCCAATTTTTGTTCGAAAGTGGCGTTGAGCCAATGCTGCAACAACCACATAAGCCATGAGATGTTCAAAGCCTTGGTGGTCTGGTGGAGAAGTTTCAGTCGCATAGTCGACAAACCAAGAGAGTGGTAGAGAGAGGCTAGCAAAAGTTTGGCCAAGGATACCTATCAGCCTTCATGGATCTGGATGGCCAAATTGATAAATTTTTTGGCTATTTGTAGAGAACCAGGGCAAAATAGATAATAAGACGACCATAATTTAAAAGACACAATGTGCTCCTCATCACACACTTCTTTAGAGCGTTTGTCGTGATGATCTTCAATATAATTCTGGAAGCTAGCACGCTCGAAGTCGAAGGTGTTGTTGATGAACATACCGCAGGGAAGGTGGAATGTATTCGTCGACCCTTCCCAGAAATACATCAACGCAAGTAGCAAGCAAGGGTTAACCCTATGAGTAGTTCTTGAAAGTTGGATGGCATCGAAAATGCCAGATTCTTTCCATTGCCCTTTACGTTAACCCTCGACTTTGTCAAGCCAGACAATGTAGTCTTTGTTTCCTGGAGTAGGCATGGATCTGAAGACTCGAGATTTGGGCGCCATAAATTTGAGATCTAAAGTGCCGCCTTTTTCGAAGGCCGGTGGAATTGTTTGCTCAAAGCAAGGAAAGAACTATTGGAGTTCTTGTGGATTGGGTTTTTTGTCCGAAAATGGGCCATGGAAGGCATGAAGCTTGTTCTCCACCGGGAAGGGGATATCCATCTGGCGGCGCCAGTTGTTTACCACAGTTTCGTCAGCGGATGATGGTTGAGGAAGAGAACGGAGGGTTTCTGCTTTAGAAAGCACAAACACAACTGGGTTGTTTCCGGTGGTTTCTGTAACACCCCCAATCTATAACCCCCAATTAATTAAAGCGATAACAGATAATCATAGTATAATTAAAACATTCATGGCATAGACGGGAGCATCACATCAAAATGATGAAATAAAATAACCTGCTCAAAAAGATATGCAACAATCAGGTAGCAACATAAACAGAGGAACTCGGTTCCTAACACCCACAATTCAGATACAGAATAAAAGTGGAAAATCTGCAACTGAAATCTCATATATATAAACATAAAAGTTTGTCTGTCTTATACAGAGTCATACATGTCAAATCCAAAAAGATATATATACATAATGTCACCCGACTACCCGGTGCTACATATCAGAGCCGACCGACAAAAGAATGAAGACATAATCTTCACAAAAAGACCTCCAGCATCTAATCTGCAATGCCTCATAGAGCATTCAAAACAGCAGAAGGGTGAGAAACACAATTATAATATAGTTGCATACAATTATGTAATAACAGGAAATACGCACACAACAACATTCTCGCCACAACATATACCATAATTCAAACACAAAACAACACGATTCTTATCTCATACATCCACCACAAAGGCATATCAATCATGCTCAATATATTTATCACCAACATGTGTATATATCAACTCATCAATTCCATTCACAATTCCACACATAATCAATCCATTCATGATTTATGCAAATGCACAGAGACCGACACAACGACTCTATGCAATGCAATGCGGTACCGTTCCATCCATCATCTCATCATTAATTCACTCAGGAATTATTGGAATCATCGCTTGTTACTTAGTGTAACTCCCCGTCGGGCAAACGATGTTCCCCGTCGCTTTCGGTCCTCTTTGTATAAGGCACACAACGTTTATGGATCGCTTTCGGTCCTCTTTGTATAAGGCACATGATCCGATCGCTTTCGGTCCTCTTTGTATAAGGCACACAATCGTCCATAACGTCGCTTTCGGTCCTCTTTGAATAAGGCACACGACCGTTACAGCAGATCCCCTCGAGAATCGTTTCGTCACTCACACCCACTAGGGCACACGACATCACAAGAATGCATATCATGATGCTTGGCATACAATGACTCATGAAAATCAAATGCATCCACATATACAACCATGTAAACCATTCCAACATCCATAATAATGCATATACAATTAAACATAACACAATGCATTTACTTGCCCTTAGGCCACAGACCATCGTCACAACATTTCATCACATGCATTCACATCGTATAACAGCACACGAGTCATACGTTATATATCAAAAGCATATCGCAGGATAACACATCAATTACACACAATTACGACGGTAAAAGTCGACAAAACGACACATTTCCAAATTCCCGACACAATTAAATCGGCCAACCATCCCAAAACCATTCCTATAAGAAATAACATCTCATTAGCTTTCCAAAGCATCCAACCGCGCCTCAATCCGAGTTACGGATCAAAAGTTATGAAGGCGACAAAACGGAACAATCTGCCGTGCTCGCTATGCGAATCTCCTAGCGAGCATTCGCTTTCCTCATTCGCCGTGCGAAGCTCCAGCGAAGTGTCGCAGAGAAAAAACAGCATAAAGTTCGCTTTGCGAACTGCTGGCGAACATTCGCCCACCCATTCACACTGCGAAGCTCTGGCGAGCCTTCGCTTTCCCCTTCGATGCTGTTCGCACTGCGAGCCTGCGAATTATGGGATTCGCAGCAGCGCTGTTACTCATCCTAAATCACCATTTTCCCCACCAAAACATATCCAAACCATATCATGTCAACCAGAACATATTTCAATCATAACAACAAGTATTCTACCGCATTTACATCGATTTTCAACCGCGAAAACATCGATTTCTCTCGTTTTCTCTCAATCGACCTAGAATTGAAAAGCTAGGGAAAACCAACAAACACATACATGAGCATACACAAACATAGCATAACCGAGTGTCGCACCCTTACCCGATTAATCGTGTTTTGAAATGTCGGTTGAATCGATTACTTAAACTCCAAGTTTTTCCTCTTTTTCTTCTTCTCACTCTCCTTTTCTCTTCTCTTCTTTTTCTTTCTATTTTTCTCTCTATGTTTCAATGTTTCTATTATAAAAGAAAAACAATATCTAACCAAGCCAAAAAGACCAAAATACCCCTACACTCAATTTTCTCGCAAACTTTCCCAAAACGCGATAAAACATAATAACCAAGAATAAAATAATATAAAGACCAAAAATAATTAAATCGACTCGATTAAATAAATCTAACAAAAATTGGGGCGTTACAACTCTCCCTCACTTAGAAATTTTCGTCCTCGAAAATGTTACCTGAGACGAACAACTCCGGATACGACTCCCGCATCCGACTCTCCAAGTCCCAAGTCAAATTGCCCTCAACAGCGCCTCCCCACGCTACTTTCACAAGCGCAATATCCTTGCCTCTTAACCGCTTCAACTCGTGATCCAAAACTCTCACCGGTAATGCCTCAACCGTAAGGTTCTCCCTTACCTCTACCTCATCCATTGGAATCACATGCACGGATCCGGAACATACTTTCGAAGCTGTGAAACATGGAACACATCATGCAACTTCGAAAGATTCGGCGGCAACGCCACCCGATAAGCCACAGCACCCACTCTCGCGGATATTTGATAAGGACCAATAAACTGAGAAGTAAGTTTCTTCGACTTCAATGCACGACCAACACCCGTCATCGGTGTAACTCTCAAAAATACATGATCGCCTTCTTGAAACTCGAGATCTTTCCTCCTTCGATCATGATAACTCTTCTGCCTACTCTGAGAAGCCTTCATCTTCTCACGAATAAGTTTCACCTTTTCCGTAGTTTGTTGAATTAACTCCGGTCCAACCACTGAACTCTCACCAGATTTATGCCAACACAACGGCGTTCGACATCTTCTTCCATACAACGCTTCAAAAGGTGCCATTCCAATACTCGAATGGAAACTGTTGTTATACGTGAATTCCACCAACGAAAGATAACTATCCCAAACACCACCTTGCTCAAGAACACAAGCCCGCAACAAATCTTCCAATGGCTGAATAGTTATCTCGGTCTAACCATCCGTCTGAGGATGATAAGCAGAACTCAATCTCAACTTGGAACCTAACGCCTTTTGCAAACTTTCCCAAAATCTGGAAGTAAACCTCAGATCTCGATCTGAAACAATACACAACGGAACACCATGTAGCTTCACAATCAGACGGATATAAATCTCAGCCAACCTCTCTAAAGAAAAACTGATGTCAATCAGAATGAAATGCGCCGATTTAGTCAGCCTATCCACAACCACCCACATGGCATTATGTCCCTTCTATGTATTCGGCAACCCTGTCACAAAATCCATAGAAATGCTGTCCCATTTCCACTCGGGAATATCCAATGGTTGCAATAATCCACTAGGCTTCTGATGTTCTACCTTTGACTTTTGACACGTCAAACACACATAAACAAACTGAGCCACATCCCTCTTTAATCCGGACCACCAAAAGATCTTCTTCAAATCTTGGTACATCTTATTAGCTCTCGGATGTATACTCAAACTACTCCGATGTCCTTCCTCTAAAATCATCTTTTTCAATTCCAAATCATCAGGAATACAAATTCTACCACAGAATCTTAAAACACCCTTATCATCCACTTTAAAGTCACCATTCACACCTTTATCTCTAACCGTCATCAAATCAACAAATTTCACATCCAGCTTCTGTTTCTCGCTAACGGTCAACAGAAAATCATTAGTAACCTTTAACATACCAAGCCTTACGCTGTCAGATGCCAATTCACACACCAAACTCAAATCTCTAAATGCTTCCAAAAGTTCTCACTCTTTAACCATCAAAGCAGACATATGCAAAGATTTCCGGCTTAACGCATCGGCTACCACATTAGCTTTACCAGGATGGTAATTCAAGCTAAAATCGTAGTCCTTCAAAAATTCCAACCATCTCCGTTGCCTCACATTCAACTCTTTCTTATCAAACAAGTATTTCAAACTCTTATGATCACTAAAGACTTCGAATCTTGCACCGTAGAGATAATGCCTCCAAATTTTCAACACAAAAACCACAGCCGCTAATTCCAAATCATGAGTAGGGTAGTTTTTCTCATGATCCCTTAATTGCCTCGAAGCATAAGCCACAACCTTACCTTCTTTCATCAACACTCCACCTAAACCAATCAAAGACGCATCGCAATACACCACAAACGGTTCACTAGGATTCGGCAAGATCAAAATCGGAGCTGTAGTCAATCTTCTCTTCAGCTCACTAAAACTTTCCTCACACTGAATATCCCAAATGAACGCTTTACCTTTACAAGTCAGCTGGGTCAAAGGAAGTGCTAACTTGGAAAAGCCTTCAATGAATCTTCGATAATATCCAGCCAAACCCAAAAAAATTCGAATTTCAGTAACAGATCTAGGAGCCTCCCATTGTAGAACTGCATCTACTTTGGATGGATCCACAACAATACCATTACCTGAAATCACGTGCCCAAGGAAGCTCACTTCTGACAACCAGAACTCACACTTGGACAACTTGGCATAAAGTCTCTTCTCCTTCAAAATTTGCAATACAATACGCAAATGCTCCGCATGCTCCTCCCGAGACTTAGAATAAATCAAGATGTCATCGATAAACACAACAACAAATCGATCCAAATGCTCATGGAAAATGCGATTTATATACTCCATAAACACTCCCGGCGCATTAGAAACCCCGAACGGCATCACGGAATATTCGTAATGTCCGTATGGTGTCCTAAAAGTCATCTTTTGAATATCTTCCTCTTTCACTCTAATCTGATGATAACCTGACCTCAAATCAATTTTACTAAACAAACACGCACCTACCAACTGGTCCATCAAATCATCAATTCTCGAAAGAGGATACTTATTCTTAATAATCACCTTATTCAGCCGCATACTTCCATCTTTATTTTTCACCAATAAAACTGGAGCACCCCAAGGCGATACACTCGGCCTCACAAACCTCTTCTCTAACAATTCATTCAACTGCTTCTTCAACTGAACCAACTCAGATGCCGACATACGATAAGGTACCATAGACACAGGTCTAGTACCAGGAACTAGATCTATAGAAAACTCCACCTCTCTCTCTGGCGGCACATCAAAAATATCCTCTAGAAACACCTCTGGAAAATCACACACGACTGGAAACACATCAATTGCAACTTGACTATCCACAGTCAACGATGCAAACAACCCGAACAACTGAGCTTCATCCACCAAAAGTTTCTTCAACTCTTTGGTAGATAAGAAACTCGATTCCTCGTCTTCTTCAAGAGAAGGAAATCTTAACAACTTATGATAACAATCGATATGAACTCAATTGAACTGCAACTAATTCATTCCCAGAACCATGTCTAAACCCTCCAACGGCAGACACACCAAATCCATATCAAAATCCTTACCATAAATGGTCAAAGGACAACTTAAACAAACCAAAGAAGTAGTCACCGGCCCCATTGCTGGAGTATCGATAACCGTCTCTCCACCCATTGAAGATAACAAAAGATTTAAACGTTGCGGACAATCAGACGAAATAAACGAATGAGTCGCTCCGGTATCAATAATAGCAACTAAAGGCGTACTATTAATAAAACAAGTACCTCTGATCAGACGATCTGCATTAGTGGTCTGAGTCCCTGCCAATGCAAATACTTTCCCTCCAGCTTGAGCTTGCTTTGGTTTCGGACACTTCGCACTAACATGATCAGGTTTACCACAGTTGAAACACTTCACCACATTCCTCTTGCAATCAGTTGTGACATGTCCTATACCTCCACAATTGGAACACTTCCTTATATCCTTTCTAAATTCAAACTGACGATGTCCTAAGTCACCACACCTATAACATCTCATAGGATTATACGTACCTCCCCCACTTGGAATTTTATCAGTATTAGCCCTTTGCTTACCCTTGTCAGCTGGTGACACATAAGGACCACCACAAAACGGTTGCTTTCCTTTCCTTTCGTTCACACTCTTATAATGAGTAGAACGAGCTTTGCTATCCTCCTAAAAAATTCTACAACAATCCACCAAATCCGAAAACCTCATAATCCTTTGATAACCAATTGCCTGCTTGATCTCAGGACGCAACCCGTTCTAAAACTTCACACATTTGGAAAACTCCGCAGTTGCTTCAGCATAATGTGGATAAAACTGAACAAGCTCCACAAACTTAGCAGTGTAATCAATAACAGATATATAACCCTGTTTCAACTCCAAGAACTCTATTTCCTTCTTTCCTCTAACATCTTTAGGAAAATACTTCCTCAAAAACTCGCGGCTAAATAAATCCCAAGTGACCTCTTCACCTGCAGCTTCCCACACATGACGCGCACTAACCCACCAATCATCAGCCTCCTCCTGCAACATGTGAGTACCCAATCTCACCTTATGTTCCTCAGCACAGTCCATCACTCGAAAGATTCTTTCAATCTCCTTAAGCCAAATCTGAGCACCATCAGGATCATGCCTTCCTTTAAAGACAGGCGGTTTGTTGTTCCTGAACTCATCATTGCCACCAGCATTAGGTGCACCCCGCACAGCCTGAGCCATAGCTTGCATCGCAGCAGCAAGAGCAGCATCATTCCTTCCAGCCATATTCTGTTCATATCCAATAACAGTAACTATGGTTAAACAATCAGCTCTCCAAAACACAAATGATGCATAACAAACAACTTGATCAAAACGACCGACACGAACTGGCACAGACTGACACAAACTGGCACAAACTGACACAAACTGGCTCTGATACCACTTAATGTAACACCCCCAATCTATAACCCCTAATTAATTAAAGCGATAACAGATAATCAGAGTATAATTAAAACATTTATGGCATAGACGGGAGCGTCACATCAAAATGATGAAATAAAATAACCTGCTCAAAAAGATATGCAACAATCAGGTAGCAACATAAACAGAGGAACTCGGTTCCTAACACCCACAATTCAGATACAGAATAAAAGCAGAAAATCTGTAACTGAAATCTCATATATATAAACATAAAAGTTTGTCTGTCTTATACAGAGTCATACATGTCAAATCCAAAAAGATATATATACATAATGTTACATAACGATCTCCCTGACTACCCGGTACTACATATCAGAGCCGACCGACAAAAGAATGAAGACATAATCTTCACAAAAAGACCTCCAGCATCTAATCTGCAATGCCTCATAGATCATTCAAAACAGCAGAAGGGTGAAAAACACAATTATAATATAGTTGCATACAATTATGTAATAACAGGAAATACGCACACAACAACATTCTCACCACAACATATACCATAATTCAAACACAAAACAACACGATTCTTATCTCATACATCCACCACAAAGGCATATCAATCATGCTCAATACATTTATCACCAACATTTATATATATCAACTCATCAATTCCATTCACAATTCCACACATAATCAATCCATTCATGATTTATGCAAATGCACAGAGACCGACACAACGACTCTATGCAATGTAATGTGGTATCGTTCCATCCACCATCTCATCATTAATTCACTCAGGAATTATTGGAATCATCGCTTGTTACTTAGTGTAACTCCCCGTCGGGAAAACGATGTTCCCCGTCGCTTTCGGTCCTCTTTGTATAAGGCACGACGTTTATGGATCGCTTTCGGTCCTCTTTGTATAAGGCACACGATCTGATCGCTTTCGGTCCTCTTTGTATAAGGCACACAATCGTCCATAACGTCGCTTTCGGTCCTCTTTGTATAAGGAACACGACCGTTACAGCAGATCCCTCGGGAATCATTTTGTCGCTCACACCCACTAGGGCACACGACATCACAAGAATGCATATCATGATGCTTGGCATACAATGACTCATGACAATCAAATGCATCCACATATACAACCATGTAAACCATTCCAATATCCATAATCATGCATATACAATCAAACATAACACAATGCATTTACTTGCCCTTAGGACACAAACCATCATCACAACATTTCATCACATGCATTCACATCGTATAACAACACACGAGTCATACGTTATATATCAAAAGCATATCACAAGATAACACATCAATTACACACAATTACGACGGTAAAAGTCGACAAAATGATACATTTCCAAATTCCCGACACAATTAAATCGGCCAACCATCCCAAAACCATTCCTATAAGAAATAACATCTCATTAGTTTTCCAACGCATCCAACCACGCCTCAATCCGAGTTACGGATCAAAAGTTATGAAGGCAACAAAGCGGAACAATCTGCCATGTTCGCTATGCGAATCTCCTAGCGAGCATTCACTTTCCTCATTCGCCGTGCGAAGCTCCAGCAAACCGTGGCAGAGAAAAAACAGCATAAAGTTTGCTTTGCGAACTTCTGGCGAACATTCGCCCACCCATTCGCACTGCGAAGCTCTGGCGAGCCTTCACTTTCCCCTTCGCTGCTGTTCGCACTGCGAGCCTGCGAATTCTGGGATTCGCAGCAGCGCTGTTACTCATCCTAAATCATCATTTTCCGCACCAAAACATATCCAAACCATATCATATCAACCAGAACATATTACAATCATAACAACAAGTGTTCTACCGCATTTACATCGATTTTCAACCGCGAAAACATCGATTTCTCTCGTTTTCTTTCAATCGACCTAGAATTGAAAAGCTAGGGAAAACCAACAAACACATACATGATCATACACAAACATAGCATAACCGAGTTTCGCACCCTTACCCAATTAATCGTGTTTTGAAATGTCGGTTGAATCAATTACTTAAACTCCAAGTTTTTCCTCTTTTTCTTCTTCTCACTCTCCTTTTCTCTTCTCTGTTTTTTCTTTCTATTTTTCTCTCTATGTTTCTATGTTTCTATTATAAAAGAAAAACAATATCTAACCAAGCCAAAAAGACCAAAATACCCCTACACTCAATTTTCTCTCAAACGTTCCCAAAACGTGATAAAACATAATAACCAAGAATAAAATAATATAAAGACCAAAAATAATTAAATCAACTTGATTAAATAAATCTAACAAAAACCGGGGCATTACAGTTTCAGGAATGGAAGTGGTGGTAATAGTTGATGAGGCCATTTGAAAAGAAAAAAGTGCAGTGGTTTTGTTTCAAGAACAAAGAACAAGTTGAAGAAGAAAAAGTTATGGTGAAAGGCTGAAAATGGTTTTCCAGGTGATGCTATTTATAGGGGAGACACATGCAGAAATGAAGGATCATCCAACTATTCAACTTCTGAAAATGAGTGGGAGTTGGTTTCGAGGCCCATAACTTAGGACGGGACTAGCCATCATGGCGTTTGTCTTGGAAATCATGGTACAAGATTGCCATCATCATGTCAGACGGCGTTTGACACGTGTCTCAGAAGAAGACGAAACGCTGGCGAACGTGTCGAAGAAAAACGTCGTCGAAATGTCGTAAGAAACCAAAAAGCTAGATTTCTCAATTGACATAGTGCTCAGTCTAAACTGGCCTTTGGGGGGGGGGGGCAATTTGTTGACAGGAGATTTCGACCAAGGTAAAAGGAAAGGAGGAAAAGCAAAAGCTAGTCGACGACAAGGGATGCTCCAGGCGTTGATCCGACACAGGTTAGAAGGGCGCGTCGGAAGGAAGGTGACAAACAGTGGCGTCGGAGGATGCTAGGCGACAGAAAAATCCAATTCAAAGATAAAGGCTTAGGCGGGAAAGTTTGAAAGTTCCAAAAATATGGGAAGTTGAAAAGATAGTGGGGTGACACGTGTTAGCACCAAAGGAAATCTGGGCAGATGAACAGTTATTTCTTAGGCCTATATAAAGCATTGTTTTTTCCATTTTTAGGGGTCGTATTTTGTAACATTACAAAGGGAAAACACTCAAAGTACCAAGCTTAGAGTGAAACGAGTTCAATCCCGCGAAAATGTATAATTGCGTCCACAAATCCTTAATGCAATTTACTTTCAGAATTTAAATTACTGTTGTTTATTTGCCCTTTCCTTTTTTCTCTTTATTTTTTCTGCTTTGTGTTATTAAGCACCCCCAACCTTTATTTCTTGCCTTTCCAACGTTTATTATCACACTTGCAAAGAAACTGTGACATCAAACAAACATACGCTTCCAATCACTTGTTCTAGGGTTTGTGTGGCCGATCCTGCGAGTAAACCTGCGACGGAAGGCCAACAATTGTTTGCGTCGGCGAACACAATCACACAATGTGGAGAAGATCTTAAAGAAATATAAATACTTTGACTGTAAACCTGCGTGCACACCATATGATCATAGTGTGAAACTGTTTAAGAACATTGGTGAAAGTGTCTGACAAACAAAATATGCGAGCATCATTGGCAGTCTTAGGCATGCCACTGATTGTACTAGACCCGACATTACATATATCGTAGGATTGTTGTGCAGGTTTACGAGTAAACCAAGTAACGAGAACTGGCAAGATATTGAGCGGGTCATGAGGTACCTTAAAAGGACCATGGATCTTGGCCTACTTTACCAGAAATTTCCTGCTGTACTAGAAGGATACAGTGATGTAGATTGGAATACCTTATCGGATGATTCCAAAGCTACTAGTGGCTATATATTTAGTATAGCTGGAGGAGCAGTAAGAGTGGATCATGTACGCATTGATGAAAACTTAGCAGATCCTTTGACGAAAGGATTAGCTAGAGATAAAGTCCATAATACATCCAAGAAGATGGGACTAATGCCTATAAAGAAATGAATTATTCATGATGGTAACCCGACCTAGATAACTGGAGATCCCAAGAAATAGGTTCAATGGGTAATAACAAGTCGTGAGCAATATGAGATGAGCATGCAAGTGAAGCATGAATCCTGTAGTAATAAGAGGATGAGATAATAGAAACTCTTAATGAGATCTATACTCTGTATGAGGGAGTACCTAGACTACAGGAGTACTCTTGATAGACTCACCTATGTGATTATGGAACTTAGATCGGTTCCTATGGAATTTTGAGGCAGAATTCCTAAAGCCTTCACTAAACCGGGATACACGTGCAGGACCATTAAAGCACGTGCTACTAGAATACACCGTAAGAAAAGGTTGTGTGCGGGTTTGATGTCTGAGATAGAGTTCAAGACAATGGTGTCACTCTTGTTGAATCGGAATCCTACTTGCTACGCCGAGGTTCAAGTCGTAGACACCTTTGTTTATGCACAATCTTAGAAATGTTTGATGTTACTTCTAAAATTACGTTTTAAATTCAAGTGGGGGATTGTTGGAAAACTTGATGTGAATTTGAAAAGGCCATCCAATTAATTAATGGAAGTCAATTCTATTGATTACTTGGAAATTAAATAATTAATATTAATTAATAATTATAATGAGTCACTCGTCAAAACCTAGTCTTAACCTAGTTTTAATTGAATAACTCTCTCCCACTTTTTTCTCTCAACTCTCCCACTATTTTTTCTCCACTCTCCCACTATTTTCTCTCCATCATATCAGATTCATGACTATAAATTGTATTGTGCGTATCAGTTGAAAAAATACTCTAGATTTTGAATTTTTTCAGAATCTCTCTTCCTCCTCTCATTCACTTTATCTATAATTTTTCTTTTTCTGATTAACGAGTGGTTTATCGCACCATCGTCGGCTGAATTTACTTTCAGATACGAGTGGTTTTAACACCATCTGAAGATGTATCTCTATGAACGACTTATCATAGTGCAAGTGATAATCGTAATTTTTGAACGTGCTGTTTTATCCTGGAGACTTTGTCGAAACGTGATTGCATTGCATAATTTTGGCAGTACGACGAAACGTATTAAAGAAAGTGACCTAGTACGCGACTTGTCCTGATAATTTCCTTGTGCCAATTTTTTTCAAAACCGAAAACAACATGGGTCGAATTCAAGAATTGCATGTGAAATTGAGAGGGCTACCAGAGAAGCCATGAATGACTATACTCTTTAGAAAAACCTCCTTATGTTGTTCATTTTCAACCAAAATAGCACTAACCTTCCCGAAATCTTTTGATAGCTTGAACTCAGCCTCATACTTGTTCGTCGTCCTCTTTTTCCTCTGTATGTTGAGCTGAGCCTTTTACCGTCTCCTTCTCCGAGGAGTACGCTGCAACGTTCCTAAAAACATCAGATAACGCTGCTTAATAACTTACTAAAATGTACTTACTGCAAAAATCAACATGTTAATCTAAAATTTGAACTTATCTTGATCAAGCTCATTGCATACAAGTTCTAACACAAGTGTTTTTCCAACTACTCATCTTGAATGAACTTTGAATCTTCATAAACGGTGGAAATGACAAGTTGCAATTTACCGAACACTTAGTTGCAATTTACAAACGGTGGAAACGAAAAAGGAAAAGAAACTTGGTTGAGGCAATTTACCAAACACTTAGTGTGCAAGTTGCAAAATGGTGGAAATGACAACAATTCGATATTGATTCATAAACCACAACCTACAACAAGAACAATCATCAACAACAATAATAATTCAACATCATGAAGTGAAAGAATTAAAGCAAAAAGAGGTGAAAATACAATCTGTTCTCTCTTGACCAATTGATTTGGTCACTTAGCACAGACCGATAAGTTGGGGACCTTATATCAGGGTGTTAGGCTTTGCCATATAGTATTTGTTCTACATAGTATAATAAAAGAAAAGTAAATTACGAGGTTAATTTGTTTTTAGTTCTACAGAGTATAAAAAAAGTTATCTAAGAAAACAAGGGCTCAAAAATGCACAGTATTTCTTTCATATATATGAAACTCAGTACTTATCATTATTGACTTGGTTGTGATCTGTGTTTATAAATCGAGTGAACTATAGTGGGTTAAGAGAATGTTGGTGTCATTCTTGAGAATCAATTGTAGTTTTCAGGATTGTGGTTCATTTGAATAAGTTGTTCAAGAGAATTAATTGCAGTTTTCAGGATTATGGTTCATTTGAATAAATTTAGGAACATAGTATATCCCTTGAAAAGAAATTAAGATTTTATGTTTATTAAGTTTGACTGTTGGATTCTTTTCTTGAAAGTTATTCTAATATTATCCGCATAACCTATCCAACCACTTCTAGCCAACAAGAACGCCTTTTTTTTACCTTTTATTCGAATTCAGAACTAAAAGTCGAGAATCATGAATATTATAATTTAGTGTAAATGTAGAACATGTTGAATTTAATACAACTTTAATCAATTAAATCAATCAAATGAACAACATCATCCATAATGGGAAGAGGGATTGATAAATAATATTTAACCTGGATATTTTTTCCTTCGAGCGAGGAAGAACCGAACTAAGAGGTGCTACATGGCCTTCAAATGAATCTTATGTCCATCCAAATCTCATACATGTATGTATCATTCTTCCATTATTCATAATTATAAACTCAAATAGCTAGATACAATTTATTATAGACTGAAACTCTTCTGTCACCTTAATTTTCTAAAGAGATATGTACCCTTATTATCTACCTAAAATATTAAACCCTAATGTTCTACCTAAAAATTTAAACCCTAATTGGAAAAAAATGCAAACCAATTAGTACGGTTTCTTCGCCGTGCATGTCGTCATTGAGTTGTGAGAATGGTCGTGTGATGATGAGAGATAAGAAAGGTTGTGTTCTGACTGTGGAAATTAGGGTTTCTCGGATGTGAGATGAGAGGATGGATGAGCGGTGGAAATCTGAGATTTCGGAGAGAATGGTCGTGCGATGATGAGAGATGAAAAATGTTGTGTTCTAATCGATGGAAATCTGAGTTCTCATGTGTGATAAGAGGAAGAAGATGGAGCTCTGGGGTTTCAGAGAGAATGGGTTTAGAGAAATGCGGTTTCAGAAAAGGGTTTTGATCGATGCAATATTTGTTATGTGTTTTTTTATTATTTTATTTACACAATATTAATTTAATAAATTTACACCAATTAATTCATTTACTTACCCAATTAACACTTAATAAAGTATATTGTAGTTTATTAATGTCTTTAAGATTAATATTTAGAGTTATTAAAATAAACAATTTTTTCAGCCAATTTAAATTTACACCCATTTTACTTTTAATAGGAGTAATAGAGATTTGACTCTAAGAATGATTTTAATTTATTATAATAAAAAATTTAATTTACACTCTTTTTAAAAAAAATAGGATGTCTATTGTCACGTTGTAATATTTAAAATGACATTTTATTTACAAATTTGTCATTGAATTTCTTATTTACATCCGTTTTCCGTATAATAGATATAAATTTTAAAATTATATTCGTCACTTTGCACTAGTTATTCAACAATTTGATAGAGGAGTATGAAGTCTTTCGCATGGCAGCCAGAGAATTTTTTGCTTCCATGAAGATGAGTTTATCTCACATAATCCACAAATTAGAAAATTTAGAAAAGATTTTATCTAACTAGGAGTGCGCTAACAAAATATTAAGATATATGTCCAGGGAATGGAAACCGAAGGTGGTTTCCACAAAAGAGTCCCAAGATTTGAAAATAATAGACATATCTACTATTTTTTAAAAGCATACCGACCATGAACACGAGTTGAAAAGACTCGAAGCAAGTGAATTAAATCTTAAAAATAAAGATAAGGTTAATATAGAAAATATGAGCATCTACTTGAAGACATCCACTTTCAAGGTCAAGGTCAAGGATGATGAAGATAATAACAATGAAGGCTCTTCTGCGGATGAAGAGATGAGTTTGTTTGTTAGACGCTACAACAAATACATAAAAAGAAATGTCTAAAACATTTGAACAATAACTTAGTGAAGTTCATAAAATCTAACCCACAAAGAAAATTGGAAGATAAAAAGAAGGATGAAAAGTAAGTGCCTTGTTTTGAACGTGGTAAACCCTATATTAGGCAAAGATTTCAAATCTGATAAGTCAAGCAGTAGAACAAGATCTTTTTTTCACATTGTTCCCGAATAAATATGGAGATAAAGAAATGTATGAGGAGTTCAAATTCTTCTGGGATATTGATGAAGTGGTGATTCCTTCCAAGGGAGATATTAGAGGAGGGCGTTGTGGATTTGTTATATTCTTTGATGTGTTGGATGAAGATATCCTTGCTATTAAGTTGGAAAATGTCTTCATTTGAAGGAGAAAGATTCATGAAAATTTGCCCTGATACCAAAGAAGACAGCCACTGAGAGGTTAGAATCGTGAAGGAATACTAAAAGCTGAAAGACATATGGAGAGGAGAAAAAAATCTCTGACGCATAATACAAATACTAGACCTTTGAGCAGAAGTTTCTATATGAATGCAGTCAAAGCAAACATCGGTGTGGAGGTGGAAGATATCAGGCGAAAAGTTAATTTTCGCGTGGAAGAATCTGATATGGCTAGGTTTCACAAGGCTCATGTTGCCTATGTGGATAACCCGCATATGACCTACAAAATGCAAGAAATATTTAACTTGAGGGTTATTTTTCGGTTCTAGTCACTCCTCTTGGTGCCAACCTGTATCTACTTAAGGAAAGAGTAAAAGGAGAATTTAAAGCATTAATCAAGGATATAGAGGACTTGATGAAACAATGGTTCAAAGAAATATTCCCTTGAAATCCTCATATGTTGATGGATGAAAGAGTTACTTGCGATTGGTGCGTTGGAGGAGACTTTAATGCCATTAAGAAAGGCTCTAAAAGGTGTGGTCTCAGAGGTCAAAATAATGACATTAAAATGAATGAATTTTATGAATTTATTGATGATATGGACTTAATTGATTTATCGGCGTTGGGAAGTAAATATGTGTGGTTCAAATCATCAGGTAGCTATATGAGCATGTTAGATCACATTTAATTTGTGAAAGCTTAATTTGAAAATGGAGGTTTTCAGGGAAATGTGTCGGTAGTAGGGAAATTTACGATCACTGCTCAATTCTGATAAAAGCAAGTCTTATGAATTTAGGCCCCAAGCCATTTAAGTTTTTTTCTACTTGGCTTGAGCATCTGGAATTCCAATCGGTAGTGGATGAAGTGTGTAACTTTTAGAATTTTCATGGATTTAAAATGTTTGTTTTTAAAAAAGAAGCTAAATTTATTGAAAAGTAGATTGAGGTTTTGGAATTTGGAAGTCTTTGGTAAGCTAAATCTTGAAGTTGTCGAAGCTTTAAAAGTTTTGAATAGGTTGGATCAATTGGTGGCTTTTGATGAAGCATACTTGGAGTTTGATCAATCTGAAGCTAGAGTTAAGGCTCATTATCAAGTGTGGCACAAGTTGAACATGAGAGAATCCATTCTTAGGAAAATATCGAGATGCAAGTGGCTAAGGGAAGATGATCAAAACTCCAATTTTTTCCCTCTTTCATGAAATCTAGATTGGCTCGTAATGGAATAGTTGCCCTAAGATTAGGTGATTCCTTAATTGAATATGTGGATAATTTTAAGTCTTTGGTTTTTAATCATTTTAAGGAGAGGTTCTAGGATCCTAATCTAAGGAGGTCTAGATTGGATGGGGGTGGACTTTAAAGTGTTGTCTAGAGACGATAAATCTAGTCTTGTATGTTGTTTTCCATCCAAGATGCTAAAGATGTGGTTTGGAATTATGTGGGGGACAAAGTCCCGATCTGGATGGTTTCTCTTTGCCTTTCTTTAAAGCTACATGGGGCATCATAGGCCATGATCTGGTTGAGTGTGTAAATGAGTTATTTTTTCAATACCATCTCCCTAAGGAATTCTCTTCTGCATTTATATCGTTGATACCTATGATGCCCAATCCTCAATCGCTTAGTGACTATCAGTCAATTTTCCACATTATCATCTCTTCAAATCATTAGCCATTTATTCTAGAGCAAAGTATGTTAGACGGAATGATTGTTCTAAGCGAGATAATGGATTTACCGCAAAGAAACAATATTTATTTGTATTTAAAGTCGACTTCAAAAAATCCTTTGACTGCGTCTCCTGGGATTATTTGTTGTACATTCTTAAGAGAATGAAATCTGGTAGTAAATGGATAAAATGGATCCAAGTCTGTATATTTTCCAACTCTCTCCTTATCATGATTAATGGAAGTCCAACTCCAGATTTTCAAGCTATAAGAGGTTTACGTCAAAGAGATCCTCTATCTCAGTTCTTTTTCATCATATTTATTGAAGGCATTGCTGGATTATTGAGGAATTCTCGCACTAGATTGGGTTTCACTCCTTTTATAATATCAAAAAATTTGAAATTTGATCTTTTGCAATTTGTAGACGATACTGTTATTCTTGGTCAAGCCTCTTGGGAAAATATTTGGGCCATTAAATCATTTCTTCGTGGTTTCGAGTTGGCTTCAGGATTGCGGGTAAATTTTCACAAGACAAAAAACTCTGGTTTCAATTCTGATCCAGGTTTTTTGTTAGCCACCTCGAATTTTCTCTCATGTGCAGTCCCTTCCCGTTCTCATTTTTGGGCTTATCAATTAAGGCCAACCCTCGCAAGTGGTCCTCTTACGAGCCTATTCTCTTACATCTCCATAGTAGGCTTGCTTCTAGGGAGGTTAAATCGATATCATTGGGAGGAAGAATGACTCTTTTAAGCTCTATTTTAAACACAATCCCATTATTCTTCTTCTCGTTCTACAAGGCTCCAAATATAGTTACTCAGGAAATCTTTGCGAAGAGATCCTTGCGAAGAGGAAGGAAGCTTTTAGTCGGTTTTGGTTAAATCTTAAGATTAAGGAGAATATACTTATTCAAAAGGCGAGGTTGAAGTGGATTAATGATGGGGATAATAATAGTAGGTTTTTTCATAGAGTTTTGAAAGAGAGGAGGAGACGTAATCATATAGGCTTGATTAATTCGGTAAATGACATCTTGGATTCCGTTAGTGAGGTTAAGAAGGAGGTTTTGGAGCATTTTGCTAGAAAATTCGTTGAAGTGGATGTAGAGAGGCCCATCCTTGAAGGAATCACTTTCAATAGTCTTAATAGTATTGAGAGTGAGTCTCTTGAAGCACCTTTTTCGGAGGGAGAGATAAGGGAGGCGGTTTGGGGTTGTGAGGGGTCGAAAAGTTTGGGTCCCGACGGCTTTTCTCTTTTGTTTATTCAGAGGTGTTGGCACTTTTTGAAAGAATACTTTGTGAACTTTTTCAATGGATTCCACTAGGGCTCGGTTTTAACGAAAGCAATCACTTCGTCTTTTTTGACTCTTTTGCCGAAGGCTTCTAATCCTTTGGGTCTTGATGATTATAGACCCATTTGTCTTGTGGGTTATTTATATAAAGTTTTGTCAAAATTTTTGGTGGGTAAATTGAAAGTCGTTTTGGATTCTTTAATTTCTCCTAGTCAAAGTGCGTTTGTTCTCGGGAGACAACTTCTAGATGAGGTTCCAGTTGCAAACGAGTTGGTGGATTTCTATAAGAAGGAAGGAAAGAGTTGTATTCTATTTAAGGTGGATTTTGAAAAAGCCTACGATAAAGTTAGTTGGAACTTTCTTAGGTTTATGATGAGGAGGATGGGTTTCGGTAATATTTGGATGAGATGGATGGAGTTGCTGATTTTTCATAGTAATATGTCGGTGTTAGTTAATGGTAGCCCGACTAAGGAGTTTTAGGTGGAGCGTGGTTTGAGACAAGGAGACCCTTTATCTCCGTTTCTTTTTGTTCTTGTGGTGGATGGGCTTTCGGGTTTGGTTAAAAAGGCGGTCGAAATTGGCGTATATGAAGGGGCTCTTGTTAATAAGGGGTGCTCGGTTGATATTCTCCAGATCACAGATGATACGTTGTTAGTAGGGGATAGTTGTTGGAATCAAGTGTGGGCTTTCAAGACGGTTCTAAAGAGTTTTGAATTAGTTTCGGGTTTGGGCATTAACTTTCACAAAAGTATGTTAATCGGGATAAACACAAATTCTAATTTTATGGAGGCGGCCGCTTTGTTTCTCTCTTGTAGGTTGGAGGATAGTAATTTCATGTTTCTTGGTATTCCTATTAGGTCTAACCCGAGAAGGATATCGACTTGGAAGCGTGTGGTTGATAAGATTAAGAAGCTCCTATCGTGTTGGAAGAGCCATTTTCTTAGTCTTGGAGGAAGAATTACTCTTCTTAAATCAGTATTGTGCTCTTTGTCTATTTTTACGCTCTCTTTTTATAAGATGTCGGTCAAGATAGCTAAAGAAATATCTAGTTTGCAGAGTAATTTCTTATTGGGAGGGACGGAGGAGCGGAGACGGATTCATTGGGTAGGGTGGAAGGAAGTGTGTTTACCCATAGTTAAAGGAGGATTAGGGATTAGGAGCATAGTGGATTTTAATGTAGCACTTCTTCTTAAATGGAGATGGAAAATTTTAAACAGATCAGAATCTTTATGGTTTCGTGTTTTGAAAGCTCGTTAAGGCGAGATTTGTTCGTCTATGGTTAATGGAGGTCATAATCTTAATCATAATATCTCTAAATCTGTGTGGTAGAAAGACATTGGAAACATTGAAAAGAAGCATGAGGATGGAATTTTTGTCAAGAATTGTAGATTTGTGATAGGGAATGGTTTCATTACTTTCTTTTGGCACTCTTTGTGGCTGGGAAATTCCTGTTTAAAGAACCGTTTTCCTTCTATTTTTCCAGTTTTGGGCTAGCAAGAAGTGGTTGTGACTGGTATAGGAGGATGGGGTCTGGCGTTGGGGCGATTTGGGCATTAACTCGGGGGTCTGTTTAGATGTTTCGCTCAGGCTGCTTGAGTTGAAGCAGCTTCTGGCCGGTTCTGGGCATGTTTCGGTCGACCATGATTCTGTGGTTTGGCTCCCGAAATTGGCGACAGGGTTTTCGATTAGTTCTTGCGCTAAGCTAATTGTAGACCGCAGATCTGCAGTTGATACAAAAATTCCTGCTGATGGCGTTTGGAAGAAGTTATGGAAAATCGATGTTCCTTCGAGGATTAAGGCGTTCGGTTGGCATATTTTTAGAAAGAGACTTCCTTCTAGGGACAAGCTTAATTCTCGAGGTATTATTTCTTCTGAAGTTATTTCTTCTTGCGTTTTTTGTTCGACTGCAGAAGAATCTATTGATCACTCATTTTTGTTGTGTAGAGTAGTGAAGTTGATTTGGAGGGAGATTAGGGAGTGGATTGGTAATGTGGATAATTTTGTGGATAATCCGGTTTGTTTTAAGGACAGTTTTTTGAGGTGGTTTATCTTTTGCAAAATTGAGAAAGTTAAAACTGGGAAAGCAGGAGTTATTTGGTTAGCTATTTGTTGGAATATCTGGAACCTTATGAACGATATCATTTTCGAGAACCATGGTTGGAATGTTCTCGATGTTGTCTGGAACATTAAGATTTCGGTATGGAAATGGTCCCTAATTGTTGATATTGTTAAAACTAATTGTAATTTTTACGATTTTTGTAAAAATCTGTTGTATTTCTTATCGTAGGAGTTAGGGGTGTTCGCGGGTTGGGTTGGCTCTAATTTGATTAAATCCAGTACCCGACCCGATCAATATTTTTTGGGTTGGGTTGAGTGTTCAACCCATACTTTTAAGACTAAACCCGACCCAACCCAACCCGTTCATGAATGGGTTGGGTTCGTGGGTAATCCACTAAATATAATTTTCAAATTCTAAATAAAATATAGCAATTTAATAAACACATTTATATTACAAAAACAATAAAAAAATCATAAACTTTTGGTATTCAATTTGAATAAAATTTATTGGTTAATACCTAAAAAGTCTTTTACGATTCATATAAAGTTAGAAAAATATACAAATAGTGTAAAACATAATTTAAAAGGTAAGATACCTCTCTCTTTGAATAAATAAAATTGATCTCTCAAATTTGATTTAGACTTAGGCTTTTATAATTAATAAAAATTATAATTATATTTAAAAATATATATACATTGTAAGAATTATGCTAGATAATTTATAAATAAAATAAAATAAAAATAGTGTGACATATCAATGGGTTGGGTTTGCGGGTTCGTGGGTTTAAAACTTCAAACCCGTTACCCAAACCAAATACCAATGGGTTTGAATGGGTTGGTTCGGGTTGGACCCGTACATGATTAGGTTGGGTAAAAATACGGGTTGGGTTGGGTTGGGTGAGTGAATTCGCGGGTTGGCCCGTACCCATGAACACCCCTAGTAGGAGCAATTGGTTTTCAATTTCCCTTTTTGCCGAGTTGTTTTAACTAGTTTCTTTTGTAATCAGGTTTGAGAACCCTTAGTTCTCGTTTATATGATCAATTTGCTTACAAAAAAAAAATATTATATCTAAAATTAAAACTCAAACCTAAACTATTATATTTAAAAACTCTAATATACATAAATAACTAAAACTCTACTATAATCCTCATAAATAATATCTGGAAAAAAAATTTTATGGCAACATAAAAAATTATAGAAACAAAAACAAAACCAGAATAATTCAATATTAGTAAAAAAAAGTTGAAAATAAAATGTGTACCTTATAGCACAAAATAGATACTAGAATGAAGAAGATTACAGTGCTTTGGGTTTAGAGAATGTGCTTGTTTGATAAAATTATTAATGAAGAAGAAGAATGAGAGAATGTGTTTGTGTGCGGTAAGAGATAAATCTGATGTGTGTTTGGTGAGAGGAAAATGCTATCTGAACATAATAAATACACGTTGCCTCTTTTGACCATTGTGAGTGCATTTGGAATTTGTGCCTGTCAGGTTGCTGCCACCCTCTGCTTGAATTTGTGCCTGTTGTTGGATGGAAGGAACATCACAGTACATGTTGTTGCAAAGTGGAAATCACGTCGCAACTTTTTTGACGTTGTTGAGTGATAAACACACTACAATGTTTCTAACACAGGGCTGCCACCCTCTGCACTGAATTGACATGCCATAATGTTTTAAAAATTGAAGTTTGAAAACAAGCTTACGAGGTGTTTAGCACGCCTCAAGCCTTGTTTTAAAAGTTTAGTTCCCTCCAGATTAATTGCGAGGTGAACTATTTAATAAATTCTATTTTTAATTTTTTATTAGATAAAAGCATTGCGAGGTGTTTTTCATGCAGCAACAGTGATTATTTTGTCAGCTGAATTTCACTAAGCAAAATTACCTAGCTAATTTGAGTTTTTCTTGTAGTGACGAAGAAGTAGAAGAAGAAGAAAAATGATGGAAGGGAGAAAGAAGAAGAAGAAAATGGTGGAGAAAGAAGAAGATAGGAAAGGCAAGAAATAAGAAGTGAGAAGAGATTTTGGAAAACTGATACTATGTGGGGAAGGGCAAACTTGCCACGTGAAAATCATGCCCACAAACTTGCCACGTGAAAATCACCCCACAAATGTCAGCGTGTTAGAAACTTGCCACTTGAAAATCACGCCATAAACTTGTCAAGTGAAACTCACGCCACAAACACAAAAGTTGCCAGCTTAATCAATTCAACTGTGTAATATTTTTCACTCAATTTTATTAATTTTTAAATTTTGGTTAGCGATGTGAAATAGATGTCACGACTAATTTTTTTAAAATTTTACGATACCTCCATGTTAAAACCTGGCGTTTATTATTTTATTATTTTAAATACTTAGTGACGTGATTTTCACGCCACAACCTTTCTTTTTAGCCAGGTGAATTTCGCGTCAATAAATCACGTGGCTGGAGAAAATTTTTCTTGTAGTTTTTTTGTGTAATGTACATGTCATTTTAGAAAATGGAAAAATGTTGTTGTTGGGTATCGAATCCATAACTATGCCATTTTCACCACGGTTGGGTAATCTAAACGTGCTAAAAAATGTGTTGCCCATTTTTCACCTCGAAGTGAAAAGTAGTGCACTTTCTATCACACTCTTTGTTATCAAAGACAAATGACCGTGATTCAATCTTTCCCCCAACCTAATTGATAAATTTTTTTTGTAGTATTGTGGGCTTCATATTCAACTTACTTGTTATGGTATGTATTGAGTGCAATCTAAGAGGGGGGTGAATTAGATTTTCCAGTATTTTAGATATTTAAGAAATGGTTCTTATGACTGAAAGTGAAAAATTTAAATGCAAAAAAGTAAAGAACACATAATTGATGTATACTGGTTCCCCTTATCAACAAATGGTACATCTAGTCCCCTCACTTCTTGTGAGAGATTTTTACTATTCTTAGATATTTAGGTTAATACCCATTTTCCCCCCTGCCATATAGGCGAGATTTGAAAAACCCCCCTAGAAAAAAAAACTTGCATAAAATACCCTGACTTATCAAAATTATTTCATGGTAGACCTTTTGCACGCCACATCACCAAAATTTCTTATGTGTCATTTTTTTTTCATCTTTTCTTTTAAATTTAAATGCCACATGGGTTAATGGTGAGTTGTAATGTCCAAAATACCCCTAAGTCCAAAAACATTTCATAGTTGAAAATCAAGACATTTCATCTGTCTCGATTCCAACCCTAACAATTAGGTTTATTGTTTCACTCCGTCTTCTTCCATTGACAGTTCACTCCGCCTTGTTCGTTCGAAACCAGTCCGTCTTCTTCCACTGACTCTAGGAATCGCGTCTGTTGATACGAAAAAGGTATGATATTTACCTATTTTGTTGATGTTTTCCTGCATTTATATTTTTGGTGTTGTTCATTGCTGGTTTGATTTGTATTTGCAGAAATGGGTGTGTTTGGAGTCATTTTCCATCATGGTGGAAATTTTGTCCATCAAGGTCATATCTTTTACCGGGGAGGGAGTGAAACAATCGTTGAAGGTCAAGACTCTGATAAATGGAGTTTCTTTGAAGCTGTTAGTTTGGTTAGAGGGTGGGATTACGAAGGATTCAGGTTATGGAGGAACATTCCACAGGTGGACGAAGGGTTTACTCATGTTGTTGATGATGTTCAAGCTGGAGACATTGCATCTCACAACATGTCTTGTAATGTGGTTGGTCATATTTGGGTAGAACACGGTATTAAAGACATGATGGCTAAGGTGTCGAACCCGGATGTTGATGGTTTTAGTGAGTGCAGTGAAGAAGATAGTAGTGATGAAGACATAACATTTGATGACAGCGAAGAAGAGAGAGCACGTGATGAAGTGGATGAACAAAATGATGATGTGGTACTTGAGGAAGTGGTCATACCAGAAAAGGGAAATAGGGTTCAGGTTAAAGGTAAGTCATTGAGATTCAAGGTTAGGGCATCAAAGGATCCAAAGAAGATGACACCCATTAAGAAGGGGGCCAAAGTCATTGTCGAAGTACCTAAACATGTGTTGGGATCTTGTTCACAAAGGAATCCAAGTAACTCTAGAAGTAATGAGGTGGAGTATGAGAGTGAGGAATTGGATAGCTCTGACCCTGATGAAAGTGACATATAGGAGAAGCATTCCAAGCCAAAGTTTGAGAAGTTTAGAGGTGAGCTGCTCAACAAAGACTTTCAATTCAAATTAGGTATGGAATTCAATTCTCTTTCTGAATTTAAAGATGCTATTAGGGAGTGGTCAGTGTTAAATGGTAGAGAGATAAAGTTTGTTAAGAATGACAGTTATAGGGTTATGGTAGAGTGCAAGGGTAAATGTGGTTTTTTAGCTTTGTGTAGTAAAGTGAGGGATAGGCACACTTACCAAATAAAGACTTGGGTGGGGACATACACATGTGCAAGGGTATTAAATAACAAGTCTGCCAATTCCAAGTGGGTATCTAAACTTATTGTTGAAAAAAGGAAGTCACAAGGTAAAGTTAAAGTTGGAGAAATAATGTCTGAGCTAAGGCAGAAATATTCAATTGGCATAACCAAAGGGAAGGCTTGGAAAGCTAGATCTATGGCTGAGGAAATTATTGAAGGAGATGCAAAGGAGCAATTTAACATGCTATGGAGATATGCAGCTGAGTTGAAGAAGCATTGTGCAGGAAATACAGTCAAGATTAACACTGAGAGGCCATTACCAACCCTACCACCAAGGTTTAGAAGATTTTATTTTTTCCTCGATGGTTGCAAGAGAGGGTTCACTAAGGCATGTAGGTCATTTATTGGAGTGGATGGTTGTCACCTTAAGACTCAATATGGTGGTCAGTTACTAGTTGCTGTGGCAAGGGATCCAAATGACCAATACTACCCTTTGGCTTTTGGTGTTGTAGAAACTGAAACAAAGGATAACTGGAAATGGTTTATGGAGTTGCTCATGGAAGACATTGGGTGTGAAAGGAAGTATGTTTTTATCTCAGATCAATAGAAGGTAATAATTATCCATGTGTCCATATGTCTTTAATTCTTAGTGTATTTGTATTGATCTCTTTATTAGCTTTGTGTATGTTTGTTTCAGGGTCTTGTAAGTGTGTTTGAAGACATGTTTGAACATATTGAGCATAGAATATGCCTCAGACATCTCTACGCAAATTTCAAGAAGAAATTTGGTGGTGGAGCTGCAATTAGAGATCTATTGATGGGGGCTGCCAAGGCTACATACTTTCAAGCCTGGGAGAAAAAGATGAATGAGCTGAGGACACTAGACAAGAAAGCATGGGAGTGGTTGATGGGAGTGCCTACCAAGTTATGGTGTAAGCATTCATTTAGTTTCTATCCTAAGTGTGATGTGTTAATGAATAATTTGAGTGAATCTTTTAATAGTACTATCTTACAAGCAAGGGATTATTTGATGAATAGGATTGCCAATAACTTAGTGAAACTTAAAAAATGGACACATAAGGTTATGCCTAATCCTAGGAAAATACTAGACAAGGAAACTATGATGAGTGGAGAATGGATACCCACATGGAGTATGGCTGACCTATGGCAGGTGCATCATCCATACAATGGGTTGCAATTTGTTGTTGACATTGGAAAACAAAGATGTTCATGTGGATTTTGGGAGCTTGTTGGTATACCATGTAGGCATGTTGTGTCTGCAATGCATTATCAGAATTTGGACCCTGAGACATTTGTTGACCCTTGTTACATGAGGGATGCTTACAAAACTTGCTATGAAAACAATGTTAGTCTAATCAATGGTATGGATATGTGGCCTGCAGTGGATGTTGAGAACATGTTGCCACCTCAGTATAAGAAGGGTCCAGGAAGGCCTAAGAAGTTAAGGATTAGAGAGCATGATGAAAGTGGGGCAAGGCTGAGGAGATTTGGAGTAGCATATAGATGTACAAAGTGTGACAAATTTGGCCATAACTCAAGAAAGTGTCAAAGCAATGTGCAGGATCCTAATGCATTGAAGAGAAAGGTATAACAACAATGCTTGATATTTCCTTTACATTCTGATGTTATGTTAATCTTCTTGCATTCTGCTGTTGTATTAATTTTCTTGCAGAGAAAAACACCAAGGACTAAGCCATCCACATCTGCTCCACCAACTGACAATGAGAATGCCCCACCAACTGATAATGAGCATGCACCAAATACTGACCAAGGAAATGATGATGCACAAAATAATGTTGCTGAAACAGTTGTCCAAGAAATGAATGAAGCAGACATGGATGCTATGCTGGATGGCATGATGAATTCATTTGAAGAGCAACAATCACAGGTAGTAAATCCAACACCTGCCAACAATGCACCAACTGCACCTGCAACAAGCAGAGTTGATGTGCCTATAACTGAGCCTGCTACTCACCCTATTGCCAAGAAAAAAAAGGCTGCAAAGAAGAAGAGTGCTACTCAATCTGTTGTGAAGAAAAAGAGGTGCAGTGAGAGATTGAAGGAGGTGAGGAATGCAATACAAATTGGTGGAGTTGGTTCAACACCTGAAGCACCTTTGATGTTAGATGAAGAGGCCTCTGTGCAGGAAAAAACAAGTGGGAGGATATTGAGAGAAGAATGACACAGTAATTAGGAACATTATGACTATTTTGTGTAATACTTTGGGAGGATATTGAACAACCATGTTTTTTTGTGTAATACTTTGACATTCTGTATTACTTTGTTTTGTTTTGTTAAAACTATGCTTTGTTATGTAATACTTTGTTCTGCTTATGCCAAATGGAGTATTTGAGACATCAAGTTATTATGTTAATCTTCTTGTGTTCTGCTATTGAGACATCTAGTAATTAGGAACATTGTTACTGATATCAGTCTTGTGGTCTGCTGTCAAAACAATGTATACTAGTAAACACAAGACATCTAGTTACAACAATGTATACAATAACATTACCAAGAGTTTTAACACTCAAGACATCAAATACAACAATGTATACAATAACTTGGCAATAGTACAAAGTTGTAACAATGTATACTAGTAAACACAACACATATGTAATACTTTGTTCTGCTTATACCACATGGAATAATTAAGACATCTAGTTATTATGTTAATCTTCTTATGTTCTGTTATTGAGACATCTAGTAATTAGGAACATTACTGATATCAGTCTTGTGGTCTGCTATCAAAACAATGTATACTAGTAAACACAAGATATTTTGTTACAACAATGTATACAATAACATTACAAGGAGTTTTAACACTCAATACATCAAATACAACAATGTATACAATAACTTGGCAATAGTACAAAGCTGTAACAAATTTGATTCATAACAAAAAACAACAATTACAGTGCAATAAGCTTCATTACAGTGCAATAAACTTCATTACATTACATTGATCCTAATTTGTTACACGACCCAAAAAGAAAAAAAATACATGAGGCAACAAGCACAACTATTACAAAATTGTTCCTAATCCTTAAGCTAGACACATTCCTCTTCAATTCTTCAATCTCCCTGGTAAAAGCTATCTCCATTTTGCTCATTAGATCTACAATCTCTCCTTCCATGAAAGTTGTTTCTTCTCCACCAAAAAACTCGTCATCCCAATGGAATAAGTTGCATTCATCTTCTTTACCCCAAAACCTGCACTTCCAATACTTTCTGCCAGGATTTGCCATCGATTTTGAAACAAACATCTTCATCTTCATATTATGGCCGCATCTTGGAATTTTTCTTCCATTAGAAGACGTGCTAGAGTTTGAGCATACTTGTTTGCTCATGATTTGGGTTCAACAAGAAGACGAGATGAGATGAAGATGATATGAAGAAGATACAAAGGGTTGCGATGAAGAAGAAAACTGGATGCGAAGAAGACGTGTAAAACCTGGTTGCGATGAAGAAGAAGACTGGATGCGAAGAAGACTAGTTTTTTAGGGCACAAAACATGGACAACTTGTGGAAGGAAGAAGATTAAGTTAATGTTTTTGGACTTAGGGGTATTTTGAACATTACAACTCACCATTAACCCATGTGGCATTTAAATTTAAAAGAAAAGATGAAAAAAATGACACATAAGCAATTTTGGTGATGTGGCGTGCAAAAGGTCTACCATGAAATAATTTTGATAAGTCAGGGTATTTTATGCATGTTTTTTTTTCTAGGGGGGTTTTTCAAATCTCGCCTATATGACAGGGGGAAAATGGGTATTAACCCTGGATATTTTTACAAGTCTCAATCTAAGACTCCTCATACAATTTTCTAAAAATAACAAAGAAGCAAACTACTTCCTTGATTTCACAAACACCAAACCTATGGTGGACTAAGACATTTTACAACAATCACAAAAACAGTTTGATGATCACAAAAACTAGAAAGCACACCACTTTCTATTTATAAACCTAGGTGTAACCGATTGCATAAAATGCTCAAGTAGTTGCATTATTGAAAAATGCAATGAAAATATGAACGTTGAAGACCATGCAACCCATTGCACAATTTTGTCATCCGGTTGCACTTTTGAAAAATGCCTTGAAAAGATTTGGACAGATCCAAAATGAAATTGGTCGCATAATTATGTAAACCCGTTGCACTTTTGAAAAATGCCTTGAAAAGATTCGCACAATTTTTTTGAAAAATTTCCTTTAATGCCTGATTTGAAATCGCATGCAATATGAATAATTGGGAAATCTTTAGAGAAGATGAGATAAAGTTTCTTGAGCATCTAAAGATTATAAAAACATATGAATTGCCATTAAAGTACTTTGACCAATCATCCAATATTTTGAATTCTAAATCTTATGCAATTTTAATATTTGATTCCAATTTTTTTCTTCTTTGATCTTTTTTCTAAAATAATTTTTTGTCTTCTTCAAAACCAAATTAAGAAAGATGAACAAATCATATTCACAATTATTATTCATATGATTTTTGTAGTTGATTTCTGTCAATGGACAACACTTTTTTTTAATCCAAAACATTGAAATGAATAAATTATTTAATAATTTTATAATACAAAAATGCTTACAGAAATACTTTTCTATAAATTTTGTAACATAATTGTTTTAGTATGCTATGATTTTCTTTTTTTTGTATAAATTAATTAACGAGCTTGAGTCAAGGTCTTGAATTCTTGTTAGGGATTACACAAGTCTTTTTCTAATTAATACAAAAAAAGATCGAGAATGTAGGGTAAGAAACATTAATAAAAACATGGTCTTTATTATAAAAGAAAACACACATAGATCACACAAGCTACTAGTAAGCAGGGTCGTTATTTAAAAATAGTAGTTCATTATTACAAGCTGCTAGTAAGTAAGCATAGCTTGTAATAATATTATTATTCATATGTATGAGACGCTGCTGCTTGTTGTTGTTTTCAAGTCTGATACGAATGACCATGAATGGAGAGTCACATATTATAGTTACTTTAAATAATGAATCATTCACACAGTTCCATCTCACCGTCTTGGTCGAAATTAAAGAGTTGACGTTCATTACAATATGTTTAAAGAGTTGACTATTTTATAATTTTGGTAGATAAAAATTAATTAACCAGCTTGAGTTAGGGTCTGAATCCTTGCTAGTAATTAATGACAAGAGTATTTGCCTAATTAAGAAAAATAAAATAGAGAATCTAGAGTAAGAAACTTTAATTGAAACATGGTCTTTATTTTATAAGAAAACATGTACATAGAGGTCACACCAGCTGCTAATAAGCAGAGTCTTATTTAGAAACAGTAGGAAATTATTATTACAAGCTGCTAGTAAGCATAGCTTGCAACAACATTATTCATACTTCTGAGACAATATAGCCAGTAGTTGCTTCCAAGTTTGATGTGAAGGACCATGAATGGATATTGAGTGCCATAGCAATTGTTGAAGTAGCAGAAAAACCAAACTTAACGGTTTTGGGGAGCACAGCTTTCAAATCAACCTCTTGTGAAATGGTAGAAATTTTACCATTTGCATAAGTGACAACGGCAGTCAATGTGTTAGAAGGAGAATCATAGACTATAGTTACTTTAGTCCTTGAACCACTCACAAAGTTATATCTCACGGTCTTGGTGGAAATTAAAGAGTTGATGTCGATTCCAATATGTCTCGTAGAGGGATCGAACGGATTGGGATAAAGGTCAAATTCTACACCAACGAATCGATTGATTGAGGATTTACTATCAACGACTCCCAGATATTGACTGTTTGAGTTGTCTGGAATGACAGTGTCCGGTGGTGCAATGAAAAAGACCAGTCCATCAGTTGGATAACGTCCAGACGGGTTCTCTATCACGAAAGAAAACGAAGTGACAAAACTGGCAACATTGCCGGTAGCACCGTCCCAAAGTGGCACGGGTGTTGTATATAAGGCACGACCTACAGTTTGGAAAGTAGTAGTTCGAGGAATTTGTGTAAAATTGGTGAGGGCCAAGACACCATTGTCTAAAATCTGGGCATCCCCTTGGAGGGTGATAGCAGAGTTACCAGAAGTGAACTTGGGGAAATTAAAGGACAGTGCGTGAACATTTGTGGCTAGTAAAACAAAGATGAGTGAAACAAGGGAGAATAGTTCTTGAGTGCGATAAAAAGCCATTGTACTTGCTGTCAAGTTATGAATGAGGATACTTGGTTCTCGCACATATTTATATATGCACTTGGATTTACTTTTGCTATATCACATTATGTAAATAATTTGACAACAGCTGTTAAATATTATAAAATATTACATTATTGTCACATATATTTCATTATTTATTGTGTTCATGATACACGCAGAGCAACTATAATAATTAGGCATGAGGAAAATTACTATTATCAATTATAGTTTTTATGAATTTTGTAAATTTTTTTTTGTTCTATTTGTCTTAAGGTTTAATTGGTTATGTAATTTTTCTTTTTGTTGAGTTTTAGCTCGTCTTCTGTGTAAGCAGTTTCGAGAACACTTTGTAGTCGCATTAATATACTCTTTGCTTATGGAGAAAAAAATAATAATAATTAGGCTAATTCATGCAGAAACATTGAGGTACATATTCATTGTTATATGCAATTATTTTTTTTTAAAAAGAAAGACTGTTTACTCAATTATATAAGCACCATAGCTCGGTTTTGCTGTTGTACATATATTTCATTATTTATTGTGCTCATGATACACGCAGAGGAAGTATTATATTCTCACATATATTTAATGGAAAATTCTACGGTGAAGTTGCTATATTGATTTCATTGAAAAAGTCACAATTCTAGCCAATCACAAAGGTTCTTGAAACCTTAGTATGCCACATAGGATAATCTTATACATCCAACTTATTATGTAATCATATAATTATTAATATTGTAATTAAGTCCTAACATATTTGCAACAAAGTCCCATTCATTATTCAATCAATATAATTATTTTTTAACTTCAAATTTGATTTTTTAACAAAATCAAAATTAATTGAACTACTTCATTTATTTCATCAAGTTCATCTTCTACGGCTTCATTTTCATCTTCTACAATTTTATCTTCTACAACTTCATCTTCAAGACTTCATCTTCTGTACCATCCACATTCATCTCCATCCAACATCATCATTGTATTTCGCAATCGTGAGTTGTCTTCACTACAACACTGTTCAATCGTGCTCCTTCAACGAGCGAACCTTCAATATTATCTCATTCAATCGCGCTCCTCACACAATTCGTATTGATACCCGATTTGCTAAGGTAATTGGGTTTAATATTTAATGATTTCAAATTCTTAAATGATTTCAATTTGGAAATTAGGTTTTGTGATTGATGTTGTAATCTGAAATTGGATTTCAAATTGAATGATTTCGATTTTCAATATGGTAGCTGATAATTAAGTTGGAAAATTTTCATCTCAATTTGGCATTTTGGTTATATGATTGTTGTCATTGTCTGCAGTTGGATTTCAAAATTAAGGATTTCGATTTTCATTATGTTATTTAGTCAATATGTAGGTTAAAATTTCATTTCAATTTGGGAAATAGGTTTTATGATTGGTGTTGACTTATTTTGTGTGTTATATATCGGCAGATTTCAGATGGACAACTACACCGACGCCGACTACGCCGACGCCGACTACGTTGGGGTTGATTTTAACAATGTAATGAGTGATTCATCTAATGCTGGATGTAGTTGTGATGAATATCTTAATTTTTTTTAATAGGCAAAGATCTATTAAACGGGAGTAAAAGGGTTACTCCGCCCGATACTAAGAGAGAAAATCTCTAGCTCCTAAAACAACGGAGCGGGAGATTATTCCAAATCGAAAAATTACAACCATCGACTAATTTACCAAAAGCCTTCAACCAATTCCAGGATCTAAAAACAATCTCCGAAAAACAGTCGAGAAAATTGACAGTACCACCCTTAAAGATGAAGGCGTTCCGCATCGTCCAAATCGACCAATGTATAGCTAGCCAAATTACCGCGGTAGTGTTTCTTTTCATCTCACCTTTAACTTTCTCCCAATTGTTTAGGAAGTAAACAAGCTCCAAGAAAGATAACTCAAAGTCACCTCCCAACCAACCATACATTTTCTTCCAAATGGAAACAGAGAAGGAACACATCCTGAAGATATGCTGAGACGATTCTTCCTCCAAACCACAGCACACACACAATCTATCTGTATTAATACCACGTCTAAGCAACAAGTCTTTAGTGGGCAATCTGTTATGAACCATTCTCCAACCGAAATGAATTATGTTAGAAGGCGCTTTTATCTCCCAAATACAATTGAATGCCTTCTCCAAACTGGAATTATACGAGAGGCCTGGAACATTAACCTTCAACAGTCCATAACAGGATTTCACAGTAGAAACACCTGCATCTTCCAATTTCCAAACAAACTCATCTTTTTCGGTACCTTCCAGCTGCCAATCCTGCAACACAATCAAAAAATCGTTCCAAATGTCGCTGTTAATGTTGCTGCTATCGAACACCAGACCGTCCACGTCCCAACACCACACGTTATCAGTCCATAACCCTGCTTCTTCGATACTGCAGAAATTGTCAACATCGTGCAGAAACACTTTCGAAAAAGCGTCCGCCAGAGGCTGCCCACCAATCCACTCAGAAAGCCAGAACGCTGTGTCCCTCCCACTCCTAACTTTACACTGCAGAGCTGCATTGAAACCTTTAGAACTCAACCCCGCTTTGCAATCGACCAACACCAGATCATGCCACCAGATGGAGTCGTTCTTCTGCAGAACAGACTTATCCCCTATTATGACTTTCCTCTCAATGTTACCGTATCTACTTCTGAGAATTTTGGACCACGATGCATCCTCTTCCGCTAATATCCTCCACTTCCATTTATTCAACAAGGCTCTATTCATAATCTCAACATCTTTAATACCAAGACCTCCGAGATGTCTTGGATTGCAAATTGTGTTCCAGCTAACCCAATGTATTACTTTCTTGTCCTCCGTGCCTTGCCAAAGGAAATTTCTTTGGATGCGGCGAATATCATCAATCACTTTTACTGGAGCTCTATAGAAAGCAAGAGGATATATAGGTAACACATTAAGCACTGAATTGATCATCACCACCCTCCCCGCGAACGAAAGATATCTACCCCTCTATATAGCAAGTTTTGTTCTGATATGATTGACCAAATCCTTCCACATAGATAACTTCCTCGGACTATCCCCTATTTTAACCCCAAGAAATTTAAAAGGGAGCTCATCAATGTCACAAGACAAGAACGCAGAAGCCACTTCTAAGAAACCCCCCTCCACATGAACACCATAGATTTTGCTCTTATGAAAATTAATCTTCAGGCCCGAAATCAGTTCAAAACCACTAAGAATAACTTTCATACTCCAGAGATTATCCCACATCCTGTTAGCCAGAAGAATAGTATCGTCCGCAAATTGTAATAAATTGACCTCTTCATTATCACTGTATTTAAAACCTTCGAAGTCATCATTCTCTACCGCTTTATTCACCAAACGTGTAAGACCCTCCATCGCAAGAACAAATAAAAATGGGGATAGAGGGTCGCCTTGCCTCAACCCTCTACTCACCTTAAAGTCTCTAGTCATACTCCCATTAATGATAACGGACATAAAACTCGTGAAAACACAACCTTCCATCCATTGACACCATTTAGAACCAAAACCCATCTTCTTGAAAACAAATCTAAGATAATTCCAACTTACACAATCGTAAGCCTTTTCGAAGTCCACCTTCAAAACTACGCAACCACTCTTTCCTCTCTTTGCGAAGTCCAGGACTTCGTTCACTGTTAGAACGCCATCCGCTATGTTTCTACCGGGCACAAAACGCAGATTGGTTATGTGACACGATGCTGCCCAAAACGGTCTTTAACCTAGCAGCCAACAATTTAGACAGAATTTTCATTAAACTCCCCACTAGACATATTGGTCTGTATTCGTATAAAGATTGTGAGTTTAGCACTTTAGGGATGAGAGTAATGAAGGAGGAGGTACACGCCTTCGTTAGCTTCCCGTTGTGATGGAAATCCATGACAAACTTAAAGACATCCTGTTTAATAACTTCCCAATTCTTTTGAAGAATTCCAAGGAAAAACCGTCCGGGTCAGCACTCTTATTACCGTCGCACGACCACACCGCAACCTTTATCTCATCCTCAGAGAAGGATCTCTCCAACCACCTCTAATCTTCCACACTAATAGAGTTGAAGATTAAGCCTTCAGGAACAGGCCTATGCTCATTAGTTTCCTTAAAAAACTCCTCAAAATGGGTCTGCACTACTACTTTGACCCCATCCACACTATCGTCACTGCCATCGACTCCTTCCATCACAGAAAAGTTGTTCCTCCTATATCTCTCCTTCAAGGTTCTATGAAAAAACCGAGAGTTCGTATCACCATTCAAAAGCCAGAGTTGCCTCGACTTTAGTCTAAGCATACATTCTTTAGCTTTTAATGTCTTCCATAATTCATCCGACACAATAAATCTGTCTTTGACAATATCTTCAATTTCCCCATCAAAGTTCTCTACCAAGCTACTGTCCAAGGAATTCAACTGATTCACCTTGTCCAACACCTTCAAATCTATCCACCCGAAAATCGTCCTATTCCACTCCTTGATGCTAACCTTAAGAGACTTGAGTTTTTCACTCAAAATGAAGTCACCTCTACCTTCCACCACAATTTTGCCCCATTCATCTTTAATGAAGGTTAAGAATCCGTCATGAGTAACCCAGGCATTATTGAAACGGAACGGTTTTGGGCCCCAATCAATCTTCCCAGTATTGAGCCATAGGGGACAGTGGTCCGAGATATCTCTACTACCCACCCTTTGATCAATTACATTCCAACTATCAATCAAATTTCTATAAAGAAGGAATCGATCTAACCGAGACATAACTTTACCATTATCTTTGTACCAAGTGAATCTACCTCCCACACACGGAACATCCACAACATCCATAATATCAATGAAGTCCCTGATATCTGCCCTGTTCCTACTACTCATAGAACTTCCCACACCGATTCTTTCTTCTCTAAAACACACCTTATTGAAATCCCCACCTAAACACCACTCTCCTGAGCCCCCTGTCCTCTTTCTGTTCTCCAGATCCCTCCACATTAACCTTCTCTGAGAAGCTAAATTAGACGCATAAATATTTACGAAATTATATTCAACTCCTTTCCATAATGCATTAATGCCCACAAAACCATTTCCTTGAAAGCTATAATTTAAAGACAACAAATCACGCTTCCAAAGAATCACCATCCCCCCGAAGTACCGTTGGAATTACTCGCAGTCCATTCAACATCCGGAGAACCCTAAAAAGAACATGCCATGGAATCATCAAAAGCAGGAATTTTAGTTTCCCGAATAAAGCATAACTCGATCTTACCAGAATTAAGGAGAAAGCTAATCATCTTCCTCTTAACTCTAGACCCGCCACCTCTGATATTATACGAGAGTATATTCATCAAGACTAGATTGATTTCGCCTTCTTCAACTTTAATCTTTCTTTATCTCTAGCCTCCATCAAATCTACCTCTCTTATACAAGAATCGATGTCCGCCCTACCAACAATCCTCAATCTTGCCATGGCCTCCCATGTTTTCTTCCCCACCTCAGATTCATCTTCTTTTAACAATCTTCTATTGCACCTAAAAACATCAGTATCTGTCAGAGATAGACATTTTGATAGCGTGAAGTTGGAGATGTTATCCTCTAACAATATCTTCGACTTCTCCGATCCAGAGTCACGACCATTTATTCTAGGATCCAAACAAGCGTAGTAAGAGGGAAGGACTTCTACCCTTCCCCTAAATCTCTAACTTCCCTCAATTTCCTTCTATTGGGCTTTCCCCCCTTTAAAGATCTATAATCGTCGTCAAAAGTCTGTGGGCCTCCCACAAGACTCGCTACACGCGTCTGTACCCTCCTGCTCACCTGATCTATTAATTGACCTATCATCCTTTGAAGAAACAAAGTTATACTCACTAAAAACAGAGTTGCACTTTAAGTGGGGCCAAACTTTTTTCTTCTTTAGTAAAGTAACCTGGGTAGTTGATCTTATAGGGTCAGAGGTAGACTGACAGCCAATAAAGCTCCCATATGTCTCATTCACCCTACCCTGCGTAGCGTTACCCCTACCTTCTACCTCCTCGGAACCAGTGAAAACTTCTTCCTCCTTCCTTCTATTATCTCCACATTCCGACGAGCCAGAATCCTCCTCCTCCTCTGACAAGCAAGCTCTGTTGGATGTAACAACAGGGCCAATCGAATCTTCCACAATGGTGATCTTGCAGAATCCATATTCACCTTAGTTAACGTTTCATTATCATAACAAACAAAGGACCCCAAAGATGCAATAATGATTCCAAAGAAACTGTCACACCAAACATGGCATGGTATTCCCCTTACTCTGATCCAAACCAATCTTTCCTGATCAACATCCTCAGGATTCCAGATTCTGATCTCCTTGAACCAATTACGCCACCACTGCTCCCTATTCTCGATAAAGTCGAGTAGATCACCTTCAACCAAATCTTCCAGTAAGCACACACTAGCTCCTATAGGAGTCACGCGAATGGTGAAAATCCCTTCCTCATGAAAAATCTACTTAATACCGTGGGCCGTTCCAGCTTCCTTCACCTCTCCTACATAAGCCTTTGAATACCTCTTTATCTCCTCTGTATCTGATTTAAACTCTAAAATACTCTTCCCAACAACGAGCTTCTCCTCAATAACCTGGTTCCTAGTTGCTTCAACATAAGTTTTGTTGTCCTTAAGAAAGACATCCATATAGGGAGCACCATGATTCTCACCCCTCCGAAACAACTTACTCCCTACACCCCCATCTTTCACGCCTCCACCCTTCCTAGATAACGGTTCAAAAAACTTCCTCCTGTTGAACCTAGGTATGTTGGCATGGAGTTTCCTACCATCTAAGAACAAGTTGTCCAACTTAGTAGCCAAGCGTCTTTCGTCTTCGACATTGAAAAATCTTTCAAAGCCAAATCTTCTTCCTCTTTTGTCTCTTGCGGGGGGTAAAATAACCTCATCTATATCTCCTAATTCTTTGAAATCTACGTACAAGTCTTTAGCTTTCCACTCCTCGTTAAACTCGGTAAAAAAGAAGGTAGAAGACTCCCTATTCCTTCCCCTACTTCCTCCTCTTCCTTCAACGTCCCACCTCTTAGTCCCTCCTCCTCTCCCTCTTCTGTACCCCACCTTCTTCCAACCTCCAGACGCCATAGAAAGCCCAATGCGTAAACAAACAGAAAGTCACCCTCTTCCAGAACCGGAAGAAGGATCGTCTAAACTGAGAAAAAAATGTGACAAAAATGAAGAAAAAATGTTAGGACTCTAGAGAGAAGTCAGACCTTCTCTCTCTCTGATGAATATGTTAATGATGTTGGTTCTAGTGGCCATCAAAGTTCAAATGATGAATGTTGTGCTCGAGTCAATGCCAATAAATGATTCTTCAAGCCAAATACAAAAGGTATATTCGGTTTTATTAATTGTGTTATGTTTACAATTGTTTTAAAATAATTATAGAATTTGTATATATAGAAAAATAAAAGGAAATCCAACTGCAATGCTAGCAGTATTAGGCCGAAAAAGCATTCACAAACACCACAAAGTCAATCTGGTAACGTTGCAACGACGTCACGTATGGATGTTACAAGCAGACATGTGAGTACAATGTTTGGACTTCAACCTATGATGCCTGTTGGACAACCTGTAATGCATCAAATTCCTGTGGTACAACCCATGTACCCGATGTATGGAATGCCGGTTGGGAAAAATCCTTCGTGCTTTGGTCTGCTGCAACAAGTGATGAAATTTGGTGGTCATAAATAAGTGTGGATTTCGTGATGGTTAATTCTAAAATTTGGAGGTACTTTCGGGTGCCGTCTCTTGTGCACAATGTGCATAGGTCTCTCACGCGAGAGACTTTTTTTTTTGTTCTCAAATGATTAAGGTACAATTTTGAGAACTAGGTTTTGTTCCATTTGCAGAATATTCTTTTTCAATGTTTCCAAATTTTCTTTACTCACTTCATGCTTCTACTTTCTACTGTCTTCTTCTTTGTAGGAATGGACTGTAAATGCAATTTAGTTTGTATGTTTGATTTCCTTATGCAGCAATGTGTATTTCTTCTACATAACGATTTGTGTTATGCCTGGGAATTCATTGTCGTTTGGAACAAAATTGTACTTTATGTTAAATTTGAATTCTCTGAAATGAAATATTTTTTTGCCATTTCATGGCTTCTGAGTTTTAGTTGAACTGGTACAAGCCAATGGTTGCTGATTGTTGCCTCTATTGTGAGATAGTTAAGTTTTTTATGCCTTAAATTTCACATCTTTTCTACAGTATAAATTGGTTTGTGAACTAAAAGTGAAAGGGGTTTATTACACTTAAAAGGGTGGAAATATTCTCATTTTTGTACTGCTTTACCTTTTGATGATATGTAAATGGTTATGCTATTAAGAGTGCACTTCATAGGCTATATGTGTTTCTAATTGGTTGCTAATTTGAGTCTATTTTATGGATTTGAATGTCCCTACTTTGTAAACATGCATCTCCTCATCCATTAATAGGGTAAGGGATATTCACATCATGAGGATTGCTTGTAACTGGTTATGCCCTTTGATATGCTTATTGGAGTTACTTAAAAGGATTGCTTATAATCTGGTATGAATTATTACTCTTTGGTTGTGAAAATGCGATGAAGCTTTACTTCTTAACTTACATGTTGCATGTCACTTGAGATGAAGCTTCACTTCTTAACTTACACTTTTCTTTATACGAGGTTTTTGTTATTTTCTGTTCACTCTGCGTTATTATGCTCCCAATCCAAATGTTGATATGGGCTCTAAAAATCCAGATACCATATGGTTGCTTCCAAAACTGCTTATGTACCAATTTGTCATCTTGTAAAATCATTTTCTTGGTCCATGTTTCTTCATATCATGTGCAGGACCAGAAAACGGTGTTGATGTACAAGTGTTTCATTGGCATCCATGTTTTTATAAAGCAACTAGGGATTGTGAATTCTTGTTATGATTTTTATATTGTGCTAATTAGATGATTGCACCAGTAGTTTTTCTATTGCTTATGATAAAGATTTCAGATTTGTGCATATTATAGTGATTATTTTGTTTTAGAGGACAGAACATGCATTAGTGTTGTGTCAAAGACAAATTTAGATCTCAACATCATCTTAGGTGTAAATTTGTGACAATAACACCCTTTTTCTGACGTGTCACAAAATATCTCGTTATCTTCCCAGTGCATGTGACCAATGTGAGATAGGGTCCCCATTTTTCAGGAAAATGTGCATTTTGTTAATGAAAAGATGGAATATAAACTTAAATTTGAAAACTTTATTTTATTTTATTCTGACCATAGTATTATTAATAAATATTAATATATTGCCATAGTATATATTCTGAGGGGCCAGATGGAAATAAAATATTAATTTATGCTATAAAATTTTTCAATGCTCGGAAAAATCAGGCACCCTTCTTTCATATGTATGCATTTTTAAATGTATGCTATTAAATCATCTTTAAAATTTCATTTTTAAAGCTTATTAAAAAGTGGTATTTGAATATCTCATTTGGTATCCGAATATCACATGAACAAAATGTAAAATTTTCAAATTTTAAAGGGTGATATTCGAATATCATATATGATATCTGAATATCAGATGAATACAGTTCAATTTTTTTTAGATTTTTAAAGGTGGTATTCGAATACAATATATGATATCTGAATATCAGGTTTCAAACTTTAAATTTTAAATGTATTTTTGGATGTAATTTAATGAAATAAAAAACGTCGATATAATTTTAAAAAAAACGTCAACATAATTTAATGAAATAAAAAACATCAGAGATGCATATATGATGGTCAACATAAAAAAAAATTAAAAAATGTCAATATAATTTAATGAAATACAAAACGTCAATATAATTTAAAAAAAAACGTCAACATAATTTAAAAAATAATTTTATGAAGCTACATTAAAAATAAATTAAACGAAATTAATTTAAATCAAAATATATAAATTAATGAAATTATTTTAAATCAAAATATATAACTTAATGTCATATCTAATTTGTCAAATATATTCAATTAATGTAAAATTAAAAAAATAATGTCAAACTAAAAAAATTAATGTCAAATATAATTCGTGAAATAAAGCCAATTAATTTCAAATTAAAAATATATAAATTTAAAATTAATTAAAGTCAAATATATAATTTGTCAAATATATTCAATTAAAGTCAAATTAAAAAAAGGGTTAAATATATTTTTGGTCCCTATAAATATCTCACTTTTTATTAGGGACCAAAAGCTAAATTTGGTAATTTTATTGGGACAAAAACATATTTAACCCATAAAAAAATTAATGTCAAATTAAAAAAATTATCTATTTTGTTTTAAATTAATTTCATGAAAGATAGTCAGGAGATGATGTGTGAACCATGTCAGAGATGCATAGAGGATGGTCAAGCATGTGTGAACCATGAAAGATAGTCAGAAGATGATGTGTGAACCATGTCAGAGATGCATAGAGGATGGTCAAGCATGTGTGAACCATGGAAGATAGTCAAGAGATGATGTGTGAACCATGTCAGAGATGCATAAAGGATGGTCAAGCATGTGTGAGCCATGGAAGATAGTCAGGAGATGATGTGTGAACCATGTCGGAGATGCATAGAGGATGGTCAAGCATGTGTGAACCATGGAAGATAGTCAGGAGATGATGCATGAACTATGTCAGAGATGCATAGATGATGGTCAACCATGTGTGGACCATGGAAGATAGTCAACAGATGATGGTCAACCATGTCAGAGATGCATATATGATGGTCAACTATGTGTGGACCATGGAAGATATTCATGAGATTATGTGTGAACCATGTCAGAGATGCATAGATGATGGTCAACTATGTGTGGACCATGGGAGACAGACAATAGATGATGGTGAACTATGTCAGAGATGCATAGATGATGGTTAACTATGTGTGGACCATGGAAGACAGTCAACAGATTATGGTGAACCATGTCAGAGATGCATAGATGATGGTCAACTATGTGTCGACCATGGAAGACAGTCAACCGATGATGGTGAACCATGTCAGAGATGCAAAGATGATGGTCAACCATGTGTGGACCATGGAAGATAGTCAGGAGATGACGGTGAACTATGTCAGAGATGTATATATGATGGTCAACCATGTGTGGACCATGGAAGATAGTCAAGAGATGTCTGTGAACTATGTTAGAGATGCATATATGATGGTCAACCATGTGTGAACCATGGAAGACAGTCAACAGATGATGGTGAACTATGTCAGAGATGTATAGATGATGGTCAACCATGTGTGGACCATGGAAGATAGTCAACAGATGATGGTGAACTATATGTGAGACGCATAGATGATGGCCAACTATGTGTTGACCATGGAAGATAGTCAACGGATGATGGTGAATTATGTGTGATATGCATATATGATGGTCAACCATGTGTGGACCATGGAAGATAGTCAACAGATGATGGTGAACTATGTCAGAGGTGCATAGATGATGGTCAACCATGTGTGGACCATGGAAGACAGTCAACAAATGATGGTGAACTATGTGTGAGATGCTTAGATGATGGTCAAATATGTGTGGTCCATGGAAGATAGTCAATAGATGATGGTGAACTATGTCAGAGATGCATAGATGATGGTTAACTATGTGTGGACCATGGAAGACAGTCAACAGATGATGGTGAACTATGTCCGAGATGCATAGATGATGGTCAACCATGTGTTGACCATGGAAGATAGTCAGAAGATGATGGTGAACTATGTTAGAGATGCATATATGATGGTCAACCATGTGTGGACCATGGAGGACAGTCAACAGATGATGGTGAACTATGTGTGAGATTCATAGATGATGGTCAACTATGTGAGGACAATGGAAGATAGTCAATAGATGATGGTGAACTATGTGTGAGATGTATATATGATGGTCAACCATGTGTGGACTATGGAAGATAGTCAACAGATGATGGTGAATTATGTCAGAGGTGCATAGATACTGGTCAACTATGTGTGAACCATGGAAGATAGTCAACAAATGATGGTGAACTATGTCAGAGATGCATAGATGATGGTCAACTATGTGTGAACCATGGCAGATAGTTAACAGATGATGGTGAACTATGTCAGAGATGCATAGATGATGGTCAACTATGTGTGGACCATGGCAGACATTCAATACATGATGGTGAACTATGTCAGAGATGCATAGATGATGGTCAACCATGTGTGGACCATGGAAGATAGTTAGGAGATGATGGTGAACTATGTCAGAGATGCATATATGATGGTCAACCATGTGTGGACCATTAAAGACAGTCAACTGATGATGGTGAACTATGTGTGGGATGCATAGATCATGGTCAACTATGTGTGGACCATGGAAGATAGTCAACAGATGATGGTGAACTATGTCAGAGATGCATATATGATGGTCAACTATGTGTGGACCATGAAACATAGTCAACGGATGATGGTGAACTATGTCAGAGATGCATTGATGATGGTCAACTATGTGTGGACCATGGAAGATAGCCAACAGATAATGGTGAACTATGTGTGAGATGCATAGATGATGGTCAACCACGTGTGGACTATGGAAGATAGTCAACAGATGATGGTGAACCATGTCAGAGATGCATAGATGATGGTCAACTATGTGTGGACCATGGAAGATATTCATGAGATGCAGTGTGAACCATGTCAGAGATGCATAGATGATGGTCGACTACGTGTAGACCATGGAAGACAGTCAACAGATGATGGTGAACTATGTCAGAGATTCATAGATGATGGTCAACTATGCGTGGACCATGGAAGACAGTCAACAGATGATGGTGAACTATGTCAGAGATGCATATATGATGGTCAACTATGTGTGGACCATGGAAGACAATCAACAGATGATGGTGAACCATGTCAGAGATGCATAGATAATGGTCAACGATGTGTGGAACATGGAAGATAGTCAGGAGATGATGGTGAACTATGTCAAAGATGCATATATGATGGTCAACCATGTCTGGACCATGGAAGGTAGTCAACAGATGATGGTGAACTATGTCAGAGATGCATAGATGATGGTCAACCATGTGTGGACCATGGAGGATAGTCAATAGATGATGGTGAACTATGTGTGAGATGCATAGATGATGGTCAACTATGTGTGGACCATGGAAGATAGTCAACAGATGATGGTGAACTATGTCAGAGATGCATAGATGATGGTCAACTATGTGTGGACCGTGGAAGATAGTCAACAGATGATGGTGAACTATGTTAGAGATGCATAGATGATGGTCAACTATATGTGGACCATAGAAGATAGTCAACAGATGATGGTGAACTATGTGTGAACCATGGAATATAAAAATTGAGACCGAAACTATATATTGGATATTAGAGACGGAATTTAGAGACAAAATTTGTCGTCTCCAAAGTTTTCCATCTCAAATTCTATCTCAGAGATATAAATTTTGTTTTTTATTAATTATATTTTTATCAGAGACGGATGTTAGAGATGGAAATGTCTTATAGCATATAATATTCGTCTTTATGTCTGTCTCAAACAAAACAAAAGTTTAGTGACCAAACTTTTTCGTCTCTAAATAAAATTTAATTTTAGAAATATATTTAACTGTATTATCAAATGGGATTGCTATGAGAATTTCTATTTTAATGTTATTTTTTGTGTTTTTAAAAGAAAATGTAAAAATAAAATAAACTAAATTTTAAATATATCAATAAAACTTAAACATTTGTTTGGTGTTATTTTCATTTAATTTATTTTTTCTCTTAAATTTATTTGAATGTCGTTTTTATTCTTTAAATTATATATATATATATATATATATATATATATATATATATTAAAAATAGATATTTTTGTTTTTTCAAATATTTTTTATAGTGTTTAAATGTTATTAATTTTATTGAATAAATTGATTAAAAAATATATTCTTTAAATAAATTGATTATCTAAAATATATTTCAAAACTAAACAAATTTAAAAAAACCTATGTTTAAAAAAATTTAAAATATATGCTTTACAATTTAAATCCTTGGAAGTATGGTAGTAATTTGATAATTTTACAATTTAAAGAACAAAATTTAAAATTTAAAATTTAAAATACAAAATTTCATGAAAACAAAATAGTAAACACTCCAACTTCTCCCTCTTCATGTTTCTCTGTATTTTTCCAAAATTCCCCCTTCTACGAAAAACTAAAAAAATTCTCCCTCCAACCTAAAAATATCCCCTTCTAAAACGTCTCAATTCTCCCTCCAACCTAAAAATTTCCCCCTTCTAATCCCTCCAACCCCAAATTTAACCCTAAATCAAAATACCCTCCAACCCAAACTATACCTCACCGTTTTTGTTTTTCACTATCTGTTTACACTTCTTCATTAAAATTTTAAATTTCACCGTTTTTGTTTTTCACTCTCTGTTTACACTTCTTCAGAATGAACCCTAATCACATATCCCTTTATTCTCGCGTGACTCTTTACAATATCATTCTCTCTTAGAGCCCTTAACCGGCGGGGTTACATGTTCTTTCTCGCTATGTATCAAGTTAGTTCCTTTTCTCTGTAGATTTTAAGAAAACCAATCCCTAATTTTTGTATAAAACCCTAATTTTTGTGTAATATATGTTTAAAATTTTAATTCTCTATGTTTAAATTTCCCCCTTCTAATTTTCTTAGTTATTCAGTTTTTAGTTTGATGTTTCGGTCTACTACAGATAAGTTGCCTGTTTACAGCTTGGCAATCTTATTATTTGTTGTTCTGTTGGAGTTATTATGTGATTTGCTTTATGGTATGGCAGAGCATTGGTATCACTTTTGCTCTTTTCATATAATTATTGTGCTTTAGTGTGAGTTGTTTCAATAAATTGTTTTAAAATCAATTCTCTAAAGAGGATTATTTTGGTTTAGAATTATCTTGTTGTCATCCGAAGATAAAAATGATGTTGCAGAAATTGTTTGATAGCTTTTCATGGATTTCCTGCTGGGTTTGATTGCTTTTTATTGATTTGCCTGCTGGTAAATGCCAACTTATTTTTGGTAAAGGCCAACTTATTTTTAGATCTTTGGTTTATCTATGATCACCTAATAACTGAATTTTATTTCTAACTTATTGTTTGTGTTTTATGCCTAAGCTTACCTCAAATTTTTTGGTTTTAGGTCAACCTCTAAAATGTAGAGTGTAGAACCTATAACTTTATGGAAATTTTCCTCTTCTACTGTGTTATCTCTAAAGGCATGAGGTGATTTTGAATTGTTAATTTTAGTTTATATACTCTTATTTATTTCCCCATATCTAAGGAATTAATACATAAGTTTGTAGAATAAGTTTAAACAGAAGAATTATAGTGCATATTAAATGGATAACAAAATGGATAAATGTAATTTTATAACTGATCGTGAAGGCAGGATCAGATCCTGTAGAAGTGGGCCACCGAGTGCTTCTGGATGCTGATGGAGAGGAGGGGGTGTACCTGCAAGGCACTCTGACGCTCAAGTAAGAAAGGATCAGAGAAAAGGGGAAAGTACAAAGGATTAGTTTGTAGGATGAATATTGGATACCTGACCCTCTCAAGCGAGAGGGTTTATATAGAGCCCTCAGCGCGTGGCCAATGGTCCTATTTTTCGGGGCGAAATAACTGTTTTCCAGAAGAATAGGTAACTACCCAAACTAGCCGTTATGTCGGTCAGGGTGCCCGAAACTAGCCGTTATGTCGGGCATAAGCACAGTTTCGGGCACCTGCCCTTAACTGTTCGGGGAGCAATGAAGCCGTGCGTAACGGGCGGTAATTTCGGGGAGGAATATGCATTCCTTGCCCGGTTTGAGGGCAGAAAGGTAACTTTTGCCCCTTTATGGATTGGACTTAGGAAATTTAGGCCGCTCTGGAGCGGAAGTGGATTGGGTCGTGTCTATCCATTGGTCCAGTCCAGAACAGGAGCCCCCCAAGTCATTGCTCCTGGGCATGGGAGTGATGACTTAAGGACAACTCGTTGCTCCGGGGAGCTAGCGTGAAGTCGTCGTTTGAGGACGAGGAGGGTTGTCTCGATGTGCCCGTGACCCCTGGTGCCCGTGAAATTTATGGTCGTGACCTTGTTGCCCGGTGTCTGGGGAGACTAAAGGTCAGTCAGCATTGGAAATGTTGGGGCGCCACGTGTGCGTAGAGCTCCGTGTAGCAGTTACTAGGCAATGATGGCTAGTTGATAGTCATCATGGCCTACGAGCGCGTGTCCGCACGTGCCCCTTTGTATAAAAAGGGGTAAATTCGTCTCATTTAGAACTTTTTCGCTCTGATTTCTCTTCGTCTCCTTCAACATTCCTGCCCGTCATCGCCGTCTACTTACTCCGACCACCGCTCCAAGCTTCGAGCAGCCACTTTCATCTTCTTAAATCAAGTAAGTTTCTGATCCTGTGCTTGTTCTACTCCTTTTGGTGGTCAATGGTAGATTGCATGTGGTTAGGGCTAGGTTTAGAGGACGAAATAGGTTGATTTCTGGTGTTTGTTGGTGGTGGGCGGTGGTTGTGCAATTTTTCCACCTCTGATATGTCGTTGTACGTGTTAGTATGTTTTGGTGAGGAGGGCGGTTCACGGCGTCGTTACGACGGTGATTCATGTGTAACCACCGTGATCGTTCATCTTCTGAGTGGGTGATGAGTTTTTCGGTATAATATTCCCAGATTCCGGTGAAGTTTTGCGATTTCTGGCGAAGCTTCGAACGGAAACTGGGTATGAGTGCGGGGAAGCTCCTCGCTTGGGGATGATTTGTTTCGAGCGTCTCCTCGCGGGGAGGTTTCAGTCTTTCTTTTGATGTTAGGGCTTAGGCCGGGGACGTTGTCCTCAGCCCTTTGTGCGCCCTTTCACTTGACCAGCGGTGGCAGGATGGATTTGATTTGTTGTCGAATTCACTTTCTTCTCTGCTTTTCAGGTGATCGACTTGGCGACGGGGCCAGATAGAGAGATTATCTTAGATACGTCCGAGGAAGAAACAAGCTCTTCGGATAGCAGTAGTTCGACGGCCTCGAGCACCCCCAGTGATGTCGGGGAGGAAGGGGAGTTGGAAGTTATGGACGAGGACGCCGTTGAGGGTTCCGTGGAGGAATGGGAGGTGGCCGAACCTGCCGAACACGTGTCTACCTTTGCAACGTACTTAGGGGATGTTTTTACGGAGGTTGGACCGGAGGGGGAGTGGAAGGTGCACTTCGCTTCCGAGGATGAGCGGGTCTGTACAGATTTTGGGGACCGCTTCACAATGTATGAATATGCTTTTAAGGAGTTGGGTCTGAGGCTACCGTTCACCGATTTTCAGCAGTCGATGTTCACGCACTTGAAGTTGGCTCCTACGCAACTGCACCCTAACTCGTTGGCCTTCATTCGGGCATTCGAGCTGGTGTACGAATACCTCGCCATAGGGGCTACTCTTCCTCTATTCTTCACCGTCTTCCATCTTCAAAGGCAGTTGTCGGGGAGGAAGTATGGTTGGGTCTCTTTGAAGCAGCCTCGTAAATTGTTTAAACCATTTTCGGAGTCGATACAGACGTTTAAGGAGCGGTACTATGTTATCGAGCCCGTGTCCGAAGCTGCCCAGGATAGTACATACGTCAAGGAGATCGAAGTTGATGAGGATGGAAACGACCTGCGCGACGAGATGGGGAAATTTATTGGGTAGAGAATCTACAAGTTCCCCATTCATTGGGCACCTGATCATTTTGCCAAGAAGCCCAGTGACTATGTTCTCCAACCGCACGAGCTACACGGGCAGGATGCCGTGGCGTACGAGGAGTTGGTGAAGTACGTTAACTCCTTCTTGCTCGCTGAGTGCTGGACGAAAAAGGGTAATCCGATCTTCGAGGAGGACAGTAGTCAGAGGGTTGAGTACCGATTTATCAACACCAAGGCACTACTGGAGTGCAAGACTCCCGCGGAAGTAGAGAAGCTGCTTGGTAGTCTTAGTTGTTTTAGATTTGCTCGTATCATTCTTTTCCTCGTAACTAACTTGTTCAACTTTTGTTTGTGCAAGAGAGATGCCTCAGGCCCATGAGAGGGTTATGAAGAACGCTCTTGCGAGGAACAAAGCTGGAGCAGTTCCTCTGAAGTCCCGGTTCGCTGGTACTCGTGCTCCCCCTCCGATTCAGTCTGCTGCGAGGACTTCTTCTTCTCCAACTCCCGCTCCCTAGGGATCTCCCCTTCCTTTGACCGGACGACCCAAGCGGCCAAGGTTTAATGACGCTGTGGATCTCACTCGGGTACCGGAGGATAACAGTATGCTGATGGCCGAGGATGACAGTATTGCCATTGCGGATGAATCCTTCAGAAACGCCGTGGCTCAACTGTGGGTGGTGAACCCCGAGCTTGACATTTCTGTCGAGGGTACCCACTGTCTGGCGCATGTTGAGGATGGCCAGATCGTTATTCCCGACGCCCTCCTTGAAGGAAATGTCGAGGATCAGCCTGCGGAGAGCCTGGGACCTCAGCCTGAGCCTGCCGATCATATGGACGAGTGAGGGGTTTGTCTTTTTGTTGTTGTAACTTGTCCGACCTGCGTGCCGAGTAATTGTTGTAATTTATTTTTTGGGGGGGCATCGCCCCTATTTTATGTAACCCAGCACAGCCGTGGTCCTAGTGGCCACTTATTATGTTTAAGTTATATGTCTGATTCTGTTATTCGCATGGTTTTACTTGCTTTTATTTTTTTGCTAAGTGTTGCACTCATGCTTGTTGTGAATGTATGTCTGTCCGTGATAGTGAGTATTTGACTTTATGTGAAGCTTCAGGGGGTTTCTCGTTGTAGATGTGTTCGGCAGTGAGGGGAACTGGTCGAACGGTCGGGGAAAGTCCTGGCGGTGGTGCGGAGCTCAGGTCGCGTTTGAGGTCCGAGTTCGCAGCGTGAACATCCCATCGTGAGCTGGGGTTCTGCCGGTCATGGTACTTTGGCGACGGTGATGCTCGATCGAGGACCTCCGTCGAGCAGTTACCCGACTCGGTACTTGAGCGGGGTTCTGCTTCATTGATATGCGACGCTTATACCTAGGCGTGCATTATGGTCGGTAGCTGACGCTCGTCGTCGTGATGGGTCGAACCGAGAATTAGGGTCTAAGCTATAGTATTGTTTTAGCTTTTCGGCGTTTCATGGTCGAGCAAGTTCTTCCCCGCTGAGATATTCTAGGTAGTAGGCCCCATTTTCCATTTTTGCTCGGACACGATAGGGTCCTTCCCAGTTGGCGACCAGTTTGCCCTCGCGAGAGTCTTTGTGGTTCCTTCTTAGAACAAGGCTTCCCACGTTGAACTCTCGTCGTATCACCTTTGTAACACCCCCAATCTATACCCCCAATTAATAAAAGCAGTAAAAGAAAATTCAAAATTTCATCAGAGTATATTTATTTTATCATGGCATTGACGGGGGAAATCACATTATAATGAAACAAACCATACAACACCTGCTCATAAAGATATGCAACAGTGGGGTAGCAATCAACAGAGGAACTCAGTTCCTCACACCCACATTTCAGTTTTTAGAATAAAAGCGGAAAATCTAAAAACTGAATATCATATATATATATATATATATATATATATATATATATATATATCACATGAAAAGTTTGCCATACATCAAGTTATACATGCATAAGCCAAAAGATATATATACATAATACACAATAATCACAAACGGCCTCCCTAACTACCCGGTGTCACATATCAGAGCCGACCGACAAAAGAATGAAGTCCTAAGCTTCACAAAAAGACCTCCAGCAACTCTAATCTGCAATGCCTCATAGAGCATTATAAAACAGCAGAAGGGTGAGAAAAATAATCATCATATAATTGCATACAATTATATATATCACAAAAATACACATATATACGGTTCTCACCACAACTCACACCATAATTCAAACACAATACAACACCAGGTATAATTCATATTTCCCTCACCAAGGTGTACCAATCATACCCAATACAAACATCACCAACACATATCCATATATCAATGTATCCACAATTCCACACATAAACAAACCATAATGATTTATGCAAATGCAAGAGACCGACATCACGACTCTATGCATATGCACATGCGGTACCGACTTCCATTGTTTCTCATCACTAGTTCACTCAGGAACTCTGCTGGAATCATCGCTCGTTACATCACTGTAACTCCCCGTCGGGCATACGATGTCCCCCATCGCTCACACCCCACACGGGCACACGACGTTTATGGATCGCTCACACCCCACACGGGCACACGACCCGATCGCTCACACCCCACATGGGCACACGATCGTCTATAACCATCGCTTTCGGTCCTCTTATTTTTAAGGCTATTTATACCTCTTATTTTTAAGGCTCGCGATGTTATAGCAGATTCCCTCTGGAATCAAACCGTCACTTAGGACGTCACAACAATGCATATCATGATGCTTGGCATACAATGACTCATGACATTAAATATGCACACATAAATGCATTCTTCTCCATCAACAAAATCACACTTTGCACTTATGCCCAAAACAATGCATTTAATTATCATACGGCCACAAATCATCACAACACCATTTAAACACATACATTTACATCATGCAACAACACCTTGCATAATACCCATCAATTACACACAATTATAACGAAAAAAGTCGACAAACCGACACTATTACAAATTTCGACATAATTAAATCGGCTAACAATTTCCAAACCATCATAATAATAAAGTACAGCTCAATAGCTTTCCAACGATACCAAGAATGTAAAAATCGGATAAACGAAACCCAAGTTACGAAAGAAAAACGAAAACGATATTTTGAAAAGTCCCATTTTACCATTTTCCTAGCCATACGCGTTTTGCCCAAATTCCTCGCCATGCCATACGCGTAATGCCAAAGGTCATACGCGTATGGGCAGAGATTCATTTTTCCCCAAAATTCAAGTTAAAATTTCAATACGCGTAGTGCCAAGACCGTACGCGTATTGCCCTAAAATGTTACGCGTATCATACGCAAATGGGCAGATGGCCGAGAAAATTGAAGATCCATACGCGTATTGGCCCATGCCTCGCCCATGTTACGCGTAATGCCAAGGTCCATACGCGTATGAACATGCCCCATACGCGTATGACCTGGAAAAACCAGAAAAATTCTGCAGAACAAAGTTCTACGTTTTCTCAACCCAAAATCCTCCAATTTCTCACCTACACCCAGAAAATTACCAATACAATGCATAACAACATGTATCTATCATGTAATAACAATAATGAACACTAAAAACATGATTTCCAACACATTTAATCGATTTCTAATCAATTTTTCATAATAATGGTTTTACTAAATTTTTCCAATTCAATCCAATACCAACCACAAACACACATACATAATCATCTACAAGCATACAATAACTGAGTTTCGCACCCTTACCCGATTAAATCGATTCTAGAAGTTGTTTTCTTGATTTTCCAAGTTTTTCTTACTATTTCTTCTCTCCTCTTTTCTTCCCTTTTTCCTTCTTCTCTTTTTCTTTCTCTCTATTTTTCTCTCTTTCTATTTTCTATTTTTCTACTTAATGAAAATATTATGAAATGACCAAAATACCCCCACACTCAAATATCTCGCCAACGTTCCCAAAACCCGATAAAATATCACAACATTGAAAAATAACATATCTTCAAATAAAAGTCAAAAATAAAATAAAAATAATAATAAAATAATCAATACGACTCGATTAAATAAAAACTCACACAAAACTGGGGCGTTACAACCTTGGCATTGTGCCTGATGGTAATTTTCTGTTTTAGTGATGCTTCGCGGAGGGCTGCCCCAGTTTGGATTTCCTCGACGAGGTCGAATTCTTCTCTTAATGATTCGTCGTTCATCTCCTCGTCTAGGGGCGATTCTGTCCGCCTGGAGGGTACGTGAACTTCGACTGGAATTACAGCCTCTGTCCCGTATGCTAGACGGAAAGGTGTTTCCCCGGTTGTAGAGTATGGAGTTGTGTGGTATGCCCATAGTACGCTGTGCAGTTCCTCGACCCACGCCTTTTTTGTTTCGTCCATCCTTCGTTTGATGCCTCGAAGGATGACTCGGTTAGCTGCTTCAGCCTGCTCGTTTGTTTGAGGGTACTCGACGGATGCGAAGTGCTGCTTCGTACCCAGTTGGCAACGTTGGCCTGCTCGACATTTTTGGCTTGGACGCTATGGCATTGAGCCCTTTTGTGGCTGCTTCGAAACACCGTCATGCAGCTTCGATGTCACAATGGAGGGTGGCGACCATTCCCTTTGAAGTGTAATACTTCATCTTCAGGTTGACTGTTGAAGGCACCGCTACCAACTCGGCCAGATTTGTCCTTCCGAATAAGCACTGGTAAAGCGACGGGCAGTCGATCACCAGAAATTGCACCTTGACTGATCTGGCCGTATCAGTTAATCTGAAGGTAACGATCAGTTCGACGTATCCCCAAGGCTTGGTCATTGGTCCGTTGAACCCCTGCTAATTAGACCCTACGTAGGGGGTAAGGTGTGATTCGTCCAGCTGAAGTGTTGCGAACAGTTGGGAGTACATGATGTCGACCGAGCTGCCCTGGTCGACGAGGATTCTGTGAATGTCGAAGTTCGCCATTCGGACCCTGACGAGCAAAGGTATGCCCCCGAGGAGCTCTTCCCGGTAGAAGGAGATGGGGACGGAGCCCTTCTGGGCTTGATCAAGCGTGGTCACCTTATTGGAGCTTGTGTTGATCAGGTGCTCGAATTTTCATTTCACGGAGCCCACCGTGACTTTGTTGAAGCCCCCATCGGAGATAACCATGGCAGAGGGAAACGTCTCCCACGGGCTGTGGGCCGCGAAATAAGCAAGGGTGCAGAGCCCATCCGGGACGTAGAAGTCCTCTGGTCGCGATATGGACATAACGACCTGTATGTTGGTGTCTTCCGAGGAGGGTACTTCCTCCTCTATCTTCTTGGACTCCTGGGCGTCCTACCGAGGAGTGTCCTTCTTCTTCGCGAAATGTTTCAGGTGGCCGTCCCTGATCAGTATTTCAATAGCATCCTTCAGATGGATGCAGTCTTCTGTAATGTGGTCGTGACTCTTGTGGAAATGGAAGTATTTTGATTTGTCCACGTTTGGTCTGGCTAGCAGTTGTTTGGGGAAGCGGACCCCTGCCTGCTTGAATTCCAAATTGGCACATTTAGACAGTATCTTCTCCCTTGAACGGTCAGAGGGGTGTAGTCGTGGAATCGCCCAGAGGGTCCTTTGCTGTCGCGGGGGTCCCGGGGACGATCCTCGCGCCTCTGTTCACCCCGACGAGATTTCGAGGCTTCCTCTCCTCTAGAGGCCCGAGCGTTCTCCTGATGGCATGATGCTCGGACGTTGCTGGCCGCAGCCTTCTCTTCGTACTGAATGTGCGATTGGGCTTTGAGGAGGAGGGCGTATAGGTTCCTCGGAGGTGCGAGGCCAACGGCTTTAGAAAACTCAGAACCCGGGCGAAGTCCTTGTTCGAGCAGAAACTTCTTCATTTCCTCCGTTGTAGGGACCTGAACTGCTTCTTTGTTGAACCTCTCGATATAAGCACGGAGAGGTTCGTCCTTTCCTTGGATTATGGCTCCAAGGGAGGCCTCAGTCTTGGGATGACGGCGAGAAGCTGTGAAATGCCGTGAGAACATCCTGCCCCGTTGTCTCCATGAGGTTATGGACTCCTCGGGCAGCTGCTTGTACCACGTCATTGCTCCATTTCGGAGCATGGTCGAAATTAGCCGGCATTTGATAGTGCCCCGTATGTCGCGGTAGTCCAGTAGCGCATCGATGTTCTCGATGTGCTTGTTGGGGTCGGTGGTCCCGTCGTATGTGCCCAGTGACGGGGGTTTTTCCAGGCCTTTAGGGAGGCGGGTAGCCAAGATTTCCTGGGACAATGGGCCGCGAGGCTCTTCGTCGCTGCTGGAACTGGTGAATGATGGGGACCGAAGGGTGCGCTCGCGACGGCGGTTCCTCCGGGGAGAAGGAGAGCGGTTCCTTTGAGGAGAAGGTGAGCGGTTCCTTCGGGGAGAAGGTGAATGGACCCGGCCTTTAGACTTGACTAGGGGAGATTGCTCGTTCCTTCGAGTCCTCTTATTGCCGGGAGAGTACTGGTTACGCGGGGAGACCTGGTCGCACTTCCGGGCGGTGTGAGGATCAGGATCTTGGCGCAGTCTTCGGTCGATATCTCTCCGGGGATGCGGGCTCCTTGATCGTCTCTGGTTCCTACTCGGGGGAGGGGATCTTGGATGGTTGGACCCCTCTAACGCCCCAATCCTCTCGTTCTGCTGCAGGATCAGGGTGTTGGTTTTGTTGATTGCCTCCAGGAGGGCTGCCACGGCCGGGTCGGCGTTGGGCGGAATAGGAACGGGCTGGACGTCAAGTGGAGGCTGATCGTTGTTGCGGTCAGCAGGGGTAGGGGAAGGAGAAGCTGTGGCTCCGTCCCTCAGGAAACGGGCATCTCGGAGGAGAGATGATTGGCCGTCAACGTCAGTCTTGTTGACAGGGAGGACAGTGGTTTGGAGAGCATCCTTGGCGCGATCTTGAGAGGCCATGATGATGATGATCTTTGAAAATTGTTTTGATCTTCGGTTTTCGGGGAAAGAAAGATGGGGAGAACAATGTTTCCCACAGACGGCGCCACTGATCGTGAAGGCTGGATCAGATCTTGTAGAAGTGGGCCACCGAGTGCGTCTGGATGCTGATGGAGAGGAGGGGGGTGTACCTGCAAGGCACTCCGACGCTCAAGTAAGAAAGGGTCAGAGAAAAGGGGCAAGTACAAAGGATTAGTTCGTAGGGTGAATATTAGATACCTGACCCTCTCAAGCGAGAGAGTTTATATAGAGCCCCCAGCGCGTGGCCAACGGTCCTATTTTCGGGGCGAAATAATTGTTTTCCCGAAGAATAGGTAACTACCCAAACTAGACGTTATGTCGGTCAGGGTGCACGAAACTAACCGTTATGTCGGGCATAAGCACAGTTTCGGGCACCTGCCCTTAACTGTTCGGTAGGCAATGAAGCCGTGCGTAACGGGCAGTAATTTCGGGGAGGAACATGCATTCCTTGCCCGGTTGGAGGGCAGAAAGGTAACTTTTTCCCCTTTGTGGATTGGACTTAAGTAATTTGGGCCGTTCTGGAGCGGAAGTGGATTGGGTCGTGTCTAGCCATTGGTCCAGTCCAGAACAATAACCTTTTTCAATAATTGAAAGTTGAGAAGTCTATTTTCTTAGCCTCTAAAATCTGATTATTTTATGCATTTTAATTTTTATTGAATTATGTGAAACTAAGGTTTGATTGTCTTGTAGGGTGTGTAAAGTTGGTGCATTAACAACATTATCAGTTTGTTTGAACGATATGTACGAGATATTCATGACTACCTAGGATCTTCTTGAACTTGTTGCAATTGTTGTGGTGTAAGTTGTTTTTATCTCTAAAAGCTATTTATTTGATCTTATATAATCTCTAAAAAAACTTGTTATTTGATCTTTACCACACACCATTGATGCTTTAGAAATGATTTGTGGGTCTGCTGCATCTGAACCACCTCAATTATGAATGTGAGCACAATACATTGGTATGCATTCCTTTTTTTAGTACAACAATTGTCATATCATATCACGGGTATCTACAAGAAATTTTTGTTTTCTTGTAAAGAATAAGTAGGATATAAAAATAATCAGGTTTGTTTCACTTCTTGTACTACTACAATTCTTATTTTAAGTTGACTAACAATATAAAATGACTTGTTCAACATATACTTTAAACTTTACATGATGCCGAATGTTTATGTACATCTTAAAAGGTGTTATTCCAAAGTTTGGTCAATTAGTTCAAGAACATTTCAAGAGATGGGAGAATGATAATGGCAATGAAGAAATTGATAGAAACAATAATTAGATGGGAAAAAATTTAGATTGATTATCATAGTATTAATTTTAGGTTATGAGTAAATTTTATATTGAATAGATAAGTTAATTGTCAACTACATTTTGTATTGAATTCTTAAGAGTAATTTTCTTACAAACCACATTGTTATGTATTTAGAAATATTAATTACAGTAGTTTTCTATTAGTTATGGATGTCATTGTTATGTATTTTAAAATTGGTGCCATATTTAAAATAATGAATAACAGTGAGCATAAAATAATTGGGAGCCTTAGGGTGCGTCTTCCCTGAGCTCTTGGCTTGCAACGGTGTCAAATCCGGCGAGGCGGTGTGGTTCAAGGCAGGATCACAAATCTTCAGTGAGGGTGGACACTACTTGGGTAACCGAAGCCTTGTCCATGCACATAGCATTCTTGCCATATGGGCATCTCAGGTTATCTTAATGGGAGCTGTTGAAGGTTATCGCATTGCTGGTGGACCTCTTGGTGAGGTGGTTGACCCATTGTACCCATGTGGTAGCTTTGATCCATTTGGACTTGCCAATGATCCAGAAGCTTTTGCGGAGTTGAAGGTGAAAGAACTGAAGAATGGTAGGTTAGCGATGTTCTCAATGTTTGGATTCTTCGTTCAAGCAATTGTAACAAGAAAGGGGCCAACAGAAAATCTTGCAGACCACCTTGTTGACCGAGTTAACAACAATGCTTGGGCATATGCCACAAACTTTGCTCCTGGAAAGTGAGAAAAAAACAATGATAAGTTACTAACTTGATTATCAATCATAATGTGTGTATTTCTGATTCTAGTGTAATTTGTAAAATATAAGATGTATTAACAGATTGAAATGAATGTTATCATATGATGCAGTGTTGCATTATTTTCATTGCATATTCTAGATTTTGTTAATCATTTGTCTTAATATAAGAAGCTTTTCCACCTAACCTTCACACCCAGAAAACCTTCTCCTATTAAACTACAAATTACTTCGATCTCCCCTTCTTTCCACAAAATAATGAGGCCACCAGACTGGCCTCTTGACTCAGAAAAAGAAAACCCAACCTCCTCGTTGCTCTAAAACTCTTAATCACGCTCTCATTCAACGATGATAACTTAGTTTCCTGAAGCAAAAACAAGTCCGCCTTCCCCTTCTTAATCATTTGGCTAATTCTTCTTCTCTTCAGCAAACTCCCTCCCCCCCCCCCCCTCTAATATTCAAAGAGCCAATAATCACTTTAACTCATAGTTGTTCTCCTTCCTAGCTAACATTATGATCTTGTCAGCTTTTTCCAACTCAATAATCCCCTTCTTGTAATCTTTCTTCGAGTATTTCGTCGTAACCCCTAAACTCGCAATAACATTCCATAGTTTCTCCCCCACGTTGTTGTTTAAGTTCTCCCACAACCTCGAATTATTCCTGCGAATGTCAGATTCCTCTGATTGGTCCCCATAAACCACTGTAGCCTCCCCCTGCCTACTGAAGTCGTAACTGGAAAACTACCTTCAGGGCCCATTGCCTTCTCACACTAGACAAGAGGCAAAAAAAGGGGGAATTAGCCTCTTCTTATTAGCCTTCCTCTTTCTTCTGTATGACTTGTTGTTAAGAAAATCTCCATCGACAAAGCAGTAGTGGAATTTCACTCTTTTAGATTTCTTCCTCCTACCATATAAAACAGCTTCCTCATTTCTAATATGAGAGACCACATAATCAAAGCTACACGCAACCTTAGTGATAGAAGTCGCAGAAACAAAAGGGTTTCCTGCTCCAAGTACCCCCTATCTTCTTCTCTACACGTTTTACCCATCCCCAAGTCTAAAGCCGCATCAAAAGAACCAACTTTAGAGTCTCTAAATGATAGAAACTTAGGATTTGAAGCTGCACAACAATTCTCCTTCTCCACTTGAACCAAGTTTCCAACAACCTCTTCCTCCAGAGAATTGAATTCTTCTATAATATCACATTCATCTTCCTCTTGGGTACTCTCAATACTATCTGTCCACCTTTCCTCAGAATTAGAAGAAAAAGATTTAGCAATCTTCACATTTTCATTCTCCTTAAGGACTCTTAATGGGCCATAAGTATCTTCCTTTAACACTACGGAATAAACGAAACCATCAACCTCCACCATTATAGATTCATGAAGACTACAAGTTGTCGACATCTTCACCATAATCCTACCAACATCCATATTCGAACCCTTCAATGTGTTATCATCAACACATACAAAAGAACCTAAAAGATTAGCAATCGCTTTGAAAAGCTCCATGTTCCAAACATGGCAAGGAACGCATATACCCTCACCCACATAACTCTAACATTTTCTACAACCTCCTCCTCCCAAGGCTTGATAGCAGAGAACCATTGTTTCCATAACTGTTCTCGGTTACTGATAAGATCCAGAATTAATCCTTCCTCGACATCCTCCAACAGACAAAGAGACCTACCCAAAGGGGTGACCTTAATTGAGTATATACCCTCAATTTCAAAACAAGTTTGTAAATTATAAGTAGCACCTGGATATAGAATCTTACCCACGAAGGCCTTCTTCAACCTTGCCCTGTCTTCGTACTTCGAGCTGATTTTCAGATCAATATTGTCTTCCGAGATCTGTGTGTGACCCTTATTGATAACAGCCTCTACAAAAAATTTAGACCCCACAAGGTTACCTCCACCACCACCTCTAAAATGAAAACCATTTTGATGAAGATTAGCCCCAAATCTCGACCCTCATCTACCCTTCCCTCTCGACTCCACACTACTCCGATCGAACCTCGGGAGATTAGCATGAATCTTCTTCCCATCGATTAGAATGTTGTCCAGTTTCACCACCAACAAACTAGCATCTTCAACCTCCCTAAATTTAGCGAAGCCGAAATGCTTACCCAACTTGTTTCTTTTAGATGGGATGACCACCTCGACCATGGAAATTCTAGAAGAAAATGACTCTTATTGGTATTCTTTCTTAGCCTACAAATATGTAGACATAAGAGGCTTAATTCTCGATTCTTCTTGGTCTATTAGCGTGAGGAATGTTAGTGCGTGAGGAACTTTTAGTGAGGAGAGAAAGGGAGAGAATAAGGAAATAAGGATTTGTACTATTGAATTGTGTAAATAATGATACAAGCTAGGTCTATTTATATACAACCCTAATTGGGCTTGGGCTAACACAACTTGGATTATATCTAAATATTAAATATAATCAAATCTAATTATATCAAATCAAATCTAATCTAATATTTCAACACGCCCCCATAATCCAAGTTGTCGAACCTACGCTAGTCGATCTGAACTATTCCTAATTTCTTTCTCAAATTCAGGAATCTATCGATCTTTAATCCTTTGGTGAAAATGTCGGCCAATTGTGCTTCACTTGAGCAATGCCTAACTTCAAGTTCACCTCGATTTACCTTTTCCCTCAAGAAGTGAAATCTGGCTTCGATATGCTTACTCCTTCCATGCAGGACTGGATTCTTCGCCAGATTTATAGCTGACTTGTTGTCGATTTGTAACACAAGAGGTTTCTTCACTTCGACCTCCATTTCTTTAAGTATTGATCTGATCCAAATTGCTTGACATGCAGCATAAGATCCTGCTATATATTCAGCTTCACACGATGACAATGCCACCACAGGTAGCTTCTTCGAACACCATGAGATTGGGGCACCAAATACTTGAAAGAAATAGCCAGTTGTACTTCTTCGATCTTCCTTATCTCCACACCAATCTGCATCTGAAAAGTAATTAACTATTGCTCCTTTGCCTTCAGAATCTCGTCGAAATAGAATTCCAAAATCTGTTGTTCCTTTTAAGTATCTTAGAATTCTTCTTGCAGCTTTCATGTGTGACACTCTTGGTTCGCTCATGAATCTGCTCACTAATCCGACTGCGAAACCTATATCAGGTCGACTATTGCACACATATCTCAGAGATCCAACTATTTGTTTGAACAAAGTTACATCAACTTTGTCTTCCTCTCCATGCTTCTCCAACTTCAAGTTTGGTTCGACAGGTGAGGATGCAGGATTCGAATCATCCATTCTGAATCTCTTGAGTATCTCTTTGACATACTTCCTTTGATGTAGCACCATACCTTACTTCGACATATGAAATTCCATGCCTAGGAAATAAGACAATTTTCCTAGATCCGACATTTCAAATTCCTTCTTCATTAGCTCTTTGAACTTCGACAAGTTCTTCAGGCAATTTCCAGTTACTAACAAGTCATCGACATATAAGCAGATGATTGTTATATCTTGTGCTACAACCTGAACATAGACACCATACTCAGACTTGCATTTTACAAATCCCAATTCGGCTAAGTATAAGTCGATCTTCTTGTTCCATGCCCTAGGTGCCTGCTTGAGACCGTAGAGCGCTTTGTGCAACTTATATACTTTACTCGCTTCCTTCTGAATCACAAACCCAGGAGGTTGTGTGACATAGACCTCTTTGTCTAACAGACCATTCAGAAAAGCTAACTTCACATCTAAGTGAAATGTCGACCAACCTTGGTTACATGTCAATGCTACCACTAGTCGAACAGTTTCTAGTCTTGCTACAGGAGCAAATACTTCAGAGTAGTCAAGTCATTCTCTTTGAAGAAATCCTCGAGCTACTAATCTTGCTTTATGCCTTGCTATCGACCCATCAGCATTGTGTTTCAACTTGAACACCCACTTTACTTCGATAGCTTTTGTATGTGCTGGCAATTCGACTAACTCCCATGTGCTGTTTCTTTCGATTGCCTATAACTCTTCGACCATAGCTAACTTCCACTGTTGAATTTTTAAAGCTTCGTTATGGTTGATTGGTTCAGCACCTGCAAGTAAAGCAAAATAAACTAATTCTCCATCTGGTGTGACTTCATCATCACCAGTTACTTCATAATCATGAAGTCTTGTTGGAGGAACTCTATTTCGCCGAGGTCTTTGGCTTGTTTGAGCCACAACCTTTGTATCGGGAATGTCAGCAACTACTTCTACTTCGACTTCGACTTGATTCTCAGCAATTTCTTCAACTTCGACTTCATCAGTTTCATCGTCGAAATCAGAGCTCATCAATGGCTTGTTAATTGAATTACTAGAATTCCAATCCCAGGCAGAATTTTCATCAATCACAATATCTCAACTCAACACAATTTTCTTATTAATTGGATTGAATAGCCTGTATGCACCAGTCTTATGATATCTTACCAGAATCATAGGCCCACTCTTGTCATTAAGCTTCTTTCTTCTTGCATCAGGAACATGCTTGTAACACATAGAACCAAACGCCTTCAGATGACTCACTGACGGTCGTTTGCCACTCCACACTTCTTCAGGAACCTTGTTCTTCAATTTCTTGGTAGGGCACCTGTTCAGGATATAAACTGCAATCGAAACAGCTTCACCCCAAAAGCCCGCGGGCACAACACCTTTTAAGCCTAAAATGCAAAATTTTATGTAAATGCTCGTGCCGCAAAAGCCCGCAAAGAAAACGGGGCGGGGCGGTCACATTAGAGGGTGAGGGCCTAAACCTATGGCCCACCCCGCACTAAAGTGTGGGTAAAACGGGCATGCCCAACGGGCCGGGCCCGTTTTGCCACCCCTAATAAGAGTTGTGGAAATTAAAAGTAATGTTTACCGTTATACATACAATTTTTAAAATTCAATTTAATACTTTTTATTTTAATAATTATTTAAAACTTTAAGTTATTTTTTAAATTTATATCCACGTAAAAGTATGATCCTATGTTACATATTTATTTTGTATTTAAAATAATTTAAATTCTATTTTGCTTTAAAAAAATTAATTTATTAGCTAAAAATAAAAAATATTTTAATTTAATATCAATTTTTTTCTTTATAAATTTAATTGATCTAAAATTCAAGTCAACTAAGGCTCTGTTTGGTAAAAATAGCGGTTGTTTGATAAACTAGCTGATAGCTTATAGTTTATGATTGATGACTGATGACTGATGATTGATAGCTTATAATTTATAGCTGATAGCTGATAACTTATAGTTGATAAACTAATTGAAGTATTTGATAAAAATAACGGTTCAATTAGTTGATAAGTTAAAATGAAAGAAAAAACATTTAATATATAATTGATTTATTTAAATTAAAATAAATTATAAAGAATAGGAGTGGATTTTAGTTAAAATAATAAGAATAAAAATGAAAGAAAAAATAATATGCTATAAGTTATAGACTAAAACGCTATTTAAAATAGTGTCTAGAAAATAAGTTATAAACTAATAAAATAAACTATAAATTTAAGATGAAAAGACTCTTACTAAACATGTCTTTTATTATTTTGTCTTTTATTTTAGTATTTATAGTTGTTAGATTTTTCCTATTATTTAGGATAATCAGTTAACCTTTTTCCCTATATAAAGCCAGGCTTTGTAATCTAATAATCAAATGAAAAATTATATTTTCATTTTATGAATAATATTGAAATTACCTTGATATTAGTGGAGAAAGTTTTTTTATTAAAATATAAATTAAGTATTTTTTTGCGTGATTGTAGAAATTATCTTTCAATAACTGAGTTGAATTCAAAATCTCTGACTGAGAAAAGAACTCTACCATCTCAACCACAATTTTTTGGATTATTAAGGAGAAAGTTGTTTGACTTATACCTTATGACTTATAAGCTATAATTGAGTTGATACAATATAACACAGATTGATGTGGAAATGTGATGCATTGAATACCTGGTAATTTTTAAATAATACTTAAAATATTTGATATCTAATTTAAACACAAGTTCACAACAAGGAGAAAATAAAATAAGAACAACGTACTAACATGTACTCCCTTGTTTCCTAGATCAAGCCTGTATTAGGTTCTTTTCCAGTGTGAACATTTAAGCATGAAATAATAAGAGCAATTTATTTATTTTAATGCTAGTCCAAATAATTATTATATTTTTCAATATTCATAACTTCTTACAAATAATTTATAATAAAAAATAAAAGAAATAACAAATAAGAATTAAATTAAAAATCATATCATGGCTTTCAGCCTCAAACAAAAACAATTGTTTTTTTTTAATACTCAAATTCATTAATAAAGTCCAAAGAGTGACCACAATACAAACAAACCAGACTATACAAGCTGCATACATGAAATAGCAGAGAAAAAAAGATGTTTCCAAACCAAATACCAGACCAGAGACATACCAGAGATCTCCAACCTTATTTACACCAAACTGTTATCAACTTGGTATTGCCAAATACACGACTAAAATAAAGAATCATAACCCTACCCTGCTCAAAATGAATAGATTATCTAAAAACGCTCCAAGGGCAATTTATGCCACTCATAGAAGTTTCCTTCATTTTCACTCTTCTTATTCATCTGTTTCCATCTTCATGAATACATCTTAATCTCCTGACAAATTAACCTTGAATCAGTCACTGCATCATTGAAGAGAATCTGATTTCTTGCCCTCCATATACACCAGCATGATATCAGCCAAAAATAAATTATAGGTGTTCCTACCTCAGCAGTTTTGACCCAGTCTAGAAACACCTGAATGCAGTTAATTCCTCCATTCAGTTTGACTCCCAACCAAGATTTAATTTCCCTCCACACCAGTTTGATTTTTTCGCAACCTAGAATGATATGAGTTATATCTTCTATCTCCTTGAAACAAAACACACAGGACATTTGATGTGGATCGTTAATTATGCCTCTTTTGATCAGGTTATCACGAGTCGCCAATCTGTTTAGCAAGAGTCTCCAACCAAAGATCAAGACTTTTAAGGGAGTCTTAATCTTCCACAAGTGATGCAACGCTTCCTTCAAGTTATTTCCCAAGTTCTCCTCTTCCTTCTTTAGATTCCAAGCCTTGTAGTAGTTTTTAACACTGAAGTTATTATCTATTCTCCTAGGCCATATGACCTCATCTTCAATATCCAAGGCAAGCCTGATCTCTTCAATGATGTGCTGCAGTTCGCTACAAGATTCACCATCTTCTTCACTCAAAATGATATTCAGTCCTACAATGTCCCAAGTACAACTGCCATCAATCCAGAAGCCACAATCCTTGATGAGAATATTCTGATTCTGATTTGGCGAACAACTTCTTCAATTGGAACGAGAGAAAGGAATCATCGTCGGATTCATGGTTGGCCACAGGTAATATACTCTGTATGATTTTGGTTAAGTATTTGAACTTATCAAAACAACATTTGGTGTGATTCAGATGATAATAACAATCATACACCCAGGTAATTTTGTTTGTTTTTTAATGTTATAAATGTTACAATCCTTTCTCTTGATCACATAGATCCACAGCTTTCGACTAAACTCATCGACAAATGAAAAAAAATATCTGTTTCCACCAATGGTATGTTCTTCGAACGGACCACATGCATCTGAATGTACAACTTCGAGTATGCAGGATGATCTCATTGGCATAGTCGAAACGAAAGAATTTCTGGATTGTTTTTCGACTAAACAACCTTCACAGAGTTTGTCAGGCATCTCAAGACTTGGAATACCAGATATCATATCTTGAGTAATCAGCTGGTTGAGCGATCGAAAGTTCAAATGTCTAAACCTCAAATGACACAACCAACTATCCTTGTGGTCGACAACAGTTTTTAGACATTGTACTTCAGTTGAACTGATCATGGTCTTAAACGTCCTGTTCTTCAACAACGGAGATTTCAAGACCAAATTTTTCTAGGTGTCGAACAATTTCAATACTCCATCTTTCATGACAACTGAGAAGCCTTTTTCGACCAGTTGTCCAACACTTAACAGGTTGTACTTCATTCCAGGTACATAGAACACATCTCTGATCATAGCTTTCGCTCCATTACTCAGTTGAAAAACTATGTTGCCAGTACCTTCTACTTGCAACGAACTGTTATCAGCAAGTTTTATCTTGCTCTTCTTCGACTCATCAAAATCTACCAACCACTCCTTTCGACCAGTCATGTGATTTGAGCAGCCTGAGTCGAGGAACCAAATCTTGGATTCGACATGGTTATCTGCTACTGCAGCCATAACCACCATACCACCTTCAGAATCATCTGAATCTTGGCGTGCAAGGTTCGCTCCTTCGTCCTTGCTCTTTTCCGATCCATTGTCTTTCCTGTACCAACAATGTATGGCCAAATGACCCCTCTTTTCACAGTTATAACACCGTATACCTTTCTTATCTTCTTTGTCCTTTCGATAGTTTCCTCCTCCTCTTTTCGGGGATTCAGAAGCTCTATCTTCGATCTGATTTTTGTGAGGGTTCGACCAAGACTTCTTTCCTTGAGTCTTGTCGACTTTGCCTTTGAATTTGTTGGAACCACCATTCTTTTTCCATGACTGAGCCTGCAGTGCTTGTATCGAATCCTGAACTCACTTTCTTTCGACAATCCTCATCTCATGCGCCTCCAACGAACCAACCAAATCTTCCACTTTTAGGGTTTCAAGATTGTTGGATTCTTGAATAGCTACGATAACGTGATCAAAGTGAGAGGTCAACATTCTCATTACCTTCTCAACTATCATCTCATCAGTTATGGTTTCACCACAATCCTTCATGAGATGGACGAGTTTCTGAACCTTCAACACTATTCTGCGACTTTTTTGTCTTCTTCCATCGACAACAACTCATATTGTCGACGCAAGGTTTGCAACTTGACAACCTTGACTTTCTCACCTCCTTCATAATACTTCACCAGAATATCCCATGTGTCTTTCGCCGTTTCAGCATGAGAGATTTTGTCGAAGTTAGCAGCATCGACCGTCGTCTGAATGCAATAAGCAGTCTTGCAATCTTTCTTCTTGACTTCGTTGTGGGCTTTTTTCTGTTCTTCGGTTGCATTTTCAGCTAACACGGGAACGCCACCGTTAACCACTTCTAGGGTATCATGGAAGCCAAATAAGGATTGCATCTGTTTTTTCCATCGGATCCAATTCTTGCCGTCAAGCATTGGAAGGGAACTCGGAATGCTCTTATCACCAGTCATTTTCGCAGCGGTTGATTCACTTACCCTGAAAACACGATCTCTGACGTGAAGTTCTTGAAAACTCGATCAAGAATAATAACCAGAAGCTCTGGATACCAATTTGTTAGTGCATGAGGCACTTTTAGTGATGAGAGAAAGAGAGAGAATAAGGAAATAAGGATTTGTACTATTGAATTGTGTAAATAATAATACAAGCTAGGTCTATTTATATACAACCCTAATTGGGTTTGGGCTAACACAACTTGAATTATATCTAAATATTTAATCTAATCAAATTTAATCATATCAAATCAAATCAAATCTAATATTTCAACAAGGAAAACTTTAATTTGGTGGAGGGATTTAAGGATTTCCCTAGGTGCTTAGGGAAGGATTTAAATTGACTCGATAGCAATATCTCTTGCAAATTAGGTTATGGCTCTGATATTGATTTTTGGAGAAATAATTAGTTGGGTTCTGAACCCTTAAGTTTTCTCATTCCTGACCTCTTTGTCTGTGTGCAGATGGATAAAATTAAAGTTCGTGATATAGGTCAATAGTTAATGGTGTTTGGAGTTTGAATACCTCTTTCAATCTAGATTCCCCTCCTCATGCAATAGTTGGCGATTGCGAAGATCTCCATAATATCATTACAGAAGTCAAGCTCATTTCATCTGTCAATGATCATTCGTTTGGTGGTGTGATGCTGGCGGATTCTATGTTAAGTCTGTGTTCTTGAGGCTGGAAACTTTATCAAATGCAAGAGGAATTTTGTCTCCCAATTTGTCATTTGCCTTAAGCTGCTTATGAAAATATAGTGTCCCAAGTAATATTCAAATTTTTGCTTGGAGGCTTTTAATAAATAGGTTGCAAACAAGAGATGAACTCGCCAAATGTGGAGTTATTAGTGGAGCTCATAACATTGTGTGCCTTTTGTGCTTTTGCCTGGAAGAATCTCATGTCTATCTCTTCATTCTCTGTCTAGTGGCTGGCCAAGTGTGAAACTAGATCTTCGATTGAATTAGTATTCGCAGGAGTATTTCATGTGCTTATGTAGTTGAACACCTGAAGTCTTATGTTCTAGATCTACATGGTAAGGTTGAGAAACCATTTAGGCTTATATTTTAGCTTGCAACGGTTTGTGTGATTTTGTTAATTAGAAACATATTCTATTTAACGGATGTCCTATGATGCATAGGTACGGGTACGTATCCGGTGCGGGTACTGGTACCGGTACGGGATACAGTATTTTTAAAAAAAATCAAGATACGGATACGTTAATAAGAAATAGGCTAAAATACAGTTTTGGTCCTCCTGTTTGTCAAAATTCACGGTTTTGGTCCCCCTATTTTTGTCTTAACAGTTTTGGTCCCCCACTCCAATTTTGGCCCAAAAAAATGATGAACAGTAACTTGTCCGTACACGTCCGTACATGAACAGTACACATCCGTAAATGAACAGTGGGGGGTGGGGGACCAAAACTGTTAAAAAAAAAACATGGGGACCAAAACTGTGAATTTTGACAAACAGGGGGACCAAAACTGTATTTTAGCCTAAGAAATAAAAATTGTCTATAAAATGTATGAATAGAGGACTAAATTATTAGGTTTATAACAAAATACAACTCTAAAAAATTGAAAAAACAAAAAATAATGATAAGACACAATATTAAAAAAAATTAAAATACATAAATAGACTATATAGATATTTTAGAAAGCTACAAATTTCATTTAAAATCAAATAATGAGAAAAAAATAAAGTATCACGAGTACGGTACGAGTATCTGGTACGGGGGCGTACCCGTTACCGGTACTTCACCATTTTAAAAATACTCATGCTTCATAGCGGATGTCTCAAAGGTGTGAATGACATAGTTTCTTTAGCGAAATTCATCTCTTCAAAATGGTTCAGAGCAAGGTATAAGGGGTCCATTGTTTGTTAGGGGAGGGATTGGGTTTTAAGCAGGGGCGGAGCCAGGATACAAATTCAGGGGATTCCCAATGAGTAAAATATATAAAAAAAATGTATGAAAAAATTAATTATAAGAAATATGATAATATTACTTCATAAAAATGCACTAGTATTTCAATTATAACTCAAAAATAGAAAACATTCTAGTCTAACCGTAAATGCATTCTTCTCTTGTTCATTCCTTGGAAACGCTTGATGATATCCATATCATCGATTGTATTAAACACCTCTTTCTCCACAAATGTCACTAAGCAATCATTTAGCCATGGATTAGCCATTCTACTTCTCAACTCATTCTTAACATATTTCATCCCCGAGAATACTCGCTCAACACTTGCAGTGGCCACCGGTAAGGACAAAGCTAGTTTGACAAGTGTGTACACAAGCTTAAATGTCTTATGCTTCTTTGTTCGAACAAGAGTCCTACAAAGTTCTGAGATGCCAGACAAATTAGAAAAGTTATCGTCCATCTTGACACTCTCAATATAAGTCTCCAACTCACTAGACAATTCCTTATCTGTAAGATCCTCAAAGTCATTTGGGTACAATCTTGCCAATCTCACAAGTGATTTAATGTCAAATGCTTCAAATGAATAACAAGGACTCAAGCAAGCAACACAATTGATCAACTCAGTATTTTCAGGTGTAAACCGATCATTCAACTCTTTCAATACCACATCTATGACATGTAAGAAGCAATCATTCTTGAAATAATGAAAATTTGTAACAAAAGGAGCAAGTCGTTTGGATTTCTTATCTTTCACATACCGAGACTCCATGTCAGGAACATCAATTTCAACATTACCACAAGAAGCCACAACTTGCTCATAAAGTTTTTCCCATCCACCATCTCTAAATTCTTGCAACTTTTTCTTGCATATTTGGACAAGTTCCATAGCATGCACAATATCTTGATCCCCTTTTTGCAATGATTGTGACAAATTATTTGTCAAAGATAAAATCTCAACCATTAAGTGCAACATAAACACAAAACCAAAAGTTTGCATAACAAGTAACAAACTTTTTGGTTCACCCTTACAATGACTATCACTTTTCAAATCTTCGAACACTTCAATAATAGGAGTAAACAAATCAACCAACCTATTAAGAGTTCGAAAATGAGATCCCCAACGTGTATCACCTGCTCTTGCAATGGACAACTCTTGATTTAAACCAGTACCAGTTTCCACCAATTCTTTTTCAATTAGATTTGTAAAATGAGCAACTTGTTTATTCCGAAGTAGAGCTTGTCTTTTGTTAGATGAGCGTAAGAAAGTAACAATACGAGACACTTCACAAAAAAACCAATCAACATCTTCATGCTTTCTCGCCATTGAAACAAGAGCCAATTGAAGTTGATGAGCAAAACAGTGAACATAATAGGCTTGCGGATTTTGGTTTTGAATCAAAGTCTTCAAACCTCCAAATTGACCACGCATATTACTTGCTTCATCATACCCTTGACCTCGAATTTTAGATATACACAACCCAAACCCCGACAACAAACATTCAAGAGCCCCTTTAAGCGCTATTGCACTTGTATCCTCAACATGAACAATGCCAATAAACCTTTCTACAACAAACCCTCTAACATCAACAAACCGCACTACAACAGCCATTTGTTCTTTACCAGAGCAATCACCAGATTCATCAACAAGAACACAAAAGAAACCATCTCCAATTTCTCCAACTATCTTTTTAATAGTTTCAACCGCACATGCATTTACAAGTTCTTTTTGAATATTAGGAGAAGTCATCTTACAATTTCCCCCACCACTTGTTATTGCTGCAGCTATTTTCTCACTATTTCTCCCCAAGGCTTCTACAAATTCTAGAAAATGACCCTTATAAACAGAATTTTCACCCTCATTATGTGCTCTAAATGCCAATCCGCCTCTAAGAAGATATTTGACAGCCTCAAGTGATGCTTTTAAACGAACAAGATAATCTACTTCTTCTTTTGAACTATATTTTGCATACGAAAACTCAATGCTCTGCTTTTTCTTCATAAGATCCCCACATGCTTTCACACACTTTTTATGATGACTATTCGGTTTCTCACCAACATGTTTATTCAACTTATGCTTTAGATTCCAACCTTTAAAACCAGTCACCACAAATGCAGAATTACTAGTACCTTTGTAGCACACATAACAAGGCAAACAAAAAACAGCATCTTTTTCTACACTATATTCCAACCAATCATACTCTTCAAGCCAACTATATTGAAAAGAACGATCCCTTCCCCCAATATCTGTGGATTCATATTCAGTTAATTTAATTTTACATGGCCCATTCATAAGGTAAGCTCTTCTTACCTCATCTTGATCATTTGGATGATACTCAAGAATTTGACTTCTTTTTCCAGGATCCGTCTCCAAATAAGCCCCTTTTTTGAACACCTTATATGAAGAATGAGGTTCTTCGGGCTGCCCATTTGAAGGAGCAAGCTTCTTTGGCTCTGGAAATCTCGGTTCGGGTATAAAGTATTTGAGCAACATTCTACAATAACAATCAAAATCCAATTAATGTTATTATTCAAAATTTCAAATCACAAATTCACAATTATAATTACAGTAAGTAACAAAAAATAAATTGGAATGAAAATCACAAATCCAATTTTACAATAGCAGTAAGTTTAATTCATCCAATTGAAAATTAAAGTTGATGTTGAAAATTAATAGAAGAAATTGGAATGAAAATCACAAAATCAAATCCAATTTTCAAGAAATTAATAGAAGAAATTGGAATGAAAATTAATAGAAGAAATTAATAGAAGAAATTGGAATGAAAATTAATAGAAGAAATTAATAGTAATAATAGCAATATTATAATTGAAAATGCAATTGAACTTACAAGAAATGAAAATTTGAGATTGAGATGTTGGGTGCTCTACTGCTCTCTACAAGAAATGGGAATTTCTGATGTTGAAAGCTCTCAAACTGGTGTTGTGCGGCTGCTGCCTCTGAATTTGGGTGCTTTCTACATGTTTCTTTGACCTAAAAATAATAATAGTAATAAAACAAGAGTTAAAATAGGAGAGAGGGTATATTAGTAAAAATGAAAAAAAAAATAAGGGTATTCCAGGGAATACCCTCTACCCCCTTGTCTCCGCCCCTGGTTTTAAGTCTGATCCAATGTTTTGTTTAATAGTTTTAGAATTCTTTTTTCTCACTTTTCTTCTTTCTTTATAGTAGAGTAAAATACTCTTTGTACTTTGTACTCGCATTAATATAATATTTGCTTATAAAAAAGTAAATCTATGTAAATAAATGTAAAATGACCTAATGTGCTATACCTTGATATATTTTCTAATTGACATGTCATTTTCTCTATCGACCAATGCGGAAGCTAGCAAGCAAGAGATGATTTGCCACGGCACGTTTGAGTTAAGTTTTGAATTTTGATGTACTGTTTTGTTTATTCTTTTGACAAAGTTTTGATGTCTTATTATTACAACTAGCGGGATACTCGTGTCTTCGCACGGGTATTCGTCGGTGACACGCATTTGTTTACATTTAATTTTTTAAAAAAAAATAGGATTAATAAAAATTAGTAAATATAAAAAATATAATTTATATTTAAAAAAAAATAAGATAGAATCAATATCGGCGAACACTGATTTATATTTTTTATAAAAGTATTTATGCAATTATTAATAAAAATATTTTGATTAATAGAAAACTTGGTCCAAATTATAAAAGTATTTGGATCATCCATACACTTTTTTTCATATATAAAAATAAAGTTCAATCTAAAATATTTAAATTTTTCCTGTGTATAAAAATATTTGTCTCATATGCTTTTCTATATTATTTTTTTTTAATAATCAATAAAACTCCATTCATATATTAATAATTTACAATATGAATGAGCACTTTCTAACTCCTCATGGCTAACAACTTGAAAGCCAAAAGAAAAGAGAAAGCAAAATAATGATTGAAACTATACTCTAAAAACCAGCAAAAAGTACCCTGCTGAAACCATTAATTACAATTTTTTAGATCAATAGGCAGCTTATACCAATCATAAAAGCTTCTCAAATCAACATTCTTTCTCCTTTTCCTTCTCCATTTCCAAGTAACCAACTGAATATTCATCAGCAGCTTCTTCAAATTCAATTCATTGCCTTTGAAAATTATCGCATTTCGCATTCTCCAAATACCCCAACATGATGCTAACCATATAAATGATAGTTGATCTTCGACACCCCTTGCAGACGACCAACACGAAAAAACATCGATGCAACAGATTCCCGTCGGTAAATTTAAACCAATCCAAAGCTCCAATTCTTTCCAAAAAAGACTTGATTTTGTCACAACAAAGCATAGCATGATTAACCTCTTCAATCTCCAACTGACAAAACACACACTGTACATGGTTTTGATCAACAATAATACCTCGATTGCTAAGGTTCTTGCGAGTCGGTAACCTATTCAAAAACAGTCTCCATCCACATATCAGTACTTTCAAAGGGAGCTTTAGTTTCCACAAATATCCAATTGCTGCTATAGTGTTACTTTCTAAATCAACTACACCACTTCTTCTCATCCATCTCTCATAACATTCCTTAACACTAAAGGAATTGTCAACTTTCACTGGCCAAAGTATAACATCATCTACAGAAGGTGATAAACTCGATTCCCCCAGCAGCTGGTGTAATTCTTCTACCAAATCTTCATCTACACTTGACTGTATCACGCCCTTACCTGCTAAATCCCAACACCAAATATTTTATGTCCAGTAGCCACAGTCTTTGACTAAGATCTGTTGATTAGGAGAAGAGCCAAAAAGAATTGGAAATGTTTCCTGCAGAGTAAGCCTCCCAATCCACCTAGACTGCCAAAACAATGTGTTACCACCATTACCTATGTTCCAATTTAAAATACTGGATAAACCTTGATTGTTAAACGCAGATGCAAGGCGGCATAAGTCTTTCCACCAGTTTAAAAACTGATGTTTTTGAGCCTCTGTTTGATCAAGGAACATGCTGTTAAAGTCATCCTTATATCTTGCTTGAATTATGCATTTCCATCGTGCAAGATTCTCCATAACCATTTCGCCACCATAGCCTTGTTAAACACTATCACATCTTTAACTCCAAGCCCCCCCTATTCTTTTGGTTTACACACTAAGTCCCACTTGACCCAAGAAATGCATTCCTTATCACCCTTGCCTGACTATAAAAACCTTCTTTGAATGCCATTTAAAATCTTTATGACAGAAATAGGTGCTAAGAAGAGTGCAAAATAATGCACTGGTAAATTTGTCAGTAAAGAATTCAGCATGATAACACGACCCCCAATCGACATTGAATTACTTCTCCATTTGGTCAGCCTGTTTCTGAATGAATCAATGACTGGTTTCCAGAATGCAATGGATTTATGACTTCCCCCAACAGTTAACCCAAGATACTTAAAAGGATATTTTCCTACTTTATAATTTAAAAAAGTAGATACAGCTGCAATTCTATGATTATCAACACCCATGCCCATGATACAACTCTTTTTATAATTAATTCTCAATCCAGACAATACCTCAAATCCCCTCAAGACAGATTTTATACCCCAAAAATTGGACCAAGATTCGTCACAGATGAATAAAGTGTCATCAGCAAATTGTAGTAGGCAGTTTATGGTCATACCTTCAATTCTGAAGCCCTTCAAAACTCCTATATCTTCTGCTTTCTTAACCAAGTGTGCCAGACATTCTGTTATCAATACAAAAAGAAAGGGTGATAAGGGGTCCCCCTGTCTTAGACCCTTGTTAATTGTAAAATCCTGTGATGAACTTCCATTTACCAAGACCGAGCCATAACTTTTGCATACTAACCCTCTTATCCAAGCAATCCATTTTGGGCTAAAATTCATTGCACCTAACACTTTACATAAAAACTCCCAGCTTACACAATCATATGCTTGAGCAAAATCAACTTTGAACATAAATCCTTTCTTCTTCTTCTTCTTCTTTACATAATCAAAGATTTCGTTTGCCAACAACACTCCATCTAATAGCTGTTTCCCTGGTACAAATGCAGATTGGTAAGAAGATATCAATTTACCCATTACACTTTTAAGCCTTGTAGCTAACAACTTTGAAATAACCTTTTGCACACGGCCAATTAATGCTATAGGTCTAAATTCCTCTAGGTTCTGAGGATTTTCGAGCTTTGGTATAAGGACAAAGAAAGTAGAACAGAAGGCCTTAGATAGAGAAGCCTTATCATGAAATTCAAGTACACAATTGACAAAGTCTTGGCCAATCACCTCCCAAGTTTTCTTCAAGAATTTAAAATTGAATCCATCTGGGCCAGAGCTTCTGTTTCCCTCACATGACTGTATCGTTTCTAGAATCTCTTCATAGGAAAACCTCTCAGTGAGCCTCAAATTATCCTCCTCAGACAATTGATTTAGAGAACTAAGGTCCATTTCAAAATGTTCATGAAAACCATTCTGGAATTCTCTTCATAAAAATCATGAATAGACTGTTTAACTTTCTCAACACCATCTTCCTCTTGAAGGCCAACATTCAAGGCTGTAATTGAATTAACTCTCCTTCTTCTATTAATCACTGAATGAAAGTATTTGGTATTGCTATCCCCCTCTTCAACCCATCTTTGTCTAGATTTCTGAAAAAGCAAGCTTTCCTTTGTCTGTAAACCATTCCACATATCCTCTAATTTCTTTCCCCTTAGTTTCACTACCTCTTCCAAGCTTTCATTATCATTACATGCCATTACATCTTCCAACTAATTGATCTCCAAAACCTTCTCTTCTATCTTTAAGTCTCTAATTCCAAAGACATTAAAGTTCCACCATTTTAACCTACTTTTGAGATATCTCAGTTTTTTCAGCAACACATCACCTAGATTCACTGTCCCCAGATTGAGAGCTATGCACTGAGTTTTCCTCCACAGCAGCTTTAGTTGTAGATGAATGAAGCAGGGCTGAGCAATAAGAGGGCTCGTACGGTATCTGTATCTTCTCATATAAATCTTGGACCAACATCTTTTTTCTCATGGGCCTAGTGGGATCAGCAGGCCTAATATCCTCTTGTAAAGTATTACTGGGCCTCATTTCAGGCTCCACACCACCTTTCTTAAACGGACCTACTATTCCACAATCCATTATATTATTGTTCCCAGGACAAAGACCAATCGTACATGATACACCATTCACAACAGCACCTTTTCTGACATCCTCTTCCCTATAAACCCGACTCTTTCTCAAAAGTCCCAACTCATCTGCTTGAGTCTCACTTTCAATAAATGCCCCATCACCTAACCCGCTTCCTGAGCAAGGTCCCACAGCTTTTGGACTTCCTATAATCACCTTTTTCACCTCTGTACTTGAACCAACCTTAATATCAAGATGTGACAACTAATTACTTTTCTTCTTTTTTTCCATCTACCCGCATCGTAGGCATGTGGCTATCAGATGGAAAGTTTCTTTCACATTCTCCCAGGTCTTCTCCTCTCTCCTCCCTGTTGTTGAATGATTCAATCTCATCAGATTCTTCCTCCATGGATGAGCTATCATCTACACCATCGTCTTCTTCACAATCATCATCAGTTTCCTCTACCAATGATTCAGTTGAATCCTCTGAAGCATGACTTCTTCCTTCTTTAGTTATAATTCTTTTTGGACCATGGTTATCCTCCACTAGTTTTATCACGAAAACCATTCCATTGACTTCAATACTAACAACCTCATTTAGATTGCTGGTATACTTTGTTTTTACCAGAATCTTAGCAACATCAAAACACGTCTGAGCTTCCGTTTCTTCGTCACATCGAACAAATTCACCCACACTGTTGATTATATACTTGAAAAAATCGTTTCTCCATGTGTGACATGGGATGCCAAAACATTTAATCCAAGTTAATCTCTCTTTATCAACTTCAGCTGGGGACCAGCCTCTGACGTCCTTAAACCAATTTTGTAACCACAATTTCCTCTTCCTTAATTAAGTCTTTTACAGCATTTTCTACCAAGTCTTCTAATAGACACATGTTTGCACCCATCGGAGTTACTCTGATGTTAAAGAAACCTTCTTTGTGGAAAATGTCTTGGATATTGTATGAGTTTCCTTATACCTTCGTCTCCCCCACATAGGCCTTTTCAAAACGTTCAAACTCTTCAGCATTGATGTCGAAAGAAAGACCCCCCCAGTTGGGGTATGATTTCCCTATTTCATTCTCATACATCTCCTCCTTTTGTATTCTCATTGTTTTTGCTCTTTCCGACACTCCTCTTATAACCTCCACATAGGATCTCCCTGGTCTAACTTGCCCCCCTGAATCTATTTTGTGCTTCATTGGGCTTTACCCCTCGAGCCTCCATCTAGTTTTTTCCTCTGACTACAACCTCTCTTCTCCTTTCAAATCTAGGAACATTCACGTGTAGCTTTTTTCCTTTGATTTGAATGTTATCTAACCTTAAAGCCATACTTCTCTCATCATCCACCTTTCTGAATCTTACGAATCCATACCTTTTGCCTCTCTTATCCAACCTAGCTAGTATGAAAACTTCCATGACACAGCCAAAATCCATGAAGATTGTGGCCATATCCCTGGCATTGTACCCCTCAGGGATTTCGGTGAAGAAAAACGAAGATATAATCTCTTTCTATATTACATTCTTCTCACTTCTATCTTTCTAGACTGAAAATCTCTTGTTATTGTTCTTGTTTCCTACAACTTTCCACTCCATAGTATACTAAAACCTATATAATAAATTCCTAAAGCACCAAAACTTACTGAGAAGAGCTTGTCCAGAGCCAAGGACCCTAGCCCTAAGGCTAGGAGTTTAAGCCAAAAACTCAGAACAAACACAGACCCAGAAAGCTTGGTTTTAGGAGATTAAGATGGTACCTGATAAGTAAGTTACGACAGGCATGGTGATGAATGTCTTGAGGAAACCCTTCCGTGACGAAATTTAATTACCTATCCTGTTGATTCGATCATGTATATCATACTTGTTGATACAACATGTATAAATGATACTGTCATGGCAGCCACAACAGCAAATTGAAAATAATAATGCTTTTCTATATTATTAATGACTTTATTTTTTCCGTTTCAGCAATTCAGTTTTGCTCGTAGATATATATTTTCTCTTACAATCTCTTAATTTATGTAAGTATTAGTAAAATTATATGTTTTATGGGACACCCATAAAGATCATAATTAAGTAATAAAATTTTAAATAATTAACAATTTATGTAAATAAAATTGAAATTTCAAGTATTGATGTTTGACTCATTTCTATGATAAAATGTAAAAATTATCAATATTTTTCACAAATATTTAATACACAATAAATATATTTAATGATATTTATAAATGGATATGAACAATACATTTTTAAAAAAAATTTAAAAACTTTAGTTTAATCTATTTAAAAAAATAATCAAACTCGAAAATCAATTATACACCTTTAAAATTATATATATATATATATATATATATATATATATATATATATATATATATATATATATATATATATATATATATATATATATATATATATATATATATATATATATATATATATATATATATATATATATATTATTTATATCATGTGTCACATACTAAGTTCAAATTGAGTTTCATAGTCTAGTGATACCCGTACGTTCACACGGGTACTGATCGGTGACGCGCATTTGTTTATATTTAAAATTCGAAAAAAAATAAAATAGAATTAATAAAAATTAGAAAATAAAAAATATAATTTATATTTAAAAAAAATAGAATAAATACCCGCGTGCATCGATTGGTATTTTTTATAAAAATATTTATGCAATAATTTAATTTTATTAATATGAAATAATAACATAGTATTTTTAAATATTATTTTAATTGAAAAAATAAATATTAGTAACACAAATATATATATTTTATGTAAGTATTATTACAAATATCTATTTATATTTTTCGTATCTATTTTTTTGTCTCTATCAATAACTCTAAAAAATAATTTATAATATTTTAATCCATTAAAATTGTCCATAAAATAGTTTTATAAAAAAAAATCATTCGCGTGTATTACTTAAAAACACTCATTTCAGTCCCGTGCATCGTGTGGATCTCATTCTAGTTAATAATTCATTCTGAACATCACTTTTTTCTATACCATGAATATAATTTTTCCCGTTTATAAAAATATTTGTAATTTATTCCTATTTAGAAAAATAATTGTATTAACAATAGAATTTTTCCTGTTTATAAAAATATTTATAACTTATTCCCATTTATAAAAATAAGGGTTAATACTCATTTACCCCCTGCAATATATGCGACTTTTGATTTACCCCCTTTAAAAAATAATTTTGGATTACCCCCTGAAATTTTAAAATTCTAAGTCTTTTGCCCCCAGGTAGAAAAATTACCCCCTGTAAAATATTTTTTTTAATTTACCCCTGGTTTTTACACGCTTAGGGGTACCCCAAAATTTCAGGGGTAATCCAAAATTATTTTTTTAAAGGGGTAAATCAAAACTCGCCAATATTGCAGGGTAAATGACTATTAACCCAAAAAATAATTATATCAACAATAGATTTTTCCCGTTTATAAAAATATTTGTAACTTATTCCTGTTTAGAAAAATAATTGTATCAACAATAGACTTTTTCCTATTTATAAAAACATTTGTAACTTATTCTCGTTTAGAAAAAAAATTGTATCAACAATAGACTTTTTCCTGTTTATAAAATATTTATAACTTATTCTCAATTATAAAAATAATTGTATTAACAATAGACTTTTTTCCATTAATAAAAATATTTGTAACTTATTAGTAAACTCTATTTTGTAGTTTATATTTTAAAATTGTTTTTTTAATATTTGATTCATAAATTATTTTCAAATTAATTACAAATTATGAGTATCTTTAATAATTTGTATTGTATCCATATATTTGGAAACCTCTTTAGAAATATTGCTATAATTATCCGACAATTGGTTAAAATAGTTATTGATGATATTTAATGATATTACCATTTTAATAATTTGAAATTATTATAATATAAAATATCAATTGATTATTTATTATGTTGAATAATTTTGATAAATTGACTCGAATAAAAAATACAAATCTATTAAAGAAACCATGTGTATGAATTTTGATAATGTATTTTAAATTCTTGATTTTTATTTATTAATTATTATTATTTTATCATAAGAAAATTAATTATTTAATTTATTTTGTTTATATGGATTAATTTTTGATTAATCTAAAAAGAGAGACCAATTTTAGTATTAACTATCTACTAAATGGCTTAACATAGATACTATTTTGCAGAATTCTAACAGAGAGATTTTTTTGTAATGATATCATTTATATTCTATGATGTGTGTGGTAAAGTTTGATATAAATATTTTAAACTAATTCATGAGCAGAATTTGTTGTGCTTATTGGTACGGTCAAAAAAGTGAAAATGCAAAAGGACATATTTCCCAGATGAATGTAGCAGCCAAAAGTGATTAATATGGGTAATTAAAAGTTCAATTGGCAACCAAAAGTAATTAATATGGGTAATTAAAATATCCATTATGATTGAAAAGGTTGCAGCTGCATCACACCAAAATCTCTGTGATCACAAGCAAATAACAACACAGCGTTTTCCGACCGACATGTAAAGCTTGATAAAGAAACAAAATTCTGCCCCACATTCCCCATTATGAGAGCACGTACATAATATATGTTGGCAAAAATAGTAGCAATAGCTATTGTTGTATCTAGCCATAGATATGGAAAATGAATATTTTTACTAATGAAGATAAGTTGTTTCTTATATAATCACAGTGGAATCATTGATGGTGTGATGAGAAGGTGAGGACGAATGTTGTTGTCCAATACGAAGGTATACTAATAAGTAGCTTGGGAATTCTAATATTTTTCCAAAATTTCTATCAGTTCAATTCATCTATTAGCATATCGGTGGGTTGCAGTTAAAACTGTGTAAGTTGGAAGTGCAAACAAATGAATCTCAAAATAATTTTTTTTATTTATATTACTCAAAATGAGTTTGATATTTCAATTACATTCTAATGACATGATAATTGTAAATACATCATCCTAATCACTAATTTGAAATAAGTGCCAAGACCAAAGAAGTATTCTTCAGGTATCTTCTCTCTATGTAACCTTTGACATTCTCAATTCTTTGCTGCATCATCTTTCAACTTGAGCAAACATAACATTAGTTAGACAAATTCACATAGAACTAAAGAAGTCTGATTTTCACAATTTAAGTATTTATACCATTTAGTGCAGCCTTGGCATCAATCCCACCATTTTACAACTCAAATACATTTTGAAGTATTTTTTACTTCAGTTATATGACAGTAGCAATGCAATATATTATAACTCCAAACATAAACCAAATCCAAAACCATTGACTGTAGCAATGTAAATAAATAAAAGTTTAACTGTAATATTTAGGCAATGCAATGTAACATAAATAATAAACCCAAATCATGCAAAGAGTAAAGTTTAGGCCAGGCAATGTAACTCGAAGAAACATAAACCAAAACCAATGACAGTATGCATGTAAACATATCACAGTAGGAATGTAAACATAAACCCAAACAAACTAATAATAATTGGGCTAAACACATGCCCCAAAATCCAAATTAGACAAAATTTTAAGGATAATAACTATTGCTTTCATAAGATGTGTTTTTCAACTCAATAATCTCATTTCTCAATGAAGCAATGGCCAACACCGAGAATCCTTCTGATCTATCTACACAGTAAAACCATATTTTGCAGCCTCTGTTGCAACATATGAACAAATTAAAACATCATTAATACTCTATAAATTTCTATTTCATTATGTAACAACAACCTGAATGTGGAGAATTCATAATATGAGTGAAAAGATGTACCACAATATGTGTCATTAGCATAATTGAAAATAGAGAAAAATCATTAATTTGTAAGGAGCTTATTTACACTTTTAGATTTCCTTGGTGTTTCCATTGATCCTCTATGTATCTGAAACAAAAGAAATAATCACAACCAACGATATAAGCTTAATTAAAACTCAGCTAATGATCTGATCAATATTATTATGTTAAATTAGTGATCATACCTTGTTTGGAGCAACATCCCTAATCCAATTAAAACTTGAATATAGTATAGAAGCATTTAAAGTAGATTCTGCCACCTGCAATATAAAGTTCACTTAATTGTCTGAAAAAACTATGAAGAATAACTGATTAGTATTTAAAGCAAACTCTGCCACCAGCGATAAACGAATACCAAAAGTTTGTAAAATACTATATTTTAACCATAACAGGAGGGGAAAAAATGAGACACCAACAGAATAAACTCACAGTTATCATAGATTCATCTTGAAAACCTTCAACTATTCTTCATCCAAACTCATAGAATCAAAAAACATAAACTGAAGCCTAAACATCAAGAGGCATAAACTAAAAAAAAAAAAAGTATAAAAAATATTGATGTGGTTAATCAAAGAAGAAGAAAAACACAACTATGAACAATGAAAACACAACTCTCAAATTAGTATTGAGAAAGAGTGGATAGTAGAGATCGTACTTTGTTGGTTAGATCAATCGCTAAAATTGAATCGCAAAGTATGAAACCCTAAAATCTCCACATATTAAAAATGCTGGTAAACAATATGCACATATAAACAACATTAGACATTAAAAACAATAACTTTTTCACGAAATATCAAACAATATTCATGATGGAAAGTCTCTAAATCCACAAAATATAAAACATATTAACAGAGTAAATTGAAAAAAAATAGAAGGTTGAAATCAATCTTGTTTCAGAATACTCACCAGCGGCTGCCGTGAACCAAAACCAAAGAAGAATCCATCACCGAAAAACACAAGTATCGTCGTTTGCGTTTCAACTCCAACCACCATCTCCCCACGAAAATGCAGATCTGCCACCGAAATGCAAAGACATAATAGATTTAGAGTCAAAATGATGAAGAAAGTTGAAAGAATGAAAATGAAATGCAATTTAGGGTTCTGAGCAAATAGAGAAGAAGATGAAGAAAGTTGAGAGTGTTAGATGCAACGTGTTCATAGAGATAAGATAGAAGAGAAAGAAACAATAATAAAAATTGATCCACCCATTAAAAAAAAAAAGAGACGTATAAGTGTGAAGAGGGTTTGGGCAAATAAGAAGTGATGATGTGGAGAAGCAAAATGAATGGAACATTTTCAAGCTAGCCATGTGGTGCAATGTGTGACCAGCAGGGTATAATGGACTTTTCCAGAGCATCTACCTTTCTTATATGGTAGACAACTTGTTGAAATTTCAAAGCCACACGAAAGTTTAATCAGTATTATCTCTGTTTTTTTTTTATTATAAATCGTTTTAGGAAAATATTTTGTGTCGTTTTATAATACTAATAAATAATTAATATTATTTTTCTTATTATACCCATAAATATTTATTATTCTCTCTTATTTTAATTATGTGAATTTGTCTTTCTAATACTATTAATGAAAAATAATTTTATAAAATTCTTCACAATTTCTCTTTTTTATATCATAATTATTACATTTCTTAATCGGTATAAAATGTCAAAAACGACTTATAATAAAAAAAACGGAGAGTAATTTATGTGTATAAGAGTATAACTTATTGAAATTTCCTTATGTCAAAAAAGAATTATTGAAATTTCCTTATGTCAAAAAAGAATTATTGAAATTTCCAACCACTAATGTAAGAGACTAATCTCTTTTGCTACATAAAGTATTTGTCGGTGTTGGAAAATATGTATTTATGGAGTATAAGAGTTAGGGGTGGCAAACGGGCATGCCCGCCCCGTTTAGGCCCGCCCCGCAAATGCCCGCAAAAAAATGGGGTGGGGCGGGCGGTCATAGTTGATGATGCGGGCCTAAAACCTATGCCCACCCCGCAAAAACGTGAGGGCGGGGCGGAGAAAGCCCGCGGGCACAACACCTTTTAAGCCTAAAAATGCAAAATTGTATGTAAATGCTCGTGCCGCAAAAGCCCGCGAAGAAAACGGGACGGGGCGGTCACATTAGAGGGTGAGGGCCTAAACCTATGGTCCACCCCGCACTAAAGTGCGGGTAACACGGGCATGCCCAACGGGCCGGGCCCGTTTTGCCACCCCTAATAAGAGTTGTGGAAATTAAAAGTAATGTTTACCGTTATACATACAATTTTTAAAATTCAATTTAATACTTTTTATTTTAATAATTATTTAAAACTTTAAGTTATTTTTTATTAGGGGTGGCAAAACGGGCCCGACCCGTTAGGCATGCCCGTTTTACTCGCACTTTAGTGCGGGGTGGGCCAAAGGTTTAGGCCCTCACCCTCTAATGTGTCCGCCCCGCTCGGCCCCGTTTTCTTCGCGGACTTTTGCGGGCACGAGCATTTACATAAATTTTTGCATTTTTAGGCTTAAAAGGTGCAGTGTCCACGGACTTTCTCCGCCCCGCCCTCACGTTTTTGCGGGGTGGGCATAGGTTTTAGGCCCGCATCATCAACTATGACCGCGCTGTCCTGCTCCGTTTTTTTGCGGGCATTTGCGGGGTGGGTCTAAACGGGGCGGGCATGCCCGTTTGCCACCCCTATTTTATATCCACGTAAAAGTATGATCACATGTTACATATTTATTTTGTATTTAAAATAATTTAAATTCTATTTTGCTTTAAAAAAATTAATTTATTAGCTAAAAATAAAAAATATTTTAATTTAATATCAATTTTTTCTTTATAAATTTAATTGATCTAAAATTCAAGTCAACTAAGACTCTGTTTGGTAAAAATAGCGGTTGTTTGATAAACTAGCTGATAGCTTATAGTTTATGATTGATGACTGATGACTGATGATTGATAGCTTATAATTTATAGCTGATAGCTGATAACTTATAGTTGATAAACTAATTGAAGTGTTTGATAAAAATAACGGTTCAATTAGTTGATAAGTTAAAATGAAAGAAAAAACATTTAATATATAATTGATTTATTTAAATTAAAATAAATTATAAAGAATAGGAGTGGATTTTAGTTAAAATAATAAGAATAAAAATGAAAGAAAAAATAATATGCTATAAGTTATAGACTAAAACGCTATTTAAAACAGTGTCTAGAAAATAAGTTATAAACTAGTAAAATAAACTATAAATTTGAGATGAAAAGACTCTTACTAAACATGTCTTTTATTATTTTGTCTTTTATTTTAGTATTTATAGTTGTTAGATTTTTCCTATTATTTAGGATAATCAGTTAACCTTTTTCCCTATATAAAGCCAGGCTTTGTAATCTAATAATCAAATGAAAAATTATATTTTCATTTTATGAATAATATTGAAATTACCTTGATATTAGTGGAGAAATTTTTTTTATTAAAATATAAATTAAGTATTTTTTTGCGTGATTGTAGAAATTATCTTTCAATAACTGAGTTGAATTCAAAATCTCTGACTGAGAAAAGAACTCTACCATCTCAACCACAATTTTTTGGATTATTAAGGAGAAAGTTGTTTGACTTATACCTTATGACTTATAAGCTATAATTGAGTTGATACAATATAACACAGATTGATGTGGAAATGTGATGCATTGAATACCTGGTAATTTTTAAATAATACTTAAAATATTTGATATCTAATTTAAACACAAGTTCACAACAAGGAGAAAATAAAATAAGAACAACGTACTAACATGTACTCCCTTGTTTCCTAGATCAAGCCTGTATTAGGTTCTTTTCCAGTGTGAACATTTAAGCATGAATTAATAAGAGCAATTTATTTATTTTAATGCTAGTCCAAATAATTATTATATTTTTCAATATTCATAACTTCTTACAAATAATTTATAATAAAAAATAAAAGAAATAACAAATAAGAATTAAATTAAAAATCATATCATGGCTTTCAGCCTCAAACAAAAACAATTGTTTTTTTTTAATACTCAAATTCATTAATAAAGTCCAAAGAGTGACCACAATACAAACAAACCAGACCATACAAGCTGCATACATGAAATAGCAGAGAAAAAAAGATGTTTCCAAACCAAATACCAGACCAGAGACATACCAGAGATCTCCAACCTTATTTACACCAAACTGTTATCAACTTGGTATTGCCAAATACACGACTAAAATAAAGAATCATAACCCTACCCTGCTCAAAATGAATAGATTATCTAAAAAAGCTCCAAGGGCAATTTATGCCACTCATAGAAGTTTCCTTCATTTTCACTCTTCTTATTCATCTGTTTCCATCTTCATGAATACATCTTAATCTCCTGGCAAATTAACCTTGAATCAGTCACTGCATCATTGAAGAGAATCTGATTTCTTGCCCTCCATATACACCAGCATGATATCAGCCAAAAATAAATTATAGGTGTTCCTACCTCAGCAGTTTTGACCCAGTCTAGCAACATCTGAATGCAGTTAACTCCTCCATTCAGTTTGACTCCCAACCAAGATTCAATTTCCCTCCACACCAGTTTGATTTTTTCGCAACCTAGAATGATATGAGTTATATCTTCTATCTCCTTGAAACAAAACACACAGGACATTTGATGTGGATCGTTAATTATGCCTCTTTTGATCAGGTTATCATGAGTCGCCAATCTGTTTAGCAAGAGTCTCCAACCAAAGATCAAGACTTTTAAGGGAGTCTTAATCTTCCACAAGTGATGCAACGCTTCCTTCAAGTTATTTCCCAAGTTCTCCTCTTCCTTCTTTAGATTCCAAGCCTTGTAGTAGTTTTTAACACTGAAGTTATTATCTATTCTCCTAGGCCATATGACCTCATCTTCAATATCCAAGGCAAGCCTGATCTCTTCAATGATGTGCTGCAGTTCGCTACAAGATTCACCATCTTCTTCACTCAAAATGATATTCAGTCCTACAATGTCCCAAGTACAACTGCCATCAATCCAGAAGCCACAATCCTTGATGAGAATATTCTGATTCTGATTTGGCGAACAACTTCTTCAATTGGAACGAGAGAAAGGAATCGTCGTCGGATTCATGGTTGGCCACAGGTAATATACTCTGTATGATTTTGGTTAAGTATTTGAACTTATCAAAACAACATTTGGTGTGATTCAGATGATAATAACAATCATACACCCAGGTAATTTTGTTTGTTTTTTAATGTTATAAATGTTACAGTTTTACATGGTTATTTTTTTCTTGGATGAATCTTTAACTTTTGGTATCTTATGAATCTTCTGTATTTTTGCAAGGTATGAGTATGCACATTTTACATGTTGAAGAAAGTTGGCAAATGACTGAGTTTTATAGCAACAAGATTAGAGTAATGGGCCCAGATTGGAGTACAATATTCAGACATAGTTTTATGACAAATGGCTAATGGCAAATAGCCACTTTGAAACATATTGTTGATGAAGTAAGTATTCTTTTGTTATATTTAAGTTAGCATGTATCTTAATTACACAAAAGAATTTGGATTATATTTTAAATTAGGATGTTGTTCCCACCATAACAACTACATTGCAACCAAATTTCGATATCATACGATTTATTTCTATTTCCTTTTGCTCTTTGCAATATTGCATGACAGAAACCAAAGTGTTATGTTAGTGATGATAATATGAATATAAAGCTCTATTGACAATGTTATTGAAGTAAACTAGCTATTCTTGACATATCGGCATAATTATTTTTACTTATGTAAACTATATATTACTATGGTACTAATTAAATGTACAGGTAAAGTATATAAAGAGCTCGTTGGAAGTGCATACTACTATGTGGCTTTAGAGATGTTAAAAAGAAATTATGAAAAGAAGATTAATGTGCTGGTAAACTATAATCTTATAATTATGTTTCAATTTAAACACATAGGTCAAGTGTTGTTACTGATAAGCTCTCTCATGTTTACATAAACTTTGCAGCATTTAGGGAAGGTTGTAATCAATGAATTATGGAGCTCACAATTTATGTTGTATGTTGCCTGTACTGATAGATTTATGAATGGTTGTGTAAAATGGGTTGTTACAGCATGTTTTAGCAAATATTTATATGCTAAAAATTTTAGATTGTAAAATTGTATTATTTGATGTATTTATTTTAAAAAATTAAGATGTAATTTAATTTTTTTTGATAAAATTTAATATTAATTAACCGAACAAACCGATCCATTTAACCGATAAACCGATTAAACCGAACCCGATCAAACCGACTAAAAATACAGTCGGAATTGAGCCTAGCAATTTCATCCATGGTTTCAAACGGTTTGACATATTGGGCTCGAGCCCAATCCAAACCGACCGGTGTCCAGCTCTAAGTAGGGACTAATTTGAGGTTGCTAATTAATGGAGGATTAATGCAATGACACTAACTTCTTTGGAGGCACTAGTATATGTTTGGTAGTGAGTCTGAAATCTCATAATCACATCCCATGTGAAAATTGTGAAGACCCAATTTGTAGTTTCATAAAATATGTATGTTCCAATCTTCCAAACTCAATTCCAAATGCTTACTTACTTCTAGTATTTTCCAACATTCTCTTTATAGAGGTCATAAAATAGCTTTTTACATCAAGAGATCAACAGATTTTTTACACACTTCAACTATCTACCCATTACTACCAAGTTGTCCAAACGGTCAAAATTTCCCTTTCCCAAAAAAAAACTTACACTAACACAAGGTTATTTAAGTAATTAAGTAATTCAACCAAAATCTATAGTTGCTTTTCACAATTTCTTGCCAAGTGCTGAGTATACATTGGTCCCAATTAAAATATTACTTTTCCCTTCTTACCAACAAAACCAACATCATATGCCTCATTTGAAATTCAAATCACACAACTCTCCATCAAACCCTAGCACCTTCTCCTTTGTCTTCTCCCGGCCCCTCTTTTCAGTTTCTATATTTTTTCTTGGTACTCATTAGTTTCGAACAACTGTTTCCCCTTTCCGACCGTCACAACTCCTAACGGAAACCCAGAAACTCATCACCATGCCAATCATCTCCGGTAACAACGAAAACCCTAAATGTATGTTCTATTTTGTTTTGAGTTTTTTCTTCTTTTTTGATGAAAAGGCCGATTTTATCCGTTAGGGTATTTTGTTTGATAATGTTTTTACCGATTTCATCCATTAACAAGTGAAGCAGGTGTAAATTTCTTCACTTTCTACTTTTATTTAATTTTTAGTTGATTTTGTTGTTGTTTTCATGTATTTTATAAACCGAACTTATTACCTTTGTTGTTTTTAGGTATTTTGATTTACTGATACAATCTTTCCGTTTTTGTTTACAGATATAGAAAAAAAAAGTTGAAAGGTGATGAATCAAAGGTATTTTGATTTACTGATACAATCATTTTGGGTGAAATTTGGGTGATGATTTTGCCAAATACATGGGTGTTACATGAAAGTGCCAAAAAAATTGTCTCGTAGTGCTTAATTTGGTAATTGCAGGTTGGTCATGTTGATTATAGAAAATCAACACTATCTGACAGGTTATTGTGAAACTTTTTATATAGTTTATACAATGTATTTCTTTTATGAATTTGTAATAATTGCTGGTAATGAATCTGTGTGGTTTTCGTTAGCTCTCACTTGCCATCGATCTGTCTCTATTTTCCACAGGTAATATGTCTTTTGGAAACTCTGGCTCTTCCTTAATGGTATGTTTACACAATTCTGTTTTGAATCTTTTGTTGGTTTTGAGATTGAGCATGCTAAGCTTTTGATCCAAATTAGGATGAGATAATCAATATTGGTAGCCTTTTTGACCCAAACAAGGGAATTGTAAAGCATCTATTTGTTACAGAAGTTCATCTATTTATGATTGTAACATTTTTCATTCTCTGCTCGCGTGCAATATCGTGTGAAAACGGTATTGCAAAACAGCTTACCGTCGATCATGAACCGGAGAAGGAGAAAGATTTGGTTGAGAGAAGAGGCGGTTTTGTGTCTAAGAGACCTAGTATTGTGATTCACACCTAACTATTTGAATTTTTATGGTGTTTAAACTAACAAATATTTGTTGAGCAGTGTATTTCAGGTAGATTGCAAAATCATTGTATTTCAACAAGAATATTGAAGTTAGTGTGTTCAAGACAACCATAAGGTTGAATTAGAAGATTCAATCTTATATTTATTGAAGTTATTTCTCAACTGCCTATATATTTATCTAAATTTAAAATTTCTATTCTAATCAAACGAAATGACACAAGTTTAAAGAACAATTTTTTTATATTGCAACACAGTTTGTTGTTGTTGCTTCACGGGACACTTTCATCGTATGCCATGTGCTGCAAATTCAATTTGTATCGACGAATTTTACAGGTAAGCTTTAGTTATGTTTATACCTCTTATGTATATACCTCTTAGATTATTATGATATTGTTTTTGAATGTTGGTTGGATTTAATCTCATGTTATTTGATGGAAAAACAGTTGGCGAGGTAATGTCAGGATCCAAACTTTGACCAATTTTGACAACAATCAAGTCGTTCTTCTCCAAGATGTTTGTATAACTCAACAACCTGAATTAAACTCAAATGTTAAACCGTAAAGCTCACTCTTCTTTAATATGAAATTGTCATCATGTATGCAATAATAGGGTCATTTATATATTCAACATAAATTCACTGTCTTGTATATTTTCAATTGCAGTCTACTAGGAAAGCACGGGTGTTCAACGCATCCTCAAGCATTCATGCAGTTGTAGCAGCAACACTACAACCTTTCTCCGACAATAACTCGACGTTTGGTAACACTTCAATCTAATTCATTATTTGCTGTTATTCTGTAGTTAAAGTTCAATGTCAATTGTATGCATTTTCCCCTGATTTGCTGAACTATATAGGCTATGTAAATGCTTGAGTTGTTTTTCTGAGTTTTGATTGTGCAAGTTGTTTCGTTTAGTGGACCGTTTTAAACTGTTATATAATGCTGAAAGATATTTATATTTTTGCTGTTGCGATCATTTCGTCCTTTCGCTAACAATTCACGTCACACTGCATACTTATAAATCGGTATTTAATCTGAGTTGTTGTAGTTTTGAATCATCTTCGACGTTTTGATAGAGGTCCAAATCGAGTTTATCTTTGAATCAATGGAAAATGAACTCTTTGAAGCAGAGCTTCTCCTTTAATCTGAGTTGCTGCTACGTTTGAATACTATGTTGTGCATGCTTGGCTTCGTGTATTGTTCGGTACTTTTTCGGTGTGAATGGATGACATGAAATTAGAAATATATGTAGGCTTTGTTTCATTGTTCATTTTCTGCACTTCTGATGTTTCAATCATGTTTCAATGATGGTGATTGTATTTCAATTTTGTAATATGGATTGTGATGATAAATCAAGTTCAAGTCCAAATTATAGAATAAATGTCTTGCTGTTTGTGATTCAATATCTTTGATTTGAGTTCATGGCTGAAGTAAATATTGTTCAATTAGTGAATTGCGGTTTGATTTTCGAAAGCATTGTTTTGGATACCGTAATTTCTTTGGTTTCAATATTCTGTTCTGTAATTATAGGCGTGGATTGCGTACCATGTTGCCTTACTTTTACATTTTATCGGTCCAATTTTGTTACGAGATTGCTAGATCTTACTGCTGCTGCTGAGTGAATTCATATCAATAATTCTGCATTACGATATTTCGATTTTGGAACTTCCTTTTTGCGCAATATTATCGTTGATTAGTGTTGCGTTTTCAGTTCGATTGCTATTATACAATGTTGGATTTAGGTTGTATCTTTTAAAGTATGACTTTGTGCTGTTGTTGTTTGAATCCACTACCTTTGAATTTTTGTTCACATATTGATTTCCTGGTGCAGCGTTCTGAAAGTGTTTTAAACATTTTTAAGGCTCAAATGTTAACTCTGGTTGAGTACACACTAATGTTGTATTGTGTTTTCTTGCCAACACCAGTTTGGTACCGATTTTCCTTTAACAAGGACTTTGGAAGTCTCTTCTCATCTCTGATTTATGGAGTCACTTGCAGTAGCACAACTTCTACTTTACATTGATCTTGTGAAAGCTATTGTAGCCAAAGTGCCAATGACAAGTGATAAGGGAGATGGCTTCTAAAGGTGCAAATTTGTATTCAAAATTGTATTCGTACTTCACTCTCTTGCAAAGCATTTAGTAGCTTCTTATGATGGTTGTGTATTTTTCTCAAATTTTGGAGCTGAAGCAAATGAAACAGCAATTCAATTTTCAAGAAAATATCAGAAACGCACATATACTAGGGAAAGTGTCAGCAAATGACTTCATGGCAACTTTATTCTTCTTCAAACAAGTCTCCATGCTGCAGTATAAATACATGTGATTAGGTTATTGTATTGACACAATTTAATGCTACATTTTCATAAAAAAATCAACAAAACCATTAACTTTTTTGTGATACAATGGATTAGTAAGACTATTTTTCACTTTTATAAACATACACAGTAGGTCCATATATGCACAGTTTGTTCCAAATTGTTCTATACTGCTGCAGTATTTTCACTTATTGTATAGTATTTTAACATACAACCTTGCATGGAATATGACATATGGATGGAAAAATAGTCACTCTCAATAAATAAATATTACTCTCAATATTTATATTATAATTTTTTATCATACATTCTCCATTTAAAATAAATGTGTTTTTTACATGTAAATTTCAAAATATTATTTCTACAATATCAAAATAAATTTACCCATGCGGGAGCACGGGTGTTTTACTAGTTTATAATTTTATAATATTAGATTAAATATACAATATCTCTGCGACAAATTTTGGTTTTTAATCCCTTTAAAATGTTAAATTTATGTCTTTTGCCTCCTAAGTATCAAAGTTATCCTTTGTAATTTTTTTTTGTTTACCTCTAGATATAGTGTTCAAATTATACGTTTAGGGGTTAAAAATATATATATATATATATATATATAAAAGAGGAATCCAAAAAAAAAATTATTTTGTATTTCCTATTAAAAATAATGAAAATAAAAACACAAGTTTTTTTTTTAATATAATCATTAATAAAAAAAATAAATTTAAATGGAAAAGAGTTTAAGCATACAGTGGACTGTAGATTAAGTTATGGGATTGAAACGTGAAGGGCCTGTAATCCTCATTAAGTTAGCTTATGGTAGTAAATCCAACTATATCTTGAGGTGATAACTACATTACATGTCAATAATTTTAAGAGAATTTTTTAAAGTATCATATGTGTTTCTTAGACACTGATCGTGAAGGCTGGATCAGATCCTGTAGAAGTAGGCTACCAAGTACGCCTGAGATGCTGGTCGTATGAAGAGGAGGAGGGGGTGTACCTGCAAGGCACTCCGACGTTCAAGTAAGAAAGGGTCAGAGAAAAAGGGCAAGTACAAAGTATGAGTTCGTAGGGTGAATATTAGATACCTGACCCTCTCAAGTGAGAGGGTTTATATAGAGCCCCCAGCGCGTAGCCAACAGTCCTATTTTTGGGGCGAAATAACCGTCTTCCCGAAGAATAGGTAACTGTCCAAACTAGCCGTTATGTCGGGCAGGGTGCCCAAAACTAGCCGTTATGTCGGGCATAAGCATAGTTTCGGGCAATTGCCCTTAGTTGTTCGGGGAGTGAAGAAGCCGTGCGTAACGGGCAGTGATTCCGGGGAGGTACGAAGCAGTCCCTGCCCAGTTGGAGGGGCAGAAAGGTAACTTTTTCCCTTTAGTCGATTAGACTTAGGCAATTGGACCGTTCTGGGAGCAGAAGCGGATTGGGCCATGTCTAGCCATCGGTCCAGTCCAGAACAAAAGCCCCCCAAGTCGTTGCTCTCGAGCATGGGATTGATGACTTAAGGACAACTCGATGCTCCGGGGAGATAGCGTGAAGTCGTCGTTCGGAGACGACGAGGTTTGTCTTGTGGCGTCCATGACCCCTGGTGTCCGTGGCATTCATGACCGTGATCGTGTTGCCCGGCATCCGGGGAGACTAACGGTTAGTCAGAATTGGAAACGTTAGGGCGCCACGTGTGCCTAGAGCTCCGTGTAGCAGCTACTAGGCAATAATGGCTAGTTAATAACCATCATGACCTACGAGCGCGTGCCACTGCACGTGCCCCTCTGTATAAAAGGGGAAACTCGCTCCATTTTGAACTTTTCACTCTGATTTCTCTTCGTCTTCTTCAGAATTCCTGCTCGTCACCGTCATCTGCTATTCCGGCCATCGCGTCAGCTTCCGGGGAACCGTTTTTTATCTTCTAAATCAAGTAAGTTTGCTTATTCTGTGCTTTTTTACCCATTAAACGGTTGTTTATAGCCTTGCATGCGGTTAGGTTTAGGTTTAGGAGACGAAATAGGCTGATTTCTGGTGACTGTTGGTGGTGGACCGCGGCTGTGCCATTTTCCACTTTTGGTACGTCGCCGGATGTTTTGGTATATTTTAGTGAAGAGGGCGGTTCACGGCGTCGTTGCGACGGTGATGCATGTGTAACTGCCGTGATTGTTCATCTTTTGAGTTGGTGATGAATTATCCGGTCGAATACTCCCAGATTCCGGTGAACCTTTGCGGTTTCCGGCGAAGCTTCAAACGGAAACTGGGTATGAGTGCGGGGAAGCTCCTCGCTTGGGGATGACTTGTTTCGAGCGTCTCCTCGCGGGGAGGTTTCAGTTTTTCTTTTGATGTTAGGGCTTAGGAAGGGGACATTGTCCTCAGCCCTTTGTGCGCCCTTTCACTTGACTTGCGGTGGAAGGGTGGATTTGATTTATTGTCGAATTCACTTTTTTCTCTGCTTTTCAGGTGATCGATATGGCGACGGGGCCAGATGGAGAAATTATCCTGGACTCGTTCGAGGAGGAAGCAAGTTCCTCGGACAGTAGTAGTTCGGCTACTTTAAGTGTCCCCAGCGAGGTCGGGGAAGAAGAGGAAATAGATGATATGGAAGAGGACATTGTCGTTGATTCCGCGGAGGAGTGGGAGGTGGCCGAACCAGCCGAGCACGGGTCCACCTTCGCCACGTACCTAGGGGACGTTTTTATAGAGGTCGGACTGGAGGGGGAGTGGAAGGTACACTTTCCATCCGAAGATGATCGGGTCTGCACGAATTTCGTGGATCGCTTTACTATGTACGAATATGCCTTCAAAGAGCTGGGGTTGAGATTGTCGTTCACTGATTTTCAGCAATCAGTGTTCGTGCACTTGAAATTGGCCCCCACGCAGCTGCACCCGTCATACCCCAAATTTTGACCACTAAGATTTCCCATTATTGTGCAAATCACCATCACAATAGGGATGAACCATCTTGCCTCATTAGTCTCCCCAAAAATGGGTGAACACTTACTAAAGTCAAAGTTAGGGTTTCAAGCCCTCACATAGTTCATAGACAAAGGATCAATCAAGAAATGACATGATCTTCAACTTGTCTAACCTCCCAAACATCTACAATGGATCAAGAGGACTCCCACTTTAAGGATTAAGCACAAGGCTGCTCCATTCCAGGTGGATCAAGCCTCAAGATCGCCAGTGTCACCAAATTAGGGTTTGGTCGACCAGGGCCTCCAGATAGAAATTTTACTCTGGGCATGAGCCAATGCTTCAAAGTATTTCCTAAAATACTCCATGGAACCTCATGGGCCCAAGCATCAAGTCAATTTGACCTCAGGGGATGCATACATAAAAAATCAGGAATTAGGGTTTCTTGACCTAATTCACCCCTAAGTTGACTTTTGGGACAAATCATGAGCCAAGACCTCAAGAGAGGATTTGAGGGTCTCCAACATACCACATTGATCCATTTGTAACAATGGATTGATCCAGGAAGCTTGAGCAGCAAGTCTCAATTTCATCAGTACCACAGTTAGGGTTTCGCGAGAAAAGTCAACTGTATCTTTGACTTTTGACCAGGACATGCTCCCAAACCCTAGGACATGGTTCAATATACCCTATAACACCCATGGAACATGTCCATCAAGTTTGATTTAGGTCAAGGACATGATTTCCTAAAGAATCGCACAGTTTGGAATTCATCTGATAAAAAGTCAACTGTGCACAAAAGTCAACTTTGACTTTTTGAGATTTTTCACAAAAATGGTTTTTCAACCCTAAAATGATGTTAATGTATGATTTGAATCATCATTCATCAAGAAAAATCAAGAAACGTGGGATAACTTGTAAAAGGGGTAACCATAAAAACTTAGAAAATTTTCTAAGTTATGAATAAAATGGCAAGGGTACCAACTTTGGAGGATCATAACTCCTAAACCACAAAGCCATTTTCCCCATCCAAAGCTTGATTTGTAGATCTCATTACCCTCTACAAAAGCTTAAAACCAACCTCCCTCCAAATTCCTCATAGATTTTGAGTTATGGAATGATCAAAATCACAAAAAGTGAAAATGACAATGGCAATATGATCAAACAAAATATGATCAAACAGGTATCAAAACCAAAAGGTATCAAAACCAAATATGATCAAAAAGTTGTTGTATCATATGAGGGCTTTCCAAAATAGCCAAGAACATCACCAAATTCCACTTGGGCCAAGAGATATGACAATGGCAATATGCCTTGCTGAAAACTGCCAAGGCTAGGCAGAATTTTGCATTTTTGCTCGATTTGGCAAAATCAGATAATTCCAAGCCTTGTTATCACTTTGGACACATCTAAGGATCAAATCTAAAGGGGACAAGCACTGAGCCAAGCCTCCAAAGTCCTTGGAGAGGGACAAGACTCCAATTTTGGATTGGAGCATTCAATGCATACACCAAGGTGGCATGGACTAAGCCATTTGCAACTGAATTCAGTCAAGACTTATCCAAGACCAAGGGAACCACATCCTTGTGCCCTAACCTCTAGTCAATGGCTTGAGGAGACTTGGATTCCAAAGTGCAACCATTGGCCAAACCTCTGCTGCAGTTGCCATTCACTATTGATCCCAAAAAAAACTTGCTCTACTATAAATATAGCTCATTTGTGCTCAGTTTGAGTACACCAAAGCCATCAAACAGATGCTTTCCTCAAAATCCCTTTCTTTAGGCCAAAATGCCTTCTTTAGCAATGTAACTCTGAGTTTTTGAGTTAGAGAGCATTTCCATCACAACTCATGATCCTAACACCTCATAAACATCATATGTAGGTGATCCAAACTATCAAAAGTGACCTGTAACACCAAAATCACAAAGTCACCTCTCAAAACCTCAAAATAGGTCTTTTGTGCATTTTTCAAGCCATGTCTTGATTCAGTCACTTTCCAAACCAGATAAAACCTCAAACACACTCCAAATAGAATCCTTGAACTGTCCCAAATGGTTCCCCCCATCTGGAACACCATTTGAGAGAGTTGATATTTTGGTCATTTTAACCCCTTTTGCAAGAAAGGGCCAGTTTGTGTTTTTGCAGGTTCCAGCTGATTCCAACCATCCTCAAAGCTTCTAAGGGATCATTTGAGAGTGTCTAAAGCATCAAACCATTTCTGGAACAAGAAGTTTGGCAGATTGCATAGAAAACACCAAAAGCTCAAAAAGAGGTAAGCATCATGACTTGAACTTTCCAAAATATGCATTGCTTTGAAGTCCACTGATCATACACACCTCATACATGTTATATATGTTGTGTTTGGACCAATTCATCATGTAATTCATGCCTGTATCAAAGTGTAGCATAAAAATGCAATTATAGGCCTTTTTCAAAACCATTATCGGGTTTTGAGGTGGGAGTATGATCTGAAAAAAATACCACCACCATTGGATTCCTTGTGAAATTCTAGGCCAGTTGCATATAAATTTTGTCCCCAACCATTAAGAAATGAGAAAGTTATGGACCTTCCAGTTTCTTGGCAAAACTTGCCTTGCCTTGTCTTAACCAGACCTAGAAAACAAGGCATGCCTTGTATATTTGTGGTTTCACTTCAAGCAATGGATGTATCACCACCCCAGTGGTAAGGCGCGCGCCCTATAACCTTGAGGTCGTGGGTTCAAACCCCACCCATGCCATTTTGTGTTTTCTCACATTTTTGCTATTTTTTCCAATATTTTATGTTTGATTAATTAATTGGAAAACTAATAACTCTTTCAATTTTAATTATTTTTTATTGGTTCTTTTTGAAAAAAATCACAAAAATGTTGAAATATTTTATTCCACAAAAAAAAAAATAAGTTTATATTATTTATTTAATATAATTAGTATTTTTGTGAATAAATTCCTTTTTAATGTTTTTAAACATTTTAAAAGTGAATATTTACTTTGAAAATCAAAACCAAGTGAGTTTTAATTAACCTTGTGATTAATCCCTCATTTCTCAAACCTTAAACAAAAATCACAAATGATTTATTCAAACTTATTTGGTATTTTATTTGATTTTCTTTAAATATTTACTTTTAAAGAATAACAAATTAAGGTTTCTTTGATTTTCACCCTCATCAAACAATTTCAAACACTTTTGGGCCTCTAATAGAGTGTAAGACCCAATCCTTTGTAAATACAAACCTATTTTTAGGCCTCACTTATTGTATAAGTCCCGTTGTATTTCAAAAAGTTCGACGCGATCATCGTCCTTTGAAAAACAAACCTTGGGCCTCTCCTCGAGCTATAAGACCCATTCAAAATCTTTTGGGCCTCTATTAGAGTATAAGACCCAACCCCCTTTGAAAACCAAACCATTTTGGGCCTCAATGCATTGTATAAGACCCACCGCATTTTCAAAAATCTCGGCGCGATCGCCATTTTCAAACAAATGACCCTGGGCCTCTCCTTGAGCTGTAAGCCCCACCACTTGTACAAAAATAAATGTTTTGGGCCTCTATTAGAGTGTAAGACCCAATCTCCTTTTAACCAAAACTTTTTGGGCCTCAGACATTGTATAAGTCCCCCATGCGTTAAAAGAAAACCTCGACGCGATCGCCAATAAAAAAACCAATCATATGGGCCTACCCTCCTGTTGTAAGCCCTATTCTTTTTCTTTAAACACTTGGGCCTCTTGAGAGAGTGTAAGACCCATCCCCTTGTACAGAAAACCTTTCTTGGGCCTCAGTCACTTGTATAAGTCCCTCTGTACAAAACGACAGTGCGATCACTGATAAACCTTGGGCCTCTCCTTGAGCTGTAAGCCCCAACATCTTTTCAAAATAATTTCTCCTTTAGTTTTGAATATACTATTGTTTTCAATCTTTCTTTGTTGAAAAAACTAACCAAACAGCATGGAAGCTCTATAACCGAGTAAGCGTTTATATGCTTTCTTTATCCGCTTTTATATACATATAACTGTATTGTGAGGCTGTTTCACTGTAAGTCTTCTTTCATAAACTCATATCAACTGTGTAATACTAGTATAAATATTTAGAGTTTCCCCGGCAACTACGTCTAGCACTAAGCCTTGTTGGTCACTCTTAAATAGACAAAACTAGATCCCCCATAGGATTACCAGACACAGTCTTCGCTCCTCTTGGGGTTAAACAATATGGAGACGTGAAAGGCAGCATTCTCGGTGAACCCTTTCTCAGACTGTCACACTTAGAAATTGTCAAAGAAACTCTACTCCCCAGAGATGATCTTTTCTCCGTGAATGGCATCTCTTGAGTTTCTTCCAAATTCTCGGACTTTCCTGGCTTGATCTTTTCTCTGTGAATAGCCTGTCTTGAATTTCTCGGGGTTTGGGGACCCACAGGCTTCCTAAAAGCATTCCCGCCTCCTCTTGGGCGTTGTACAAGGACCCTACGGCTTCTTAGAAGTATTCACAGCCTCCTCTTAGGCTTCGTATAAGGATTCTTCCTTCGGGAAGAGAGCCTCCTCTTGGGCTTCGTACAAATTGTCCCTCGGCTTCTTAAAAGGTTCCAGCCTCCTCTTGGGCTTCGTACAAATTATCCCGACGACCTCCTAGAGGTATAGGAACAGAAATTAGTCATCTTAATTGAACAGTCTTTCAAAGAGTCTAGATCTTTCTACCGTGAACGTACTACTACTGTTTCTTTAAGCATAATACAAAGGATAAAACTCTAGGCTTGGACAATCTAATCTCCTTGAGTCTCAAAGGCATTCTCAAGTAGGGAAAAACACCAGTAGACTCGGACAGTCTCCAATACCCTATGGATTCCCCATTTCCTTAAAGAACAGGAAATAACCCTGATCCTCTGATCAATCCCAAAGCATAGCCTTGCCTTTAGTCAGTCTCTTTATAAGAACTGATTTTCTCTTTTAACCAACCTACTGGACTTGTCACTCAACTAAAACAGCAATCCTTTTAGCCTCTATCTCGGGCTTTGTACGAGATACAAAAACACTCTCTTGTTGAGTCAATAATCCTTTTAGCCTCCATCTCGGGCTTCGTACGAGATACAAAAACACACTCTTGTTGAGTATAAAAGACTCTCTTGTTGAGTCAAACATTTTCAGCCTCCATCTCGGGCTTCGTACGAGGTACAAAGACTCTCTTGTTGAGTCAACCTTTAGCCTCCGTCTTGGGCTTCGTACAAGACACATCTAAAAGCACTCTCTTGTTGAGTCAATCCCTTTTAGCCTCTCTCTCGGGCTTCGTACGGGACACATAAAAACACCCTCTTGTTGGGCCAATAGCCTCCTCTTAGGCTTTGTATAAGAAAAACCCCGGTTGAGTCAATCAACCTTTTAGCCTCAAAACTGTGCCTCATTCACAGGATACAAACATCAACAACTCCTTTCATCTAATCGCTGTAAGCGGCAAGCCTCTGGATTATTTACATCCATGCCACTGTCCCTCTTTTAGCATGAGAAATTCCTAAGGAAAGATAGCATTGCTCTACATTGAGTTAAAGTCTTCTCCTTCAGGTTAAAACCCCCTATAAAGGAAATTATGGCATTGCTAGGATTCACATATCCCGGTTAAAGTAATCCTCCTTTATAGTCAGTCACCTAACAGTCGTGACAAACAGACCCCCTTTGGAGATGACAAATTCTCTCTAAAGGCAACACATTTTTAGCTTCACATCTTGGGCTTCGAACAAGATACAAATAGACCCTTCAGCTTCACATCTTGGGATTTGAACAAGATATAAACCACCTTTTCAGCTTCACGTCTTGGACTTTGAACAAGACACCAAAACACCATTTCATCCCATAGAATAGGAGGAACTACGATCGCTCTGATTTCCCTGTTTCGGTAAACGGGAATACGTAGGCATAAGATTGAAAGAAAAATCTTAGCGAGCACACTAATCCAAAGTCCCAAATCCCATACCTTCACATATCAATCGAAAAGCATCAGTCTTAAACTCCCACCAATCGCCCAGGCACTATTTTAACAAAATAACTTAAGAGAGACCCACAATCTCAATAGCATATGTAAACCAACAGTCATCTGTTTAAACTCAGTGTGCAAGCAGGGTTAATTGGAGACATTTATTTCCCTTCCTTCATTAGCTTCAATAGGATAAAAAAAGAATCGAACTGTAGTACCCCAAAAGCGATAGTGCTTCGCAACCACGTCCAAATATTCGTGCTACAGAAAAAATGGCGACTTCACTGGGGACAACGAGATCTTGTTCTCTTCCCATATCTTAAGAAGAAACCATAAAAAGTGCCACAGAAAAGTGGCGCCCACCGCGGGGCTCTTTTCTTTTCTTTCTTTCTTTGGGGATTTCACTGGACTAGGACTTTTTTTGACTTCACTAGGATCTTAGGTCAAAACCTTAAAAGTTAGGAACGTACCACAGAATGGCGACTCCGCCAGGGAGCCATTTTTGTCAGGAACATAGGATTCATAGCTCTTCAAAGTCTAGGACTTTAGGACAAATATATATACTACTTTTCCTAATTGATATCTGTGTTTATTTTTCTGCTAATGGGAATGCGTGTGATGCCGCATGTGGAAAGATTGAGTATACACCTAGGAAAAACCTCTTTTAGTAGTGCGGAAACTATTGGAAATGGTTGTCACGCGATACTACCCTCTTCTGATGGTTCTTCGAAAAACATTACCTGGCACGGTTCCCGGCCCGCTGGTGTTTTCTCTACAAGAACTGATGATTTTGAGAGACAGGTACAAAAATCACTAGTATAAACCTTTGGAGGGGGGTAGAGCCTTGACTTCATGACACCGACCCTTTGACCCCATGTTTTTCTATGTTTTTGTATGCTGCATTCATGCATTCATCTAAAAAACATTACATCAAAGAAAAATTTTCTCTTCTAGTCTCTCTTTTTCAAATTAAACTAAGACAATGATTGCAAATGTTAGAGAAAAAGATTGCGCTCATGGATTTCGGTAAAAGGAGAACTCATAAGTATACCTTAAGGGTTCCAAAACTAGAAGATTTGAGAGGATTAGCGAGGATGATCACTAACCTTGAAGCTTTCAGAGCCAAGTACGGAGGTCTGCTACCTCTGTTAAGAGTCCTTATGATTGAAGGATTCATGGAGGCACTTATTCAGTTTTACGATCCGGTCTATCACTGTTTCACATTCCCAGATTACCAGCTCGCACCAACGCTGCAGGAGTATTCTCACCTAACCGATCTACACATTACCGATCGAGCTCCATTTTCTGGACTGGAAGAAATTCCAAAGGATCAGACCATTGCAAGAGCAATCTATTTGGATGAGTCAGAAATCAAGACTCACTTGACCACCAAGGGTGGGCTCCCAGGTTTGCCAGCCCAGTTCCTGACAAAGAAGGCTCTGTACTTTGCTAGTATAGGGAACATGACTGCTTTTGAAAGCATCTTTGTCTTACTCACTTACGAGTTATTTCTGTTTCCCAACATTAATAGCTTCGTCAAAATCAACGCCATTAAGGTTTTTCTCATTGGAAACCCTGTGCCAACTTTGCTCGCGGACGCGTATCATTCTGTACACTTAGGAAATTTGTACAGCGGAGGGATGACCACATGTTGTGTACCCCTGCTATACAAATGGTTTATCTCCCATTTACCCAAGTCTGCTGCGTTTTGGGATCATAAGAGTGACTTGCGTTGGTCGCAGAAAATCATGTCTCTTACCAACTCTGATATAGATTGGTGTAATAGGATTTATGACGGGATCAAGATCATTGACCGTTGTGGAAACTTCCCCAACGTACCCCTCATAGGAACTAAGGGAGGAATCAACTACTATCCAGTATTGGTTCGTCGTCAATTTGGATACCCGATGAGGCATGTCCCGCGTAATGCTCATCTGGAGGGCCTTTTCTTCAAGGAAGGAGAAAATGACAGGGCACTAAAGATGGAAATAGCGCACACTTGGAAACATGTTCATAAGAAAGAACGAGAGTCTCTAGGAAAACCGGACTGTGTCTCAGTGGAGCCTTATCTCCACTGGGTACAAACTAGAGCTCTCAAGCTAAAGATGCCTTATCCTCGTCACGGAGTTCTTCCGCCGAGGGAATCTGTCATGTACTTCATGACTGAAACGAAAAAACTTCAGGTTACTCTCAACAAAGTTCAACAGGAGAGGAGGTCTTGGAAGGACAAGTACCGCACCCTCAATGTAGAGTGTACCGAAATACAGCGACTGCTATAAGATAAGGATGCTCTGATTGAGATTTTGGAGCAACATGCTGTGGATAATCAGGATGACCAAAGGAATTTGCTCGTTCCTTTCACTTGGCAAAGGAATGACAACCCGACAACGGCCCAAGAGCCCCGGTCCAAGGAAAGGAAAGTACCAGAATCAGCACCCGGTTTCTCCCCAGAGAGGACTCGGGACCCCTTAGCTTAGGTTTCTGTTTCCGCACCTTGTAATCTACTGTATTTCCATTTCCGCAATCTTTCGAATTTAATAAAACGGGGTTTCCCCACTGTTTGATATTTGCAATCTAATTGTCGAAGTTTATTTTGATTAAACCAAAAAAACATAATTAATATAATCATTGCATTCATCATTCTCACGTCACGTATTCTTCTTACCTACGACTCTCACGTTTGTGTCTCCGTTCTAGAGTTAAACTGTATCATTCGTACAATACTCAGGCTAATCGTCAGAAAAAGATGGATGATCTCGAGGAAGAGAACAGAGAGTTGAGAGAAGAGATCGACGCTCTGAGAGGGGATACGAGAAAGCTTCATAACGACATGCAAGCTATGGCAGAAGCTCAGCTACAAATGACTGTGATCTCGGAGATCACCTTAACACCCATAGTGGAAAAGTCCGATCCTAGGTACAAAATTCCAAAAGATTATCCCTGGGGCATGCCACTTAACTATATCCCGGAAGGATATGTTCCGCCGATCAATGAGGATCAGGGAACCACAGCGGGAACTGCTGGGCCTGAAGGTTACAAACTTTGGGAAAGCGGAGATGCCAGGGGCATGACAGCAACTCCTGAAGGTTACAAACTTCAGGAGGCACCGAGAGTCTCGGCCATAATGACTATACCACCGCCCGTGGTACACACTGTCCCGGAAGGACAGATTCCACAGATACCTTCTGTTGGAAATGACAACATGTTCAAAAGAATGAATGAGTTCCAGGAACAGTTCCTGGGAATGCAGAAAGAACTGCAGACCCTTCGCGGTCAGGATTTATTTGGAAAGGACGCCGCGGACCTCTGATTGGTCCCTAATGTGAAAGTCCCACACAAATTCCAGGTGCCCGACTTTGAAAAGTACAAGGGTAACTCTTGCCCTCAGAGTCACTTAGTGATGTACGCTCGGCGAATGTCAGCTCAGACAGAGAATCAGGATTTACTGATTCACTACTTTCAGGATAGTTTAACCAGTGCCGCCCTAAAATGGTACATGGGTTTAAACCGTGCTACGATTAGCACTTTCAGAGATCTTGGCACTGCCTTCGTCCAACAATATAAATACAATCTGGACATGGCACCCGACAGAGATCAACTCAGATCAATGTCACAAAAGGACAAGGAAACCTTTAAGGAATACGTTCAGAGATGGCGTGAAATTGCCGCTCAAATTTGTCCACCTCTTGAGGAAAAAGAGATGACAACGATCTTCTTAAAGACCTTAAGCTCATTTTATTACGACAGAATGGTTGCCAGTGCGCCCAGTGACTTCACCGAGATGGTCGGTATGGGAGTTCGTCTTGAGGAAGCCGTCCGAGAAGGACGTCTAGTCAAAGACAATGGATCATCAAGTAGTACAAAGCGATACGGTAGTGCTCTCCCTAAGAAAAAAGAGCAAGATATTGGGAATATCTCTCTCGAAAAGCAAAGGCGACGTTATCAGCCAGTAGCGGTTGTGACTCTTGCTATCAATCTTGCGCCTATTTCTACGTATCAACCTTAGGTTGCGCAAAGCCAACCTAATCAGCAAAGGACTCAACAACCTTTTCAGCAGGCTCGTCCTCCATACAATAAAAACCGTACAACGTGGCCACCAGGATTTGCTCCTATACCCGTATTGTACGCAGAGCTATTTCCATTACTATTGGCTAAGGGGCATGTCCAGACTAAGTCCCCTCTTACAGTACCGAAAAATCCGCCTTTTTGGTTTAAGGTGGATCAGACTTGCCCTTACCATCAAGGAGGACCAGGGCATAACATAGAGAACTGTCTCAATTTCAAATCCGACGTGCAAAAGCTTGTTAGGAGCGGGGTCTTATCTTTCAAGGATACAAATCCTAATGTTCTCACAAACCCGCTGCCTCAACACGAGAAAGCTACAATCAATTTGATAGAGGGAGAGACTAACAACGTCTATCAAATTCATGATGTACTCTTGTTAAGGACCAATCTGGTCAAGATGCATTGCAGACAGAGTGGATATGGCCATGTGCCACCTCATAACTATCACCAGTGTGATATCTGCTCTAAAAGTAATTGAGGATGTTCTGTGGTGCAATCAGCTCTACAGGAACAGATGGATCTCAGATGGATCCAAGAGCACCGAGTTCGTGGAGTTAACATGGTTTACACGAATTCTAACATCACTCAGAACCACGACGTCCGTGCAATATATGTCAACTTGGTGTCAATGCACTCAAGGCAAAGCCAATATCATAATCTGCCGTGGCACGATTACAGTTCATGTCTGGCTTGCTCGGTAAATTAACAGGGATACTCTTTTGTACAAGAGGCCCTCCAGCGTCAGATGGATCTTGGATGGATCCAGGACTACCATGGTAGGAATCCCTATCAGATCAACATGATTCAAATCTTCGATATTCACTTGATGAATACCAGCCTAGTGGAGTTACATGCTAAACAGGTCCGGCTCGGGTTCCTGGTATCACATGATTATCAGAGCTGTAGGGTGGGTTGCGAAAACGATCAAGGTTGTGCCCTTGTCCAGGAAACCCTTCAGCACTTGTTGAACCACTGGTGGCTTCCAATCTATATGGATGAAGACACCCAGCAAATTAGTATTACCAACGGGAACCCTACTCGGCATCAAAGTCGGGACGTTCGATCTGTGGAAACTGACCTAGTGAGGTTACATTGTATTCAAAGCGGGCGTGGCTAGGTGCCACCACACAACTATGAACGTTGTAGAGTCTGTTCGGAAAGTAACCAAGGATGTTACCTTGTGGCTGCAGCCCTTCAGGGTCAGGTGGATCCTAGAGAGATTCGCCCATATCCGGGTTTTGGACCAATCAACTGGGCACCGGACTACCTCGCTGATCAAATTGAGGATGTTGTCGTAATCTCTGATCATCAGAAGGCTAGGGATGTTTGTACCATCATCCCTCTACTTGACGAATAGAGAGTTTCCAACCAGGAACGGATCGAAATTACTTACGATGGTCAGAAAAATCAGAAGGTTCCCATAGTCATCTATCTACCGGGACCATTACCGTATGAATCAACTAAGGCTATCCCTTACAAATACGGTCCAACAACAGTCGAGAATGGAAAGGAAATTCCATTACCCTCCGTCGTGAATATTGCAGACATCAGTCGAGTAACACGGAGTGGTCGAATCTTCAACCGGGGAGTTGGAGAACTTACCAAATAAAAGGAACCTCACACAGAAATTCCCGATCAACCAGTCGGTTAGTCCAGTGATCCCGACCTTTCAAAAAACAATGATGAGATGCTGAAGCTCATCCAAAGGAGTGAATATAACATTTTTGATCAACTGTTACAAACTCCTTCAAAGATCTCGGTACTATCACTTTTACTCAGTTCCGAAGCCCACAGAGAGGCTCTACAGAAAGTCTTTGAGCAGGTCTTTGTGGAACAGGATGTGTCAATACGAGAGTTCGATAGCATCATCTCTAACATCACTTCCTGCAACAATTTAGGATTCAGTGATGAGGATTTGCCAGAGGAGGCCAAACACCACAACATGGCGCTCAATATCACAGTTAACTGCCATGACGATGCTTTAGCCAGCGTACTGGTAGACACGGGATTGGCCATCAACATTATGCCTAAGTCCACTTTAATGCGACTATCATTTAAACGATCCCCGATGAGGGGCAGTGAGGTTATCGTCAAAGCCTTTGACAGATCTCGAAAAGCAGTTATCGGTGAAGTCGACCTTCCCATAACTATCGGTCCTCACACTTTCCTAATCACTTTCCAGGTCATGGACATCCGGGCAACATACATTTGTTTATTAGGAAGACCTTGGATACATCAGGCTGGGGCGGTCACCTCGACCCTCCACCTAAAGTTAAAGTTCGTCCAGAACAACCAGCTCGCCACGGTCTGTGGAGAACAAGCTTTGCTCGTGAGTAACTTATCATCTCTATTGGTATAGAACCCGAGGAGGTTATTGGAACTCAGTTCCAAGCACTGTCGGTGAGCAAGGACAATCAAGCCGAAGATGAAACTTCCATTTCCTCATACAAAGATGCTATCAAAGCGGTCGAGAGTACCAATACAACAGGATGGGGACAACTAGTCATTCCTACTGACAATAAAATAAAGAAGGGTCTTGGTTTTTCTGCAACCTGTACCCAGGCAGCTACTACCAGCAATGAAAGTATTCATCCCATTCAAGACTTCTTCCACGGTGGAGGTTTCTTCACCCAGTGCCTCAAGAAGTGCGTACCATCAATAAATATGATTCCTCTGATATGGAGGAAGAATGGGAGTCCTATCTTAACAAGGACGGATATACGTCTCAGGAAGAGGTGCCCACGCCCTTTTGATTTCCTACACAGAGTCCTAGATTTATACCGAGGTCAGATGTCGAAATGATATACGGAGATTGTGATCCTGAAGGATGTCGTGCTCTGCCAAATTCATTAGAGGAAGACACTCTGATGAAGGACAACTTTGACCATTATGGCCCGATGGATGGCCTGCCAATGTGGCAGCCGTATCCAGGAGACTTGGGGCAAGGAAATCAGCCGAACAATGAAAATCAGCTGAGCATCATTGAAAAGAATACCTGCATCCCCACCATGTCTTAGGATCAACAATCAGGTCATTCAGAAAACGTCCAGTATGACGATGAATTTGCAACGTTTGCAGGACTTGAATTCATCAACTATGCTTTTCCAGAGGTCAATGTCATCGAGAAGGATGACTCATCCAGTTCCAAAGAAGTGTGGGACACTCTGGGACAACCAAGTGGAAAATACGACTATATGGTCAAGTACACCACTCCCGAAAGCTCGCGTATCAGGCTCGAAGACATCCAGCCAACTGGATGGGGAGATCTACATGAGAGCACAAATGCTATGCAAAATGCAACAGAGGAATCCTCCTACGACAACTCTTCCTGTGAGACAGATTCCAATGATCCTGCTCCACCAGAAATCAGCATCATTTCTGAAGACAAATCAAAGAAGGTACCTGACTTTGTGATTCACTGAGGAGTTCGCCACCAATGGGTTATTGTCGATGTTTCGAAGATTGTTCATAAGTCAAAGTAATTGTCATCTTTAACCTTTCACCCTGCCCAGGTGAAACGGATGTTTTGATAGGGCTCACTTTCTGTAAATTTCCCTCTTCGCTTTGCCCAAAGCGACAGAGTTTTGTTTTATAGGGCTGTAGTTTCAAGAGTCGACTTGTTCATTAATAAAATAACATCGTTCTGTAATTTCCGCATTAATTGTTGTTTTCTCTTTTTGCTTTTCTCAGAAAATGGTAATCCTAAAAAACAAATAATAAAAAAAACAAGCAGTTTTCCAAAGAAATACACTGCACACACTCTTGCATTCTCTCTATCTCTTCTAAACATAAATCATCACGTCATGCAGATTTCTTGTTTTAAACCCAATTGAAACATACGATCCAATGCCTTCTCCTAACTTTGAGTTCCCGGTATTTGGGGCTGAAGAAGAAAATGACGATGAAATTCCAGAAGAGATCTCCCGATTACTCAGACAGGAGGAAAGGTCCGTTGAACCTCATAAAGAGCCGTTGGAAACGGTAAACTTAGGTTCGAAAAAAGAGAGAAAAGAAATAAGGATTGGGGCACTGCTCGGTCCAACTGCTAGAGAGGGTTTGGTAAAGCTTCTCAAAGAATTCCCCGATGTATTCGCTTGGTCCTATCAGGATATGCCAGGGTTGGATACCAACATCGTGGAACATCATTTACCGTTGAGATCGAAATGTCCGCCAGTAAAACAGAGGTTGAGACGGACTCACCCGGACATGGCCATCAAAATCAAAGAGGAGGTACAGAAATAGATTGACGCAGGTTTCCTCGCCACATCAGAATATCCTCAATGGTTAGCCAACATCGTACCCGTACCAAAAAAGGATGGAAAAGTCAGAATGTGTGTAGATTACATAGATCTAAACAAGGCTAGTCCAAAGAATGACTTTCCTTTATCACACATCGACATGCTGGTTGACAGTACATCAAAGTTCAAAGTTTTCTCATTCATGGATGGATTCTCGAGTTATAACCAGATCAAAATAGCGCCAAAAGACATGGAGAAAACTTCGTTCATTACCCCATGGGGTACCTTTTGTTACAAGGTAATGTCGTTCGGTTTGAAGAACGCCGGGGCAACCTATCAAAGGGCCATGACTACTCTTTTTCATGACATGATACACAAAGAAATTGAGGTATATGTCGATGATATGATTGCCAAATCTAAGACAGAAGAGGAGCATGTGACCCATCTGTCAAAGCTATTCGAGCGGCTGAGAAAGTACAAACTCTGCTTGAATCCCAACAAATGCACCTTCGGCGTCCGTTCGGGAAAACTTTTAGGGTTCATCGTCAGCCAGAAAGGAATTGAGGTTGATCTTGACAAGGTCAAGGCCATTCTAGAAATGCCTTCTCCAAAAACTAAAAAACAAGTCAGAGGATTCCTGGGACGTTTGAACTACATCTCCAGATTCATATTCCTCATGACCGCGACATGTGCGCCGATTTTCAAATTACTTAAAAAGAATCAGGACTGCGTTTGGACAGAAGACTGTCAAACTGCCTTCGACAGTATTAAGGAATACCTGTTGAACCCTCCGATTTTATCACCTCTAGTGGAAGGAAGGCCGCTGATTATCTACCTCACCGTCCTGGGAGACTCCATGGGATGTGTACTTGGCCAACAAGACAAAACCAAAAGGAAGGAGTCTGCCATCTACTATTTGAGCAAGAAATTCACCGACTGCGAGACTCGGTATACTATGCTTGAGAAAACTTGCTGCGCTTTGGCTTAGGCAGCCAAACGTCTGCGCCAGTACATGATTCGTCACACTACTTGGTTGGTCTCAGAGATGGATCCAATCAAGTATGTCTTTGAAAAACCTCCTCTCACGGGAAGGATTGCCCATTGGCAGATGTTGCTGTCAGAATATGACATAGAGTACCATGCTCAAAAAGTCGTTAAGGGGAGTATTTTAGCCGACCATTTGGATCATCAACCGATTGACGATCAAGAATCAATCGGGTTTGACTTCCCAAACGAAGATGTTATGTATGTAAAAATGAAAGATTGCGATGAACCGCTACCCAGTGAAGGGCCAGAACCAGGTTCCCAATGGGGGCTTATCTTTGACGGAGCTGTCAATCATTACGGAAACGGAATTGGGGCAATCATTGTTACCCCTCAGGGTACCCACATTCCTTTCACCGCCAGACTTACGTTCAAGTGCACAAACAACGAGGCTGAATACGAAGTTTGTATCATGGTGTCGCTCCCGGGATTTTCATCCAGGTACAAACGCGAAAGTGGCGCAGAAGAAAGAAAGAGAGTTGCCAGCCAGGCATTTTTATCCCAAATAAAGGGAAAGGTAATGCTGCACAAACCAGGGAGAAAGGAAAGAACGAGGTCACGCGAACCAAAGAGAACGGGTAAGGGAGTCGGTTACGTGAAGGGAAGGTTATCGCACCCCTTCACGTCCGTCGTACTCGACGGGATCCACGCTTGAAGTACTGCTCAAAGGGTGATAAACGAAAAGGAACTGAGAGGGAACGAGAAACAAATGTAGGGAAAATAAAAGAAGTGCTCGAATGGGCCCTACCCCACTGCCTACGTATCTCATCGGGAACATGAGAATCAGAGCAATGTAGTTCCCCTCAACAAGGGTTGCTTTGTTTGTGTTTTTTAATGGAAACGTCAGAGTGCGCGTCCCAGCAGTTAGGTGTTGCAGCTCGCTGTATGGAGACTTAGGCGTTACCTGTTTGCGGTAGAACGGACATGACGAGTCCTTAAGGAATAGAATGAAGGAGATGAGAAGAGAATTTGTTTGTTTTTGTATTTTAGAAAGAAGTATTTTGATTATTGGTGTGTATAACACATATTATATTTAAGTCTCTCATGTAGGATCGAATGCCTCACATATCGACCCAAGACGGGACGTATGCTAAACATTCTAAGAAAGTGAGAGAAGACCCCTCACTATCTTGTTCTTACATGAAAGGCTCAAATACAATATATGTTATGCCTTTATTAAGTGTTTTTTGCTTTTATTTTGAGATGAGAAGAAGAGAGACTCAAAGGTTAAGAAAGATAAAATCTAATGAGGGAGACTAAGACTCAAACCCTAAAGTTGTCATACATGGATGTTCCTAATGGTTAAGTGTGGTTTAGAAACCTAACTCTAAAAGAAAAGAGAAGAAGAGTGAATTCTAACTTACTTCAAAGATGGAAGTTAAGTTAAGAACTCAAAAGGGATGAAAGAGATTGAGCAAAGAAAGCATTAGATGCTTATCACAAACACCAATTGAAAGCTTAAAAGAGATGAAAGAAGAGGTTGTATGTGGGTGCACACCCCCACAATTGTCTTACCATTAGCCCCTGAAAATGTTAGCAAAACAACTTACAAGTAAAGAAATAAAGAAAGAATGACAAGTAAAGATCAAACAAGTTAGGAACTAAAGAAGAAATGTCCTAAAGATTTATAAAGTTTCTAAGTCAGAACTAATACCCTAAGAAAGTCCTCTAAATTTAAGATACCAAACGCAATCAAACTTTGCACAAACAAAGCCTTAAACATCAGAGAAATGCACCATGAAAGTAGTTGATGAAAGATGAATAAAAGGGCAAGATGAACATACATTTATGCTTAAAGAAATGTCAAGGTCAGAAGCATACATCATTTATGAATGTCTCATAATGCATATGAACCATCATACAAGCCATGGAGGACATGATTCAAGTAATAGAGAATAGATGAAGAAGAAAGGAAAAGGAGAGAAACAAGTTTCAATTAGATGCACAAACTTACATGTTAAAGATGCATAACATATTAAATGAGTATGAATGCATATGGACCAGTAGCATACAATTGATGATATGCACATGACATGAGTGAAATGGCATACTCAATGCAAACACAAATCATGTAGAGCACAATAAGAGATGAGGTGATGAATTAGGTCAAAAATGCAAGTAAAAGTGCATAAACACACATCAAAGGTAAACACAAATCAAAATGACCTATAAGTGAACCAAGTATGACCTATAATCCTCTAGACAAACCACATAATCTCACACAAGCAAACTGTAGCACCCCAAAATTTGCTCTCCTACCTTTAGTACTAACTGGCTTATGTTTGATTTCATTTTTGCATTATCATGTGTGCATATCATTGGTTCTTAGCATGGGGTCAAGGTGCCTGAGGCAGTTCAAGAGGAGAAGATGTTCTTCAAAGGGTCAAGCAAGAGTCCTTGTATTATCCAAGAGATTGAGAGGAGAAATGGTTATTGATGCCACCATTATTTGAGTCACTAAGTGGCCTTGGGGCTCAAGAGATCCTGTTTGGTCTATCACATCATCAGGAGTTCACAATTGGCAAGAGATCTCAAGTGAACCACTCTCTCCTAACCAGTGCAGAAACTAGGGTTTTGAGATTTTTGGGTTTATTGCTCCAATGGGGAAGCTCCTTGGGTTTTTATCATCACCAAATGGCATATCTTATCTTTGTTGGAGAGGATACACATCATATTCAGAGGAAGTTGGATTGGGAGGATGTGTTATTTCCTCCTAGACTAAGGGTAATAAAATTAGGGTTTGCTATAAAATCAGTTTATTTCTGATCTTTTGGGCAAGAATTGATTCCATGGTATTCCTTGGGTCCCTAAGTATCTAGGAATGGGAGATTGTCCATCAGTTTGGTTCACAAGAGGTTCAATTGGTCAATTGAATGGAAATCAGGAGAATTGGGGGAAAGTCAACAGTGAGAGGGGAAGTCAACTGTGGAATTTTGAGGTTCTCTTCAAGGTTTTCAAGGTCTCACTTCCTCATATGGTCTTCAAGGGTCAAGTTTCATACCATTTATCAAGAATCAAGGGTTGGTACAAAAGTTACTAAATATGGAAATGACCTATAATTTGAAAGTTTTAATTTTTGGCAAGTTTTTACACTACATTCAACTTGACTTTTCATCAAAAAGGAAGCTTCAAATGAATTTTTCTCAAACATGAAAGTTGAATATCTTGTTCTCCCCTTTCCAACAAGTACAAGATGGTCTCCATATCATTTGTGAAACTCAAGTTATGACCAAAAGAAGGCAAGATGGTTTTTAGGGTTTTCTCATGGTTCCATTTTCACAACTTTTGCATTTTGGGACATATTGACCTATAATTGGTTCCATTGCTTCAAGTCACATTCTAACATCCAAGTGCACCTCATAAGGATCATCTTTGGCCTTGGAATCAAGTGGATCCATGACTTATTCATCACTTATTTCACATTGTGCAATTTTGCAAGAAGCATCAAAGCTCATAAATCAAGATATCTCAAGGCCCAAATCCAATTCAGGTGTGATTAGCAATTGATAAATGAGTGATCCATCATGAAAGGCTTGGGTGTACATGCATGGATGAGGGTGTATAACTCAAAGTGCAAATTTCCAAAATGATTCAAAACTCATTAATTGAGGAATTAATCAGACCTAAATGATTATCAGTGGAATAACCTAGAGTATATAAGCTTACTCATGCACTCATTGGAGAGGGGCACGTTATTTTGAGGAGAACCAAGTTTTCACCCTAAATCTTTTTTCCTTCGAATCTCATCATCCACAAGAGTTTTTCACAAACTACTTTCACAATCTGAATCCTTGGGTTCCATAGAGTACAAATCAACCACCATCTGAAGCTAACAACAAGGACACGAATTGCATAATCTCAGGTTAGTGACAATTTGCATAATCTTAAAACTCTATTTTTAGATGTACACAATGATCTTTGATATCCACTGATGATCCTGGTATATTTTGTTTTGAGATTGGACGTGTGATATGTGCGTACTGTGAGTTTTAAAATTTTGGATCCAAACTTGTTTCGTTCGACTCTCATTATTGTTGCATTGTTTGTGAAAATAAATATGATATTTGTGATCCTTGTGGAATTCTGGTCAGAATAGTGTATTTGTTTGCATGTTCTGGTAAATTTTTGGTCGCAGGTTACCGGAGGAGACGACCGGAACTAGGGCTCCGGCGTCTGGTTTGATTTCCGGCAAAGCTAGGGTTTGCGTGAAGGAGATGAAATCATGACCCTTGATTTTCCAGATCTGATGGTCCACAACTTGCCACGCCATTTAAAAATCTGTCTTATTTTGTGATTTGCGTGCGTGCCATTCCATGGTTACTAACGTGTACTCTTGATCTGGGTCACTTATGTTATTAAGTTTTGATTTGATGAATTATTTGGGTACGTTGGATGGATCTGATGGACATTGATATGCCAACACATTAAGTTCTTCATGTGCTGTTCGCGTGTGATCTTTTTAATTTCTGAGTGATTTTGTGTGTGCGTGTGCATCGTTATTAGTGTGGGTGTGTGGATCTGTGCCTCTCATCATGATTGCTTGTTGGTTTTACTGACTGATGTGAAGCGTTAGATTGATCGTATGGCTGATGGTGAATCAATTTGGTTGACTGGGTTTCATTGTATTTTATTTTTATTTCGCTGATGGGTTTTTGGTTTGGGCTTGATAATTGCACCCCCATATGTGCCCATTTTTCATTTCTGAACGTGCATTTGTTGCTGAATACACCCCCATGCTTATTTCAATTTTTTTCTTTTTTTCATTTAATTGTTTTGTTTGCATTTTTAATTCTTAAAAATAGTTAAATACATCTAAAAATCCCCAAAAAAAAAATCATGAATCATATTTAGAGTTTTATAAAATTTTTCCAAATTTTATTTTCTTATTTTATTTTATTTTTAGCATCTGAATTAATTATTTGGTTAATTTCCTTTGAATTTATTCCATATATGCATACCCTAACTTGCTGATTTTATTTCTCATAGCATACAAAACATTTTGAGTCCACTCTTTTTGCATAGTTTCACCAACATATTGAAGTGCATAAAAAAAAATTTCTCATATTCTTTAAGACCATTTCATATTGCATTTTAGTCCTTCTTTTTTGCATATTGAATCATGTGTCCTACTTGCTCTTTGCATGATTGTTTGAGTGACTTATCTTGTGAATTTTTGCATGGGTTTTTAACATGATGTTCACCCCTGGTTGAGGTGATTTGAGAATTAATTTGGTATTTTTTAAAGGATGTTTTGCTAATTGTTTGATTGCTCTTTATTTGAGGTTTTCTTTTATGCATATCTTTGATCATGTCTGATTATTTGTTTGAGAAGGCACTTGTGCCATTGTTTGGGATTGCTTCTTTGACTTTATAAACCATGTTTAAATTATTATAGGTCACTTGATTGCAATTATAGGTCATTGGTGCGAGGTTGTTGCATACTTTGTGCATATGTTCTATGCTTGATTCACATGCCCCGTTTTGACTTATCTTCTCACCTCTTCTCATCTATGCTCATTCATGACTTATGTTTGGTTTGTGTATGCCATGCCATATCATCCCTTTGCACTTAATTTGATGTATGTTTCTGACCTTGGAGCTTTGCATTCATGTCATATGTTATCCATGTTTCATCTTGCATACTTGAACATGTTTCACTTACATGCTTCCTTCTCCTTCTTCTAATGGATCTTAATGCTTGGATACTTGTGTGTATGCCTCTTGTGACACTTATATAGCATGTTTAGGCACATATTTAGGTCATCCACATTCTGACTTGGATATTATTTGGAGCATTCTTGCATGATCACCTTGCATGTCCACTCATTCTTCTTCTACTCCTTCTCTGATGGCTTTCTTGTGTGTTTTGCCACTTGTTTGCATTCTATTTGCTTGATCTTGTTTGGTAAACATTGTGGGTCACCTCTAAGGTGTACATTCTGACTTGGATGAGTTTCATTTGGTTTATAACCATTTCTCTTTGGGGTGTGATTTGTTTGGGTTCCATTTGTCTTATTGCTGCTTATGTCTGTTTTGTACTAACCGTTTATGCAGAGGCTGAGGTAAGTTATTTGAGGGTATGGATAGTTATCCATGTTCACTCTCACTCTCTCTTTCTCATTTTCATCTCATTTCTTTTCCTTTGAGTGTTGGGTTTCACTTTGTCTGTGATTGAATTGGTTTATGTTTACTTGTGTTTGTTCACATGATCCCCTTAGGATTCCTAGCTCTGCTTAATTTCTGATTAAGCTGGAGGTAGGAGAGACATTAGGCTTTCAATCCTTTGCATGCTAACATTAGGTAGTCTTCCCTCCTAATCCTCCCCTTAGGGCCATCTTTGCATGATAACATTAGGATAGATTTTCCCCGTAGTGTTTTTCTTTTTCTTTTGAGTCCCTCTTCTCATCCCATAACAATTTCTAAGATACTTAATAAGGTCAACTTTCCTTGCACATAAGCCTTAAACGTAGGAAGTGGAGATTGAGGGGTCCCCCTTCATTCTTCTAGAGTGTTGAGCATACGTCCCATTGGGGACGACCATGCGACGCATTCGTTCCCGTGTCATAGACTTTGGTTCAAGGTGAGTTATGAACTAACTCAAGTCACTTCTGTCTTAAAAAATACAAACAAATTTCAAATTATTTTTGTCCTTCGTGATCGTCAAATTAAAGGCTATTTTAAAAAAGGGCACGTTACTTTCCGTTTTGTCGCAAACAGGCATCGACCCTAACTGCCGGACGCGAACTTAACGTCGCTCATAAAAAACACAAAAAGAACTTGGTCCGAACTACGTTGACTCTGAATTTCCCATTGCACAAAGGGAGTACGTAGGCCTAGGACGACAATGTCCTACCGAGTCTGTCTTTGTTTTCCCCTTCCCCATTTCAGTACAGCCATAGATTTTAGATAACTCACCCTTAGATTAGATAACGATCGTGGATCCCATCGAGTACGATGGACGCGTGGGGTACTAATACCTTCCCCTCGCGTAACCGACTCCCAAACCCAGGCTATGGTTGCGATGACCATTCCTTTCCCTCTTCCTCAGGTTTATGCGGTGTTTCCTTTCCCTCTCTTGGGATAAATATACATTGCTGGCGACTCTGTGTTCCGCGCCACTTTCGCGTTTGTACCTGGATGAAAATCTTGGGAACGACAGCTGGCGACTCTGCTGGGGACTCTGGTTGACCTATGCTGGTCCATCCCCTTTAGCGAGTCTGTCCTAGCGCTTGTTTGTTTTTGTTCTCTTTAGGTGTTTTTGTTTGCTTTATTTGTTATAGTTTATTTTTACCGCATTTTCTGCATTACATATTATTATCATCTGCTGCACTGTTCTTCTGTTTGGCGGGTTGTGGGGGTTCCGAGAGATAAGCCCAATACCCAGGCTTAAGCGTACACGTAGGATTAGCGTGGAAAGTAGTGTGACTTGTGTGGCATTTGGCCAGACGTAGTATACATGAAAACTCCACATCCAGACGAGGTTTTCCTTGGTAATGTTCTATCCTGCACATTGGTGCAGATGATTGAATGTAACTTGGAAAACTGTCGACTCTGGCGGCCATTCCCGAGGACTCAGTAACGACACTCCTCCTGAGACGTGATAATGGCAGACCAGAAATGGCAAACCCATTACACATGTCGATCCGAGGACCCAATGTTGGGAACTTGCTATAGGGTTTCCTTTTGGAAAAGAATTAGTGGAAGCACTCCTCGATTGGCGATAGTACTATACCCCGAGGGATGAATGTACTATTGCTTCTCGACCTCAGTGCCGAAACTGAGGACTTGCCATAGGATGTTTTCTTTTGAGGGGAATCAGTTGAGGCCTCCTCGATTGGTGATGATGCCAAACCAGAAATGGTGAACGTATCATCATTTCTCGACCTGAGAGCCTGTGATATTGAGGATCCTTGGCTTTCTAGTACCCACATGTGAGAGGGCAGGGTGTTTACAGGTTTGCAGGTAACCTTGACCTTCAACATACCCAGTTTTCTAGTCAGCTGATTTATCAGTGTGATATTATGGTTATTCTGGTATTCTGGGTATTTGGGCAGACCCTTTGAGATTATACAATTGTTCAGTGCAGTAGTTGTCCAGTCTATGTGGCATCCTTGATCCCATGTGTGCATTTGCATCATCATTCTGCATCCTAACATGTTTGTTCATTTGCAGGGTTGCATCCTAACTTTGATTCTGGTTTTTGAAGACTATTAAGGATAAGTACTGAGAAGAGAAAGAACATCATAGTGTACAAGTTCCTATCACTTATTCTGGATACTATTCACAAAATTATGTCTATGGCAGAACCTGGGGTATTGGCAGACTTTAGAGAAGAGTATGGAAGAATTCTGAATTTTGCTCGCGACATCACCGAATACGAGTATGGGGCTTTGCACACTCTGGTGCAATTCTATGACCCTCACCTGCGATGTTTTCTATTCACTAATTATCCTTTGGCTCCGACATTGGAGGAGTTTGCTCTCATTCGGATGTTTCTATCAAAGAAGAGGCTCCTTTCTATCCTTCTAAAGAACTTCTTTATTTAGAAAGGGTCTCCGAGGCTTTTCATTTGGATCCATCTTTGTTGAAAAACAACGTTGCCGGTAAGGGAGGGTGTAAAGGCTTTCACGTGAGATTTTTGGTATAACAGGCTGTTGTACATGATAAGGCTAGATGTTGGTCAGTTTTCAATGCCATCTTGGCTATGTGTGTCTATGGAACGGTGTTGTTCCCAAATGTGAAGGATTTTGTGGACATGCACGCTGTCCGGATATTTACCACGAAGAATCCGGTACCTACTTTGCTTGGAGATCTGTATTATTCAGTGCATTATAAGAACGAGAAGAGGAGGGGAGGACCCCTTAATTTTTGTGCGCCAGTCTTTTACAAATGGTTTGCTGATCGTCTTCCCAAATCTGGGGCATTTGTAGATACTCAAGGAACATTGGATTGGTCCAAAAGATTGATGGGCTTGAGGGCAGATAATCTAATTTGGGTTCACCGTGACTTGTTGGGCCAAGATATCATGATCAGTTGTGGAGGTCTCCCGAATAAGCCTCTAATAGGAAGGAAAGGGGGAATTAACTACAACCCTATTCTTGCTATTAGGCAATTCGGGTACGCCTTGAAAGAGCCACCAAAAGACGAGGATATCCAAGAATCTATATATCTGAGTGGGGAAATTAATCTGGAACTGTTAAAAGAAGCTACAAATACTTGGGAAGATCGTCATAAGAAGGGGAAGATTTCTTTTGGGAAGAGCAATAACAGAACATTTCCTGCGTACGAAGATTGGATTCAGAAAAGGGTAGAGAAAGAGCTTTTTCCATTCTCCAAAGAACCACCATCTTACCCCTTGCTGATTGAGCCTCCTACCACAGTTGAAATAGAGAAGTTTAACAAGTTGTGGGCTGAAAAGGAAAAGCTGCGAGAAGAAAACAGTGAGCTACAAAGAGAGATTTATCAGTTGAAACATGAGCGGGATGAAGCTGTTCATATCGCCGAGTTGAAGACAGAGCTTCTCGCTAAGGCAGAAAAGGAGCTAGCTGACGAGGTCACAGCCAGACAAAGGATAAAGCAAGCTCTAGAGGGTATCAGCAAGGTTCTCAAATCTAAGAAGGAGGAATTGGCCAAGGCTTTGTTAAAAATTCACAAGTTCAATTCTCACCGAGACACTGCAATGGCTGATTATAAGCGAAAGGAAGCCGATTATCTAGCTCAGATTGATCAATTGAAGTTGAAGCTCAAGAAAAAAGACGTTGAGATCCTATCAGGGGTATTCCAGAGACAAGCAGTCGAGGGTCGACTCAATGAAGCCATAGCCTCCATAGAGGAACTAAAGATCCAAGCTGAAGTGAAGAGACCTAGAAATGAGGGTCCTAGCATGGATGGTGTTTTTGAAGATGACGCTTGGGAGTTGCATTACCGATACTTGAAAGGGATCATGCATAGGAGAGATGTTCTCATTCAAGAGCTAATTCAAAGACCGAAGCATCCCGACACCAAAAAGTTGTTCAAGGAAATTCAAGACTGGAGCAAAGAGCATAATGGATGAGGGGATTGGCACTAGTGGACTTTGATGACATGTCGTAGTTTTCTATTTTCTTTTATTGTATTTGGATCACCACCAGGCTTGTTGGTTGGGATCTATGATTATTGTGTTCAGACTTATTATTTTGGGTTGTGATTGTTGACAATTGGTTATCCTCTGGTTTTTCTTAATGCATGAGCGAAAGTCATGTTTTATCTTGGTTTTAAACAGGAATCAAGGGGTGGATCGCCCTGCAAATATTCAAACATGTTCATTCGCATTTGCATATTCATACTCATTGGCATAACAGGTGTTCGAGGCTGGTTATTCTTGTCCTGATATGGTTCTCTCCGAAGCACAGACTCAACTCCTCAAGCCATTCAAAAGTTGATCATGGAACAAATTCAATCAGAGCCGAGGGAAGTACAGAGCCAAATGGGGCAGTTCATGGGGAAAATGCAAGCTTTGACTCAAGAATAGAAAATGCTGAAAGAGGAAGTCAATCAACTGAAGCCTCCCGAGTAAACACTCAGACTGCAAGTATGTTGTCAGAAATAATAAGTCCAGACAGAGCTAAGTCTCCTCAACGATGGCGATTTCCTGTTTCTTTACTGCATTTTCATATGTAGTTTTCATCTGTTTGTTTAAACATTGTCTGCATGTAGAAACTTGTTTGTTTTTGAATGACAATCATAATACAATAAGCATGTTTTTCTTGAAGTAATCCATTCGTGTTCACTCTTAAATGTTTAGATGCACTGCAATACCAATTTTCTTGTCTAGAACTCTTGAGGGAGGATGATGAGATGAAAACGCAAAATCTCTGGTTGTATGTTCAAGGATAGAACCCTGTTGAGGATGTACATGCATTGTTTCAAATCCCTAAACACTGGAGATATAAGGGAGATAAACCCTCGTTAACCCCTTTGAGCCTTGAAGTTGGAGTTTATTTCGTACGAAAAAACCCTCATACTTAACCCAGGGGCAGGGTAGGCGTCAGTTAGTTTGACCGAGCGTTCAAATTTCAAAGAGAGTGTGCATCTGAGGATCCATTACCTTCTATCCCACCGTTAAGAGGTCAAGAGATGTGAGACCACAATGGTTATCCATCGACAATCAAGGAGTGAGGCAGTCACAACCCTTTCAAGCAAGTAAGACGACCAGTGTCACACGCTTTGTTCAAAAAGGGGAATAAGGAAAAAAAAGGAAAGCCCGCTAAGTCAAAACTTGAAAACAAGCGACTTAGGCAAAAGGTAGGGCATCCCGCTGGACTTCAAAATCGAAAAACTCAAAAGAGTCAGTCCAGGCAAAAATTAGGGATAAAAAAAAAGCAAAAGAAAGAAAAAGCGAAAAGCAAAAAGCGAAAAGGGTTACAAAAGAAAATCCTCGATAAGAACAAATTCGTGTGATTACAGACACAAAAGATAAAAAGGGGTGACTGTTACTCCAAAACCTCTTTAGATGTCAAACCATTAGTTGCATGGGTTCCTTAAAGATCATAAACCTTTGGAGGGATGAGCGTTTGTGTCAGATTAACTGAACATAGAACTGGAGAACATCACGAAGAGTGGGTGGGCACCGATAAATTTTGAGCCATAAATCCTTTTTCTGAAACCGTGAACCAGACCACGTTACAAACCTTAAAAGTCCTAATTGAAACAGGGATTATTCCAAAAGCGTACTTCAACAGGATAGCGTTCCTGACTCCTATGAGTTGTGCTAATAAGATTTATTGGTATTGCATGTGCGCATTATTTTGCCATTCAAAAAATCAAGGTCGCATCCCAGCTAGTGATTCGTTCACAAGGCTTGGCAACGCATTTTCAATAAAACTTCAAGGTTAACACGAGTGTTGCATTAGAATTGTCATTCTCATAATAAACATTTTCTTCTTGTATGTGTTTGATGTCAAAGAAGCTTACACGATGAACGACAGTCGAGAAGCTCGATCACGCCAAGTTGAGATGGTGAAAACTCCGAAGGACAATCATGTCAATGGGTATGTGGCCAAGAGACTGTGCACAGCCTGGAGGTTCCCGATAAATGGTGATAAGATGCAGCTAATCGGGAACAGTCATGCTAAAAACTCTCCCTAAAGCAGCTAAACAGGGGCAATCAGGTCGATTTGACAAATCTCTGTAAGATCAGTTAGGGGAAAAGTTCCTTCAAGACTTGGGGCAGGCCACCTCTAGAGCGTGAGAGATTGTCCACTCCTGAAAATGGTTAATTGAAAACACCTCCTCAAAGTTCAGAATACTGGGACAGAGTATTTTCAAGTCATTACAAATCCTTTCGAGGTAATGTACTTCATGGATTATGAAGTTTGGGGCAGTTATGTCGAGATCTGATAAATCTCTCCAAGAGTTTGAAGACCCTGGGGCAGTGCAAACGCCCGGTCTTCTATAAAATCCTCTCGAGATGATTTCTTCCATTAGACCTGGTGGTCTGGGGCAAGTGGAAAGTTCAAAGGGCCATTTATGACCATAGAGACAGGTCAGGTTGGATGGCAACAGGGTTGTACTTCCCCAGTAGAGTTGCTCTCCCCAGCATTGAAATTGCACCTTCCTCAGCAGAGCAGGCTCTCCCCAACAAGAACATGGAGGATTGTTTTCTCCGGCCAGAATCGTGGTTGTTTCATTACTCCTCAACAAGCAGTTAGTGGTGGAGCGCTCCAAGGAGGATGTCGTGGTGTCCCCAGCAAGAGACTTGGGGAATATTTTCTTTGGACCAAGATGTTGTTTCCCCACAGAATCAGGGTGTCCATTTCCCCCAGCCAGTCAGGAAGTGTACTTTCACTGATAACGTTATGCTCTAATCCCCATCAAGGCGAAGGTAAAGTCATTCTTCCCATCAGCAGGTTAAGTTCAGCAATATCCCCAAGCAGGATGGTATCATGGACTGTTATCCCCAAGCAGGATGATATTATGGACTGTTTTCCCCAAGCAGAGTCTGGTAGTAGTCTTTGCAGCAGGTTGTGCAACGGCGGTTGGCATCCCCAGCAGGTTCTAAGCCCGATGGTTATTGGCACTTTCAGTAATAGACTTCTGGTTCCGTTGTTGGCACTCATTCTCAACTCCCCCAGCAGAGGAGAAATCTCAGGATTTGGATGTTACCCTCAGTAAAGGACACGTGTAATCCCCGGTAGTGTGGATGTTCTTTTGGGATCTCATCCCCAGCAGAAGTTGTTGATCCAAAGATTCGGTCGGAGTGATCCTTCTCAGCAGAGTTCTTGGATTCAGAGGACAATTTATTTTTGTCATCCCCAACTGAATTAGCCTTTTCTCTCCAGTATTTATTTTGCTGGAGGGGCCCTTTTGCATATTCTAAGCATTTGCATTGCATCCTCAAACGCGTAGCATTTCCATTTCGTATGGAGCATTACGCCAAAAATTCAAACATTTGCATTCGAAGCATAAGCCACGTTTGATACTTTCCTTGCCAGTTCTCTTTCTCAGCAGAGATGGCATAACTCAGGAGATTTTGGAGGGATGCGTTCCTCATACTTGTGCTCCCCGGCGGAGTCTTTTATTTAGACTTCTCCTTTCCCCAGCGGAGTCATCTTGCCTATGGATTATGAGTCGGTTGGGAGTTTGCCTTTGTTGGCCCTTTCTCTTTTGTGAAATCCTGTTCTCACCTGGTGGTCAGTTCTCGCTTGACGTATCCTATTTTCTGGTTTCTCTTTCTCAGTAGGGGTGGTATAAATCAGAAGTTTTGTTTCACGTTATCCCCAGCGAAGTCCGCTTTCTGTAAGTGTTCCTTTGCGGGTACGATTGAGGTCGTATTCGTCTTTTTTCCTTGTGGGTAGAGTGATTGAGGTCAGTCTTCCTTTGCGGGTGCGATGGAGGTCGTATTCGTCTTTTTCTTTATGGGTAGAGTGATTGAGGTCAGTCTTCCTTTGCGGGTGCGATTGAGGTCGTATTCGTATTTTTCTTTGTGGGTAGAGTGATTGAGGTCAGTCTACCTTTGCGGTTGCGATTGAGGTCGTATTCGTCTTTTTCTTTGTGGGTAGAGTGATTGAGGTCAGTCTTCCTTTGCGGGTACGATGAAGGTCGTATTCGTCTTTCTCTTTGTGGGTAGAGTGATCGAGGTCAGTCTTCCTTTGCGGGTACGATTGAGGTCGTATTCGTCTTATTTTTGTGGGTAGAGTGATTGAGGTTAGTCTTCCTTTGTGGGTACGATTGAGGTTGTATTCATCTTTTTTATTTATGGGTAGAGTGATTGCGGTCAGTCTTCCTTTGTGGGTGCGATTGAGGTCGTATTCGTCTTTTTACTTTGTGGGTAGAGTGATGGAGGTCAGTCTTCCTTTGCGGGTACGATTGAGGTCGTATTCGTCTTTTTCTTTGTGGGTAGAGTGATCGAGGTCAGTCTTCCTTTGCGGGTAAGATTGAGGTCGTATTCGTCTTATTTTTGTGGGTAGAGTGATTGAGGTCAGTCTTCCTTTGTGGGTACGATTGAGGTCGTATTCTTCTTTTTCTTTGTGGGTAGAGTGATCGAGGTCAGTCTTCCTTTGCGGGTACGATTGAGGTCGTATTCGTCTTATTTTTGTGGGTAGAGTGATTGAGGTCAGTCTTCCTTTGTGGGTACCATTGAGGTCGTTTTCGTCTTTTTTCTTTGTGGGTAGAGTGATTGCGGTCAGTCTTCCTTTGTGGGTGCGATTGAGGTCGTATTCGTCTTTTTTCTTTGTGGGTAGAGTGATGGAGGTCAGTCTTCCTTTGCGGGTACGATTGAGGTCGTATTCGTCTTTTTTCTTTGTGGGTAGAGTGATTGAGGTCAGTCTTCCTTTGCGGGTACGATTGAGGTCGTATTCATATTTTCCTTGTGGGTAGAGTGATTGAGGCCAGTCTTCCTTTGCGGGTACGATCGAGGTCGTATTCGTTTTGTGGGTGCGATTGAAGTCGTATTCATATTTTCCTTGCGGGTACGATTGAGGTCGTATTCGTTTTGCGGGTACGATTGAGGTCGTATTCATTTTTTCCTTGTGGATAGAGTGATTGAGGTCAGTATTCCTTTGTGGGTACGATTGAGGTCGTATTCATATTTTCTTTGTGGGTAAGGTGATTGAGGTCAGCCTTCCTTTGTGGGTACGATTGAGGTCGTATTCATATTATTCTTTGCGGGTAGGGTGATTGAGGTCAGCCTTCCTTTGCGGGTACGATTGAGGTCGTATTCGTCTTTTTTCTTTGTGGGAGTGATCGAGGTCAGTCTTCCTTTGCGGGTACGATTGAGGTCGTATTCGTCTTATTTTTGTGGGTATGGTTGAGGTCATACTCCTTATTTTTCAACACGCTCCATTTCGTTATTCTCACCATTAGCAAATTTCCGGGGCTCTTTCGGTGTTCAATCCCCGTGTATCCTGGAATGTCTGAGAGTCGTCGCTATCGTACCTTCAGGACCAAGTTGATTGAATAGGGGCAGCTGTAGCACCCCAAAATTTGCTCTCCTACCTTTAGTACTAACTGGCTTATGTTTCATTTCATTTTTGCATTATCATGTGTGCATATCATTGGTTCTTAGCATGGGGTCAAGGTGCCTGAGGCAGTTCAAGAGGAGAAGATGTTCTTCAAAGGGTTAAGCAAGAGTCCTTGTATTGTCCAAGAGATTGAGAGGAGAAATGGTTATTGATGCCACCATTATTTGAGTCACTAAGGGGCCTTGGGGCTCAAGAGATCCTGTTTGGTCTATCACATCATCAGGAGTTCACAATTGGCAACAGATCTCAAGTGAACCACTCTCTCCTAACCAGTGCAGAAACTAGGGTTTTGAGATTTTTGGGTTTATTGCTCCAATGAGCAAGCTCTTTGGGTTTTTATCATCACCAAATGGCATATCTTATCTTTGTTGGAGAGGATACACATCATATTCATAGGAAGTTGGATTGGGAGGATGTGTTATTTCCTCCTAGACTAAGGGTACTAAAATCAGGGTTTGCTATAAAATCAGTTTATTTCTGATCTTTTGGGCAAGACTTGATTCCATGGTATTCCTTGGGTCCCTAAGTATCTAGGAATGGGAGATTGTCTATCAGCTTGGTTCACAAGAGGTTCAATTGGTCAATTGATTGGAAATCAGGAGAATTGGGGAAAAGTCAATAGTGAGAGGGGAAGTCAACTGTGGAATTTTGAGGTTCTCTTCAAGGTTTTCAAGGTCTCACATCCTCATATGGTCTTCAAGGGTCAAGTTTCATACCATTTATCAAGAATCAAGGGTTGGTACAAAAGTTACTAAATATGGAAATGACCTATAATTTGAAAGTTTCCATTTTTGGCAAGTTTTTACACTACATTCAACTTGACTTTTCACCATCAAGGAAGCTTCAAATGAATTTTTCTCAAACATGAAAGTTGAAGATCTTGTTCTCCCCTTTCCAATAAGTACTAGATGGTCTCCATATCATTTGTGAAACTCAAGTTATGACCAAAAGAAGGCAAGATGGTTTTTAGGGTTTTCTCATGGTTCCATTTTCACAACTTTTGCATTTTGGGACATATTGACCTATAATTGGTTCCATTGCTTTAAGTCACATTCTAACATCTAAGTGCACCTCATAAGGATCATCTTTGGCCTTGGAATCAAGTGGATCCATGACTTATTCATCACTTATTTCACATTGTGCAATTTTGCAAGAAGCATCAAAGCTCATAAATCAAGATATCTCAAGGCCCAAATCCAATTCAGGTGTGATTAGCAATTGATAAATGAGTGATCTATCATGAAAGGCTTGGGTGTACATGCATGGAGGAGGGTGTATAACTCAAAGTGCAAATTTCCAAAATGATTCAAAACTCATTAATTGAGGAATTAATCAGACCTAAATGATTATCAGTGGAATAACCTAGAGTATATAACTTACTCATGCACTCATTGGAGAGGGGCATGTTATTTTGAGGAGAACCAAGTTTTCACCATAAATATTTTTTCCTTCGAATCTCATCATCCACAAGAGTTTTTCACAAACTACTTTCACAATCTGAATCCTTGGGTTCCATAGAGCACAAATCAACCACCATCTGAAGCTAACAACAAGGACACGAATTGCATAATCTCAGGTTAGTGACAATTTGCATAATCTTAAAACTCTATTTTTAGATGTACACAATGATCTTTGATATCCACTGATGATGCTGGTATATTTTGTTTTGAGATTGGACGTGTGATATGTGCGTACTGTGAGTTTTAAAATTTTGGAGCCAAACTTGTTTCGTTCGACTCTCATTATTGTTGCATTTTTTGTGAAAATAAATATGATATTTGTGATCCTCGTGGAATTCTGGTCAGAATAGTGTATTTGTTTGCATGTTCTGGTAAATTTTTGGTCGCAGGTTACCGGAGGAGACGACCGGAGCTAGGGCTCCGGCGTCTGGTTTGATTTCCGGCGAAGCTAGGGTTTGCGTGAAGGAGATGAAATCATGACCCTTGATTTTCCAGATCTGATGGTCCACAGCTTGCCACGCCATTTAAAAATCTGTCTTATTTTGTGGTTTGCGTGCGTGTCATTCCATGGTTACTACCGTGTACTCTTGATCTGGGTCACTCATGTTATTAAGTTTTGATTTGATGAATTATTTGGGTACGTTGGATGGATCTGATGGACATTGATATGCCAACACATTAAGTTCTTCATGTGATGTTCGTGTGTGATCTTTTTAATTTCTGAGTGATTTTGTGTGTGCATGTGCATCGTTATTAGTGTGGGTGTGTGGATCTGTGCCTCTCATCATGATTGCTTGTTGGTTTTACTGACTGATGTGAAGCGTTAGATTGATCGTATGGCTGATGGTGAGTCAATTTGGTTGACTGGGTTTCATTGTATTTTATTTTTATTTCGCTGATGGGTTTTTGGTTTGGGCTTGATAATTGCACCCCCATATGAGCCCATTTTTCATTTCTGAACGTGCATTTGTTGCTGAATACACGCCCAAGCTTATTTCAATTATTTTCTTTTTTTCATTTAATTGTTTTGTTTGCATTTTTAATTCTTAAAAATAGTTAAATGCATCTAAAAATCCCAAAAAAAAAATCATGAATCATATTTAGAGTTTTATAAAATTTTTCCAAATTTTATTTTCTTATTTTATTTTATTTTTAGCATCTGAATTAATTATTTGGTTAATTTCCTTTGAATTTATTCCATATATACATACCCTAACTTGCTGATTTTATTTCTCATAGCATACAAAACATTTTGAGTCCACTCTTTTTGCATTGTTTCACCAACATATTGAAGTGCATAACAACATTTTTCTCATATTCTTTAAGACAATTTCATATTGCATTTTAGTCCTTCTTTTTTGCATATTGAATCATGTGTCCTACTTGCTCTTTGCATGATTGTTTGAGTGACTTATCTTGTGAATTTTTGCATGGATTTTTAACATGATGTACACCCCTGGTTGAGGTGCTTTTAGAATTAATTTGGTATTTTTTAAAGGATGTTTTGCTAATTGTTTGATTGCTCTTTATTTGAGGTTTTATTTTATGCATATCTTTGATCATGTCTGATTACTTGTTTGAGAAGGCACTTGTGCCATTGTTTGGGATTGCTTCTTTGACTTCATAAACCATGTTTGAATTATTATAGGTCACTTGATTGCAATTATAGGTCATTGGTGTGACGTTGTTGCATACTTTGTGCATATGTTCTATGCTTGATTCACATGCCCCTTTTTGACTTATCTTCTCACCTCTTCTCATATATGCTCATTCATGACTTATGTTTGGTTTGTGTATGCCATGCCATATCATCCATTTGCACTTAATTTGATGTATGTTTCTGACCTTGGAGCTTTGCATTCATGTCATATGTTATCCATGTTTCATCTTGCATACTTGAACATGTTTCACTTACATGCTTCCTTCTCCTTCTTCTAATGGCTCTTAATGCTTGGATACTTGTGTGTATGCCTCATGTGACACTTGTATAGCATGTTTAGGCACATATTTAGGTCATCCACATTATGACTTAGATATTATTTGGATCATTCTTGCATGATCACCTTGCATATCCACTCATTCTTCTTCTACTCCTTCTCTGATGGCTTTCTTGTGTGTTTTGCCACTTGTTTGCATTCTATTTGCTTGATCTTGTTTGGTAAACATTGTGGGTCACCTCTAAGGTGTACATTCTGACTTGGATGAGTTTCATTTGGTTTATAACCATTTCTCTTTGGGGTGTGATTTGTTTGGGTTCCATTTGTCTTATTGCTGCTTATGTCTGTTTTGTACTAACCGTTTATGCAGAGGCTGAGGTAAGTTATTTGAGGGTGTGGATAGTTATCCATGTTCACTCTCACTCTGTCTTTCTCATTTTCATCTCATTTCTTTTCCTTTAAGTGTTGGGTTTCACTTTGTCTGTGATTGACTTGGATAATGTTTACTTGTGTTTGTTCACATGATCCCCTTAGGATTCCTAGCTCTGCTTAATTTTTGATTAAGCTGGAGGTAGGAGAGACATTAGGCTTTCAATCCTTTGCATGCTAACATTAGGTGTCTTCCCTCCTAATCCTCCCCTTAGGGCCATCTTTGCATGATAACATTAGGATAGATTTTCCCCGTAGTGTTTTTTCTTTTTCTTTTGAGTCCCTCTTCTCATCCCATAACAATTTCTAAGATTCTTAATAAGGTCAACTTGCCTTGCACACAAGCCTTAAACATAGGAAGTGAAGATTGAGGGGTCCCCCTTCATTTTTCTAGAGTGTTGAGCATACGTCCCATTGGGCGACGCATTCGTTCCCGTGTCATAGACTTTGGTTCATGGTGAGTTATGAACTAACTCAAGTCACTTATGTCTTAAAAAATACAAACAAATTTCAAATTATTTTTGTCCTTCGGGATCGTCAAATTAAAGGCTATTTTCAAAAAGGGCACATTACTTTCCGTTTTGTCGCAAACAGACATCGACCCTAACTGCCGGACGCGAACTTAACGTCGCTCATAAAAAACACAAAAAGAACTTGGTTCGAACTACGTTGACTCTGAATTTCCCATTGCACAAAGGGAGTACGTAGGCCTAGGACGACGATGTCCTACCGAGTCTGTCTTTGTTTCCCCCTTCCCCGTTTCAGTACAACCATAGATTTTAGATAACTCACCCTTAGATTAGATAATGAGCGTGGATCCCATCGAGTATGATCGACGCATGGGGTGCTAATACCTTCCCCTCGCGTAACCGACTCCCGAACCCAGGCTATGGTTGCGATGACCATTCCTTTCCCTCTTCCTCAGGTTTATGCGGTGTTTCCTTTCCCTCTCTTGGGATAAATATACATTGCTGGCGACTCTATGTTTCGCGCCACTTTCACGTTTGTACCTGGATGAAAATCTTGGGAGCGACACAAACAAGACAAGATGGCACAAGTGCCTCATCAAAATCATGCTAGATGGAAGTAAAGTAATATGTACAAAACTTGCTTCAAATGCAAGGTATCATACAATTACCAAATCACATGAGAAAAATAATGAACATAGGTTTCAACTAAACTAAGTCATGGGCTAAGCATGTATCAAAACTCATGGCAAAACTCAAAAGGAAATATGATCAAAAGATCTCACAAAGTCTCATTGAAACACATCCAAAGAAAACTCAAATATGCACATCAAAACATAAGATAAAATGACTTTAAAAATAAAATGAAAATGGTTTTAGATGGTTTTAGATGTTATCTAGCCATGACAAAAAGAATGAGTGCAAAAGCATTTTAGAACTATACAAAAATAAATGTGCAATAGGCATGTGTAATGAAGAACAACTTTTAAAAAGAAATTAAAAGAAAATTATAAAAATAATGCCAAAATAAAAGAAAATCAGAAATAAAAAATATGGAAAATTATTTTAATGTATAAATATACTATATGAATTTTTGTATAATTATTTAATGCATTTTGGTATTTTTAAAAGAATAAAATGGAAACAGCATGAAAAAGAAATTAAAAAGAAATGAAAACATGCAGGGGGTGCAGCGTGAGTAAAATGTTAGTTTAAAAAGTGTTTGGGCTCAAACATGGGGGTACAGATAGCAATTAAGGGTCCAGTCCAAAGGCGCGTGTGTGTGTGTGTGGTATGGTGTATGTTCAGTCAACCATTTGATTCAATAACAACCACTAGATCAAGTCAACGCATGATAATCAAGTAATCAATCAAATCTAACGCTTCATGATGCACACATACAATAACAAACATGAACGCACACACACACAAGCATTCAGAGAGAAAGAGGAGGCACGTGAGGGAGACACTCCTTCATTTATTCGCTGGCACCATCCTAGCTGTTCACGCACAAAGATCCAATGGCCACAATTTAAACTGAAGATTAAACCCTAAATAAAACTCACCGACCGGAGAAGGACCTCCGGTCATCTTCTCCGGCAAAGCACCACCACCTGCAATCCTCATATTCTCCAGAAAATCACAAACCATACACCATTCGAAAGTTGAACTTACGTAGATAACGAATCCACAAGTATTTTTCACAGATCATGCACACACAACAAGAAACGATCACAAACATTTTGCCCTAAGTTTGGATCTACACCTCTAAGAGGTCTATCAACTAGCCAGATCACTCACACTGCTCCTATTAAGCCATTATCAACAAAAACAAGCTATAATCAGTGACTTAATACAAGAAAAAGTTGAGAAATAGGAACCTGAAACTTGAAGAACTCTTGAATCTACAAGAATACCAGAGAGGAGAACTTGATCTTGATCTCTCTAAGAGAAAAATAAATGCTCTAAAGCTTTGAATCTTGATGAAAACAGAGAGAAAATCAAATCTGAAGTGAGATTGCACTTGAGAAATTCATCTTGTTTCAGCTTGTTCTTGATCAATAATGAACACTTGATGATGATGATGATGAAATGAAGAAGAAATCGTGCAATGAGAGAGAGCTTAGAGAGAAAGTTCAGAGAGAAAATGTAAGAACGATTGGTGAAATTTTTTGAAAATGAATGAAGCTCCTGTCAATTGTGTTAGAGTTTAGCTTATATAGGTGAGGTTAGTTTCTTAACTGGTGTGGTTAACAATTAGAAAGAGAGTTAAGTGACTGAGTTAAGTGAGTTCTGAGTTAACTAACTGAGTCAGTTAGTTATTGGCACGGGTTGGTAAGTTTGATTAAGGTGTGGAGAGGTTTATGCTACTTATGGTGAAGTTTTAGAAATGAGAGGTGGTGATGATGTGTTGCTGCAGCAAGCTTGCTTTACAAGTTTGTTCATTTTCCTCTTTGTAGCATGCCATGTATCATGTGTAAGAAGGATTGTATGGCTTAATGAAGTAATGTGTGACTGGTGTGAGCATGCGTGTGAATGGGAAATCAAACCAAGAACAATGCACAATAATTCCACTTTTGGATTAGCAAGGTCAGAATGAAATTGATGGACTTTATGGAGGAATATCTTCATGTATAGCTCATGAAATTGAATGATTCCAAGGCCTATGGATCAAGGACTTATCAAAGAACATGTTTGATGTTTGGATCAAAGTGAATTTCAGCCTTTAGAATGCATAAAAATGGTCATGAACTCAAGTGCACAAAACTGGTTTATGGGCGTGCCAACCTGCATGGCGTGCATGACAATGGCCTTGTGGATTTTTAGCATAAAACATCTCTCTTGGAACCCTCATATGACCTTCATAACATGTTCAAATGAAAAAATGTCCAACATCAAAGTTGAAGAGGACATGGAGATGGACAACTTTGATGTTCAACAACTTTTCATTTGAAGCCTTATTGATTGAGAAAATGGGCTTGAAATTTGGCACACCAAGTGTTTGATGAAATTATGGCCTGGAGGCCTGAACTTGCCTTGCCATGACTTGAGATTTGCCTTGATTTTGTCCCACTTTGATTGATCATAACTCTCTCAATTTTGATCCAATGGAAGAGTTATTTATATGGATTTGAAGCTTGGAATATGATCTTTAATTGGCTCAACTTGGGCCTGAAGTTTGAAGCTTTTATCTTGGAGAAAGAATGCCTTGAAGTGTAGTGCAAAATGGTCCAAAACTTGCCATTTTTGGAAACCCTAAGTTTCTAAAAATGGAAACTTTGTACATTTCTTAATTTTTTATGATTACTCCATCATGTCTTGATCAAATCATGTCCAATGAACATATGTACCTTGAATTTCATGAATTTGACCTTAAAAAGTCTGGAGTTGTCTTTTTCCTTTGCACAGTTGACTTTTCCCCAAATTTCTTGATTCTCAAGCAACTGACCAGTTGAACCTCTTCTGAAATGAACCAATGAGCAATCTTTCATCCTTAGATACTTGACATCATGTAGAAAACATTGAGATCAAGTTTGAACCGAAATTTCATCAGGAGACCACTTGAATCCAAAACCCTAATTTTGACTGCTTTTGATAGGAGATGATGAGCTGTCCAATTTTCTTGATGAATTCCCATCTTCCAATGACTTGTGGGATCAAATGAGATGATATATGATGAAAGAGACCTTTGAGGCTTGTTGGGAGACCCTTGACTCTTGTACCATGGCTCTGAATGATCAACACTCTGAAAACCACTGATCACATGCTCTATGCTGAATGCAATGCAATGCTTTATTTTTCTATGACTTGAATGCAATGTAATGCAATGAAAGCACATGCTAAATGAGATGAAAAATGAGAGGGAAAATTTTGGGGTATTATAGCTGCCCCTATTCAATCACTGTAGACCTGAATGGATGATAGCGGTTGCTTTTAGACTTTCAAGGTATGGAGAGATTGAATACCGAAAAAATAACCAGAAAATTTGCACTCTGTGGAGAAGAAAAAAAGGGATATAAACCCAACCAAATGAACTCTGCTTGGATAAAACTCTGATGATAACCATAACACTGGAGAGACGTCTTTTGCACGACGCCAGACGACTACTGGCTTGCCACGCTGCCGGTGGGCTTTAACAATGTCTTTTAAACGACGCCAGACGACTACTGGCTTGCAACGCTATCGGTGGGCTTCAACAATGTCTTTTGGGACGACGCCAAATGACTATTGGCTTGCCACGCTGCCAGTGGGCTTTAAGAATGTCTTTTGCGACGACGCCAGATGACTACTGGCTTGCCACGCTGTCGGTGGGCTTTAAGAATGTCTTTTGGGATGATGCCAGATGACTACTGGCTTGCCATGCTACCGGTGGGCTTTAAGAATGTCTTTTGGGACGACGCCAGATGACTACTGGCTTGCCACGCTGCCGGTGGGCTTTAAGAATGTCTTTTGGGACGACGCCAGACGACTACTAGCTTGCCATGCTGCCGGTGGGCTTTAAGAATGTCTTTTGGGACAACGCCAGACGATTGCTGGCTTGCCACGCTACCGGTGGGCTTTAGCAATGTCTTTTGTACGACGCCAGATGACTACTGGCTTGCCACGCTGCCGGTGGGGTTTAACAATGTCTTTTAAACGACGCCAGACGACTACTGGCTTGCCACGCTGCCAGTGGGCTTTAAGAATGTCTTTTGGGACGACGCCAGACGACTACTGGCTTGCCACGCTACCGGTGGGATTTAACAATGTCTTTTAAACGACACCAGACGACTACTGGCTTGCCACGCTGCCGGTGGGCTTTAACAAAAATTCAACACTGGATTACGCTCTGCATACATATCAGACATCCCTGTTGACTCTGCTGAGGAACAATGGTCAATGATGTGACCTCAGAGACTCCTGAAAGGATGATATCTCTGCTGGAGAATGAATAAACAATCCGTCTACTCCAAATTGACACGCTTGCCAAAAATTAAATTGGACTTTGAGATATAGGGAAGTGATGACTCTGCCAGGAATTATTTCATCTGCCTGGGGATGAATTCTGGTCATAGCAACTCCGCTGGGGATGAGAATTTTTTAATGACGTTCTGTTGAGGAAAAAAAAGTCATCAAACCTCTGCTTGGGAATCTATCAAACCCGAAATCCTTTGCGGGAATAATCAGCCTTCTGACTCGGCTGGGGAAAGAATATACTAACACTCTGCTGAGAAAAAGATTCTGTTGATCTGCTAAACCTCTGCGGGGAGAAAGAACAACTCAGCTAAGGAGTACTGCTGACAAGATTTGATGATGAACTCTGTAGGGATACAACTGTCAGAGATACAATCTTGCCAGGGATCGGAACTACCCCGTCGGGGGTAAGCGAATCCTGGTTGGAAGACGCTCCGTTGCAACATGTCGAGAAAGAGTCCCTAGAGATCTGCTGGGAAAACACACAGCAAATCCATGGTAATCTATTGAGGAACAAAACTGTCGAGCTTAGGATAAGTGCCACAATGCCCCATGTTATGCGAACTTTCCGTTTGATGACTCCACTGGGGATAATGAGTTTACAACAAACTCTGCTGGGGATAACCGCTTCAAAGCGTCTCGTGCTGAGGATGCCCCTTAAGAGGATTTTACAGAAGTCCAAGTATCTTTAAACTCTTAAGCAAATGCCGAGACTTGAGCTACAATACAGTAATTGAGAGGTCCCTCTACTGGAGATAATAGATCTGGAACACATCTTGTCGGAGGGATTTCAAGATGCCCTATGCTAGGGAGGGTCACCAACTCACTTTTGCCCCAGATTACAAGGCTAATCTGAAGAAATCGTCCCAAGAGGATTTTACAGAAGATTTGGCATCTTCAAACTCCTGGACACTCACTAAGTCTTGAACATTAACTGCGAGGTCTGCGAAGTAACTCTACTGGTGAATTTGCAACCGTTATCGACACAGAAAAGCTTGTAGCTGTTGGAAGTATTGAGTGGGAGAAATAAATTAATAAGATCCAACGATCCCTTATTGGCTTTGTTTCATTGATCTCATCTTGCTGTAATCGGCCGCTGATCAAACGGTGAACTCAATCAGTAAAAGTTGCAACAAAAGGGTGACATGTGAACCCTTTCTTGAATATGGTTGCCCTGGTATTCTGTCTTAAGGGATAAGTGATCACTTGTCTTGGAAGAGAATGGCTCTCACCTTTGAAATCACTTGTACTTGTTACCTGCAAGCAAAAGGATATGCACGTATGCCCCGTGCTGGATATGACTTCTGCAACTGAGAAAATCCAACTCTGAACCACCACTTATTGAGGAGAAAGTTTTTGATGCATCTCTTGCTGGGAACATGATTAATGAAGTCTGCTGAAAACAGGGGACCACAAATGCCTTGGGTTGAAACGCCCCTTTGTTTCAAGCTTTTTGGCTGATTGACTGCATATGCGTGAACAACAGTTTTTTTTTACAATGTTCCACTTGCCCCCAGACCATCATGGTCCACCAAAAGAAATTGTCTCAAAAGGATTTTACAGAAGACTTGACATCCAAAATGCCTCAATGTCTTCAAACTCTTGGAGAGATTTGTCGGATCTCGAAGTAACTGCCTCAGACTGTATGGTCTACAGAGGAATTTGCCTCGAGAAGATTCATGAACAATCTCATATCACCGTGAGATATTCTGCCCCAGTATTCTGAACCCTGGATAGGTTGATCAGTCGTCTGGATGGACTAACTTCTCGTGCTCTTGGGAAGGCCTGCCCCAGTATGAACCTTGAAGTGGTTTTGCCCCTGACTACTGATCTTCGAAGGAAGGCCCTGGATACCTGTCTTTGGAGAGATTTGAATCTTGAAGTAATTTCCCCAGTTTGGTTGAACTCTGAAGAGATTTCTCGACGTGATTGGCTCAGGTTGGCTACACCTTAAAGAGATGATTCGACGTGATTGCCCCAAATCAACTACATCGTAACACAACTTGTTGGGAAAGCTCCTACTCAACAAAGTTTCCTGAGGAAGTACCACTGGATGTGGCTGTCCTTCGGGAGTTTCAGGATTCTCAACTCAGCAAGATTAAGCTTCTGGATTGAATTTCCATATGTAAACTTCTTTTGATGTCAAACAAATGTATGCAAGCAGAAAATGTTTTATTCTGAGAATGAAAATTCTAATGCAACACACATGTTAAACTTGAAGTTTTACTGAAAAGATGTCGCAAACCCTTTGTGAGCGGATCACGGGTTAGGATACGACATTAATTTTTGAATGAAAGAATGCAATGCACATGCAACACCAACAGAGATCTTTTAGCACAACTCATAGGAGTCAGGAACGCTATCTCTTGGTAGTATGCTTTCGAAATAACCCTGTTTCAATTGAGGACTTTCGGTTTTGTAACGGGGCCTGGTTCACGGTTATTGAAACAAAGGATATAATGCTCAAAATTTATTAGTGCCCACCCACTCTTCGTGATGTCCTCCAGTCCTACGTTCAGTTAGTTCGACACTAGCGTTCACCTCTCAAAAGAAGCTTTTGTGATGGTTGAGGAACCATTGACTTTTAATGGTTTAAGCACCAATCAGTTTATTGGAGTAACAGTCATCCCTTTTCGTCTTTGTGTCTGTGTCACACGACTTTGTTCTTTCGCTTGAGGATCTTTCTTGGGTAATCCTGTTCGCATTTCGCTTTCACATTCTTTTGTTTATCCCTAACTTTTTCCTGGACAGATTCTTTTGAATCTTTGATTTCGGAGTCCAGCGGGATGCCCTAACTTTTGCCTAAGTTCTTGTTTTCAAGTTTCAATTTAGCGGGCTTTTTCATTTCCTTTTTTTTTTCTTTGAACACATCGTGTGACACCGGCTGTCTTGATTTCTTTGGAAGGGTTGTGACTGTTTCATTTCTCAGTTGATGAGGGATAACCATTGTGGTTCCTGCTCTTTGGACCTCTTGATGCGGTAGAGTGAAAAGTAATGGATCCTCAGATGCACACTCCTTTTGAGGTTTGAACGCTTGGTCAAACTAACTGACGCCTACCCTGCCCCAGGGTTAAATGTTAGGGTTTTTTTTTCTACTAAAAGAAACTCCTACTTTAGGGCTCCTATTTGGGCGAGGGTCTATCTCCTTAAATCTTCAGTGTTTGGGATTTGAAACAATGCCTTTACACATCGTCAACAGGGTTTTATCCAAAAGCACACAATTAGAGATTTTTGCGTTTTCAACCCATCATCCTCCTTCAAGAGTTTAAGCACGATAGTTGGTATTGCAATGCACATATACAAACTTATGAGTGAATACGAATGGATTACTTCAGGAAAACATGCGCGTTTTATTAGGATTAACATTAAAAAGAAAAACAGATTTGATGCATGCATACAAATGTTTTGACAAACATAAAAAGCTACACATGAGAATGCAGTAAAAAAGCTAAATGATTGTCCTTGTTGAGGAGACTTGACTCCGTCTGGACTTAATGTTTCTAACGATGCTCTTGCAATTTAGATGCTCATTCCAGAAAGGAGTCTTCAATTCAAGTACCGACCGTCAGGTGTGATCGTGATGAATTTTGAGTCGATTAAGTCTTGCACCTTGTGTTGCAGAGCTTTGCAATTTTCAATCAAATGGCCAGGTGCCCCTGATTGGAACTCGCATCTTGCACTTGCGTCCCAACCTGGTGGTATCTTTGTTGGACATGGTGTGAGAGTCCTTAATTGAACCAACTGATACTTGAGTAGATCAGGCAATAACGGAGCATATAGAATAGGAAGAACATCAAACTCTCTTCCAGGCTTCTTCTGTCTTCGTTGTCCCTTTCTAGAGCAGTTCTCTTGTTGACACTCATTCGAGCGCACAATCTTTTCAGACGCTTTTCTCTTCAGACTTGGTTGAGGTGTAGGCAGCATTTGCGGATGTGGGGATTCTAAGACCAAGGACTGCACGATATACCCCTGACTTGATGCAACTCTAGGAGAGACAATAGGGATATCCACTTCTTTTTCAGCAGCTAGAGTAGGAATGAAACCACCATGAAAGCTTACGCCGCTCGACGTGAAATCAGCTTCCCTCGAATAGACCAGATCCTATACGGCATGCTGAAAGGCCTTATAATTTTCCACATTATGCCCCAGCGCACCAGAGTGGAAGTCACAATGGACTCTTGCGTCATAACCCGGTGGGAGAGTACCAGAGAGAGGAGCCAAAGTCCCTTTCTGTACCAGTTGCAACTGAAGGAGATGCTGAAATAGCTGAGAATATGGCACGGGTGAAGTCTCAAAATGCCTATTCTACTTAGGCGTAAATTGGTGCTGGCGTGGAGCACGATTTTGCTGTTGAGATACAGCCGGGACGGTCACAGTGGCAATCTGCTAGCTTTTTGGGAGAGATCCCTTAAACAATAGAGGAGAGACAATTCCAGCCGCAGCTTCAGGCATGAGAGTATTATCTTTGCTTAGCACACCTCTCATGACCTCCATAGCCAGACTCATCTGAGTCTTCAGTTGGTTGACCTCTTCCTTCAGCACTTTCTGGTCTTGAACCAAGGCTTGCATCTTCCCCATAAACTGCCCCATCTGAATCTTCATTTCGGTCATTTCTGCGCGGAGTTGTTCCATGGCTATCCTCTGATTATCACAGGCCGAGTAGTGGTGGCAGGTCAAGCTGGCTGTCCTGAAGATAATACCAAGTCAAAATGAGAAATCCGCTCCGGAACACCTGCTATGCATATGAGTATGAGAATGCGATGCAGAATGCCATGTTCGAATTTTTCCAAGGAATCATTATGCTTTGATTCAAATATTTTTCTTACAAACCACAAGAAATGGATGGAAATGCTCAGCAGCAAATCTCAAAGTTAATATCCCTTGGAGAAACAAGAACATGTATGCGAAAATGATGATGCAGATGCAACAGACATGGGATCAAGGCTTCCATAAAGCTCTGTACTGCTGTGCTGCTGGATGGATAAGTTTAAAGGTCTGCTCTGAAGAGAATACCGGAATACCAGAATATCCGAATAACCAGGATACCAGAATAACTAGCATATCAGCATAATCAGAATACCAGAATGCCAGGGTGCCAGAATAATCAGAATACCAGAATACCAGAATATCGGCATAATCAAAATCCCAGAATACCAGGCTGATCAGCTTGCACTGATAAGAGAACCAGAATACCAGGTATGATGAAGGTTACGGTTACCTGCAAACCTGTAAACAACCCGCCCCTCTCACATGTGGGTACTAGGATCCTCAGTATCCCGGGCTCTCAGGTCGAGAAATGATGATACGTTCACCATTTTTGGTTTGGCATCATCATCAATCGAGGAGGCCTCAACTGATTCTCCAAAATGAAAGGTCCTCAGCTTCTGGCACTGAGGTCGAGAAGAAATAGTACATTCATCCATCGGGGTACAGTACTATCGCCAATCGAGGAGTGCCTCCACTGATTCACTTTAAAAAAGGACATCCTATAGCGAATTCCCAACATTGGGTCCTCGGATCAAGAAGTGTAATGGGTTTGCCATTTCTGGTCTGCCATTATCACATCTTGGGAGGAGTGCCATTGCTGAGTCCTCGGGAATGGTCACCAGAGTCGACAGCTTTCGAGGTTAACATTCTGAAATGCACAAAACGCGCAAATCAGAACATCTCCTAAGAAAACCTCGTCTGGGCGTGGATTTCATGTAAACCATACGTACCAAGACGCTACGTAGGCCACACTACTATCCACTCTAGTCCTATGTATGTACTCAAGCCTGTGTAATGGGCTTATCTCTCAGAATACCCATCCCGCGAAACAGAAAACCAGCACAGCACAATCCAGTATAATAATGAAATATGATGCAGTAAATGCGGTAAATACAGTAATGTACAGTAAAGCCGTAAAATAGTAAAACAGCAAAAACAACATCAAAATAAACACCCAATGAAATAAAAACAAATAAGCGCTAGGATTGACTCGCAAAAGGGGATGGACCAGCAAGAGGTCAACCTGTCCCCAGCAGAGTCGCGAGTTGTCGCTCCCGGGATTTTCATCCAGGTACAAACGCGAAAGTGGCGTGGAAGAAAGAAAGAGAGTCGCCAGCCATGCATTTTTATCCCAAAGAAAGGGAAAGGTAATGCTGCACAAACCCAAGAGGAAGGAAAGAACGAGGTCTCGCAAAGCAAAGAGAACGGGTAAGGGAGTCGGTTACGTGAAGGGAAGGTTATCTCACCCCTCCACGTCTGTCGTACTCGACGGGATCCACGCTTGAAGTACTGCTCAAAGGGTGATAAACGAAAAGGAACTGAGAGGGAACAAGAAACAAATGTAGGGAAAATAAAAGAAGTGCTCGAATGGGCCCTACCCCACTGCCTACGTATCTCATCGGGAACATGAGAATCAGAGCGACGTAGTTCCCCTCAACAAGGGTTGCTTTGTTTGTGTTTTTTAATGGAAACGTCAGAGTGCGCGTCCCAGCAGTTAGGTGTTGCAGCTCGCTGTATGGAGACTTAGGCGTTACCTGTTTGTGGTAGAACGTACATGACGAGTCCTTAAGGAATAGAATGAAGGAGATGAGAAGAGAATTTGTTTGTTTTTGTATTTTAGAAAGAAGTATTTTGATTATTGGTGTGTATAACGCATATTGTATTTAAGTCTCTCATGTAGGATCGAATGCCTCGCATATCGACCCAAGACAGGACGTATGCTAAACATTCTAAAAAAGTGAGAGAAGACCCCTCACTATCTTGTTCTTACATGAATGGCTCAAATACAATATATGTTATGCCTTTATTAAGTGTTTTTTGCTTTTGTTTTGAGATGAGAAGAAGAGAGACTCAAAGGTTAAGAAAGGTAAAATCTAATGAGGGAGACTAAGACTCAAACCCTAAAGTTGTCATACATGGATGTTCCTAATGGTTAAGTGTGGTTTAGAAACCTAACTCTAAAAGAAAAGAGAAGAAGAGTGAATTCTAACTTACTTCCAAGATTGAAGTTAAGTTAAGAACTCAAAAGGGATGAAAGAGATTGAGCAAAGAAAGCATTAGATGCTTATCACAAACACAAATTGAAATCTTAAAAGAGATGAAAGAAGAGGTTGTATCTGGGTGCACACCCCCACACTTGTCTTACCATTAGCCCCTGAAAATGTTAGCATAACAATTTACAAGTAAAGAAATAAAGAAAGAATGACAAGTAAAGATCAAACAAGTTAGGAACTAAAGAAGAAATGTTCTAAAGGTTGATAAAGTTTCTAAGTCAGAACTAATACCCTAAGAAATTCCTCTAAATTTAAGATACCAAACACAATCAAACTTTGCACAAACAAAGCCTTAAACATCAAAGAAATGCACCATGAAATTAGTTGATGAAAGGTGAATAAAAGGGCAAGATGAACATACATTTATGCTTAAAGAAATGTCAAGGTCAGAAGCATACATCATTTATGAATGTTTAATAATGCATATGAACCATCATACAAGTCATGGAGGACATGATTCAAGTAATAGAGAATAGATGAAGAAGAAAGGAAAAGGAGAGAAACAAGTTTCAATTAGATGCACAAACATACATGTTAAAGATGCATAACATATTAAATGAGTATGAATGCATATGGACCAGTAGCATACAATTGATGATATGCACACGACATGAGTTAAATGGCATACTCAATGCAAACACAAATCATGTAGAGCACAAGAAGAGATGAGGTGATGAATTAGGTCAAAAATGCAAGTAAAAGTGCATAAACACGCATCAAAGGTAAACACAAATCAAAATGACCTATAAGTGAACCAAGTATGACCTATAATCCTCTATACAAACCACATAATCTCACACAAGCAAACAAGACAAGATGGAACAAGTGCCTCATCAAAATCATTCTAGATGGAAGTAAAGTAATATGTACAAAAGTTGCTTCAAATGCAAGGTATCAAACAATTACCAAATCACATGAGAAAAATAATGAACATAGGTTTCAACTAACCTAAGTCTGGGGCTAAGTATGTATCAAAACTCATGGCAAAACTCAAAAGGAAACATGATCAAAAGATCTCACAAAGTCTCATTGAAACACATCCAAAGGAAACTCAAATATGCACATCAAAACATAAGATAAAATGACTTTGAAAATAAAATGATTTTTTTTTAGATGCTTTCAGATGTTATCTAGCCATGAAAAAAAGAATGAGTGCAAAAGAATTTTATAACTATACAAAAATAAATGTGCAATAGGCATGTGTAATGAAGAACAACTTTTAAAAAGAAATTAAAAGAAAATTATGAAAATAATTCCAAAATAAAAGAAAATCAGAAATAAAAAATATGGAAAATTATTTTAATGTATAAATATGCTATATGAATTTTTGTAGAATTATTTAATGCATTTTGGTATTTTTAAAAGAATAAAATGGAAACAGCATGAAAAAGAAATTAAAAAGAAATGAAAACATGCAGGGGGTGCAGCGTGAGTAAAATGTTAGTTCAAAAAGTGTTTGGGCTCAAATATGGGGGTATAGATAGCAATTAAGGGTCCAGTCCAAAGGCGCGCGTGTGTGTGTGGTATGGTGTATGTTCAGTCAACCATTTGATTCAATAAAAACCACTAGATCAAGTCAACGCATGATAATCAGGTAATCAATCAAATCTAACGCTTCATGATGCACACATACAATAACAAACATGAACGCACACACACACAAGCATTCAGAGAGAAAGAGGAGGCACGTGAGGGAGACAGTCCTTGATTTATTCGCTGGCACCATCCTAGCCGTTCACGCACGAAGATCCAATGGCCACAATTTTAACTGAAGATTAAACCCTAAATAAAACTCATCGGCCGGAGAAGGACCTCCGGTCATCTTCTCCGGCGAAGCACCACCACCTGCAATCCTCAGATTCTCCAGAAAATCACAAACCATACACCATTCAAAAGCTGAACTTACGTAGATAACGAATCCACAAGTATTTTTCACAGATCATGCACACACAGCAAGAAACGATCACAAACATTTTGCCCTAAGTTTGGATCTACACCTCTAAGAGGTCTATCAACTAGCTAGATCACTCACACTGCTCCTATTAAGCCATTATCAACAAAAACAAGCTATAATCAGTGATTTAATACAAGAAAAAGTTGAGAAATAGGAACCTGAAACTTGAAGAACTCTTGAATCTACAAGAATACCAGAGAGGAGAACTTGATCTTGATCTCTCTAAGACCAAAATAAATGCTCTAAAGCGTCGAATCTTGATGAAAACAAAGAGAAAATCAAATCTGAAGTGAGATTGCACTTGAGAAATTCATCTTGTTTTAGCGTGTTCTTGATCAATAATGAACACTTGATGATGATGATGATGAAATGAAGAAGAAATCGTGCAATGAGAGAGAGCTTAGAGAGAAAGTTCAGAGAGAAAAAATGAGAACGATTGGTGAAATTTTTTGAAAATGAATAAAGCTCCTTTCAATTGTGTTAGAGTTTAGCTTATATAGGTGAGGTTAGTTTCTTAACTGGTGTGGTTAACCGTTAGAAAGAGAGTTAAGTGAGTGAGTTAGGTGAGTTCTGAGTTAACTAACTGAGTCAGTTAGTTATTGGCACGGGTTGGTAAGTTTGATTAAGGTGTGGAGAGGTTTATGCTACTTATGGTGAAGTTTTAGAAATGAGAGGTGGTGATGATGTGTTCCTGCAGCAATCTTGCTTTACAAGTTTGTTCATTTTCCTCTTTGTAGCATGTCATGTATCATGTGTAAGAAGGATTGTATGGCTTAACGAAGTAATGTGTGACTGGTGTGAGCATGCGTGTGAATGGGAAATCAAACCAAGAACAATGCACAACAATTCCACTTTCGGATTAGCAAGGTCAAAATGAAATTGATGGACTTTATGGAGGAATATCTTCATGTATAGCTCATGAAATTGAATGATTCCAAGGCCTATGGATCAAGGACTTATCAAAGAACATGTTTGATGTTTGGATCAAAGTGAATTTCAGCCTTTAGAATGCATAAAAATGGTCATGAACTCAAGTGCACAAAACTGGTTTATGGGCGTGCCAACCTACATGGCGTGCATAACAATGGCCTTGTGGATTTTCAGCATGAAACATCTCTCTTGGAACCCTCATATGACCTTCATAACATGTTCAAATGAAAAAATGTCCAACATCAAAGTTGAAGAGGACATGGAGATGAACAACTTTGATGTTCAAAAATTTTTCATTTGAAGCTTTCTTGATTGAGAAAATGGGCTTGACATTTGGTACACCAAGTGTTTGATGAAATTATGGCCTGGAGGCCTGAACTTGCCGTGCCATGACTTGAGATTTGCCTTGATTTTGCCCCATTTTGATTGATCATAACTCTCTCAATTTTGATCCAATGTAAGAGTTCTTTATATGGATTTGAAGCTTGGAATGTGATCTTTAATTGGCTCAACTTGGGCCTAAAGTTTGAAGCTTTTATCTTGGAGAAAGAATGCCTTGAAGTGTAGTGCAAAATGGTCCAAAACTTGCCATTTTTGGAAACCCTAAGTTTCTAAAAATGGAAACTTTGTACATTTCTTAATTTTTTATGATTCCTCCATCATTTCTTGATCAAATCTTGTCCAATGAACATATGTACCTTGAATTTCATGTATTTGACCTTAAAAAGTCAGGAGTTGACTTTTTCCTTTGCACAATTGACTTTTCCCCAAATTTCTTGATTCTCAAGCAACTGACCAGTTGAACCTCTTCTGAAATGAACCAATGAGCAATCTTCCATCCTTAGATACTTGACATCATGTAGAAAACATTGAGATCAAGTTTGAACCAAAATTTCATCAGAATACCACTTGAATCCAAAACCCTAATTTTGACTGCTTTTGATAGGAGATGGTGAGCTGTCCAATTTTCTTGATGAATTCCCATCTTCCAATGACTTGTGGGATCAAATGAGATGATATATGATGAAAGAGACCTTTGAGGCTTGTTGGGAGACCCTTGACTCTTGTTCTATGGCTCTGATTGATCAACACTCTGAAAACCACTTATCACATGCCCTATGCTGAATGCAATGCAATGCTTTATTTTTCTATGACTTGAATGCAATGTAATGCAATGAAATCACATACTAAATGATATGAAAAACGAGAGGGAAAATTTTGGGGTATTACACATGGGTCTCGAGGAAGCGATTGATTTGAGGCTAAAAAACTTGGACGTATATGGCGACTCAGCCCTGGTTATCAATCAGATTAAAGGAGATTGGAACACATACCAATCAGGATTGATTCCTTACAAAGACTACGCGAGAAGGTTGCTACCCTTCTTCAACAGAGTTGAGTTTCATCACATCCCTCGTGAGGAGAATCACATGGTTGATGCATTAGCCACTCTCTCTTCCATGATTAGTGTAGGTCAATGGAACGACCTACCTAAGATCGACATAATGCGCCTTGAAAGGCCCGCTTACATCTTCACGATCGAAGCAGTCATAGATGACAAACCTTGGTATCACGATATCAAATGCTTCCTTCAGAAACAAGAGTACCTACCTGGGGCACTAAGGAAGGACAGGAAAACCCTCAGAAGGCTGGCAGGCAGTTTCTTCCTGAGCGGTGATACTCTCTATAAGAGAAATTTTGACATGGTCTTGCTCCGATGCGTAGACAGACCAGAAGCAGACATGCTGATGAAAGAAATTCACGAAGGGTCTTTTGGCACTCATGCCAATGGACACACAATGGCGAGAAAAATTCTGAGAGCAAGGTATTATTGGTTGACAATGGAATTCGACTGCTACAAGTACATGAGGAAGTGTCACAAGTGTCAGATATACTCCGGAAAAATTCATGTACCGCCAACACATCTCAAAGTTCTTTCTTCCCCATGGACTTTTTCCATATAGGGAATCGACATGATTGGCTTGATTGAGCCCAAAGCTACAAACGGACATCAGTTCATTCTGGTAGCCATTGATTACTTCACTAAGTGGGTCGAAGCAGCGTCGTACGCCAATGTAACCCGACAAGTGGTGGTCCAATTTATCAAAAACAATATCATCTGCCATTATGGTGTTCCAAGCCAGATCATTACAGATAATGGATCTAAATTGAACAATAAGATGATGAAATAGTTGTTCGCAGAGTTCAAGATCGAACACCATAACTCATCTCCCTACCGACCAAAGATGAACGGGGCGGTAGAAGCGGCTAACATGAACATCAAGAATATTGTTCAAAAGATGGTTGTAACCTACAAAGATTGGCACGAGATGCTACCCTTTGCTCTTCACAGTTATCGTACATCTATCCACACTTCAACAGGGGCAACCCCTTTCTCTCTAGTATATGGCATGGAAGCAGTGCTCCCCATAGAAGTAGAGATCCCATCAATCAGGGTATTGATGGAAGCTAAGCTTACAGAAGCTGAATGGTGTCAAAATTGACACGATGAATTGAATCTGATCGAAGAGAAGTGAATCACGGCTCTATGCCATGGTCAGTTGTATCAACAAAGAATGAAGAAGGCGTTCGACAAAAAGGTCTGACCTCGCATCTTTAGAAAAGGAGAGCTTGTGCTCAAGAAAATACAATCATTTTTCATTGATTCTAGGGGAAAATGGACTCCGAATTATGACGGCCCATATGTGGTCAAGAAAGCTTTCTCAGGCGGTGCCTTGAGACTTGCAACCATGGACGGAGAGGAATTTGCCTACCCCACAAATGTTGATGTAGTCAAGAAATACTTCGCCTAAAAAAGTGTCTCAGTGGATTGAAAACCTGAAAGGGCGGTCCAGGCAAAAATTAGAGACATGATCAAAAATCATCACGTTGGATTGGAAATCTCAAAGTACAATCCAGGAAAAAATTAGGGATAACGGAAAGTAACTACTTTCGACAAAGGGGCAAGTCCCTCAGCAGGAGTTACATCATCCGTCAGGAAAGCTCCAGTTAATGTCATCATCGACAGAAGCTCAGGATGCCCAGAATTCAAAGTTGGTAGAAGGATAGTGGTCGTTATGTTTCAACGTAGCCTCTTTTCCCTGTAAATTACCATTTTCTAAACTTTGTAAATGCTCCATGGAATCACACGTTTGGCTGATTTCCATCCTATCAATAAAATTTGAGCCCTTGTGCTTTTGTTTGCAATTCTTATTTGTTTAGCTTTACAGAACGACATTTTAACATGATCAACGATTCTTGAAACGAAACAAAAATGAATTTACTTGTTAAAATTGTTCTGCTCTTAAAAATAAAGATGGCAATTTCTTTTGATGGTTGAACATCGAAAGAACATCGATCGCTTCTCCAAAGGTGTTTGAGTCTCAAAGTGCAGAATCAAAGTACTCCTTCTAAACCAGTGTGCCTGAATGAAGGATCATCTATGTAAGATGCGAATGCTCCATCTAACCTCTTCGGCCGAGTTCCCATCTCCTAAGCCCGACCAGCGTCGCTCCCAACAGGGACCGTTTCTCCTAAGCAAGGCGGAATTGCTATCTTGAACCAGCGGTACTTCTTCGCCCCGCGATGGCCGAGTATCTAGTCATGTTCATCTATTAGTCTGTATGACGCGTCAGTTTTGTCAGCATATACATACATACATCATGCATTATTAATTTGCATTCACATTCATATTACATCACTATCACTCCCGTCGGTCTTGTCCCCTAGTGATAACAGTCCTCTCAATCGAGTTGTCAGTTCTTTCCTCGTCAGGAAAGGTTGCGTCTGAACAATCTCTTTCCTCCATTTTAGTTCTGGATCAGAATTGGCCCTTGACCACTTTGATAACTTGAACCTCTAAAAGACCAGAAAACCTTCAACCAATGTCACTCTTCGTCATTGAAGATGATATTTTTGCTTTCCCGGATTAAGGAAAATCCCTAGAGGAAGTCCCTTAAGCAGAGATTCGGCAATACAACGGTTTTTCTCCAAAAAAAACCGCTGATGAAAAGGTCATCAGCACCTCAAAATTGGATCACATCATATGGCGTTTCTCTAAGAAGATCCCGAGAAAAGTATGATACAATATCCCCAAGCGTGAAAGTAGTCTCTCAAGAGACTCGTTTTCCCCAATAGAGTCGGCAAATGGCGTCTCCAAACAGAGAAGTTTGTACACCTCTACAACTCAGACGACTGGGTTCCCCAGCAACTCTGACATCAAAACTTTTTCTATCAAATGGCATCTCTCCAGGAAAATTTGGTGAGAAGTTTGAGGAAAATCGCTACGAATAGCGTCCCTTGTCAAAAAGTTTATTGACAAAAGAAACTAAGACCAGTTCCTTGGTAGGAAACCAGGATCGAGGGGAAGTTTACATCAGAAACTAAGACCAGTTCCTTGGTAGGAAACCAGGATCGAGGGGAAGTTTACATCAGAAACTAAGACAAGTTCCTTGGTAGGAAACCAGGATCGAGGGGAAGTTTACATCAGAAACTAAGACCAGTTCCTTGGTGGGAAACCAGGATCGAGGGGAAGTTCATTTCAGAAACTAAGACCAGTTCCTTGGTAGGAAACCAGGATCGAGGGGAAGTTTTTTACATTTTCTAAGAATCATTGCTTAGCAAAAGAAGAAGGATGCGCAAGCTACCATTCTTAACCACCATCAAAATTTCGGGTATTCCGATATTTAATCCTCGTGCACCCCGAATGCCCGAATAGCTTCGCCGTTCACACCTTCGGATCCAAGAAGATTAAATAGGGGCTTCTGTCATACCCAAAATTTTGACCACTAAGATTTCCTATTATTGTGAAAATCATCATCACAATAGGGATGGACCATCTTGCCTCATCAGTCTCCCCAAAGATGGGTGAACACTTACTACAATCAAAGTTAGGGTTTCAATCCCTCTCAGAGTTCTTAGACAAAGGATCAATCAAGAAATGACATGATCTTCAACTTGTCTAACCTCCCAAACATCTACAATGGATCAAGAGGATTCCCAGGTGGATCAAGCCTCAAGATCGCCAGTGTCACCAAATTAGGGTTTGGTCGACCAGGGCCTCCAGATGGAAATTTTCCTCTGGGCATGAGCCAATGCTTCAAAGCATATCCTAAAATACTCCATGGAACCTCATGGGCCCAAGCATCAAGTCAATTTGACCTCAGGGGATGCATACATCAAAAATCAGGAATTAGGGTTTCTTGACCTAATTCACCCCTAAGTTGACTTTTGGGACAAATCATGAGCCAAGACCTCAAGATAGGATTTGAGGGTCTCCAACATACCACATTGATCCATTTGTAACAATGGATTGATCCAGGAAGCTTGAGCAGCAAGTCTCAATTTCATCAGTACCACAGTTAGGGTTTCGCGAGAAAAGTCAACTGTATCTTTGACTTTTGACCAGGACATGCTCCCAAACCCTAGGACATGGCTCAATATACCCTATAACACCCATGGAACATGTCCATCAAGTTTGATTTAGGTCAAGGACATGATTTCCTAAAGGATCGCACAGTTTGGAATTCATCTGATAAAAAGTTAACTGTGCACAAAAGTCAACTTTGACTTTTTGAGATTTTTCACAAAAATGGTTTTTTAACCCTAAAATGATGTTAACGTATGATTTGAATCATCATTCATCAAGAAAAATCAAGAAAGGTGGGATAACTTGTAAAAGGGGTAACCATAAAAACTTAGAAAATTTTCTAAGTTATGAACAAAGTAGCAAGGGTACCAACTTTGGAGGATCATAACTCCTAAACCACAAAGCCATTTTTCCGCATCCAAAGCTTGATTTGTAGATCTCATTACCCTCTACAAAAGCTTAAAACTGACCTCCCTCCAAATTCCTCATGGATTTTGAGTTATGGAATGATCAAAATCACAAAAAGTTAAAATGTCACTTTTTTCCAACACTTAGTGAAATTTTCACTAAGTCAGAATCTGCCTTCACTTTTTTCTAAATGTAGGGGGATTTTTCACTTGGATCCAAAAGGTATCAAAACCAAATATGATCAAACAGTTGTTGTATCATATGAGGGCTTTCCAAAATGGCCAAGAACATCACCAAATTCCACTTGGGCCAAGAGATATGACAATGGCAATATGCCTTGCTGAAAACTGCCAAGGCTAGGCAGAATTTTGCATTTTTTCTCGATTTGGAAAAATCAGATAATTCCAAGCCTTGTCATCACTTTGGACACATCTGAGGATCAAATCTAAAGGGGACAAGCACTGAGCCAAGCCTCCAAAGTCCTTGGAACAAGAAGTAGCATGCCAAACCTAGAATTGCCTAAAAGAGGGACAAGACTCCAATTTTGGATTGGAGCATTCAATGCATACACCAAGGTGGCATGGACTGAGCCATTTGCAACTGAATTCAGTCAAGACTTATCCAAGACCAAGGGAACCACAACCCTGTGCCCTAACCTCTAGTCAATGGCTAGAGGAGACTTGGATTCCAAAGTGCAACCATTGGCCAAACCTCTGCTGCAGTTGCCATTCACTATTGATCTCAAAACAAACTTGCTCTACTATAAATAGAGCTCATTTGTGCTCAGTTTGAGTACACCAAAGCCATCAAACAAATGCTTTCCTCAAAATCCCTCTCTTTAGGCCAAAATGCCTTCTTTAGCAAGGTAACTCTGAGTTTTTGAGTTAGAGAGCATTTCCATCACAACTCATGATCATAACACCTCATAAACATCATATGTAGGTGATCCAAACTATCAAAAGTGACCTGTAACACCAAAATCACAAAGTCACCTCTCAAAACCTCAAAATAGGCCTTTTGTGCATTTTTCAAGCCATGTCTTGATTCAGTCACTTTCCAAACCAGATAAAACCTCAAACACACCCCAAATAGAATCCTTGAACTGTCCCAAATGGTTCCCCCCATCTGGAACACCATTTGAGAGAGTTGATATTTTGGTCATTTTAACCCCTTTTGCAAGAAAGGGCCAGTTTGTGTTTTTGCAGGTTCCAGCTGATTCCAACCATCCTCAAAGCTTCTAAGGGATCATTTGAGAGTGTCCAAAGCATCAAACCATTTATGGAACAAGAAGTTTGGCAGATTGCACAGAAAACTCCAAAAGCTCAAAAAGAGGTAAGCATCATGACTTGAACTTTCCAAAATATGCATTGCTTTGAAGTCCACTGATCATACACACCTTATACATGTTATATATGTTGTGTTTGAACCATTTCATCATGTAATTCATGCTTGTATCAAAGTGTAGCATAAAAAATGCAATTATAGGCCTTTTTCAAAACCACTATCGGGTTTTGAGGAGGGAGTATGATCTGAAAAAAATACCACCACCATTGGATTGCTTGTGAAATTCTAGGCCAGATGCATATAAATTTTGTCCCCAACCATTAAGAAATGAGAAAGTTATGGACCTTCCCGTTTCTTGGCAAAACTTGCCTTGCCTTGCCTTGACCAGGCCTAGAAAACAAGGCATGCCTTGTATATTTGTGGTTTCACTTCAAGCAATGGATGTATCACCACCCCAGTGGTAAGGCGCACACCCTATAACCTTGAGGTCGTGGGTTCAAACCCCACCCATGCCATTTTGTATTTTCTCACATTTTTGCTATTTTTTCCAATATTTTATGTTTTATTAATTAATCGGAAAATTAATAACTCTTTCAATTTTAATTATTTTTTATTGGTTCTTTTTGCAAAAAATTACAAAAATGTTGAAATATTTTATTCCACAAAAAAATTAAGTTTATACTATTTATTTAATATAATTAGTATTTTTGTGAATAAATTCCTTTTTAATGTTTTTAAACATTTTAAAAGTGAATATTTACTTTGAAAATCAAAACCAAGTGAGTTTTAATTAACCTTGCGATTAATCCCTCATTTCTCAAACCTTAAACAAAAATCACAAATGGTTTATTCAAACTTATTTGGTATTTTATTTGATTTTCTTTAAATATTTACTTTTAAAGAATAACAAATTAGGGTTTCTTTGATTTTCACCCTCATCAAACAATTTCAAACACTTTTGGGCCTCTAATAGAGTGTAAGACCCAATTCTTTGTAAATACAAACCTATTTTTAGGCCTCACTTATTGTATAAGTCCCGTTGTATTTCAAAAAGTTCGACACGATCATCGTCCGTTGAAAAACAAACCTTGGGCCTCTCCTCGAGCTATAAGACCCATTCAAAATCTTTTGGGCCTCTATTATAGTATAAGACCCAACCCCCTTTGAAAACCAAACCATTTTGGGCCTCAATGCATTGTATAAGACCCACCGCGTTTTCAAAAATCTCGGCGCGATCGCCATTTTCAAACAAATGACCCTAGGCCTCTTCTTAAGCTGTAAGCCCCACCACTTGTACAAAAATAAATCTTTTGAGCCTCTATTAGAGTGTAAGACCCAATCCCCTTTTAACCAAAACTTTTTGGGTCTCAGACATTGTATAAGTCCCCCTGCGTTAAAAGAAAACCTCGGCGTGATCGCCAATAAAAAAACCAATCATCTGGGCCTACCCTCATGTTGTAAGCCCCATTCTTTTTCTTTAAACACTTGGGCCTCTTGAGAGAGTGTAGACCCATCCCCTTGTACAGAAAACCTTTCTTGGGCCTCAGTCACTTGTATAAGTCCCTCTGTACAAAACGACAGTGCGATCACTGATAAACCTTGGGCCTCTCCTTGAGCTGTAAGCCCCAACATCTTTTCAAAATACTTTCTCCTTTAATTTTGAATATATTGTTGTTTTCAATCTTTCTTTGTTGAAAAAACTAACCAAACAACATGGAAGCTCTACAACCGAGTAAGCGTTTATATGCTTTCTTTATCCTCTTTCATATACATATAACTGTATTGTGGGGCTGTTTCACTGTAAGTCTTCTTTCATAAACTCATATCAACTGTGTAATACTAGTATAGATATTTAGAGTTTCCCTGGCAACTACGTCTAACACTAAGCCCTGTTGGTCACTCTTAAATAGACAAAACTAGATCCCCCATAGGATTACCAGACACAGTCTTCCCTCCTCTTGGGGTTAAACAATATAGAGACGTGAAAGACAACATTCTCGGTGAACCCTTTCTCAGACTATCACTCTTAGAAATTGTCAAAGAAACTCTACTCCCCAGAGATGATCTTTTCTCCGTGAATGGCATCTCTTGAGTTTCTTCCAAATTCCCGGACTTTCCTGGCTTGATCTATTCTCTGTGAATAGCCTGTTTTGAATTTCTCGGGGTTTGGGGACCCACAGGCTTCCTAAAAGCATCCCCGCCTCCTCTTGGGTGTTGTACAAGGACCCTACGGCTTCTTAGAAGTATTCACAGCCTCCTCTTAGGCTTCGTATAAGGATTCTTCCTTCGGGAAGAGAGCCTCCTCTTGGGCTTCGTACAAATTGTCCCTCGGCTTCTTAAAAGTTTCCAGCCTCCTCTTGGGCTTCGTACAAATTGTCCCGACGACCTCCTAGAGGTATAGGAGCATAAATTAGTCATCTTAATAGAACAGTCTTTCAAAGAGTCTAGATCTTTCTACCGTGAACGTACTACTACTGTTTCTTTAAGCATAGTACAAAGGATAAAACTCTAGACTTGGACAGTCTAATCTCCTTGTGTCTCGAAGGCATTCTCAAGTAGGGAAAAACACCAGTAGACTCGGACAATCTCCAATACCCTCTGGATTCCCCATTTCCTTAAAAAACAGGAAATAACCCTGATCCTCTGATCAATCCCAAAGCATAGCCTTGCCTTTAATCAGTCTCTTTATAAGAACTGATTTTCTCTTTTAACCAACCTACTAGACCTGTCACTCAACTGAAACAGCAATCCTTTTAGCCTCTATCTCGGGCTTTGTACGAGATACAAAAACACTCTCTTGTTGAGTCAATAATCCTTTTAGCCTCCATCTCGGGCTTCGTACGAGACACAAAAACACTCTCTTGTTGAGTATAAAAGACTCTCTTGTTGAGTCAAACATTTTCAGCCTCCATCTCGGGCTTCGTACGAGGTACAAAGACTCTCTTGTTGAGTCAACCTTTAGCCTCCGTCTTAGGCTTCGTACAAGACACATCTAAAAGCACTCTCTTGTTGAGTCAAGCCCTTTTAGCCTCTCTCTCTCGGGCTTCGTACGAGACACATAAAAACACCCTCTTGTTGGGCCAATAGCCTCCTCTTAGGCTTTGTATAAGAAAAACCCCGGTTGAGTCAATCAACCTTTTAGCCTCAAAACGGTGCCTCGTTCACAGGATACAAACATCAACAACTCCTTTCATCTAATCGCTGTAAGCGGCAAGCCTCTGGATTATTTACATCCACGCCATTGTCCCTCTTTTAGCATGAGAAATTCCTAAGGAAAGATAGCATTGCTCTACACTAAGTTAAAGTCCTCTCCTTCAGGTTAAAACCCCCTATAAAGGAAATTATGGCATTGCTAGGATTTACATTTCCCGGTTAAAGTAATCCTCCTTTATAGTCAGTCACCCAACAGTCGTGACAAACAGACCCCCTTTAGAGATGACAGATTCTCTCTAAAGGCAACACCTTTTTAGCTTCACATCTTGGGTTTCAAACAAGATACAAATAGACCCTTCAGCTTCACGTCTTGGGCTTTGAACAAGATATAAACTACCTTTTCAGCTTCACGTCTTGGGGTTTGAACAAGACATGAAAACACCATTTCCTCCCATAGAATAGGAGGAACTACGATCGCTCTGATTTCTCTATTTTGGTAAACGGGAATACGTAGCCATAAGATTGAAAGAAAAATCTTAGTGAGCACACTAATCCAAAGTCCCAAATCCCATACCTTCACATATCAATCGAAAAGCATCAGTCTTAAACTCCCACCAATCGCCCAGGCACTATTTTAACAAAATAACTTAAGAGAGACCCACAATCTCAATAGCATCTGTAAACCAACAGTCATCTGTTTAAACTCAGTATGCAAGCAGGGTTAATTGGAGACATCTATTTCCCTTCCTTCATCAGCTTCAATAGGATAAAAAATGAATCGAACTGTAGTACCCCAAAAGTGATAGTGCTTCGCAACCACGTCCAAAAATTCGCGCTACACACCCGAACTCATTGGCCTTCATACGGGCGTTCGAGCTGACCTGTTCCATCTTAAGGATTGGGGCTGCTCTTCCCTTGTTCTTCATAGTCTTCCACCTTCAACGGCAGCTGTCGGGGAGGAAATATGGATGGGTCTCGTTGAAGCAGCCGCGTAAGCTGTTCAAGCCTTTCTTTGAATCGATACAGACATTTAAGGAGAAATGCTACATCATTGATCCCGTATCGGAAGCTGCCCAGGACAACACTTATCTCTGGGAGATCGAGGTTGATGGGGAGGGAAATGAGTTGCGCGATGAGTCCAGGAAGTTCATTGGGGAGAGAGTGTATAAGTTCCCCATCTACTAGAGACCTGGACATTTCACCAAGAAGCCTGTTTATTACGTTCTTCAGCCGCACGAGTTAGACGGGCAGGATGCCGCTGCGTACGAGGTGCTGGTGAAGTACGTTAACTCCTTCCGGCTCGCTGAATGTTGGACGAAGAATGGGTCTTTGATTTTCGAGGAGGATGGTAGTCAGAGGGTTGAGTATCGTTTTATTAATACCAAGGCCCTCCTGGAGTGCAAGACTCCTGCGGAAGCCCAGAAGCTGCTCGGTAGTCTTAGTTATTATAATTATGCCCGAACTATTTTCTTTTCTCGTATCTAACATGCTTGTGTTTTGTTTGTGTAGGTCAGATGCCTCAGGCTCATGAGAGGGTGGTGAAGAATGCTCTTGCGAGGAACAAGGCTGGAGCGGTTCCTCTGAAGTCTCGATTTGCCAATGCGCGTGCTCCCACTCCTGCTCAGTCTACTGCGGGGACCTCTTTTCACCCTCCTGCTCCCCAGGGATCTCCCCTGCCTCTGACCCCGTGAACCAAGCGGCCGAGGGCCAACGATGCTGTGGATCTCAGCCGGGCCCCAGAGAAAGGGAGGTTCGAGCTTCCTCCTTAAATACTTGATAGAAGATACTTTGAGGGGAACTCCCTGATCGTGCCGCGAGTAGAATCTCTTCGGCTGGAAAGCATGGACCGTCCGAGTAAGAGGGCGTTGGTGGCCCAAGATGCTTCCGCACTGATCAGAGTTCTGGAAATGGCGGCCATATACGCTGAAGGGGACTCCGTAACTGAGTCAGAGCTCAAGGCTGCTCGGGCTACCGTGGCATCTCTCACGGAAGAGGTGAAGAGTGTTGACGAGGCCCGGAAGAAGGCTGACGAGGAGGTGGCCAGGCTGAAGAAGGAGAATTCTGTGCTGGCAGCGGAGAAGAAGGCGGCTGAGGAGCTGGTACAGCTGCTGAGGGCGGTTAATGGTCTGGGGGAAGATGAACTTGAGGATGTTAAGGAACTGAAGACAAGGTCCGAGCTAGTTGCCCGTATGTTGGCAGCCGAGGATGATAGTATCGTCATTGCGGACGAATCCTTCAGAAATGTCGTGTCTCAACTGCGGGTGGTGAACCCTGGACTTGACATTTCTATCGAGGGTACGTGTAACAGCCCGCGGTCGCTCGCGCACGAGTCCCGACACTATTACCAACTCAGACTTAATCACTAGCCCCCTTTTTCAACTATACTAGTGTTTTTGCCTCCCGTGGGAATCGAACCGTGTACCTGGGGATAAGTACCACGTTCAATGCATTCCCACTACCAATATTATTAAGTCCTTCATAGGAGTCCGAAGTTTCACAATCCATTAGATTCTCAAATATTATTAAGTACATTATAAGTGGTCTCCTTGGGACTTGTAGCACCAATATAGGTGGCTTTCATTTTGTCCTTTTTTCCCTTTTGACTGACCATGGACCCTGATATTTTCCAGATCTGATTCCATAGGTACACCTTGTGGGCTTTAGTCGTAACATGAATTTCCTTAACTGATCCAACAAATTTTGCAAGTTTGTTATGTGATCTTCTTCCTTTTGCAACTTGGTAGTCGTATTGCCCATATGACCCTCTATCTCCTTATGCCTCATATTACCATAGTCCTTTGATAAGTTACTCCTACGTTCTTTAACCCAACAGGCGTTACCTTGTGACAAAAAGTCGAATTGCTTCTTGACTTCTTCCCTGATCTGGAGGATCATATCTGATCTAGTCCTCCTCAGCTTTTGCTTGATTGGCGTGCATTCTAGTTTGAGTAGTGGTTTGTGCTCGACGATGCTTGTATCACGCTCTGGCGTATCTTGGTATGACCCAGCAAACACGTCGGGGTACCCTTGTAATAGCTCGATCATTATTTCCTTTATATCCTTATCCGGAGAAGCACGACTTTGACCTCTTTCCTATCTTCATCAGTTCCCAGATTGATCACATCCACTGGTTCCTGATGAGGTTGTATTTCCTTGTCCTCTTGCCTCAACAGTCTAGCTAACTCTTCGGGAAGCTCACACTCGTCCTCATCACCCTCTTCCGCTTGGTTAATCGATAATCCGAAGTCATTCGAGATTATAGCGGTGTCATTCTTAATAGGTTCATTTTTAAATTTGCATGGAGACGAAGAATTTTTACTTTTTTTTTTTTCATTTATTTCTTTTTGGAATGAAGTACTAGGAATGAAAATGTCGAAAGAAGGTATATTGCCATTTTGAATAAACAGAAAATGAAAGAAAAAGATCTTGATTGAAAACAAAATGTAATTTTATTGATAAAAAAAATCCAATGAAATAAAAGGTGGCCCTACAAAGCTTTATCCACCTGCCTTGGGCATAGCAAGGGACTTATTATTATTTTAAGGAAAAAGTAAATTACTTCGAAACAAAAATCATCTCAGAAATCCCGATGGTTCTCCAATTGTCGAAATTAGGTATTCTTTTCTTCCTCCTCCATTAAGGCCACACGATCCCAAATTCCGAATCCCAAACCATGGAAATTGCCTTCTAACCCTTCATTAGCTGGTTTGTAACCCAGCCCAAACAAATCCTTCTCCTCAGGTGACTCCCATTGTTTGCCCCAGTTTGTTATGTCTCCCTTATTAATAAGGAATTCATCCCCCATCTCTTCCATGGCGTTGATTGTCACCCCAATGTGCCCCAGTAATGCATTATCTCCCAGATTTGGATCTTTAGGGTCTATAACACCGACATCATTTTCCTTTGAGTTGTTTTTGGGGTACCCCTTATTGTTATGTTGGTCGGAGGATGACTGCCCAATCTTTCCTATCTTTAAACCGTTCTCAATCCTCTCTCCAATGATAACCAAGTCAGTGAATCCCGTTGAGACTGCCCCAATCATCCTCTCATAGTATAGCCCTTGCAGAGTTCCCATAAATGTATCTACTAGCTCGCTTTCCCGCAATGGAGGTTGAACACGAGAGGCTAGCTCCCTCCATCTCTGGGCATACTCCTTGAAAGATTCGTTCCCTTTTTGAGACATGTTTTGTAATTGTATGCGATCAGGGGCCATGTCTACATTATATTGGTATTGCCTTATAAAGGCACTTGCCAGGTCCTCCCAGTTTTTGATGTGAGTCCTTTCCAGTTGTACGTACCAATCCAAGGATGCCCCACTAAGGCTGTCTTGGAAAACATGCATCATCAGCTTTTCATTTTTAGCATGAGCCACCATCTTTCGGGAAAACATCCGGATGTGATTTTTGGGACAACTAACTCCTTTATACATCTCGAAGTTAGGTGCCTTAAACTTAGGAGGTAAGACCACATCGGGCACCAGACACATTTCCAAGGCATCCACTCCAAGAACATTGAGCCCCTCCACGACCTTTAGCCTTTCCTCAAGTGCTTTGTACACATCATCAATCCTTCTCCTTTCCCTAACAGTGGTTCCTTTATTTTCGAAGGCCACTTGTCTCGGATTTTCACCCTCGTAGTTCTCACGTGGGGTAGGTCTGTAAGTAGTACGAGGTGCCCCATTGGAAATAGGTGGGGAGACGGTTCCCTCGAGAGGTTGATCAACATTTTTGTGCTTAGTAGTTTCAGTCTCCCCACGTTCCAGATCATGGAAAAACCCTAGTAGGGTGTTATTGTCTTCAACATGGGAGGTAGGAGTAGGAACCTTCCTTTGCTGGCTTGACTTGGTTCTTCTGGCTATCAAATTCTGGACGACAAGTATCAGTTGATCAATCTGGCTTTTCATTTCTTCCACGTTCTCCTTGACATTATCCATTTCTCCTCTTAGAGTAACCATATCCTTCTCCATCTGATCCATAGCGTTCCCTTGGTGAGTGCGAGGTCGGGAAGTCAGATTGTTATGCCTGAGACGAAGTTTAAAAAAAATGATGTTTTCCTTATATTGAATGCATGTTGATGATGAATGTATGAATATGATGTATGCTAAATAATTTTAAAATTTTTATTTGGGGGGAACTCCAAAATCCGTTGTAGTTATAGTTGAATATACCCAAAGGATGAAAACCATACACATCCAAATCCATTAGCCAATCCCAAATCCAAAATGCCTTATAACAATAACTCCTCGGGAACAACCCAAAACAATAATCCCAAGATGGAAGCTCCTGAACTTAAGAAGGCGTAAACTAAGTGGATGCCCCCAATGCCTTCTTCAAATGAGCTTTAAACTCCTCCAAGTATCCTTTCTTAAGCCCTTGCACTTCCCTATCCTCCTTGTAGTGAGGTGATGGGTCTTCAAGGGGTATAGCTGAGTTTTTTTTTTTGCTTGACCATTTTTCTTTTTCTTTTGATTATTATTTTTTGTTGTTTTATAGTTTTTTGCCCGCATGTCCCTTTGTAAGTTTTTCTCCTTGTAAATCCAAGTATAGCGTAAGAGCTAGTTGAAAATCCTTGAAGAGGAAGTCACATAGAGAAGGATCATAAAGTTGTGCAAAAGTAATTATGGCCTCTACCTTCATAGGGGTCCCTAAGAGATCGAGGATCCTTCCATACTTGGGTGTAAACATCCTTTGAGCAGATTTGGCATTAAGTCTCAAAGGTCCTTGAGACTTTGTAAATCACCACTTAGCACTCTAATGCGTAGGGTAGCCCTTTTGTTTGAATCCATCTTTCCCATATTCCTACAACGCATCTTGAAATTCCCCACAAAAATGTATATATGCAAAAAAGGTTTTTAAATGCATGATGACATGGACCCTTTGTTCTTTAGTTAAATGTTTTTTTGGGTTAGGGTAAGGTGAAAATGCAAGCATGCCCTAGCAAGGTAAGCTCCCTATGATAGGTTTAGATCTAAAGCTTATCTACCCAATCCCCTCACATGTAGGATATAAAAATTTGGACAGCATAACAGCTCCAAAATGTTTAGACTATACCCTTGTTTTACCATGAGAAGGAGCAAGCCTTCCTATGGTAATCCTTCGGGATAAGTCTCATTTGGGGTAGGAGCCTAGTAACAGCCCTTGAGGGTTGAATACATAGGGTCTCCATAGATTGGTGTGGGGTAGGTTAAAGATTCTCAGAGTCACGGACCACATCCAAATCATTCCACTACGTTAGGGGTTAGCCCTTTCGTGAGGACGACTTTGGAAGGATCTTCTCTGAGTGTGGCATCAATGCATTGTTGGGGATGTCGCATCCTCCCCATAAACATTTCCGTTCCACTTTATGTTCTAGGGTTATCCTCCAAGCTTTGGGTTTTAGCTTCACTCCTTTTTTTTGTTTGCCCCAATCCCTTGTATAATGACAAAATAAAAAAACAAAGGGTTAAATAAATAAAAAATATGAAATAAATAAAAAAATACATAACAATAAAATAAAAACATCCAAGACAAACAAATCCCTAAATCCTAAGGCTAGGAAGGACTCTCTCTAAGAAGGAATCCCCAGCAGAGTCGCCAGCTGTCGCGGCCGGCAAAAATATCGAGTCGCCATCATATTTTTTAAGGGAAAATAATGATAAACCTAAAAAGTCCTAATCCTAAGGGTAGAGATTCCTGAGGTTCGGGAGTCGGTTAAGTGAGGGGAAGGTGTTAGGCACCCCTCACCTCCATTGTACTCAATGGGATCCTCCTTAGATTTTAGGGTATGCTTGTTTGTCTGTCTAAGTTAATTATTTACAAAGGAAACCTAAGTTTTTTATTATTATACTCGCTAGGGTTTACAACCCTATGCCTACGTACCTTCAATTTTGAAGGATCAGAGTAACTGTAGTTCACCTCCCCTATTCCTACCCCCTAATCCTATTCCTAAATCCCAAAACCTAACCCTAAACCCCAATCCACTATTTATACTCTTAGATAAAGAGTTCTATCCCTTAAATCTAGTGTTTATACTCCTAGATAAGGAGTTATATCCCTTAAATCTCTTAAATCCCTATCCATTATTTAGACTCTCGGAGGAAGAGTTTTATCCCTTAATCCTTTTATTTATACTCTCGGATATCAAGAGTGTTATCCCTAAATCCTTATCCCCTATCCCTTATTTAGGCTCTCGGACCAAGAGCTTTATCCCTTAATCCTTTTATTTATACTCTCAGATATCAAGAGTTCTATCCCTTATCTCATCCTTTATTTAGGCTCTCGGACCAAGAGCTTTATCCCTTAATCCTTTTATTTATACTCTCGGATATCAAGAGTTCTATCCCTTATCCCATCCTTTATTTAGGCTCTCGGACCAAGAGTTTTATCCCAAGTTAAAATCCCTTAAAGAAAAATTCCTTAAATATCCTTTAGAAAGCAAATTTCTAATTTTCACAGAAAAAAGAAATAAAAAGTTAAACATGTCATTATGATAAAAAACAAAATTTATATCCAGATTAATCCAAATAAAAGAATAATATCTAAATTCCAAATAATCCCTAAAAAAATATTTATATCCCAAAAGTAAAGTTAAATAAAAATTCAATTTATTTTTATCCCAACCCTATATTTTATAAAAAGTAAATTCCTTGAAATAAATCCTAAGTATAGATTTTATAAAAAATTAACCTAAGTATATAAACCCTTCATAAAAAATATAAAAGAAAGTAATTATTTATTTTAATATTAAAATTCTTAAAATCCTATTTCCTAAACCTTACTTATTAAAAAAACAAAACTCTAAGTGAAAATTAATTAACAAATTAAATTAAGTAATTAATTTAATTGTTAAAAAGAAACTAAAAATTAAAACCTATTTTAACAACTTAAATTAAGTAATTAATTTAATTGTTAAAAAAAACTAAAAAATTAAAACCTATTTTAACAATTTAAATTAAGTAATTAATTTAATTGTTTAAAAAAACTAAAAAATTAAAACCTATTTTAACAATTTAAATTAAGTAATTAATTTAATTTTTAAAAAAACTAAAAAATTAAAACCTATTTTAACAACTTAAATTAAGTAATTAATTTAATTGTTAAAAAAAACTAAAAAACTAAAACCTGTTTTAACAACTTAAATTAAGTAATTAATTTAATTGTTAAAAAAACTAAAATGATTTTTAATCCCTTAAACATCCCTTAGCATTTTTATTCCAAATTAAAAATTCCTAAGAAAAATGATTTGATTCCAATTATCTTTTTAAAGTAAATTATAATAATAACTTCCAAATGAACAAACCAATTTTAAAACCCAAAATTGTTAAAAATAAATTTATAACAAACATAACTAAACCCACATTTAAAAAAAAATAATAATTATTATAAATCCAAAATTATAAGAAACTTAAGTAAATTTTAATCGTATACAAAAAGCAAAATTAAATATATTCAAGTCAGATTAATCATATACACCAATACATGATTGATTAAGAACAAAACCCACAATAATTAAATCAGAATCCAAATCGCAATCCAAACAATAATTCAAGTGTAATTATATACGATAGATAATCAACGGTTTAGAGATACCAACCTGAAATGCCGTGACCCATTTAAGCTGCTTCCCACTCCCTTTTCCCTTCCCTTTGTGCCATTTCCCCTTCTTTTCCCTTTGTGTCTTTTTCCCTTCTTTGCCTTTTCCTCTTCTTTGCCTTTTCCTCTTGGTGGTGATTTCCTTGTATCCTTGTGTGAGATCTCTTTTCCTTTCCTTTTCCCTGAGATCTCTTTTCCTTTCCTTTTCCCTGAGATCTCTTGTCCTTTCCTTTTCCCTTTTGACTCGGAGGGATGTTGAAGGTTTAGGGTTGTTGAAGGTTTAGGGTTTTATTGTTGAGGGTTTATGGTTTTGTTGTTGAGGGTTTTATTGTTGAGGGTTTAGGGTTTTATTGTTGTTGTTCTTCGATATGTGAGGAACAACAACTTTTATCGTATGGTATGTAAATTCCCCCCAAAAAGTGTGTAGATCTGTCCTATTTATAGATGACAATTATATTTAGAAAAAAATGATCTATCAACATAATCAAAAGCCCAAAAATTGATTTTTATTTTGTGATTTTTTATTAATCATATTGATTCTAGAACATAACAATATTATCCAAAAAGTAAAAAGAACAAAATATTTTCTAATATTTTATATTTTATGAATTTTTAGGTATTTTTATGAATAAGATGGAAAAAAGTTAAAAATTAATATTTATAAAAAATGCCTATTTAAAAATACGAAAATTAATAATAAAAAATGAAAAAAAAAACAATTTTTTGTGATTTTTTAAGATTTGAACATAAAGAGAATAGTATTAGCTAATGTCTAATAATAATAATAAAACATAATGAACCTAATTAATAAAAATAACAATAACCCTAAGCATTATTATTAATATAACACCAAACTGATTAATAATTAAATAGGAAAAACAATAACTATTTAACATAAAAATAAAACTGGTTCCTATCCTATTCACCAAAATTGGTCACTAAATTAAAACCTGATAAAACCTCCTCCTACGTAGCCTAAATAAAAGGTTTGGTTAATTCTAATGACCCAATAACCTTAAGCCTAATTAAAATAAGTAAATTAAACAACTCAACATAATTAATTCTTAATACTTTAACCCCTAAATAATAATAAAAAAATCTTTAAATCTAAACCTACATATTTCTAAAATAAATTAAAATAACCCAAAATATATACAAAAATTTATATCTACCCTAATAAAATAATTAAAGAAACTAAAAATGGTTACACTTGTCAATAATGAAAAGACCAAACTCCCAAAATAAAACCCTTATACAAGATTAAAACAGAAATGGACCTAAAAGTGCTAACAACCTTAGAAGCCCAAAAACATCTAAATGACACCCCCCTCCCCCCCCCCCCCCCTAGCACAAGAATCCAACAATAAGTGAAAAAAACCTGGTCAAAATTTAGGGTACTACAGCTGCCCCTATTTAATCGTCTTCGACTCAGAAAGATGATGTCAATGAGCCTTCCTCCTGTTGAGGAGGAGACGATTAAATACAAGAAGGACCTTAATTTTGACCACATGGTCAGATAGATACTACACCGATTATCCTAAGGTCCTTAGCAATAATCCGGTAGTGAAATATCTGATTGAACCCTTTGATGAAAACCCCTTTTTAATAAAAAAAATTCCTGGATAGGAATTTTTGTAGAACCCCTGTTAAATCCCTTAATGAAATCCCCTGATAAAATCCCTTGGTGAAATCCCTAATGATGATTATGCATGTATGCATGTTTGCGTGTATGAGTGCATATTAGATGCTAGAGCGTAGTGACATGACTGATGCATGACTTTATGATATGTAATGCATGCGTTTGTCTGAAAAAACTTTTCATAACTTCCTGACTCCCTGACCCTTGAAACTTTGATAATTATAGTAAGCCATGATACCCTTGATTCATGTGACGTGCCATTAAAGAACCTCCCATGTTGGTTAGACTGTAATGTATATTCCTGTCAGTGTATAAACCCTATATCCCGCTTTGGAAGAGTATGATCCCTTTGATGATTCCAAAAACCGAAGTAAAATCTATTTTCCCTTTTCAAAGCTTTTATTTATACCTGATATTTCAATGTATTATTTCACAATTAATCGAACCTTGTAATCAAGCAGACTAATTTAGGAGGCGAAGAAATGTATTTGAAAAAAGAAAATTTATTGAGAATTGGCCCAGAAATGGGCAATGATAAGTAAGGAGGGTAATTCTCATAAGGAGATATTACCGTAATATCCAGAAAAATATAAAATGGCAATAAGAAAACAAATTCATTTATGTCCCTATTAAATATAACACTAGCTAATATCCCTAAGACTCCAAGATCACGACACTTCGTTTCTGAAGATGACGGCTAGAAAAATCGCTCCCTTCTGAATTCCTGTTACGGGGTGACACGAATGTTTTCAGTTATATGCCTTTTGGATATCCCTAACTTTTGCCTGAACTAATCTTTTTAGAGTCTTAGTCCACCGGGATGATATACCATTTTTTTTTCGACTAAGCCGCCCTTCAGGGTTTTCGACTCGTCGGGTATCATTTTTCAATCAATTCCCTAATTTTGCCTGGATTGCTCCTTCGAGTTTTCAATCCACCGGGATGCCCTAATTTTTTCCTAAGTCGCCCGTTAGGGTTTTCGACTTAGTGGGCTTTTATCCTCTTTTTCTAGGCATAGTATTTTTGACCGAATCGGAGTTCACCGGTCGCGGTAAATCCGCTCCATCCACAGTTGTTAATATTAGTGCTCCGCCAGAGGAGGCACCCTTCATGACATATGGCCCTTCGTAGGGTGGGGTCCATTTGACGTGGTGGTCTTTATGGATGGGTAATATTTTCCTTAACCCCAAGTCACCCTCTTCGCGTATGCGAGGACGAATTTCTTTGTCAAACGCTCTCTTAATTCCCTGTGGATATAACTATCCACAACCACACGTTTCCCTTAGACGAGGTTAGCTGATCGAGCCTAGTATGCACCCATTCTGCCTTATCCAGACTAGCTTCCTTTATGATCCTAAATTCCAATTGATAGCCCCTATCCTTATGCAAACATAAGTTTCCCTCGAGATCCAGGTCTAGGTCCTTCATAGGAGTCCGAAGTTTCACAATCCATTGGATTCTCAAATATTGTTAAGTACATTATAAGTGGTCACCTTGGGACTTGTAGCACCAATATAGGTGGCTTTCATTTTGTCCTTTTTTCCCTTTTGACTGACCATGGACCCTGATATTTTCCAGATCTGGTTCCATAGGTACACCTTGTGGGCTTTAGTCGTAACATGAATTTCCTTAACTGATCCAACAACTTTTGCAAGTTTGTTATGTGATCTTCTTCCTTTTGCGACTTGGTAGTCGTATCGCCCATATGACCCTCTATCTCCTTATGCCCCATATTACCATAGTCCTTTGATAAGTTAATCCTACGTTCTTTAACCCAACAGGCGTTACCTTGTGACAAAAAGTCGAATTGCTTCTTGACTTCTTCCCTGATCTGGAGGATCATATCTGATCTAGTCCTCCTCAGCTTTTGCTTGATTGGCGTGCATTCTAGTTTGAGTAGTGGTTTGTGCTCGACGATGCTTGTATCACGCCCTGGCGTATCCTGGTATGACCCTGCAAACACGTCGGAGTACCCTTGTAATAGCTCGATCAGTATTTCCTTTATATCCTTATCCGGAGAAGCACGACTTTGACCTCTTTCCTATCTTCCTCAGTTCCCATATTGATCACATCCACTAGTTCTTGATGAGGTTGTATTTCCTTGTCCTCTTTCCTCAACAGTCTGGCTAACTCTTCGGGAAGCTCACACTCGTCCTCATCATCCTCTTCCGCTTGGTAAATCGATAATCCGAAGTCGTTCGAGATTATAGCGGTGTCATTCTTAATAGGTTCATTTTTAAATTTGCATGGAGACGAAGAATTTTTCCTTTTTTTTTTCCTTTTTTTCTTTTTGGAATGAAGTACTAGGAATGAAAATATCGAAAGAAGGTATATTGCCATTTTGAATAAACTAGAAAATGAAAGAAAAAGATCTTGATTGAAAACAAAGTACAATTTTATTGATAGAAATAATCCAATGAAATAAAAGGTGGCCCTACAAAGCTTTATCCACCTGCCTTGGGCATAGCAAGGGACTTATTATTATTTTAAGGAAAAAGTAAATTACTTCGAAACAAAAATCATCTCAGAAATCCCGATGGTTCTCCAATTGTCGAAATTAGGCATTCTTTTCTTCCTCCTCCATTAAGGCCACACGATCCCAAATTCCGAATCCCAAACCATGGAAATCGCCTTTTAACCCTTCATTAGCTGGTTTGTAACCCAGCCCAAACAAATCCTTCTCCTCAGGTGACTCCCATTGTTTGCCCCAGTTTGTTATGTCTCCCTTATTAATAAGGAATTCATCCCCCATCTCTTCCATGGCGTTGATTGTCGCCCCAATGTGCCCCAGTAATGCATTATCTCCCAGATTTGGATCTTCAGGGTCTATAACACCGACATCATTTTCCTTTGAGTTGTTTTTGGGGTACCCCTTATTGTTATGTTGGTCGGAGGATGACTGCCCAATCTTTCCTGTCTTTAAACCGTTCTCAATCCTCTCTCCAATGATAACCAAGTCAGTGAATCCCGTTGAGACTGCCCCAATCATCCTTTCATAGTATAGCCCTTGCAGAGTTCCCATAAATGTATCTACTAGCTCACTTTCCCGCAATGGAGGTTGAACACGAGAGGCTAGCTCCCTCCATCTCTAGGCATACTCCTTGAAAGATTCGTTCCCTTTTTGAGACATGTTTTGTAATTGTATGCGATCAGGGGCCATGTCTACATTATATTGGTATTTCCTTATAAAGGCACTTGCCAGGTCCTCCCAGTTCTTGATGTGAGTCCTTTCCAATTGTACGTACCGATCCAAGGATGCCCCACTAAGGCTGTCTTGGAAAACATGCATCATCAGCTTTTCATTTTTAGCATGAGCCCCCATCTTTCGGGAAAACATCCGGATGTGATTTTTGGGACAGCTAACTCCTTTATACATCTCGAAGTTAGGTGCCTTAAACTTAGGAGGTACGACCACATCGGGCACCAGACACATTTCCAAGGCATCCACTCCAAGAGCATTGAGCCCCTCCACGACCTTTAGCCTTTCCTCAAGTGCTTTGTACTTATCATCAATCCTTCTTCTTTCCCTAACAGTGGTTCCTTTATTTTTGAAGGCCACTTGTCTCGGATTTTCACCCTCGTAGTTCTCACGTGGGGTAGGTCTGTAAGTAGTACGAGGCGCCCCATTGGAAATAGGTGGGGAGACGGTTCCCTCGAGAGGTTGGTCAACAGTTTTGTGCTTAGTAGTTTCAGTCTCCTCACGTTCCAGATCATGGACAAACCCTAGTAGGGTGTTATTGTCTTCAACATGGGAGGTAGGAGTAGGAACCTTCCTTTGCTGACTTGACTTAGTTCTTCTGGCTATCAAATTCTGGATGACAAGTGTCAGTTGATCAATCTGGCTTTTCATTTCTTCCACGTTCTCCTTGACAGTATCCATTTCTCCTCTTAGAGTAACCATATCCTTCTCCATCTGATCCATAGCTTTCCCTTGGTGAGTGCGAGGTCGGGAAGTCAGATTGTTATGCTTGAGACGAAGTTAAAAAAAATGATGTTTTCCTTATATTGAATGCATGTTGATGATGAATGTATGAATATGATGTATGCTAAATAATTTTAAAAATTTTATTTGGGGGGAACTCCAAAATCCGTTGTAGTTATAGATTAATATACCCAAAGGATGAAAACCATACACATCCAAATCCATTAGCCAATCCCAAATCCAAAATGCCTTATAACAATAAATCCTCGGGAACAACCCAAAACAATAATCCCAAGATGGAAGCTCCTGAACTTAAGAAGGCGTAAACTAAGTGGATGCCCCCAATGCCTTCTTCAAATGAGCTTTAAACTCCTCCAAGTATCCTTTCTTAAGCCCTTGCACTTCCCTATCCTCCTTGTAGAGAGGTGATGGATCTTCAAGGGGTACAACTTAGTTTTTTTTTTTGCTTGACCATTTTTCTTTTTCTTTTGATTATTATTTTTTGCTGTTTTTTCCTTTTTTACCCCTATGTCCCTTTGTAAGTTTTTCTCCTTATAAATCCAAGTATAGCGTAAGAGCTAGTTGAAAATCCTTGAAGAGGAAGTCACATAGAGAAGGATCATAGAGTTGTGCAAAAGCAATTATGGCCTCTACCTTCATAGGGGTCCCTAAGAGATCGAGGATCCTTCCATACTTGGGTGTAAACATCCTTTGAGCAGATTTGGCATTAAATCTCAAAGGTCTTTGAGACTTTGTAAATCACCACTTAGCACTCTAATGCGTAGGGTAGCCCTTTTGTTTGAATCCATCTTTCCCATATTCCTACAACTCATCTTGAAATTCCCCACAAAAATGTATATATGCAAAAAAAGTTTTTAAATGCATGATGACATGGACCCTTTGTTCTTTGGTTAAATGTTTTTTTGGGTTAGGGTATGGTGAAAATGAAAGCATGGCCTAACAAGGTAAGCTCCCTATGATAGGTTTAGATCTAAAGCTTATCTACCCAATCCCCTCACATGTAGGATATAAAAATTTGGACAGCATAACGGCTCCAAAATGTTTAGACTATACCCTTGTTTTACCATGAGAAGGAGCAAGCCTTCCTATGGTAATCCTTCGGGATAAGTCTCATTTGGGGTAGGAGCCTAGTAACAGCCCTTGAGGGTTGAATACATAGGGTCTCCATAGATTGGTGTGGGGTAGGTTAAAGGTTCTCAGAGTCACGGACCACATCCAAATCATTCCACTACGTCAGGGGCTAGCCCTTTCGTGAGGACGACTTTGGAAGGATCTACTCTGAGTGTGGCATCAATGCATTGTTGGGGATGTCGCATCCCCCCCAAAAACATTTCCGTTCCACTTTATGTTCTAGGGTTATCCTCCAAGCTTTGGGTTTTAGCTTCACTCCTTTTTTTTTTTTTGCCCCAATCCCTTGTATAATGACAAAATAAAAAAACAAAGGGTTAAATAAATAAAAAATATGAAATAAATAAAAAAATACATAACAATAAAATAAAAACATCCAAGACAAACAAATCCCTAAATCCTAAGGCTAGGAAGGACTCTCTCTAGGAAGGAATCCCCAGCAGAGTCGCCAGCTGTCGCGGCCGGCAAAAATATCGAGTCGCCATCATATATTTTAAGGGAAAATAATGATAAACCTAAAAAGTCCTAATCCTAAGGGTAGAGATTCCTGAGGTTCAGGAGTCTGTTAAGTGAGGGGAAGGTGTTAGGCACCCCTCACCTCCATTGTACTCAATGGGATCCTCCTTAGATTTTAGGGTATGCTTGTTTGTCTGTCTAAATTATTTAATTACAAAGGAAACCTAAGTTTTTTATTATTATACTCGCTAGGGTTTACAACCCTATGCCTACGTACCTTCAATTTTGAAGGATCAGAGTAACTGTAGTTCACCTCCCCTATTCCTACCCCCTAATCCTATTCCTAAATCCCAAAACCTAACCCTAAACCCCAATCCACTATTTATACTCTTAGATAAAGAGTTCTATCCCTTAAATCTAGTGTTTATACTCCTAGATAAGGAGTTATATCCCTTAAATCTCTTAAATCCCTATCCATTATTTAGACTCTCGGAGGAAGAGTTTTATCCCTTAATCTTTTTATTTATACTCTCGGATATCAAGAGTGCTATCCCTAAATCCTTATCCCCTATCCCTTATTTAGGCTCTCGGACCAAGAGCTTTATCCCTTAATCCTTTTATTTATACTCTCGGATATCAAGAGTTCTATCCCTTATCCCATCCTTTATTTAGGCTCTCGGACCAAGAGCTTTATCCCTTAATCCTTTTATTTATACTCTCGGATATCAAGAGTTCTATCCCTTATCCCATACTTTATTTAGGCTCTCGGACCAAGAGCTTTATCCCAAGTTAAAATCCCTTAAAGAAAAATTCCTTAAATATCCTTTAGAAAGCAAATTTCTAATTTTCACAGAAAAAAGAAATAAAAAGTTAAACATGTCATTATGATAAAAAACAAAATTTATATCCAGATTAATCCAAATAAAAGCATAATATCTAAATTCCAAATAATCCCTAAAAAAATATTTATATCCCAAAAATAAAGTTAAATAAAAATTCAATTTATTTTTATCCCAACCCTATATTTTATAAAAAGTAAATTCCTTGAAATAAATCCTAAGTATAGATTTTATAAAACATTAACCTAAGTATATAAACCCTTCATAAAAAATATAAAAGAAAGTAATTATTTATTTTAATATTAAAATCCTTAAAATCCTATTTCCTAAACCTTACTTATTAAAAAAACAAAACTCTAAGTGAAAATTAATTAACAAACTAAATTAAGTAATTAATTTAATTGTTAAAAAGAAACTAAAAATTAAAACCTATTTTAACAACTTAAATTAAGTAATTAATTTAATTGTTAAAAAAAACTAAAAAATTAAAACCTATTTTAACAATTTAAATTAGGTAATTAATTTAATTGTTTAAAAAAAACTAAAAAATTAAAACCTATTTTAACAATTTAAATTAAGTAATTAATTTAATTGTTAAAAAAACTAAAAAATTAAAACCTATTTTAACAACTTAAATTAAGTAATTAATTTAATTGTTAAAAAAACCTAAAAAACTAAAACCTGTTTAACAACTTAAATTAAGCAATTAATTTAATTGTTAAAAAAACTAAAATGATTTTTAATCCCTTAAACATCCCTTAGCATTTTTATTCCAAATTAAAAATTCCTAAGAAAAATGATTTGATTCCAATTATCTTTTTAAAGTAAATTATAATAATAACTTCCAAATGAACAAACCAATTTTAAAACCCAAAATTGTTAAAAATAAATTTATAACAAACATAACTAAACCCACATTTAAAAAAAATAAATAATTATTATAAATCCAAAATTATAAGAAACTTAAGTAAATTTTAATCGTATACAAAAAGCAAAATTAAATATATTCAAGTCAGATTAATCATATACACCAATACATGATTGATTAAGAACAAAACCCACAATAATTAAATCAGAATCCAAATCGCAATCCAAACAATAATTCAAGTGTAATTATATACGATAGATAATCAACGGTTTAGAGATACCAACCTGAAATGCCGTGACCCATTTAAGCTGCTTCCCACTCCCTTTTCCCTTCCCTTTGTGCCCTTTCCCCTTCTTTTCCCTTTGTGTCTTTTTCCCTTCTTTGCCTTTTCCTCTTCTTTGCCTTTTCCTCTTGGTGGTGATTTCCTTGTATCCTTGTGTGAGATCTCTTTTCCTTTCCTTTTCCTTGAGATCTCTTTTCCTTTCTTTTTCCCTTTTGACTCGGAGGGATGTTAAAGGTTTAGGGTTGTTGAAGGTTTAGGGTTTTATTGTTGAGGGTTTAGGGTTTTGTTGTTGAGGGTTTTATTGTTGAGGGTTTAGGGTTTTATTGTTGTTTTTCGATATGTAAGGAACAACAACTTTTATCGTATGGTTTGTAAATTCCCCCAAAAAGTGTGTAAATCTGTCCTATTTATAGATGACAATTATATTTAGAAAAAAATGATCTATCAACATAATCAAAAGCCCAAAAATTGATTTTTATTTTGTGATTTTTTATTAATCATATTGAATCTAGAACATAACAATATTATCCAAAAAGTAAAAAGAACAAAATGTTTTCTAATATTTTATATTTTATGAATTTTTAGGTATTTTTATGAATAAGATGGAAAAAAGTTAAGAATTAATATTTTTAAAAAATGCCTATTTAAAAATACGAAAATTAATAATAAAAAATAAAAAAAAAACAATTTTTTGTGATTTTTTAAGATTTGAACATAAAGAGAATAGTATTAGCTAATATCTAATAATAATAATAAAACATAATGAACCTAATTAATAAAAATAACAATAATCCTAAGCATTATTATTGATATAACACCAAACTGATTAATAAATAAATAGGAAAAACAATAACTATTTAACATAAAAATAAAACTGGTTCCTATCCTATTCACCAAAATTGGTCCCTAAATTAAAACCTGATAAAACCTCCTCCTACGTAGCCTAAATAAAAAGTTTGGTTAATTCTAATGACCCAATAACCTTAAGCCTAATTAAAATAAGTAAATTAAACAACTCAACATAATTAATTCTTAATACTTTAACCCCTAAATAATAATAAAAAAATCTTTAAATCTAAACCTACATATTTCTAAAATAAATTAAAATAACCCAAAATATAAACAAAAATTTATATCTACCCTAATAAAATAATTAAAGAAACTAAAAATGGTTACACTTGTCAATAATGAAAAGACCAAACTCCCAAAATAAAACCCTTATACAAGATTAAAACAGAAATGGACCTAAAAGTGCTAACAACCTTAGAAGCCCAAAAACATCTAAATCCCCCCCCCCCCCCCCCCCCCCCCCCCCCCCCCCCCCCCACCCATAGCACAAGAATCCAACAATAAGTGAAAAAACCCTGGTCAAAATTTAGGGTACTACAGACTGTACAACTCCTCGACCCAAGCCTTATTCGTTTCGTCCAGCCTTCGCTTGAGGCCTCGAAGGATGACACGGTTCGCCGCTTCGGCTTGCCCGTTTGTCTGGGGATGTTCGACGGATGTGAAGTGTTGCTTCGTACCTAGCTGGACGATGAAGTCCTGGAACTTCCTGTCTGTGAATTGTGTCCCATTGTCCGTGATTATCGCCTGGGGGACGCCAAAATGTGCAAGGATGTTTTGTTTGTAGAAATGCAGTATGTTGAGGGCAGTTATTTTGGCTAGAGCCTCCGCTTTTATCCATTTTGTGAAGTAGTCTACGCCCACTATTAGGTATTTGTTCTGATTTGATCCTACTACGAAGGGTCCTAGGATGTCTAGGCCCCACCAGGTAAATGGCCACGGGGAGGACATTACCTTGAGCTCGTTAGGTGGAGCCAGGTGCATGTCCCTGTGCCGTTGGCATTTATCGCATTTCTTCACGTGTTCTTTAGCGTCGTGCTGCATGGTCGGCCAGTAATATCCTGCTCGCAGGGCCTTTTGGGCAAGGGACCTTCTTCCGAGATGTTGGGTGTTGATTCCCTCGTGGATTTCGCGCAAGATGTGTGCGACCATTTCTTCCTCGACACACTTGAGCAGCGGAATAGAGAATCCTCACCTGTAGAGTTTATCTTCGACCAGGAAGTAGGAGCAAGCTCTTCGCCTAACTACGCTGGCCTCTTTTGGGTCGGATAGAACTTCGTCTTTAGTGAGATAGTTGTAAACAGGGGTCATCCAGCAGTTGTTGTCGCTGATCACCTGTACGTCGAGGGTCGGGGAGGCCTTCTCGATACTGGGTCGAGGAAGTACCTCCTGTATGACGGACTTGTTTTCGTCTTTCTTTTTTGTGCTGGCTAGTTTGGATAGAACGTCTGCCCGGACATTATGTTCGTGGGGAACATATCTTACCTCCACCGCTGCAAACTTCGTCATTTCCTTTTTTTACCAGTGTTAAGTATTCGGTTAGGTTGTCGTTTTTGGCTTGATATTCTCCTCGGACCTGGAGGGCCACGAGTTGTGAATCTGTGCAAATGATGACTTCTTCTGCGCCCAGGTCCTCGGTGTAGCGAGCGATTTTGGACGCGGTTCTTAAGCGCTGGTCGCTCTCTGCGATTTGAGCTTTGACTACAGGTCAATTCATTTTTTATCCTATTGTGAGCTGAATAAGGAAGGGAAATAGATGTCTCCAATTAACCCTGTTTTGCATACTGAGTTTAAACAGCGGTCTGTTAGGTTATGGATGCTATCAATGTGGGGGGCCTTTGTACTGGTTATTTGTATTTTCGCCAATACTGTTTTCTTTCTTTTTTACCTGGGCAGAAGGTTTCTGGCGGGGAACAAGGATTAGGATGTTAGGACTGATGCTTTTGAATTACTGCTTTTAATTGATGGAGATATGAGATTTGGGTTTTTTGTTGATTGCGCTCGCTAAGATCTTTTCTTTCGATCTTATGCCTACGTATTCCCGTTTACCGAAACAGGGAAATCAGAGCGTTCGTAGTTCCTCCTATTCTATGGGAGGAAATGGGTGTTTTTGGTGTTTTGGTGTCTTGTTCAAAGCCCAAGACGTGAAGCAAAAGGTGGTTTGTATCTTGTTCAAAGCCCAAGATGTGAAGCTGAAAAGTCTATTTGTGTCTTGTTCAAAGCCCAAGACGTGAAGCTGAAAGACCTCGACTTTAGAGAGAATTTGTCATCTCTAAAGAGGAGAGAAGGAGAATTACTTTAACTAGGATACGCGGATCCGAGCAATGCCATAATTTCCGAAGAAAGGATTTTAACCTGAAGGAGAAGACTTTAACTCAGTGTAGAGCAATGTCATCTTTCCTTAGGAATTTCTCATGCTAAAAGAGGGACAGTGGCGTGGATATAGATGATCCAGAGGCTTGCCACTTACAACGATTAGATGAAGGGAAAGGAGTTGTTGATGTTTGTGTACTGTGAACGAGGCACAGCTTTGATGCTAAAAGGTTGATTGGATCAACCAGTGGTTTTCTTATACAAAAGCCTAAGAGGAGGCTAATTTCCGCTAGGAAAATCATTATACAAAGCCTAAGAGGAGGCTATTTTGTGTCTCGTACAAAGCCCGAGAGAGAGGCTAAAAGTTTTTGACCCAACGATAGAGTCTTTGTGTCTCGTACGAAGCCCGAGATAGAGGCTATTGTTTGTTTGACTCTACGAGGGAGTCTTTGTGTCTCGTACGAAGCCCGAGATAGAGGCTATTGTTTGTTTGACTCTACGAGGGAGTCTTTGATACTCAATAAGAGAGTGTTTCTGTATCTCGTACGAAGCCCGAGATGGAGGCTAAAGGTTTGTTTCAGTTGAGTGACAGATCCAATATATTAATTTTAAAAGAGAAAATCAGTTCTTATATGAGCAACATTGTACTCAGGGATTTGATTTGAGGATCAGGGATATTTCCTTCTCTTTGAGGAAACGGGAAATCCAAAGGGTATTGAGACTGTCCGAGTCTGCGGGTTTCCTTCCTATTTAACGAAGGGGTCACTTGAGAATGTCTTTGAGACTCAAGGAAGTTAGACTGTCCAAGTCTAGAGTTTTTTTCTTTTGTACTATGCTTTGAGAAACAGTAGTATACTCTATGAAAGGATTGTTCTATGAGGATGAATAGGTTCTGTTCCTATACCTCTAGGAGGTCGTCGGGACAATTTGTACGAAGCCCAAGAGGAGGCTGGAAACTTTTAAGAAGCCTACGGGTCCTTGTACGAAGCCGAAGAGGAGGCTATCATTCCCGAAGGAAGAGATCATTATACGAAGCCTAAGAGGAGGTTGTGAATACTTCTAAGAAGCCGTAGTGTCCTTGAATAATGCCCAAGAGGAGGCCGATGCTTTTAAGAAGCCCGTGGGTCTATCATCTCCTTTCCATTAGGAGAGATAACTCTTTTAAAGATAAAAACCACTGGTAAACGTGCGAGGTTTACTATCCAGCGATTTTTAGCTTTTAAAGAGGGTTCCTTAGTTAAGGTCCAAGATTATGACCGTAGTGGGTACCCAAACCCCGAGACATTCAAGGCAAGCTATCCACAAGGAATAGATCAAGTCAGGAAAGTTCGAGAATTTGGAAGAAACTCAAAGATGCCATTCACGGAGAATACATTCATCTTGGGGAGTAGAGCTTCTTGACGATTCCTAAGGAGGACAGCCGAAGAGAAGACTGTATTTGGTGCTCCTATTAGGGATCTAGGCGTCTATTTCTACGAATAAATGAAACGGCGTCACCTAGTTCTAGACGTAGTTGCCGGGGAAACTCGAAATATCTATACTATTATTACACAGTTGATATGAGTTTATGAAATGAGACTTACAGTGAGCAGCCCCACAATACAGTTTATAATATGAAAGCAGTAAATGAAAGCGATAACCACTTACTCGGTTGTAGTGCTTCCATGCTGTTTGGTTAGTTGTTCAACAAAGAAAGATTGAAAACAACAGTATATTCAAAATCAAAGGAGAAAGTGCTTTGAAAAAGAAAGATTTGGGGCTTACAGCTCAAGGAAAGGCCCAAGGTTTTATCAGTGAGCACACTATTTGACTTTGTACAGCGGGACTTATACAAGTGACTGGGGCCCAAAAAGGTTTTCTGTACAAAGGGATGGGTCTTACACTCTCTCAAGAGGCCCAAAAAAGGATTAAAGAAAAGAGAGGGGCTTATAACACGAGGGTAGGCCCAAATGATTTTTCGTTTAAAAATGGCGATCGCGCCGAGGTTTTCTTTTAACGCAAAGGGACTTATACAATAAGTGAGGCCCAAAATGTTTTGGTTAAAAGGGGGATTGGGTCTTACACTCTAATAGAGGCCCAAAGTGTTTTGAATGGGTCTTATAGCTCAATGAGAGGCCCAGATGATTTTTTTATTTTTTAAACGGGCGACGATCGCGCCGTTTACTTGTACAGAGGGACTTATACAAAGAGTGAGGCCCAAAAAGTTTTTGTACAAGGGGGGATGGGTCTTACACTCTCTCAAGAGGCCCAAAAAGTTTTGAAAATGATTTATGAGGGTTGAATTAATCCAAAATCCTAATTTGTTTTCAAAATGTATTTAATTGAATAAAAATTCAATTTAAAATGATCAAAAATTGTTTAACACATGGAAAACAAATTGTGATCTTGGATTAATGCTTCAAAAATTAAGTATTGACCTCCAAGAAATTAGAAAGCATTAAAAGTTGCAAAATCAATGTAGAAAAAATATTTAAAATGTCAAAAACAATTAAAATATTAATTCTTTGCAAAAATATCAATTATATGAAATAAATAATATTTTTGGGATTTTTTTGTGAAAATAAAATATTTTAACATTTTTGTGAATTATTAAAAAAGAATCAACTCAAAATCATTAAAACTCAGAGAGAAATTAATTTTTGAATCAATTAAACAAAATCACAAAATTCAAATATTTGAATTTCTAAAAATGGCGCCAAGAACAAGCTGAAGAACACGCGCGTGTTCTTGGTTTCTCAGATTTGCATTTTCTATCCAATCTCCATGAATACGTAATCATATCATGCAATCCACATATCATTATGCTCGCCTCAACCTCACGATCATGTCTATGTACTTTAATTTCATTTAAATTAAACATACAACAAGAAATCACGAAGAGACCTCAAGAACCCTAATTTCTGCATGAAGGCTAGGATTTTTGATACATGATTCAAACAATGCAATTAATTGAGGGAAAACATTCCATGCATGATTATGAACATATGGCCAAATTATTGTGCGAGGAAATATGCATAGATTGAGAGATGACCAAGTATGTGCTTACCTCCAAGTCGTGACAGCAAGTTCAAAGTGATTTTTGATTTGGAGGTGTTACAGATGAGTGGTGATGATCTGAACAGCTTCCCTACACCCTATGGATTGTGTTTGGATGGTTGGACTTGATTGAAATTGGCTGGATCATTTTGTGGTACCTCAGCTGCACTTTGGTTAAAACCTTGAGCAACCAGGTGGTGATTTTGTGAAATTGATGTTTCAGAAGTAATCTAAGTGTTTGATCAGCTCATATGTGATGTATGTGAGGTGTGTGAGTGATTGGTTTGATTGGACTTGCTCTCAAACTCAAAACCCGATAGTGACTTGCCTTAGAAGGCAAAATTGGAGTGAAAGAAGAGATTTTGAGGAAAGCATATGTTAGATGGATTTGGTGTACTCAAACTGACCACAATTGAGCTCTATTTATAGTAGAGCAAGTTTGTTTTGCAAGGAATAGTGCATGGCAGCTGGTAAGTAGGTTTGGCCAATGTTGGCAAATGAAAATCCAAGTCTCCTCTAGCCATTGACTAGAGGTTAGGGCACAGAGCTTTGGTTCCCTTGGTCTTGGATAAGTCTTGACTGATTTCAGATGAGAATGGCTCAGTCCATGCCACCTTGATGGTTTCATTGAATGCCTCATTCCAAATTTGAAGTCCTGTCCCTATTTTGGCCATTCTAGGTTCAACATGCTATTTCTTGTTCCATGGACTTTGGAGGCTTGGCTCAGTGATTGTCCCCTTTAGATTCAATCCTCTGAGGTGTCCAAGTGGATAGGAGCAATTGAATTTGGCTGATTTTGGCAAATCGACCAAAGTTGCAAATTCTGCCTTGCCTTGACAGATTTCAGCAAGGCAACTTGGCAATGTTGTATCTCATGGTGTAGGTTGAATTTGGCAATGTTCTTGGCCATTTTGGAAAGCTCTTACATGATACAACAACTGTTTGAACAAGTTTGGTTTTGATCTCTTTTGATTCCAAGTGAAAAATCCCCCTACATTTGGCAAAAAGTGAGGCAGAATCTCAAAAAGTCAAAGTTGACTTTTGTGCACAGTTGACTTTTTATCAAATGAATTCCAAACTGTGCAATTCTTCAGGAAATCATGTCCTTGACCTAAATCAAACTTGATGGACATGTTCCATGGGTGTCATAGGGTATATTCAATCATGTATTAGGGTTTGGGAGCATGTCTTGGTCAAAAGTCAAAGTTACAGTTGACTTTTCTCTTAAAACCCTAATTGTGGTGCAGATGAAATTGAGACTTGTTGCTCAAGCTTCTTAGATCAATCCATTGTTCCAAATGGATCAATATGGTATATTAGAGACCCTCAAATCATGTCTTGAGGTCTTGGCTCATGGTTTGTCCCAAAAGTCAACTTAGGGGTGAATTAGGTCAAGAAACCCTAATTCCTGATTTTTGATGAATGCATCCCCTGAGGCAAAATTGACTTGATGCATGGGTTCATGAGGTTCCATGAAGTATATTAGGTCATGTTTTGGATCATTGCCTTGTGCCCAGATGAAAATTTCCATCTGGAGGCCCTGGTCGACCAAAACCCTAATTTGGTGACACTGTCGATCTTGAGACTTGATCCACCTAGAAGGGAGCAGCCTTGTGCTTAATCCTTGAAGTGGGAGTCCTTTTTGATCCATTGTGGATATTTAAGAGATTAGACAAGTTGAATATCATGTCATTTCTTGATTGATCCTTTGTCTAAGCACTCAGAGAGGGCCTGAAACCCTAATTTTGATTGTATTGGATGCTCACCCATCTTTGGGGAGACTGATGAAGCATGATGGTTCATCCATATTGTGATGATGATTTTCACAATGATGGGAAATCTAAGTGGTCAAAATTTTGGGGTATTACAGATGCCCCTATTTAATCTTCTTGGACCCGAAGGTGTGAATGACGAAGGGATTCGGGCATTCGGGGTGCAAGAGGATTAAATATCGGAATACCCAAAATTTTGATGGTGGTTATGAATGGTAGCTTACGCACTCATCTTATTTTGCTAAGCAATGATGCTTAGAAAAGGTAAACTCCCCCTCGATCCTGGTCTCCTACCAAGGAACTGGTCTTAGTTTCTGATTTAAACTTCCCCTCGATCCTGATCTCCAACCAAGGAACTGGTCTTAGTTTCTGATATAAACTTCCCCTCGATCCTGGTTTTCTACCAAGGAACTGGTCTAAGTTTCTGATATAAACTTCCCCTCGATCCTGGTTTTCTACCAAGGAACTGGTCTTAGTTTCTGATATAAACTTCCCCTCGATCCGGGTTTTCTACCAAGGAACTGGTCTCAGTTGTGGAAACAAACTTCCCCTCGATCCTAGTTTCCTACCAAGGAACTGGTCTTAGTTTCTGATTTAAACTTCCCCTCGATCCTGGTTTCCTACCAAGGAACTGGTCTTAGTTTCTTTTGTCAATAAACTTTACTGACAAGGGACGCTATTCGTAGCGGCTTTCCTTCAAACTTCTCACCGAATTTTCCTGAGGAGATGCCATTTGAGTGGAAAAAGTTTTGATGTCAGACTTGCTGGGGAACCCATTCGTCTGAGTTGTAGAGGTACACAAACTTCTCTGTTTTGGAGATGCCATTTGTCGATTCTACTGGGGAAAGCGAGTCTCTTGAGAGACTGTTTTCGTTTGGGGTTACATCATACTTTTCTCGGGATCTTCCCGGAGAAATGCCATATGATGGGATCCAATTTTGAGGTGCCAATGACCTTCTCATCAGTGGTTTTTCGGAGCAAAACTGGCGTGCTGCCGAATCTCTGATCACGAGGCTTTCTCTGTGGATTTTCCTTAATCCGGGAAAGCAAGGATATCATCTTCAATGGCGAAGAGTGATGCTTATTGAAAGTTTTCTCTGGCTTTTCAGAGGTTCAAGTTATCAAAGTGGTCAAGGACCAACTTCTTTCCAGAATTAAACTAGAAGCGAGGTTGTTCAGACACAGTATTTCCTGACGAGGCAAGAACTGACAACTCGATTGAGAGGACTTCTACCACTAGGGGACCGGACCGACTAGAGTGATAGTGATGCAATATGAAATGTGAATGCAAATAAAAAATGCATGATGTATGTATGTATGTGCTGCAAAACAGACGCAACATACAGACTAAGAGATGAACACAATTGGATACTCGGCCATCGCGGGGCGAAGAAGTACCGTTGATTCAAAATAGCAATTCCACCTTGCTTAGGAGAGATAGTCCCGTTGGGAGCTATGTTGATCGGGCTTAGGAGATGAGAACTCGGCCGAGGATGTCAGACGAAACAAGGTCTCTGACACAGTTGACCCCTTCATTCAGGCGAACTGGTTTAGAAGGAGTACTTTGATTCTGCACTTTGAAGTTCGCTTACTTCGGGAGAAGCGATCGATGTTCTTCTGATGTTCAACAGTCAAAAGAAATGCCATCTTTAATTTAAAAGCAGAAAAAGTTTAACAAGTAAATTTATTTTTGTTTTATTTCAAGAATCGCTGATTAAGTTTAAACAACGTCGTTCTGTAAAGCTAAAACAAGTAAAGAATTACAAACAAAAGCACAAGGGCTTAAATTTTATTGATAAGATGAAGATCAGCCAAACGCGTGATTCCAAAGAGTATATACAAAGTTAGAAAATGGTAATTTACAGGGAAAAGGGCTACGTTGAAACATAACGACCACTATCCTTCTACCAACTTTGAGTTCGGGACATCCTGAGCTTCCGTCGAAGATGACCTTTGACTGGAGATTTCCTCCGATAGATGATGCTGTAACTGCTGCTGAGGGTCTTGCCTCTGTTGAACATAGTTACTTGCCATTATCCCTAATTTTTGCCTGGATTGTACTATGAGATTTCCAATCCATCGGGATGATTTTTTTTCATGTCTCTAACTTTTGCCTGGACCGCCCTTTCGGGTTTTCAATCCACCAAGACGTTTATTTTTTTTTTTTTAGGCGAAGTATTTCTTGACTACATCAACATTCGTGGGGTAGGCAAATTCCTCTCTGTCCATGGTTGCAAGTCTCAAGGCGCCGCCTGAGAAAGCTTTCGTGACCACATAGGGGCCATCATAATTTGGGGTCCAGTTGCCCCGAGAGTCTGTGAGAAATGATTGTATCTTCTTGAGCACGAGGTCTCCTTTTCTGAAAATACGAGGTCGGACCTTTTTGTCGAACGCCCTTTTCATTCTATGTTGATATAACTGACCGTGGCATAGTGTCGTGATTCTCTTTTCTTCGATCAGATTCAGTTCGTCGTGTCGACTTTGACACCATTCAGCTTCGGTGAGCTGAGCTTCCATAAATACCCGGATTGATGGGATCTCTACTTCTATGGGGAGCATTGCTTCCATGCCATATACTAGAGAGAAAGGGGTTGCCTCTGTTGAAGTGCGGATAGATGTTCGATAACCGTGAAGAGCAAAGGGTAGCATTTCGTGCCAATCTTTATAGGTTACAACCATCTTTTGAACGATCTTCTTGATGTTCTTGTTAACCGCCTCTACCGCTCCGTTCATCTTGGGTCGGTAGGGAGATGAGTTATGGTGTTCGATCTTGAACTCTGCACACAACTCTTTCATCATCTTATTGTTCAAGTTAGATCCATTATCAGTAATGATCTCGCTTGGAACACCATAACGGCAGATGATATTGTTTTTGATAAATCGGACCACCACTTGTCGGGTTACATTGGCGAATGACGCTGCTTTGACCCACTTGGTGAAATAATCAATGGCTACCAGGATGAACCGATGTCCGTTTGAAGCCTTGGGCTCAATCATACCAATCATGTCGATTCCCCATATGGAAATAGGCCATGGGGAAGAAAGAACTCTGAGATGTGATGGCGGTACATGAATTTTGTCGGAGTATATCTGACACTTGTGACACCTCCTCATGTACTTGTAGCAGTCGGATTCCATTGTCAACCAATAGTACCCTGCTCTTAGAATCTTTCTCGCCATTGTGTGTCCGTTGGCATGAGTGCCAAAGGATCCTTCATGAATTTCTTTCATGAGCATGTCTGCTTCTGGTCTGTCGACACATCGGAGCAAGACCATGTCAAAATTTCTCTTATAAAGAGTGTCACCGCTCAGGAAGAAGTTTCCATCCAATCTTCTGAGGGTTTTTCTGTCTTTTCTGAGTGCCCCAGATGGGTACTCTTGTTTCTGAAGGAAGCATTTGATATCGTGATACCAAGGTTTGTCATCTATGACTGCTTCGATCGTGAAGATGTAAGGGGGCCGTTCAAGGCGCATGATGTCGATCTTAGGTATGTCATTCCATCGACCTACACTAATCATGGAAGAGAGAGTGGCTAATGCATCAGCCATGTGATTCTCATCACGAGGGATGTGATGAAAGTCGACTCTGTTGAAGAAGGGTAACAACCTTCTTGCATAGTCTTTGTAAGGAATCAATCCTGATTGGTATGTGTTCCAATCTCCTTTTATCTGGTTAATAACGAGGGATGAATCGCCGTATACGTCCAAGTTTTTGATCCTTAAATCAATCGCTTCTTCGAGACCCATGATACATGCTTCGTATTCGGCCTCGTTGTTCGTACATTTGAACGTAAGTCTAGCAGTGAAAGGAATGTGGGTACCCTGAGGGGTAACAATGATTGCCCCGATTCCATTTCCATAATGATTGACTGCTCCGTCAAAGATAAGTCCCCACTGGGAACCTGGTTCTGGCCCTTCACTGGGTAGCGGTTCATCGCAATCTTTCATCTTTAGATACATGACATCTTCGTCTGGGAAGTCAAACCCGATTGATTCTTGATCGTCAATCGGTTGATGAGCCAAATGATCGGCTAAAATACTTCCTTTAACGGCTTTCTGAGCATGGTACTCTATGTCATATTCTGATAGTAACATCTGCCAACGGGCAATCCTTCCCGTGAGAGCAGGTTTTTCGAAAACGTACTTGATTGGATCCATTTCGGAGACCAACCAAGTAGTATGACGAATCATGTACTGGCGAAGACGTTTGGCTGCCCAAGCCAAAGCGCAACAAGTTTTCTCAAGCATTGTGTACCGAGTCTCGTAGTCGGTGAATATCTTACTCAAATAGTAAATGGCAGACTCTTTCCGTTTGGTTTCGTCTTGTTGGCCAAGTACACATCCCATCGAGTCCTCTAGGACTGTGAGGTAAATGATCAGTGGTCTTCCTTCCACTGGAGGTGATAGAATCGGCGGATTCAACAGGTATTCCTTGATACTGTCGAAGGCGGTTTGGCAATCTTCTGACCAAACGCAATCCTGGTTCTTTTTGAGTAATTTGAAAATCGGCGCACATGTCGCGGTCATAAGGAATATGAATCTGGAGATGTAGTTCAAACGTCCCAGGAATCCTCTGACTTGTTTTTTCAGTTTTCGGAGAAGGCATTTCTTGAATGGCCTTGACCTTGTCAGGATCAACTTCAATTCCTTTCTGGCTGACGATGAACCCTAGTAATTTCCCCGAACGGACACCGAAGGTGCACGTGTTAGGATTCAAGCAGAGCTTGAATTTTCTTAGACGTTCGAACAATTTTGACAGATGTTCAACGTGCTCATCCTCTGTTCTTGATTTTGCAATCAAATCATCGACATATACCTCGATTTCTTTGTGTATCATGTCATGAAACAGAGTAGTCATGGCCCTTTGATAGGTTGCCCCGACATTCTTCAAACCGAACGGCATTACCTTGTAACAAAAGATACCCCATGGGGTAATGAACGAAGTTTTCTCATTGTCTTTCGGCGCCATTTTGATCTGATTATAGCCCGAGAATCCATCCATGAAGGAGAATACTTTGAACTTTGTTGTGCTGTCAACCAGCATGTCAATGTGTGGTAAAGGAAAGTCGTCCTTTGGACTTGCCTTGTTTAGATCTCTGTAATCAACACACATTCTGACCTTTCCATCCTTTTTGGGAACGGGTACGATGTTGGCTAACCATTGAGGATATTCAGATGTAGCGAGGAAACCCGCGTCGATCTGTTTCTGTACCTCCTCTTTGATTTTGATGGCCATGTCCGGGTGAGTCCGTCTCAACCTTTGCTTTACTAGCGGACATTCCGATCTTAGCGGTAAGTGATGTTCCACGATGCTGGTATCCAACCCTGGCATATCCTGATAGGACCAAGCGAATACATCGGGGAATTCTTTGAGAAGCTTTATCAAACTTTCTTTGACAGTTGGACTGAGCAGTGCTCCGATCCTGATTTCTTTTCTCTCTTTTTCTGAACCCAAGTTTACCGTTTCCAACGGCTCTTTGTGAGGTTCAATGGACCTTTCCTCTTGTCTGAGTAGTCGGGAGATCTCTTCTGGAATTTCGTCGTCATTTTCTTCTTCAGCCTCGAATACCGGGAACTCAAAGTTGGGAGAAGGCATCGGATCGTATGTTTCAACGGGGTATAAAACAAGCAATCTGCATGACGTGATGATTCGTGTTTAGAAGAGATAGAGAAAATGTAAGTGTTTGCAGTGTATTTATTTTACTGCTTGTTTTTATTTTTAATTGTTTTTTAGGATTACCATTTTCTGAAAAAGCAAAAAGAGAAAACATCAATTAATGCGGAAATTACAGAACGACGTTATTTTATTAATGAACAAGTCGATTCTTGAAACTACAGCCCTATAAAACAAAACTCTGTCGCTTTGGGCAAAGCGAAGAGGGAAATTTACAAAAAGCGAGCCCTATCAAAACATCCGTTTCACCTGGGCAGGGTGAAAGGTTAAAGATGGCAATTACTTTGACCGACGAACGACCTTCGGGACCTCGACAGCAACCCATTGGCGGCGAACTCCTCGGTGAATCACAAAGTCTGGCACCTTCCTTGATTTGTCTTTAGAAATGACGCTGATTTCTGGTGGAGTAGGATCACTGGAATCTGTCTCCCAAGCAGAATTGTCGTAGGAGGATTCCTCTGTTGCATTTTGCATAGAATTGGTGCTCTCAGCTGTATCTCCCCATCCAGTTGACTGGATATCTTCGAGCCTGATACGAGAGCTTTCGGGAGCAGTGTACTTGACCATAAAGTCGTATTTTCCACTTGGTTGTCCCAAAGTGTCCCAAACTTCTTTGGAACTGGAGAAGTCATCCCTCTCGATGACGTTGACCTCAGGAAAAGCATAGTTGATGAATTCTAGTCCTGCAAACGTTGCGAATTCATCTTCATGTTGAGTAGTTTTCGAATGACCTGAGTGTTGATCCCATGACATGGCGGGGACACGGGTATTCTGTTCAATGACACTCAGCTGAGTTTCATTACTCGGCTGACTTTCTTGCCCCAAGTTTCCTGGGTAAGGTTGCCACATTGGCAGACCATGCATCGGGCCATAGTAATTGTGATCAAAGTTTTCTTTCATCAGAGTGTCTTCCTCTAATGAATTTGGCGGAGCACGGCATCCTTCCAGATCACAATCTCCGTAGATCATTTCGACATCTGATCTTGGTATAAATCTCGGACTTTCTGTAGGAAAGCAAAAAGGCATAGGCACCTCTTCCTGAGACATATAGCCGTCCTTGTTAAGGTAGGATTCCATTCTTCATCTGTGTCAGAGGGGTCTTCCTCATTGATAGCATGAACTGTCTGAGACACTGGGTGAAGAAAACCTCCACTGTGGAAGAAGTTTTGAAGGGGATGAAGACTTTCATCATTGGCGGCTGTCTGAGTACAGGTCGCAGAAAAACCCAGACCCTTCTTTATTTTATTGTCAGTGGGAATGACAAGCTGTCCCCATCCTTTTGTATCGGTACTCTCGGCCGCTTTGATAGCATCTTTGTCTGAAGAAATTGAAGTTCCTTCTTCGGATTGATCGTTCTTGCTCACCGATAGTGCTTGGAACTGAGTTCCAATAACCTCCTCGGGTTCCACACAAGTAGATGATGATAAGTTGCTCACAAGCAAGGCTTGTTCCCCACAAACCGTGACAAGTTGATCGTTTTTGACGAACTTTAGCTTTTGGTGGAGGGTTGAAGTAACCGCTCCAGCCTGATGTATCCAAGGTCTTCCTAATAAACAACTGTATGTTGCCCGGATGTCCATGACCTGGAAAGTGATTTGGAAAGTGTGAGGACCAATAGTTATGGGAAGATTAACTTCGCCGATAACTGTTTTTCTGGATCCGTCGAATGCTTTGACGACGACCTCGCTGACTCTCATCGGAGGGCCCTTAAATGATAATTGCGTCAAAGTGGACTTCGGCATAACATTCAGGGTTGACCCTGTGTCTACCAGTACATTGGCTAAAGCATCGCCCTGGCAGTTAACTGTAATGTTGAGCGCCATGTTATGACGACGACCCTCTTCAGGTAATTCCTCATCACTAAATCCCAAATTATTGCAAGAAGTGATGTTAGAGACAATGCTATCGAATTGTCTGATTGTTACATCCTGTTCCACAAAGGCTTGCTCCAAGACTTTCTGTAGAGCCTCTCTGTGTGCTTCTGAACTGAGTAACAGTGATAATACTGAGATCTTTGAAGGAGTCTGTAACAGTTGATCAACAATGTTATATTCACTCCTTTGGATGAGCTTTAGCATCTCATCTTTGTCTTTTGAAAAGTCGGGATTACCAGATTGACTGACTGGTGGATCAAGAATTTCCGCCTGAAGTTCCTTTTCTTTGTTGGATTCTCCAACCCCTCGGTTGAAGATTCGACCGCTCCGTGTTACACGATTGATGTCTGCAATATTCACGATGAAGGGTAATGAAATTTCCTTTCCATTCTCGATTATTGTTGCACCGTATTTGTAAGGGATTGCCTTAGCTGATTCATACGGTAGTGGCCCCGGTAGATAGATGACTATGGGAACCTTCTGATTTTTCTGACCATCATAAGTAACCTTGATCCGTTCCCAGTTGGGAACTCTAGATTTGTCAAGTAGAGGGATGATGGCAAAAACATCCCTGGTCCTGTGATGACCAGAGATCGTGACAACATCCTCAACTTGCTCGACAAGGTAGTTCGGCGACCAAATGATGGGTCCTGAACCGGGATATGGACGAATTTCTCCATGATCGACCTGACCCTGAAGAGCTGCTCTCACAAGGTAACACCCTTGGTTACTTTCCGAACAGACACTACAACGGTCATAATTGTGTGGTGGCACCTGGCCACGCCCACTTTGAATACAATGTAACCTCACTAGGTTACCTTCCATTGATCGGACATCCTGACTTTGACGACGAGTAGGATTCCTGTTATTGATACTAATCTGCTGAGTATCTTCGTCCATATAGATTGGCATCCACCAGTGATTTAACAAGTGCTGAAGTGCCTCCTGGACAAGGGTACAACCTCGATCGTTTTCGCAACCCGCTTTACAATTTTGATAGTCATGTGATATTAAGAATCCAAGTCGGACCTGCTCAGCATGTAACTCTACCAGGTTGGTATCCATTACGCGGATGTCGAAGATCTGAACCATGTTGATTTGATAGGAGTTCCTATCATGGTAGTCTTGGATCCATCCAAGATCCATCTGACGCTGGAGGGCCTCTTGTATGAAAGAGCATCCCTGTTTGTTTACCGAGCAAATCAGACAGGAATTGTAATCGTGCCGCGGCAGATTATGATACTGGCTTTGCCTTGAGTGCATCGCCACCAAGTTGACATTCATCGCACGGATGTCGTGGTTTTGAATGACGTTGGAATTCGTGTAAACCATGTTAACTCCACGAACTCGGTGCTCTTGGATCCATCCGAGATCCATCTGTTCCTGTAGAGCTGATTGCACTACCGAACATCCTTGGTTATCTTTAGAGCAGATATCACACTGGTGATAGTTATGAGGTGGCACATGGCCATATCCACTCTGTCTACAATGCATCTTGACCAGATTGGTCCCCAATAAGAGTACATCGTGAATTTGATAGACATTGTTAGTCTCTTTCTCAATCAGATTGACTGCAGCTTTCTTGTGTTGAGGCAGCGGGTTCGTAAGAACATTAGGATTCGTATCTTTGAAAGATAAGATCCCGCTCCTAACAAGATTTTGCACGTCGGATTTGAAATTGAGATAAGTCTCAATGTTATGCCCTGAACCTCCTTGATGATAAGGGCATGTTTGATCCGCTTTAAACCAAAAAGGCGGATTTTCCGGAACTGAAAGGGGAGACTTAGTCTGAATGTGCCCCTTAGCCAGCAGTAACGGAAACAGCTCTGCGTACGTTACGGGTATAGGATCAAATCCTGGTGGCCGTATTGTACGGTTGTTGTTATATGGAGGACGAGCCTACTGAAGAGGTTGTTGTGTCCTTTGTTGGTCAGGTTGGCTCTGCGCAACCTGAGGTTGATACATAGGAACAGGCGCGGGGCCGATAGCAGGAGTAACAGCTGCTACTGGCTGATAACGTCGCCTTTGCTTTCTGAGAGAGATATTCCCAATATCTTGCTCTTTTTTCTTAGGGAGAGCACTACCGTATTTTTTAGTACCGCTCGTCGATCCAGTGTCTTTTACCAAACGTCCTTCTCGGACGGCTTCCTCAAGACGTACACCCATGCCGACCATTTCGGTGAAATCACTGGGTGCACTGGCAATCATTCGGTCATAGTAAAATGAGCTTAAGGTCTTTAAGAAGATTTTTGTCATCTCTTTTTCCTCAAGAGGTGGACAAATTTGAGCGGCAATTCCACGCCACCTTTGAGCATACTCCTTAAAGGTTTCCTTTTCCTTTTGCGACATTGATCTGAGTTGATCTTTGTCGGGTGCCATGTCCAAATTGTACTTGTATTGTTGGACGAAGGCAGTACCAAGATCTCTGAATGTACTGATCGTAGTACGGTTTAAACCCATGTACCATTTGAGTGCGGCACCGGTTAAACTATCCTGGAAGTAGTGAATCGGCAGGTCCTGATTCTCTGTCTGAACTGACATCCGCCGAGCGTACATCACCAGATGGCTCTGAGGGCAAGAGTTACCCTTGTATTTTTCAAAGTCGGGCACTTGGAACTTGTGCGGGACTTTCACATTTGGGACCAAGCAGAGGTCTGCGGTGTCCTTTCCAAATAAATCCTGACCGCGAATGGCTTGCAGCTCTTTCTACATTTCCAAGAACTGCTCCTGGAATTCATCCATTCTGTCAAACATAGTTTCCTTCTTACCAGAAGGTGTCTATGGAATCTGTCCTTTCGGGACAGTGTGCACCACAGGTGGTGGTACCGTGACTACGGCAGTGAGTCTTGGCGCCTCCCGAAGTTTGTAACCTTCAGGAGTCTTGAGTAAGCCCCTGGCATCTTCGCTTTCCCAAAGTTTGTAACCTTCAGGCCCAGCGGCTTCTGTTGCGATTCCCAGATCTTCAGTGATCGGCGGAACATATCCTTCCAGGATATAGTTAACAGGCATGCCCCAAGGACGATCTTTCGGCATCTGATACCTAGGATCATACTTTTCTATGATGGGCGTTGAGGTGATCTCTGAGATCACAGTTCTTTGTAGCTGAGCTTCTGCCATGGCTTGCATGTCGTTACGAAGCTTTCTCATATCCTCTCTCAGAGCGTCGATCTCTTCTTTCAACTCTCTGTTTTCTTCCTCAAGATCATCCATCTTTTTCAGACGATTGGCCCGAGTATTATACGAATGAGACAGTTTGACTCTAGAATCGAGACACAAACGTGAGATTCGTAGGGAAGAAGAATACGCGATGTGAGAATGATGAATGCAATGATTATATTAATTGTTGTTTTTTGGTTTAATCAAAATAAACTTCGACAATTAGATTGCAAATATCAAACAGTGGGGAAACCCCTTTTTATTGAAATTCAAAGGATTACAGAAATGGAAATACAGTAGATTACAAAGTGCAGAAACAAAAACCTAAACTAATGGGTCCCGAGTCCTCTCTGAGGAGAAACCGGGTGCTGATTCTGGTATCTTCCTTTTCTTTGACCGGGGCGCTTGGGCCGTTGTCGGGTTGTCATTCCTTTGCCAAGTGAAAGGAGTGAGCAAATTCCTTTGGTCATCTTGATTCTCTACAGCATACTGCTCCAAAATTTTAATCAGAGCATCTTTCTCTTTTAGTAGTTGCTGTATTTGGATACACTCTACGTCGAGGGTGCGGTACTTGTTCTTCCAAGATCTTCTTTCCTTTTGAACTTTGTTGAGAGTAACCTGAAGCTTTTCAGTTTCCGTCATGAAGTACATGACAGTTTCCCTCGGTGGAAGAATTCTGTAATGAGGATAAGGCATTTTTAGCTTGAGAGCTCTGGTTTGTACCCAATGGAGATAAAGCTCCACCGAGACACAGTCCGGTTTTCCCAGAGACTCTCGTCCTTTCTTATGAACCTGTTTCCAAGCTTGCACTATTTCCATCTTTAGTGCTCTGTCATTTTCTCCTTCTTTGAAGAAAAGACCTTCCAGATGAACACCCAGTGGGATGTGTCTCATCGGGTATCCAAATTGACGAAGAACCAATATCGGATGGTAGTTGATTCCTCCTTTAGTTCCTATGAGGGGTACGCTGGGGAAGTTTCCACAACGGTCAATGATTCTGATTCCCTCATAAATCCTATTACACCAATCTATATCGGAATTGGTGAGAGACATGATCTTCTGCGACCAACGTAAGACACTCTTGCAATCCCAAAAAGCAGCAGACTTGGGCAAGTGAGAGATAAACCATTTATAGAGAAAAGGTACACAACATGTGATCTCCCCTCCGCTGTACAAATTTCCCAAGTGTACAGAATGATATGCATCTGCGAGCAAAGTCGGCACAGGGTTTCCAATGAGAAAAACCTTAATAGCGTTAATGTCGACGAAGTTATTGATGTTGGGAAACAAAAATAACCCGTAGGTGAGCAAGACAAAGACGCTTTCAAAAGCAGTGATGTTCCCTATACTAGCGAAGTATAGAGCCTTTTTTGTCAAGAACTGGGCTGGCAAACCTTGGATGCCACCCTTAGTAATCATGTGAGTCTTGACCTCAGACTCGTCCAAATGAATTGCTCTTGCAATGATCTGATTCTTTGGAATTTCTTCCAGTCCAGAAAATGGAGCTCGATCTGTGATATGTAGATCAATCAGATGAGAATACTCCTTCAGCGTTGGTGCTAGCTGGTAATCCGGGAATGTGAAACAGTGATAAACCGGATCGTAGAACTGAATGAGCGCGTCCATGATCCCCTCAATCACATGGACTCTTAACAGTGGTAGCAAACCACCGTGCTTGGCTCTAAAAGCCTCTGGGTTAGTGATCATCCTTGCTAACCTTCTCAAATCCTCTAGTTCTGGAACCTTGAAGGTATACTGGCGAGTTCTCCTTCTACCAAAATCCATTAGCGTAATCTTTTTCTCTGATATTTGCAATCACAGTCTTAGTTTAATTTGAAAAACAGAGAGACTAGAAGAGAAAGTTTTTTTTTAATGTTTTAATGTTTTATTAAATGGATGCATGAATGCAGCACACAAAAACATAGAAAAAACATGGGGTCAAAGGGTTGTTGTCATGAAGTCAAGGCTCTACCCATCCCCAAAGGTTTATACTAGGGTGATTTTTGTACCTGTACTCATTATCATCAGCTCCTCCCAGGAAGGCAGACAACAAGCGGATTGCCAGCGAGTTGTGTGCAATCTTAGAGTAAGTGCTATTCACCATGAATAGATCACCAGCCTCAAATGAGGGTAGTATCGCGTAATAACTATTTCCGATAGTTTCCGCACTACGAAAGGGTTTGGCTCCTCAGCTTCTCAGACTTAACAACCGGCTCATTGGCTAGAAGAGTGAATGGGTTGCGTTGGTCAGCCTCCACTGAGGTTGATGGTCGACCCCGTCGCCATCACTTATCTTAAGTGTATACTTATTCTTTCCACATACGGCATCACCCGCATTCCCATTAGCAGAAAAATAAACATGTATAGCAATTAGGAAAAGCAGTATATATATTTGTCCTAAACATCCTAGACCTTTAAAGCTAAGAATCCTAAGTTCCTGACAGAAAATGGGTTCCCCGGCGGAAGCCCTAATCTGTGGTTTTCACATAAGTGAAGAAAAGGAAGACCGTGCCTAGATCTAACTTTGAAGAGTCCCACGGTGGGCGCCATTTTTCTGTAGCGAGCGATTTTGGACGCGGTTCTTAAGCGCTGATCGCTCTCTGCGGTTTGAGCTTTGACTACAGGTCAATTCATTTTTTATCCTATTATGAGCTGAATAAGGAAGGGAAATAGATGTCTCCAATTAACCCTGCTTTGCATACTGAGTTTAAACAGCGGTCTGTTAGGTTACGGATGCTATCAATGTGGGGGGCCTTTGTACTGGTTATTTGTATTTTCGCCAATACTGTTTTCTTTCTTTTTTACCTGGGCAGAAGGTTTCTGGCGGGGAACAAGGATTAGGATGTTAGGACTGATGCTTTTGAATTACTGCTTTTAATTGATGGAGATATGGGATTTGGGTTTTTTGTTGATTGCGCTCGCTAAGATCTTTTCTTTCGATCTTATGCCTACGTATTCCCGTTTACCGAAACAGGGAAATCAGAGCGTTCGTAGTTCCTCCTATTCTATGGGAGGAAATGGGTGTTTTTGGTGTTTTGGTGTCTTGTTCAAAGCCCAAGACGTGAAGCGAAAGGTGGTTTGTATCTTGTTCAAAGCCCAAGATGTGAAGCTGAAAAGTCTATTTGTATCTTGTTCAAAGCCCAAGACGTGAAGCTGAAAGACCTCGACTTTAGAGAGAATTTGTCATCTCTAAAGAGGGGAGAAGGAGAATTACTTTAACTGGGATACGCGGATCCGAGCAATGCCGTAATTTCCGAAGAAAGGGTTTTAACCTGAAGGAGAAGACTTTAACTCAGTGTAGAGCAATGCCATCTTTCCTTAGGAATTTCTCATGCTAAAAGAGGGACAGTGGCGTGGATATAGATGATCCAGAGGCTTGCCGCTTACAGCTATTAGATGAAGGGAAAGGAGTTGTTGATGTTTGTGTACAGTGAACGAGGCACAGCTTTGATGCTAAAAGGTTGATTGGATCAACCAGTGGTTTTCTTATACAAAAGCCTAAGAGGAGGCTAATTTCCGCTAGGAAAATCATTATACAAAGCCTAAGAGGAGGCTATTTTGTGTCTCGTACAAAGCCCGAGAGAGAGGCTAAAATTTTTTGACCCGACGATAGAGTCTTTGTGTCTCGTACGAAGCCCGAGATAGAGACTATTGTTTGTTTGACTCTACGAGGGAGTCTTTGTGTCTCGTACGAAGCCCGAGATAGAGGCTATTGTTTGTTTGACTCTACGAGGGAGTCTTTGATATTCAACAAGAGAGTGTTTCTGTATCTCGTACGAAGCCCGAGATGGAGGCTAAAGGTTTGTTTCAGTTGAGTGACAGATCCAATATACTGATTTTAAAAGAGAAAATCAGTTCTTATATGAGCAACACTGTACTCAGGGATTTGATTTGAGGATCAGGGATATTTCCTTCTCTTTGAGGAAACGGGAAATCCAAAGGGTATTGAGACTGTCCGAGTCTGCGGGTTTCCTTCCTATTTAACGAAGGGGTCACTTGAAATGTCTTTGAGACTCAAGGAAGTTAGACTGTCCAAGTCTAGAATTTTTTTCTTTTGTACTATGCTTTGAGAAACAGTAGTAGACTCTATGAAAGGACTGTTCTATGAGGATGACTAGGTTCTGTTCCTATACCTCTAGGAGGTCGTCGGGACAATTTGTATGAAGCCCAAGAGGAGGCTGGAAACTTTTAAGAAGCCTACGGGTCCTTGTACGAAGCCCAAGAGGAGGCTATCATTCCCGAAGGAAGAGATCATTATACGAAGCCTAAGAGGAGGCTGTGAATACTTCTAAGAAGCCGTAGTGTCCTTGAATAATGCCCAAGAGGAGGCCGATGCTTTTAAGAAGCCCGTGGGTCTATCATCTCCTTTCCATTAGGAGAGATAACTCTTTTAAAGATAAAAACCACTAGTAAACGTGCGAGGTTTACTATCCAGCGATTTTTAGCTTTTAAAGAGGGTTCCTTAGTTAAGGTCTAAGATTATGACCGTAGTGGGTACCCAAACCCCGAGACATTCAAGGCATGCTATCCACAAGGAATACATCAAGTCAGGAAAGTTCGAGAATTTGGAAGAAACTCAAAGATGCCATTCACGGAGAATACATTCATCTTGGGGAGTAGAGCTTCTTGACGATTCCTAAGGAGGACAGCCGAAGAGAAGACTGTATCTGGTGCTCCTATTGGGGATCTAGGCGTCTATTTCTATGAATAAATGAAACGGCGTCACCTAGTTCTAGACGTAGTTGCTGGGGAAACTCGAAATATCTATACTATTATTACACAGTTGATATGAGTTTATGAAAGGAGACTTACAGTGAGCAGCCCCACAATACAGTTTATAATATGAAAGCAGTAAATGAAAGCGATAACCACTTACTCAGTTGTAGTGCTTCCATGTTGTTTGGTTAGTTGTTCAACAAAGAAAGATTGAAAACAACAGTATATTCAAAATCAAAGGAGAAAGTGCTTTGAAAAAGAAAGATTTGGGGCTTACAGCTCAAGGAGAGGCCCAGGGTTTTATCAGTGAGCACACTGTTTGACTTTGTACAGCGGGACTTATACAAGTGACTGGGGCCCAAAAAGGTTTTCTGTACAAAGGGATGGGTCTTACACTCTCTCAAGAGGCCCAAAAAAGGTTTAAAGAAAAGAGAGGGGCTTATAACACGAGGGTAGGCCCAAATGATTTTTCGTTTAAAAATGGCGATCGCGCCGAGGTTTTCTTTTAACGCAAAGGGACTTATACAATAAGTGAGGCCCAAAATGTTTTGGTTAAAAGGGGGATTGGGTCTTACACTCTAATAGAGGCCCAAAGTGTTTTGAATGGGTCTTATAGCTCAAGGAGAGGCCCAGATGATTTTTTTATTTTTAAACGGGCGACGATCGCGCCGTTTACTTGTACAGAGGGACTTATACAATGAGTGAGGCCCAAAAAGTTTTTGTACAAGGGGGGATGGGTCTTACACTCTCTCAAGAGGCCCAAAAAGTTTTGAAAATGATTTATGAGGGTTGAATTAATCCAAAATCCTAATTTGTTTTCAAAATGTATTTAGTTGAATAAAAATTCAATTTAAAATGATCAAAAATTGTTTAACACATGGAAAACAAATTGTGATTTTGGATTAATGCTTCAAAAATTAAGTATTGACCTCCAAGATAATTAGAAAGCATTAAAAGTTGCAAAATCAATGTAGAAAAAATATTTAAAATGTCAAAAACAATTAAAATATTAATTCTTTGCAAAAATATCAATTATATGAAATAAATAATATTTTTGGGATTTTTTTTGTGAAAATAAATTATTTTAACATTTTTGTGAATTATTAAAAAAAGAATCAACTCAAAATCATTAAAACTCAGAGAGAAATTAATTTTTGAATCAATTAAACAAAATCACAAAATTCAAATATTTGAATTTCTAAAAATGGCGCCAAGAACAAGCTGAAGAACACGCGCGTGTTCTTGGTTCTCAGATTTGCATTTTCTATCCAATCTCCATGAATACGTAATCATATTATGCAATCCACATATCATTATGCTCGCCTCAACCTCACGATCATGTCTATGTACTTTAATTTCATTTAAATTAAACATACAACAAGAAATCACGAAGAGACCTCAAGAACCCTAATTTCTGCATGAAGGCTAGGATTTTTGATACACGATTCAAACAATGCAATTAATTGAGGGAAAACATTCCATGCATGATTATGAACATATGGCCAAATTATTGTCCGAGGAAATATGCATAGATTGAGAGATGACCAAGTATGTGCTTACCTCCAAGTCGTGACAGCAAGTTCAAAGTGATTTTTGATTTGGAGGTGTTACAGATGAGTGGTGATGATCTGAACAGCTTCCCTACACCCTATGGATTGTGTTTGGATGGTTGGATTTGATTGAAATTGGCTGGATCATTTTGTGGTACCTCAGCTGCACTTTGGTTAAAACCTTGAGCAACCAGCTGGTGATTTTGTGAAATTGATGTTTCAGAAGTAATCTAAGTGTTTGATCAGCTCATATGTGATGTATGTGAGGTGTGTGAGTGATTGGTTTGATTGGAATTGCTCTCAAACTCAAAACCCGATAGTGACTTGCCTTAGAAGGAAAAATTGGAGTGAAAGAAGAGATTTTGAGGAAAGCATCTGTTAGATGGCTTTGGTGTACTCAAATTGACCTCAATTGAGCTCTATTTATAGTAGAGCAAGTTTGTTTTGCAAGGAATAGTGCATGGCAGCTGGTAAGTAGGTTTGGCCAATGTTGGCAAATGAAAATCCAAGTCTCCTCTAGCCATTGACTATAGGTTAGGGCATAGAGCTTTGGTTCTCTTGGTCTTCGATAAGTCTTGACTGATTTCAGATGAGAATGGCTCAGTCCATGCCACCTTGATGGTTTCATTGAATGCCTCATTCCAAATTTGAAGTCTTGTCCCTATTTTGGCCATTCTAGGTTCAACATGCTATTTCTTGTTCCATGGACTTTGGAGGCTTGGATCAGTGATTGTCCCCTTTAGATTCAATCCTCTGAGGTGTCCAAGTGGATAGGAGCAATTGAATTTGGCTGATTTTGGAAAATCGACCAAAGTTGCAAATTCTGCCTTGCCTTGATAGATTTCAGCAAGGCAACTTGGCAATGTTGTATCTCATGGTGTAGGTTGAATTTGGCAATGTTCTTGGCCATTTTGGAAAGCTCTTACATGATACAACAACTGTTTGAACAAGTTTGGTTTTGATCTCTTTTGATTCCAAGTGAAAAATCCCCCTACATTTGGCAAAAAGTGAGGCAGAATCTGACTTAGTGAAAATTTCACTAAGTGTTGGAAAAAGTGACATTTTCACTTTTCAGCCACTTTGATCACTCCATAACTCAAAATCCTTAATGAATTGGAATGACTTGTAGTTGAAGTTTTTGTAGGTGATAATGAGGGCTACAAATCCATCTTTGGATGAGAAAAAATGGCCTTGTGGTTTAGGAGTTATGGTCCTCCAAAGTTGGTACCCTTGCCACTTTATTTTTAACATAGAAAAATTTCTAAGTTTTATGGTTACCCCTTTTACAAGTTATCTCACTTTTCTTGATTTTTCTTGATGAATGATGATTCAAATCATACATTAACATCATTTTAGGGTTAAAAATCCATTTTGGTGAAAAATCTCAAAAAGTCAAAGTTGACTTTTGTGCACAGTTGACTTTTTATCAGATGAATTCCAAACTGTGCAATTCTTCAGGAAATCATGTCCTTGACCTAAATCAAACTTGATGGACATGTTCCATGGGCGTCATAGGGTATATTCAATCATGTATTAGGGTTTGGGAGCATGTCTTGGTCAAAAGTCAAAGTTACAGTTGACTTTTCTCTTAAAACCCTAATTGTGGTGCAGATGAAATTGAGACTTGTTGCTCAAGCTTCTTGGATCAATCCATTGTTCCAAATGGATCAATATGGTATATTAGAGACCCTCAAATCATGTCTTGAGGTCTTGGCTCATGGTTTGTCCCAAAAGTCAACTTAGGGGTGAATTAGGTCAAGAAACCCTAATTCCTGATTTTTTATGAATGCATCCCCTGAGGCAAAATTGACTTGATGCATGGGTTCATGAGGTTCCATGAAGTATATTAGGTCATGTTTTGGATCATTGCCTTGTGCCCAGATGAAAATTTCCATCTGGAGGCCCTGGTCGACCAAAACCCTAATTTGGTGACACTGTCGATCTTGAGACTTGATCCACCTAGAAGGGAGCAGCCTTGTGCTTAATCCTTGAAGTGGGAGTCCTTTTTGATCCATTGTGGATATTTAAGAGATTAGACAAGGTGAATATCATGTCATTTCTTGATTGATCCTTTGTCTAAGCACTCAGAGAGGGCTTGAAACCCTAATTTTGATTGTATTGGATGCTCACCCATCTTTGGGGAGACTGATGAAGCATGATGGTTCATCCATATTGTGATGATGATTTTCACAATGATGGGAAATCTAAGTGGTCAAAATTTGGGGTATTACACTCGTCTAGACGTAACCCAGCAAGGAAGGCTTCATATTCATCCTGGTTGTTAGATGTTGGGAAAGACAGGGTGAGCGATACTTCAATGATGATTCCTTTGTTACTTTCCAGTATGATGCTCGCACCGCTTCCCGCCGAGCTGGAGGCACCGTCCACAAAAATGGTCCATTTGCGCGCTTCGCTCGCGGGGGAGTCTGCGAACGTCATTTTTGCGACGAAGTCGGCCAGAGCTTAGGCCTTGAGGGCTTTCCTAATTTCATATTGGATATCAAATTCGGATAGTTCAAGCGACCATTTGAGCATTCGACCGGCCATATCTGGTCGTCCCAGCAGCTGCTTTATGGGTTGATCTGTTCGAACCACAATCGTGTGGGCTAAAAAGTAGTGTCTTAATATTCTGGCTGCGTTGATGAGGGCCAGAGCCACTTTCTCTATCTGTTGTTACCTTAACTCTAGTCCTTACAGTGCTTTGCTCGTGAAATATATGGTCTTTTGTCCGTCAGGTGTCTCGCGGATGAGAGCGGCGCTTACTGCTTCGGTTGCTACGACGAGGTATAGGTACAAAGTTTCGCCATTGTCCGGGCGAGAGAGGACTGGTGGCTCTGAGAGCGCCCGTTTCAGATGAAGAAGAGCCTTGTCACATTCCTCGGTCCATTCGAACGCTACCTCTTTGCGGAGGAGTTTGAAGAACGGTAGGGCGTGCTGGGCAGATTTGGCCACGAAACGAGATAGTGACACGAGCATCCCGTTGAGGGACTGGATGGATTTCTTTGACTTGGGCATTGGAAACTCGGAGAATGCTCGGCACTTATCCAGATTGTCCTCGATTCGTCGCTCCGTTAAATAGAAGTTGAGGAACTTTCCTGCCCGGACACCGAACATGCACTTCTCCGGGTTGAAATGCATTTTATATTTTCTGGCCTGATCGAAAACTTTCCTTAAATGGGCATTGTGATCGGTTTCCTCATGGGATTTCATGATCATGTCGTCCATATAGACTTCGAGCATGTCGCCTATCTCTCCCCGGAAGACTTTGTTCATCATACTTTGATAGGTCGCTCCGACGTTCTTCAGGCCGAAGGGCATTACGTTGTAGTAATAATTGCCTGATTCGGTCATGAAGGCCGTGTATTTTTTGTCGGCCATCGCCATTGGAATTTGATTATAGCCTGAGTAGGCATCCATGAACGATAAAAGTTTAAAACTGGCAGAATTATCAACAAGTTTATCAATATTGGGGAGGGGGTAGGCATCCTTCGGGCATGCCTTATTAAGATCAGTGTAATCAATGCACATTCGTCATTTGCCATTAGATTTGTTCACAAGTACAACGTTGGACATCCAAGTGGTGTACTTGGCCTCCGAAATAAATTTGGCCTCGAGGAGGTCCTTTACAGCTTTTTCTGCAGCCTCCATTTTCTCCAGAGATTGCTTTCTCATACGTTGTGCTACGGCCTTGACGGTCGGGTCAATTGTCCGTTGGTGGCAGGCGACGGACGGGTCCAAGCCGGGCATCTCGGCGGCGCTCCAAGCGAAGAGGTCGGCATTCTCAAGGAGGCATGCTTTGAGCTGCTTCCTCGCGATGTCAAGCAGGTCTGCTCCAATCTTCACTCCCCGCTGAGGGTCGTCGCCGAACAAAACGATCTCGAAATTGCCATCCGGGATTGGGCGCATCGGATAGGAGCTGTTGTTGGACGATGTAGACGAGTTGGCTGAAGCTGCTCGGTCCTCCTGTTTGTCTTCTTCGGGGAAGTGGTTGTCTAGGTCGATGGATTCGACCTGGGGCAGAGGATTGGCTTCCTCGGAGCTGCTGGGCAAGGCTGGCTTGCTTGATAGCTTTGGCTTGGATGCAATGGCGTTGAGCCCCTTTGTGGCTGCTTCGAAACACTGTCGTGTAGCTTCGATGTCGCCGTGGAGGGTGGCGACCATCCCTTTTGAAGTGTAATACTTCATCTTGAGGAGGACTATTGAAGGTACAACTACCAACTCGGCCAGAGTTGGTCTTTCTAATATGCACTGGTAAAGTAACGGGCAGTCGATTACCAGAAATTATACCTTGACGGATCTGGCCATCTCAGCTGATTTGAAGGTTACGATCAGTTCGACGTATCCCCATGGCTTGGTCACTGATCCATTGAATCCCTGTAAATCGAACCCCACATAGGGGGTAAGGTGTGATTCGTCCAGCTGAAGTGTTGAAAACAGCTGGGAGTACATAATGTCGACCGAGCTGCCATGGTCGACGAGGATTCTGCGAACGTCGAAGTTCGCCATTCGGGCTCTGACGAGCAAATGTATGCTCGAGTTTGGAGACCCCCCGAGGAGCTCTTCCCGATAGAAGGAGATGGGGGTCGAGTCCTTCTGGGCTTGATCGAGCGTCACCTTATTAGAGCTTGTGTTGATCAGATGCTCGAATTTTTGCTTCACGGAGCCCACCGTGACTTTGTTGAAGTCCCCCGCCAGAGATAACCATGGCAGAGGGTGTAACACCCCATTTCTACCTGACATTAATATTAAATCAGAGTGATAAAATTTCAACCAAACATGGGATATCACATTTTCAACTTGAAAACCAACAACACAAAACTCATCATCACGGATACATAACACTAAATCAAAGAGAACAAATTAACAACTATTTAGTCTTCAAAATAAATCAACTTTAATAAATAACCACGCAGCGGATTCCCAACTGTAAACTTCAAATTATAGCATCTTTATATAACTAGAATCAACTAAAATTAGAATAACAAAGTACTCATTCAGAAAATCAACTTAAAAATTCAACATTGAAACAAATCCACAAAACAAAAGACATGCGTTCATCCCCCCAAGTGCTACGTATCAGAGCGACGACACCGACTCAAACTAATGAAGGTAGAAAGCCTTCACTCCGAATTACCTGCAAGATGGCGTATAAACCATCACCATACACAGAAGGGGTGAGATATCGAATAATATAAACAGAAGTATGATAATTAATACATTAAATCAAAATCATACGATTTCACTACTTTACAACAGCAACAAAACAACAATCAACCAACAACTTATAATATGCGACTCGAGATGCAACTCAACTATGCAGATGCATGTGGTACCAATGGAGCAAAACTCCCAACTTAGAAAGTGCCAGTTTGTCGGGCATCAACAAGGCATAAGCCTTCAACTTCAACTTTTTGCCAATCCAGACCAACGTGGGTGAGCATTAGCTCCAACTTAGAAAATGCAATGTATGCGACTAATATGAATGGCATCAACAACAAAACAACTGCAACTTAAATATACATCAGCTGCAACAACTTAATCAACACTGGTCATACGACCTACAACTCAAATATGCCCATAAATCGGGACAAATCAACTTATTCAGCTGTACCTGCAAATCCACGTATTCATCATATTTTTAACAAAATAAACCAACCAAAATTACCTACTAGTTTATAAGAACCTTCCCGACCAATTTCAACTAATTTCGGACAACTAATTTCTCCGCTTAATTCCACTCATTCGACTAAATCGGTACTGTTTTACATGTTATGATCACTACTGCTTTATTTTTACTGATGCTGGTAATTTTTTTAACGTACTGATACAACACATTATGCTTTCAATCATACTGTCCTCATAATTCCACTCTGATACAAAATTTCAGTGTCCGCTAAATTCTCATTTTCCTGTCAAAACCTGCTACTGCTATTATTCTCATTTTCTGTCAAAAACCTGCTAACTCATTCTTTTCTGCTATTTCATACTTACTGTTATTTTCTGCTAATGTTAATTGGCTGATTCTGATTCCAATTGATTTTTCTGTTATCAAACATATTAAATTTCTGCTACATATATTAATAGTGACTATATTATTTTTCTGCTAGATGATTCATCAATTCTGTTTTCTGCTATTTACTATTACTAACATATTGATTTAATAATATATGGTTTATGTTAATCCTTTAATCTTAACATATATGATTTAATAATATGTGATTGAATAATATATTGATTTACTTCATTAATCTTCTGTTAATTCTGCTTTTTACCTACTACTAAAAACAAAATAATCTTATCATAAGAACCAGGTGGCTTGCGCCACCTTAGCTCCTGTGGCTTGCGCCACATCCTTTCTCCTTGGTTGGTGGTGGCTTGCGCCATCCTTTAGCACAACAGAGGTGGGTTGCGCCACCCAGTAATTGACACGCAGGGGTGGCGCCTCTTATTATTTTTTTTTAATTTTTTTTAAAACAACCAGTATTAATTCACGGTGCATAATTTCGACTCAGGATTCTCCATACTACCAGTTCCCCAAATTCATAAATTCAATCACAGAAATTTGCCACAGAATATCAGTGTCCACAAAACAAAACAATGCATCAACATAATTACACACAATTCAGTAGAAAATCATATAGATCCCAATCCCACGTATCAATTATCGTATTCTCGTTTATAAAATTCGAACCCCACCCTTACCTTGGATTGAAGGCAGCTCGAATTTCCGGTCGAAACTGAGATTTTGACGACAAACTCTCGTATTCTCTCTTCTCCAACCTTGGTGCTTCCAAGCCCTAGTTCTACTTTCTGTAACTTCTTTTCCTTACTGCCACTTCTATTCTTTTTATTTTATTTCTCTTAATTATAAACCCAATAAAATAATGGGTCTACTAATTAACTTAATGGGCCTACTACACGATACCCCCAACTTTGCTATTTCCCTCACACAACTTAGCCTAACTAAATTAATTAATATTCTACGAAAATAAATATTATTTCTAATATTAATTTCTCTCGACTAAAACGACTGATTACCCGATTAACACTTAATAGCTCAAATAACATATTTAACATATTCAACAAATATTCGGAAAGAAATACTCAATACTATTTAATTAAAATATTTAATTAAATACGGGCGTTACAGCTCTCCCACACTTAGAATATTTTCGTCCTCGAAAATCTTACCTTGCTCAAACAGCTCAGGATAGGATTCCCGCATCTTGCTTTCCAACTCCCACGTCATACTTTCTTCAGCAGCTCCTAACCAGACTACTTTTACCAACGCAATCTCCTTGCCTCTTAGAGTCTTCATTTCTCGATCCGCGATCCATACAGGCATCGTTTCCACAGTAAGATTATCCCGTACTTGCACATCGTCCATGTGAATTACATGAGACAGATCTGGAACATACTTCCGGAGTTGTGACACTTGAAACACATCATGCAAATTCGACAGATTAGGCGGTAAAGACACTCTATAAGTAACATTTCCCACTCTGTCCGAAATCTGATACGAACTAATAAAACGAGGAGTGAGCTTCTTAGATTTCAAGGCACGCCCAACACTTGTCACCGGCGTAACTCTCAAAAACACATGGTCACCTGCTTGGAATTCTAAATCCTTCCTTCGCCTGTCATGATAACTCTTCTGCCTACTTTGAGAAAATTTCATCTTTTCTCGGATTAACTTCACTTCTCAGTAGTCTCTCGAACAATTTCAGGACCAAGCACTACACTTTCTCCAGATTCGTGGCAACATAAAGGAGTCCTACACCTCTGACCATATAATGCTTCAAAAGGGGCCATTCCAATACTAGAATGGTAACTGTTATTATAAGTGAACTCAATCAATGGAAGATAAGTATCCCACGAACCTCCTTGCTCAAGAACACAAGCTCTTAACAAATCCTCCAAAGACTGAATAGTTCTCTCCGTTTGACCATCCGTCTGAGGATGATATGCTGAACTCAACCTCAACTTAGAACCCAACGCCTCTTGCAAACTCTTCCAAAAACCAAAAGTAAACCTCGGATCTCTATCTGACACAATACACAGAGGAACACCATGCAGCTTCAGAATTACGTTAGTATACACCTCCGCCAACTTCGATACTGGAAAACTGATGTTAATAGGAGTAAAATGGGCCGACTTCGTAAGCCTATCAACAATCACCCAAATTGAATCATGTCCTCTTGAAGTATTAGGCAATCCCGTCACAAAGTCCATTGAAATGCTATCCCATTTCCATTCTGGAACTTCTAACGGGTGCATCAAACCAGCAGGCTTCTGATGTTTAACTTTCGACTTGTGACAAGTTAAACATGCATACACAAATCGAGCCATATCACACTTCATCCCTGGCCACCAAAACAATTTCTTCAAGTCTTGATACATCTTTGTAGCCCCCGGATGAATACTCAATTTACTTCTATGACTTTCCTCAAGAATCGCTTTCTTCATCTCCACATCATCAGGAATACAAATTCGATTACGGAATCTCAACACACCATGCGTGTCCAACTAAAAATCTCTATTGCCAGACTGATCGATTCCAACCATCAAATCTACCAGCTTCACATCTAACTTCTGAGCTTCTCTGATACTATCCAGAAAATCATTATTAATATTCAACATTCCCAACATCACACTCTGCGGTGTTACTTCACAAACAAAACTCATATCCCTGAATTGCTCAATTAATTCCAATTCCTTAACCATCATTGCCGACATATGCAAAGTCTTCCGACTCAGAGCATCGACCACAACATTAGCCTTACCCGGATGATAGTTCAAACCAAAATCATAATCTTTTAATAATTCCAACCATCTTCGTTGTCTCATATTCAATTCCTTCTGGTCAAACAAATACTTTAAGCTCTTATGGTCACTAAACACTTCAAATCTAGGTCCATAAAGATAATGTCTCCAAATCTTCAGCACAAAAACAACTGCAGCAAGTTCTAAATCATGCGTAGGATAGTTCTTTTCGTGAGTCCTCAATTGTCTCGATGCATAAGCAACTACCTTACCATTCTGCATAAGCACACCACCTAAACCCATCTTGGATGTATCACAATATACCACAAAAGGTTCTCCTAAATTAGGCAATGTCAAAACCGGAGCCGACGTCAATCTCTTCTTCAATTCCGCAAAACTTTCTTCGCATTGAATGTCCCATACAAAAGCTTTGCCTTTACAAGTCAACTTAGTCAACGGAAGTGCTAACTTAGAAAATCCTTCAATAAACCTTCGGTAGTAACCGGCTAGTCCCAAAAAGTTTCTGATCTCGGTAGCCGACCTTGGAGTCTCCCATTGCAACACAGCATCTACTTTAGATGGATCCACAGCAATGCCATTACCCGAAATAACATGACCAAGAAAACTAACTTCCTTTAACCAAAATTCACATTTAGACAGCTTTGCATATAACTTCTTCTCTTTCAAAACTTACAATACTAGTCTTAAGTGTTCTGCATGCTCTTCTTCCGATTTGGAGTAAATCAATATGTCATCAATAAACACCACCACAAACCGATCCAAATACGTATGAAAGATACGATTCATCTACTCCATGAATACTCCCGACGCGTTAGTAACACCGAAAGGCATCACAGAATACTCATAATGTCCATAACGTGTTCTGAAAGCCGTCTTCTGAATATCTTCATCCTTTACTTTAATCTGATGATAGCCTGACCTCAAATCAATCTTGCTAAACACACGAGCGTCTACTAATTGATCCATCAAATCATCTATTCTCGGAAGCGGATACTTGTTCTTAATCATCACTTTATTCAATTGTCTATAATCAACACAGAGCCTCATACTTCCATCTTTCTTCTTTACTAATAACACTAGTGCTCCCCACGGAGATACACTTGGCCTCACAAACTTCTTTTCAAGTAACTCCTCCAATTGCTTCTTTAATTCTGACAATTCAGATGCAGACATCCTGTGTGGTGCCATCGACACAGGTCTGGTACCAGGTACAAGATCAATTGCAAATTCCACTTCTCTTTCTGGCGGTACATCAGGAATTTCATCAGGGAAAACTTCAGGAAATTCACGCACCACTTACAACTCTTAAATTATAGCTCGGCTCTCAATAGATAATGACACCATCAACACGAACATCTGAGCTTCGTCTTGCATCAACTGTTGTAACTGCTTAAAAGACAACAAACTAGCTCCTTCTTCTTCAGCAGTAGAAAATCTTATTGACTTGCTAAAACAATTGATATGAACATAGTTATATTCTAACCAGTTCATTCCCAAGATTACATCCATCCCAGTTAATGGCAGACACACCAAATCAACTGTAAAGTCTCTGTCGAAGATCGTCAAAGGACACTTTAAACACACAAGAGAGGTAGTCACGAATCCCTTAGCAGGAATCTCGACGACCATTTCTCCATTCATAGAAGACAACACAAGACCCAATCTTTCAACACAATCAGCAGCAATAAAGCAATGAGTAGCACCAATATCAATCATAGTAATTAAAGGTGTACTATTAATGAAACATGTACCTCTGATGAGTCTGTCCTCACTAGTTGTCTGAGTCCCAGCCAAAGCGAAAACTTTCCCACCGGTTTGCACCTTCTTTGGCTTCTGACACTGGCTACCAATGTGTCCCTCTTCACCACAGTTGAAACAAATTATCTCTTTGTGCTTGCAATCAGATACTGTATGCCCAGTCTTACCATAACGGAAACACCTCTTCACCTCAGCAGTACACACATTACTCTTATGACCAGATATCCCACATTTGAAACAAACTATGCCAGCAGGAGCATCTCCCCCACTAGTCCTCTTGCCATCAGCCGCTCTCTGTTTACCTTTTCTAGCTGGAGCATCATAAGGCTTGCCACGATTTTGTTGGTGCTTGCCTCTCCTTTCATTCATGATCTTATAATGAGCATTGTTATCCTCTTCAAAGATTCTGCAACTATCAACCAAATCAGAAAAAACACTAATCTTCTGATATCCAACTGCCTTCTTGATCTCTGGGCGTAGCCCACTCTCAAACTTGATGCATTTAGAAAACTCAGCATCATCCCCGTTATAGTGCGGATAAAACTTAGCCAACTCCACAAACTTTGCAGCATAATCAGTGACTGACATGTTTCCTTGCTTCAGCTCAAGAAACTCAATCTGCTTCTTACTGCGAACATCCTCTGGGTAATACTTCCTCAGGAACTCCCTTCGGAACACATCCCAAGTGATACCTTCACTTGTAGCTTCCAACCTCTAACGAGTCTCTAGCCACCAGTCATCAGCTTCGACTGCTAGCATGTGAGTCCCATATCGAACCTTCTGCGTTGGAGTGCAGTCCATCACACGGAAGATTCTCTCTATCTCTTTCAACCAATCCAACGCTCCATCAGGATCATACTTGCCCTTGAAGGTAAGCAGATTCTCCCGCTGGAAAGTTGCCAAACTGCGAGATCCAGCATTCTCGTCGGCGTTCGGCTGATTCTGCAAAGCTTGACCCATTGCTTGCATTGTAGCAGCAATTGCAGCATCGTTCCTTCCAGCCATCTCAACCTATCTCTACAACATAAACAAGATTAGAACTAATTAACAATACTCGATTGTCAAACAAAACTACGACTCGGCAACTTGGCCGGACGGACCGACCTGCTCTGATACCACTAATGTAACACCCCATTTCTACCCGACATTAATATTAAATTAGAGTGATAAAATTTCAACCAAACATGGGATATCATATTTTCAACTTGAAAACCAACAACACAAAACTCATCATCACGGATACATTACACTAAATCAAAGAGAACAAATTAACAACTATTTAGTCTTAAAAATAAATCAACTTTAATAAATAACCACGCAGCGGATTCCCAACTGTAAACTTCAAATTATAGCATATTTATATAACTAGAATCAACTTAAACTTGAATAACAAAGTACTCATTAAGAAAATCAACTTAAAAATTCAACATTGAAACAAATCCACAAAACAAAAGACATGCGTTCATCCCCCCGAGTGCTACGTATCAGAGCGACGACACCGACTCAAACTAATGAAGGTAGAAAGCCTTCACTCCGAATTACCTGCAAGATGGCGTATAAACCATCACCATACACAGAAGGGGTGAGATATCGAATAATATAAACAGAAGTATGATAATCAATACATTAAATCAAAATCATACGATTTCACTACTTTACAACAGCAACAAAACAACAATCAACCAACAACTTATAATATACGACTCGAGATGCAACTCAACTATGCAGATGCATGTGGTACCAATGGAGCAAAACTCCCAACTTAGAAAGTGCCAGTTTGTCGGGCATCAACAAGACATAAGCCTTCAACTACAACTTTTTGCCAATCCAGACCAACGTGGGTGAGCATTAGCTCCAACTTAGAAAATGCAATGTATGCGACTAATATGAATGGCATACAACAACAAAACAACTGCAACTTAAATATACATCAGCTGCAACAACTTAATCAACACTGGTCATACGACCTACAACTCAAATATGCCCATAAATCGGGACAAATCAACTTATTCAGCTGTACCTGCAAATCCACGTATTCATCATATTTTTAACAAAATAAACCAACCAAAATTACCTACTAGTTTATACGAACCTTCCCGACCAATTTCAACTAATTCCGGACAACTAATTTCTCTGCTTAATTCCACTCATTCGACTAAATCGGTACTGTTTTACATGTTATGATCACTACTGCTTTATTTTTACTGATGCTGGTAATTTTTTTAACGTACTGATACAACACATTATGCTTTCAATCATACTGTCCTCACAATTCCACTCTGATACAAAATATCAGTGTCCGCTAAATTCTCATTTTCCTGTCAAAACCTGCTACTGCTATTATTCTCATTTTCTGTCAAAAACCTGCTAACTCATTCTTTTCTGCTATTTCATACTTACTGTTATTTTCTGCAAATGTTAATTGGCTGATTCTGATTCCAATTGATTTTTCTGTTATCAAACATATTAAATTTCTGCTACATATATTAATAGTGACTATATTATTTTTCTGCTAGATGATTCATCAATTCTGTTTTCTGCTATTTACTATTACTAACATATTGATTTAATAATATATGGTTTATGTTAATCCTTTAATCTTAACATATATGATTTAATAATATGTGATTGAATAATATATTGATTTACTTCATTAATCTTCTGTTAATTCTGCTTTTTACCTACTACTAAAAACAAAATAATCTTATCATAAGAACCAGGTGGCTTGCGCCACATCCTTTCTCCTTGGTTGGTGGTGGCTTGCGCCATCCTTTAGCACAACAGAGGTGGCTTGCGCCACTCAGTAATTGACACGCAGGGGTGGCTTGCGCCACCCCCTCTTATTTTTTTATATATTTTTTTAAAACAACCAGTATTAATTCACGGTGCATAATTTCGACTCAGGATTCTCCATACTACCAGTTCCCCAAATTCATAAATTCAATCATAGAAATTTGCCACAGAATATAAGTGTCCACAAAACAAAACAATGCATCAACATAATTACACACAATTCAGTAGAAAATCATATAGATCCCAATCCCACGTATCAATTATCGTATTCCCGTTTATAAAATTCGAACCCCACTCTTACCTTGGATTGAAGGCAGCTCGAATTTCCGGTCGAAACTGAGATTTTGATGGCAAAATCTCGTATTCTCTCTTCTCCAACCTTGGTGCTTCCAAGCCCTAGTTCTACTTTCTGTAACTTCTTTTCCTTACTGCCACTTCTATTCTTTTTATTTTATTTCTCTTAATTATAAACCCAATAAAATAATGGGTCTACTAATTAACTTAATGGGCCTACTACACGATACCCCCAACTTTGCTATTTCCCCCACACAACTTAGCCCAACTAAATTAATTAATATTCTACAAAAATAAATATTATTTCTAATATTAATTTCTCTCGACTAAAACGACTAATTACCCGATTACCACTTAATAGCTCAAATAACATATTTAACATATTCAACAAATATTCGGAAAGAAATACTCAATACTATTTAATTAAAATATTTAATTAAATACGAGCGTTACAGAGGGAAACGTCTCCCACGGGCTGTGGGCTGCGAAATAAGCAGGGGTGCTGAGCTCGTCCGAGATTTAGTTGGCTTCTTCCGAGGAGGGTACCTCTTCCTCTATTTTTTGGACTCCTGGGTGTCCTGCCGAGGAGCGTCCTTCTTCTTCGCGAACTGTTTCAGGTGGTCGTCCCTAATCAGTATCTCGATAGCATCCTTCAGATAGATGCAGTCTTCAGTAGTGTGGCCGTGACTCTTGTGGAAACGACAGTACTTTGATTTGTCGGCGTTGAGTTTGGTCGCAGTTGTTTGGGGAAGCGGACCCCCGCCTGCTTGAATTCTGAATTCGCACACTCGGACAGTATCTTCTCCCTGGAGACGGTCAGGGGGGTATAGTCATGGAATCACCTGGATGGCCCCTTGCTGTCGTGGGAGTCCCGGGACGGTCCTCGCGCCTCCTTTTGCCTCGACGAGATGTTGAGGTTTCCTCGCCTCTGGAGGCCCGAGCGTTCTCCTGATGGCGTGATGCTCGAACGTTGCTGGCCGCAACCTTCTCTTCGTACTGAATGTGCGATTGGACTTTGAGGAGGAGGGCATCTAGGTTCCTCGGCGGTACGAGGCCGACGACTTTAGAAAACTCGGAGCCCGGGCGGAGTCCTTGCTCGAGCAAAAACTTTTTCATCTCGTCCGTTGTAGGGACCTGTACTGCTTCTTTGTTGAACCTCTCGATATATGCGCAGAGAGGTTCGTCCTTTCCTTGGATTATGGCTCCAAGGGAGGCCTCAGTCTTGGGGTGACGGCGAGAAGCTGTGAAATGCCATGAGAATATTCTGCCCAGTTGCCTCCATGAGGTAATGGACTTTTTGGGCAGCTGCTTATACCATGCCATCGCCCCTTTTCGGAGCGTGGTTGGAAATAGCCGGCAATTGATGGCGCCCTGGACGCTGCGGTAGTCCAATAGCACATCTATATTCTCGATGTGCTCGTCGGGGTCAGTGGTCCCGTCATATGTGCCCAGTGACGGGGGCTTCTCCAGGCCCTTAGGGAGACGGGTAGCTAAGATTTCCTGGGACAATGGGCCGCGAGGCTCATCGTCGCTGCTAGAGCTGGTGGATGACGGGGACCGAAGTGTACGCTCGCGGCGTCGGTTCCTTCAGGGAGAAGGCGAGTGGTTCCTTCGGGGAGAAGGTGACCGGGCCCGGCCTTTAGACTTGACCGGGGGAGACTGTTTGTTCCTTTGAGTCATCTTGTGGCAGGGAGAGTGCTGGTCACGCGGGGAAACCTGGTCACGCTTCCGGATGGCGCGAGGGTCAGGTTCTTGGTACAGTCTTCGGTCGATATCTCTTCGGGGCTGCGGGCTCCTTGATCGTCGCTGGTTCCTCCTTGGAGGAGGGGATCTTGGACGGTTGGACTCCTCTGATGCCCCGATCCTCTCGTTCTGCTACAAGATCAGGGTGTTGGTTTTGTTGATCGCCTCCTGGAGGGATTCCACGGCCGAGTCGGCGTTGGGCGGAACAAGAATGGGCTGGACGTCCAGCGAGGGCTGATCATTGCCGTGGTCAGCAGGGGTAGGGGAAGGAGAAGCTGTGGCCCCGTCCCTCAGAAAACGGGTATCTCGGAGAAGAAATAACGGGCCGTCTTGTTGACGGGGAGGACAGCGGGTTGGAGAACACATTTGGCGTGATCTTGAGAGGCCATGATGATGATCTTGAAAATTTGCTTTGATCTTTGGTTTCTGGGGAAAGAAAGATGGGGAGAACAAGAGTTCCCACAGACGGCGCCACTGATCGTGAAGGCTGAATCAGATCCTGTAGAACTGGGCCACCAAGTACGTCTGAGATGCTGGTCATATGAAGAGGAGGTGGGGGTGTACCTACAAGGCACTCCGACGTTCAAGTAAGAAAGGGTCAGAGAAAAGGGGCAAGTACAAAGTATGAGTTCGTAGGGTGAATATTGGATACCTGGCCCTCTCAAGTGAGAGGGTTTATATAGAGCCCCCAGCGCGTAGCCAACGGTCCTATTTTTGGGGAGAAATAACCGTTTTCCCTAAGAATAGGTAACTGCCCAAACTAGCTGTTCTGTCGGGCAGGGTTCCCAAAACTAGCCGTTATGTCGGGCATAAGCATAGTTTCGGGCAACTGCCCTTAGCTGTTTGGGGAGTGAAGAAGCTGTGCATAACGGGCAGCAATTTCGGGGAGGTACGATGCAATCCCTGCCCAGTTGGAGGGGCAGAAAAGTAACTTTTGCCCCTTAGTGGATTAGACTTAGGCAATTGGGTCGTTCTAGGAGCAGAAGCGGATTGGGCCGTGTCTAGCCATCGGTCCAGTCCAGAACAGACACCATGTGATTTTGTATAATATCTTTAGTTTTTAGAGATATATCTCTGGACATACCTTATTTTAACTAAATGTTAAGATATTTCAGAGATATATCTCCAGACACACCAAATATCAATTAAACATTGAAATATCAATTAAACATTGAAACATTGAGATATATCTCTGATTTTTATGATGCTTTACCATGATGTTAGTGACGTTAATGATGATTGTGATGTGATGATTTCGTGATGTTTTGACGAGTAATTGATGATATGAATTTCATGAAAATATTGAGGATTATGAACTGTGTATAATTGATGTATGATGATTACTTGACGATATGAATTACTACGACGTGTATTGATGATCATGAGTTATTTATGTATGATGTATGATGATAAGACGATGACGCATGATGTTTTGATGAATAAATGACGACATGACGAACATGATGTTTTGATGAATGATTATGCACATAATGATGTTTTGACGATGATGATTATTGACGGTTGTGTATCATGCATTCATATGCATACTCTGTGTGACGCTTCATTCCCATTGTGCGGATATGAGGTAATTATGACGTGCTCCAGTTTCGAAGAGGAATCGATCCTATTGACGGGGATCTTTGGAGGGGTGATGGCCTAGTGTCCATCGATTATGACAATTGGTACCACATGCATGAGTCTTGTTATGCATTGCATTTTATGTGACATTGATGTGATTTGTGATATAGTGATTCCTGATGTTTTCTTTGATGATGACCTTGATGATGTTGTATTTGAAGATAATGTCATTTTATGTATATCTTGTTTTATAATGATTATTATGAATTGTGATTACTCACCCTGCCTGTTTGAATGTTGCCTCCATATGGGTAACGTGCAGGTGATCAGGTTTAGCCGTGGATGCTTTCGAGGACCTTGAAGTTTATTTGCTTTTGGTCGATGTAGAGGGTCTTGCTCTGATAGTGTAACATCGGGTTGGGTCGTCGAGTCGAATCATGTTGATTTAATTGTTGTTATTTGATGTTGTGGTTTATTATAAAACCTTTTTTTATTATTCGTGGTTATGGTGGTTCTGCTGCTACTTCTGAGTGCCTTTTGTTAAAAACCTTTTATTTGAAAATTTTGAGTTCCGCTGCCATGTGAAGGCTTTTTGACTTATTTTGAGGAAACCCTTTTTGTTTACAGGGCAAGTGTATTATTTGATTTAAATGAGAAATGTGCACCCTTGAAGTGATTTTGATACTTTACTCTGATATTTGAGTTGTTTCTGCTGCAACATTTATGGGGGTAGAAAAGGGTGTTACATTAGTGGTATCAGGCAGGTCGGTCCGTCCGGCCAGGTTGTCTAATGTTGTTTGTTTCCCTAGTGTGCGACATGTGCGTAAAAACACTGTCGATGCTTGTTTTGTTTTCCATTTGCAGGTTGGGAATGAAACAAGTGGGGGAGAAGATGGTGCTTCTCCAAGGTGTTTCGAGTGTGGAGCGTTGGCTAAGTGTGGGGTTGAACGCTGCAATAGTTGGTGGAGATAGTTTATACCACCTCATGATATCGGCTGTTATTGACAAATTGAGGAACTGATCACCCTTAATATCTTGTTGATAATAGACTGGATCATGTTCGTTGGATAGACGTGTCTTGCGAACTTGAGTAGTGTGCGCAGTGAATTCTTGTCGGTCGGTCAAGTTGGGATATCTTGAGGAGAACAATTAGGTATTGTTGATTTCTGCTTTTGAGGGATAGAGAACAGGGTGGTGTCTAGTGATATGTCGATGATGTGTAATTCTTGACGATCACCTGAATCTAATTTCGACGAAGGTGAAGAGTTGTTTGTTCCGTGAAGCAAGTGGGTAAGTCTGTGAAAGATGGTGCAAAGGTGTTATGATGTTGGATTATTGGAAGGCGTAAGGGATGCGGTGGTGTGTGACTATTTGGAGGTGTTCCCATGAGATATCAGTGATTTACCACTGTAGTGTGGAGTGTAACTTGCTATCGACCTGGTACTCGATGCAAGCTCGATGTCGGTGTTTGCATACAGAAAGTATGTTTCTGAATAAGTGAATTGAAGGAATAGCAGGAAGAATTGCTTGAGAAGAGGTTTGTTCGACCAAGTGTTTCTCCGTGGGGTGCTCCGATGCTGTTAGTGAAGAAGAAATATGGAAGTATGAGGTTGTGTGTTGATTATCGGCAGTTGAATAAAGTGACTATCAAGAATAAGTATCCACTTCTGAGAATCGACGATTTGATGGATCAGTTAGTAGGTGCTTCTGCGTTTAGCAAGATTGATCTGAGGTTTGGTTATCATCAGATTCGAGTTAAGCCTGATGATATTCCAAAGACGGCTTTCAGGACGAGGTATGGACACTATGAATACACTGTGATGCCGTTTGGTGTATCCAATGCACCTGGTGTGTTCATGGAGTATATGAATCATATTTTTCATGAGTATTTGGATAAGTTTGTGGTGGGGTTTATCGATGATATCTTGATATATTCTCGATCTGAAGAAGAACATGCCGAGCATTTGAGAACTGTGTTGCAAGTGTTGAAAGAGAAGAAGTTGTATGCAAAGCTATAGAAGTGTGAATTCTGGTTGAAGGAAGTGAGTTTCCTTGACCATGTAATTTCAAGTGGTGGTGCTGTTGTTGATCCCTCTAAGATTGATGTTGTGTTACAGTGGGAAACTCCAAAGTCCGCTACCGAGATACGAAGTTTTCTGGGATTAGTGGGTTATTACCGCAAGTTTATTGAAGGCTTTTCTAAGTTGGCATTACCTCTGACTCAGTTGACTCGAAAGGGTCAAACTTTTGTGTGGGACGTAGCTTGTGAAGAGAGTTTAAAGGAATTGAAGAAGAGGTTGACTACTGCTCCAGTGTTGATTTTGCCTAATCCGAGCGAATCTTTTGTGGTGTATTGTGACGCGTCGAAGATGGGCCTTGGTGGAGTTTTGATGCAGACTGGGAAAGTTGTTGCCTATGCTTCGAGACAATTGCGAGTTCATGAGACAAATTATCCTACACATGACTTGGAGTTGGCTGCGGTGGTGTTTGTGTTGAAAATTTGGAGACATTATCTGTTTGGCTCTAAATTTGAAGTGTTCAGTGATCATAAAAGTCTGAAGTACTTATTTGATCAGAAGGAATTGAATATGAGGCAGAGGAGGTGGTTAGACCTGTTGAAGGATTTCGATTTTGATTTGAGTTATCATCCGGGCAAAGCAAGTGTAGTGGCCGATGCATTGAGCAGAAACTCGTTACATATGTCGATGCTTATGGTGAAAGAATTGGAATTAATTAAACAATTCAGAGATTTGAGTCTGGTATGTGAAGCGACTCCTGACAGTGTGAAGTTGGGAAGGTTGAGGTTGACGAGTGGTATTCAGGAAGAAATCAGAATGGGACAGCAGTCTGATTTAAAGTTGGTTGACCAATTGACTTTGATTAACCAAGATAACGGAAGTGACTTCCGGATTGATGAGAATGGTGTGATTAGGTTTCGAGATAGAGTGTGGGTTCCAAATGTTCTAGAGATCGAGGAAAGTGTTCTATGAAGAAGGATATTACAGAGGTCGTTTATGCGTATTTAACTCGTCAGAAGCTGAAGTTTGAGCATCACAAGCCTTAGGTATGATGCACCCGTTGAGTATTCCAGAATGGAAACGGGATAGTATGTCCGTGGATTTTTGTGTCGGGATTGCCGAAGACTGGGAAAGGGAGTGATTCTTTGTGAAGTGATAGTGGAGGAATTAACTAAATCAGCTCATTCTTACAAATGAAGATTGATCACTCCTTGCGGAAGCTAGCTGAGATGGGTATTGAGGAGATTGTAAAATTACATGGGGTACCTTCGAGTATTGTGTCGGATAGAGATCCAAGATTTACATCGAGGTTCTGGAAGAGTTTGCAAGATGCCTTGGGTACTAAGTTGAGGATGAGTTATGCCTATCATCCGCAAATGGACGGTTAAACAGAAAGGACTATCTAATCTTTAGAGGATTTGCTGAGGGCTTGTGTATTGGATGATGGAGGATCGTGGGACAGCCATTTACCGTTGATTGAGTTCACGTACAATAATAGTTTTCATGCTAGTATTGGGATGACACCCTATGAAGCTTTGTATGGGAGAAGGTGTAGGACTCCGTTGTGTTGGTATGAGTCGGGCGAGAGTGTTGTACTCGGGCCTGAAATTGTGCAAGAGATGACTGAGAAGATTAAGATGATCTAACAAAGGATGAAAGCTTCGCAGAGTCGTCAGAAGAGCTACCATGATAAGAGGAGGAAAGCACTTGAATTCCAAGAGGGAGATCATGTGTTTTTTAGAGTGACGCCAGTGACTGGTGTGGTTCGAGCCTTGAAGTCTAGAATGCTCACTTCGTGTTTTGTTGGTCCATATCAGATATCGCAAAGGATAGGAGAGGTAACCTATCGAATTGCTTTACCACCTTCACTTGCGAATTTGCATGACGTGTTCCATGTGTCTTAGTTGGGGAAGTACATTCCAGATCCGTCGCATGTGATTCAGATGGATGATGTACAAGTGAGGGATAATCTGACTGTGGAAGCATTGCCTGTGCGCATAGATGGTCGAGAGACGAAGCAATTACGGGGTAAAGACTTAACTTTGGTGAAGGTGTTTTGGGGGTGGACCAGCTGGCGAAAGTTGGACTTGGGAACGTGAAGATCAGATGAGGGAGTCGTATCCGACTCTATTTCCTTGAGGTAATTTTTGAGGGCGAAAATCCTTTAAGTGGGGGAGGGTTGTAACACCCCAAATTTATTAGAATATTTATTTAATTATTTAAATATAATATTTGTGAATTTTTGGTGAATTTTGGCGGTTTTTGTCGATGTCGGTATTTTGGTGGAGTTTTGGTTATTTTAATTAAATAATAGTATATAATATGAATATATTAGTATTATTATTAATTTAAATAATATTAGAGGAATTAAGGGTAAGATGGACATTTGAGGAGTATTAGTGGGAGTAGTATGGGAAAGCCCATATTTGAGGCCCAAGAGTTAAATTAACCCAAAAAGGAGGAATTGAGGAGAATTAGGGTTCATTTGTGATTAACCATGAAAAGAAGGAAAGAAGGTGCAGAGCTCTGAGGAAAGAAGGGAAACAGCGAGGATTCGTGAAGGTTTCCGCAGGATCGATAGAGAAAGCTCAGATTCGACAATCTAAGGTATGGGGAGTAATTACCTTTCATTGTTTTCATTATAGGATTCGATGTAATTGAAGTGGTTGTTTTGTGTTTGAGGGTTTATGGGATTTTTGTGACGAATTGATGATTTGAAGGTATTTTTTGAATCGATTATTAAGGGTTGAATATAATCGGATAAAAATAGACCTTTGGGGCATATTTCCCCGTTGTTGTAGTTTCAATCTTGTGGTGAAGGGGTTTATGGAGTTTATAGGAAGCTTGAGAGTTTTGAAGGTTTACGGAATTTAAGGTTCCAGTAGTGTCCCAAATCGACCTAATAGACGTAGGTTTTATGTCGTTGATCTCCGTGATGCATTAGAACTATTATAGGGATGTTTTTGGGTCATTTGGAGCTGTAATCGCAGGTACCTTTGAGTCTGTAAAGCTACTGATGCGTAGCAGCGATTTGCTGTAATCACAGGTTCGCTAAGCGAACCATCGCTTCGCTAGGCGAATGTTTGCCACGGTTCACCAGGCGAACAGCACAGCGAGTGCGCGATAACCTGAGTGTAGAGACTGAGATGATTCTAGAGTAGAAGTGGGGATTCGCTGGGAACCTCGCTAAGCGAAAGAGTCAGCGAGTGGGTTCGCTAAGCGAACAAACTAGCGAATATAACAGATGGTGAATTTCTGGTGTCTTGGTGTGGGGTCTGTGGTGAACGTCTGCTGTTCGCGAAATCCTGTTTATGTTACTGTGTTGTTTTGATGTTTTGATGCTCTGATTTTTATGATGCTTTACCATGATGTTAGTGACGTTAATGATGATTATGATGTGATGATTTCGTGATGTTTTGACGAGTAATTGATGATATGAATTTCATGAAAATATTGAGGATTATGAACTGTCTATATTTGATGTATGATGATTACTTGACGATATGAATTACTACGACGTGTATTGATGATCATGAGTTGTTTATGTATGATGTATGATGATAAGACGATAACTCGTGATGTTTTGATAAATAAATGACGACATGATGAACATGATATTTTGATGAATGATGATGCACATAATGATGTTTTGACGATGATGATTATTGACGGTTGTGTATCATGCATTCATATGCATACTTTGTGATGACGCTTCATTCCCATTGTGCGGATATGAGGTAATTATGACGTGCTCCGGTTCCGAAGAGGAATCTATCCTATTGATGGGGATCTTTGGAGGGGTGATGGCCTAGTGTCCATCGATTATGACGATTGGTACCACATGCATGAGTCTTGTTGTACATTGCATTTTATGTGACATTGATGTGATTTGTGATATAGTGATTCTTGATGTTTTCTTTGATGATGACCCTGATGATGTTGTATTTGAAGATAATTCCATTTTATGTATATCTTGTTTTATAATGATTATTATGAATTGTGATTACTCACCCTGTCTGTTTGAATGTTTCCTCCACGTGGGTAACGTGCACGTGATCAGGTTTAGCCGTGGATGCTTTCGAGGACCTTGAAGGTTTTTTGCTCTTGGTCGATGTAGAGGGTCTTGCTCTGATAGTGTAACATCGGGTTGGGTCGTCGAGTCGAATCATGTTGATTTATTTGTTGCTATTTGATGTTATGGTTTATTATAAAACCTTTTTTATTATTTGTGGTTATGGTGGTTCTGCTGCTACTTCTGAGGGCATTTTGTTGAAAACCTTTTATTTGAAAATTTTGAGTTCCGCTGCCATGTGAAGGCTTTTTTACTTATTTTGAGGAAACCCTTTTTGTTTACAGGGCAAGTGTATTATTTGATTTAAATGAGAAATGTGCACCCTTGAAGTGATTTTGATACTTTACTCTGATATTTGAGTTGTTTCTATTGCAACATTTGTGGGGGTAGAAAAAGGTGTTAGACTTCGGGCTATCCGGCCCTAAACGGGTTTTTTTAATAAAAAATTAAAATAAAAATGACATAATGTTTATTATAAATAAAATTAAAAAATTATATTATTTTAAACATAATACATTTTTATAATACATTTTTAAGTACTACATTATCTTTTATCAATACTATAATGTGTTTTTAAATGCAATACATGTCTAAATTGTATAAAATGATAGTCGAATATTTAACATAAGAGAAACTAATAGAATACGAGAAAAAAGTGTTGATTATATTAATGTATAATATTTAAAAGAGAAAGATTGAATAGAATATGTATAAAATTTAGTGAGGGGAGAAAAATCAATGTGTTATTTTGGAGTAAGATAATATAAGTATTTGTATAATTTTTTAAAATTTATAGCGATATGGACCTAATGGGCTACCCACGGCCCATATGGGCTAACCCTAATGGGTAGCGGGCTTTTTAGGGTTGGGATAAAAAGACCCTGAAAAATATGAGCTATAATTTTAAGGCTCAAGCCCTATGATTCTTCGGGTCTGGCAGGCCGACCCATGTGGGCTAGCCCATTTTGACGGCTCTACTCTTCATCTCTCTCATTCCCAAATTTCCAAAACTTCACCAAATTTGATTTTTTCCGTCCGAGGATAAAGTAATCATCAAGCTGCATCCAGTGCATCATTCAACATCTTCCGAATCATACAATCCGGGTAAGTTTTTTGAGTTTCCGATAAATATTTGAGTTTTGTTGTAAACGAGTTAGAATCCATTGTTAGGTGTCAAAATGTTTAGAAATTAGATCAAACATAATTTAGAGTAACTGTATGTATTGTTTGTTGGCTCAAATGGACGACCAGGACCTCAAATTTTGATTCTGAGGGGAAGAGGACGCCATTGGCGCGACCTCTGAGTTGTAGAATGTTCCAGAGATACATCTCCGAAAACATTCAACGTTTCATGTATTCTGGGTGATTCCGGAGATACATCTGTGGAATGTTTCCGTAGTTGTATATCCGAAATCACCCAGAGTACATGAGACGTTGAATTTTTTCGGAGATGTATCTCCGGAATTTTCTCAGTCTATTTTTTTCTTTTTGTTTTATAATTTTTCTTATTTCGTAAACTCATTGTACAATTAATTATATTATATCTTGCAGACATAATGGCTAACAGAGCCGACCGATTGAGGCATCGACGAGTTGCCCAGCACACATCTATTAAACGAGAGCAGAGCCAGTCGGGTCCGGATGCAGCAGATACCTCTGGTCAGGGAGAGGCATCGACTGCTGGTGTACAATCTACTCTTGAGGCTCAGTCCACTCATGTGGTTCAGCCTTAACCTCAGGTCACTCCATCTACGTCTCATGCCACTCCAGCTACATCTCAGGCCACTCCATCTACGTCTCATCCCACGCCACCTTTTTCATCTTCTTCTCGCAGACCACGGGATGCATTAGTTGACCTATCACTTCCTCCATACTCCCGCAGGCGGCGAGATGCACCTGTGCCACCTCTTGTTAATTCGGTGCCACCTCATGTTGACCCAGTTGCACCTGTTAATCGTGATGCATCGGTGCCACCTCTGGAGGGTGATGTTGCTGATGCCGAGCCAGAGGCTTTCGGATGGGGTCCATCTGATATGTCCCTACTTCCTTTGTACCCAGACCACACTGCCAGACATATCTGGGATGGATAGGAAACATTAGTCACATTATTACTATATTTTTTTACATAAATTTAAATCCTTGAAATTAATTATTTCTAACATTGATTCTTGCTGACATTGATTATTTTTGGAAATTCGCAGGTGCGTGATCCCCAGAAGTTTCTGAACCATGGGCGAAAGATTTTAGCATTGCATCAGCCTAAGGCAGAGTGGTGCCAGCCGGTTCTCACTGATTCTGGGTTGAGTAACCTATGCTTGACCAGTTACACTTTGGTCAACCACAGGATTATGGGAGCATTCGTGGAGACCTTTTCCTTTCATCTCCCGCACAGTGAAATGTCGATTACACTAGAAAATATCTTGTGTTTGTTGCATCTACTGATCAGAGGGACATTTCTCCATCATGGTAGGATGACCAAAGACGAGGCAATCAATATGATGGTGGAGCATCTAGGGGCTGATCCAGTGAAGGCGCTGAGGGAGGTGGATAGGACTAGGGGTGCTCATGTTAGATTTTCGTTCTTGACCGAGAGATTTGATGAGGCGCTCATTGCTGCAGCGCAGGCCCATGGTGATGCCCAGGAGGTGGAGATCCACAGGAGTCATGCTTTGAGGTGTTATTTTCTATTTTTAGTTGGCACTGTGCTTTTTGTGGACACGAGTGCCACCTATACTGACGTTGCATACCTCTGGTACTTCTAAGATCCCACACGGATCCATGAGTACAACTGAGGGGCAGCTTGCTTGGCCTATCTATATTCAAAGATGAGAGATGGATGTCGGTGGACGACGAGGCAGACCACAGGCAGCACGACTCTGCTGGTGGTAATAATTTTTTATCTTCGATTGTTTTTTATCTTTTTCATATTTGCGATAACTCTTGTTCCCTGAATGCTTTTAATTTTCATTTCAGGCTTGGATCCTCCAGCACTTCCCACGCATCGCTGGCTGGTCGTGTTGGGATGAGTACACTGAGGAGATGCCTTGTGCCTATGCTTTTATCCCGTTGCGAGGGAACCAAGCGGTCGAGCCTTTTAGTGTGTATCAGACCGCTTGGTTGCTAAGGACATCCACTTCAACTGCTATGTTGATCACCGTCAGACGCGGCCATTTGACGACATATCGCTATACTCCAGATGCATGGCCTGCTCGTCGATGGTCACTGCTCCTCATCTACCCGAGCGCGTCATGCGGCAGTTCGGGTACACCCAGACCATCCCCAGACATCCTGCTGTCTCTGTACATACGACCTTAACTCGTATACAGATTGAGGATATGTTTGCTAATTATCAGAGTCATCTGGTACCAGATGAGGCTCGGGATACCATAGCGCCGAATGATTGGAGCTACGTTGACGGATACATCAGGTGGTTCTTCAGGGTCTCACATTCGTACATGGTGCAGACTGCTCCAGGAGATCCGCTGAGACCCGCTCATCAGGAGATTCTAGAGGATCAACAGTCTCAAATGGATCATAGTGAGGATGTCTTGCCTCATTGTCGTCACATAGAAGAGATGGCGTGGACAGGCATTGCCGAGGGTATCTTCCCTGAGGGGTTTGCTATCAGACGAGTATTGGATGACATTATTGCAGAGGCAAATGAGGCACTTTTGTACCGTAGACATCGCGCGAGGACAGGGGGATCGATGGCCGAGGAGGCAGACTAGACAGATGAGGCACAGGAGGAAGAGGAGAGGTTGTCAGGCACACCCAGTAGTTATTTGTATTTATTTTGTTTCTGTACTGTAGTTTGTATGTTTTTCCTGATATTGTTATTACATTTTGGATTTACGTGACATATGACATCCTATTACTATATTGTTATGTTATTTTGGTGTGTCTTTTATTTTATAATTCATCTACAAACAAATACAAAGTACATTTTAAAAAAAAAAAATTTCTGAAACACTTCGGAGATGTATCTCCAAAAAAATTTCGTAAATACATCTCCGGACAAATTCAAATGGAAACGGGCTATGAGAGATATGTTATTACCGTTTAAAGTTTAAATTGCTCAGGAGATATATTTTTGAAATATTATTAAGTTATAGGACACGTTCGAAGATATATCTCCAGAATCTGGAGACATTTGTGAAAAACCACATGGTGGAAAAGAAACTCATGGGGTGAGATAAAAAATTCTCTAATTTTAATTGCCAAAATCTATTTTATTTGAAGATTTTTTAAAAAAAGATTTGTTTCACAAATAAGTTCAAAAGAGAATCAGGAATCAGGAACAAAAATAAAGCTTAAAATTAAATATCTTTTACTCTGTTTCCCCCTTTTCTCAAAAGTTAATCAACTGTTCTAATCAGATAAAAGATTGATGTGAGGTTGTATTATGAGACAATATGTACATACAAATAGAAGTAAAAAAATATTTATATAATTACAATTAAGAATAGATAAACAAATAAATAAATAAATAAGAATTGGCTGTATTCCTTTATGCAATGAAAATTGGGTTACATGCTTATGATTATAATTATAACTAGTAGAAGACCCGTGCATCCACACGGGTAAATTCATTTATATCTTAAATTATTTGATAAGATTTTATTGTTGCTGATATGTAATTGTTATTATAAAATCACGAATAATTTAAAATATTTAAAAAATAAATAGGTAGAAAATCACCAACATAATAAATCTAATATATCTAATAATTATAAATATTTACAAATATTTTATTGATTAAAATAAAAACGGTATTGTGGTGATAGTGATCCGTAAAAATAATGAGTTTCAGTGATAAAATTCACAGGAGTTGCCAACCCTATTCTCATCAACAGATAATAAACCCTCCTCAGTATATTGCAAAGTGTAAAGTGATGATATCATTAAAAATGACTTACAGCAGATATATTAAACTTTGGGTTAAATATGTTTTTGGTATTTATAAAAATCTCGCATTTCATTTTTAGTCCATATAAAAAAAATGACATATTTTAGTCCTTACAAAAATTTTATGCATACAGTTTTAGTCCTTGCTATTTTCTTAAAATTTTGAAAACTATTTAATTACCCCTAAACTTTTAAATTTTTGAATAAATTTTTTCATACGTGTTCAGATTACTATAAAATATTTCTTTACCAAATTATATAATTTTTTAAAATGAGAAGAATTAAATATAAATTTTTTAAATTTCAAAAGATAATGATAAAAATAATGAAAATCTCAACTTATAAATCAAATTTTGAATTCTTTTTTTTCGAGGAACATTTTATAACGTTATAAACATATTTGCAAAATAATTATTCAAAAATACACATTGGTTTAACAGTATGGACTAAAACTACGCGCATAATTATTTTGTAGATTGAATGGACTAAAAACAAAATTTGGTAATTTTACAGGGACCAAAAACATATATAACCCTTAAACTTTAATGGAATTGTTACTGCCGATAAAAACAACAAAAGACATGCTTAAGAAGTAACTAAGATTAGTATGGTTATAGTTGGATCACAACAATGTGGTTGTACTCTAAAGAAGTGTTATTAGTTGATGTTCAGTTGTCCTAGGAGTAGATTGAAAGTGATTTTTGCTGCAAGTAGACAAATCTTCATGTACTTGAAAAAGTGGATATCGTTTTTTGTTGTAAAGTAATAAGTAAGGACAACCTCGGGAGGGATAAATGCCACATACTTTATTTATTAGGCTTATATAATTGAAAAAGGGGAAAATGAGAGATATGATGGGACTGATGATTTATTAATTATCATATCATATGTAAAGCATCTAATTAATAATGAGTAAACCATGAACATTGTTCCTAAACCATATACAAATGATAAATAGTCTTAAAGTATATAAAATCCGTATTTTAGTCCTTAAAGAATATGAAAATGAGGAAGTACTTGAAATAAGCTATATCATGTTCTTGCCATGCAAAAAAACATAAAAACCTAGGAAGTACAAATGTGTGTGTAGTCAGATGAATTATCATCTTACATCTTTGAAATGAAGGATTAAATATTTGCATTAACCATAAAAGTAGAACATACAAGTCAAAAGTAACAAGTATAGGATAAAGAATATTCACCAATTATTCTCCAAACTGATCAATAACTACACCTTACCATTTTGAGCATCAATATTCCTAACTGGCCCCTTAAACCATTTTCTAGTATCCAATACCCACCAAACCATTATTAAACCCAAACCTACCCCTAGAGCAACAGGTGCATAATTGAAAGTATCCCAAGTTATTGGATAAAGAGTCGGCAAAAGGAACACACTACATGTATAACAAATCCATACAAATGCTACCAAACATATTGTCCAACCTTGAAATTCTTATCTAGCATCACCATTCTTGCAAATATTGGAACTGCATAGCCACCAACCCAACCAGTTGTGCATATTGAAGTTATAGCAGTAAACACTACATTCACCTTTAAAATTGGTAGACCAAGAAGAATGCATATTGCTACACATAGACATACTGCATTTGTAGGAACCTTGTGCTTTGGATGCAGTTTTTGCCATATGAACAAAAATGGTACTCCATTATCTCTTGACAGTGCATAAACCTGAAAATTACATGGTTTGAGATAAACTCAAATAAATCAATCAAAAAGGCTCGTAGAGTCGTAGAGTCGTAGTACTTACGACTCTGGCAGCGCTTGTGGTGATTGAAAGTCCGCCAAAGAAGAATGAACCCCAAATGATAAATAGTAGAACTATTGCTCCGGCGAAATTGTGATATCTTCCATGGAATGCATCATATAGTATCTGTGCTGGCACACATGCGCTAGCAGTCTCGTTGTTTGGATCATAAAGATAAGCGAAATCCTGAATCAGAGTTGAAAACCAGTGTTAATTATCATTCTTCTACTGAAAATTGAAGTGTTAATTGGTTGATTATATTCATACCTGAATGCTGAATGTAAGGGCCAAGATATAAGCCCAACCGAATACTGAAATGATGGCAAGACTACCTAGTATTGCTTTGGGACCATTCTTGTTCGCGCCTTTAGTTTCTTCAGTTAGATGCGCTGCAGCATCATATCCATATAGGGAATATTGGCTCATGAGAAATGATAGAATCACCGCATACGGTTTGCTTGATATTCCTGTTGTATTAGGTGCTAATTCAAAGTTTGTGAATACATATGAAGCTGATTGTGTAGTTAGTGCCACCAGAGGTAACATTATCACAATAACTGTGCCACCAATAACCTGGCAAAGAAAAAATTTGCCTGCAGTCGCGATATCGCGCATTCACTGTAATCAGTAGGTTGGAACAATTAGATAAATAAGCAAAAGTACCTGCCACCATATTGAAATTATGTCGATGAAAGCAATAACTTCTAATGCGAATGTGTTCAATGCTGCCCAAATAACGGTGAGGCCAATGTACATACATAAGAATAGCCATTTAGGGGCAAAGTATCCTCCACCTTTATTCGTGCCGGTTGAGAGTAGGATTATACTCTGCAATGTTTGTGATCCTACGTACGCCTTTTCGAATTCCGGCCATGAAAAATATGAGTTACTTTCGCATGCATTATACGGAAACACTGAGTAGAAGTTTAACCAAATTACATGCATAAACTTTATGAGAAGAGACAAACCGGGAAAGATGAACATATCTCAGCCATAGCAATTCCAACAAACCATGTGAAGAAACAAACAACTACCCATCCCCAGACAAGACTTGCAGGGCCTGCATATTGAAGGCTAGAACCATACAAAGGTGTGATTCCAGTGAAAAGTGTCATTGTTGAAAATGATATCGCAAAAGTTTTGAACTTAGTCTGCAAAATACAAGAAAAAAAATGTTATTTTCATGGTGAGAAAATTTAGATCAAGATGGTAAAAGAACAAAAACCATTTCTCTTCTTAGTTCTTGCTTGTAACTAAGCTCATTGAGTCTCTTCTCTGCCGAATCCATAGCTATGTTCCTATGCTTGCATAAAAAGTCCGAATGCTCAGTATGATATGAAAAGGAAAAAACAGGAAAAAACCATCAAACAGGAAAAAACAGTATGATATGAAAAGTCTGAATTCCATTTACATCGCTGCCATCGAACATTGCTTCGTTCCTATGCTTGCATAAAAAGTCCGAATGCTTAGTAAATCTAGCCATATACTACAAAAGCTCAGTCAAAACAAATCAAATGGAGACATGTTCGTTCAAATTGTGTAACCGAAACAAATGAAATGTTCTGAAGTAAAAAAAGTTTTGCACGTCCCACGCGTAGTTAAGTCAAATATGTATTCCTTTTTACACCAATCAGTAGTCAATGTTAATTTCCCAAAAATAATTAGATTCATAAACCCATCTAACCATGGGTTTATGCTAAAAGTTGCCTTGCAAATTACCAGACATAAACTTACTGGCGAGGATGATACTTGATCAACTCAAGAATACTTCAATTCCCCTGGATAAAAAGGTAATTTATCAACTGTTGATGTTATACATAATAGGAATGATCAAATCATTCAAGTGTAACACAAGTAGTTTTTCACTGCTCATGTATATATCATATATTAAAGCCTAATGTTTTTTGGCGATCAAGTTGAAATTCTTACATTGCCTTGCAAATCCATGTCACGATAGATGTGCCATTTCCTGTATCTCTGCTATCCAATTAAAGCATGTCTAAGCCTATGAGCAATAGTACAAGTCAAACAACAACATCCTTTTAGATCCTCTACACATTTTCTACAGCATCTGCAAAACAAAGGTTAAAATGCTTTAATTGAATGAATCATATTTCAAATTGAAGAGAAAAAAATAAATCACCAAAAAGCAGGTTAAGTCATTTTCTGCAGCATCTGCAAAACAAAGGTTAAAATGCTTTAATTGAATGAATCATATTTCAAATTGTAGAGAAAAATATAAATCACCAAAAAGCAGGTTAAGTCTTGGTTTAAGAGAAGACAAATGCAACAAAGAGACTTACATAGTGGTCTAAAGAAACCAAGACAACAAAAAGAGTGGCAGTATAGTTTAAGCAATTGTGATGGTCAATTATGTTAATATTTCAAGCTAAAGTTAACTAATTACCATGGCCAATGTAACATATAGTTAACTATTAGGCTGTTCAAGCTAAACATAACTATGTTATGTTAAAAATGTATTCAACAATATATTAGTAACCAATAAAGCAATGCAAGAGAAGAAATGTGCCATAATGAACATACCATCTCATGGACAGGGGTTGTGGTTGCGTCTTCTTCAGCTACTGTCACTTTATCACCACTTCCGCCCTTCATTACAATGTTATTATTAGCCACTACCTCTAAATGACTGTAAATAGGTTCCTGAGCTCTTAATGCAACATGTTCTAGCAAGACCTCACAAGGTTCAGGATTCAAATCGATCAAGCTTGTCACTTACGGTCACCTCATTCAATTTCAAGGATTGCCTGCAATAGTTTGAAAATTAATGTAAGCATGGTGGACTTGCTTGTGATTAGTAGAGCTCACATGAATTTTACTCAATAATAAAGTGTTGAAATATCATGTTAGAAAATATAATAATATGACACTTACAAATGTTTATCCTTTTTTACGGTATTCTCATACGAAAATATAATAATAGAATACTAAGATCATAAAAGAGTAGTCAAATTGACCTTGATAAACACCTTTTGCTTGTCCACATAAATGAAGGCATAATTGGACGTCACAATAGAAATGTGTGAGCAACGGGACAACATGCCACATTGTTTCCGCGAATATTATATAGCCAGGCAACCTGTATTGGGTGACATTGAATAAAATGAAAAATAATCTTTAAAAGAATGAACATTTGAGAAAGAAACAAAAATGACGAACTATTAAGAGGATACACTCACTTCATCGAGTGTTTTTACAACTAAGCATTACGTGTGCTCTTCTACAAACTTTTTTCTCAAATCTTGCAACTTATCTGTGACAGAGCGACCTGCAAACTTTAATGGTTGTTTAATGACCTCTTTAATCTCTTCTGGTGGACGATTTGTCCATATTTCATCTACCCAATTTTTTGTTGTTTGGACCAGCTTCTGGTGTTTTTTTTCAAAAGCGCCTTTGAGCAATATCAATTGAAATATACCAAGGGTCAATTCTACAACTGCAACGGAAACGAATTTCAAACCTAAACAACATAAACGATTTTCAATTGAAAATCATGTTGAAATTAAAAAAGTTTCAAACTTTTACAATAAAACACAAACATAAACTAAAACCAGATCTCAAAACACAATAAAATCAAAACTTTCATCCAAACAAAAACAAAACAAAAACGATTTTTTACCCAAAAAAAATCTTAAACCCATTTGTTCAAATGATAAAAATGCAGAAAAGAAGCAAATCAAAACCATAACCCACAAGTATGAACTGACCTTTAAAAAATTTCGTCGATCTGGACCTGGGTGACTGGAACGTCGGGAGGAAATAGACGATAGAGAACAGAGGAAATTTTCATAAGAAAGAAAATGAGGAACAATTGAAAAATGAAAATAAGTTGGATCTGGATGAAGGAAATGGTCATTTTCTTCAAGCTTGAAACACTGATGTGAGAGATGAGAGGTTTTGAGTTTGAAAATTGGAGAGGGAGAAGGTTGTGACGGGAAAGAGAAGATAAAATGAGAGAGAGAGAGAGAGAGAGAGAGAGAGAGAGGGGGGGCGAGGTACTGATGAGAGAAAAATGAGGCAATGTTTGAAATTTGAAAATGTAGTGGCAATAGTTATGCCACTTGGACAAAAGAGATGTTTTTATTGGTTAAATGATTTTGTAGTTAGTAAATTACCATTAAGGGTATTTGTTAAGTGTAAATTAAATTTAATGAAAGGGTAAATGAGGGTGTTACTATGCATCTTCCATTAATAGTTAGGTAGTTGATTAGTATAAGAAATGTTTTCTAACGGTCAATTAAGAAAATGGTCTGCCACTTCATCTACAGATACTCCCGCCTGAGTTGTTTCAGCTATTCTCATTAACATTGTGGTTTTGTGCATCGCTAGTGTTGAGAATCAAGTGTGAGGAAGAAGTCCCACATTGATTAGAAAAGGGAAGATTGAACACTATATAAGTGAGAGAATCCACACACCAATTACCTTAAGGTTTTAGGTGAGTATGTAGTGTGTCTCTCACAAAGGTGTGTCCCAAATAAGAAATGCTCCCTCGTTGACCCCCCCGAATCGCTTCCAACAATGGTATCAGAGTCTGGTTCGTGAAAGGGATCGACTTACTATTTGCAGCCTCTAGCAACTTGGTTTGATATGCAAATTCAAGATCTGGCGTTACAAATATATTAGGTGTGTATAGGAAAAAGACAATTGCATAATTATCTAAAAAGATGTCAGAATTTCACAACATGTGGAAATACCTAAAACAATCAAATTAACTATGAAATCATAAACATATCTTGCAAAACAAATTGAAGTTGGCTGTTAGGGCATCTCTTAAAGGATCTCTTCTTTCGCTGCAACGGCTTGGGAACAAATGGAGATATCTTTGATTGTTAACTCTGACACAATAAAGTAAACAACTACATGAGTCAGATAATAAGGTTGAACTACAGTTTAAAACAATAAACCCAACTTAGTATATCACATCAAACTTAGATTAAGACAAAATATGAGCTAAAAATTATCCAGTGAACATTGATATTGCATGGTATGAGCCTATGAGGTGGTATGAGCTTCGACAATCAGTATATTGAAGAACAATAAAGTGGATATATTGATTTTGAATCCTCCATGGCAGAATTTACCTCTGAAAGGCTTACACCGGTGCAACTATCGGTGGAACTTCTAAGTTTCTTATCAGACGCAACATTGGCGCTACTTTTTTTCCATTCCACCCTTTGAACCAGAAGGTAATGTGTTGTTACTTCTGTTCTTCATGGAAAGATTTTGAGCTTCCCTTATCCTAAGTGAAGTCCTCCTCTTTTGAACGACGTTAGAGCTCACGTTTTCACTTTGTACATTTTTACTGGCTGACTTGGAACACTTAACAGATTCATGTGAAGATAGATTGTCATCGTCATCATAGCTGATTACGATGACTTAAGGGGTGATATTGATAGTTTTACTCTTAGAAGCTTCTTTAATGTAGGAATTACACAGACTCCGCAGTTCCATCAGGAAAGCTGGAAGATCAATTTCCTTCTCGACATCTCTATGAACATTTTTCGGATTGCAGACGAGAGAACATGACTTGGAAATATATCTTAAGAGCAACGCATAATGCAGAAATTTGAAACAAAGAGGAATCGCAGAAAAATCAATGCTGAACAACGGCAAGTACTGTGTGAGTGTGACCCCAAAAAACTGGCAAATCCCAACGCTTGGAGTAACAGAACCCTGAAATAAGATTAAACTCATCTGTTATGCAAAATCACAGGGTAAATAAGAACAGTAAAGTCAATCAGCAGATAGATACTGGAGTTTATTTTTATTTTGGGGACAACTTCTCTACCCATCACCAAAAGGTGGGTAATGTACCTTCAATCAATCACATGATACCATCTAAGTTTAACATATTTAATTATTTATTAAATAGTACAATTGTTTGTTGTTTTCAAAGCATTTTACATTAAAAATAACCTTACCCAATTTTTTAAATTGGGTAGATAAGAATTCACCTTTTATTTTTACTTATAGTTTTGGTAATAAATAAAATCTAGCAATCTCAATGAGTTAGAAATCTAGAATCTCCAATTGAAATCAAAATGATATATCGTCAAGAGCAGAAAGTTAATCAAGTGGTGGACCAAACCCCAAGAAGACGTCAACTAATGAGATTCAATTATTTTTTCAATTTTTTATCACACCTTTTTCGGTACCAAAAAAAAACAAGAAAATTTCATTTTTTTTTACCATAAATAATAAATTCCGGTAAATAACTCAACAAATGTAGGATAGGTATGAAAAAAAATTAAAAAATATATATATATTAATAACAATTTTTTATACCAAACATATAAAATTAACAAAATTGTACATCAATAAATCACATTAATGTATTAAATATAATTAAAAAATCCTCAAATAAAATACTTCAGAAACTAAACAGAAGGCAAAGAAACATATTCATGTATTAATATAAAATATCAAAGACAACCTTTAGCATAATTTCCATGATTCAAGGATTAATATGAACTTTATTATTAAAAAAAAATTATTAATATAAAAATGCTAGTATGATTTATTTACCTGTAAGAATTGAGTCCCTCCTGAGGCATAATGAAAGCATAGAGAGACCCATGAATATGAGTCCGAACTTCATAACGCTTCTCAACACTGCAAACAAGAAAATTCAAAACAAACTAATGTCATCAGAAGAAGGCTTTACAATAGCCACAACACAATCCCACACGGATCAATCATCATCCTTAGTTCGCTGACAAAACCGAAACCATGAAATGTGTCACAATCTTCATTCTCGACAAGTCTTTTTCTCTTTTTAATATTGAATCCGTTTGTTTTGGTTTTTTTTTAAAATAACTTTTGTAGTGTAACATAATTTATTGGTTGTATGCAACATACATCTCAATAAACGGAAACCGCTATTTTACTATAAACTAATATTGTTTGTCCTAGAATATGAATCATACAAGGTACTGAAGGCATGGCAACATGCATAAATCTAATCCTACATTTTCATGCAATTAATCACCAAACATAGGCTCACAGCAAGTTTCATCTCTGATCAAATTCCTATAAGAATCATTCTCTGTAACAGCTCTTAACTCAATCAAAAATATTTTTTTTCATTTATTTTAATATCAGATTCCTATAAGAATCATTTTCTGCAAGCAACAGTTCTTAATTTTTTTTAAAGTGGTCTAAAGCCATCACAAAATATATAGAAAAGAAGATGTACATACAGAGACAAAATATGTGAAACCAAAAATTCTTAGCAAAATCCTTAATGACAAACTTTATAGTAAGAAAGATCTATGGAGTTTCTAGCAAAATCCATAAGAATGTTCCTATGTACTACATCCCACCAAGTAAAAGCATGTGCATGTAAACTTAAGTTAGTAAGCTTGTCAGCGCAATGATTACCTTCCCTAAAGATATGTGAAACCAAAACATGAATGGATCTGTTAAGTATGTAATTCATTGTTTTACAAAGATTAGATTAGATATTTTTGCGCTTTTATAGTTTGAACATTAGCTTAAGATGTAAGTTAACCTAAATCTATAAATAGGGAGAAACCCTTATCATTGTAATCATCAAGTTTGATAATCACGGTTTTGCAGTTGTAAAGGGATAATAAAATTTCACAATTATGGACAGAAAGTTACTCTGCAGTTCATACTCATCTTCTTTAAACGTGTTCTTGTTTTTGTTCATTGTTATTACATAACAATCTTGAGATTAAGATTGAGAAGAATTCACCATAGATCATGGTTGAATTCTAATATCTGGTATCTAGAGCTCCGATTTTGATTCAAGGGAAAAACAACTGTGATGGCGATGAATCACCTGAAGAGTCACTTTCCAGCAAATCTTCCAATTCTCAAGAAAGATAATTATGAGAATTGGTGCAAGCAAATTAAGGTGGTTTTCTGTTACCAAAATCTTTGGGATCTTGTGAAGGAGGGATTATCACCGCTTGCAGAAACTGCGACACATAAGGAGAAAGCAGCATATAAAGAATTGAAGAAGAAAGATTATAAAGCTCTTTTTATAATCCATCAATGTGTTGATCCAGATAACTTTGAAAAGGTTAGTGATGTAGAATCAGCAAAAGAAACTTGGGAGATTCTTGAAAAATTGTTTGGAGGCGCAGAGAAGGTGAAAGAGGTGAGGTTACAAACTAACAAAAGGTCTTATGAATTGCTTCAGATGGAAGACAATGAAAGTATAACAGATTTCTTCACCAGAGTTATAAAACTGGTGAATCAAATTAAGGTATGTGGAGAAATGTTGACATAAAGATCAGTTGTGTCAAAGATCTTGAGGTCATTGGCTCCAAAATTCAACCACGTGGTAGTAGCCATAGAAGAGTCGAAAGACTTGTCAGTATTGACGAAGGAAGAGCTTCAAGGGACGCTTGAGTCTCATGAACAAAGGATGGCTGAAAGAGCTGCGGGAAAGTCGAAGAGTGATATGGCTTTGCAGGCGCAGCCAGAAAAAGAAAGGAAAGGCAAAGGAAGCTGGAATGACAACAAAGGTAGAGGAGGCTACACCAATTCGACTAGTCGAAATCAGCATGTACTGGTTGAATCAGAGAAAACCCTGGAACCAAGGCAACCAAAGAGGTGGTGTTGCAGGTAGAGGAAGAGGTGGTGGTCGAAAGCCTGACAAAAGTCACATTCAGTGTTTCAATTATCAGAAGTATGGTCTCAATTTTAGTGATTGTCCAGAAAAGAAGAGAATCAAGAAACTAATGCAAAGCTGGCGAAACATGAAGAAGAAGACATGTTGCTGATGGTTACAACAAGAGACAAAGAGAGATTCCAGGACCAGTGGTACTTGAACTCAGGATGTTCATCGCACATGATTGGAAGGAAAGATTGGTTTGTCAACATAAAGCCCTCGTCGATGAACACGGTGAAGTTTGCAAATGACGACACTCTAGCAGCTGAAGGTGTTGGTGATGTTCAGATCGTGAGGAAGGATGGAAAGAAATGAATAATTTCCAATGTGTTATACATACCAAGCATGAAAAGTAACCTGCTCAGTATAGGACAACTTGTCGAAAAGAACTACAAGGTAGTAGTCGAAGAAGACAAGATGATGAGAGTTTTCGACGCAGGTGGTAGGTTGATCTTGAAGGCTCCAATGTCTCAAAATAGGACCTTCATGATTGAACTCAATGTGATGGATCACAAGTGCCTAGCAACTACAGCCAGCAAAGATGAGTGGTTATGACATTTTCGACTAGGCCATCCCAGCTTCAATGACATCAGAGAGCTAAAGAGAAGAAATATGGGTTCAGGATTACCTGAAATCGACATCCCAAGTGAAGGCAGTGAAGAGTGTGTTCAGTCGAAACAACACAAGAATAGCTTCAGCAAGGATGCGGGAAGGAGGTCGAAGACAATTCTAGAAGTCATATACTCTTATGTATGTGGTCCAATCCAGGTGGATTTGATTGTAGGCAACAGATACTTTGTCACGTTCATAGATGATTACAGTCGAAAGTTGTGGACTTACCTCATCAAGAAGAAAAATGATGTGATCGAGGTATTTGCCAGATTCAAATCTATGGTTGAAAGACAAAGTGGTCGAAAGTTGGAAATTTTGAGGACTGATGGTGGTGAAGAGTATCTGTCGAAAGAGTTCGATGCATTATGTGAAAAAGAAGGGATTGTGCATGAGGTGGTGTCACCCTACACTCCAAAGAAAAATGGAATTGCAGAAAGAAAGAACAGAACCATCATGAACATGTTGAGAAGTATGTTGAATGGAAAACATCTAACCAAAGAATTATGGGGAGAAGCGGTTTCGACAGCAACATACATATTAAATAGATGTCCGACAAAGAAGCTTGAAGGAATCACACCAGAAGAATATTGTTATGGTGCCAAGCTTGGTCTCATTCACTTGAAGGTATTTGGATTTATAGCACATAGACATGTGCCAAATCAGTTGAGAAGGAATCTTTGATCATAGATGAGATTAAAGAATGGGATTAGACTGAGAATGTCAAGAAGGATTCAGTGAGAATCTCTTGTGAAGAACCAGCCACTGAAGTCGAAAGAGAAGTTCGACATGAACAAGTCAGAGATGAAGCAGGCACAAGCAGACCTCGATGAACAAGACACATGCCTGCAAGGTTGCAAGAATGTGTGATTACATCAGATGATGTGGTTGATGAAGAGGGTGAGCTGGTACATTATTCTTTCTACGCAGATGTCGGACCAGTCAATGCAGTTGAGACATTGAAGGAGTCAAAGTGTGTGAAAGCAATGAATGAGGAGTTAGACTCCATCGAAGTCAACAACACCTGGTCACTTCTCGAATTGCCTCAAGGCAAGAAGGCAATTAATGTGAAGTGGGTTTACAAGGTGAAGGTGAATCCTAAAAGAGAAGTAACTCGATACAAGGCGAAACTTACGGCGAAAGGATTTCTTCATAAGGAATGAATCGACTTCGACGAAGTGTTTGCACCTGTTGCTAGTGTCGTAACCAGAAATGTGACCTCCCTCTTTTGTCTTTTGCATAAGCATGTGCATTAGCATTGTCGGCATACGCATTCGCACTTTTCTCTGTGTGTTTCTTGTTGCAGGATTTTTAGGTTCTCCAAGCCCGATTAATCATATCCTCACAAGGCCATTACATCATCAAAATAAGCTCAAAATAAAGGTTTCCATGTTTATTTATCAAGACATGAGGTGGAAAATCGAAAGCGGTACTCCAGCATCATTTTTCAGCAAATTTGTGGAAATTTGGCTGAAGTAACCAGTTAGCAGATATGCTGTAACTGGTTACTCAGTGTATTTTTCACCAAAAAATGCAAGTTCTCAAGCAAGTAACCGGTTAGCACATATGCTGTAACCGGTTACTCTGTGCAAAATTTCAGTTCCTGCTGCATTTTTGGGACAGCCTCCTTGCACACTCTTTGGTCATTGATTCTACAATATTCTAGCAGCATGTCGAATATTCTAGACTTCTCTAGACATTTCAAAGCTATTCAATTCAATCCAAGTGCATTTACTCTAATGCTTCACTCCAAATTAAGTGCACCATGTTCCTTGTTTTACAAGCATGCCAACCTTTGGATGAGGAAATTCACATTGGGAATGTTACCGAGTTGGTTCTAACTAACCAGTTAACCACCTTGACTCAGTGAGTCAAGCCCAACTAACTCCAACCCTAACTCCAAACCACCCAAGGCTAAGTCCAAACCTCTCACACTCCAAACCAAAAATCTATATAAACACACCTTAACTCACTTTTCAATGACTCTACCATACTCTCCATCATTTCCCACATTTCTCACACAAATCCTTCACAATTTCACTTTCAATTCTCTCACATTCTCTCTGAATTTCTCTACTACTTCTTCATCTTCATCTCAATTCTCTTCCAAAACCTCACTAAAAGCTCTTAATTCTTGAAGGATAATCACTTTTCACATTGAAAGTGATTATTTCTTGAGCTCAACCTTCATCCTTCTTGCTATTATACTTGGATTTCTGGAGTTATTGCAGCTTGTGGAATAATCTCAAGTATTTGCTTCGACATTCAACGGTTCGAATTCGCATTTGGGAGCTTTATCGTATTTTGCTCAATTTCGACACGTTTTGTCACCAAATTGAAGATTCCTCTGGTTTTCTTTAATTTTCTGCATCAAGAACACTTTGCAATATTTACCAAGGCACATCTCCGCCTTGTAGGTTGGTGGATCTCACTAATTTTACTGTTTCGAGCATTTTTGCATCATTCGCGATGTAGTCGATAATTTTGCGTGTGAATTGATTTGGCATTTTTTTTATCCATGATCTTGATGTGTTAATTGGTTCTACCACTGCTTATTTGCTGTTCTCAAGCTCAATTTTCGTGCACAAATTCGTGCCCTAGCATGTGGTGGTTGGCATAAGTGATTAAGTGTTGAAAATCACTTTTGAAAAGCTGTTTTTGCTGTTATTTTTGTCTCTGTTATAGTGGTAACCGGTTAGCAGATATGCTGTAACCGGTTACACAGTGCAATTTTCACTAAAAACGCAAGTTTTCAAGCATATAACCGGTTAGCAGATATGTTGTAACCGGTTACACAGTGCAATTTTCACTAAAAACCCAAGTTTTCAAGCATGTAACCGGTTAGCAGATATGCTGTAACCGATTACCACTGTACAGAATGGTCGTTTTCTTGCATTTTCAAATGTGTTTGCTATGCTTTCTTCCTTTTAACTTCCATTGATCATCATGCTTGATTTTATGGATGTCTTAAGTGTCATTTCACTTCTGGTTGAGGCATATTCATGAACTTTCGATGCACATTTTCGATTATTCATTTGTTTCATATTCTTAGCATTGTATGAACATAATCCAATGTTATTCTTGGATGTCCCCAGTGAAGTTTTTCAAATGGAAGTTTGTGTCTATCCAATGCTATTCTTGGATTTCTTTGATGTTTTTTGTTGCCCCATTCAATGTCATTCTTGAATGTTGTAGTTCCTTTCATCCAATGCCATTCTTGGATATCTTATCCCCAATATAGTGTTTTCACCTCCATCCAATGCAATTCTTGGATGACGCTGCTGCTTTTACCAGAAACTTTCTTATTGAAGTCCAATGCCATTCTTGGACATCTTTTGACATACCTTTTGTCTCGTTCGTAGTTTCCATCCAATACTATTCGTGGATGTCACTACTCGTCTTCCCAGGGTCTTGTCCCTCTCTTTCCAACTATTGATGGATACTTCTTGTCACCTTGACAGATCTCCAGAAATAGCTTGTGTTCCCCAGCGCGTCTTTTCGCGTCATCTCTCTCAATTTACCGTAAATATCTTGTTTCAAGTTTCCCCGCAGTCTGTTTTATCCTTTGCATTCATTTCATCTTGTGGCATCTTAGGGCTAAAAAATATAGCTTTTTGTATTTAAGTATCTTCATATCTCTTGATAGAAGAGACTTAAATAGGGGCAGCTGTAAGACCCTAATTTTTGACCCCTAAGATTCCACATATCATTCACATCTCATTTTGCATCCTTGCCACGAACAAGATCACACATTGGTTCCCTTGTCCCTCTCATTCTTTGGGTTTATGCCTTGCAGGGTTTACCGAGCATCTGTGTGTTTCTTATTCACTTTATTGCTTTATTTGTTTATATTTTACTAACCTTATCCAAAACCCAAAAATATTTTGTTTTCTTTCACTAACATTTTAAGGGGAAGAACAGGTTAAAAATGCCAAAATAACAGTCCTTTAGCTCGAATGAATTTCATCTGAACAATGTCAAAGTTGATCCGCAATCAATTCAAAAATCATCTGGTCAAGGACTCCCCAAGTTTTAATTGATTATTATTCAAGAAATTCCATGGTTCATGTGTTTATTTCCATGCCTTCTTTGACAAGTAAAAGAATCGAGCCGGAACCATAACAGTGCAACAAAATGCTCATTTTTCACAAATTTTGCACTGAGAAACCGGTTAACCTCTGGTGAGTAACCGGTTACCCTCGTGAGATTTTGAAAAAATTCAGCAAATTCAAATTCAGCAATTTTGCACCAATCTCAGCCCTTGATCACATTTGGAATATTCTAGACCATCTCATTTTAATTCCCCTACATCACTTTGATCATTTCCTACCATACACCTTCACTAATCACCACTCTTTTATGAATTTCCCTCCAAATTTGAATTCCAAGCCTAATTCCAAACCACCAAATTTCCAAGCCTAAACTCTATAAATAGAGCCCTCATTTCATTCATTCTTCAAGCTTTTGATAGCCAAATCCACCTTGCTAAATTTTCTCTTGAAGCTTTTGAGTGCCAAATAACCTCTTGTAATTTCTCTCCTCAACCACCAAAATTCACCAAAGCTCACTTTTCTTCTTTTGAAAGTTAACAAGAACTCACATTGAATCTTGTTCAACTTTGAGCTAAACCTTCATCCAAACTTGTTTTCTTCATCAATTCTCATAGATCAAGGCTTTGGAGTTTGGATCTTGAAGCAATTTGAAGGAATTTTCAGATTTGAAGTGGTAATTCATCTTCCACCATTGTTGAAGCTTCATCTTCATCTTCCATAATGTAGATCTTTGGTGATCTTTGTTACTTGATCCTTTGGATCTTGTAACTGTGTTTATTTGATGTTTCTCACTGTTATTTTACTTTAAATTTTGTGCAATTTCAGTTCCATGATCATAAGGTGTTTGTACAAAGTTTTGAAAGTGGATCATGCTGAATTTTGGACAAATTTCTGCATTCTGGTGCAGAGTAACCGGTTAACGTCTGGTGAGTAACTGGTTACTCTGTGTAAATTTTAAAAAATTACGCTAATTTTGAACTAAGTAACCGGTTAACACCTGGTGAGTAACCGGTTACTTCAAAACAGAATGCATATTTTGGTTTTTTTTTGGGACTGTTTTGGTTCCTTTTCCATTTTCTTCCCCTTTCCTTTGTTCTTAGCCTTAAATCACATAATTGTGTGGTTTAATTTGGCTTTCTCTTCATCTATTTCTCTTTTCTTTTGATCTATGAAAGTCTTATGGATCTTAGAATTCCTTTGTTGAATTTTTGATCAAGACGAGATCGTCACCTATTTTCTTTTCGTGCAGTATTGCTTTCGGATGACGATCTACATATCGTTCATCTAGCATGCATTAGTACAAAGAGCTATTGACCGGCCTCATTGTAGGGTAATTACTCCGTAAATTACTCGGCGATTGCTTAACATAGCGCAACATTATGTCCCTTATTAGAAAATAACTCAATGTTGATTGATCTTTTGTATTAGGTTCAAAATCTATGAAGCTTGTTGTTGTAGAGGCTTTGATTCTATCAATCTTCTAACAAGTCTTCATTAACCTTGACCTAAGTACACTATTCAATCATTATTGATCATTTACTCTAACAACTAACAACTAATTACTAACTTCTAACTTCTTTACATTTCCTTCTCGCTCTCTATCTCTCTTTTACTTTTATGCAATTTTTTCCTTTTTCCGTTGGACATATATTTATGCTTCCGCATATTTTTCCTTTGTCCGTTGGACACATGTTTATGCTTCCGCATTTTTTCCTTTGTCCGTTGGACACATGTTTATGCTTATGCCTTTTTCTCTTTGTCCACTTGGACCAAAAACATTAATAAAGGCCAAAACCTCTAAAAAACTTGTGCTTCTAATCTTGGACTATGGTTACTATCCTATGCAATGAACATGGAGTTTTGCACCTAGACCTTGGACTTCAATTCTATTCTTGAATCCTTGGACTTAGAACTTGGACATCTAATGCAATTCTTGGAACCTTGGACTTAGAACTAGGACCTTTTCCCTTTGCTTTGGAATTGTGGTTCGAAGACTTTGAAGACTTGTGTTTTTGCATGGTTTATTGTGAAAACAACTACATTTGTGGTTAGATCTTTCTTATCCTTAGCTTTTACTTTATGCTTTAGGATAGTCACTTCTTCTCCACCCCATTCTTCAATTTTCAAAACTTTCTCTCTTTTTCAAAACCTTCTTGCTTTCAAAACTTGAATCTCTTTCATAATCAAACCTTGACTTTGTCAAGTGAATTTACACTTTTCCTTTCATTTCTTAACAAATGCTAAACTACATAAGCATGTTGACACCTTTTTCAAAAGACTTAAAAAACATCAAACTCATCACTCTCTTTTTGTGCCCTCGTGCACTTTTTCCCTTTAACTTTTTCATTAGTTTAGACATGATTCATTTCTTTAAGCGGAGTTATTCGCTTGTAAATGACGACTTGTCTTTACATTTAAAATCAACCAAAACAAACAAATTTCATTCTTTGTACCATGAACTACGGGGTTTTGATCCTACATTGCACATCGTGGGTACGTAGGCATGAGACGACAAGTCTCTCCAAACACAAAAATCTTAAAAACAATTTCTCTTCTCATCTCCTCAATCACTTTTCAAGCAAACCTTTTTCAGACCAAAAGTGGTAGATATTTCAAAGGGTTCCTATAGAGTACTATAAACGTTTTAGGTGCTAACACCTTCCCATTGCGTAACCAACCCCCTTACCCAGACTCTCTTTACTTGCTCTTGTTGTAGATCTTGTGTAAGTTTTGTTCGCTCTTTTTCCTTTCCTTGTTGGATAAAATAAAAGTGCGGTGGCGACTCTTGCTTTTCGAGTTAAGTTAATCAATAGCTTACACTCACGATTTTTGCCGCTACACTCAGATTCTTGCCAGACCCACTAATCAGAGTAGATCTATTGACTACAAGTTGTTGGAAGACCGTATCAGAGCTATTGAAGGGTTTTCTGCTTTTGGCATGGAGGCCAAAGATTTGTGTTTGGTTCCAAATGTTGTGCTACCGCAGAAATTCAAGATACCTGACTTCCAAAGTATAAAGGTTTGAGTTGCCCGCGTAGTCACATCACTATGTACTGCAGGAAGATGGCATCCCATATTGATAATGATGAATTACTAGTTCATTGTTTTCAGGATAGTTTGTCTGGGGGCTTCATTAGATTGGTACATGGGCTTGGAGCGCAGTAAAATTCGCACTTGGAGGGATTTTTCTGAAGCGTTCGTGAAGCAATACAAATATAATCTTGATCTGGCGCCCACTAGATTGCAATTGCAGAATCAGTCTCAGCGCTCAGCTGAAACATTCAAGGAGTATGCACAAAGATGGCGTGAGATGGCATCTCGTGTGTGACCGACTCTCTCTGACAATGAGTTGGTTGACATCTTTATGGGTACCTTACAAGGATCTTACTACAAGAAAATGGTGGGTAGTTCTTCATCGAACTTCGCTGATGTTTGTTAGCTCCTAATTTCGACGCTGCATGATTTCAAATAGATTTGCCTTTTAAAGAAGTTATTCTTTAAAATATAAGCTAAAGGAGAAAAGGCTTCGACCAAGATGTATTCGACCGTATTTGTTGAAAGCCTGAGTCGAAGAGAATGATTTTAAGACTTCAAACATTTCTAAATCCAAAGCGTCAATTCGACAGGGTAAAACGACAATGGATAATGTGCTGCAGTTACAACTGGATAGTGAAGGGAAGTTCTACTATTTGAATTTGAAAAGAGGACAAGTGACGAAGATCCAGAAGTTGAAGACATGCAAAGTGCCAAGTGGCGTGTTCTAGGAGTAAACCGTCAAATGGTGGTTACTTTAGAATATTATAAATAGGTTAGTTCTAGAGTTAGAAGGTGTGAAAAAATCGTGTTGTACAAGTAACTCTGAAATCACTCAAAGTATCTAGCGTGTAGAGAAAAGAGTGAGGCGAGAATGTACGTGATTGTAATCACCATTATCTTTTATTGCAATGCCATTTTCTTTGAAGTTTCTGTTTTAGATCCTTTACTTTGAAATCCTTTAATTCAGTCTTTTACTTCTAAGCATTCTACGTTATAAAGTTTTTTACTTTGAAGTTTTACATTAAAAAGCCTTTACCTTCAAGCATTTACATTTCTGCAGTTCAAGATCTTTATGCACTTTTTTCCAACATTTAACTCCAGTTTTTATCAAACCTTTACCTTCAGTTTTTTTCCTTTGATGTGTTGTTTGACTTAAACATTTCTTTGATTTCTGTCACTTTCATTTACATTTCAAAACACGTTATTTTATTTATATGCACTGTCGAAATGTATGCTTTGTCTAATTGTGAGGTATTCTAAATACACCCATAGCACGTGTCCTAGGATCAATCTGATCGATCCTGTAAGTTACTAGAACTTTGTTGTTTTAGAAGATCAGCGGTTGTTTATAAATTTTCAAGGTAAACAAATTGGCACGCCCAGTGGGACAGTGCTAAACGTGTATTTGGAAGTTTATAACTTTTAAATAACTGTCAAAAGGAAGTTTTATAACTGCCCTTTTTTGAAATATTTTTGTTTCATTGGTCGAGATTTTGGCAAACTTTATTGTATGCACTTGAGAAGTGGAAAGGTAGCCAGTTCAAACGAATATAGACCAAAGAGAAGAAACCCGAGGAAAATGGCATCTGGCCAAGGGAATTCAAATCCCAGTTCTGCTGGGACTAATCCTCAACCAAGCAGTTCAAGCGTTCAGAACAGCACCATCAATCCTCAAGAACTACCAAGAAGTACTGTGGCGCCAACTCCAGTTCCTTTGATAGCAGGGTCAACATTGTTAACCATGGTGATAGAGCCAGCGCCTTTGATAGCAGGGCCGAGGGCGACATATGTGAGGCCTTACACTCATCCAGTCCTGGAGTACATTGGCCCATCAGTGACAAATCCTCATACTCCGCCAGGAGGAGGTTCGACGTATAGGCAATTTCCTCCCCCAGGATTTTCACAGCCTTTGCCTAGGAACCCAATCTATGGCATGCCAACGGCAATGATGCAGAATTTGCGTACTGCACCCCCAATATTTTCAGAGAATGTGATATCTTCCCCTTTGCAGGAGTCAGGCTCTGGAATTAACATGGGTCAAAATAGGCAGTCCATAGGTTTGGGATTTTCTGCTCAAGGACCCAACTTACAAAATGAATCTGCAGCATATTTGAGGCAACAGATGGATGAGAGCAACATGCAAATGGTACATACTTTGTCTCAGACAATGGGAGAAATTTTCCAGCCATTGATCCAGAATACTACTCAAACCAAACAAATGATGACAGCCCAGATGGCGCGTATAGCAGAATTCATGGGAATTCCCGCTCCTGTTCAACACCAAAATCAAGGAGTCGAGAGGAGGGAAAACGCTCAACAAGTGAATCCGGTGAATCTAGAGTTGGTCGAACCACCTAGGGAGGAGCCTTCTAGGAATCAAATACCTATAATTGAAGAGGAGGAACCAAGGATGGTGTTAGTAAACAGAAATCAAAACGCTGATCATGTGGTGAATCAGGTTCGACGCAATAATGTAGCAGCAGAGAACAATTTGGCAGCCATGGTCGAGAGAATAATGGCTCGAAATGGCCTGAATATGGGTTTTTCTAGGCCAAATTTCACTTCGCCTATAGTGGACTATATACTCCAAGTTGAACTGCCCCCCAGGACTAAAGTACCAAAGTTTACTAAGTTTTCAGGAGATACTACAGAATCTACCGTCAAACATGTGGCGCGCTACCTGATCGAAGCTGGTGAGATTGCAAATGATGAGAGTCTAAGGGTGAAGTATTTCCCTAGTTTCCTCACTAAAAATGCATTTACGTGGTTCACTACGTTACCATCTGGTTCGATTTGTAATTGGACCCAGTTAGAACGTTTGTTCCATGAGCAATTTTACATGGGGCAGACTAAAATCAGTTTGAAAGAATTGGCTAGTGTGAAACGAAAGTTCAATGAGCCAATAGATGATTACTTGAATAGGTTTTGACTACTCAAGGCTAGGTGCTTTACACAAATGCCTGAGCATGAACTTGTCGAAATGGCCGCTGGTGGCCTTGATTACTCTATCAGGAAAAAACTGGACACCCAGTATTTAAGGGATATGGCCCAGTTAGCTAACAGAGTTCGACAGCTAGAGCGTCTCAAAGATGAGAAAGCTAGGGTGAACAAAAACAAGAAGGTAGCTTACGTCGAATACCAGGAGCGCATCGAAGAATTGTATGACGAGCCTGTTAGGTTCGACGAAAGTGAAATAGATCTTGCTGAACTTAAGCAATGACCCCCTTATTCTTGTAAATTATTAGTCCCTTCAAATGGGAAAAACCCTGTCGAAACCGAAAAGAACGATAGGTTCCCAAAGAAAACATACACTTTCGACATCACTAAATGTGACAAAATTTTTTATTTGTTAGTTAAGGATGGTCAAATACTAGTGCCTCCTGGTGCTAAAATACCACCTTTAGAGCAAAGAAAAAAGAGAGGCTTTTGTAAATACCATAATTATTTGGGTCATAAAACTTCTCAATGTTTTCTTTTCAGGGATCTGGTGCAGAATGCTATTCAGGAAGGCAGACTCAAATTTGGGGAGAAAACTAAGACCAGATGAAAATTGATACCAAACCTGTTAAAGTAGCTGAAGCAAATTACACAGAGCCCGAAGAGGTTAACATGGTCGAACTAGTTAAGGAATCTGACAGTAGCTCAGATAGTGTTAACACTAACGAAGCTCTTGGAAGAAATGCCACAGTGGTGGAGGTTACTGAAGACCTTACCAATGATGTTGTGTTTATTAGAGAAGTCGAGGAAATGGATGGCTGCCAGCTTGAGCATTTGATATGTATGGCTGCTGAACACTATTTTAGTACATCTTCTGAAGTTCAAAGGTTCGACGCTGAGGCTACAGTCGAGATCCATGCTGAAGCGGAAGCATCAAAATTGCAGATGGTGACAAAAGAGACTGCTGACCATTTCAGACAGATGGACGAGGCTGCTGAGGGCCTTGATGTTAACTTCTCTAAAATGCGCTTAAAAGATGAAGTTGACATAAACATGCTCGAAGTGACTAACGGACAAGCCATGGATATTGATGAACAGGTTCGTCAAGAAGACTGCAACAAGCTGGCTTATCCCAGAGAAGATGAAACCATTGTTGATTTTCTCCACAGGTGCCAAGGAAAGAACTCTGAGGTCATGTTGTGCCCTCGATGTAGTGCTATCATCGACAGAGAAGCTGCTCATAGCCTCCAAGCGGGGAGAGAATCCAAATCTGGACGTGAGAAAAGAGCTGCTCAAGGGCTAGGGTGTTTCGACCCAAGGAAAGCTACTCAAAAACAATTAGGCCAAAGCCCACAAATGCTAAGGGCTAAGAAGGCTACTTTCAAGCCTAGCAGTGATGTACCAACTGGAAAGTGGGTCAAACAAGTTGAAGCAGCAGGGAAAGGGAAACAGAGATGGAAGAATTTCGACGTGGCTAGAGGTTCTTCAATGGAGTATCGAAAAGAATTCAGGTCCTCCAATAAAGCTGCCTATATTTCTGAGAATTACAAAGGCAAAAATCCTATGTCCAGGTCCCAGTGGAAAAGGGAACAGAGACGAAGGGAGGCTTTGAGGGAAGCTCAGGCCAAAGATCAAACTGAAACTAGTACCAACGTCATGCCTGCTAGCAATAAAGACGTTGGGACAAAAATAACAAATAAGATGCCTATGGGGCGTAGGTTATTTACTTCTAAGAAGGAAGAAGCGGAGAGGTTTGTAGTCGAAGCAGCCGAGGACGGAGATTCGACTCACAACTTTGATTCCGACTCTGATGCCTCTTTAAACATCATTGTTAATGTGGTCTCAGTAATGCCAAGAGAATATGATAGGATAACTGAAGTGGAAAACTTGGATGCCAACGCTGAGGCTGAAATGGCAGCACACCAACCTCTGTGCTACTATGTGATGAATAATGGCTGTGTCGAAGAACATAATGCTTTCTTTGAACGACCAACTGAGGCCATGAAAGGGCACTTGAAACCTCTGTACATTACAAGGAAAGTAGAGAACGTGGCTGTGAATAAAATCTTGGTGGATTGTGGGGCTACAGTTAATTTAATGCCACATTTCCTACTAAGCAAGATCGGTAAATTCGACACTGATCTTAAGCCCCACAACATGGTCCTTTCTAACTATGAAGGGAAAATTGGGACCACTCTTGGTGTTCTGCAGGTTGATTTAACTGTGGGAACGGTGACAATGCCTACCTTGTTTATGGTAGTCGAAAGCAAAGCTAATTATAACCTTCTGTTGGGGAGAGAATGGATCCATGGTGTTGGAGCAGTACCTTCGTCAATGCACCAGCGGATCACAATCTGGAGGCCTGATGGTATAGTAGAAAACATTGAAGGTGATCAAGCGTACTTTAAGGTGCCTGTTAATCATGTTGAGGGTGTCGAGTTTGACAAAAATTTGGCACACATTGCACCTTGTACTCGAGCAGAATTTGATTTCACCCCAGATGACCATGCATTCTGCTCATTATAGTTGCACCCAGTGGAGGGATTTCGATGGGACAGAGAGGTCATAAGGGAAGAAGGAAATGTCCCATACTGTGGGGAGCCTATAGACCCCACATGTTGGGCAAGTGAATTCAGTAACAATGACTGAATTCAACGCACTGCAAAGAATTTCGGCCTATGTGGCCGAATCTAAACTACGAGCGGCCTTAGAGGCTGCACACAACCACATGGCTGTCGAAGCCACAACTCAAATTTGTGAAGTAGGCCCTGGTAAGGACTTTGAGCCTGAACCACCTGATAGATCTCAAATCGAAGACCAAAATCAAAGGCTTGATGTTATCTATGATAATGAGCCTTTGGGTTTCGAAAAGGATCCATTGTCAAACAACATTAAAATGCCGGCGCAAGATCCTTTAGAAGAAATTGACTTGGGTGAAGGGGGTAAAAAGGCCTACTTATGTTAGTGCTAATCTCGACCCACAACTCAAAGTCGAAATGGTCCAACTATTGAAGGAATTCAAGGATTGCTTCGCTTGGGACTATGACGAAATGCCTAGTTTGAGGAGAGAGCTTGTTGAACATAAGTTGCCAATCATACCTGGGAAAAAACCAGTCAAGCAAAATCCAAGATGGTTTGCCCCAACAATCCTTTCAAAGATCAAAGAGGAAATTGAAAGGTTACTTAGATGCAAGTTCATCAGTACAGCTAGGTATGTCGAATGGCTAACTAATATTGTACCAGTCATTAAAAAGAATGGTTCTTTAAGGGTCTGTATAGATTTTAGAGATCTAAATTCTGCAACCCCTAAGGACGAATATTCTATGCTTGTGGCAGAAATGTTGATTGATTCTGCTGTAGGACATGAATACTTGAGTATGTTGGATGATTATTCTGGTTATAACCAAATATTCATTGCTGAGGAAGATGTCCCAAAAACTGCTTTTCGATGTCCAGGGGCATTAGGCACTTATGAATGGGTAGTAATGCCTTTTGGTCTAAAAAATGTTGGGGCAACTTACCAGCGAGCAATGAATTCGATCTTTCATGATTTTATTGAGACTTTTATGCAAATCTATATTGATGATATTGTTGTTAAGTCTTTTTCAGGAAAAGATCATTTAAGCCATCTTCGACATTCCTTTGAAAGTATGAGAAAGCATGGTCTTAAAATGAATCTTCTCAAATGTGCTTTTTGTGTGCATGCGGAGGATTTCTTAGGCTTTGTGGTCCACAAGAAGGGGATCAAAATTAACCAGAAAAAACCAAAGCCATTATGGAAGCAAAAACGCCATCAACAAAGAAGGAATTACAGTCTCTCTTGGGCAAAATAAATTTCTTGAGGAGGTTTATATCTAACTTGAGTGGGAAAACGCAAGCCTTTTCGCCATTGCTTCGAGCTAGCAAGGATGGGTTTGACGGGGGCAAGCTCAACAGGAAGCCTTCGACAAGATCAAAGAGTACCTGAGTCACTCCTCGATTCTCTCACCACCTTGTGGCAATAAGTGTATGAGATTGTACATAGCTGCATCAGATAGAACTTTAGGGAGCATGTTAGCTCAAGAGGATGATGATGGTGTCGAAAGGGCCGTCTATTACCTTAGTAGAGTTTTAAATAATGCAGAAACTAGATATAGCATGATTGAAAAATTATGTTTATGTTTGTATTACTCTTGTACAAAATTGAAGCATTATATAAAACCAGATGATGTTTATGTTTCTTCTCGTTTTCACGTTATTAAACATATGTTGTCCAAACCTATTTTGCATAGTCGAATTGGAAAATGGGCATTAGCATTAACTGAATATTCTTTAACTTATAAGCCTTTGAAAGCTGTTAAAGGACAAGTAGTGACAGACTTTATAGTTGACCATTCTACAAATGAGACCCCCTTGAACTATCTTGATGTGGAACCTTGGAAGTTATATTTCGACGGGTCAAACCACAAAGATGGGACAGGCATAGGAGTGCTTGTTATTTCTCCTGATAAAATTCCAACAACACTTAAGTATAAAATTGAAGGTCGTTGTTCTAACAACGAAGCTGAATATGAAGCTTTAATTGCTGGACTTGAAGTATTGTTGGAATTGGGGGCAACTCATGTCGAAATAATGGGAGATTCAGAACTGGTCATAAAACAAGTTACCAAGGAGTACAAGTGCATAAAAGAAAACTTGATTATGTACTTTGTAGTTGTGAATCGACTGTTAAAAAAGTTCGACGCAGTTAGTTTTTGACACATCCCTAGACTGGAAAACCAGGTAGCTAATGACTTGGCTCAGATTGCATCAGGGTATAAAGTTTCGAAAGAAAAATTACAAGATGCAATCGAAGTCGAAGTCAGAGGAAGGGTGGTGTCAGTAGGATTAGCCCCATCAGATTTGGAAGAAACTAAGCTTGGATACGCTGATGAAGATAATTTTGCAATTTTGGCAGTTGATAGCATAACTGACAAGGATTGGAGAAAACCTATAGTAGATTATCTAAAAAATCCAATATCTTCGACAGAAAGGAAAATCAAGTATCAAGCTTTGAGTTATGTCTTGTTGGGTAATGAATTATTCAAAAAGACTCCTGAGGGAGTATTGCTTAAGTGCCTCAGTGAGGCAGAAGCATACTTGGCCCTTTCAACTGTCCATAGTGGGGCATATAGGGCACATCAGGTAGGCCATAAAATGAAATGGTTGTTGTTTCGACAAGGCATGTATTGGCCTACCATGTTAAAAGATTGTATTGAATTTGCTAAGGGTTGTCAGGAATGTCAAGTTCACGCTGGCATTCAACACGTCCCCGCAAGTAAATTACACTCCATAGTGAAACCTTGGCCTTTTAGAGGATGGGCTTTGGATTTGGTTGGAGAAATTCGACCAGCATCATCTAAAAATCATAAGTACATTTTGGTGGGTATTGATTATTTTAGCAAATAGGTCGAAGCTATCCCTTTACCAAATGTTGATCAAGAAGATGTGATTGAATTTATCCAGAAACACATCATCTATAGGTTTGGAATCCCAGAGACAATTACAACAGACCAAGGATCAGTCTTCACCGGTCGAAAAATGCAAGAGTTTTCTAAAGAAATGGGATTCAAGCTTCTAACATCCACACCTTATTATGCTCAAGCTAATGGCCAAGTCGAAGCAGCAAATAAAGTAGTTATTGGGTTGATAAAAAAACATGTGGGAAAAAGGCCAAGAAATTGGCATAAGACATTGGACCAAATACTTTGGGCATGTCGAATGTCCCCCAAAGAGGCAACTAATACTACCCCATTTCGACTGACTTTCGGTCATGATGCAGTTTCGCCTGTAGAAATTTATCTTCAGTCCATAAGGATTCAAAGGAATCATGAGATTCCATCTGAATCTTATTGGAATATGATGCTTGATGAGTTAGTGGATTTAGATGAAGAAAGACTCCATGCATTAGAGTTGCTGAAAAGACAAAAGAAAAGGGTGGAGAAGTCTTATAATAAAAAGGTCAAGAGTAAAACTTTTTCAGCTGGGGAACTGGTGTGGAAAGTGATCTTGCCTATGGATCGAAAGACCAGATCTTTAGGGAAGTGGTCTCCTAAGTGGGAAGGTCCTTTTCAAATTATTGAGGCATTCAGTAATAATGCTTTCGAGGTTCAGGAGATTGAGGGTGATCTAAGAGTCTTGAGGGTAAATGGGAAATATTTGAAAAAATATAAGCCTATTTTGCAAGAGATTCATATTAAGACATAAGTTTTATTCAGATTATAAAAGCTAAAATAGGCCATGTGAGGCCAAAACAGCTTACAAAGGAAAGGAAACAAGTACAACAACATTAAACCCAAGAGAAAGATCATTCATAGTCTCTCCAATTAATAGAGTTGAGGAAGGCGACATAATCTTCGTCAGCTTCATCATCAGAGTTTTGTGCTTTGGAATGTCCTTTCTTGGGGACCTTCATCTTAGTTTCTCGCTTCTTGGGGCGAGAGTTTGCTTCAGTTGAAGTATCATTGTAGGCAGTAGTTGTTGCCTCAGCTTTCTTTGTCTCCTCAGCCACCTTCTGGATCACTGCCTTCTTTGGGGAAGTACTCATGCTTGCTTCAGTGGGTGCAAAATATGGCTCATGTGAAGAGGATTTTATAGAGGCAAATCCTTGTAAGGATTGGCCAGTCAACAATGGAGACACGTGAAATTGCTCTTGGGAATATACCCTAGGGTTATGCTATTAATATTCCTTTATGGAATAGAAACTTGTGTCGTTGGAACACTAAGCTATTAAAAGTTGCGTTATTTTCATGATTTCCAAGAAAAGAGGTAGAGTACTTTAATTACAAAGATTAGCAAAGTTTAAGAGAAAATGCGCCATGATTTTATCAAAGATTTTGCAAGTCGAAGAGTTAATAGCAAACAGAAGTATTTAGATAAACGCCAGGGGGCATTGAGATTGTCTTTACATAGGGCCTCAATAGGGCCAGTAAACATGATGATCAAAAAGGAACTACAAATAAGAAATCATAGGACAATCAAAAAGGGAGCTTCGACTTCAACTCAAGAAAGTTGACCTTGTGATTCTGAAGGCGTTTCTCACACGGAGCTTTATTGAGCTTAGCTGCTGAAAATTCCTTTTCAAGCTTTTGGGCCTTATCAAGGAAGTCTATAGTGCGCTTTAGCTCTCTGGCCATTTCAGTATCGTCGAAGTCTTTCAGCTCAAGGTTGCGCTTTTCAGCGTTAGAAATCTTGTTTTGCAGTTCTTCAATTTGCTACTTCCAGGTATCAATGTCCCTTTGGTTCGACTCTACCTCTGCCTGCCTTTTGTGTTGGTCAATCTCCAGACTTTCGACCTTAGCTTCTGATGCGTGTGCTTCATCCCAAGCTGAATGTTCCAACCCAGTTGTAACTTCAATGTTGTGTTGGGTCTTGGGAAGAAGTTTGAAGTCCTCAGACATCTGATTTACTAAAGCAGTTAACTCCACAAGGAATTCAGACACGTCTTTACTAAGAGTCGAAAGGTCTAGTTTTTGGAGGCTATCTTTCAGGAAGAGAGGAGCAGTTCGATCTGAAAGTAAGACATTGTGGATGTCTCCCTTGAATAATTTGTCTTTGATCTTTAGAAGGATAGGGCTGGCAAAGTCATATGGAGCTGGACCCCCAGAACTGGTCGAAGTACTAAGGCTAGTACCTGAAGAGCTGTACTTCTTCCCAAGTATCATTTTGGCATACTCTCGAGGATTCGACCATTTGAGGGCAGCCAACGGGTCTCCAGTGGGGGATCCTTCAGCAGTTGAAGTGACTATAGGCCCAGGAGTTGGATTCTTGACAGGACCTATTTCAGCCACAGGTGAATGGGTCTGATCCTGCTCAGTCCTTTCCCTCTCTTCTTCTCGTTCTTCTTCATATTCGACCTCCTCTTCTTCCTCTTCAGTTGGTTGTCCTTCTATGTCCATGGCAGTGGTCTCTGTATGGTCGAGAGGTTGTTGATTAGAAACATCATCCTCTTCATGTTCAGAGCCATCGGTTTGGGATTGTTGAGTGTTGGTCCTGGTGGGCGAGTTTTTGTTTGTTTCATCTGCTTCAGGAGGAGGAACTGTAAGAGGAATAGGTTGGTTAATTTTGCTCAGTGAACTATATCCAGAACCAAGGTCAGAGGTAGGGTGATAAGTTGGCTCACCTTAGCTATTCAGGATAGTTGTTGCAAATCTGAATGAAGTTTGTGGTGGGTTAAAACCACCTACATCAGCCTGAAGATCACAAGTATAGAGAATAAGATTAAAAGAAATTTGAATAAGGAATACAAATACTGAGTAAAGATAGTGTGCATACCTGTACAGTTGCGGCATCAGGACTTGATTTTGCGCTCTCAGGATCACCAGCAGTCGTTTTCGACCCAATCCTGGAGAGTTGTTTCTTGACACCACTATCAGCAGGTGTCTTCTCAAGAATTCTGGCGGCCTTTGAGGAGGATTGGGTGGTAGCTCCAGAAGCTTTGGTAAGCTTCGTTTTCTTTTTAACCACTACCTCCTCATGGGATTCATCATCAGCATCTGAAGGGACAACTGTTTGAGCACCTTTCTTGCCCTTTTTTGAAGGCGTTGGAGGTTTTCGAGCAGTCTGAAAGGTGATGCAAATATTAGAAGTTGGTTACACAAGAAGATGTAGGCAGGGGAGATAAAGTACCTTTGTGCCTTCAGTCTCTTTTTCGACTCCTGCAGCACCCTTCGATGAGCTGGTCTTCCTGGCCATAGCTGAAAGGCAGATGATTATTACAAGATTAATAATTGAGTGGTTAGTTAAAAATCACAAATCGAGGGCCTCAAACCTTCATATATTTCGGATTCGACACGAACATGCTCGACCCCTATATGAAGGTGTCCTTTGAAACTGTCCAGCGTATGTTTAGTCGCAACCACCTATTGGGCTTTCGGTTGAGACTGCTATCGAAGGAGTTTTAGGTGCTCACCACAGACAAACCAGTCTGGAAATTGGGGGGGCAAATGCCACTCCAAAATCAGCGTTAGGCAGTCGAGGGAACTTGGGAGGAAATATTTCAAAAGCCACCTCATAACGTTTCTCAAGAGGAACGTTTGAAGGGATTTTCAACTGATCTGTTTTTTGTAGAAATTTCTCCTTCAAAGTGACAGCAGCCTCACGAACGGTTCGACTAATATCATCTGGTCGATAGACAGTTTCAAATTACTTTTGGAAGGCTTGAATTTCTTTGACATGAATGAACTTACTCTTCTTGGTCTTCTCCTGCACATCAAGAAAAGCTTGGTCAATTAATGAAGAGAAGGCCGCAACATCCAGAAATTGTTCACTATAGTACTTCGACCACCAGTTGTGAAATGGTTTAGTGCACAAAAATGTGGGTTGAAAGTGCACAGGGGAAAGAGTTTCTTTTCTCACGTTCCACCGATCGAAAGGGATTGCAGCACCTCCTTCATCAAAACTGGCAGTATGAAGGACTACATGGCCTTTTTTCTCATACATACATTTGGGGAAATTTGAGCCAACCCAAACTGTCGAGAGACAAGGTTTGGTTGGTAAGCAATCAAGGCTGCCATATCTCTTCCAAGATTTAGCCTCTGAATGATAAATCTAGGAATCAAAAAGGCCTCCCAGATTGAAATGGACTCAGCATGAAGTTTTTTGGATGAATCAGGGAATGGCCTTGTAAACCACTCAGGTCCATATTTTCTTTCAGCAAAAGGGGCCATACTGGGTGTGAAATCATACCGCTTGGCGAACATCATAATGTAACTGGAGAAGGCTCCTTTGAGAGTTTCCCCATCATCATTGGGTGTGAGTTTCACCTGGCGAGTACCTTCGACCCTCCTATCTTTGATTTCAGCAGAGTCATCATCGACTTGCCCTTTTCTGGGAAGGCTAGCTTCGAAAGTTGCATTAAGCCATAATTGAAGCAGCCAGAGGTGGCCATTCAAGTGAACAGTGCCCTGGACCTCCAAGTCTTTGAGTCCAGCCGCCCCTTCGCTGAGAGACTCATAGGGGTTTGCCAAAATCAACCCACTAAGGCAAACTCCTCTGTTGTTATGAAGTTGGCTGGCCAGAGTGAGATATTTCTTGGCCACCTGCAGGGATTTTGAGCAAAATACATACCTCGACAACCATACGGTGAGGAATACAATGTGTTCCTTGTCAGTTATTTCTTCAGTGTCACGTTTGTGGTAGTTTATGAAGTGGGTGTATGTAAGCTTGGAGTCAGAGATCCCTATGGTATCCTCTGCATCGGTTTCAGGATCATATGAAATGCCATCTGGTCGAAGCCCTGCAATGGCAGCCAGGTCAAAGAGTGTGGGGGTAACCATCCCACAAGGAAGATGGAAAGTGTAGTGGGTACTATCCCAAAAGTAGAGTGATGCTGCTAGCAGGTTCAAACAATAAGGAATATTGGTCTTCGACAGCATAAGCAGATCATAAATTCCAATGGTCTTCCATTGATCAGCGTTGACCTTTTCCATTCTGGACATCCAGAGGTCAAAATCCTTTAACTGGTTAACAGCTCTTACCAATCTAGTACCATCATGAAGATACCTAAGATCTATCTTAGTCAAAGTGGGTGTATCAGGGGAAGCTTCATCTTCTTTAGGGTTGCTCTTTTGCCCTAAAGGTCTTGATTTACGGTAAGAAGGGAAAAACTCACTAAGCTTCTCATCGGTGGGTTTAACATCAACTAAGGGGCCACCTAAAGCATAAGGTGTATCAGAAACAATTAGATGGATCATTACCTGAGACTCGTAAATTCTCCTCGCTTTCGCAAGAAGGGGTTCTGGCATGAACTGTTGATTCTTCACCACCTTAGGTCCTGGGATGTTTGAAAATGGCGGAAGGGTTTTCTTGAACTGTGTGGCTCTACCTTTTTGACCTTTTGTTGCTTGGGGAATGGTTTGTGAAGACGCCATTGTTGGAAGCTGAAGAAAAATGAGAATGCGTTCTGGGTTTTTCTTGAGAGAGTTTGAAGAACGAGGAAAAAAGTTGCAAGAAAGTCTGGGAATGCAAAAGTTTACAAGTTGGAGAAAAAGGGTATTTATAGGCATTTGGAAGATAAAGGGACTGTGAATCCACCATTAAAATAAATACGGTAGTGGGGCGCGTGTCCTCTTTTGAAATTGTTGGATGGTGGTGGTTATGATCAGACTGCAAATGTCTAGTTCCAAGAAAGGTGATGATGAAAACTGATCACAAATACGGCTGAAAAGACGTTTGAAGATTCACCATCATGACATGACGTCATAAGCATGGTGGAAAGAAACTGAATGGTTTCTAGATCGTGGGTTGGTCAGTTATGTTTTTTTAGTCGAATGAGCAGGCGTCGAAAATTGTTTTATCAAAAAATGACCTTCCTACCAACACTGGCGAAAGGACATTTTTGGGGGGCAATTTGTTAGCTCCTAATTTCGACGCTGCATGATTTCAAATAGATTTATCTTTTAAAGAAGTTATTCTTTAAAATATAAGCTAAAGGAGAAAAGGCTTCGACCAAGATGTATTCGACCGTATTTGTTGAAAGCCTGAGTCGAAGAGAATGATTTTAAGACTTCAAACATTTCTAAATCCAAAGCGTCAATTCGACAGGGTAAAACGGCTATGGATAATGCACTGCAGTTACAACTGGATAGTGGAGGGAAGTTCTACTATTTGAATTTGAAAAGAGGACAAGTGGCGAAGATCCAGAAGTTGAAGACATGCAAAGTGACAAGTGGCGTGTTCTAGGAGTAAACCGTCAAATGGTGGTTACTTTAGAATATTATAAATAGGTTAGTTCTAGAGTTAGAAGGTGTGAAAGAATCGTGTTGTACAAGTAACTCTGAAATCACTCAAAGTATCCAGTGTGTAGAGAAAAGAGTGAGGCGAGAATGTACGTGATTGTAATAACCATTATATTTTATTGCAATGCCATTTTCTTTGAAGTTTCTCTTTAAGATCCTTTACTTTGAAATCCTTTAATTCAGTCTTTTACTTCTAAGCATTCTATGTTATAAAGTTTTTTACTTTGCAGTTTTACATTAAAAAGCCTTTACCTTCAAGCATTTACATTTCTGCAGTTCAAGATCTTTATGCACTTTTTTCCAACATTTAACTCCAGTTTTTATCAAACCTTTACATTCAGATTTTTTCCTTTGATGTGTTGTTCGACTTAAACATTTATTTGATTTCTGTTTCTTTCATTTACATTTCAAAACACGTTCTTTTATTTATATGCACTGTCGAAATGTATGCTTTGTCTAATTGTGAGGTATTCTAAATACACCCATAGCACGTGTCCTAGGATCAATCTGATCGATCCTGTAAGTTACTAGAACTTTGTTGTTTTAGAAGATCAGCGGTTGTTTACCAATTTTCAAGGTAAACAATGTTGTGACGATTGGTGAACGAATTCAGAATAGTTTGAAGACTGGAAAGATTCTTGGAGCTGCTTCCCAACAGCCGGCCACTAGAAAGTCTTAGAACAGTCAGTCTAAGAAAAAGGAAGGTGAAGCCAATGCTGTGACGGCTCAAGTTTCTCCTTAGTATCAAGCTCCCATGGCTCCCATGTCGTATTACCCATATTCGTACATTGCTGCTGCACAGTATCAACAACCTCCATATCAGTATCATCCACAACAACCAGTTCAGAATGCTCAGAATCAGCAACAGAATCAACAGAACAACAAAAATCAGCAGAATCAGAACCATCATAACAACAACAATCAAGGAAACCGTAAGCGTCCAAATTTTGACAGAATTCCGGTGTTATACACGGAATTGTTTCCTTACTTGGTTCACCAAGGGGCAATTGTCCCCAATTTGATTGCGCCTGCAATTCCTCCATTTGGCCCGAAGCATAATCCAAATGCATCTTATGCTTATCATGCTGGATACATATGACATGCAACAGAGGATTGCTTTGTTTTCAAAACCAAAGTCCAGGAACTCATTGATAAGAAGGTTCTGACTTTCTCTGAGGAGGGACCTAACATTCAGAATAATTCGTTGCCGAATCACAATGGACCTGCAGTTAACATGATTGAGGATAATTCCAGGGCTGAATTGATCATGGATGTTGACGAGGTAAAGACCCCGATGGCTGTGGTTTTTAAGAAATTGAATGAACATGGGTTGTTGAAAGGATTGTATGGTAAGTGTCAGATTTGTGACGATAATCCCAACCAGTGTCGAAGGCTGAAGGGTTGTGTCCAGATTTTGATGAACCGTGGTGAAGTGCAATTTGCCAGATCTAAGCCTATTGAGGAATTTTTCGCTATCGAGCCGTTCACCATCGTCTATAGAAAGATTCCGGTGGAATCCCCTGAGCAGAAGAAGGTGCAACCCATCGTTGTTTGTCCGCCGAAGCCGTTTTCGTATCAGAATTCCAAGGAGGTGCCTTGGAAGTATGGGTCTACTGTGTTCTTTAGGGGTTAAGAGATAAGGTTCGCTGAATCTGAGATCGTAAATGTTACATGCACTGGAGGTATGACTCGTAGTGGACGAGTGTTTGCTCCAAGGGTCACTACAAAGCCTGTTCAAGTTCCAACTATTGTTTCTCCCAAGGAGACACCCACAACTGCAACCCCTGTTGTTCAACAAGGGGCATCTACTGCCATTCCCATACCGAATATCCCGTCTGAGGATATCTCAAAGGGCAAAGAGACCCTTGATGATCAAGAGTTCCTTAAGTTGATCAAGAAAAGTGACTTTAAGATTTTGGATCAACTGGGTCAGACTCCCTCGAGGATCTCTATTTTGTCCCTACTCATGAGTTCGCCTGCGCACAGATCAGCTTTGTTGAAAGTCTTTAACAGTGCTCATGTTATGCATGATATATCCGTCGTCGAGTTTGATGATGTAGTGGCCAACAAAACTGCAAGTCGGTATTTGGGTTTTAATGAATTAGAATTGCCTCCTGAGGGAATTGCCCACAATAAAGCGTTGCACATATCTGTAACCTGCACAGACATCCTGCTATCTCGCGTTCTGGTGGATACCGGTTCTTTCCTCAATGTGATGCCTAAGGGCACATTGAGTCAATTACTGGTGGAAGGAAACGAGATGAGACCAAGTACCTTAGTTGTCAGAGCCTTTGACAGGTCTCGAAGGCAAGTCATTGGAGAAGTGGACTTACCCATCAATATTGGGCCGCATTTGTTTACCATTACCTTCCAAGTAATGGATATCAATTCGGCGTATAGTTGCCTATTGGGTCATCCATAGATTCATGCTGCAGGGTCAGTTACCTCCACTTTGCATCAGAAGTTGAAGTTCATGTTTGATGATCAGCTTGTCATCGTCTGTGGTGAGGAGGATTTGATTGTAAGCGAGTTATCATCTTTTTGATACATCGAAACCGAAGAAGGCATGGCTGAGGTGCCGTTGCAGTGTCTCGAGTTCGAAGATGTCAGCTCTGCTTCAACTAGTCAAAGTAGATCACCACAATTGACTTTAACGTCCGCTAAAAGTGCTAAGGAGACTATCCAGAAAGGTTCTTTGTCCGGCCGGGGGCATGTGATTGATGTGGTTGAGAAGCATAATCTTTTTGGATTAGGTTATTGTCCTGGTCGTCAATCTAGTTCCTCTGGTCAAAAGCAGTGCAACTTAATCAAGTTCAATAGCACGGGTTTCCAACAAGGTGACATCGTGGCAGCTACTGATGATGCTGGTCCCAGTAATCAGACTTCAAGATTTGTGCGCAAGTGTCCATCGGGTTTCAAGATCAACAATTAGACATCTACCGTGATTCCTGTGGTTTTCCCATATAACATGTAATGCATTTTGCTTTCTCATTCCCTCGTCCTAGCCTGAGATGAGTGGATAGCTTGTAAAGGGCCTCATGTTTTTGAAATATTATGTGATCAATAAATAAAAGTTTTTTTGCATTCAAAATCATGCTCTATTTTCTTTCTTTATTTTACTTTTTCACAAATAAATGGCAAAAGTTTCTTTTCTTTTTCACTTTTCAAAATAGCTCATTTTATTCATAAACATGCAGAACTAATAAAAGCATTGATAATAACATGGCAAACATCCATTGTAATTCTGGAATTCTAATTAACCAAGCCGAAGAAGATGGTGAGGAAGATTATGAATTACCGGCTGAACTAGCAAGGCTCCTTGAGCACGAGCATAGAGAGATTCAGCCACACAAAGAGCCAGTGGAAGTTGTTAATCTTGGTACTGATGAGGTCAAAAGAGAAGTCAAGGTTGGAGCATACCTCGCAGAGCATGTACACTCCAAGTTGGTCAAGTTATTTTTAAGTTCTTGTAATTGGCTGAAATTTTGTTAAAACAATGTTGATGTCATGGTGGATGTTGCAACATGAGCTTCTAACAGTATAGGCTAACATTCTGGTTTATTGTTGAAGAGTTAAAGTACTGAAGAGTGATGTCACATGTGATGTCTTAACATCACTATACCAGAACATTAAAACATCAGACAATTATGTGATTAGGCCTGCACGTGTTTCTGGTGTGAATGAGAAATTCTGCTAAAGAGAATCAGAGAATATAGGCGAAGATCAAGGGAGAGATATATTCTGTTACAATCAGTTATGAAGATCAGTTTGTTGCGCATTTAAAGCATAAAGCTATGGAGAATATTCTGAGTTAATAATTAAGGAGTTAATTGAAGATATGATTGAAGATCTATTTAGAAGCAGATTTGTTACAGAAGATATGATAGGATTTGAAGGCCCAAATCCAGTTGGGATTATGTTATAAATAGAATGCTTATAACCTAGAATAGGTACGGGTCCAAGATGTAGATCTTTAGGGCTTTGTCTAAGTGAACCACTCGGGTTATGAGATGGTCACTGTGTGTAACTCAGAAACATGTAGGTAATGAGTTTGAGTTTGGTATTGTTCTTGGAGGAAGCTTTGAAGCAACTCCAAAGGGTGTCATGGAAGGGTATCTTCTATGGTTGTACAGTTATTGGTAATCAAGTTGTTGATGCAGTGACGGTGTAGTTGACTGCTAGACATCATAGTGATGATAGGAAGTGAGATGGAGTCTCTTACCTAGGGAGGACTTAGGTAGAAGGGTCATTGAGTAGTGATTAAATTAGGTAGATTGTCAACTGGTCTGTTGAGTCTGTAATTTGATACTACTAATAGTGGACTTCCTTCCTGGCTTAGTATGCCCCAGATGTAGGTTGTTGAACCGAACTGGGTGAACAATTCAGTGTGTTATTGTTTCTATTATTGCCTTGTTCAGCAGATTGCGATGTTGTGACATTGCACAATGACATCACACATCTGTACCAGAATTTCAATTGGTATCAGAGCAGGCATCCTGTCTGTTTCTGGATGAGATCTTGGGAAGATACTTTCTGGTTCATGAGCAAGGAAGATAGTTTTGCTGAGATGGTGTATGGACTTGGTCAGTTCATAGAGATTTTTGTATGATCCCTTGAAGTGGAGGATGAACTGTTCATGACAGGGTGTGTATTGGACCTGTCTATTGTTATCAGGCTGGTAACTTTGGTGGTGAACTGCTGTGTGGTTTGACTTAGTTTCAAACCTATGTTGTCCTAGTGCACATGGAGTGTTGTGTTTGTACAGGGTTATTATGTTTTGCCTGAAGGTTGCAAAGGAGTTTTCTGGTGTGTGTTCCGCTGCATATATTTATCTGATGGAAAATCCCTGGTGGTTTTGTGTTAAAGGCAAAGTGTGACATAACAGATGCTTGGGGGCTAAAAAAATGTGTTGATCACGTCTGTTTGGAACCTACTCCTAACTTGGAAGAGGAGGCATCTGGGAGGTATGGAGATTCATCAAGAAAGAAGCTGAGCTTAATATGTCAATCAGCCTTTGGTCAATTGGAATTGGTGTTAGCATCAGCCTTGTGGCTGGAAGGATCTGAAGAAGATGGAGACAAAGCAAAAGAGTATCACTGTCAAAGTTTTCATGCGGGAGTGAAGATCTTGATAAGCTATCTCTTAAGCTTAGTTGTGGTAACCTAATAAGGATGGAATCAAAGGTTTGAAGATTCTTGGAAGATGAGAGTATGCTGGGTCATGTGTATGGTGATGTTGAAACATTATGCTCACGGTGAAGTATCAGGTCAAGCCACTTACCTAATCTAATGTGATCTGTGGGATGGATTAGCAAAAGAAGGATCAATCAGTGCCTCAAGTCGGCAGAAAAAGGATGTCAGACCAGATAAAATGTTGTATCGTGCATGACAATAGTTGAATATTTGTCTGTTTGGATAGAGTTGTGCAGTCAACTGATGACAATATACATTGACGGGAGACTGTGTATTTGTCTGAGGTTAAAGTATAGGACTGCAGAAGGGTTGAGAATTTACTTTATGAAAGTATTTTCAAGATTTAAGCGTCCTGGAGTTGGAGCAAATGGTCCAGTTGATGGAGCATATCAAGAATCATGGTGATGTTCTAACGTGTGTTGGGACATTATCTGATTGGATATCCTTGGTAAAGGAAGATTATGCTCTGATTCAGAAGCGTGGTGCCTACATTATGCCTGAGGAGCGTCTACATAGTCATACGGGAGGATGATGAAGTAGAAGGTCTACATTGGATGGAAAATGTAGTTCAAGTATTGATTGGAAGTCTGAAGATGGAGAGCATGGTAAGGAATGAATGCCTGTGGAGAAAGGGACAATGGTGCCAAAATGCATGTGCTCTGCAAGTGTGCTCAAATGTTCATCCTCATCTATAGCATTAGTGGACCATGACAGGGGGATTACTTGTCTATGAATTTTGGCTGCAAAGGTATATATATTGTGAAGATTGCATTGATTGGTTGAATCTTGTGAGGAGATAATGTCAGATAACATGTTATGACATTAGGCTGTTGGATGGCATGTGGGTGTGGACATAAATGGTTCTACCCTTGCGAAGCTAATTGTTTGAATCAGATGTGCACATGCTTCTGAGGAGGAGTCTGAAGGACAGCTGTGTTTGTGGAGAATGTGCTGGGTTGTGTTGATGGAAGGTGTTCTTCTTGCAAAGGTGCACTGGTTATCCTTGGTAGGGGGAGAATGATATTATGGGAGCTTTTGGGGTTGGCACTTAGGTTAAAGTAAATTGAAATGTTGTTTACATGAGGATTTAGTGTCTTGTACAGTTGTGTAAATGGATCAGAAGTAAAACAGAAAGTTATTGCATTGATGAAAGCTTACAAGATTAGTAAAAATAACAAACAAAGTGTCTAAAGATTATCCCAACCCCCCGAATCAAGAAAAGTCTTCCAATCTTCATCCCATTCATCATCAGAGGCTTGAAGCTGCACTTGGTTTTTCTTGATAGTCTTCATCCTGGTTTCTGATGTCTTGCGTGTTCTTGTTACTCCAGAAGATGCTCCAGCTTTGGACAGTGTTGTGTCCTTCAACTTCTGAGGATCTGGCTTCTTGTCCTCTTGCATGTGTCTCTTTGTTGCATTCTTGTTAGACTGACTCATGTGTCCTTCCTTGGTGTGCTGATAGGAGCAAGGAGGTTTGGTATTTATAATGGATAATATGGCATTGTTTGTATCGCCTGACCAGTCAGAGTAGTCTTTGGTGTGGGAATCTGTTTTTCGTGGGAACCTGCTTTTCTTGACATATTGGTTACCAGAACTTCGTGCTTGGTGCCTGGGTGGAAGTGGTCCTACTAGGATAAGGCTAGGTCTTGTCTAGTAAAGTGGGATGGTATTTTGTCTTGTGGCGATGCCCACATGTTGTTACAACATTATGGCTGGGTATGTACCATACTTATGAAGTTTGAAGAAGCAGTATTATCGTCTGAAGTGGCAGTTCTGACATAGTGTGGATTAGAATGGGCAGATTCTAATCTTGATGGTAAGTAGTTCAGGAAATACATGGCTACTGTCATGATGAAGACTTCATTAGGAGCTGGTGAGTGTAAGGACAGAAGGGTGTTTATCTTGTGTGAGAAATTTCCAATCAAATGGGCCTTTGTTTATTGGACTTGGCATATCTTGTTTCCCCATGAGGAATGTGGCATTATTGGTGGGATATCATAAAAGGCATTGAGTGTAAGGCTGATTACTATAGCCTGTTGCAGCATGTGTACTGATCAAGCTTGTGTAGTGTGATGATGGGACCTGTCATAGCTGTGTGAAGATAGTGCCTTTACAGTAGAGGTCTGAAAAGAAAAAGTGGTGTACTTGGCTGTTGGTTGGAAGCAATCTAGAAGAAGTTGTGAGAAGAAGATATATTTGTAGAGTCTTGGGTTAATGAGCCAGCAGACAATGTCTGAAGAGATGTCAGAACATGATATAGGACATGTTTTTTCTTGAGCCAAACAGGGAAGTATTTTGGACGGTGGTGTTAGGATAAAGTGAAACACGTGGCTTCGAATATGCATGGAGCGTTATTGGCCTAATTTATGGTAAGATTCAGTTGTGAAATAATTAAGGCAGTCAAGGCAGTTTTTGGAAGATAGGCATTGAATTTGAATACAGTTTTTGATACCTAAAATAGCGTTTGTTTGACCAAGAACATTGAACATATTCGAAGGCTCGTTAATTTCTAAGTTACTGGTCAGCTATTTATAGGGGTTTTCAGTTCTCCTTCAGCCAGTGAGTGTTCTTGTCTCATAAGTCATATGGGGTTTATTCGTGTTTGGGTGAGCAATTACTGGGTCTGGTTCTGTGAGGGGTCCCTTTGCCAATTTGTGGCTAAAAAGGGGGAGAAAGGAGAGGATCTGGCTAAGTGCCCTGTGCAGATGTTATGCCTGGAGTCTGCAGTTTCTAATGCAGCAGAAGAAGAGGGTACATCCCTGAGTTGGTGTTGAGTCTTTGTGACTTGTGTCCTGAGTTATGAACACAGTTGTGACTTGTGTTCTGAGTTACCTGGGTTAGCTGAATGGCACTTCTTAAGTTTCCTCTTATGCCATGGTCCAAACCCAGTGTTTGATCAATGATGGTGTGCAGAATTATCTTATGCCACCATTGGTCTTTGAGGAATGAACTAACATTTCTTTTCTGGGGGAGTCTTCCACAATGATTCCGGGTCTGAGTTAAAAGGAAAAAGAAATGTGCTGTATTAAGGGGGAGTGTCTAAAATCTTCTTCCTCATGTACACCAGATATCTGTAATCTGAGTGCATAACTTCGGGACTTTCTACTTCTTCCTCCTGATGTGCTGCCTGAAGTGATTGTGGTGGGCTGTGCTGCCAAAAGAAGGTGTCAGACATGATGTCTTAACATCATTCAATTATGCCCTAGAAGATGGATCTCCAGGATTGCTGTGCACAGTAGCTACTGATGGTTACTGTTAGGATCAGTGGCTACTGATATCTACTGACAGTAGTATTGAGTTGTAATTACTGCTGTAATCTGAGTTGTAATGGTTATATAGTTGTTTTAGCCAAAATTAGCCAAAGGGGGAGATTGTAAGTTCTTGTAATTGGCTGAAATTTTGTTAAAACAATGTTGATGTCATGGTGGATGTTGCAACATAAGCTTCTAACAGTATAGGCTAACATTCTGGTTTATTGTTGAAGAGTTAAAGTACTGAAGAGTGATGTCACATGCGATGTCTTAACATCACTATACGAGAACATTAAAACATCAGACAATTATGTGATTAGGGTTGCACGTGTTTCTGGTGTGAATGAGAAATTCTGCTAAAGAGAATCAGAGAATATAGGCGAAGATCAAGGGAGAGATATATTCTGTTACAATCAGTTATGAAGATCATTTTGTTGCGCATTTAAAGCATAAAGATATGGAGAATATTCTGAGTTAATAATTGAGGAGTTAATTGAAGATCTATTTAGAAGCAGATTTGTTACAGAAGATATGATAGGATTTGAAGGCCCAAATCCAGTTGGGATTATGTTATAAATAGAATGCTTATAACCTAGAATAGGTACGGGTCCAAGATGTAGATCTTTAGGGCTTTGTCTAAGTGAACCACTCGGGTTGTGAGATGGTCACTGTGTGTAACTCAAAAACCTGTAGGTAATGAGTTTGAGTTTGGTATTGTTCTTGGAGGAAGCTTTGAAGCAACTTCAAAGGGTGTCATGGAAGGGTGTCTTCTATGGTTGTACAGTTATTGGTAATCAAGTTGTTGATGCAGTGATGGTGTAGTTGACTGCTAGACATCATAGTGATGATAGGAAGTGAGATGGAGTCTCTTACCTAGGGAAGACTTAGGTAGAAGGGTCATTGGGTAGTGATTAAATTAGGTAGATTGTCAACTGGTCTGATGAGTCTGTAATTTGATACTACTAATAGTGGACTTCCTTCCTGGCTTGGTATGCCCCCAGATGTAGGTTATTGAACCGAACTGGATGAACAATTCAGTGTGTTATTGTTTCTATTATTGCCTTGTTCAGCAGATTGCGATGTTGTGACATTGCACAATGACATCACACATCTGTACCAGAATTTCATTATTGAAAGAGTATGTTGATATCTTCGCCTGGTCCTATCAAGATATGCCTAGGTTGGATACCAACATCGTTGAGCATCACTTGCCACTCAAGCCCGAATGTCCTCTTGTCAAGCAGAAACTCAGAAGGATCAGACCCAATATGGCACTCAAAATCAGAGAAGAGGTGAAGAAGCAGCTTGATGCTGGGTTCCTGGCCACTTCCAAATATCCTGAATGGATTGCCAATATTGTCCTGGTTCCTAAGAAGGTTGGTAAAGTCAGAATGTGTGTGGATTATCGAGATCTCAACAAGGCAAGCCCGAAGGATGATTTTCCTTTGCCTCACATTGATGTCTTGGTAGACAACACAACGCAGTTCTCTGTCTTTTCCTTCATGGACGGTTTCTCAGGATATAATTAGATCAAGATGTCCGCAACTGATATGGAGAAGACTACTTTCATCATGCCATGGGGTACATATTGCTATAAGGTCATGCCATTCGGTCTAAAGAATGCAGGGGAAACATACCAACGTGCTATGACAACCCTCTTTCATGATATGATTCATAAAGAGATTGAGGTTTACGTGGACGATATGATTGCCAAGTCCAAAACTGAAGATGATCACCTGTTTCATCTGAAGAAATTGTTTGACAGACTCTGGAAGTTTAGATTGCGGTCTAATCCTGCGAAGTGCACCTTCAGAATTTGATCTGGTAAACTGTTGGGCTTTATTGTTAGTCAGAAGGGCATTGAAGTTGATCCTGATAAGGTTCGGGCAATTCAGAACATGCTGCCTCCCAAAACAGAAAAAGAAGTCTGTGGCTTTCTGGGCAGACTCAATTACATCTCAAGGTTCATTTCCAATTTGACGGCTACCTGTGAACCAATGTTCAAATTACTAAGAAAAAATAAATCGGTTGAATGGAATAATGATTGTCAGGAAGCATTTGACAAAATAAAACAATACTTGCAAGAACCACCGATCTTAGTACCGCCGGTTCCTGGTAGGCCTTTAATCATGTATCTCACCGTTCTCGATGAATCGATGGGATGTTTATTGGGTCAACATGACGACACTGGCAGAAAAGAACATGCAATATACTATCTGAGCAAGAAGTTCACTGATTGTGAGACTAGATACTCACTCTTAGAGAAAACTTGATGTGCTCTAGTCTGGTCTGCTCGACGCCTACGACGATACATGATTTGCCATACTACTTTGTTGATATCCAAAATGGATCCGATAAAGTACATATTTGAAAAGCCTGCTGTCTCTGGAATGATTGCTCAGTGGCATATGCTGTTAACTGAGTATGATATCCAACATGTTACCCAGAAGGCAATAAAAGGGAGTGTCTTGTCTGACTACCTTGCTCATCAACCTATAGAGGGTTATCAATAGATGAAGTTTGACTTTCCCGATGAGGATGTTCTATTCATCAGAGATTATGAGACTCCAGACCCTGACATAGGACCCAAACCAGGGGCGCGATGGACGCTCGTGTTTGATGGTGCCTCCAATTTTAAAGGTCGTGGAATCGGTGCTATCCTCATCTCTCTAATAGGTTTTCACTTACCCTTCACTGCCAGATTATGCTTTGCATGCACCAACAATATGGCTGAATATGAAGCATGTATCTACGGTATTGAAGCGACTATTGACATGAGAATCAAGATTCTTGAGGTCTATGGAGAGTCTGCCTTGGTCATCGGTCAAGTCAGAGGGAATTTTGTGACCCGGGATTCCAAGCTGGTTCCATACCAACAACAAATTGTGAAATTGATTCCTTACTTTGATGAGATTTCTTTTCATCATATCCCCAGAGAGGAAAATCAACTAGCTGATGCTCTTGCCGCCTTAGCATCCATGTTCAAGGTCAAGTGGAAGAATGAAGCTCCGCATATCCGCATTGATCACTTGAACGAACCAGCACATTGTTTAGCAATCGAGGAAAAGTCTGATGACAAGCCTTGGTTCTACGACATTAAAAGATATTTGGAAAAACAGGGATATCCCGAGGGTATCATAATCACTAATAAGAAAGCTCTTAGGCGGCTTTGCCCCAAATTTTTCTTAAGTGGGGGTATACTGTACAAGAGGAATTATGATTCCGTGTTGCTCAGATGCGTGGATAGACACGAAGTAAACACGATCATAAGGTCCATACATAAGGGTTGCGAGGGTGTACATGATAAAGGTCCTGCTATGGCCAAGAAGATCCTTCGGGCTGGGTATTACTGGACGACAATGGAGGTAGATTGTTACAACTTTGCCAAAAGATGTCACAAGTGCAAAGTCTACGGAGACAAGATCCATGTGCCTCCAACTCCATTGAATGTTTTGACTTCACCTTGGTCATTTCCCATGTGGGGTATAGATATGATTGGAATGATCGAGCCAAAGGCTTCCAACGGTCATCGATTCATTCTAGTTGCTATCGACTACTTCACCAAGTAGGTTGAAGCTGCTTCCTATGCAAACGTTACATGACAAGTAGTTGCCAGATTTATCAAGAAAGAGATAATCTGTCGTTATGGCATTCCTGGCAACATTATCACAGACAATGCAAGCAACCTGAACAACAACATGATGAAGGAGTTATGTCAAGAATTTAAGATCGAGCACCACAACTCTTCACCATATCGGCCCAAGATGAATGGCGTCGTTGAAGCAGCAAACAAAAACATTAAGAGGATTGTCCAGAAAATGGTCAAGACTTACAAGGATTGGCATGAAATTCTTTCATTTGCACTACACAGCTACTGAACTTCAGTTCGCACCTCTACTGGGGCAACTCCGTATTCGCTAGTGTATGGTATGGAGGCAGTTCTACCCGTTGAAGTCGAAATTCCTTCGCTCAGAGTCATCATGGAAGCAGGTCTTGATGAAGCTGAATGGATTCAATCCAGATACGACCAGCTGAATCTCATCGAAGAGAAGCGCCTTACAGCCGTTTGTCAGGGTCAATTGTATCAGAGACGCCTCAAGCGAGCTTTTGACAAGAAAGTTCTTCCTCGAACATTCTGTGAAGGCGAACTCGTGCTCAAGAGATATTCACCTGTTCACTCAGATCCACGAGGCAAATGGGCTCCCAACTACGAAGGACCCTTTGTTGTCAAGAAGGCCTTCTCAGGCGGAGCCCTGATCCTCACCACCATGGATGGGGAGGAGTTGCCGTTGCCCGTGAACTCCGATACAGTCAAAAAATATTATGCCTGAAAAAAATGGATAAGAGTACGCTAGATTGACATCCGCAAGGACAATCTAGGCAAAAATGGACGTCCCGATGGACAAAAAAAGGAGATGTCCATGCAAAAGTTAGGGACAATGAAAAAAAAACAATAATAGCCCGCTAAGTTGAAAACCCGAAAGGGCGACTTAGGCAAAAATGGGTATCCCGGTGGACGGAAAAATAAGAAAAAATATGTCCAGGCAAAAATTAGGGATAAAGGCATTGACTGTGAACACTTGAGCCTCTCTTCCTCACAGCTAGACCTCAGACGGTGAAAGAACAGTCCAATCATCATCAACTGGTGAAAGGCGTTGGAACCTAGAATTACGGTGGATGGTGGCCAATGTTGTAATCAATGCAAAGCATGATTTCCCTTTGCCATTTACACTTGTTTTTCAATTTTTTTGCAAAATTCCTCATCAAGGATTTTGCATCCTTGTACACACTTTATGTACAAAATTTTACATTCAATAAAATGCATTTTTTGTTATCTCAAATTGTTTTCATTCCAGTGTTTTGTTTGTAAAATAAATAATTATTTGTGATCACATAATACTAAAAAACATTGAGAATAATAAAAAGATAAATCAATCGAGAAAGCATTATGCATTGCATGTGTTACTGGTAACGCCTGTAGGATAATCAGTAATATCCAATGGTAAGCCTAACGCCTGGCCGGCAAAATGATGGTCCCATGAAGAAGTTATTGTTTCCTCAGCAGTTCCTCAACAACTTCATCATTCCCCCCAGCGAGCGCCATTACGTTTTGTCGAAAAGCTTGTTTACACATCTTTTCTCCGACAGATTTGTAATGTCTCTGGGCAGGTTGCCGAAGTGTTCTCAGCAAAGGTACTTTGCTCTCTTTTCCCCAACAAGGGTTGTACATCAGCTCCAATGATTTGAAACTATTTGGCCCCGGAAGCAGTGGGTTCTCCTCAGTAAAGTCAACATGATTTGGAAAGATGTATTTCCCCACACAGAGCCAGACTTGGTAGGAAGGATTGATTTGATTCTTTCATCCCCAACAGGGACAGCCATGGTGATTTAGAAACCTGAGATGTTCTCGATTTCTTTCCCCGACAGAATCATCATCCTTTGGGAACTCTTTTCTCTAGCAGAGATTGTCTTTATCTGTGGGTCCTCTCCCCGACCGAAGGTGTCGAAGTCGTTTTGCTACGATCTTCTACCTAACCACTTTACACTATGCCTTACCTTGCGCCTTTGCATTGCATGGTATCAAGCATCATGTAGAAATGCACACATAGCATATACATCGATCATACTCCCTCTCTTTTTGCCTGAGTTATCTTCCAGCAGATTTTCAGCCAACTTTGCACTTATCTATTCTACCTTTGCACCGCTCCTTTTGCCGCCGCCGGCCAAATTTTCGAGCTACTTTTTTATTTAATCCCCTTTTACCTCGAATCATCGAAAAGCTAGTGCAATTCGTACATTCAGGTCCAAGAGGATTAAATAGGGGCAGCTGTCGTAACCCAAAATTTGACCTCCCTATTTTGTCTTTTGCATAAGCATGTGCATTAGCATCGTCGGCATACGCATTCGCACTTTTCTCTGTGTGTTTCTTGTTGCAGGATTTTCAGGTTCTCCAAGCCCGGTTAATCACATCCTCACAAGGCCATTACATCATCAAAATAAGCTCAAAATAAAGGTTTCCATGTTTATTTATCAAGACAAGAGGTGGAAAATCGAAAGCGGGACTTCAGCATCATTTTTCAGCAAATTTGTGGAAATTTGGCTGAAGTAACCGGTTAGCAGATATGCTGTAACCGGTTACTCAGTGTATTTTTCACCAAAAAATGCAAGTTCTCAAGCAAGTAACCGGTTAGCACATATGCTGTAACCGGTTACTCTGTGCAAAATTTCAGTTCTTGCTGCATTTTTTAGACAGCCTCCTTGGACACTCTTTGGTCATTGATTCTACAATATTCTAGCAGCGTGTGGAATATTCTAGACTTCTCTAGACATTTCAAGGCTATTCAATTCAATCCAAGTGCGTTTACTCTAAAGCTTCACTCCAAATTAAGTGCACCATGTTCCTTGTTTTCCAAGCATGTCAACCTTTGGATGAGGAAATTCACATTGGGATTGTTACCGAGTTTGTTCTAACTAACCAGTTAACCACCTTGACTCAGTGAGTCAAGCCCAACTAACTCCAACCCTAACTCCAAACCACCCAAGGCTAAGTCCAAAGCTAAGTCCAAGCCTCTCACACTCCAAACCAAAAATCTATATAAACACACCTTCACTCAGTTTTCAATGACTCTACCATACTCTGCATCATTTCCCACATTTCTCACACAAATCCTTCACAATTTCACTCTCAATTCTCTCGCATTCTCTCTGAATTTCTCTACTACTTCTTCATCTTCATCTCAATTCTCTTCCAAAACCTCACTAAAAGCTCTTAATTCTCGAAGGATAATCACTTTTCACATTGAAAGTGATTATTTCTTGAGCTCAACCTTCATCCTTCTTGCTATTATACTTGGATTTCTGGAGTTATTGCAGCTTGTGGAATAATCTCAAGTATTTGTTTCGACATTCAACGGTTCGAATTCGCATTTTGGAGCTTTATCGTATTTTGCTCGATTTCGGCACGTTTTGTCACCAAATTGAAGATTCCTCTGGGTTTTTTTAATTTTCTGCATCAAGAACACTTTGCAACAATTACCAAGGCACATCTCCGCCTTGTAGGTTGGTGGATCTCACTAATTTTACTATTTTGAGCATTTTCGCATCATTCGCGATGTAGTCGATAATTTTGCGTGTGAATTGATTTGGCATTTTTTTTATCCATGATCTTGATGTGTTAACTGGTTCTATCACTACTTATTTGCTGTTCTCAAGCTCAATTTTCGTGCACAAATTCGTGCCCTAGCATGTGGTGGTTGGCATAAGTGATTAAGTGTTGAAAATCACTTTTGAAAAGCTGTTTTTGCTGTTATTTTTGCCTCTGTTACAGTGGTAACCGGTTAGCAGATATGTTGTAACCGGTTACACTGTGCAATTTTCACTAAAAACGCAAGTTTTCAAGCATGTAACCGGTTAGCAGATACGCTGTAACCGGTTACACAGTGTAATTTTCACTAAAAACCCAAGTTTTCAAGCATGTAACCGGTTAGCAGATATGCTGTAACCGGTTACCACTGTACAGAATGGCCGTTTTCTTGCATTTTCAAATGTGTTTGCTATGCTTTCTTCCTTTTAACTTCCATTTATCATCATGCTTGATTTTATGGATGTCTTAAGTGTCATTTCACTTCTGGTTGAGGCATATTCATGAACTTTCGATGCACATTTTTTATTATTCATTTGTTTCATATTCTTAGCATTGTATGAACATAATCATTCTTGCACTACCTTTGTTCACATGATACATGGTTTTGTGTTGCATTTTGATGATCATGTGGCACTGTTTTGCGCCTTCCATTTCAGTTTTGCATTAAGTTTATTCCTCGTGGATAAGCTTAATCTTGCTTAATCAATAATTCACACCTTTTGCTTTAATGATTTTTCATCCTCTTTGGAAAATTGTTAGCATGACTTTTCCCTTTGATTAATTGATCGAAACCATGTTTTGATTGGTTGATCTTCCCTTTTCCTCTCTTTAGGATCTCTTTAGAGCTTTTTCTCTCTTTTCCCCCCGTGGAGTTGGAGTTTTACGCTGCGCCCTACATTGGAGCATTGTACAAGTTGGAGATGTTACGCTATCCATTTCTTCATGCGGGAGCACTGTACAACTTGGAGTTGTTGGGCCGTCCGGTTCAATTTCTGCATTACACCCTGTGTGTGTTTGAGAAGGAATGAGAAGGGAGAATTCCTACTCTCATTATGACTACTTCAGGTAGGGGACGAAACACCCTGTGCTTGGCTTAGTCATCTCTATCTCCAGGCGGTAGTGTGCTTTCTTTCCCCAGTCGAGTCGATCCTTGATCATTCTTGTCCCTTTGCAATCTCTTTTGATCCTTGATCACTCCTATCTCTCTCTTGATCTATCACCATTCTTCTTGGTTAAGATCCTTGGTTCATTGGGTTAGTAAGCTTTCTTTGTTTCAATACCCTATTCTTTTCTTGAGGTCAATCACTGTTCTTTTGATTCCCCTGGAGAGTCTCTCCTCTCTTTCTTCGGTTAAACACAGTACTCTTGTTACAACCGAATCCCCTGCGGAGTTCACAACCTTCTTTTGGTTCTTCTCCCTTCGCTTGGTTAATCACTGCCTGTCAGTTAAAACACCAATGTTTGCGCTCCTTCTCAGTTAATCACAGTCCGTCTGTTAACATATTGAGTTTCCTTGGGTTAATCACCTTCTCTCGGTTAATCACCCTTTTCTTCAGTTAACCACAGTCCGTCTGTTAAACTACTGAACCCCTTTTTGAGTTAATCACCTCCTCTTGGTTAATCACTCATTTTTCTCGGTTAATCACAGTGTTCTGTTAATCACCGATTCCCCGGCAGTTGGCAACCATTATTGGTTCGAACACTTGCACCCTTATGCTAGTAGCCTCTTTTGGTTCAATACCCTTTTTCGTTGGTCAAGTATTGTTTGTTCAGTCAATACCAACACCCCTTTCGGGTTATGACCTTCGATCGGTCCTACACCCGTTCTTCTGGTTAATCACAGTTTTCTCTGTTAAAACCAATGCTTTTCTATCCCCACAGAGTGGCAATCTTTGCTTTCCTCAGTTAACCACTGTTTATCAGTTAATAGACCGACACCCCTCAAAGTCCAACACCTTCTCTTGGTTCAGTACTCTCTCTCTCTTGGTTTATCACAGTCCGTCTGTTGACACCAGTCTCTTTTCCCCGCCAGGGTCTTACTCTCTTTCTTCGGTTAACCACTGCCAGCCAGTTGGTATACCGAGCATCCTTTCTTCTTGGTTTTGACACCATCCCTTTATTTGGATCCCCAGTGGATTCTTTTCTATACCCTTTTCTCTTACTTTCTTGGTTTCGACACCAATTTCTTTCTGTTATCCCCAGCGGAGTTTCTTTCCTTCTTGGTTTTGACATCATTCTTCTCCTAGTCTCTTGTGCAATCGCTCTTACTGTGTGGTCTTCCCCGGTAGAGTTTTTCTTTCACTCTTGCTCTTGGTTTTGACACCACTTCTTTTGTTTTCCTGTTTCTTTCATGTTTTGTTTTCCGTTCAGTTCCCCGAACTACGGATGCTCTGATTCTGCATTCTTTCGAATGTCAGATACGTAGGCACGAGACGCGATGTCTTGGCGAGCACACTTCCACCTTTCTTTCCTTCTCCCTTTCTTCTTTTCCTCTTTGTCCCCTAGTTCCATGAACTACGGCGCTCTGATTTCCTCATTGCACATGAGGGTACGTAGGCACGAGGGCCACAATCCTCCGCGAGTACTTTCTTTCTTTTCCCCTTTCTTTCTCTCTCTCTCTCTCTCTCTCTTCCTTCTCTTAGCTAGAAGCCTTTAGATAGATAACCCATCCAAGCCTAGAAGCAAGCGAAATGGTTCCCGTCGAGTACGACGGATGCGTTAGGTGCTAGTACCTTCCTTTCGCATAACCGACCCCCCCGTTCCCGTTTCTCTTCCCCTTGGGTTTTATCGATATTTTCCCTGTCCTTTGGGACTGAATAAAGTTCGATGGCGACTTTGTTGTATCTTTGAGTGTACGATTCACTCAGGATGTAAACCAGCCATCTTCAGCTAGGACCGAAACGATCAGGTTGGTTATTGGTCTAGCAAATATGAACAATTGGCACACATGTCAGATGGACGTGATGTGTGCATTCCTTAATGGCCCCTTAAACGAAGAAGTTTATGTCGCACAACCAGCTGGGTATGTGAAATGAGGCGAAGAAAGAGAGGTGCACAGACTGCTTAAAGCCATGAATGGCGCCGTCAAAGCAGCAAACAAGAACATCAAGAGGATTGTCCAGAAGATGGTCAAAACTTACAAAGATTGGCATTAGATACTTCCACTTGCATTGCATGGCTAGAGAACTTCAGTTCGTACTTCCACTAGGGCAACTCCGTACTCACTTGTGTATGGTATGGAGGTTATTCTGCCTATCGAAGTCGAAATCCCTTTACTCGGAGTCATCATGGAAGCAGATCTCGATGAAGCTGAATGGGTCCAATCCAAATAGAACCAGCTGAATCTTATTGAAGAGAAGCGCGTGACAACCGTCTGCCATGGTCAATTGTATCAGGGACGTCTCAAAAGAGCTTTTGACAAGAAATTTCTCCCTCGAGCGTTCCAAGAAGGTGAGCTCGTGCTCAAGAGATACTCTCATATACACTCGGATCTACGAGGCAAGTGGACTCCTAACTACAAAGGACCCTTCGTTGTCAAGAAGGCCTTCTCAGGCGGAGCTCTGATCCTCAACACCATGGATGGGGGAGGAGTTGCCACTACCCTTGAACTCCGACACAGTCAAAAAATATTATGCCTGAAAAAAATGAACAAAGAGCCCGCTAGATTGACATCCGCAAGGACAATCTAGGCAAAAGTGGGTGTCCCAATGGACAAGAAAAAAGAAATTGCCATGCAAAAATTAGGGATAAAGCAAAATAATAATAATAACCCGCTAAGTTGAAAACCCGAAAAGGTGACTTAGGAAAAAATGGGTATCCCTGTGGACAAAAAAAAAGACAAAATATCCAGGCAAAAATTTGGAATAAAGGCATTTGACTGCAAGCACTTGAGCCTATCTTCTCCATAGCTGGAACTCAGACGGTAGACGAGCGATCTAATCATCGTCAACGGAAGCAAGGTGTTGGAACCTAGACTTATAGTGTATCGTAGCTAATGTTATAATCAATGCAAAACACAAATTTCCCATTGCCATTTACCTTTATTTTTCAATTTTTGCAAATTTCCTCATTAAGGACTTTTGCATCCTTGTACACACCTTATGTACATATTTTTCATATTCAATAAAGTTCATCATTTGATTTCTCAATTATCTCTTTCAGTATTTTGTTTGCAAAATAAAAGATTATTTGTGATCACATAATAATATAAAGCGCTGAGAATCATAAAAAGCTAAATCAACAGAGAAAGCATTATGCATTGCATGATTTACCGGAAATCCTTAAGGGATGGTCAGTAGTCCCCATTGCAAGCATGATACGCGGCGAGCACCATCATGGCTATTTGGAAGGTTGTTTGTCTTCCATTTCCCTAGCAGAGCCATGTTTGGTCTCTTTTCCCCCCAGCAAGAGTGGGATCCTCGCAGCATCCCCAACAGGTCGGAAGTATCATTCCCCATCAGTGGTAATCGTCCAAGGATTTTATGTACCCCGTTCTTCCCAAACGGAATTTGTTGTTCGAGGATCATTTATGTTCCTTTCTCCCCAGCAGTAATAATGGCGGTAGCTCGGAAACAATATGTGTTGCTCTTATCCCAACCGAGGGTGTCAAGTCGAAGTCTACCTGTCCGTCGCACTGTACCATAACCTGCATCATTGCATAGCATATTCCCATACAACATGTAAGATTGAGCATACCTCATGTTCCTCATGTGCATCGAACATTCTGCATGACCAGTGCATATTCCCAACAGATAACCTCACATCACATTTCCAAATAACCAAATTCTCAATACATATCATTTTGGCCAAATTTTTAGCTACTCTTGCATTTGATCCCCTTCTACCTAGAATATTCGAAAAGCTGGCGCAATTCATACATTCAGGTCCAAGAGGATTAAATAGGGGCAACTGTCGTTACCCAAAATTTAACTTCCCTTTTTACCTTTTCGCATAAGCATTTACACTCGCATTCCTCGCATACGCATCAACATTTTATCTGTGAATTCATTGCAGGTGTATATTCAAATCCACACAAAATCTCAAGGCTATGAATATGTTCCCCACTAAGCTATCACAACATCAATACAGGCAAAACAATAGGATTTTTATGCCTATTTATCAAAGCAAGGGGTCGAAGTTCGGAGCCACGGCCATAGCACCTTGTTTCAAGCCAAATTACTGAAAATTTGCTTGTGTTAATCGATTAACACAATATGGTTAATCGATTACACCTGCAAGTTTTGCAGAAATTCAACAATTTCACAGCACTGCAGCATCTACACTCTTTTCCTTTGGTCTACATCATTCTAGCATCTTGTGGAAGGTTCCAAATATGTGATTACACTAGAAAATATCAATTACATTTGCTACACTACCTCACTATCATTAATGCTCAACATGCACCCTCATTTCCAAACATGTGAACCACTTGATCAATTGAGTTGCATTGGGATTCTCTAATTGAGTTAACCAATAACTAACTGAGTTAGACCCAAACTCAGTGAGTTGGGTCTAACTAACTCCAAAGCAAATACCAACCCATCCATAACTACCTCCAAACTAAGTTCCAAACCTCCATTTACTCCAAACATATGCTCTATATAAGAAAATCTTCACATTGTTGCAAGGGACCTTCACTTTCATTCTGGATTTTCCATTCTTCACTCTCTCATTCTCTGAATTTTCTGCAACTTTCTCTCCCAATCACCATCATCTTCTTCCCTAAACCTCACTAGAGCTCATTCCACCATTCCTATCTATTTCACTTCTGAATTCTGCAGCAACATCATCACCTACTTCAATTCAAGCTTTAGAAGTTGATCATTGAAGGAATTTTGGTGCACATTCGGATCCGGCGTAATTATCGCATTATCTTCAGTTTTCTCACTACGGATTGCTAGAGATCTCGGTATTTTCTGGTTTTCTAAGCTTCTCTCTATCACGTTGTGATTACAACAATTACAAGGCAAATCTCAACCTTGTAGGTTGGTGAATCTTGCTTAATTTATCGTTTTCGATCAATTTCACGTTTTCGCAATGTAGTTCTTAATTGATGCTTTGCTACTTGAATGCTTGATTAACATGTTTGATTCTATTTGCTTTTAATTTCTTTGAATTAACATGAAATTTGCCTCTGCTTATATGCTTTGATCCACTGCAATTGCTTGCGATAAGTGATTCTGAAATGTGCTTTTCGAAATTCTGTTTTTGCTATTTCTACAGTGTTAATCGATTAACACCAGTAGGTTAATCGATTACAGCCTTTCCTGAACCAAAAAACACAGTTTTTACATTTTGTAATCGATTAACCTCGGGCTGTTAATCGATTACACCTGACATTTTTGCAAAAAAAAAATTGTTTCAAGGGCAGTTTTGCATAGTTTTCTTGTGTGCTTTCACATGCTTACTTGTATTCATTTCAATGTTACTGTCTTAGATTAGAATCTACTTGCAATGACTCTTGCTTGATTAATTGTTTAATTTTCCTTGATTACTTTGCAATTTTATCACATGTTCGAAGCACTTTTTGCATACTTTTTGTTTATGTGTTAACATGTTTATGCTTAGTAATGCTGCTAGCTTGTTCTTGTTAATGCTTTGCAATTTCAATTTGATGCATTAGATTTGTTCTCTCTTGAAAAAATTTAATCTTATTCAATTCTATTTCACACACTTGCTTTGATGATCTTTCGACTCGCTTGAAAGATCATTGGCACTTTGCTTCCCTTTGATCGATTGATCGGAACCTTGTTTCGATTTATCAATCGCTCTCCGTTGTCTTCTTTAGGATCTTCTTAGATCTTGTTTCTCTTGGTCCCCCGCTGATTTGGACGTCCGCACTACAAATTGGAGCACTGTACAAATAGCATCATTACTCTGTCAGTTTCAATTTCTGCACTACACTTTGAGTGTTAGAGAAGGAATGAGAGTGGAGAATTCCAATCCCCATTCTGACTATTCGTGGTAGGGGACGAATGACCATGTGCCTAGAGTAGTCATCTCTATCCTCAGACTGTAGTGTCTCTTGAGTCGATCTTTAGTCACTCATTCTTGTCCCCTATCAACTAACCTTCTGTTGTGGGTTAACAACCTTCTCTTGGTTCGACACCTGTTCCATTGGTTAATCAAAGTCAGTCGGTTAAAACTCTAGTTTTCTTCTTCCCCAACGAAGCTTTATCTTTTCTTTCCTTCGGTTAACCACAGTCCGTCTGTTAATATACTGAAATCCCCCATGGAGTTTACAACCTCTACTTTGTGTTCTAACCTCCTTTTTGTTGGTTAACCACTGCCCGTCAGTTAAAAGACTAACCTCTCCCTTTTCTTCGGTTAATCACAGTCAGCCTGTTAAAATACCGAACCTTTGTTGGGTTAATCATCTCTTTGGTTAAAACACAATTTTTCTTTCTTGGTTAATCACAGCATGTCAGTTAAAAACCATTCTTTTCTTTCCCTCGGTTAACCACAGTCCATCTGTTAACACACCAAGTCTCCTTTTTGGGTTAACACCTTCCTTTGGTTCAAACATCCATTTCTTTGGTTAATCATCGTTCGCCGGTTAAAACCAATTTCTTACTCTTCCCTTCCCCGGTAGAGTCAACCCTTTTTCGTTGGTTAATCACTGTTTGTCAGTTAAAAGACCAATCATTCTCCTTCTCCTGTAGCGAGCGATTTTTGTCGGTGACACGACCACCTTATCACTGGGTTTTCCTCACCGCAATGGTAGGAGGGGGTGCTACTTTCTGATTTCTTATTTATCCCGTGAAGCTGGAAGGGAAAGGGAAGGTATCTAAAACTAACCTTGCATGCGAATGTTTAACTGAACAAACGCTTAAAGAGATTCGGGGAGTCGGGGTCAGGTTATACAATGGGTAGTTGTCAGTTACCCAGCCTATATGTGGTTATCCACAGGATATTAGCTTTAGGTTTTGCTTTGTAATTGATAGTGTTTATCTGTTAATGGGTCGGGAAAGTTTCTTGAGAAATAAGAGTGAGTGAGTTTTTGGTTTGATGTTCGGGTTCTTCCCGATGTTTTTGGTAAGGTACTGGACCTAAGGATTGATTGGTATGAAGGTACTGGACCTAGGGTTTTTTATTAGTATGCTCGCTAAGATTTCGTAATCTTATGCCTACGTATTCCCGTTTAAACGAAACATGGAAATCAGAGCAATCGTAGTTCCTCGTATTCTAAGGTAGGAAAAAGATATTTGGTGTCTTGTTCAAAGCCCAAGATTAAAGCTAAAAGGTTTGACTGAGAGAGAACTTGTCATCTCTAAAGAGGGATTGTTGATTTTTGTGTGCCTTGATCAAAGCCCATGGTTGAAGCTAAGAGGTTGATTGACTTTACTGGGGAAGTCCTTACACACAGCCTAAAAGGAGGCTGGATAAGACCAACTCAACAAGAGAGGGTATATATTGGTGTCTTGTACGAAGCCCGAGATTGAGGAAAAAAAGAGAGTGACTCTTTGGGGATATCATTATACAAAGCCTAAGAGGAGGCTGAAAGTTTGACTTTTCTGGGGAAAATGTTATATCTGTCTTGTACAAAGCCCAAGATGGAGGCTAGAAGGAATTTGACTCCGCCGGGGAGGTTTGTATGTATCTTGTACAAAGCCTAAGATAAAAGCTAAAAAGAAGACTGACTCTGCGAGAAAGAAATATTTATCTATCTTGTACAAAGCCAAGATTGAGGCTGAAAGAGATTTTACTAACTCGGCTGAGGATATTTTAGGTGTCTTGTACAAAGCCCAAGATAGAGGCGGAAATGAGTTTGACTTTGCTTGGGAAATCATTCTTCAAAGCCTAAAAGAAGGCTGGGAGGAAGTGACCTCACTGGGGAAGATATTTGTCCCCAAGCTTAAGAGAAGGTTATGAAATTTTATATCTCGTACAAAGCCCAAGATAGAGGCTAAAAGGGGTTTGACTCAACAAGAGAGCGCTTTTTTATCTGTCCTGTACAAAGCCCGGGATTGTGGCTGAACAAGCTGGAGAAATCATTATACAAAGCCTAAGAGGAGGCTAACTTGTACTAGGGGGAATCTTTTACCAAGCCAAAGGGAGGCTGGAAAAGATTGACTCAACAAGAGAGTATTTTTATCTATCTTGTACAAATCCCAAGATTGAGGCTAAAAGGGTTGACTCAATAAGAGAGTCTGGAACGTGATTGAGTCAACAAGAGAGCCGGACAAGTGGTTGACCCAACAAGAGAGTCTGAAAAGATGTTTGACTCAACAAGAGAGTCTGAAAAGTGGATGACTCAACAAGAGAGTCTGAAAAGGTGATTGACTCAACAAGAGAGTCCGAAAAGTGGATGACTCAACAAGAGAGTCTGAAAAGTTGATTGACTCAGCAAGAGAGTCTGAAAAGGTTAGCTCCGCTGGGGAGAATCATTATACGAAGCCCAAGAGGAGGCTGACTGTGCCGAGGAAAAATCTTTATACAAAGCCTATGAGGAGGCTATCTTCTGCTGGGAATTATTGATATCCCGAGGCAGGTCCAAGTGGGGAATCAACTCTTGCCGAGGGTTGTAGAAGAGTTGAGCTATCAGATGCCTTGAGGTTCTGATTTGAGATAGTGTTAGACTGACCCTGGCTGGGGGATTTTAGGAGAGAGACTGGGTTTTAGAACCCGCAATTTTTAGCTCTGCTGGAGGTTAATCCAGAATCCGGGGTTTCTTTCTATGTTTGGAGGGAACTTGAGAATGTCTTTGATACTCAAGTGGATTAGATTGTCCAAGTCTACCGGTGTGGAAGAGTTTTATCTTTTGTATGATGCCCAAAAGGAGGCCGACTCTTTTAAGGGATGAGTATCAACCCTAAAATTAGTCTGAGGTTTTGAATCCTTTTTAGAAAGACGGCTCTAACGAAGGATGACTAAGTTCTGTCCTATACCTTTAGGAGGTCTTCAGGGTCCTTGTATTAAGCCCGAGAGAAGGCATGAGAACTTCTAAGAAGCCGAAGGGTCCTTGTACAAAGCCCAAGAGGAGGCGGGGATGGCTTTAGGAAGCCTGTGGGTCCTAAACCAAGAAAAGTTCAAGAAATGCTATTCACCGAGAATAGATCATCTAGTGAAATTTCTGAGGTTTGAAGAAACTCAAGATATGCTATTCACCGAGAACAGATCAACTCCGGGGAGTAGAATTTCTTTGACAATTTCTAGGGGTGACAGTCTGAGAAAAGGTTCACGAGGAATACTGCCTTTCTCTTTGTTCCATATTGTTTAAGCCCAAGAGAAGGCAAGACTGTATCTGGAAATCCTATGGGGATCTAGTTTTAATTGTATTTAAAGAGTGACCAACATGGCTTTACCTAGTTCTAGACCTAGTTGTCGGGGAAAACTTTAAATAACTATACTAGTATATATACAGTTGATATATAACAAGTATTTAAAAAGGGTATGAAAGAAGACTAACCATGCGCAGCTTCCCACAATACAGTTATATATATTTGACATGTATTTAAAAGAATGAAAGAAGACTCACAGTGTGCAGCTTCCCACAATACAGATATATATATATATATATATATATATATATATATATATATATATATGAAAGCGAGTAAATGAAAGCTGATAAAACTTACAGGTGAGCAAGCTTCCATGCTGTATTGTTAGTTGTTCAAAGAAATTAAAGAAAGTTTTGATAACAACTGTATATTTGAACCTAAATCAAAAGGGAAGTTGTTTTGAAAAGATCGTGCTGGGACTAATGCAATTACTGAGGCCCAAAAGGTTTTCTGTACAAAGGCATGGGTCTTATAACTCAAGGAGAGGCCCAAAGAGTTTGAAAATGAATAAATATGGGTCTTATAGCTCAAGGAGAATCCCAGATGATTTTGTTAAAAAGGCGACGATCGCGCCATTGTTTTGAAAATGTACAGGGGGACTTATACAATAAGTGAAGCCCACAATGGTTTATTTACAAAGGGATTGGGTCTTACACTCCATTAAGAGGCCCAAGGATGTTTTAAAAGAAAAGAAATGGGACTTACAACACGAGGGTAGGCCCAGTTGAATTTCGTAAAAAAGGCGACGATCACGCCGGGGTTTCGTAAAGTACAGAGGGACTTATACAATGACTGAGGCCCAACACTATTTATGTACAGAGGATTGGGTCTTACACTCTATTAAAGGCCCAAGGAGTGTTTGAAAAAGACTGATGAGGGTGGAATTAATCAAAACCCTAATTTGGTTAAAAATGGAATTAATTTTGTTTAAAAATTAATAAAAATTATTGAAAACATGTGAAAAATGAGTGGTGATCTTGGATCAATGTTTCAAAAATCATGTTTTTATCCACAAAATGATTGAAAACCATTCAAGTTTGGAAAATCAAGAGAAATAAATAATATTTTTGGGAAACTTTTGTAAAATAAAATATTTTAACATTTTTGTGAATTATTAAAAAAAGAATTAACTCAAAATCATTAAAATCCATAGAGAAATTAATTTTTGAATCAATTAAATAAAATCACAAAATTCAAATATTTGAAAGTTTGAAAAAGGGCGCCAAGAACACCTTGGTTTTTGCTCGCGTGCTCTGTTTTGCCCAAATTTGTATTTTCTCATCAATCTCACTGAATACTTGATGAAATCACACAATCCACATATCAATCTACTCGTTTTCACCTCACGATCATGTCTATTGTCTTTAATTTCATTTATTTTAAGCATGGAATAAGAAATCAAAGAGAAACCTCAAGAACCCTAATTTCTGCATGCAGGCTAAGAAATTACAAACACGATTCATACGAAGCAATTAATTGAGGGGAAACACTCTATACATGATTATGAACATATGGCAAAATTATTGTGCGAGGAAATACGCATGAATCATGAGATAACCAAGTTGAGCCTTACCTCTTGCAGGTGGTGATCGAGTTCTAGGTTGGAGGTGTTACAGCTTGGTTCCAATGATGTGGACAGCTTCCCTAGGTGCTATGGAGTGTGTCTGAATGCTTGAAGTGGATTGAATTGAGCTGGAACTTGATTTGGCACCTCAACTACAAATCTGTCAAAAGCTTGTGCAGATGGCTGGTGATTTTGTGAAATTGGTGTTCCAGATGTTATGTGAGAGTTTGGATCACTTCTATATGTTATATGTGAGGTGTGTGTGTGTGATTGGTTTGGTTGGAATTGCTCTCAAACTCAAAACCCGATAGTGACTTGAGTTAGAAGGCAAATTTGAAGTGAAAGAGGTGATTTTAAGGAAAGCGTCAGTTTGGATGCTTTGGTGTACTCAAACTGATCAGAAATGAGGTCTATTTATAGTGTGTCAAGTTTGTTTTGCAAGGAATAGGGAATGACAACTGCAGCAGGCCTTTGGCCAATGTGGATCAAATGGAATCTCAAGTCTCCTCTAGCCATTGACTTGAGATTAGAGCATAGGCCTATGGTTCTTTGATTCAAGGATAAGGCTTGACTGAAGTGTTCATCTTTGCTCTGATACATGCCACCTCTAAGCATCCATTGAATGCCTCAAAACAAAATTGGAGTCTTGAGGCATCTTTAGCTTTTAGGGGTGCCAAACCTATATGTAGTTCCAAAGACTTGGGAGGCTTATGGATCAGTGCTTGTCCCTTGGTTGTTCCCCTTGAGGTGTGCAGATGGATAAGCATGCTTGAAATTGCACAATTTGAGCAATTCGAGCACTAATGGACAAATCTTCCTTGCCAAGACAGTTTGCAGCAAGGCATGTTGCAGCTGTCATAACCCCTAGCACAGGTGGAGTTTGATGGAGTTCTTGGGAATTTTGGAAAGCTCTCATAAGACACAACACATGTGTGATCATAGTTTGTCTTGAAAATTTTTTAGATCCAAGTTAAAAATGCCCCTACATTTTGAAAAAAAGCAAGACAGATTCTGACTTAGTGAAAATTTCACTAAGTGTTGGAAAAAGTGACATTTCATGTTTTCAGCAATTTTGATCACTCCATAACTAAAAATCTATGAGGAATTGGAATGAGGTGTAGATGAAACTTTTAAAGTATGCCATGAGAGCTACAAATCCATCTTTGGATCACCCAAAATGGTTGCTTGGATCTCAAGTTATGATCCTTGGAAGTTGGTACCCTAACAACTTTGTTCCATAACTTAGAAAAATTCTAAGTTTTTTATGGTTACCCCTTTTACAAGTTAACTCACTTTCTTTGATTTTTCTTGATGAATGATGATTCTAATCACACATTAACATTGTTTTAGGGTTAAGGAACCTTGGTTGACCAAAAAAATAAAAAAGTCAAACTTTGACTTTTTGTACGGTTGACTTTTTATCAGATGAAATTTAAACTGTGCGATCCTCTATGAAATCAAGTCCTTGACCTAAATCAAACTTAATGGATGGACTCCATAGGTGATATAGGGTGTATTGAATCATGTCCCAAGATTTGGGAGCATGTCTTGGTCAAAAGTCAAAGGTACAGTTGACCTTTTCCCCAAAACCCTAAATGTGGTTTAGATGAAATTGAAACAGGTGAACCAAGCTTCTTGGATCAATCCATTGTTGCAAATGGATCAATATAGTGTGTTAGAGGCCCTCAAATCATGCCTTGAGGTCTTGGCTCATGTTTTGTCCCAAAAGTCAACTTAGGGGTGAATTAGGTCAAGAAACCCTAATTCCTGATTTTTGGTGAATGCATCCCCTGAGGTTAAATTGACTTGATGATAGGGTCCATAAGGTCCCATGGAGTATCATAGGTTGTGCTTTGAAGCATTGGTTCATGCCCAGATGAAAATTCCCATCTGGAGGCCCTGGTCGACCAAAACCCTAATTTGGTGACACTGGCGATCTTGAGGCTTAATCCACTTGGAATGTAGCAACTTTGTGCTTGGTTCTTGATGTGGGAGTCCTTTTGATCCCTTATGGGTGTTTGAGAGGTTATACAAGTTAAAGATCATGTCATTCCTTGATTGATCCTTTGTCTAAGTGCTCAAAGAAGGCTTAAAACCCTAATTCTTGCTTGTGGTGAATGCTCACCCATCTTTGGGAAGACTGATGAGGCATGATGGTTCATCCATATTGTGATGATGATTTACACAATGATGGGAAATCTTGGTGGTCAAAATTTGGGGTATGACAGATGCCCCTATTTAACCTTCTTGGACCCGAATGTGTGAATGGCGAAGGTATTCGGGCATTCGGACTGCAAGAGGATTAAATATCGGAATACTCGAAATTTTGATGGTGGTTATGAATGGCAGTTTGCTCATCCATCTTCTTTTGCTAAGCAATGATGCTTAGAAAAGGTAAACTTCCCCTCGATCCTGGTCTTCAGCCAAGGAACTGGTCTCAGTTTTCTGAAATAAACTTCCCCTCAATCCTGGTTTCCTACCAAGGAACTGGTCTCAGTTTCTTAAATAAACTTCCCCTCGATCCTGGTTTCCTACCAAGGAATTGGTCTCAGTTTGTGAAATAAACTTCCACTCGATCCTAGTTTCCTACCAAGGAACTGGTCTCATTTTCTGAAATAAACTTCCCCTCGATCCTGGTTTCCTACCAAGGAACTGGTCTCAGTTTTTGAAATAAACTTCCCCTCAATCCTGGCTTCCTACCAAGGAAATGGTCTCAGTTTCTGATATAAACTTCCCCCTCGATCCTGGTTTCCTACCAAGGAATAGGTATTAGTTTCTTTTGTCAATAAACCTTCTTGACAAGGGACGCTATCCGTAGTGGTTTTCCGCAAACTTATCGCAGAATATTCCTGAGGAGATGCTATTTGATGGGAAAAACTTTTGATGTCAGACTTGCTGGGGAACCCATTCGTCTGAGTTGTAGAGGTGTACAAACTTCCCTGTTTGGAGACGCCATTTGTCGACTTTACTGGGGAAAACGAGTCTCTTGAGAGATTGCTTTCTGCTTGGGGATATTACATCATACTTTTCTTTGAGATATTTTCGAAGAAATGCCATGTGATGTAACCCAATTTTGAGGTGCTGATGACTTCATTAACATTGACTCTCTTGGAGAGAAAAATCAATGTGTTGCTGAGAGTCTTTGGTTGTGAGGCTTTCTCTGGGGATTTTTCCTTAATCCGGGAAAGCGGAGATATCATCTTCAATGGCAAAGAGTGACGTTCGTCGAATGCCTTCTGGTCTTTCAAAGGTTCAAGTTATCAAAGTGGTCGAGGACCAACTTCATCCCAGAAATAAACTGGGGAGAGATTGCTTAGATGATTCGCTTCCTGACGAGGAAAGAACTGACAAATGGATTGAGAGGACTTTTATCACGAGGGGATAAGACCGACTAGAGTGATATTGATGCAATATGAATATGAATGAAAATCAATAATGCATGATGTATGTATGTGTCATACCCCAAATTTTACCCTTAGATTTTTTTTTATCTTTTACATATCATTCTAGGTCAACTTTTGCATTTCAGTTAAACATCTTGTTAATCACGCATCTTTATTCCATGACATTTTTTATTTTTAATTATTATTATTATTCAATATTTAGTTAAATAGTACTTTAGATTTATTTAGGATCTATTTAGTTTAATTTTTAATTTAACATTAATTTAAATAGTCTAGTTAATTGTTTAATTTAAAATTTTATGGCTACTTTTAAATTATTGGAGTAGTAGATATTTTTTATTAATATAGTCTCATTTTATTTTATTTATTATTATTATCTCATTTTTCATATTTTATTATCATTATTTTATTTTTATTTCATCTTCTGCTACACACTGACCAAAACTGCCTCAAGCCATGCGGCGTTCTACAACAAAAATCTGCTTCATAGGCCAAAACAAAACAATTGCAAAGGTCCAAAAATGCTGCTACTCATCATGCAAATCCCTTTCGCCAAAAACTACTACAGCTGCATAAACCTTGACCAAAGCAACAAGGGCCCATCACTCCACAAAACAGCCAACAACTTGCAAAACACTCCAAGACAAAAGTTGATGCCAACCATACACCCAACTTTGACCAAATCCGCTGAACTCCCAGCCAAAAACTACTCTACACCTGCCAACCCTGCATATGAAAAGGATAGAACATGAACAACAAGGCAAAATATGTACCAAAAACTTAATTAACAAGTTTTCAGTTTAATTTAAAAGAAGAAGGGAACCGCTTAGAAAAGGAAGGAGAAGCCATTCTGAAAATATAAGAAAATCTCTGAGATATTCACCTTCTTCAATAAAAGGTCCCTACTCGATCTCTTCTTTCCATGGCCGACCACACTCCTTCAATCGATCCACAGTGTGAGACCCAACTCCATGACATGACCCTCTTACTCCGCCATTTTTAAACCAAAGCACATCCACCATAAGCTTATACCCTCTGTCGTGTTTCACATAGAAACCACAAACCTCTTCATCATTTTTCTCCATGATTCTCTTCTTTTCAAAACCACAATCAAAATCACTACATAACATGATATCATCTAAATATTCACCTTTCAACCACGACATTTTTCCGGCAGCAACACAACGAACCATCACTCACCACCATTCACCAACAAGCCGACCTTCTCATTCCGATCAACTTCACTAATAAAATCTCTTCATCACATAAACACCAAAATCCACTCTTTGTCTTCAGTTATCACCTGATATGCAAAAAACACGATTTTCATCTTCTAAACTTCAAAGAAAACTCACATTTTTTTCCTCTAAGAAACCCGTCATCGTATTCACCTCAGTCACCCTTCGACATCACAACAACACACACTCACCTTCACACATTCTAATTCACTCACCTTCTCCAAAACTGAACAACAACCACAAAACCATCCATAAAACCTCTTCCGTGTCTTATTCCAAACTCTACCAACAGCAGCAATTTCAGCCAACAAAGACTTGCCTCGAACAGATTATCAATGCTCCTCCGCCGCGCGAGATTAAAATCGAGAAACCGAAAGCAGTGTGTCGCGAAAAGGAGAAGTCAAAAAGAGAGAGTTTTGCGGCAAAGGAAGGAAAGAAATGTTCATTTTCATCAGTTGTTGAAGCATGGTTATTGTCACGATTAGGTTGTTTCCAATATATGTGAAACCGGGTCAACTGTACCCAGTCCGTTTCAGTCCCGATCCATGTTCTTGAGAGCCCTCCTTGGGTTGTTTTTCTGGCCCATCATATTACTAGAAAATTTAGTTTTATTCTTAGTTTATTTTCAAATTGGTTTAGGTTCCCTTTATTAGTTAGTTAATTAGAAATTAGTTTTATAATTAGATTTAATCAGTTAGTTGATTGGCTTTTTATTAGAGTTAGAATTGAAATTAGATTGGGTTAGTTAACTTTATTTATTTATTTAGAATTAGGATTTAGGTTAGTTATTAATCCTTTTAGAACTATTTCAATTTAGTTTTATTTAGAACTATAACTAGTTTTTTTAGAATTAATGATTTAGCTTTTTTATTTTAACTAGTTTTTTATTATTAGTATGATTTGGTTAATTAGCCTTTTAATTAGACACTAATCTTTTTTAGATTTTGGTTTATTTAGATTCTGATTAATTCTTAATTTTATCTTGACCCATTATCATTTTCATTTTAGTTAATTCCTAATATTCATTTTAATTTAATTCTAATTGCAGTTACTGTATATATTGCTGTACATATTTACCTTACACTTGAAACTCGAGGTCTTCCTTCTTGCCCCTCTGTTTTCCTGTTGCCTATACTTCATTCCAAAGGAAAGGACCCTATGGTTGACTGTCATGTCATTTAGGATAGCCTTGTCCATCATTCCCTTATCTCATGCCGCCGCGCGATTGAGACTTCTTCCCCGTTTTACCTAGCCTTAGGTTTGGAGTCGCCGCACTCCACGTAGGTGTCTTGCTATCAGACCCTACTCTCCCTTGGAACCTTGACCACAGTCAAGAGTTCTTCATCCCCATTGAGGGGAACTATGATTGCTTTGATTTCACAAGTTCACCTTTTGAGAATACGTAGGCATAGGATTGCGACGATCCTAGCGAGCTACCTTTTTCTTTCTCCACTTTTTACCTTTACATTCGATGCCTTCTCGGATTCCACCCTTTTCTACCTTTATATTCTATGCCTTCTCGGATTCCACATTTTCTTTTTACACTCTTTTACCCCGTATTGAGGGGAACTACGAATGCTCTGATTCCATTCCCGTCAAGATACGTAGGCACGAGATGCGATGTCTTGGCGAGCATACTTAGTGTATATACCCTAGGTCTTTACCTTAGCACATTCCCCTTAGCAAGCAAACTTTAGCATAACACAAATACTAACAAGAGGTTCCTGTAGAGTACTACAGATACTTAGGATGCTAATACCTTCCCTTAGTATAACCAACCCCCGAACCTAGATTCTCTTATTAGGGTTTTCGTTCTTTACCCTTTCCTTTGGATAAATCAAAGTTCGACGGTGAATTTCATGTTTTGTGATTCAAGTTAATTAATAGCTTGTTATCCGATTCTCACCGCAACAGAAATGGCGACTTCAATGGGGAAGGTCATCCCCTAAGAGGGTTAGGCCTATCTTGTTTGTATTTGTGTTATCTTACATGTTTTCTTGCTTGTATATCTGTACGTATTATATCTGTATATACCTGTTGTGCTTGGGTTTTCTGTATGCAGGGTTGTTACTTTGAGTGGTGAGATAAGTCCTATACCCGGACTTGAGTGCACTTATTATAGGACGGTGGTATATTCAAGGAGGCTTTGAGGGAGTCGATTCTTGAAAAAGTTGACTTGAGACACCATCACTCAGTGAGGCCCTCTTGAGAGCTTAGTCATGTTGAACGAGTATATTCGTGAAAACGTGCTACTCTCGACATAGGTGCCATCGATACTGAGAACCGTAGTTACCTTTAACCCCACTTGGCCTTTTAGGACGTAGTGCGGTGACCATGAGGGAGTCTATTTCTGAAATGGTTGTCACGCGATACTACACTCAAACGAGATTCTCTTGAGAATTTTATTGATTACCGAGTCATTCGGGAAGTCGATAAAATCTGAAAGATGGGTTGTTGACTCTGGAACTTCTTAGAACCATGTTCTACGGATACAGTAACCTTAGTACACACCCCGTGGTTGGTTCTTTACCCAGACTCCATGCCGTGATCTCAAACCTTTGATCCTGTTGCATGTGTTTCACTTCCTGTTTACATTGCATTGCATATCATTTGCATCTTTGCATGATTCATTGCATACGTCTGTCTGTCCAGTTACTCATCTCCAGTTGTCTCTATATTCCAGAGTTTGTCTGTGAGTCGTCAAGTTGATTCCTCGACACCAATACAGGACTAGAGCTAACATCAGATGCAGAATGTCAAGAACAACCCTCTGCCAGGGCAAGTGAAGCTTCAGTCGACTTCAGCTCAGCTACTTCTTGAAGATAGGACAACTCATCCTTGTGTTTAACTAGTCACTAGGCCTTGTTTCTTATTGTGTGCATCTTCCTTATTTTGTAATAGTTGTTTGCTTTCAACTATGTTTGTACTTTCAAAATTAATGAAATGAGCATTGCAACTTTTTGATTCAATTCATTTGTGTTTGCTATTTACATCTCTATGCTTTCTTTTTCAATAAATACTTTATCTCTTTTCCACTTTCCTTTTGATTATGCAAAGATTAGAGGGAGGATGATGAAACATTATACTACTAATTGTTGTGGTATGCTTTTAAATCAAAACTTTGCTGACGATGTAAGGCATTGTTTCAATTCCCCAAACACTGGAGAAATAAGGAAGTTAACCCCTCTTTAACCCCTTCGAGCCTAGAAGTAGGAGTTTCTTTCTTTACAAATAAAAACCCGCAATCTTAACCAGGGGCAGGGCAGTTCTCAGTAACTTGATTGTGCATTCAAATACAAGAGTTGCATTCAAGACGCCTTTCAACAAAAGGTTGCATTAACAAATTTTCCTTCGCGCACAACAAACAAGTGTCGAAGATGTCTTTCAAGTTCAAACGCCAATGATGGTTCATCGTAGTCATTAAGCCAGACGTTCATAACCTTTCAACTCTTCCTAATTAAATGAATAAATGTAGTACAAGTTGTTCCCAAAGTGATAAATGAAGAAGGATCGTCAAGAAATCCTTACCCAAAGAATGAGCCGAGTCCACTTCGAGGCAAAAGTTAAGAAAGGTAGGAAGCTCAAGACCTTACTTTATACAACAACAAAAAAAGAAAAGAAAAGAAGAAAGAACAAGCTTGTATGACAACCAAAAGTTGTAAGGAAGCAGTGATCGCCATCTCAAGTCCATTGAATTTTGAACCATCATCGCTATCAACAGTGCAATTCCTAACTCATGGGAATTTGAGTGCATAGTTTGAGTTAACTGAGCATAGGACTGAAGTTCATCACGTAGATTGGGTGGGTCACAAATAAACTTTGAGCCTTTATCCTTTGTTTCTTAAACCGTGAACCAGACCATGTTATAACCCTCAAAAGACCTAATTGAAGCGAGGTTATTTTGAAAGCATACTACAGCAAGGTTGCGTAAACTGACTCCAAAAGATCTTTGCAGATTATTTATTTTTGGCATTACACCCTTTGCTTAAACTTTTCACTTTAAATGTCTTGAACCACCGTGTTCTGACTAATGACTCATATACTTTGCCTCTTTCAAAAATGATTGATTTCAAAAGTTGCATGAACTTTGCATTTACCATGTTTGTACAAGTACTTTTGTTTGCAAACTGGCTTTCCTCTCAAAGAATTTTCAAACAGTTAAGAAACTTGGTCAGTGATCCTATCAGGGGCAAGTTCCTTCCATATCCTGTTGAGAATCAGTTCAAGATTTGTGGTTTAATGGCGATTTCTCAGAATTGGTTTATACATAAGTTTTTTCAAGACTCATACTGGGGCAAGATTTCCAAGAGCACCGTAACCAGTCATATTCAGAATCAGACAATATGAAGCAATGATCAGCTCATCTACAATAGTTAGCTAATCTGGGGCAATTTACTTGAAGAATCCCCATGCAGCTTTCCAGCACTTCATCCTTCCTACAAGGATCAACTTGATACAGTTTACCAGTGTGGTAGAGGTGTGTTCAGCAGTAGCATCTCTAGTCCTCAAGCAGAATGGCAGTGATCTCCGTGTAGAGGAATCAGTCTTCCAGTCTTGTCTTCCCAAAAGAGTCGAGCCGTGTCATCAGCATTTCTGCATCTGCATTTGATCACATGTCATGTGTATAATTCATATACCATATGTATAGCATGAGTGTTTCATCCTCATTTGCGTTTCTCCCGAGGTCATGTTATTATCCGCGTCTTACCTTGTGGTCAAAGTCCAACTTACTTGGCGCCTACCAAAATGTTATTTGTCCTTTCATTCAGTGTCATTCCTGAATGTTGTCGTTTCCTTGTGCATCTAGTCCTGTTAGATGTGTGTCTTCTCTCATTCCAGTGCTATTCCTGGATCTTTATATTCTCTACTATCCAATGCCTTTCTGGATGTGTCTCTCTTTCTGATGTTTTTCCAGATCTAGTCTTTGTTCACTTTTATCTAAAGTCATTATTAGATATTGTGATTTTACCTTTCATCTAAAGCCATTATTGGATGACTGGTTTCTTTGCATTCAATGTCATTCTTGAATGCAGTCTCTGTTCACATTCATCTAAAGCCATTATTAGATGTTGTGATTTGTACCTTTCATTCAAAGCCATTATTGGATGTCCGGTTTCTCTACCATCCGATGCCTTTCCGGATGTGTCTCTCTTTCTGATGTTTTTTTAGATCGAGTCTTTGTTCACTTTTATCTAAAGCCATTATTAGATATTGTGAGTTATACCTTTCATTCAAAGCCATTATTGGATGTCCGATTTCTCTACCATCTGATGCTTTTCCGGATGTGTCTCTCTTTCTGATGTTCTTCCAGATCGAGTCTTTGTTCACTTTTATCTAAATCCATTATTAGCTATTGTGATTATACCTTTAATCCAAAGCCATTATTGGGTGATTGGTTCCTTTGCATTCAATGCCATTCTTGAATGTAATCTTTGTTCACATTCATCTAAAGCCATTATTAGATGTTGTGATTTATACCTTTCATCCAAAGCCATTATTGGGTGATTGGTTCCTTTGCATTCAAAGTCATTCTTGAATGTAATCTTTGTTCACATTCATCTAAAGCCATTATTAGATGTCGTGATTTATACCTTTCATCCAAAGCCATTATTGGGTGATTGGTTCCTTTACATTCAATGCCATTCTTGAATGTAATCTTTGTCCACATTTATCTAAAGCTATTATTAGATATTGTGAGTCGTACCTTTCATTTAAAGCCATTATTGGGTGATTGGTTTCTTTGCGTCCAATGCTGTCTTGGATCCCTACTTTGTTCACATTCATCTAAAGCCATTATTAGATGTTGTGATTTGTACCTTTCATTCAAAGCCATTATTGGATGACTGGTTCCATTGTGTCCAATGCCTTCTTGGATTACCCGCTTTTTACCTCATTCTCATCTGATGCCTTCTCTGATATTATGAGTTTACCTTTCATTCAAAGCCATTATTGGATGTATATTTTCTTTTGCCATCTGATGTTCTTTGGATGTGCCTTTCTCTTTCTGATGTTTTTTCAGATTGAGTCTTTGTTTGATTCCCCATTGGAGACCGTCTTTCCGGTTCTATTTCCATTGAGGATCTTGTGTTATCTTTTCTTTCTAAAGTGTCAACCGATCACGCTTGAATCAGTTGTTCCATCACTTTAATTTTCCCCAGTTTAGTTTCAGTTTCCCCAGTGTTGTTGTCCTCCCCAGTGAGTGTTTGCTCATTGGGTGAACTTTGTCCCTGTCTGCATTTTGCATTTATCATTCCATCATTTTCATCATATTAGAGTTCATTGCATGTCAGTGCATCTAAGGGGAAAATTTTTGGTTATCTGTATTTAAATATCTTTCACCATGATTTCACAAGAACTATCATCACTCATGTCATTCGGTAAAGATATTTAAATAGGGGCAACTGTCATACCCCAAATTTTACCCTTATATTTTTTTTTATCTTTTACATATCATTCTAGGTCAACTTTTGCATTTCAGTTAAACATCTTGTTAATCACGCATCTTTATTCCATGGCATTTTTTATTTTTAATTATTATTATTATTCTATATTTAGTTAAATAGTACTTTAGATTTATTTAGGATCTATTTAGTTTAATTTTTAATTTAACATTAATTTAAATAGTCTAGTTAATTGTTTAATTTAAAATTTTATGGCTACTTTTAAATTATTGGAGTAGTAGATATTTTTTTATTAATATAGTCTCATTTTATTTTATTTATTATTATTATCTCATTTTTCATATTTTATTATCATTATTTTATTTTTATTTCATCTTCTGCTACACACTGACCAAAACCTGCTATCAAAACTGCCTCAAGCCATGCTGCGTTCTACAACAAAAATCTGCTTCATAGGCCAAAACAAAACAATTGCAAAGGTCCAAAAATGTTGCTACTCATCCTGCAAATCCCTTTCACCAAAAACTACTAGAGCTGCATAAACCTTGACCAAAGCAACAAGGACCCTTCACTCCACAAAACAGTCAACAACTTGCAAAACACTCCAAGACAAAAGTTGATGCCAACCATACACCCAGCTTTGACCAAATCCGTTGAACTCCCAGCCAAAAACTGCTCTACACCTGTCAACTGTAACGCCCCAGTTTTGGTTATTTTTATTTAATTGAGTCGTTTTGATTATTTTATTATTATATTATTTTATTTTTGACTTTTATGTGATAATATATTATTTTTCATCGTGAATATGTTTTATCATGTTTTGGGAACGTTTGCGAGATATTTGAGTGTAGGAGTATTTTGGTCTTTTGTTTGGGTAGATATTATATTTTTCATATAATAGAAAGAAAAAGAGAGAAAAATAGTAAGGAAAGAGAAAGAAGGAAAGAGAAGAGAAAGAAGGAAAGAGAAGAGAAAGAAGAAAAGAGAGAAAAACTTGGTAAATCTAGGAATCGATCAACCGACTTTTCTAAACGCGATTAAATCGGGTAAGGGTATGAAACTCGATTATCTTATCATTGTGTATGATTATGTAAGTGTGTATTTGCATGATATCTTTCCTTTCCATAGTTTTTCGGTTATAGGTCGAAAACTAGTAAACGAGTAGAAATCGATGTTTTCACGGACGGAAATCGATATAAATTGCGTTGTATGATCCCACTATGTTTATGAACCATTGCTGATAATTGTTTTGTTGCTGGAAGTGATTTGGGTGGGAAAATGGAATTTTGAGTTTTGGAACCGTATGGAAACGCAACAGATTTTTCTGCTTCTGGTGTGGAGCGTCGGGCGGTGCTCAGAGCGTCGGGCGGTGTCTGGGAGGCGCAGCCTAGCACAATTCTGACTCTATTGAGTCATTGGTGAGGAATGGTGACGCCCCTGCTTCGCCAGGCGAAGTAGAGGCGAAGGGCCAGCGCCGGGCAGTAGTTGGGTAGCGTCGGGCGGTAGTTGGGTAGCGCCGGGCGGTCCTGGGGAATTTCAATAATTATATTTTCTTTTAAATCCCATAACTTGTGATCCGTTTACCTGTTTTGAGCGTTCTTGGTGCCGATGGAAAGCTAATGAAATGTTTTTTAGTATTATAATGGTTTTGAGATTGTTGGCCGATTTAATTAAGTCAGGAATTTGGAAATGTGTCATTTTGTCGACTTTTACCATTTTAATTGTGTGTAATTGAGGGGTTATCATGCGATGTGCTGGTGATATATGTTGTATAACTTGTGTGCTGATTATATGAGGTGAATGCATGTGTTTAAATGTTGTGATGAGGGTTTGTGGCCTTATGGCAATTAAATGCATTGTTTTGGGCTTGAGTGCAAAGCATGATTATTGTTGATTGAGATGATTGCATATATGTGTGCATTTGATTGTCATGAGTCATTGTATGCCAAGCATCATGATAAGTATTCTTGAGATGTCGTGTGCCCTAGTGGATGTGAGCGACGAATCGATTCCAGAGGGAATCCGCTATAACATCGTGTGCCTTATACAAAGAGGTGTGAGCGATGATTATGGACGATCGTGTGCCTTATACAAAGAGGTGTGAGCGATTGGGTCGTGTGTCTTATACAAAGAGGTGTGAGCGATCCATAAACGTCGTGTGCCTTATACAAAAGAGGTGTGAGCGACGGGGAACATCGTTTACCCGACGGGGAGTTACACTAAGTAACAAGCGATGGTTCCAATAGTTCCTGAGTGAACTAGTGTTGAGATTAACGGATGGATGGTACCGCATTTGCATAGAGTCGTTGTGTCGGTCTCTTTGCATTTACATAAATCATGAATGGATTGATTTTGTGTGGAATTGTGAATGGAATTGATGAGTTGAGATATATATATGTTGTTGATAAAATGCATTTATTTGATTATATATGCCTTGGTGATGGATATATGATGACATGCATTGTGTTGTTTTGCGTTTGAATTCTGGTATGAGTTGTGGTGAGAATATTACATGTGTATTTTGGTGTTATTATATAATTATATGCAATTATATTATGATTGTGTTTCTCACCCTTCTGCTGTTTTAATGCTCTATGAGGCATTGCAGATTAGATGCTGGAGGTCTTTTTGTGAAGCTTAGGTCTTCATTCTTTTGTCGGTCGGCTCTGATATGTAGCACCGGGTAGTCGGGGAGATCGTTGTGATTTATGTGTATATGTATAGATATCTTTTGGATTGTACATGTATGGATCTGTGTATGACAGACAAACTCTTTATGTGATATATATATGAGATTCAGTTGCAGATTTTCCGCTTTTATTCTGTATCTGAATTGTGGGTGTTAGGAACTAAGTTCCTTTGTTATGTGCTACCTGAGTTGTTGCATATCTATATGAGCAGGTTTATTGTGTTTTGTCTCAATTGATGTGACGCCTTCGTCTATGCCATGAATATTTAATTATACTCTGATGAAATTTTTATCGCTTTATTTTAATTGGGGGTATAGATTGGGGGTGTTACACCAACCCTGCATATGAAAAGGATAGAACATGAACAACAAGACAAAATATGTACCAGAAACTTAATTAACAAGTTTTTAGTTTAATTTAAAAGAAGAAGGGAACCGCTTAGAAAAGGAAGGAGGAGCCATTCTGAAAATATAAGAAAATATCTGAGATACTCACCTTCTTCAATAAAAGGTCCCTACTCGATCTCTTCTTTCCATGGCTGACCACACTCCTTCAATCGATCCACCATGTGAGGCCCAGCTCCATGACATGACCCTCTTACTCCGCCATTTTTAAACCAAAGCACATCCACCATAAGCTTATACCCTCTGTCGTGTTTCACATAGCAACCACAAACCTCTTCATCATTTTTCCCCATGATTCTCTTCTTTTCAAAACCACAATCAAAATCACTACATAACATGATATCATCTAAATCTTCACCTTTCAACCACGACATTTTTCCGGCAGCAACACAACGAACCATCACTCACCACCATTCACCAACAAGCCGACCTTCTCATTCCGATCAACTTCACCAATAAAATCTCTTCATCACATAAACACCAAAATCCACTCTCTGTCTTCAGTTATCACCTGATATCCAAAAAACACGATTTTCATCTTCTAAACTTCAAAGAAAACTCACCTTTTTTTCCTCTAAGAAACCCGTCATCGTCTTCACCTCAACCACCCTTCGACATCACAACAACACACACTCACCTTCACACATTCTAATTCACTCACCTTCTCTAAAACTGAACAACAACCACAAAACCATCCACAAAACCTCTTCCGTGTCTTATTCCAAACTCTGCCAATAGCAGCAATTTCCGCCAACAAAGACTTGCCTCGAACAGATTTTCAATGCTCCTCCGCCGCGCGAGATTAAAATCGAGAAACCGAAAGCAGCGTGTCGCGAAAAGGAGAAGTCAAAAAGAGAGAGTTTTGCGGCAAAGGAAGGAAAGAAAGGTTCATTTTCATCAGTTGTTGAAGCATGGTTATTGTCACGATTAGGTTGTTTCCAATATATCTGAAACCGGGTCAATTGTACCCAGTCCGTTTCAGTCCCGATCCATGTTCTTGAGAGCCCTCCTTGGGCTGTTTTTCTGGCCCATCATATTACTAGACAATTTAGTTTTAGTCTTAGTTTATTTTCATATTGGTTTAGGTTCCCTTTATTAGTTAGTTAATTAGAAATTAGCTTTATAATTAGATTTAATCAGTTAGTTGATTGGCTTTTTATTAAAGTTAGAATTGAAATTAGATTGGGTTAGTTAACTTTTTTTATTTATTTAGAATTAGGATTTAGGTTAGTTATTAATCCTTTTAGAACTATTTCAATTTAGTTTTATTTAGAACTATAACTAGTTTTTTTAGAATTAATGATTTATCTTTTTTATTTTAACTAGTTTTTTATTATTAGTATGATTTGGTTAATTAGCCTTTTAATTAGACACTAATCTTTTTTAGATTTTGGTTTATTTAGATTCTGATTAATTCTTAATTTTATCTTGACCTATTATCATTTTCATTTTAGTTAATTCCTAATATTCATTTTAATTTAATTCTAATTGCACTTACTGTATATATTGTTGTACATATTTACCTTACACTTGAAACTCGAGGTCTTCCTTCTTGCCCCTCTGTTTTCCTGTTGCCTATACTTCATTCCAAAGAAAAGGACCCTATGGTTGACTGTCATGTCATTTAGGATAGCCTTGTCCATCATTCCCTTATCTCATGCCGCCGCGCGATAGAGACTTCTTCCCCGTTTTACCTAGCCTTAGGTTTGGAGTCGCCGCACTCCACGTAGGTGTCTTGCTGTCAGACCCTACTCTCCCTTGGAACCTTGACCACAGTCAAGAGTTCTTCATCCCCGTTGAGGGGAACTATGATTGCTCTGATTTCTCAAGTTCACCTTTTGAGAATACGTAGGCATAGGATTGCGACGATCCTAGCGAGCTACCTTTTTCTTTCTCCACTTTTTACCTTTACATCCAATGCCTTCTCGGATTCCACCCTTTTCTACCTTTATATCTAATGCCTTCTCGGATTCCACATTTTCTTTTTACACCCTTTCACCCCTATTGAGGGGAACTACGAATGCTCTGATTCCATTCCCGTCAGGATACGTAGGCACGAGATGCGATGTCTTGGCGAGCATACTTAGTGTATATACCCTAGGTCTTTACCTTAGCATATTCCCCTTAGCAAGCAAACTTTAGCATAACACAAATACTAACAAGAGGTCCCTTAGTATAACCAACCCCCAAACCTAGATTCTCTTATTAGGGTTTTCGTTCTTTACCCTTTCCTTTGGATAAATCAAAGCTCGTTGGTGAATTTCATGTTTTGTGATTCAAGTTAATTAATAGCTTGTTATCCGATTCTCACCGCAACAATATGTTTTTACTGACAAAACTGACGCAACATACAGACTAATAGATGAACACGACTGGATACTCGGCCACTGCAGGGGATGGAAAGTATCATTTGGTCCAAAAATAGCAATTATGCCTTGCTTAGGAGAGATAGTCCCTGTAGGGAACAACCGTTGGTCGGGATTAGGAGATAAGAACTCTGTCGGGGATGTCAGATGGAATATTTGCATCTGACATAACTGATCCTTCATTCAGGTGTACTGGTTTAGAAGGAGTACTTTGATTCTGCACTTTGAGGTTCAAACACCTTTAGAGAAGCAATCGATGTTCTTTCGATGTTCAACAGTCAAAAGAATTTGCCATCTTTATTTTAAAATAGAAAAAATATGACAAGTAAAATCATTTTTTTGTTTTATTTCAAGAATCGTTGATCATGTTAAAATGTCGTTCCGTAAAGCTAAAATAAATAAGAATTGCAAACAAAAGCATTAGGGCTCAAATTTTATTGATAGGATGGAAATCAGCCAAGCGCATGATTCCATAGAGTATTTACAGTTTAGAAAATGGTAATTTAAGGGAACAGGGCTACATTGAAACATAACGGCTATTATCCTTCTACCAACTTTGAATTCTGGACATCCTGAGCTTCCGTCGAAGATGACCTTGACTAGAGTTTTCTTATGGATGGCGTGACTGCTGAGGAGTTGAACTGATCAGACGTAGTTACTTGCCATTAATCCCTAACTTTTTCTTGGATTGTACTTTGAGATTTTCAATCCACCGGGATGATTTTTGATTATGTCTCTACTTTTTGCCTGGACCGCCCTTTCGGGTTTTCAATCCACCGAGACGTTTTTTTTTATTTAGGCGAAGTATTTCTTGACTACATCAATATTCGTAGGGTAGGCAAACTCCTATTCATCCATGGTTGTGAGTCTCAAGGCGCCGCCTGAGAAGGCTTTCTTGACCACATAGGGGCGGTCATAATTCGGAGTCCATTTTCCCCGGTGATCAGTGAGGAATGATTGTATCTTCTTAAGCAGTTTGAAGATCGGCGCGTATGTCGCGGTCATGAGGAATATAAATCTGGAAATGTAGTTCAGACGTCCCAGGAAACCCCTGACTTGTTTTTCAGTCTTCGGAGAAGGCATTTCTCGAATGGCCTTGACCTTGTCAGGATCAACCTCAATTCCTTTCTGGCTGACGATGAACCCTAGCAGTTTCCCTGAACGGACACCGAATATGCACTTATTAGGATTCAAGCGCAGTTTGTACTTTCTCAACCGCTCGAATAGCTTTAGTATGTGGGTCACATGATCCTCTTCTGTCTTAGATTTGGCAATCATATCATCGACATATACTTCTATCTCTTTGTGTATCATGTCGTGAAACAGAGTAGTCATGGTCCTTTGATAGGTTGCCCCGGCGTTCTTCAAACCGAACAGCATTACCTTGTAACAAAAAGTACCCCATGGGGTGATGAATGAAGTTTTCTCCATATCTTTCGGCACCATTTTGATTTGATTATAGCCCGAGAATCCATCCAGGAAGGAGAATACTTTGAACTTTGTTGTACTATCTACCAGCATGTCAATGTGCGGTAAGGGAAAGTCGTCCTTTGGACTGGCCTTGTTTAGATCTCTGTAGTCCACACACATTCTGACCTTTCTGTCCTTTTTTGGAACCGGTACTATGTTATCTAACCATTGAGGATATTCTGATGTGGCGAGGAAACCCGCGTCAATCTGTTTCTGTACTTCCTCTTTGATTTTGATGGCCATGTCTGGATGAGTCCGTCTCAACCTTTGTTTCACTAGCGAACATTCTGATCTTGACGGTAGATGATGTTCCACAATGCTGGTATCCAACCCTGGCATGTCCTGATAGGACCAAGCAAATACATCGGGAAAATCTTTGAGAAGCTTTACCAAACCTTATTTGACAGTCGGACTGAGCAGTGCCCCAATCTTGACTTCTTTTTTCTCTTCTTCTGAACCCAAGTTGACCATTTCCAACGGCTCTTTGTGAGGTTCAATGGATCTTTCCTCTTGTTTGAGTAATCGGGAGATCTCTTCTGGAATTTCCTCGTCACCTTCTTCTTCAGCCTCAAATACTGGGAATTCAAAGTTGAGATAAGACATTGGACCATATGTTTCAATGGGGTTTAAAACAAGAAATCTGCATGACGTGATGATTTGTTTTTAGAAGAGATAGAGCGAATGCAATAGTGTGTGCAGTGTATTTTCTGATAACTGCTTGTTTTTATTATTTGAGTTGTTTTTTAGGATTACCATTTTCTGAAAAAGCGAAAAGAGAAAACAGCAATAAATGCGGAAATTACAGAATGACGTTATTTTCTTTATGATTTTGTCGATTCTTGAAATTACAGCCCTATAAAACAAAACTCTGTCGCTTCGGGTAAAGCGAACAGGGACATTTACAGAAAGTGAGCCCTATCAAAACATCCGTTTCACCTGGGCAGGGTGAAAGGTTAAAATAAAGACGACAATTACTTAGACTTATGAACGACTTTCGGAACGTTGACAGCAACCCATTGGCGGCGAACTCCTCGGTGAATCACAAAGTCTGGTACCTTCTTTCTTAATTTGTCTTCAGAAATGACACTGATTTCTGGTGGAGCAGGATCATTGGAATCTGTTTCCCAAGCAGAGTTGTCGTAGACGAACTCTTCATTTGTATCTTGCATAGTATTTGTACTCTCAGGTTGGTATCCCCATCCAGTTGGCTGGATGTCTTTGAGCCTGATACGAGAGCTTTCAGGAGCGGTGTACTTGACCAAGTAGTCATATTTGCCACTAGGTTGTCCTAAGGTGTCCCACACTTCTTTGGAACTAGAGGAGTCATCCCTTTCGATGACGTTGACCTCAGGAAAAGCATAATTGATGAATTCTAGTCCTGCAAGCTTGGCATATTCATCATCGTGCTAGATAGGTTCTGAATGCCTTGAATAATGATCTCATGCAGTGGTGGGACGCAGGTATTATTTTCGATAATGCTCATTTGATATGCATCGTTGGGCTGACTTTCTTGCCCTAAGTCTCCCGGGTATAGCTGCTAGATAGGCAGGCCATCCATTGGGCCATAATAGTCATGGCCAAAGTTGTCTTTCATCAGAGTGTCCTCCTCTAATGAGTTTGGTGGAGCAAGACATCCTTCCGGATCACAATCTCCGTATATCATCTTGACATCTGACCTTGGTATAAATCTCGGACTTTGTGCGGGATAGCAAAATGGCGTAGGCACCTCTTCCTGAGACATATAACCGTCCTCATTAAGATAGGATTTCCACTCTTCCTCTGTATCGGAGGGATCACCCTCGTTGATGGTGTGTACTTCTTGAGACACTAGGTGAAGGAAGCATCCACTGTGGAAGAAATCCTGAATAGGACGAAGGCTTTATTCGTTAATAGCAGTCTGGGTACAGGTTGAGGAAACACCAAGACCCTTCTTTATTTTGTTATCAGTAGGAATGACAAGTTGTCCCCATCCTTTGGCATTGTTACTTTTGATCACTTCGAGAGCATCTTTGTACGAGGAAATCGACGTTCCTTTTTCTGATTTGTCATTGCTCACCGAAAGTTCTTGGAACTGGGTTCCAACAACCTCCTCTGGTTCTACACAAGTGGACGACGATAAGTTACTCACGATCAAGGCTTGCTCTCCGCAGACTATGACTAGTTGGTCGTTCTTGACGAACTTCAGCTTCTGGTGCAGTGTCGAAGTGACTGTCCCAGCCTGGTGTATCCAAGGTCTTCCTAACAAATAGTTGTATACTGCCTGGATGTCCATGACCTGGAAAGTGACTTGGAAAGTGTGAGGAGCGATAGTTATGGGAAGGTCGACTTCGTCGATAACTGTTTTTCGGGATCCGTCAAATGCTTTGAAGATGACCTCACTGCCTCTCATCGGAGATCCTTTGAATGATAGTCACATTAACGTAGATTTCGGCATAACATTCAAAGCCGATTCGGTGTCTACCAGTACGCTGGCTAAAGCATCGTCCTGGCAGTTGACTGTAATGTTGAGTGTCATGTTGTGACTTTTTCCTTTTTCTGGCAGTTCTTCATCACTAAACCCCAAGTTGTTGCAGGAATTCATGTTGGAAATGATGATGTCGAATTGTCTTATCGTTACATCTTGTTCCACAAAGGCCTGCTCTAAGACTTTCTGTAGAGCCTCTCTGTGAGCTTCGAAAATGAGTAAAAGAGATAACACAGAGATTTTTGAAGGAGTTGGCAACAGTTGATCAACAATGTTGTACTCGCTTTTCTGGATGAGCTTCAGCATCTCATCGTTGTTCTTTGAAAGGTCGGGATCACTGGATTGACCGACTGGCTGATTGGGAACTTCTGTTTGAGGTTCCCTTTCTCTGGTAGGTTCTCCAACTCCTCGGTTGCAGATTCGACCGCTCCGTGTTACTCGAATGATGTCTTCAATATTCATGACGGAGGGTAATGGAACTTCTTTTCCATTCTCAACTATTGTTGCACTGTACTTGTAAGGGATCGCCTTATCAGACTTGTACGGTACTGGTCCCGGAAGATAGATAACTACAGGAGCCTTCTGATTTTTCTGACCATCATAACCAGCCTCAATTGGTTCGAGGTTGAGAATCCTTCCACTATCAAGAAGAGCTCTTGATTCATGGAGTAAAGGGATTATGGCGCACACATCTTTGGCACTTCTCGCTTAGGGATTAAGACAACACCTATGCTTCGATCAGGATGATAGTTTGACATTGAACAAGAGCTTGACCATGGTTGAATTTCCTTATGGTCCAACTGACTTTGAAGGGCTGCTCGCACGAGGTAGCATCCTTGATTATTCTCCGAGCAGACTCTACAACGCTCGTAGTTGTGTGGTGGCACCCGGCCACGTCCGCTTTGAATGCAGTGTAACCTCACTAGGTCTATTTCCATTGATCGAACATCCCGACTTTGATGCCTAGTCGGGTTCCCGTCGATCATACTGACTTGTTGTGTGTCTTCATCTAGATAGATCGGAAGCCACCAGTGGTTTAACAAGTGTTGCAGTGTTCTTTGAACGAATGCACATCCTTGGTTACTTTCACGACATACTCTGCAGTTTTGATAATCATGCGAAGTTAGAAAACCGAGCTAAACTTACTTAGCGTGTAACTCTACCAAGCTGGTATTCATCAAGCAAATATCAAAGATTTTAATCATATTAACTTGATACTGACTTCTATCACGGTAATCCTGAATTCATCCAAGATCCATCTGACGCTGGAGGGCCTCTTGTACAAAAGAGCATCCCTGATTGTTTACCGAGCAAATCAGACAGGAATCATAATCGTGTCGTGGCTGATCAAGATATTGGCTTTGCCTTGAGTGCATTGCCACCAAGTTGACATTCATCGCACGGATGTCGTGGTTCTGAATGATGTCGGAATTTGTATAAGTCATGTTAACTTCACGAATTCGGTGATCCTGGATCCATCCGAGATCCATCTGTTCTTGTAGAGTTGTTTGCACCACAGAACATCCTTAATTGTCTTTAGAGCAGATATCACACTGGTGATAATTATGAGAGGGCACATGACCGTATCCTCTCTGTCTGCAATACATCTTGACTAGGTTGGTTCCCAATAAGAGTACATCATGAATTTGATAGCTATGGTTAGACTCTTCCTCTATCAAATTGATTGCATCTTTCTCGTGTTGAGGCAATGGGTTCATTTGAACATTTGGATTTGTATCCTTGAAGGATAAGACCCCGCTCCTGACAAGATTCTATACATCAGATTTGAAGTTGAGACAGTTTTCTATGTTATGCCCCGGTCCTCCTTGATGGTAAGGACAAGTCTGATCTGTTTTGAACCAAAAAGGCAGATTCTCCGGTATTGGAAGAGGAGACCTGGTTTGGACGTGCCCCTTGACCAGTAGTAATGGAAATAGTTCTGCGTACAACATTGGTATAGGGTCGAACCCTGGTGGTCGCGTTGTACGGTTGTTGCTGTACTGAGGATGAGCCTGCTGAAGAGGCTGTTGTGTCCTTTGCTGATATTATTGTTGATTTGGTTGGCTTTAAACAACCTGAGGTTGATACGTTGGAACAGGCACAGGGTTGATAGCAGGAGTTACAGCTGCTACTGGTTGGTAACGTCGCCTTTGCTTTCCGAGAGAGATATTGCCAATATCTTGCTCTTTTTTCTTAGGGAAAGCACTACCGTATCTTTTGGTGCTGCTCGATGGTCCAGCATCTTTAACTAAACATCCTTCTCGGACTGCTTCTTCAAGACGAACTCCCATGCCTATCATTTCGGTGAAGTCACTGGGTGCACTGGCGACCATTCTGTCGTAGTAAAACGAGCTCAAGGTTTTCAAGAAGATCTTTTTCATCTCTTTTTCCTCAAGAGGTGGACAAATCTGAGCGGCAATTTCACGCCATCTCTGAGCATATTCCTTAAAGGTTTCCTTATCCTTCTGCGACATGGCTCTAAGTTGATCTCTGTCTGGTGCCATGTCCAGATTATACTTATATTGTTGAACAAAGGCGGCGCCAAGATCTATGAAAGTGACGATCTTAGTGCGGTTTAATCCCATGTACCATTTGAGTGCGGTACCGGTTAAACTATCTTGAAAATAATGGATCAGTAGTTGTGGTTCTCTGTCTGAGTTGACATTCTCCGAGCGTACATCACCAAATGACTTTGAGGGCAAGGGTTACCCTTGTACTTTTCAAATTCGGGCACCTTGAATTTGTACGGAACTTTCACATTGGGGACCAAACAAAGGTCTGCAGCGTCCTTTCCAAATAGATCCTGACCGCAAATGGCTTGCAGTTCTTTCTGCATCTCCAAGAACTGTTCCTAGAATTCCTTCATTTTATTGTTCACACTTTCATTTCCACCAGAAGGTATCTGTGGAATCTGTCCTTCTAGGACAGTGTGTACCACGGGTGGTGGTATAGTCATTACGGCAGTGACTCTTGGTGCTTCCCTCTCCCGAAGTTTGTAACCTTCAGGAGTTGCTGTCATGCCCCTTGCATCTTCGTTTTCCTGAAGTTTGTAACCTTCAGGCCCAGCGGCTCATGCTGCAGTTTTCGGATCTTCCATGATCGGCGGGATATATCCTTCCGGGATATAGTTGGGTGGCATGCCCCAGGGACGATCTTTAGGCATGTTGTACCGAGGATCATACTTTTCCACTATGGGCGTAGATGTGATCTCTGAGATCACAGTCCTTTGTTGTTGTATCTGGGCTGCTGCCAGAGATTGTATGTCATTGTGAACTTTCCTCAAATCTTCTTTCAGAGTGTCGATTTCTTCTCTCAACTCTCTGTTCTCTTCCTCGAGATCATCCATTTTATTTTGTCGATTGGCCCGAGTATTGTACGAATAAGATAGTTTGACGCTCTAGAATCAAGACACAAACGTGAGATTCGTAGGGAAGAAGAATGTGTTAGGTGAGAATGATGAATGATATGCAATAATTATATTAATTAAAAAAAATTTGTTAATAAAAAGAAACTTCAACAATTGGATTGTAAATATCATACAGTGGGGAAACCCCATTTTATTGAATTCAAAGATTGCGGAAATGGAAATACAGTAATTTATAAAGTGCTGTAAAAGGAACTGTCTAAGCTAATGGAACCTGAGTCCTCTCTGAGGAGGGCTCATGTGCTAGTTCTGGTACTTTCCTTTTCTTTGAGCGGGGCTCTTGAGCCGTTGTCGGGTTGTCATTCCTTTGCCAAGTGAAAGGAGCGAGCAAATTCCTTTAGTCTTCTTGATTCTCTACAACATGTTGCTCTAAAATCTCGATTAGAGCATCTTTTTCTTTTAACAGTTTTTGTATTTTGTTACACTCCACATTGCGAATGCGGTACTTGTTCTTCCAAGATTTCTTCTCCTGTTGAACTTTGCTGAGAGTGACCTGAAGTTTTTCCGTATCAGACATAAAATAAAGAACATATTGCTTTAATGGAAGAACCTCTTGACGAGGGTAAGGCATCCTCAGCTTGAGAGCTCTAGTTTGTACCCAGTGGAGATAAGGCTCTACAGAGATACAGCCTAGTTTTCCTAGAGACTCTCTTCCTTTCCTGTGAACATGTTTCCAAGCGTGCACTATTTATGTCTTTAGTGCCCTGTCATTTTCCCCTTCCTTGAAGAAAAGACCTTCCAGATAAACATTACGTGGGACATGTCTCATCGGGTATCCAAACTGACGACGAACTAAAACTGGATGATAATTGATTCATCCTTTAGTTCCTATGAGGGGTACATTAGGGAAGTTTCCACAACGGTCAATGATCCTGATCCCGTCATAGATTCGATTGTACCAATCAATGTCAGAGTTGGTAAGAGACATGATTCTCTGCGACCAACGTAAAGTACTCTTATGATCCCAAAAAGCAGCAGACTTGGGTAAATGGGAAGTGAACCATTTGTATAGCAAGGGTACACAGCATGTGATCATTCCTCCACTGTACAAATTCCTTAAGTGTACATAATGATAAGCATCTGCGAGCAAGGTCGGCACAGGGTTTCCAATCAGAAATATCTTAATGGCATTGATATCAACGAAGTTGTCAATGTTAGGAAACAGAAATAACCCATAAGTGAGTAGTACAAAGATGCTCTCGAAAGCAGTCACGTTCCCTATACTGGTAAAGTACAGGGCCTTCTTTATCAAGAACTTGGCTGGAAAACCTTGGATTCCACCCTTAGTGGTCATGTGAGTCCTAACCTCTGACTCGTCCAAATAAATTGCTCTTGCAATGGTTTGATCCTTTGGAATTTCTTCCAGTCCAGAAAAGGGAGCTTGGTCAGTGATAGGTAAATCAGTCAGGTGAGAGTACTCCTCCAATGTTGGTGCTAGCTGATAATCCAGGAATGTGAAACAGTGATAAACCGGATCGTAGAACTGGATGAGTGTGGTCAGGATTCCTTTAATTATATGGACCCTTAACAGAGACAACAGTCCTCCGTACTTAGCTCTGAAAGCATCAGGGTTGGTGATCATCCTTGCCAATCCTCTTAAATCCTCTAATTTTGGAACCTTGAAGGTGTACTTGTGAGTCTTCCTTCTACCGAAATCCATAACGCATACTTTCTCTCTGACATTTGCAATCATTGTCTCAGTTTAATTTGAAAAAAAGAGAGAGTAGAAGAGAAAATTTTTCTTTGTTTAGAGTTTTTAATGTAATGAATGCATGAATACAGCACACAAAAACATAGAAAAAACATAGGGTCAAAGGTTCGATGTCATGAACTCATGGCTCTACCTGTCCCCAAAGGTTATACTGGTGATTTTTTGTACCTGTCCGCAAAATCATTGACCCCTATTGGGATAACAACATCAGGCTGGTTCACCCGAGCGAGCTGATGTATCTTAGAGTGATCTCAAATGAGGGTAGTATCGCATGACAACTATTTCCGATAGCTTCCTCACTACAAAATAGTAACATGGTCTCAGCCTACTAAATCCTCAGTTTCATGGACAACCACAATTAAACAATCTGCTTTCAATAACCAAAGTCGTATAGGCATTGAATCTGCAAAGGGTGTCTCCACTGATTCGATGGTCGACCGGGGTCTCTTATTTGGGAGTCACTCCCTGTAAGATTATCCATCTAGTGCCATCACCTATCTTAGGTGTCACTCAAACTTTCCAGATGCGGCAACACCCGCAGTTCCATTAGCAGAAAAATAAACACGGATATCAATTAGGAAAAGCGGTATATATATTTACTCCTAAAACTAACATCCTAGACCTCTTAAGAGCTATAGCCTATGATCCTAAACCGTCAATGACTCCCCAACAGAGTCGCCATTTTCTTGTAGCGAGCGATTTTTATCAGTGACGCGACCACCTTATCGCTGGGTTTTCCTCACCGTAATGGTAGGAGGGGGTGATACTTTCCAAATTCTTATTTATCCCGTGAAGCTGGAAGGGAAAGGGAAGGTATCTAAAACTAACCTTGCACACGAATGTTTAACTGATCAAATGCTTAAAGCGATTCGGGGAGTCAGGGTTAGGTTATACAATGGGTAGTTGTCAGTTACCCATCCTATATGTGGCTATCCACAGGATATTAGCTTTAGGTTTCGCTTTGTAATTGATAGGGTTTATCTGTTAATGGGTCGGGAAAGTTTCTTGGGAAGTATGAGTGAGTGAGTTTTTGGTTTGATGTTCGGGTTCTTCCTGATGTTTTTGGTAAGGTACTGGACCTAAGGATTGATTGGTATGAAGGTACTGGACCTAGGGTTTTTGATTAGTATGCTAGCTAAGATTTCGCAATCTTATGCCTACGTATTCCCTTTTAAACGAAACAGGGAAATCAAAGCAATTGTAGTTCCTCCTATTCTAAGGGAGGAAAAAGATATTTGGTGTCTTGTTCAAAGCCCAAGATTGAAACTAAAAGG